>CM077081.1:15349131-16794277 GCA_039513925.1 Platanthera zijinensis | reverse complement strand
TTTGTTTGGTGATCCTTGACAAATGAAGATTTAATCCATGATTTTACGATCATCACCACAATGCCAAATGAGCCTAAAAAAGTTACTCTAAGTTTACAAGAAGATGTTTTGAAACTTTTTGAGTGGCAGGTCGATCAGATCTTTCTAAAAATTGTTTCTTGCTTTCAACTTTTTCTCTTTTGTTTGAAGATTTTCTTCTCTCATTTGCGATTATTCACTCATTCACGGAATTTGTTTTTTCGTCGTTAAACTTTTGTAAATGTTTATTTGGATTCATATAATAATAACTTTTCTATGCAATAAATAATCAACATAAAGAGCATTTTTATCCTTAAAAAAATTAAACATTCACAAGACAATAATAACACTCATGTCTTTATCTCACTATAGTTGTTGAAATTGTTAAAATGAGAGTAAAGTGCGGCAGGGGCGGTCAGATTGGGCAGACCGCAGAGATCGTCGCCGGTCTGGCGGTTAGCCTTTGGTGGATTAGCCGGGTTTCGACTAGGATGTTCTCTCTTGCGGTTTAGATCAGCAAGCACCCTGAAATGTAACCAGACGGTTAACCTTGTCTAACCGCGGCTGTGGCGTCTTGATTGTGAGACCGCACAGTTCGCTTAAGTTTTCAGGATCTCTGGCTCGCAAGAAGGCAGACGGTTAGCGCGGTCTGTGGAAGCTAACCACACAGTGCACTGAAGCCTTCTCGGGCAGGTTGATAGCCAGAGTCCGCTGGTGTAGTGGATTTGGTCACAGGTTAATTGTGACAAGTCCGGTTTGTTGCCTAATTCGCCGAGACAGCCTGTGTTGAGCGGTCTGCTTCAGTAGTTCGCCGAGTTTGGCAGGTCGATTGGGCATGAATTTTGTTCTAGTCGCAGACTGCAGTTTGCGCGGATTGGATGAACATACCGCTGCTCAATGCAGACTGGTGGCTAAAAGTCTTGCAGCCTATCGCTGGCATGATAGAATCAGCGAATCAGCACGCGTGGCTAGAACTGTTACTTAAAACCGAAAACCGCAAATCGAACTGGAACCAAACCGGAACCGCAAAGAACCGGACCGAACCGTTCGCAAATTATTCGGGTTCCGGTTTGAATTTTGGAACTGTGAACAACATTGGTCCGGGTGTGGTTCTTACATTTTATTATTCTGACCGAAACCGGAACCGGAACCGGAACCGCAACATACAAGTCTAAAGCGGTTTCAAGATTTTTAGACCCGATCCGAATCGGACCGAAGTAGAACCGAACCGCAACCTGTTTATTCTTATTATCATTATTATTATATTGTTATTATTTTATAATTTATCTATAATATTTATACTTATTATCACGAGTGAAGCTGATGCAGTTTGAACCAAATTGCAATCGCACTAAAGAGGTCGATTTTGGACCGAACAAAATCACCGCATAAAAATCGTATGGTATGGTTTGACATTGGTGCGGTTTAGAGTCAATTTTTGCAGTGCATTTTTATTTTTATACAGTTATATAATATATTTTCAATTTTACTTATATATTATTTGAAATATTTTATATAAAAATATGTAAACATACAACTACTATTTATTAGTAATCATGAAAGACAACTAATTGTAGGTGGTTGTTATGATTGAGCATGCCGATGAGACGTACGCAAACCAACTAGAATTTGTGGTAAGTCTACACGCGTAGGAAGACAATTGATATTATCCCACCGATCGCGGAAAAGACCGTCGAAAAGTGCGCAACATAATTATTTCTATTTCAATGTTGTTTTGAGTTTTACTATTTGCAGCCCGCTTTTATTTCATTCCGTCAAGCTTGATTTTGGTTTTAGTTGGAACCGCATGGAACAGGACCGAACCGCATGGAACAGGACCGAACCGATAATTATGGGCGGAGACAACACTCTTTCTCGCGCCTATAAATAGGAGTCCTCGACTCGTCATAAAAAACAAGAACAGTGAGAACTTAGCTCGCACTATAATCTTGTGATTACGAATTTTTAACCGGCGCAACTAAGCGAAGTTGACTTTGTGCAGGCTGTGCGACTTGCATCGGGCGGTTAGACAACTAGTGGAAGCTTAGCGTGCAACAGTTCATGATTAACAATCAGCGGTATACAACATGTCGTGATCTTAGCGCCCTGAAGTCTCTTCCTCGGGGTTGTGGTTAAGTCAAGCAGTTCGTCCGGTCTATCATCGGGTTCTGTTCAAGTTCATTAGCATTCAATAACATGCAACCCCACGGCTAGTTGCAGTTTGACGACTTGGGCGGTTTCGACGGGCAGGGCTTGCAGGTAGCAGTTGTGCGACCTGAGCGGTTAGAGTTTGCAATCCGTGTGGTTACTTCTGCATGTATTTTTCTGTTTCCATCGGGTACATTGTAAAATAATGTCTCACAATGTATATCTCGCTCTGTAAATCAGATTTGTGAATTCCAGATTAAAACTCTTGTACTTTTGCTGTGTTGAATTCTACATGATTTTGGTTGTGGTTGAGTGTTCCTGCGACCTCTTTCTCTGCTCTCCTGAAATGTTTGCAATAGTGGGGTCGACACGTAGATGATCAACAGAGGATAGGACACGTCAAGTGCGTCACACGAGCTTTCAAGCCCCAGACATCAGAAAAAATGCAACAAGCTTCTCCCGCCTTCAAGAACGACAAGAGGATTTCAGAATACAATGTGTGCATTGCTCCCCGCAACACACGAAAAAACAGTCAATCCTGTAAATGGTGGTGGTCTGTCACCCTCCGAGCTCTTCTCTCTCTCCCCCAATAATTGTAACGGGAGTCGGCATGCCGCTCTCAAGTTCTTAGCAAAGTCATGTAACAACACTCAAATCTAGTGGAGGTTTGATCGGCGCAGATCCGACCACATGATTTTTCACCAACTTGTCGGTTTTCACGTCAAAAAAATTTTCTTGTCAGTTTTTCTTTCTCTGTAAGTTAATCCGATCCGAGCGCTACCTCGAGTTGGCCACTATTTTAAAAACTAATTACGTTTTAAAGTTGAACTTTTCAACTTTGAGAAAATTAAAACAATCAAAGTTCCGATGCACCTACTACGTATAGAAAATGATACTACTTTCAACTCCACTCTAAAAACTGCTTTTGATTTACATCAAGGTATGTGTATTAGATCAACTATTTGTGGACATTGTCACGATAATCTACAGAAAAAGAAATTCAGTGCTAATCAACGGCTATAAACACGTCGTATGGTTCCATTTATTTGGCACTGCTGGATACGATTGTTTTTAAGTTTGCCCTCTCATCAGTCTACCTCCACTATCGATCCCCTGACTTCCTCCTCCCCTCCCGCCGCGCTGCTTCCAAAGTGAGAGTGTGAGAGAGAGAGCGGTAATGCTCCGGCGGCGTCGGCGGAGGATATGAGAGAGAAATCTGGGATGGATGGCGCGTCGGAGGAGCTTGAAAGACGGAGCCGCTACCTCAGTTCTCTCATACAGAGGACTAAGCTCAAGGAAGATGCTAATCGCGAGGAGGAGGAGGAGGAGGAGGAGGGGAAAGAGAAGGAGCCGGTGAAGGCAAAATCCTATAGCGGTCATGGAAGGGAGGCGGCGGACGATTTAAAGGATGCGCAGAATATTCGGGTGAGGGCCTGTGATATGCCACCGGAGCTGCAGCGCCGCGCGTTTCACTGCGCACGGGAGGCCCTAGGCGCCATGCCCAAGCTTGATAGCAAGCGCCTCGCGCTTGCCCTAAAGAAGGTACTTCAGATTTCTTCATGTATTAACTTGCTCATGGGTTCTGTCTTTCCTTTTCTTGTGGGTTTGTTGAGCCATTTGATTGCCATTTGATCTATTGCTGCCTCCACATCGATTTATCTTGAATTTGTTTGGGTGTTATGTGTTAGGTCGCTGGAAGCATTCCGAGTGGTGGCCAAAGTTGAACTACCTCCCTGTTGCCCCCCAACTTGGGTTTTATAGAAAAACCTTAAGTTTAATACGGGTATCGGATATCCGGGTAACCGAATCAGACCCGTTAAGCCCCTGAACCCGTTGTGTACTCAAATATACATTAACATTATGTTGGCGATGTCCTCTTTGGTTTGGTTTTTGAAGGAATTGTTGGTTTGTTAGTTCTATAAGCTGGTATAAGGAATCCATCGTTCTTTTGTAATAGAAGATGAATTTTAGGTATAGTCCTGTAGAGCATGATGAAACTGGCATTACTGTGTTGCATTTTGTTTTGTTACTTCATAAGAATGAAGAATGATCCGAGATTTCAATATTTCTCAAATTAGTAGTTGTAGATTATGGAACTGAGAGAGAGAGAGAGAGCTATTGATGGGCACATTTATGGTTGATAAGAACAAAATATGAGATAGAGAAGATGCGGGTGATAGGAAAGTTTTTATGGTTGATGTATAATTCATGTATGTGCTGCTGTGTACTTTTCAAAACCATGGAAGCCGTATCGATGTCCATCTAGCGGTTGATGGCGGTATCTAGGGAGCTTCTCTGTTCACGAGTTCTTGTTACAAATGGATCTGATATAGAGTCTAGACGTTTAAGCAAAAGGATTGTTGTGTCATGATAAATATCTATGTTGATACCAGTTATTGAGGGAAATGTGGGTATCTGATAATCACGTGGGATAAGGGCATGATATGTTAAAGAGAGAAGGGATTTTTTTTAATGTATTGATAGGAACTCTATTTATAGATAGAGAGGGGACTCACAAAAGTACAGTAGTAGATGTAAGACTAATATATGTTTTTATATTCTAACACTCCCCTTCACGTTGGAGTAGTGTATGAGATAATAAACCCGCGGTACCTAGCTCAAATGATTGGGATGCTAATGAAGTATTGCTACACTCCCATTCAATTTGGTACACTCATTAAGATTCTTGCGACATAAATAGTTTAACTCAAAATAGCATGCTAATGAAATATTAGATTGATGCAATGTGGATGACTGCTCTATTATCACAATATAAACTCATTGTTTCTTTGGCTTCCACCCCTAATTCTATAAATAACTTTTTCTAAAATAATTCTTTAGTTGTTTGTGTCATGGTTCTATATTCAAACTTAGTACCGAAACATGCATCAATATGTTGCTTCTTGCTTTTCCATGATATCAGGTTTCCTTTAACAAGTACACAGTAACCTGTAATTGACCTCCCGTCTGATTGGGAACTAACCTATGTTATTAAAGGCGTGCCTCAGGAGCCAGGCCCACCAGACACATAGCCCCCCCGCCTCTGCCAGGAGTAGAGGCGGGCGATGTGACTGAGGTGCACCTAGGTGCCCAATTCGCTAAAATTCAGTGAATTTGGCGCCTAATTTCCCGATTTTTTTTTTCATTTTTGCGCCTCAGGCACACGCCCACGCCTAGGCTCCAGGACCCTTTTGCGCCTCTGCGTGCCTTGCGCCTTTCATAACATATGAACAAACCCAATTTGCATCGTACAACCCTCAATTTTTGTATGAACTTTTCTTTTTTTACAAGCCAATATCGAGAGTTCATTTTAAATGTCGAAGGATATGAATCATTGTCTCCATACATGTTGTTCCTGTGCACGGGAGCCCTGCCCCTCTGCCTCAACACCTACAGCAGGTCGTCGCAAGCTTGACGACACCCTGACACTCTTACAGTCTAGGTCGACATCCCCTGCTGTCCGGACGTTAAGCTAACTGCCTTGTCCCCATTGTTTTTGAGCCCATCCAAGCCTCGCCTTCTTCGGTATTAAGTAGGCAATTGCTGGAATACTCTCCTTTCTCGGATCAACGCCGTTTCCTTGCAACACAAGCCTATCGAGCTCGACAGAGCCGACGTCAAACCTCGCTCGTCTCTTGTGCACGCCTATGTATCATTGCCTTCTCGTTTAGAGCAACCTACGCTTCTCCCTTCCTCAAGCCACCAATCACCAGCAGTGTATTGATCCCCCCCTTCTTTCCTGTTCGTTGAGCCCACGTAGAAAGAAGACGTCAGTCTCCTATTTCTGGCCCCACAAACACATAACACTTCCCTTTTTGAGCCTTGTGCTCTTAATTAGCCTTCCGGAATTCCATTTTTTTCCTTAATTGTAAAAAACAAAGAGAGAGAGAAATAAGGCTGTTAATTTTTTGGAATCATCACAAGGAACATCGTGCCTCTCACAGCAACCTTCTCCCCTCCAACTGCGACCTCCCAGCTCCTTCCCGCAGCTAGGTATCACCTCCTCGAGCCCCGCCTCCACTTCCCCAGCCTTTCCCGGCCCCCACCAGCTCAACAGCTACCTGTCTTGCCCTCCACAACCCCTCTACCACTGCAAATCCACCCCCTTACTATCCTTCCAGCACCCTTCCTGCCCAAAACTGCTCTTGAATCACATTTCCTGTCTTCTGGAACTTGTTCCTAGTGCCAGCTTCATCCACAAAACAGCAAATTAGCTTCTTCAGCGACAATCCAGTACCCAATCACTCTCTTTACAGCTGTTGCCGCCCCTGTCCAGCCACCCGAGACTATTTTACAGCACCTGGACATTCCATTTCAGCCCTTCGGATCTCCTCCGAAGTTCCACATTCCATTTCACCTATGCTGACGGTCATTCATTTGGTAAGATTCACATTTACTTTCATTCCTTTACATTTGTAGGGATATATATCATATTATTTCAAGTAATATTTTGCTCAATTTAATGAGATTGTTTCTCTTTCGGTTGACATGTAACATCTATTTTCCATGTACTTAATTTCAGTGCAATCTCAATTTTGTGTCATGACTTGAACATTTTGTTATCAACTGTGACATTTGCATGAAGTTTTAGAAGCTCACTATTTAATTAACTTATTTGTCGGAAGCAATCTTGCGTGACTGATCCATTTTGCATCACATTCGTCGCATTCTCACTTGCATTGCATCTATGGTTAGTGAATCATATCATGTGACCACACCCATCTATTGATTCGTCTTGCGTCACCCTTCAGGGGCCTCATGACATTACGTCAACCAAGGTTGATTGATGAATATCTAGAACCGTTTCAGATTCTTTTGGCTCACGTCACAGTATCCCCTTTGATGTATGTCACTATCTTTACAGTTGGGCTTCGTGATCGACTATGCTTGGACATTGAATTTGAGGCTTCCCGGGAGTTGATGACTACTGTGAGTTTAGCCAGATTGTGTGATCGTCGACTTCAGCTGACGCATGAGGCCTAAATCACCACTAACGTAGGGACTCTGAAGGGACGTGTCGAGGGCACCCAAACCCCGCAGATTTGTCTACTGTCTCGTACAAAAATGTCTGACCGACGTGCACAGGGGTTATGTTATGAATGCGATGAGCATTATACTCATGTACATCAATGCAAAAGACTTTTTATCTGCACATGAAGAACTCCGAAGATGAGGGAGTCTGATGAAATTGACACCGTTGTTGATCTCCATTCAGCTTGAGGTCAAGCTCTTTTTGTACTGCGGGAGAGATGTTATGGACTTTGTGCCCAGTTGTTGACACCCAAGTTTCGTTCACCGTACCAGATCCACCACCAGATCCATCTTCTGGTCCTCAAGGTAACGTGCATCCACTCGCATCCCCTATTTCATTATGTGTCTTATGACTCTATGTTTTTCTCGTATAGAGCATTTGTCGCCTCTCTGTCTTCCATATCCATTCTCTCTTCTTGGCAGGAAGCTCTGGGACACCAAAAGTGAATGGATTCTATACTTGAAGAAATGATGGCTCTTGAAAAGAATAGCACCTAGGATCTGGTTCACCTTCCTCAAGAGAAGATTGTTGTTGGGTGTAAGTATGGATCTTCTTAGTGAAGTAAAATTCTTTCGAACTTGTTGAGCGTTAACAAACCTAGATTGGTGGTCAAAGGTTATACTCAGACTATTGAGATTGACTATCAGGAAACCTTTGCTCCAACAACAAAAATGAATTCCACTAGAATCCTTCTCTCATATGCAGTATGCAAATGGCGGAATCTCAGCCAATTAGATGTGGAGAATGCCTTTTTCCACGTGGAAGATGAGGTATACACGTCTCTACCTTCGGGTTTTGTCGCTGATGGATCTGAGGGAAAGGTTGCAGACTTAAGAAGACTCTATATATCATAAAACAATCTCCTAGGACTTGGTTTGAAAGGTTTCATAGAGCCATGAAAATTTTTGGTTATACTCAAAGTAATGCTGACCACACTTTGTTAATAAAACACAGACAAGAAAAATGACCGCTCTTATTGTCTATGTGGACGACATTGTCATAACTGAGGATGACATAAAGGAGAACCAAAGTCTGAAGACAAGATTAGTGAACGAATTCGAGGAAATGATCTGGGGAATCTCAAGTACTTTCTGGGCATTGAAGTTGCCAGATCCAAACACGAGATCTTTTTCTCTTAGAGGAAGTACATTCTTGACTTGTTCAAGACGCTGAGATGAGTTGGTGTAAATGTTAGGGCCCTACTAACATTGCCCGGAGGAGAGGTCTGAGGTAGAGAAGATGACAGGGATACTATGGAGCCGTGACCGCGGCTGCCTAAGCGGGGTTACTCGTCGGAGAAGAGAGCCACCAAGATCTCACATAGAAGATGAGAATTAGAACTTTGTCATTTCTTACCCCATAACACATACCCAATGCCTTTAAATAGGCTACATCATAATGACTCTTACGTGACATAAATGCGATAATAAATGGCTCGGTGCTCGAGACCCACACAACATACGATAATAATAATAAGATAAAGGGCTCGATACCCACACAACATACAATAATAATAATAATAAGATAAAGGGCTCGGTGCTCGAGACCCATAACATCTTACCCTTCCTCCAAAAAAAAAGCTTGTTCTCAAGTTTTATCTGATGCCCTCGTCGTCAGAATCCTCGACGTGCAGGTAGAAAAGCCGGTTGCACCTGTGACCGCGAGTGTACTGCTCGTCGCAATTGAAACATAATCCCTAAGCGTGACGGTGCATCATCTCAGCCCGAGATAATCGGCGGACCGATGGGGCTGGGGGACCCTCGATACGGCCCTGTTGAATAATGTTGGTGGCAGGTGGATAGACTTCCTGGACCAGCTTGAGGCAACGATCGCAGAGCCGGGCCAGACTCATAACAGTCACTAAGTCGGAGGGGCCTCAAACTCAACATCCAGTCGTAGTCGCTCGCATATCCGGGGCAAGAGGGACATGCGCTAAGAGAAGCTGAAATTGTTCCAGGTACTCGTCCACGGTACCAGTTTAGCGTAGAGATGTGAGTGTGCCGAGGGAATTACTGTGGATAGGAGGTCCGAAATGCAAGTTGCAGAATTGCTTGAAATCGTCCTAAATCAGATTCAGCCGGCCGGCGAGAAGTCGAGAAGCCCATAAAACAGCGGAGTCGAGCATATGAAAAGATGCTAAATGGATCCGATCTGTTGCCGAAGTTTGCTTGTGGCCGAAGAATTGCTCACACTTGGTGAGCCAACTCAAAGGATCACTTTTCCCATCATAGGTTGGAAATTCCAATCTGGTATAACATGATACAACCGTTTTGTCGGGGTGCGCGAGGACTGGCGGCGGCGCCTCGTGAAAGGTCAGGGGTGGTGGGGAAGTTCGGGGAAGTGGTTGTGCCTGACTGCTGCTGGCATGATCGTGTGTCGGGGCGGTAGACAGATCATCGATGCGCTTGGAAAGCGCAATAAGGGCCTCCTGTTGACGGACACCGAGAGCAGTGTGCGCAGCTTGTTGCGCCATGACGGCCTGGAGCATGGTCATAATTTGATTGAGTTGTTCAGATGAGTCACCCATAGTGTGAGTGGAGGAACGAGAAGAAGAACGGGTGACCGGCCGGTGGGATGGCGCCGAGTCCGAAGACTGGGAGTGAGGGGTTAAATTGCCATTCGTTAACACTCACCTAAGAAACTTCATCCACTTTTATGTTCAAAAGAATGATGTTTGTTTGGTGATCCTTAACGAATGACAGTTTAACCCATGCGTTTACGACCGTCACCACCGTGCCAAGCGGAATCTTCATTCCTTAGTTATCTAAGGGTGTAGATTTTTTGTATATATGAAAAATATAAAATGATGGGATAATTACTTAACCCGTTCGATCTCGCTAAAAATAGATCTTGATCATGAAATGAATACTGTCCATTCAGTCTTAAATGGAGACGATCCCGAAGTCATTATTAGGGGGTTTTGGTGTGATGCTACTGACAAGAATATTCTTTCATGCATCCGTGCGCACGGTTCTCCATATACGCACCATGGGAGCCGCGGTGACGCCTAATGTTGGCACTAGAAGTAATGGGCACGCTGGAAAAAATAGAATAAAAAGATGTCTTGGAGCAAGAGAGGCTGGCCGGATTAAATATTAAAGGTGGACTGTTAGATGGGAGAGGGGAAAGCTGTAAGAAATAAAGGCACATGACTGGGCGCTAATAAAGAAAACCACATGTGTCATTTTTTTTATTAAACAACGCCGAACCGGATCAGCCGCACGCGAGTGGAAGAGGAAACCAGGGGAATAGGCGCGGGCCTCGAAAAGGCCGTGCTCTGCGGTACGTGATGATGGCGCAATTGTGCGGGGTTCGATGAAGTGCGTCGGGGCTCGATGAAGCGCGCGACGACGATGCAGGGGGCTCGAGACTGTTGCGGCCCTGGAATGGAGAAGACGGAGGACTGCGGAAGATTTTGGCTATTCCCGACTGCGCAGGACTGCGGTTCGCACGACGGAGGAGGCGTCCCGTTTTCGTCGGGGTTGGAGCGGCTGTGGTGCTGGCGGCACACGCCGTTGGCGACGCCGAGAGGATCAGCCTGGTTTGATGAAGCTGTAGGGGTACCGTGGAAGGTGGAAGACGCGGAGGGTTAATGATGTTGGCGTCGGAGTTGCTGCGGCCAACAGAGGAGGGTTGCGAGGGAGGTGGAGTGTTTGCGTTCCCGGAAGAGGACCGAGCCTTTGATACCAAGTTGTTAGGGCCCTACTAACGTTGCCCGGAGGAGAGGTCCGAGGTAGAGAAGATGACAAGGATACTATGGAGCCGTGACCGCGACTACCTAAGCGGGGTTGCTCGTCGGAGGAGAGAGCCACCAAGATCTCACATAGAAGATGAGAATTAGAACTTTGTCATTTCTTACCCCATAACACATACCCAGATGCCTTTAAATAGGCTACATCATAATGACTCTTACGTGACATAAATGCGATAATAAATGGCTCGGTGCTCGTGACCCACACAACATACGATAATAATAATAATAAGATAAAGGGCTCGGTGCTCGATACCCACACAACATACAATAATAATAATAAGATAAAGGGCTCGGTGCTCGAGACCCATAACAGTAAACCTGCTGATACTCCAATTGATGCCAACCATAAATTGGGGAGAGACAATGAAGAAGTTGTTGCGGACATCACTGGTTTTCAACGACTAGTAGGGAGACTTATCTATCTATCTCATACCCGCACAAATATCTCTAATGTTGTTGGGGTTATCAGTCAATACATGCATGCTCCTAGGTCTCGCCACTTGGATGCTGTCCACCGGATCTTACGATATCTCAAATCCTCTCCTGGATAAGGTATCTTGTTCATCCCAAGTAAAGAGTTAACCATTGAAGTTTTCGTAGATGCTGTCTGAACGGGATCTATTGATGACCGAAGATCCACTTCTGGATATTGTTCTCTTGTTAGAGGTAATTTGGTAACCCGAATAAGCAAAAACATGTAGTTGTCATGTCTAGTACTGAAGCGGAATTCAGAGCTATGACTCATGAGATATGTGAAGGATTGTGGATTTGGTCCATTATGTACGAACTTGGGAGTCAAAGCAGGGGCCCTATCAGACTTTATTGTGACAATAAGACGACTATCAACATTGCGCACAATCCTGTTTAGCATGACCGCACTTAACATGTTGAAGTTGACAAACATTTCATCAAGGAAAACATAGTAAAGAGAGTTATGAGTACTCTTGTCCCCTCTGATCAATAGCTAGTTGATGTTCTTTCTAAGGATTGAGTAAGAGCCTTTGAGAACTGTAGAGAAAAGTCCAGACCTTGTATATACTTCTTGAATACAAAAAAAAAGTATGAGAGTACAAATCTATAGGAGAGAGGAGAGTAAGATCAAGTTATACAAATAATGTGGGACTAAACACAAAATCTTATATGGGCCAATTTAATGGGCCAATACATTATTTTTCCTAGTATTCTCTAACACTCTCCCACAAGCTAGAGCGTACAAGTCGTAGGCACCAACCTTGGACAAGAGCTGATAGTAGAGACGTCGTGGTAAGGGCTTGGTGAGGATGTCAGCAACTTGCTGAGCAGCAGGAACATGTGTTAACTCTATCTTCTTCAACTGAACCTTCTCCCGAATGAAATGACAGTCAACTTCAATATGTTTTGTCCGTTCATGGAAGATCGGATTCTTGGCAATGTGTATAACAGTTTGTCTGTCGCAAAATAAAGTGGCAGGTCAGGAGAGCTTGACTCCTAGATCATCAAGGAGACCCTCAAGCCATGTGAGCTCAGATACAATTGCTGCCATCGATTGATACTCGGCCTCAGCGGATGAGCGAGCAACCACAGACTGTTTCTTGCTGCGCCATGTAATAAGATGTTCTCCAAAGTAAGTGCAGTATCCACTTGTGGAACGACGGTCATCCAACGAGCCAGCATAATCAACATCAGAGTATGCAATCAGGGATACGGGAGACGAAGAGGGCTTGTATACAAGTCCTTGTCCAGGAGCAGTCTTCAAGTATCGAAGAATACACTCGACTGCCTGAAGATGAGAGATATGTGGCTCATGCATGAATCGACTGACAACTCCAACCGCAAATGATATATCGGGTCTCGTGACAGTGAGATATATCATCTTTCCCACAAGGCGACGATAATACTCTGGATTTGGAAGGAGCACATCAGAGTCTGAGGCATGAACACAAAGCTTGTGATTGATATCCATGTGAGTATCAACTGGCTTGCATTCAGAATAGCCCGCATCATGAAGTAAGTCAAGACAATACTTTCTCTGAGATAACACAAGCACATCAGGTCTCCGAGCCACCTCGAGACTAAGAAAATATCGAAGGCTTCCCAGGTCCTTTGTTTGAAACACAGTCGCCAGATGCTGTTTGATCATCAGTATTCCTGAAAGATCATCTCCTGTAATCAAAATATCATCCACATATACCAATAGAATCACTGTGCCTGTTGGACGATGACGAGTTAATAGAGAGAAGTTGGTCGAACTCCGAGTGAACCCAACAACACTAACGGTCTTACTAAATTTATCAAACCATGCCAGAGGAGACTGTTTAAGACCATAAAGAGACTTTTTCAGACAACAGACAAGAGACTCCCCCGTGGTCTCAAACCCGGGAGGTTGCTGCATATAAACGGTCTTCTGTAAATCGTCATTAAGAAAAACATTTTTGACATCCAGTTGGTGTAATGCTCAGTGGCGGTGATCAACGAGGGAGATCAACACACGAACAATATTGAGTTTAGCGACCGGAGAAAAGGTCTCATCATAATCCAGACCTTGTTGTTGAGTGAATCTGCGAGCTACAAGACGAGCTTTCAAACGGTGAACCGTCCCATCCGGACCCTGTTTGAAGATAAACACCCACTTATATCCCACACAAGATTGTCCAGGAAGAAGCGGGACCAGATCCCACGTGTGGTTTGCCCAAAGAGAAGGCATTTCCTCGTTCATAGCCACCCGCCATCCAGGATGTTGGAGAGCCTCCTGCACAGAATTAGGGGTGGAAATAGAGGATAAAGAAAGAACACTTTGTCGGAGTTCCGGAGAGAGGCGATGAAAAGAGACATAGTTGGCCATCTGGTGGGCAGTGGAACCTGTTGTCGGATCTGCAGGCTGCAAAACATCATTAGAGGAGGGCATATCCCTTAGGGTAGTAGACGAAGAAGGACGTCGAGTGAACACACAGATGATAGGTGGTTTGGGTGGTTTTGGTGGGATTGGTGTAGGAAGGAGAGGTGGAAGGTTTGAATGAACAGTTATAACAGGCCGCAGAAGAGGTGGCAGAAGTGGAGAATCAGCTGGTTGAGAGTAATATGACTTATTTTCGAGAAAGGTGACATCAACAGAAGTAACCACCTTGCGATCTTTGGGAGAAAAACATACGTAGCCTTTTTGAGTTCGAGAGTAACCCACAAACATATATTTAATGACACGTGGAATAAGTTTGTCTTTGGATGAGCCAAGCTGATGAACAAAACACACGCAGCCAAACACGCAAGGGGTGATGGAAAAAGGATGTTTGGAGGGAAAAAGAATATTGAAGGGAACCACAAAATTGAGAATAGAGGAAGACATGCGGTTAATAAGAGTGCAGACGGTAGAAATCGCAAAATTTCAATACTGTTTGGGAACATTCATTTGAATCATAGGAGGGCGGGTGACCTCAAGCAGACGACGATTCTTGCGTTCAGCAACCCCATTTTGTTGGGGGATATAAACACACGAGGTTTGATGGATGATCCCAAACTCAGCACATAGGTGTGCAAAAGCATGACTAGTGTATTCACGAGCATTATCAGTGCAAAGGGTTTTGATTATAGTGGAAAACTGGTTGCAAGTTTCAATGAAAAAAGTACGGAATACACCAGGTAATTCAGAGCGGTCACGAAGGAGATACAACCAGGTCACCCGAGAGTAGTCATCTACAAATGTGACAAAGTAACGATATCCAAAAACACTAACAATTTTGTAGGGTCCCCAAATATCGGAGTGTACAAGATCAAAGGGAGCAGGACTCCGAGTTGTATGTGGTGAGAACGTAGACCGATGATGTTTCCCATAGATACAAGACTCACACGCGAACTCTTGGAGGGACACTTCGGGGAGAGATTTTCTGAGTATGTTCAGAGGAGCATGCCAATCAATAGAGCTAATAGAGGATAACACCGTTGGAGGAAAGGGGTCAAAAATATAGATACCATTCGACAGATGCCCTTTTCCGATGATAGACTGCGTCTTGCGATCCTGTACAACACCCAAGTTGGAAGAAAAGGTTACATCACAATCAAGATCAGTAGTGAGACGACCAATAAAGAGAAGGTTGAAAGGAGAGTCCGGAACATGAAGGGCAGAGCAAAGAGTGATGGAGG
Organism: Platanthera zijinensis; assembly: GCA_039513925.1. NCBI lineage: Eukaryota > Viridiplantae > Streptophyta > Magnoliopsida > Asparagales > Orchidaceae > Platanthera > Platanthera zijinensis. The sequence goes on along the minus strand of CM077081.1, from coordinate 16,779,212 downwards.
GAGTAAGGTGAATATCTGTCGCTCCAGAAACTGGAATGGTGTCCCCACTAGCAACAGTGATGAACTTGGGATGCACAGAGTTCAAATATTGTGGTGATTTTCGCGAGGTAATGTGGTGAGTGGCCCCGAAATCCAAAATCCAGAATGAGCTATGAGCAAGGCAGGAGGTACCACCATCGAAAATAGACACCACAGAGCCCGGAGGATAGCTGATCATCTTGCAAGGAACAATCCGCAGTGGGCACAAGTAGCGGCTATGAGACAGTCCGCAACGGTCACGGTGACAACGCACCAGCGCAAGAAAGGCTACGACCAGCACGGTAAGAAGCTGTCTTCAGCAGTCATGGCGACAACGCACCAGCGACAAGAAAGGCCACGACCAACGGGAAGAAGAGAACCTGCAGCGGATAAAAACTAGCCGCATCCGTAAGAATCCTGAGCTAGTAGTGCGGTTAGGAGAAGAACGCAACCAGGTCACTTAGACCGCGCGGTTAGGAGCAGACCGCGCGGTTAGGAGCAGACCGCAACAGGAAGAAGAGGCCAACACACTGTCACTTGGACCGTGCGGTAAGAGCAGACAGACCGCGCGTAAATGAGAAGCCGCAGGCAGACCGCGCGAACAGCCAAGTCGAGATGGTAAGACACCTGGGCGGGCAGCGACCAGAAGAAACAGAGGCCAACGAACAGGCACTCGACCGGGCGGTTAGAGGCAGACCGCAACAGGAGCAAAAGCCGGCGAACCTGTACTAGACCGGGCGGTTAGAAGCAAACCACAATAAGATCGGTAGAAGCAATCCGTGCGAATAGCCAAGTCGAGCCGAGAAGCGCGAAGCGACAAGGCAAGAAAGAACTCCCTGCGACAAGGAGGCCGCACGGTAAGGATAGAGGCTGCAGCGATAAGACCGAGAAGAAGTTGCAGCGGGTTGAACTAGAGGTCGGACGGTTATAACTAACCGCCAGAAGAGGGGAAGCCGCAGCGGGAAGAGAGCAGTTCGTGGCGGCTAAGAAGATCTAAATGCACGGGAGTGGAGTCCACGTGCCAGAGAGATGAAGACTATAAAAGAGCGTAGAAGAGAAAGAGGAGGTGGATCCACGGGAGAGAAGAGGGAGGCGGTTAGAAAAGAAGGAAGCCGCAAACAGTGCGGTTTAACAGGAAAAACAAGCCGCCCGGTTAACGGTTAAGCAGGAAAACAAGCCGCTCGGTTAACAACAGGGTTGGGCGGTTAAAAAAAAAGGCCGGACTGTCTAGCTTTGATACCATGTAGAGAAAAGTCTTAACCTTGTATATACTTCTTGAATACAGAAAAAATGTATGAGAGTACAAAGATATAGGAGAGAGGAGAGTAAGATCAAGCTATACAAACAATGTGGGACTAAACACAAAATCCTACATGAGCCAAGTTAGTGAGCCAATACATTATTTTTCCTAGTATTCTCTAACAAGAACATTATAGTTAAGTTGGGTTTGACAGACATTACATGCCTAACTTGAGGTGGAGTGGAGTTTATGATTTGCTTATTGTATTTCCCACTCCTATATGATATGTAGTGAACTCTAAATGAAATTAATTTTGAGTTTTCTGATTCCAACAGATCCAATGTTGATCATTGGGACAAATGTTTTCATCGATTAAATTCTATTTTTTGTGCGCGGACATTATGCGCATTTCCTAAACCGATTTGATTGTGGGATCCTTTCCATAAATAATAGGAGTTTGGGGACCGATTTCTAGATTACCACAGAATTTGGAGAAAATTTCTAAGCGCTCACCGACTTCCCACGGTGCCGATTCCGTGGCCCTTTGGTACCGAAGCCAAGTTAAACTACTTCACTCAATAACCAACTATTAACCACTATCCATTACCTGTATAAACCACTATTAACTGCAGTAACTGCCCACTAAAAAGCAGTTACCACTCATTTTTTCTGCGCTTCCAGCCCAAACAAGACTCCAATTTCCTGTTCTCTCCACAAATGACCTCTCCATACATTCAATTCCCTCTCCTCTACTATTCTTATACTTATACCCCCTCCCTATCCAACAAATCTCGCCTCCATTCCCTTATTCCCAAAACACAGCCCCTGCTTCTAACATCCAGCATCCTCCAGCTAGCATTTCTCTTCCAGACTCCTCCAAAACAACCCCCTTCTGGATGGTTAACAATCACTCGAACATTATTCCCTGTTCCAGCCACTCCTTGGACAGGATCTCCCCTAGCTGATCCGCACTTACACGTACTGCCACCTGCAACCATAAGTAATTGCCTCCGGCCATTTCCTGAACTAATTCCAGTAACCACATGACCCGTCCAGTCATTCCACCTCCTTCCCCACAGCCCCACTGTCCTCCCATTATTAGAGCAGCCTTACCTTCCACTTGAGCCCCTTGGCTACTGGAAATCACTTTCAGAAATCTGAATTCAGTGCAAAACTGCAATTATCTCACCTCCCAGCCCTCTGAATCAGCCTTTCAACACCTCTCTGGACTTCTATTTCTTACGCAAGTTTTTGTACGAAGTCTTTACTAATTGTTGATTATTTGGATAAGCAATCATATAATTTTGGATATTAATTTGTATTAGTTTGTCCGTTAATTGTTCTATTTGCAAGATTTATTCGCTTACCATTTAATTGAAGCATTCTTAACTTTTAGTGGACTAGCAATTACTCGTTTATTTAATACTCTAATATCAATTGTGAACAATTGTTTGGGAATTTCTTCATTAAATTCAAAATTATTGCAAATTAATCGTTGGACAATTGTTTTTTTTTGCATAATATCATCTTTAGATCGCCCCCCACATCACTACACTTACACTCATTCACTAGAGTTTCATTAGGGCACAATTGCACAGCCACTCTACATTTGTCTTGCATCAATATATGCGTCAATATATGCATCGGAAGAAGCCTACCTGTACAGAAAGTTGCATCAAACTCTTTTAGAATTAAATCATACTATATCTCAAGAGGATTATGAGCTGTTGGATTTACAAAATATGGGGGTTGAAAGTCCATCCGGAGCGTCGAATATACTTATTCCGCCACAGATGATTACCATGATTCACATTCTCTCAATATTAGTCCCGCCTAATCCTGTATTCTAAACCTCGGAGTCCTTTCACTCGCAGCACAATTTATTTTTAATCACTCTGTAGCAAGTTCTGGCAAACTTTTGTTTAGCTGGTGATGAGCCCCTTAATATTGTGGGAACCGGTGATGTGAAGGTCAAAATTGCAAATGATATTATTTAGATCATTAGATGTTGCATATGCTGCAGTACATTTATTATAGCTTGAAGAGACAGTATGATGCAAAGGTCGCCATTTTACATTTAACAATTGTGCTTTGAAAGTGACCAATATAGCTATTATAATGATAGCATGTAGGCTCAACATCTGAACCTTTTATATGAGCTCCAATACCGTATAGTGAGAAAAATTGTGGACAGATCTACTGGCACATATATCATACGTAAAGGAATGAGATATAATGGCAAAAATGCTAACAATAATCATTCACTTTAAATCAATGTCATCATTAATCACTTTGTTGTGGGTCTCACACCGCCATTTATCTAGCAATTATATTATTATGAGTCTTTAAGTATCAAGTCGAGCCGTGTGAGTCGAGTCGTATAAAGTATAGTTGTATGAGTCTAATCGAGTTGAGTCATAGTTATGGATTATTAGAGTCTTAGGTTCCATTTGACACTGCATTTTTGCTCTGTGAGTTTGAACAAAAAGCGTCACTGTCATTGAATGTATGTTTGACATGACAACGGTCATGACTACCACCAAAAAACGAAAACTAGTTTTGAACATAAAAGGGAACAAAGTTCCTTAGGTGAGGTTGGATGTTCACGAAGGACGGTTCATAACCACCGTGTTCACGACCACTACCGACATGGCAAACGAAGCCTTAGTGTTTTAATGTTCACACATCTCTTTATATTGGGCATTTACGCCCATGCCATCGGGGTCTTATATAAGGGGGACCCCTTGAATCGTGTATTTGGCATGCAAGAAGTAAATCAAATATTACTCTCTCTAACTCTCCTCTTCTCTCTAGTCTCCTCTTCACTCTAGTTCTTCCTCTCATCTTCTTCCCCATTCTAAGGTTAGCACATAACACACTCATTTCATCAGTCTTGCACAAAACACATCATTGACATCACATATTGCAGAATGATGTTAGATACTTGGATTACTCACATTCAATAGTAACAGAGATGCGTTGGTCGAGAGAGGGATATATAGACTGCGCGGTAATTTCGTCGGCAAAAAAGTATTGAAAACGAAGCTTTGTTTTTCCCTAGCTTTCTTCTAGACTAGGATTTTCATGCCTTCGTTCATAGAGTGAGGAGCCAGTAAAGGGAATCGTTGCAGCGGATGGTGCGAGAGGAAATTATCCCAAGAGCACAGAACCAAGAAGCACATTAGGAGGTGTGAGACTAAACCGCCCCTTCTGATGAGTTGCGAAACACACTCAGACATCACTGACCATTCCACATGGCGCACTCAACAGGTATCCGCTCCAGCAATGGATGCACAATAATAAATCAGAATGGTGTGGTGATTAGATGTTGCTCTAGGTTGTGATGATGGTAAGAAGAAAAATCTGGAGTGCAGCCTCTATTTTTATAGCTCAAATTTGTGAAGCTGCTGCCTGTTCTTTCTTGCTTATTATTTTCCGTATGTACTAATATACTTGAATAGATCGTATGATCATCTATCGTATGGTCGATGATCGTTGCTTTTCTTTTCACAGGAATTTGATTCTTCCTATGGTCCGGCCTGGCATTGTATTGTGGGCACGAGCTTTGGTTCGTACGTGACCCATTCTTTGGGAGGTTTCGTGTACTTCTCGATCGACAAAGTTTACATTCTTCTCTTCAGAACAGCTGTCGAGCCTTTGGATCGACAGCCATGAACATGCCAACATCTCCACACCTATATATATCATGCACTTAAATACATCCTTGGTAGTAACATCATCAGTTGATATGCAACATGATTGTAGGAAACAATTTGTGTGATTTTGGAATGCGAAAAGATGAACTTAGCGATTTCTATGATATCTGTAGGCCCAAAGCATGCGCTCTCCTTACATTTTTGTTGGTTTGGGTGGCTTATGGCTTTCCCTTGCTAAAATGTTGCAGCGAATTTATACACGCACGCTGATGGAAACACAGTTCATTTTTATTTCATCGGACTCCCGGCTAAACATTTTTTTGGGAACGGCTCGAAATCGCCAATCTTTGATACAAATGTGAAGTGTTGATTGAAATGGCTCGGGGAGGGTGTCCTCCAGGGAGGTTTATGAGCCACTGGACAAGTCCCAGGTCCTAATATGGTTCAGCTTGGAAGGGAGCTTGCTCCTTTGAATTGATCTGGAAGCTTTTTCTGGACCGCCTAGCATACCGGGTCTTTCTGCCTCTCTGGCTTTATCAATATTGCCTCATTCGTCAGTTTTTGAATAATTACAAATGAATTTATTTCTCTTTCAAGTATGTTTATGGTGGGACCTAAAAAATGGTCCGCTCGGTCAATCAGAATGCGCGACCAAGTGGGGTCACAGTGCATAGATTTACTGTGCACTGTGGACCCCACAAATTTACAGCTTTCTATTGGTGGGGACCTAAAGAAAGGTCCTTGTGGCGGACGGTATTTTTACTCTGCATAGGGTGTCGTGTTATTCTACCACTGCACATTTACTTTTGTACTTTATCTTTAAGTTTGTTATTACCAATAGCCAAGTTGAGGCCATATGTTGGAAAACTCAAAGCGCGTCTCGGTTTTTTGTTTGTGATCTAACGAGTTTGGATGTCGAGGGGATGATATGATGTGAGTCACTGTGCTACGACCTATCTCTCCTTAGCATGCTTCGACCTGTAATTGGAGGAAAAGTAGAGATCATGTATCTTGTGCGTCGCCACATAGAAAAACTTCCAACTAAAGCTCAGTAGCACCCTCATGCACTGCTCTCCCGGTGCGCAGCCTCGTGCTCTGCTATCCAGTTCGCTCCAAGGAACATTATGTTCTCCAGTTCGCCCCAAGGAACGCTCTGTTATGTGGTGTGCGCTCCGCTCTCCGGTTCGCTCCATTGAACACTCCGTTCTTTAGTGTGTGCTCTCACGTTCTGCTCTCCGATGTGCGTCCCTGCACGCCACACAGGCACATCCACACCACCCACACCCACATGGGCCACATACATGCATAGAATTATCAAGCAATATTTGAAGTTTTTTTTTAATTCCAAAATTAAACATATTTCAGCGACTCACCTCGCAAACATCCTACCTAGAGGTGGAAATAGGTCAGGTCAGGCTTTATGGAAAACATACTCGGCCTACATTAGTATTTTTGGGCCTGAGCCTGACCTATTAGCATGATGTAGGCCAAAATGTAGGTCTGACCTGACCTATTTTGTAAAATTGGTAGGCCTGACCTGGCTTGTAGGCCTACTTAGATCTATTTAATAATTTATTTTTCAAAAGTCTCTCTTAATATACGATTAGTAATTAGGTATATATAATTAATTTATATTTAAGTTTATATAATAAATTTATATTATTTATTATTTAAAAATAATATAGGCCAGCCTGCAGGCTTAATAATATAGGTCTATGTCTATTTTAAAAACAGACCCAATTATAATTCTATTTTTATTTTGATAAATAAAAAATAAACCAGATCAGCCCGATGATAGGCCAGACCGCTGGCTCCTGCTAGACGTCCGACCTATTTCCACCCCTAATCCTACCATATAATTCTATCCGCTATCCTGAATTCCTCATCTCTTCAGTCTTTCCTTGTAGTGAGTGCTATTTTCTTCAATGGAAAACTCTTTTCCCACTCTCGATGACCGCGACACCATTCTTCCCGCCGGCGACGGAGCTGAACCTCACAGTGCTCTGTTCCTAGCTCTTGGCTATCTCAGGCTGCCGGAGCTTCTCGCGATCCAGCAGGTCTGCAGGTCTTTCAGAGACGAGATCGCCGTCGACGAGTTACTGTGGCGCCACATCACCATCGAGCGGCCGCTTAGCTCGCGGATTACAGACGACATCCTTTTGAGAATAACTTCATTCGCAAGGAGAAATTTGACATCCCTGTCGCTTCTTCGTTGCTGCTGGATCACCGATGCTGGTCTCCTGCAGGTGTTTGATCAAAATCCTATGATCACCAAGGTACCGTTTATATCTTAGGTTTAACGATGAAATTTCCTCTATATTCGCTGGTCTTTTTTCCTCGGTGTAACAATCTAAATCTGAGATAACAAAAATTTAGGGTAATGACCTAGGAGAGGGGGCGGCCGGAGACGAGAAAGAAGTGGAATGGCCGGAGATAGGAGGCTGGAGATAAGAGAGACTAGGGAGGGGAGAGGCACATACGAAACTGTAAACTGTAAAACTTTATTAAACTCCTTCATAATCCCATTACAACACATTAGGCATATTTATAGACTAATTGCCCAACATGGCTACTCCTCTAATTACAAACATGACATCCACTCTCCTACATTCCTACCCTGCCCATCAAACAATGACCTCGTCGTTTATTCCTAAAAAAATAGTCATTTGTGGATTTTGGCGACGTCATTCCGAACTGTTTGATTGACGTTGGCGATCTCATCATTTAAGTCCACCTGGATCAAAGAACCAAATGACGCGCGAAATTGTATGAGAACAAAGCCTGCGTTATGAAATTTGTTTATTGACGGCTCCACTTGTGCAGAATGTATCAAAATAGTACATCCTCCTGGATCGAAGACATGAATTGTCCAAGTTGATACATGGCTGCAGAAACACGTGTCGCCATGTGGCTGACCAACTTAAGTATTGTGAGCAGAAGAGCCCACGATGACGTTAGAGTCAGAATGATGTTGCATCAACTCCTCCAAAGGTGGCAAAGCCGTGTTCACCATACTTGCTGCTTCAAGACAAGTAGTTGCCTTGACGGCTTCTTGTTCCTCTTCCTCTATGCAAGCATTAATCAAGTCCTCCAATTTTTTGATGTTTTCCGCAACTCGACGATTTTCTAGACGAGTAGTAATATCATCAAAAAATTCTTGCATGTCCGCCATTATTTGGTGACTCAATTGTTGATTAATGGAAAGCCAAGAACTGCTCATCTGGGGAAATGACTCGGTGTGCTGGTTGCCTGGTTATGAGGTGAAGAAAACGGAGCCATATGTGTAGCCATTTCTGAAGGTTTTCTTTGGAGACACGATCGGCTGGTGGTGAAGCGGCTGGAGTTCTCTAAGATGAGGAGGACCGTGTTCTTGGAATGTGCTGTCAATTGCAGGTTGGGAAGGTTGCTGATGGCCAATTTTGTGATATTGCCAATGCTGGGTTCGCCGGTGGAGGAGCAACCGTGGGAGATAGACGTTCCACGGCCCTGTGGATGGAATTCCGGTGGCGGATCTCGTGCGGTCTTGAAATTCTTAAAAAATGCAAAATTGCTGGTGCTGAGAAAATGGCTGGCGACGAACAAAATCTTCTTTCGGTCTAGTTCTTGATTGCAAGTGTGAGAGAGGGTTGTTCTGGCTAGATGACGAGGGAGATGCCGGCGCTGACTCTCTCTGTTAGAATTAATAAACGCTAACACTCTCAACATGAATCGGCGAGGAAGATGCAGGCGCTGATTATTCCGGCGAGAAAGATGCAAGTACTGGCTATTCCAATGGTTAGCAGTGATTGGCGACGTTCTTGAGTTCCAACACGACCTACAAAGGCGGAGCTGGTGAGGATATCTCAACGATCTGACGAGAGGAAACGACGCTCAACATGAATCGTCTGTACCTCTCTCAACGATGAAACGACGCTTCGCCGTTCTTGTTGGTTTCCGGCGAGTTCGTCGATTCAGTTATTTTAGAACAGATAGATGAATTCGAAGACAAAGGGTGCTTTGCTTCAGCGTCGGTGTCCGTTTTTTTTGTTGGATCGACAAAGGGTGCTTTGCTTATTTCCTTCCTCTGTTGCCAGATCTTGATGCCAGATCTTGCGAAGTGCAGAATTTTTTTGTGACAGAGGAATGAGTCTCTCAACACGTGTTCTTGAAGGGATAAGATGATGACGTCTTCAACGACTCCGACAAAGTAACAGGGCTGCTCCGTCGTTTTTGGCGGGGAGGAATCAACGAGAGCACCAATGTAACGATCTAAATCTGAGATAAAAAAAATTAAGGGGAATGACCTAGGAGAGGGGGCGGTCGGAGACGAGAAAGAAGAGGAATGACCGGAGATAGGAGGCCGGAGATAAGAGAGACGAGGAGGGGAGATACACAGACGAAATGTAAACTGTAAAACTTTATTAAACTCCTTCATAATCCCATAATCCCATCACAACACATTAGGCGTATTTATAGCCTAATTACCCAACATGGATACTCCTCTAATTACAAACATGCCATGCACTCCCTTACCTCGACATGTAACATTTGATGTCGATTAAAGGAACACGGTAGGGTAGAGATTAGAGATAAATTAAAATTGAAGGATTCCTAAATCAATATTGCATCTTCGCATTCCAAGATCATCTTTGATGTGTATATATTTTTTCTTAATATATCTCACGGATTCGTGAAGTCTTCTGAAATATGCCAAGCCTCAGATCCATTTTAAATGTAAGCCCCTTTGGTTTAAGTAAGAAAACATGGAACCATGCAACACACCTTGCTAGAAAAAAGACATGTTGTAGGAGCGAAAAAAGTGTCTTACAATCCCCCCTAATGTAATAGGGTAGTTTATAGGGAGCTTTAGGGTGTTTTGGTGCATTCATGTATGAAAACTAAACCCACAATGAAGGTTTATGTAATTTCAAAAGATAGAGGGTTGTGTTATTGTCCCACATGACCTGTCGTTTAATTTATGTATGTTTCAATTTATGTTAGTGTCAACGTAGATCACGTCTTCTCAATTTGTGTTTGTGTCGACGTAATTATCATGTCTCAGTATTAATTTTATATTATGCATTTTTATTCATTTATAAGAAGTCAAAAGTGTCGGGACTTATTACACTTATGTTATTGTGGAATATTATTCAAGGACCCCCTTGGGTCATGAATGGGCATCATGAAACAAATTATGAAAAGTCTTAGGGCATGTTCGGCACGCGGATATTGGCATTCCAGAATTGGTTTCGATGAAAACCAGTATATGTTAGACTTTGTTCAGAATTCAAATTTTGCTGCTAAGATGCAGGATGAAATTAATTTTGTAGAATTGGAATTGTTCAGAAATGATGTTCGGTTGTTAGATGGAATTCATTCACAAAAATTAAAATTTTAAAATTCCATAATTCTTAACATTGAATCATTTGAAATAAAAATTACAGTTCATTAAACATAAACTTATTATAATCCATAATAACTATCCATAAATATATACACAAATATAAAAATAGTCATCACATAACAAACATTACAAAATAAAACTAGCGTTCAAACTGCATTCGTAGTCATGCGTCCTCAAGTAGCGTCATTAATATGTCATCCTTGATACTATCATAATTAAGCATATCCATGGCCATGAGTAACTCACGTTCGTCCAAATCAGTCATCTGAGCATGTGCGACATATATGTCATCAACACTGCTTGATGAACGTAAGGACAAACTAGTATGCTTGGTGCCCATCATATCTTGCACGGAATCATCCAATTGTTTATGGACGCCGGCTGCATCAACCCCCCCTACCGCTCGCTTCTTCTTCCTTCTATTGCCAATGCATGTGTAACTGTTATGTGCCAATATGTGTAGAAATTATGTGACATATTCTTCAGTTGACACAGATTGTGTATCACAAATATTACCTTTCGCACATAAAATTCATAGAGCTCATTGAAACGTGCTTTACATATGCGTAACTGGCTGAAGCAGTTAATCTCTTGTTTTACATGTAAGCGTTTTAATAAGGTAATACATAGCGTGTCATTGTCTACAACATCTACTGGGTGTCTAAGAATGTAATCCATAACTACTGTTGTTACACCAGGTGGTGGAGACCAGCCCAAATCAGGACGAAGCAAAAGTGCCCTACGCCTCACTTGTATGAAACCCTGCCGACCCTAAGTTATTGCATTTTATTTTATGTATTTTTTGCATTTTATTTTAATTTTATGTTGGGACATTTTTTTCTCCTAAAAGAAACCATCAAAAGCAAGCACCGGCCCATGAAGCCTTGGTAAACCCGGTTCAGGCAGTCCTCCCGACCGGCCAAAATCGCAGGTGCCTTCCTCGAATTCGTTGCTACACGCGGTTAGGGCTCCCGCCCATCGCGCGTCTTCCGCCCACAATCCAGCCGCTCCGCATAACATGATCCAACCGCGTCCATGCTTCTGCTCTGCACGTCACGCGTCTTCCTGGTCGTGTTCCATTGCCACGACCCCCTCTCCCCGGCGGCTTCAGCTCCTATCCAAGCTTCTGCCATGGGCCGACGGTTGGAGTTTATTTTTAAATAGTTTTTGTTATTTGTTTTCGTTGATTCCCTATAAAAGGGATTGGTGTAATTTTTGGAGTCAGTTGAATGGAATATCGACGCTTCTAGTGTTTCAGTTGAGTTAAAAATGAAATGTTTTGTTTGGTTTTGGTTTCTGTGATATTTGGGATGATTGATTTGGTGAATAGTGGAATGTAAAATTAATTTCTCTTGCCTTGTGAAATTCGTGGGAGCCACTAGTGTGAGAGAGCGAATCATCTCCGCAGTGCCTGTGTGCGATAGCGGCTGACCTCGGAGCGGAAGATCGAAGGTACGAGGAATGTCTCGCTAGATCGTCGCCGACTTCAATTACGGAAAGACATCTCTTTCCTTGGGTAATTGGTTCTTCCTTCTCCTTTACGCGTGTCCAAATTTTTTTCTCTAGCATAAAGTAGGCTCATCCCTGGAATTTTTATTGAATTTTGTCAGTGAACGCTATGCCAAAACACCCATCGGAAATGTAATTTTGAGTTCATGATTTTCGCTTGCTACAATAAGGGGAATAGAACGAAAGTTGCAAATATTCTTTCCCCGAATTTTTAATTGAACTATTTTTTCTAAAAATTCATTTTTGAAACAAAATAGTTAATTTTATGCTTTACAAAAAAAATATTCATTTTTTTAAGATTATGCAAACAATGTACTCAAATTTCCTTTATTTAAACGAAATTTAATGTAATCATCACATGCATTAGAGTATCCTAAAAAAAGCCGAACCCTACATGCCGCCCTGCATCACCAAGAGTCTCTACGATTGTTGACTTTGTAATGATATTTGTCTTACGTTTCTTTTGCAGCTCGATATTATCCATCGCGACCATACTACACATGAAATATTACAAGATGATTTACCATGAATGCAATACTATGCTTATTGATGTCTAGAAAAAATGTCTCTTATCATTACATAAAGACATACCAATCAAATATGAATATGTCTTATGCAATCATCTAAATTAGACACTATCACCTAACTGCATATAGATCACTCCATTTTTATACCAAGTTTAGATCACTCAATTTTTGTAGCAAACTTAGAATGCTACATCTCATCAAACTTAGAAACATTGACAAAAAAGAAGAGAATGTTATAATGTAATCCAAGTCAGAATCAAGAGGTAGAAATATCTTTTTTTTCATAATGTTAACGGCATTTCAAAATGGATCGACCTTCATTAGAATTTTGATTTAGGGGAAACTATACTCTTTAAAAGGGAATTCTTATGATATATATCTCAAACGGGTCATAACAACTTAACTTGTAAATATATAATTCAACCTGGGATCACCAACTGCTTTTGTCATTCATATGAGTAAATTGTTCATTTGAGCTGACAAGCAATGTGATTATTTTACTGAACTGAAGCTTTTGTTCATGAAATATATAAATTGAAGTGGTGTGCATTTATCATAATTATCGCACATAGTTCAATGGGTTCGTCCTTAGGGGATCCAAGCTCTCTAAGAAATTTATTTAGCCATATCAACCGACATGTAGTTACAATCATAGCTCTATATTCAACTTTGCACTCGACCTTACTACAGTAGTATGTTTTTTTTTCCTGTTTGATAAATTCAAATTTCGTCTAAGCAAGATACAATACAATACCCCCGCATATAGAACCAAGAGTCCGCCTAATCTACATTTGTTTATCCAATTCTAAAATATTAGGATCATTGACGTCACGACAGCCGAACAACTTAAATCATAAGTATGGCATTAATGTCGGTTTCAAAGTATGTTCATCATAGAAATTAGATAGTGGATGGAAACACTCATGATAACAGTGAGACAAATCTAGCGGTATTCAATGGAGAGAGGCAAATCTCAGTTGCAGCAACGACGACAACTCGAATGCAACTAGCGTCACAACGAGGAAGAAAAAAAATAAGAGGGGGTAGAAGAAGGAGGTTACATGTAGGAGGAAGACGATATCAGGAATCGTTCGAAGCCGCTGGAGGAGGAGTGGAGATCTGGAGTACTTAGCTGCTGCTGGAGGAGGAAGAGAGATCCAGAGTGCTTCGTCGCCACCGGAGGAGGCAAAGGAGACTGGGATTCCTTCGTCACCGCTGGAGGAGGAAGGGGAGAACGAGTCCGGTTTTAAGGCTTCACGGCAATTCCGCACAAACCTGAGGGGGTATGTTTTCTTGAAATCGGGTTTTAGGGTAATCCAAATGCCATCGTTTTTACCCTCCGAATCCTATCCCACCAAATTCCATCCCGCCTAACGCCAGATTTGATTTATTAAACACCCAAGACAATACTCGAATGCCAATACACGCGCGCCAAACAGACCCCAAGTACTTTCCTCTCCCCCTTCTAGGGTTAGGGTTGAGCACCTCTCCTCCTTCTTTCCTCTCCTAACATTCCACACAGGTTAAGCCTGAATCCCTAGTTTCTCCGCATGTACCACCACCTCTAGCGTGCTCCCGATGCTTTATAGGTTAGGCCCGTAACAAGGTGCAACTTGTATTTATACTAACTCTCGTTATTAAAGCGTATGTATTCACCTTGAAACAAATATTTAATCTCACATGCTTCATCTTTAACTTGATATTCAGTCGCTACACTGCTCTAGAACCAGAGAGTCCTCTACCGAATGATCAGGAAATATCATGATTCAAATGGAGTCCATTAACCCTATGGGCTTACATGTGAACTGGCATACTCTTTGAATTTGAAGAACTTGAGTATTATCTCTTGAGAATTTGGATTCTTAAAAAAACAACAACAAAACAACTCTCAAGCCTTTATCCCACTATAGTGGGGTCGGCTATGTGGATCTTTTGTCGCCATTGTGCTCTATCTTGTGTCATAATCTCACTAATGCCTAAGCACATCGTGTCTTTCCTTATAGTTTCATTCCAAGTCTTTATTGATCTACCCCTCCCTCGTTTAACATGCCTAGTGACTAGACTCTCACAACGCCTAACAGGTGCCTCTAATGGTCTCCTTTGCACATGTCCAAACCATTTTAGTCGAGCTACTTGCATCCTCTCTGCAGTTGGTGCTACTCTTGTCTTATCCCTGATACATTCATTCCTAATTCTATCCAGTCTCGTGTGCCCACACATCCACCTAAGCATTCTCATCTCCGCAACTTAGAATTTGGATCCTTATTATAAAAAAATTCTTTTTTGAATATAGAAGCTCCTTGGAGGATCTAAATATGAAAATAAAACAAAAGAAATACATCCACACCAAGTGGGGTCAAATTTATATGATTCAACAAAAATAAGCCCTCATTTATGAGGGATGAAAGCTGACCCACCGCAAAAGTGAAGTACCAATTGGCGTCCAAAAGAACAACATCATCTCACACATTCTCTCAATTAAAGTAAGCGCTTAATTACCTAAAAGCCGCATCACGTGGAGAGGGTTCCCCCAATTACTTAAGGTGTAGAGTCTTTTCTCCCTTGGCAGGTGTGGGAGCATTGACATACCTATTTGTTGAAGGTAGCTTCATTACTGCATGTTCTTTTACCAACCTTCCAATGAGGTTTGTCCTCGAACCTATCCTACACCCAGACTCGGAGAGGCCGACTCTAATAGAAAATGTTGTTGAAGTTGGTGAACACTTCCGGTCCTCTTGTTTTTCACACCGGGTTAGCCCACATGAGCTCAGGGGAATCAAAGTCTTAACAACTTGGAAATCTCCGGAGTTGAAGTTAGTAGGGGTCCTGGGGACAGTGTCCCCAGTGGGTGGCTTGGGGGGGGACCCCGATCGAAATTGTTGAAGTTGTTGTCTAATCGATATCGACTAGAGGTCTAGTTGATATCGAATGGACCAGGCAGCTGTATAGTCTGGAGGCGGTTATATCGGCTAGGGGCTGTATCGACTGGAGCGTAGGGGCTGTATCAACTGGAGCATTAGGACTGTATCAACTGGAGCGTTAGGGCTGTGGTTTCAGTATTCCTTTTACCAATTCAACACAGTGCTGAACCGGCCCTCCCCCCTACAACTGTTTATCTACGCGGTAATATAAGGGGGTTCGGTCTTTGGCCTAAAGAAGACAGAGACAAATCGCGATCTAGGGTTGCCGCCAGAGGTTTCACCATTCCTCTTCGCAAAGCGACACAGATATTTGGTATATTGATACCAGTGCTTCATACCACATGACCTCTCATAGGCATTGGTTCTGTGAATATGAGAGATTTGAAGGTGGTGATGTCATGTTAGGTGACGACATTGCGGTTCAGATCGTGGGGCGTGGCAAGATGAGGCTGAAGCTGTCAAATGGTACGACAAAGACCCTTTCGAATGTGATGCACATTCCATCTATGAGCAGAAACCTGCTCTCTGTGTGCACGATGGATGATGCAGGTGTGGTCTTCGGCTTTGACCAACACACCTGCAAGATGACTCGAGGGGCGATGGTGATCACCAAAGGAGTCAGACTTGGAACACTGTACAAGTTACTGGTAGAGACAGTCGTTCCAAGTGGATGATATATCTCCGAAGGACTGAAGGATGACGAGGAAGAGCTGTCCAGGCTGTGGCACCGACGGGTTGGACACATCAGTGAAAAGGGTATGTCAACAATGACATCCAGTCAAATGGTGGAAGGTGTGCTTTCAAGGAACAAGCACACGGGCGACTGGACTTCTTGATATGATACATAGTGATGTATTTGGATCTACCCCAACAACTTCTCTTGGAGGCGCCAGATATTATGTATCTTTTACGGATGATTTCTAACTGTATTCCTGGAACTATTTTCTCAGGTCCAAGTCCGATGTCTTGGACATATTCAAAGATTTAAAAAATATGTTAGAAAATCAGGTGGAAAGGAAGATCAAAGTCCTTCGTACTAATATGAAGGCGTGTACTGTTCAGATGCTTTTGAACAGTGTTGTACTGGGCATGCAAAAACAAGACAGAAGTCGACGACATACATTCGTCAATAAAACGACTTGGCTGAAAGGTTGAACAGGTCCTTGATAGAGAGGGTCAGGTGTATGCTCAGTTGGACTGAACTGGTGACGGAGTTTTGGGCAGAGGTTGTGGCGACAACCAATTAGTTGAAGAACAGGTCCTCGACCTCTACAGTAAAGGGAATCATCCCCTTTGAAGTTGTCTTCAAGAGGAAACCAAACTTGGCTTATGCTCGCGTGTTTGGGCGCAATGCTTATGTACATATTCCCAAGGAGAAAAGTGAGAAACTGGATAACAAATTTGAACGGTGCATCTTTGTGGCTACAAGGAAGATGTCAAGGGGTACAAGCTTTTGAACCCAGTGACCAAGACTGTAGTCTACAATAGAGTCGTTGTGTTTCAGGAGGTCAAACCTCAGATGAGCACACAGGTTGTGAAGACAAAGAAGGCAGAGGAAGTGGTGTTGGAAGAGAGCATTGGGACCAGTCCCCAGGTTGACGCTCAGGTGACCACTACTGCTGGTGCTGTGATGTCTGATCTGGATTCAGACAATGAATAACTGGTAGATATTAATGAAGAATCAGATGATGTTGTTGATGAAGACACTGTTCCAATTTTGAGACGTTCGACAAGAGTGCGAAGAGCACCCCTTCGGTACTCTCTCAGTGCGGTTGGTGCTCAATATTGCCTAAACATGCATGGGGAAGATCCTATTTCAGCTAAGGAAGCGAGATCAAGGGATGATGCAAATCAGTGGGAGCTCGCTATGGTGGATAAAATGGATTCTTTGAGGCTTGGAGTCTGTGCAAACTGCCAAAAAGCAGGAAGGTGATTGGAAGCAAGTGGATCTTCAAGAAGAGATGAAGACGGATGCCAGCGTCAAGAAATATAAGGCAAGATTGGTCGCAAAGGGCTTCTCAAAAGTTGAACGGGTTGACTGCGATGAGAATTTCTCACCGGTAGCAAAGTTAACCTTGATAAGGGTTGTTCTCTCCATTGTTGCAGCATATGATCTGGAGATTGAAAAAATGAATGTGAAGATGACGTTTCTTCACGATGACCTGGAGGAGGAAATACACATGAGCAACCAAAAGGATTTGAGGCCAAGAGTAAAGAAGATCAGGTCTGCAAGTTGAAGATATCTCTCTATGGACTTAAGCTGTCTCTGAGGATGTGATACCAGAAGTTCGACACCTATATGTTGAACTTAGGTTTTGAAAGATCGAATTCTGACCATTGCATTTATATCCAGAAGAAGAATGTGCACTTCACGTTCTTGACATTGTATGTGAATGACATGTTGCTGATCGAAAATAGTGTCAAGATGATCCAATCCGTAAAGAAGTTAATGGCTACAAAATTCAAAATGAAGGATTTGGACCCAACAAATGTGATCTTGAGAATGCAGATTACCAGGGATTGGGCCAAGAGGAGGCTATGGTTGTGACAACAGTGATATGTTCAGGAGATGTTGAAGAAGTTCAACATGGCTGATTGCAAGCCAGTTGGTGCTTCTATGCCTATAGGGAGCAAGTTATATGCAAAAATGTGTCCTAAGGCACATGAAGAAATCGAGGACATGGCAAGAGTCTCATATGCAAGTGCAATTCTGAGCTTGATGTATGCCATGGTTTATACTCGTCCTGATATTGCCCAAGCAGTGGGAGTGCTGAGTAGGTATATGTCAAAACCTGGAAAGGAGCACTTGAGTGTAATGAAACGGGTACGACTATTTGGTTGCGACGTTTGTGCTTCGAGCTTGTTTTTGAGCAAGGTGCCTTGGAGGTGAGATGCGACAATAAAGGGGCAATTCACTTAGCCAAGAATCCGACATTTCACTCTCGGACAAAGCTCATAGACATTCAGTACCACTTCATCCATGAAAAGGTGGAGAAGAAGGTTGTTTGACTTAAGAAAGTCGACAAGACGGAAACATTTCTGATTTCTTGACCAAGTTTGTGTCAATTGCCAAGTTTGAATGGTGTGCAACGACAGTGAGGTTAAAGAAGTATCCACCAAGTGGGAGATTGTTAAAGTTGGTGAACACTTCCTATCCTCTTGTTTCTCACACCGGGTTAGTCCACATGAGCTTAGGGGAATCAAAATCTGAACCATTTGGAAATCTCCGTAGTTGAAGTCAGTGACCCCGACGGGGGGCTCGGGGGGGGGGGGGGTCCACCCCGTCCCAAATTGTTGAAGCAGTGGCTAGTCGATATCAACTATAGGGGGAGGGCCGGTTCAGCACTGTGCTGAACAGGCAGAAGGAATACTAAAACTGCAGTCCTAACGCTCCAGTTGATACAGCCCCCATGCTCCAGACAATACAACCGCCATGCTCCAATTGACACAACCCCCAGCCGATACAACCGCCTCCATACGATACAGCTTCAACAATTTGTGCGGTAATATAAGGGGGGTTTGGTCTTTGGCGTATAGAAGACAGAGATGAATCACGATCTAGGGTTGCTGCCAAAGTTTTCGCCATTTCTGTACGCACAAGCAGAGCAGTCGCCGGAAGCCAGGAAGGTATTTGCCATTCCTGTAAGTGGAAAAGGAGAGTTTCTCGAGAGAGATTGTGAGAGGAGTTTTCACTGTAAGTCTTGTTTGTAATCTCTTCATTTCTTTGGAAATACAAGTGGTAACGTAGCCCGGTTTTGGGTAAACCTCTATAAATCCGTGTTTTCCGTGTTTGTTTTTTCTTCTCTTTCTGCGATTATTTTCCCTACAAATGTAACAGTCCGAGTCCATCACTATGAACACCATGAGAAGAATTGTCCCCTTTTGGAGGTTCTCCTCTCTATTGGGCAATAGAGCCCCACCAGAAATTTCTCCTGATCCATGAAAGGTGGAATACCACCGGAGCCTCGCGCGTTATTTGAGGCACCTTGATTTTCGATGGCAAATGGAGCAGCGCCGGCCCCAAAACCTTCCCTTGATAACATTTATGAAAATATTTTTAAAGATGTCTGTGAACCAAAAAAGACTTTTGCTAGTCGAAGACAAGAAAGGAACTGAAACATGTAGACCACAGATTCCATTCCTCTGGCAGCTCCATATTTTCAAATTTTTAACATGCAAAATTTGGTGCAGCTCTATATTCCTGGCTGCACTTCTATAACACCAGACTGTGTTGTGAGAATTGTGAAGAGCAATGGGCGACTCAAATATCTTCGGCTCCATGGCCTAAGCAACATTAAAAGAGAGCACCTCAACATGCTAAAATCGCTCTTGCCAAAAGCTCAAGACAGGAGGCTTCACATTCATATTTCTACAGCAATTGGCGCTCCCTTCCACTTAACAGCGACGACGGACGTCCAATTGATGTCGATATCTGCCCCAAGTGCAAGAATGTTGGGATGGTATTTGATTGCACCAGGCAGGATTGCAGGTCAGTGTTGTTTAGATCTTTACAATATTAGTACTTTGACTTTGCAGGAATGCGGTGATTATGAACCGTCGTTCATTTTTATGTTCAAAACTTTTTTTTTTATGGCGGTCATAACCGCTGTCATGTTAAGCATGCATTCTATGACGGTGGCGCTTTTATTCAAAATCACCGGAGCAAAAACGCCGCCAGGCGGAGCCTGTCATAAGTTATAGATGAACGTGAAAATGAAGAGATGAAATAAAACGAAACAGGTGATGCAGGACGGGCGTCACACCTGCCTGCCACGCTGGAAGCCCACCAGGGGGCCCACCATGGCGTCTCACCATGACGTCTCACCATGGCGGTTTTATCAGGTCAGCTGACCGTACACTCCAACCCATCCCCGGCTCCACTACAGGGCCAATAAGTTGTGGAGGCCGGGTTCGATCCTCCGACCTCCTTGATAAAGAGCTCTCATCACCAACTGAGCCGCGGATGTGACGCCTGTCCTGCATTAGCAGGTCTTTGATATTTTCCCGCCAAAATCCGATGTGGGAAACCAAGCATCTTCTGCAAACTGCAGGATGATGAGGAACAGGTGGAGTCCGTGCAGGGGATGCTTCTTTTGCATTGCGAGGTGCGAAGAATGTGGCGGCTGCCTTGACGCGGAGGAGCTCGGCGAAGACACGGCGTGCTCCCATCTGTTGTGCGCCGGCTGCTGGCTTCAGCTCCCCAAATGCAATTTCTGCAACCGGCCATGCTGCAAGGAGGATAGAACTGCCCAAGGGTTCTCCCCTTGTGTGGGTTTTGTGTGTGAAAGCTGCAGGTATCCTCAAATACTTGTTTAATGGAATTTGGTTCTGTTTTGATTCTATATATATAGATAAGGGTTTTCAGTTGGACCTCCATGTAAGTTTGCATAATTATAGTTTGTGTCCTTATATTTTTTGAAATTACGTAAACCTTTCTTGTGAGTTTATATTCCATAACACATATGCGTGGTATGCCCACCTGACTAGAAGTGATGTTTTTGTGCATGAATGTTATAAAATATAAAGTATAAACTCGGAGGAAAGATTTATGTAATTTCAAAAGATAGATGGGTGCAACCTCTAATTTCGAAAGATCCTGTAATTATGCAAACTTCCCGGAGTTGTTTAGGTAATTAACAATTAAATATAGAAATAATTACCCAAATCTCCCTTGTAAATTAGCATAATTAGTGAGAGCATCCCTCTTATTTTTGGAATTACAAAAAACTCACCTTAAGTTTTCATTTCATTACAAAAACTTTCGCTGATCTTTTCATTTCATTGCATTCATGAAGAAAAATATCCTTTGGATACTGTACACTGAGAGAGGTGTTTTTGTGCATGGATGTTATGAAATTAAAAATTAGGGAAGGTTTTTGTAATGAAATGAAAATTTTAAGAGAAGTTTTGTAATTTCAAAAATAAGAGGATTGCTGTCAGTAATTTAGTAAAGTTAGAAGGGAGGTCCCGGTAAATAGCCCATTAAATATATTATAAATGTTGTGGGTTTATATATTTGGTGGGAGGTCCCGTAAATAGCCCATTAAATATATTATAAATGTTGTGGGTTTATATATTTGGTTGAAGTTCATGAATATGTATACATTGTAGCATTCACAGATATTTAATTTGCATTGAAATGTAAATATATAATTACAAGTGACAGGCACGGGCCTTCGGCCCTGGGGGTATTCGGCGGGGGTGCGACAATCGGCGGGGTCCAACATTCGGCGGGGTGCGACATTCGGCGGGATGCGACATTCGTCGGTGGTGCGACATTTGTCATGGGCGGCGATATTTGTCGTGGGCGTTGACATTTGTCGTGGGCGACGACATTTGTCGTGGGCGGCGACATTTGTCGTGGAACGTACCCGCCCGCAACATATACATATGAGTACTCAAAATGACCGTAAAAAAATATAAATCAAGAATATAATTTTATTATTGTAAAATAAATTATATTTTAACGTTAAAACATTAATCTTTCTTTGTCATTTCTAGCTATAGGCCATAGGTTTAGGATACCTAGTATTTTTATTTTTTTTAATTAAAATAAGCAAATTTGTGTAATTACCTAAAAGTGATATTGACTATTATAGATATAATAATATAACATTATATATAATTGTGTAATTATGATATAACTAAAGGGCACTATAGGGAGATTTGCAATGTTTCACCAAAGATTAGTTTTCCTATAATAGTAGAGATATACTAATTTCACAAATCATACTGTGCATCACCTCATTTAGGAATTTGCCTCTGGCAGCATGTCGCTAGTTTTGAATTTTCATTGAAGTAATATGTATTTCAAGTTTGGGGTATTTTTGTGTATGCATATTAGGCTATGTTTGATGCGGTTTTTTTTTTGCTCCGGTGAGTTTGTTAGGTGAGGTCGGGCATTCACGAACAGCGGTTCATAACCACTGTGTTCATGATTGCCACCACTGTGCCAAACGGAGCCTAAGAAATATAAAATCAGATGAGAGATTGTTAATAGAACACCTCATTGCGCTATTAGCACACTTTAAAATAAGAATTAAACCTCTAATCTACAAGTATAGTCACACCCCTCCTTTATTTCCCGTGAACGCAACTGCCGACGTCGCGCCAACCGCCTCCGTCTTCCCGCCATCGTCGCCGCGGGCTTCTCTCCGGCCCCCGCTCTCCGGCCCCCGCTCTCCGGCCGCGCCTCCCCGCGAAGGGCGGCCATCCGACCGCCTGTTTCTCGCTGCCGCCCCCGTTAAGGGCGACCTCCCTTCTGCCGAAAGCGGGCGGCCGCCCGTTTCTCGCCGCCACCCCTGTTAAGGGGCGGCCTCCTCTTCTCCTTTGTCGGGCGGCCAAATTGGCCGCCCAACCTTGGCTCCCGGCCCTCTCCAATCGCTGCCCTTGCCAGCCGCTCCTCCCTCGTGAGAGGAGCGGTTATTTTCTGGCAAGGGCGATTATTTTTTCCGCCGGGGCGGTCTTATCTTTTGCATAAATATGGTGACCCGTGTGCTCTAAACTGAGCGATCATATTCGTCAGGCCGATAGTTATGAGTGAAATTACCGGCTTGCCCCTCTGGAGATCTATAAATAGCTCTCCCTCCCTATTTATTTTCATCTCTTTCTCGGCTGGAAAATCCTCCTACGGGTTCTCTCCGCTGACTTTCTCTCTCTCATTTTCTTTCACATCTCCCATACACCGATCTTGTGCACACGTCGTCATAATTGTAGAAATACCTTTGCTTTGGGCCGTGCACAATCCCTTGAATGAGGTTGACTAGTCAACCCCAGATTCCCTTGTGGGATTACACCACTTCTCTCATTTCATCTCCTATTCCATTAAAAAAAAAACGTACAGGCCGATGCGCCGCCGAACGCCGGCCGCCCTCGCGCCCCCGCCGCCGCGGTCCGCCGCCGCGTCCGCCCGCCGCAATCCTCGCGCCGCCCGTCCCCCGCCGCCGCGCCTCGCCGCCCGCCGCCCGGCCGCCTCGCGCCCGGCCGCGGCCCCCTTGCCGCCTCCGGGGCCCATCCGCCTCACCCCTCCCCCGCTCCCTCCTCGACCCTTCTCCCCTCGTGGTGTGTCCCTCTCCCCCCCCTCGTCTTTTCGGGTTTTTCTCTCTTCTCCTGACCGTCCACCCTCCCCTTCGCCGACGCATCCTCTTTCCTCCCCCTCCCTCTATCTAACCGCACGTCTCCGCACGAGACGTCCCATTATTGTGCGACATCGTACGGCTACTAGATAATAGTAATCTGAAATAGGAATGTGATATATTTTATATTTATTTAGGGGTCCATAGCAATCCCAAACGCAATCAATAAATCACATCGGGGTTCCACCTAGTCACATACCCCATGATTCCCTTCATGATGGGAAAAGAGGAGAGCCCACTTTCTCTCATCTTCAACTCCTCCCTCCATCCAATCTCACCCCACCTTTCCTCCCCCACAAAAACAAGATCCACAAAAGGAAGAAGGAAAGAGGGAGAGAGAAGAGGAGAGCACGCGCCGTCGTACCACCGCCGCCCCGCCCGCCGCCCAGGCCGCCCCCAGCCCGGCCCACTTTCCGCCGCCGCCTCCCCGCCGCCTCCTGAACGCGGCCGCCCGCCAACCGCCTGCCGCCGCCGACCCGCCCGCGCCCCGCCGCCGCTCGCCGCCGCCGTCCGCCGCCGCCGCCGCCGCCCGGCCGCCGCCGCCTGCCGCCGTTCGCCGGCCGCCACCGCCCGGCCGCCCGCCGCCCTGCCGCCGCCCGCTCGCTCAGCCGCGCCGCCGCCCCTCGGCCCGCCGCCGCCGCCGTCCTGCCGCCGCCAGCCCTCCTCCGCCGCCGCGTCCGCCTCCGGCCTCCCGTGCCGCCGCCTCTGTCCGCCTCCGCCGGCCATCCACCGGCCACCCCACTCGCCAGTCGGTGGCTCGCCGCCCGAACCTCCCCATCCGATCACGGTGCGCTACCACGACCGTCTGATCAAGGGCAACCACCCACTAACCCACTATGTTAGTGGTGGGGCCCGCCATAACTTCCCCCTGGGGCCTATAAAAGGACCCCAGGGGCTCCTCATTTAATCAACTTTCTCCTCCTACGCTTCTTCTTCTTCTTCTTCCTCAGTGGGAGCTTTCCCGTTCTTCTCCGCCGGCGGCCACCCCTCGTCGCCAACCACCAGCGGCCGCCTCTCGCCGCAACCACGGCCTGCCGCCCGAGGCCTCCAGCGGCCCCCAGTGGTTATCAGCTCCTGCCAACAGCTACCAGAACCTATCATCGGCTATTTACACCCCACCAGAGCTCAGTACCAAGGAAACACTCCAAGGATCGAGAAAGACTCACACAAGGAAGCAGCGACAACCTCTGGACACGCGTCGCCTCTGAGCGTACGCGACTGAAGCATCCCGAGCATTCCACCATCCAAGTCCCGTTGGCGAGGCAGTCTGTTGCCCACCAACGAGCGCATATACTCTCTCTCTCCCTCAAGGTTGTAACGGGAGCGGCCTGTCGCCCCGATTTCCCCCGTCAAATTGTAACCTCCAGCAATCTAGTGGATTTTGATCGGCACCGCGACCCGGTCACGTGGTTTTTCACCCGGTTGAGGGTTTTCCACGTTAAAACCTCCTGTGTCCGTCCCCCATTTTTCAATTCTGTGTGCGCGCGTCGACCGCTCCGCGAGCTAAGGCGGTCCAAGAATATCCGGTCCGACCGGAGCATCGAGTTAGTCCGCAACAGTTTGGCGCCGTCTGTGGGAAACGAGATTTCCCCAACATCCTTCGAAGGACAAGATCGCAAGCATCACTTTTCCCGAGTTCAGCCCCAATGGCAAGAGAGAACACTCATACCGCTGAAGGTTCCGCCCTTGGTGGACACCCCGAGCCCGCACGTTCACACTCTCTGGTGGACGTGCCACTGACCGCTGAAGTCGCATTTGCTCCTGTCGCCGCCATGGAGGAACGCGTTCGCCAAATGGAAGAACATCAAACTGAAATGCTCACCCTGCTGCGGAACCTTGGAGCGCCTCCAGCTCCCCCACTGCAACCACTCGCGTGGATCCACTACCACAACCAAATCAGGGAGGAGCCCGAGAGGTTCCTCCAAGACATGAAATGTCCGAGGAATATTCCGAGGCTGCAAGTTCTGCTCATCCCATTCCAAGGAGGCAAGGCTGATCATCAGCATGAGCCCGCAAATGAAGTACGCCTACCCCCGCCAGAAGGTTTACTCGAGAAGAAATTCGGAGTTATCGCCGAAGAATACCGCCAGGCTGGAGCAAGAGATGTTCGTGCCCCCCCCGTTATGCCAAGGTTCCCCTCTGATACCGCAGATTCTGGAACATCCGATTCCAAACGGATTTAACTCCCAAGCATCGAAATATTTGATGGAACCGATGATCCGCTGGAGCATGTCAACCATTTCACTACCATCATGAGATTTTACAATGCTCCAGACCAACTCCTCTGTCAGGTGTTCCCAGCTACTCTTAAAGGGCAAGCTCGAACATGGTTCCATTCGCTAAGAGCTAGTACCATCGCTAGCTTTGCAGAGCTAGCAAGACAGTTTGTCGATCAGTTCATAGCAAATCGAAGGATCGTCCGCGACCCTTCCCACTTATCAGGAATCCGCCAAAATGAAGGGGAGTCTTTGAAGGACTTCTTCCGCAGGTTCTCCGCAGAAGCCCGCCAAATCCCAGGGGTCGACCAAGAACTGTTAAGAGGAGTGTTCCTTGGGGGTCTCCGTCCTGGTGGTTTCTATTCAGCATTAATGAGGGAAACTGTCGCTAGCTACCCCGACCTCGTGTACCGCATAGAGGCGCAGATCACAGCCGACGAAGCTATTGAGCTCATCGTCACAGTTTGGCGACAACCAGAAGCGAAAAAGGGAAAAAGAACCGTCCCTCAACACCAAGAAGGAAGATCCCGACAAGAACATCAGAACAAAAACACCGACGTGACCATCAGAGAAATCAGCCGCCCCGGGTTACACACCCCTAAACACCTCCATGACAAATGTGTTTCATGCGATCCAAGGCAACGAGGCGCTCCGCAGGCCCAGACCTCTCGCTAAAAATACCGGGACCGACAAAGTACTGCGAGTTTCACCGTGGACAAGGACACGACACAGAAGATTGCTCAAAGCCAAGGAGGAGATGAGTATCTCGTCAAACAAGGCCTCCTGGGGAGATTCTTACAAGGATAGGCACACAAGTCCGCTGAAAGGACATCGGCCAACCATTTGCTAGACCGGACTGGGGGGCAACCCCTTAGACGACCAACCCAAGAGAGGGTTTTGCACCCGCAAGGGCTCTATCTATTATGGCGTATATTAATTTTACTTTCCTACAAATTATGTATTCCCGCGAGAACCGTCTCACGACGAAACTCTAGAAAAGTTAACATTTTCTCATTTTAGGCATGTTGGTGGCGAGCGTCATCCATGCAGTTTGAAATGCGTACTCACCTCGCCATGCGCAAAGACGTCCATTTACCCTTATACAGCAACTGCCTCCGTGCAGCGCGCTCCTTACACAGCAACTGCCTCCGTGCAGCGCGCTCCTTACAGCAACTGCCTCCGTGCAGCGCGCTCCTTACAGCAACTGCATCCGTGCAGCGCGCTCCTTACAGCAACTGCCTCCGTGCAGCGCGCTCCTTACAGCAACTGCCTCCGTGCAGCGCGCTCCTTACAGCAACTGCCTCCGTGCAGCGCGCTCCTCATAGCAACTGCCTCCGTGCAGCGCGCTCCTCACAGCAACTGCCTCCGTGCAGCGCGCTCCTCCAGCAACTGCCTCCGTGCAGCGCGCTCCTCACAGCAAAGCGCGACTGCCTCCGTGCAGCGCGCTCCTCACAGCAACTGCCTCCGTGCAGCGCGCTCCTCACAGCAACTGCCTCCGTGCAGCGCGCTCCTCACAGCAACTGCCTCCGTGCAGCGCGCTCCTCACAGCAACTGCCTCCGTGCAGCGCGCTCCTCACAGCAACTGCCTCCGTGCAGCGCGCTCCTCACAGCAACTGCCTCAGTGCAGCGCGCTCCTCACAGCAACTGCCTCCGTGCAGCGCGCTCCTCACAGCAACTGCCTCCGTGCAGCGCGCTCCTCACAGCAACTGCCTCCGTGCAGCGCGCTCCTTACAGCAACCGCCTCCGTGCAGCGCGCTCCTTACAGCAACTGCCTCCGTGCAGCGCGCTCCTACAGCAACTGCCTCCGTGCAGCGCGCTCCTCACAGCAACTGCCTCCGTGCAGCGCGCTCCTCACAGCAACTGCCTCCGTGCAGCGCGCTCCTCACAGCAACTGCCTCTGTGCAGCGCGCTTCTCACAGCAACTGCCTCCGTGCAGCGCGCTCCATACAGCAACTGCCTCCGTGCATCGCGCTCCATACAGCAACTGCCTCCGTGCAGCGCGCTCCTTACAGCAACTGCCTCCTTACAGCAACTGCCTCCGTGCAGCGTGCTCCATACAACAACTGCCTCCGTGCAGCGCGCTTTTTACAGCAAATGCCTCTGTGCAACGCGCTCCTGACAACAACTACCTCTGTGCAGCGCGCTCCATACAACAACTGCCTCTGTGCAGCGCGCTTCTCACAGCAATTGCCTCCGTGCAGCGCGTTCCTCACAGCAACTACCTCCGTACAAACGCACAACCTAAGCCGCGAGCAACCCTTGCGACAGCCGAGCCGCAGTCACAATCCGCGCCAAACAAAGTCATGAGTAAATCTCGAACAGGTAAGAGTCGCGAGTCAATCTCGCGTAAACGACGACGATGCACGTCAAACTTACGTAAAATAACATGAACCTCACCACTGAGGTATCATTTGACCCGATAAAAATGGAGGCGTTGTGTACGCGGCCCCATATATCGCCGCAACGAGTTTTTCCTTCCGGCCGTATACTCGGGGGCAGAAATTCCACATCTCAGAAATCTCTTCCCTTGGCGCTTAGCGCGGCCATCATGATTAACAAGCAGGTACGAAAAGGCCCATAACAGCACTTCCAGGAGCGCAAGACGAGCACGAGCCCGCGTGCACAGCACACGCACACAAGTTGTACACACGCTCCCGCGCGTGCGCGCGCCCGCGCACCCACGCGCGGGGCCGCCCGCGCGCGCACCGAGCGGGCGCACCCCCCGCGCGCGCACACCGCGCGGGAGCGCCCCCCCCGCGCGCGCACCCGCGCGGGAGCGCCCCCGCGCGCGCACCCGCGCACGGGATCGCGCGCGCAAGGCGCGCGAGGTCGTGCGCGCGCACACCTGCGCGAGCGCGCCCGCGCGCTGGGACGCGCGCCGCGCGCACCCGCGCGCTGGGACGCGCGCCCGCACCCGAGCGCGCGCACCCCCGCGCGCGCACCCGCGCGGGAGCGCCCCCGCGCGCGGCACCCGCGCGGGAGCGCCCCCGCGCGCGCACACCGCGCACGGGATCGCGCGCGCAGGGCGCGCGCACACCTGCGCGAGCGCACCCGCGCGCTGGGACGCGCGCGCGCACCCGCGCGCTGAGACGCGCGCCCGCACCCGCGCGCTGGGACGCGCCCGCGCACCCACGCGCTGGGACGTGCGCGCTCTCGCGCAAGCACGCTGGGTCGGGCGTGCGCCCCCCACGCAGGGCTACGCAAGCGCGCCTCTGCGCGCGCTTGCGTGTTTCCGGGTGCACCTTTGCACTCGCTCGCCGTTGCGCCGGCGCGCCTCCGCACCATCAAGTGCGCAGACTCCTTTGCGATTGGATCCGCCGACACCTTGCCAAAAGCCCCGTCGCCGCTCCTTCAATTTGATGTAGCACCACTGTCGCCAATCGTATAAGTACGAGCATACCTTCGAGGCACCATTCTCCGCCTTCTTGGCCTTCTCCCCGAAGGAAGACATGGAAGCAAAGGACAGGATGATTAAAAATCCTAGGTTGTCTCTCTCACGGCTCACCAACACATAGGATTTGGGGGGCATTTGATAGGAATTGGATCCATTTTATAGTTTTAGGGGTGCACATAGCAATCCCAAAAATGAAATCATGGGGTTGACTAGTCAACCCCATGATTCCCTTCATGATGGGAAAAGTGGAGAGCCCACTTTCTCTCATCTTCATCTCCTCCATCCAATTCCCCCCTCTTTCTCTCCCACCAAAAATAAGATCCACAAAAAGGGGAAAGAGGGAGAGAGAGAAGACCGCCGTCGTAACCAACCGCCGCCGACCGCCGCCGCCCGGCCGCCGCCGCCGCCGCCCGGCCGCCGCCTCCGCCGCCCGGCCGCCGCCGCCGCCGCCCGGTCCCGCGGCCGCCCGCCGCCGCCGCCGCGGCCGCCGCCCGGACCGCCCGTCGCCCGGCCGTCGCCGCCCGGCCGCCGCCGGCCCGGCCGCCGCCGCCCGGCCGGCCGCCGCCGCCCGGCCGCCGCCGCCGCCGCCCGGGCCGCCGCCACCGCCCGCCGCCGCCGCGGCCCGCCGCCGCCGCCCGCCGGCCGCCGCCGCCCGCCGCCGCCTCCTCCTGGCCGCCTCCGCCCGCGGGCCATCACCGGCCACCTCCACCGCCAGTCGGTGGCTCGCCGCCCGAACCTCCACCATCCGATCACGGTGCGCTACCACGACCGTCTGATCAAGGGCAACCACCCACTAACCCACTATGTTAGTGGTGGGGCCCGCCATAACTTCCCCCTGGGGCCTATAAAAGGACCCCAGGGGCTCCTCATTTAATCAACTTTCTCCTCCTACGCTTCTTCTTCTTCTTCTTCCTCAGGTGGGAGCTTTCCCGTTCTTCTCCGCCGGCGGCCACCCCTCGTCGCCAACCACCAGCGGCCGCCTCTCGCCGCCAACCACCGGCCGCCGCCCGAGGCCTCCAGCGGCCCCCAGTGGTTATCAGCTCCTGCCACACAGCTACCAGAACCTATCATCGGCTATTTGCACCCCACCAGAGCTCAGTTACCAAGGAAACACTCCAAGGACCGAAAAGACGCACAAAGGAAGCAGCGACAACCTCTGGACACGCGTCGCCTCTGAGCGTACGCGACTGAAGCATCCCGAGCATTCCACCATCCAAGTCCCGTTGGCGAGGCAGTCTGTTGCCCACCAACGAGCGCATATACTCTCTCTCTCCTCAAGGTTGTAACGGGAGCGGCCTGTCGCCCCGATTTCCCCCGTCAAATTGTAACCTCCAGCAATCTAGTGGATTTTGATCGGCACCGACCCGGTCACGTGGTTTTTCACCACCGGTTGAAGGGTTTTCCACGTTAAAACCTCCTGTGTCCGTCCCCCATTTTTCAATGACTGTGTGCGCGCTCGACCGCTCCGCGAGCTAAGGCGGTCCAAGAATATCCGGTCCGACCGGAGCATCGAGTTAGTCCGCAACAGAAACATTAATATTTTTATAATTTTAGTATTTATAACACATGTAGAGTTATGTGTGTGGGAGCACTAACAAATATTTTTGCGAGAAAGGTAAGATTACCCATAAATATTGTTAAGTATGTTAATTTACTTGGATCCTCATTAAGAGCCGGTTAATTATGACAGCATGCTTTAAGGTTTTGGTTTTGCACTGATGGCGCATTCAATACCTACAAATTCAATCAAATCTGCCATATTCAATGCATGCATGCATTAAATAAATAACAATAATAATTCTATTTCTGTCATTCTGTGGGATATATGATCACACAATTTTGTAACTTATGAACATAAATAAAATTTCTATTAGTTTGCGAATGTTGAGAGTAAGGTATATGTCGGTTGTCGAGTTCCCAACTTTTGCTCGGTTGAGATACGAATGAATGTAGCCATCGAGGATGATGCAGAGCGCCAATCGCTTGACATCCGGAAACGATCGCAAGCTATCAAAGTAAGTCGTATTCCGTCTGTTTGGCTCGTATGCCGCCATTTGTGGATCAAATGAGATCCTTTTAAATTGCATGAACTCCCAATATTAAACTTTATCGTGCGATAATCCTCTTGTATAAGCAAATCGGGTATGAAATCTCGCATGCTAATTATCTGAGGGGAAATTGAAATTCCGCCGCCCGATACCAAACCTATGATTCAGGCAAAATCATATACAATTCAATCACATTGATAAATGATGCATTCTTTACTTACAAATTACTATTTATGGTTCACCCTTAATTGTGTGCGGTAGCATTCTCTGTTTTGGGAGCAGGTAAAATTCAAGCTGATCATTCTTAGACCCAACATTAGTCGAAAACTAGCCAAAAA
Organism: Platanthera zijinensis; assembly: GCA_039513925.1. NCBI lineage: Eukaryota > Viridiplantae > Streptophyta > Magnoliopsida > Asparagales > Orchidaceae > Platanthera > Platanthera zijinensis. Next base: position 16,747,827 of record CM077081.1, on the reverse strand, counting down.
AACACGAAATAGAATGCGAGATTCGACGGCCAACATGTTACCCGCACACTATGGGTAGCACAGGGAAAAAAAGACCCTTACATAGGGATCACGCAAAGAGAAAAAGTAGGTACATGTGACACAATTCTTTTTTTATTAGTTATTTTTTCAAGCCCATATTTTGAATAGAATATTCTGCATCAAAATAAAAAATACCCACAAAAAAAATTCTTCACACAAAAACAGCCCATTGTTGCTTTAAAGTCTAAACCATCAAACCCTAACATGCATTTCTCGCCAACACGACATTATATATATATATATTGATTCGAAATTATAATATTATAATAATTAAATAGATAATCTAGCTTAACTGAAATCTCACTTAAAGAAAAATTAAAATGAGTATATTTTTGACTTTACAATTAATAATTTAATATAGCATTTAAATATTATATGTACTTATTGTACATAGTAAAAAAAACCCATTTCTTGTTTGGTGACTTTGGTCGGCACCACGGCAGCGATCCGCGTGAGAGCCCATTCCACATGTGCTGGCCGTCCGATTGAAGAACAACCGAGAGATCTCATCCGTCTATTAGTTCTCGATCTGAAACCCCTAGGGGCCGTCCTTTATTTCATTTCTTTTTCTTAAAGCTCTTTATATAAATAAATATATATACATAATTAAATATAAATTAAATATAAATTAATATATTATCCCCCCATCGTTGCAGTGCCACCTTTTAAAACCGCCGCCCCCCCCCTGCTCTGCTATCACCAGCTTCCTGTAACAAATCTCAATCTCTTCACCGCTCTTCGTCTGTTTCTCTCTCTATCTCTAGACCTCACTCTCTCTCCTCCATGGCTAGTGCCCAAGAAGCAACAATCCTCATCATATCCCCTGTATCACAAGGTAATCAGCACCTTCATAATGTTGTGCTATGAAACCATGGATCTCGAGCTTGATTTTGACTTGATTTCTGCTGCAGATGATACTGGCGGCGATCTCCAGGCTTGGGGAGGAGCGCTCGAGCAAATCCGAGATTTCTGCTTACATCGAGACGACGTATAGGGATAACTTGCCGGAGAAAACCACGAGGCGGTGCTCTCCTACACGCTGGAGAAGATGAAGGGGCCGGCGAGCTCAGCCTTTACAAGAACAACTATGTCCAGCCTGACGCCTCCTCAGCAGCTCGACGAGGACGCGGAAGACCACCGAAGGCCAAGCAGCCTCTGCCCTCCGGGAGTAGATCCGCCGACTCCACGCCCTCGCGGAGGCCGCCAAAGCCGAAGGACCCCCTCGCTTCCGCCATGGCAAAGGCTTCGCGTGGTCTTCCGCGCCCGTGGACGTCCTCCGTCCAAGCACCGGCCGTCAGTTGGCGATTCTCCGGCGAAGCCCAAAACATCCGCGGTGAAGCCGTCTGTTGCGGGAGTGAAACGAGGGAGAGGCCGACCTCCGAAATTGAGAGAGCCGGCGGCCGACGTGGCGGTGGAGTGAGTTGCTTCGGCTCTCATGATCTGTGACGACGAGGTATAAAACAATTGACGACTCTCCGTTGTTTTAGTTTTCTCATGATTCTAATGAATTTAATGCGTGCTTTTAATCTGTTGCTGATATTGTTTGTATGCTTATTAGGGCTGTAATTTTCTTGCACAACAGATATTGTGGTTGAGAAGATGAGTTTATGACAATCCTTGTATTCTCTGTAGTTTGACTTTACTGGTTCATCTTCTTCCCCAAGCTACTGAGACCACTCTGCTTTGTCAACCTGTGAAACTTCTTTCAAGAAATTGCGGAGGGAAATTAAATCTGCAACAGAAACAAAGAATTAATGCCAATTTATAGTAACCAATGGTTGATGTAATAACAGACAACTATAGGCTGATATCTACTTTCAATGTGCGAAGTAAAATCTGGAAGTAAAACCAGTTGTTTAGTCCAGTTCTGCAATTTCCATTAAAATAGAAGTAAACCATCTTCCTTTTTAATCGCAATGGCCAAATTCTGGTTTACATGCATTCTTCCATTCCCATTTTCATTGGAGAATTTTACAAATATTGGAGTGACAAGCTGGTTACATTTCTTATGTCCTAGAACCATTGGGATTGTTAAAAAGAGCCCACAACCATGCAACAAAGCTGTGGAAGGATATGCCCCCAAATTTAGCAGAGAAGAAAATCTGTGATACTCTTGCCTGAACCTAATCCAGAAGAGAATTTCTGCCTCCATTAATTCCAGAATTATGGGATCAAAATCAGAACAAGAAGTATGGTAAAGTTCGGAAGTTAATAAAAATCAAGCTCCTAACTCTTTGTTGCCTTTTTGATTCTTTGCCCATGAAAAAAGGAGAGACATGACACATTATTTTGCTAAATTAGATTAGAAGAGCAAAAAGTAGTTTAAAAGATCATTAGATGTCTGCCTTAGTCACACAATCACATTGTCTGAACAATATTAGAAGCACATGACCTTGACACCATATTTGTCATTGAATTAGTGGGTTCATTGCAATCACAAGAACACTTGTTTACCTGCGACACTCCCAACTTTATACAGCTTTTCGAACAAAGATGAACTTCAGAAATAAAACAGAAGAAAAAAAGGAATTAGAAAGAGGTAGTTTAAGAAATCCAAATCCTTTTTAGGGCAAGAAATTTGAAGGAAGAAGGAAACCAAAGCATAAAGAAACAACTCCTCCAAACCAAGCATGCATCATTTGCGAAAAGCAAAATCATGAAACAATTGATTGTTTATTTCAATGTAAAATACAAAATCCAAAACCATTTAGAAAGTGACTGTTGGTTTAAGACAAGAAGAAAATAATTTCATAAAATTTGAAACAAATAAATACCTGTTCACCTATAAAACAATCCAAGAAGATGAAGTCGTGTCCTTATGATTTGTTGATAGTGATTGTTCCAGTCACATGGTCAACATCATGGCTTTTTCGCCTTAAATGAAAATATAAGAGGAGTAATGTTAGGTGACTGGAAGAAAGAAAAAGTAGAAGGAAAAGGGACTCTTTTTGGCCAAACTGAAACCGACGAGCATAAATTGATAGCTAATGTTCAATTTGTGCCCACCCTCACAAAATTTATCAAGTGACAGACAACTCCTCACAAAGGGATATAAGGTAGTCTTTGATCACAAGAACTGCAACATAATCCATGTAGAAACAAACACCATTGCAGCCTAAGTGCAAATGAATCACAACAATATCTTCACACTCAAAGTGAAGCCCTTTGGATCGACATCCCTCAACTGCCTGTAGGGTGCAGCTCTTCTGCAGTTCATCTATGACATCATCGGCTCGGGCGCATTAATACTTCATCCATTCAAACACTACAACATCGACAACTTGTATAAGCTTTTGCCACCTTTCAAAATCTTTCATTTTAAATGTAATATTTGTGCAAGAGGGAAGTCACACTGGCTACCTTTTCCTCAAACAGCACGCATGAGAGCTACATGACCCAGAATCTTCGCATTGACTGATGGGACCTGCCAAAACAATATCTCTTGGAGAAAAGCACTACTACAAACTCATCATAGATGATTTCAACCGATATATGTGGATATTGTTGGAGCTTTGACATGTTGACTGGGCCCCACAAGGTTATTGGAATAGTCATTCTATTTATGTTTTCTTTTAATGGGAGAGTGAGAATGTATTAAATGTGTAGGTGAGAGGTTGTATTTATTAGGAGAGAGATTTTGCTTATTTTGCTTTGCCTATATAAAGCCCCCCCCCCCCCCCCCCCCCCCCCTTTGTACTTTTTTAAGTTGTTGAATAGAAGAGAGAAAATTCCCCAAGTTTGTGTTTTCGGTTTTTGAAGAGAGGGAGTGCGCTGCAGCGCGGAGAGTGTTCTCGCCGGGTCGCGCGGTTAGAAGGTAGTGACCACGCGGGTAGGTTGGTCTCGCAGCCGAGACCACACTCGCAAGTTGCGGCTCGCCGGTTAGAGGTGAGGCCGGGCGGTTAGGATACCTCGCTGTGCGAGTTGGGACTAGCAGGGGTGCGGTCTCGCAGTGTAGTGAGCTCGCGGGGAGTGTTCGCGAGGTTCGATCTCGCTGCCGAGTGGTATACTGCGGGCTTGTCAAGCGAAAAGGGGTGGCCAGCCGAGCGAGTTGGCTCTCGCCAATTTGATTGCCGAGTAGGTTTTGCTGAGGAGGGTGCTCGCTAATCTAACCGTGCGAGTAGGCGGTCTGTTGGTGCGGTTTCGCTAGGCAGCCTGAGTTACTTGCTTGGTTTGTTGCGTTTAGTTGGACCACTCACGTTTCCAACAGATATTCCGCCTTGAGCAGAAGAGTGACGCATTTCCCCGATTCAAACAATTTAAAATACAAATTCAAAACCAAAGGAAGAGAAGGATTAAAGCACTAAGAATTGATAGGGGGAGAATTCTTGTCCTCCCAAATTAATTTCTTTTGCAAAGAAGCTGGCGTACGAAGGGAGTTTTTTGCATCATGCACATCACAATAGAATGTTGTGAGTGAACGGCGCAACAGAATCGTGGTGGAAATGACTAGGACAATTATGATTCACAAATCTTGTACCAAATTTTTACGGTTCGAAGTTGCGGCAATTGCAGTATATATATTGAACCGTGTCACCACCAAAGCCCTGGCCAACAAAACACCATATGAAGCTCTTCTCAATCAGAAATCAATAGTCGCACATTTGAGAACATTCAGATGGCTTGCCTATGCTCATAAAATAGATAAAAGAATGATAAACTCAATGAATAAAGTCAAAATGCATAATGGTTGGTTATACGGCGACCAAAGCAAAGAATATTGACTCTTGAATTAGAAACCAATAAGCTGGTCATATGCAGAGGTGTTACCTTTCATGAGAATGAAGAATGACATTGGGTGTCAGATTGTGGCACGTCTCCTCAACGTTAGCAATTATCAGTTGAGGTGGATATTCATTCAAGCCCCATCCTTAGTAGTGCGAGTGATCAAGAAGCTAAATTTTTTGATGAGGAGCCCGGTTCATTATTGCCAAGAAAAACTTGCTCCTTGCAAGATATGTATCAAAGAGCCGAAACCACAGTAAAAGAGAAGAGTTAAAAGAGAAACTATGAAGGAGGAAATAGATTTCAGTGAAAAAAATAAAATGCGGTCTTTAGTATCCAGACAAGCTAACAAAGAAAATATAAGCTTAAAATGAGTTTGTAAGCTCAAACAGAATGAAGGGGCAATCCTGAAATATAATGTCCGTCTCATTGTCAAGCGATACTCACAAAAACTTTGAGAAGATTACAATGAAACCTTTACTCTCGTGGCAAGGATGACAAATATAAGACTTTTCTAGCCATCGTTGCTCAGTATAATCATTCATTCTACCAGCTTGATGTAAAGTCAGCTTTTCTCAATGGTGATTTGACTGAAGATATCTACGTTTGTCAGCCACAAGGATTCCAAATAAAAGAAGAAGAAACAAGAGTACAAGCTACACAATTCTCTATGTGGCCTTAAGTAGGCTCCACAGACCTGAGTCACCTGACACAACCACATTGATAATTATTTTCTCAAAGATGGATTCATAATGAGCCTCAGTGAATCATCATTGTACCTTAAGAAGGAGAAGGAAGGAGTAATTGTAAGCCTCTATGTCGACGACTTGATCGTCACTGAGACCAATTCTGCCTTGATGAGAGATTTTAGAGAGAAGATAAAGAGGAACTATGAGATGACTGATGGGAATTGACCTACAGACAAACTTGGGTACACAAGCAAGAAGATAATAAAACAACAATCGTAAACATAGAGATATACGTGGAAAACCTCTCAACTTAAATAAGAGAAATATTACGGGACGGGGGACACAAAATCCACTATATCAATAAGGATTGCAAATACAAAATTAGGTTTGCCCTACCTAGAACCCACGAGATTCGACAAAACCGAATCTCCTCACAAGCCTTCACGGTGTACAAAATCTCTTCAAGAAAGAAAGTCTCCTCAATCTTTTTTCAAGCACTCTGTCAGCAAAGACAAAATTGAACTTCCTCACTGCGAAGACGAAAACACATGGCTGTGAATCTCCTGTTCATCTCTCCCGAAGAACTCATTGACGACCTCTGCAGTTTCTCATGAACAACGATTCTTTGGATACATAGATTGGTTGCAATTAGAGATTCAATTAGCCCTAAAAACGCTTTGCTCCTTAAATAGGGTTCAGAATCCCTATTAAAACACATTGGTCCAACCCCCACAACTTTTGGATGTGAAATGAAAAATCCAACGGTTGAAAAACAAAACAGGATTGAAAACAACTTGATTTGCGCAAAAAGGCGCGTCTCGTTGATATGGACCGTGCCTCGTCCACATGGTCCATCTTCTCGTCGACATTCCAGCAACTCTCGTCGGCATCCTAAAGAGCCTTCTCGTCGACATGTTTAGCCCGTCTCGTCGACTTGGCTATCGCACGGTTCGTCGACACGCTCCCAGCTTCTCGCCGACATGAACCTCGTCCAATCAATATTTCTCCGTGTCTTGTTGGCCTGCACATCCATGTCTTCTCGTCAACACCAACCAACTTCTCGTCGACATGTAAGCTGTAGCAGTAGAATCCTGATCTGATTACATGTCACCAAGACACATCTTTAGGAGTTGGATCCCAACAGACTCTCTTCCAGACCATAAAGTGCAGTCCTCCCATCTGATTTCTTCAGGGGGACATCAATGCATCATGTCGATCAGCAATCCGCACAACTCGTGCTTCTCCCTCGATACAGTCTTCATCATCATGTCTGAAGGATTTTCATCAGTGTGGACTTTCTTCACCTTTAACAGCTTCTCCTTGTCGACATCCTGAATCCAATGATGTCTGACATCAATTTGCTTTGTTTTAGAGTGGTAGGTATGATTCTTGGACAAGAAGATAACACTTTGATTGCCACCGAACACAATGAACTCATCTTGTTGGAGTTCAAGTTCAAGCATGAATTTTTTCATCCACAAGATCTCCTTAGAAGCTTCCATCAACGCTATATATTCGACCTCTGTCGTTGAAAGTGACACGCACTTATACAACCTTGATTGCCACGAAACTGTGCCCCTTGCAAGTATAACTGCAAACCCAGATGTGGGTCTCTTGGGATCAACATCTTCAGATATATTCGAATAAGAGTACCCAACCAGCTTCGGTGACCCTCCACCAAACTGCAAACATAGATTTCTAGTACCTCTGAGATAGTGGAGTATCCACTTCGCAACACCCCAATGCACTGTCCCTGGGTTCGCTAAGTATCTGCTTACCACCCGAATTGCATAAGCTATCTCTGGCTTTGTGAAAATCATAACATACATCAGGCTTCCTACTGCAGATCCATATGGTATCTGACTCATCTCCTCTACTTCCTTACCAGATAAAGGACACTGAGAGCTTGAAGTGTCCACCCAACTAAGTAGAAACTGGCTTGGCCTTCTCCATCATGAACCTCCTCAACACCTTCTCCACGTACTCTCCCTGAGACATTGATAGTAGACCTGCACTCCTTTTCCTGGGATCTTCATCTCTAGGATCTCATTTGCTAGTCTCAAGTCCTTCATCTCAAAGGACTTACTTAGTTCTTTCTTCTGATCATCAATGTTAGTTTTGTCATACTTGACAATCTGTATGTCATCTATATACAGTAGCAGGATAACAAAGGTCTTCTCAGTCTTCTTCACATACACACAATGATCAGTCCTCGTCCTTTGGAATTTGCTCTTCATCATCAAGGAGTCACATTTTTTATACCGCTGTCCGGGTACCTGTTTCAATCCATAAAAATTCTTCTTAAGTCGACAGACTAAGTTCTCATTTCCTTTGACTTTAAAACCTTCAGGTTGCTCTATGCCCTCCTCCTCTTCTAAGTCTTCATGTAGAAATGCCGGTTGACATCCGTCTGCTCAACCTCGAGATTCATAGAGGCTACCAACCCTTACACCAGTCTGATAGAAGACATATTCACAACAAGTGAAAATATCTCGTCAAAGTCAACACCGTGTTTCTGACAGAAACCTTTAACTACTAGCCTTTTTTTTATACCTAGATTGGAGAGATTTTCATCTGCTTTCAGCTTGAAGATCCACTTGTTCTTCAAGGACTTCTTCCCCTTTGGTAGTTAGACCAAGTTATAGGGCTCATTCTTTTGGAGCGAGTCCAAGTCCTTCATAGCTTCTGCCTAAAGCTCTTTATCTTCAACCTTTTGAGTTTCCTCAAATGACTCAGGCTCACCACCTTTAGTAAGCAAGATATAGTTTTGCGGTGGATACCTGGTGCTCAGTCTTCGTGCTCTCTCAGATCCACTTGGGGTTATTTCCACAACATGTGGAACATCAATAGGCAAAGCTCCCCCTTCATCCAGTATGTCTTCCAGACTTGGAATCTGCACAACTTTCTCTTTAGCACGTTCTTCACCAGCACCAGCATTCTCTGGCTCATGATTTACATTAAAACTTTACACAGTTAATGGATTATGTTGCTCAACAGTCTTCTGCTCACCAACAGTCTGATCTTCAACAAAGATCACATCCCTGCTTCTGACGATCTCCTTCTTTACGGGATCCCAAAGTCTTTATCCAAACTCTTCATGCGGAAATCCAAACAAGATGCACTCTTGGGATTTTTCGTCAAGCTTTGACCTTTATTACTTGGGGATATGAACATGTGCTCTGCAGCCAAACACCCTTACATGTTCATAAGACACATTCTTCCCGTACCAAACTCGCTTTGAAACATCTTCATCCAACGGTGCAGAAGGAGACATTGATGAGATTCACTGTAGTCCGTGCTACCTCTGCCCAAAATTGCTTGCCAATTTCGGCCTGCGAGATCATACATCTGATCTTCTTCACAATAATTTATTCATCCTTTCTGCTAGCCTGTTTTGCTCCAGTTTCCTTGGAATAGTCTTGTCATGTACTATCTCATGCTCTTTGCAGTAAACATCAAAAGCTTTGTGTTTCTGACAGAAACCTTTAACTACTAGCCTTTTTTTTATACCTAGATTGGAGAGATTTTCATCTGCTTTCAGCTTGAAGATCCACTTGTTCTTCAAGGACTTCTTCCCCTTTGGTAGTTAGACCAAGTTATAGGGCTCATTCTTTTGGAGCGAGTCCAAGTCCTTCATAGCTTCTGCCTAAAGCTCTTTATCTTCAACCTTTTGAGTTTCCTCAAATGACTCAGGCTCACCACCTTTAGTAAGCAAGATATAGTTTTGCGGTGGATACCTGGTGCTCAGTCTTCGTGCTCTCTCAGATCCACTTGGGGTTATTTCCACAACATGTGGAACATCAATAGGCAAAGCTCCCCCTTCATCCAGTATGTCTTCCAGACTTGGAATCTGCACAACTTTCTCTTTAGCACGTTCTTCACCAGCACCAGCATTCTCTGGCTCATGATTTACATTAAAACTTTACACAGTTAATGGATTATGTTGCTCAACAGTCTTCTGCTCACCAACAGTCTGATCTTCAACAAAGATCACATCCCTGCTTCTGACGATCTCCTTCTTTACGGGATCCCAAAGTCTTTATCCAAACTCTTCATGCGGAAATCCAAACAAGATGCACTCTTGGGATTTTTCGTCAAGCTTTGACCTTTATTACTTGGGGATATGAACATGTGCTCTGCAGCCAAACACCCTTACATGTTCATAAGACACATTCTTCCCGTACCAAACCCGCTTTGAAACATCTTCATCCAACGGTGCAGAAGGAGACATTGATGAGATTCACTGTAGTCTGTGCTACCTCTGCCCAAAATTGCTTGCCAATTTCGGCCTGCGAGATCATACATCTGATCTTCTTCACAATAATTTATTCATCCTTTCTGCTAGCCTGTTTTGCTCCAGTGTCATTGGAATAGTCTTGTCATGTACTATCTCATGCTCTTTGCAGTAAACATCAAAAGCTCCAATGTATCCCCCCCCCCCCCCCCCCGGAAAAGTCTTGTCATGTACTATCTCATGCTCTTTGTAGTAAGCTCCAATGAATCAAAAGCTCCAATGAATCCAATTACTTTTCGATCCATCTTTTTCCACTCAACATCATCTAACATTGAAGTCGGTCTATCTGACAATGGAGTATAAAGATCCGTACAGTACAACAAATCTTCCATATGAGGCTTTCAGATCATGCAATTCTAGCCATTCATGCTTACCATTCTAATTACTTGCTCCATTTTTTTCTGAGTATCCTAGACAGTCCAAGGCGAACCTGTCTCTGATACTACTTGATAGGAATTGACCCACACACAAACCCGGGCACACAAGCAAGAGGATAATAAAATAACAATCGCAAACATAGAAATATATGTGGAAAACCCTCTCAATTTTAATGAGCGAAATCCCATAGGGCGGGACACAAAAAATCCACTATATCAATAAGGATCGCAAATACAAAACTAGATTTGCCCAACCAAGAACCCACAAGATTCGACAAGACCGAATCTTCTCACAAGCCTTCACGGTGTACAAAATATTTTTAAGAAACAAAGACACCTCAACCTTTCTTCAAGCACTCTGGTTACAATAACAAGATTGAACTTCCTCGCGACGAAGACAAAAACACCATGTTGTGAATCTCTTGTTTTTCTCTCTCGAAGAACTCAGCAACGACCTTTGTAGTTTCTCTTGAACGACGACTCTCTGGACGACCGTAATTAGAGATTCAATTAGCCCTAAAAACGTATAGGCGCAGCCCCTTAAATAGGATTCAGAATCCCTATTAAAACGCATAGGCGCAGCCCCTACAACCATTGGATGTGAAAAGAAAGATCCAACGACTGAAAAACGAAACATGATTAAAAACAGCTTGATCTGCGCAAAAAGGCATGTCTCGTCGATATGGACCATGTCTCATCGACATGGTCCAGCTTCTCGTCGATATGATACAACTCTTGTCGACATTGCTATCGCGCGTCTCGTCGACTTGCTCCCAACTTCTTGTCGACATGAACCTCGTCATGTTGATATTTCCGTGTCTCGTCAACCTGCACAACCAAGTCTTCTCGACCCGCCAAGCAGTTTCTCGCCAACATGTAACAACAGAATCCTTTTTTGTCTACAAGTCACCAAGACTCATCTTTAGGAGTTGGACGCCAACAATGACTTATCTCGGCCCCTTAAAATTCTTTCTTGTTCTACAAATCAGACACCTTGGAGGCTTCCTTTTTCTATCAGAAGAATACTACATACGAGTGCTTCAAGTGGAAAATTGTAATTCATCTGTAACACCAATTTTTACATCAGAGAAGCTGTGATCAAAGAAGATGCAAATAAAGAAGCGTATAGGAAATTAGTTGGCTTCCTACTCTATCTCATGAATTCAAGATCTGATATTGAAAATGTTGTCAATATCATTGCCAAATCTGCGAGTAACCCATCCAACATCATTTGGTTGCCGCCGAACGCATCTTATGCTACCTGTAAGGAACAAAAGCCTATGGACTTCTCTACAAGGAGCAAGATGGAAAACTCATTGGATATATCGATTCAGACTGGGCTGGTAACATTGACGATATAAAAAGCGTAAGCGGTTTTATCTTTTTTGCAGGAACAATTTCCATTTTCTGGAGCTCACGGAAACAACAGACTGAGGTCCTTTCCACCATCAAAGTGGAATATATGGCTCTAAATTCCTCAGCTTGCGAAGCCATATGTTTGCAAAGAATCAAGAAAGAGTTTGAGAGCAGAGAAGAGGACAAAGGAATAAAAATTCACTCTGATAATACCTGTGCCATTTTTCTGTCAAAAAACCCAGTGTATCTTAGTCGAAGTAAACACATGGACATTTGATTCCACTTTATCAGGGATGTTTTAGAAAGGAACGAGATCGAGCTTATGTTTTATCCTATGAAAAACCAAATTGCCGACATCATGAACAAACCATTCTTGGGTGTGGCCTGCCATCCAGGTTGTTGGATGGGGTCGGCCCGGGCGCACTCATGGTTGGCTCCGGGCATGAGTGCAAGGGAGCTCTAGGTACGGTTTAGTGCAAGGGAGCCGGATTAGAGTTGGAGAAAGTAATGATTTTGAGGGGGTGTTGAAGGAAACGAAATCTTCGCCATAAACAAATAATTAATGCCAGCTTATCGTAACCAATGCTTGGATGTAATAACAGCCAACTGTAGGCTGATAACTACTTTCTACCATCATTTTTCATTGTATCCAGAAAGTTCTTTGTATGTGTATAAATACCGTATAAGGAACTTCATTGTACTCGACTAAAATCTGAAAGTGACTGCCGTTGTTTAGTCCACTCCTGCAATTAGAAATAAAATCTATAGAGATCGCAGGAGAAGGTTGACCCATTCTTGCAGGTGCAGCAAGTTCTCTCGTCGCTGTGATGTGTGAGTGTTTATTTTCTTTGACTGAAGACGAATGCAATCCTCCAAAAGAACAACCGAACAACAATGACTGGAATTAGGATCAAATTTAGGCTCCGTTTGGCACGGTGGCGGCGGTCATTAACGTAGGGGTTAAATTGTCATTCGTTAATGCACATCTAAGAAACTTCATCCACATTTATGTTCAAACGGATGATGTTTGTTAGGTGATCCTTAACGAATGACATTTTAACCCTTGCATTTACGACCGCCACAACCTTGCCAATTCTCTGAGTTTTGGTTTTGAATCAAAGTCATTTTCATTGTCCTAAAATCTTCCAAACGTAGGTAGCCTTATAGCACTTGCTCTTTTTTTCTGTGCCAATTTCCTGTTTGCATAAGAAATTTTTTTCTTTTTCAAATAAACTTCAAATCATAAGATATGCTGGGAACTATGATATAAGACAGCCGCCGGCGACGATGATGATTTCTTTGATGCTGCCTTTTGCATAACATTGAGGTTGTCCTCGCTGTTGGGAAAACACAATTTTGTGCTGCCTTTTGCATAACATTGAGGTTGTCCTCGCTGTTGGGAAAACACAATTTTGTGCTGCCTTTTTTTCACTCAATGTATCCCCATACTGTCCAAAATTACTCTCTAAAAGTAAGCTCAGGGAGTACTTTATACTTAAAAAACACACTCTTGAGTCTTGAGCCCTTTGAAATTTGTCTCATCGGTGGCCTAATTTTGTGTTCTGGTGATTTGGGTGTTTCTAAAGTGTAGGATTCATTTTAAATTTTAAAGTTTTGAAACATCACTGCTGCTGATGCTAAATTTGACATTTTTTTGAATGTGTTATATGTCAATCTCTATGATTCAGCACAAGCCATAGATACCAATTTCCATTTATATTGAGCAAATAATAATAAACAACAGACTAATTAAATGTCAATATACAGGATTACTGCCAACAGAATTAACCCCTGGAAAATTTGATTTAAAAAGGACCAATTGCAATTTAGTGAATTCTGCTTGATTCTAATTCTGCCATGCAATTTGAAATTTCTGCACTAAAATCTGCATGCCTAACATCAGCGTTACTCGCTGAATAATTTTAAGAACCTGCTGCATCCCTTGCCTGTCTCGATGCGCCAGCTGCTTGTGCCGTTGCACCTGCTGCACATCTGGTCGGGGTTGCTGCTTCGTTCTTCAAAATTATTATTCACTTGCACCGGCTGCGTTGAAGATGTGATGGAGGCCGCACGTGTCGGGAATTGCGATCCCTTGCCTATGCCGGCGTCTTCTCTTCCAAAAAAGGTTCTAGCAGGCCTCTTGCATTCTCCAATTTTGGTCCTCGCCTCGCAGTCGCTAGCCGGAAAATCGTTCCCCATCCGATGGACAGGTTCCCTCCATTTTATCTATATCTGCTGGTTTATGAGCTAGCTAGTTTGTTCTTGTTCCTTTAGTCATACAAAGGAAAACATCTCCCACTTTGAGTAAAAACGATTTGTGAAAAAAATTCATTTTAATAGTTTTTTGCACTAAAATTATATTATGAAAATGTAGAGAATAAAGATGACAATGACATATGAAATCATTCAAATAATTATAATATATAATATAATCTATATTATACATTAGGGAAAAAATAAATTTTGGTGATAAAATTTCTTCTTTCTAATTTTACCCCCTTTATTTTAAATTTTTAAGTTTTTCATAAGTTAATTTAATTTGTATATTTTTTATTGTTTTTTAAAAAAATATAAGCACATCCCTTAATTTCTTTTGAATTTTAATTTATTTTAAATAAAGATGACAATGTAATATTTTAATTTCTTTTGAATTTTATATTTGGTGCAAAAAATTTTTTTTTAAGGTGCGCCAAGTAGAAGATGTGTTGTCGTACGGTCGTACCGAGAGACACGGTCACACTGGGAACCTTGTGCCCCATTAGCCCAAAACATGCTATATTGTGATACATTCAACTTTCTCATTTTATTTCTTTATTACATGTTATGCAATTTTTAAAACAATATGTTTAGTTTCTATGTTTAATATTTTTACTTATATTTGTGAGCCATATTTCTAAGTGGTGGGTTCAGACTACTGGGGCACAAAACTCCTAAACTTTAGGTAGAAGTTGAAATTTCTAAATCAATTTCTAAATTTTAGGTAGGAGTTTAAATAGTCACTGAATTTTCAAAAATTGTCATTCCTAAACTTTTGCTTGAATTATTCAAGCTCTGCCTAAAGTCAGTGGCACATGTTATTTTGTTGATTTTTTTTCTTTCACTTTTAACTTTGCTTGTTTTTATTTTGAATTTGCCTTATTCTAATAGTGTAATGATTGAATAAGATTCCTTGAAAATGGGATTGAATAAGGTTCCGTTTGACATGGTGGTGGTGGTGGTGGTCAAGAACATGAAGGTTAAAATCAAGGTTTTAAGAATCGGACCGGATGATGAACCGGTGAGTTCAAAGGTTCAAGGTCTGATCGGTTGGACCGATCGGACCGGAATTGAACCGTGATGTTAAATAATAACCTATTATATAATATTAGTTATAAATTTATAACATATTTTATATCATGTAAATATCAAATTGAGCTCAAATATCACTAAATAATATAATTATAATATATATATAATGAAAGTTATACGTAGTAATAAATATTGTAACAAAAATTAATAATATTAAATTTTGGGTTCGAATCCTTTTACTGCGCTTTCATTTTTATAAAAAAATTCCGAAAACTCGTGGTTGGCCCGCCCGGTTGCCAAATAACAGGCCCGGTTTCTGGTTAACCGGTCCAACTGTCCGGTTAACCGGTTCCTGGCCGGTTCTTGGCTGAGGCGGTTTAAGAGACCAGACCGGACCGCCTGGTGAACCGGTCGGCGGTCTGACCGGTTGGATCGGCCGGTCCGGTCCGGTTTTCAAAACTTGGGGTTAAATTGTTATTTGATAATGCCCATCTAAGAAATTTCATTCATTTTCACGCACAAATGGATGATGTTTGTTAGGTGGTCCTAACGAATGACGGTTTAACTCATACGTTTAGGCCGCCGCCACCACGGGTCCACACAGAGCTTAAGTTCCCGTTTGGGGTGGCTTATTTTATCAGTCAAGCGATTACGACTGCATGAATCAGACCTTAATAACCGTTTAATCCATAAAAATAAGTCTCCAAAAACGAAGCTTAAATGTCTTTTCTTTGCTTCAAAAAAAAAAACTCAACCTAAAATTTAAGGACGGATTTAAATATTTTTGGCTGATATATATTAACAAGTTAGCCAATGAAAATGAGTTGTAAGTTTCGGTACGTAATTTTGTCTTTCCTTTCCGTTGACAAAAGAGTAAGCAACGTGGCCACGTGGGAGTTTGGTGGAGTGTGAACGGACAACGGATGATTACGGAAGTCCAAATTCCCATAACTATAATACCATATTATTATTATGTCATTATTATTAAAATTGAACGTGCCAACGTTGCTGACCATTTAAAATCTATTTTAGACAATATTAGAAATTTTTATATACAAAAATATTTATCAATAAATATTTGAGGGAGTATATCATGTCATTAACTTTTGTTGACATATCTTAAGGCTATAGTTATTTGTATTGCCCTTCATTCAAATAAAAAAAAAAATCATAAATTCATGCTAAAGTTTGTTAATAAATGGATATAAAATTGAGTTCTACATTATTATTAATTTAAATCAACATGGCGGCTGAATATATTTGATTAAGCACGCATGAATGAGGCATCACTAATTTTGAATGACAAATTTGTTCGGAATTTGGGATGAATTACGTGATATCCGACTATTGCTTAGTTTGGCAGGGCGTTTGGACCCGCCGTGCCTTGTGAAATGGAGCAAATCATTTCATTTCGAGCTGCAGCCTCCCCCTTCTGTTTCCAAAATCCGCCCGTCTCCTCCCGCCGGCTGCTCCAAACACTGAACCAAACGAAGCCTATGTTTTCAAAGCTCATCTCATGCCCTACCGGCCAGCGATCAAAGAGAGTTCGTTAGGTCACGTTTTTTGGCGATAAATTCCTCTTCCATCGCTAATTAAGCGTTAACTTAAGATTTTTGTAAGTTCGTCTAAGTTCATGTTTACCTATTGTACTTCTTATCAATTCTTTTTGCAAATTATGTGCAAATACACGGGCGTTAGATTTATGTTCATATTCTAAGGAATGAATGCACTTAGTGAAGTTCTAAGCCACTTAATACCACAATTAAACTTTTAAAAACTTCTTAATTCCGGAGGATTAAAAGCAACTTCATATTCATAAACTTTTAGTGAAATAATTCGAAGGGCCGGAGGGCTAGACTGCCCTTTTCGACCACCAATATACTTTCTTTCTTTTTTATTTACACGATGTGGGACTAAAATCAACGGTCTCACTCTCCTTAATACATAATATATATATATATATATATATATATATATATATATATATATATATATATATATATATATATATATATATATATATATATATATATATATATATATATATAAGTCTACCTTACATTCTAATTTCCATGGAGTAACAACAAAAGCCACTCATTTGAGGAAGAAGACGAGAGACTAGGTGAATTCAAATATCTCTCTCGCATGCATCACGAGCTGATTCTTTTTCTCCTCCTCAATCCCTGGAGCTCAAGCAATTATCTCCGCTGGCATTTGCATGAATCTTGTTCGTTTCTGAAGACAATTAAAGGAAGAATGTTATGATTTGAGTAAGGCTAAACATTTGTGTGAATATTAATAGGAAAATGATTTATAAAAACTTTTTCTGCAATCATCAAATTCAACCCACTGACAGTGGTGCAAATGGGAGAATTAAGCTCCGTTTGGGGGGACTTATTTTCACCGATCAAACGGTTACGAATGCGGCCGTAACCGCTTGAGCGGTGAAAATAAGTCCCCCAAACGGAACCTAGTCTTATACATATATATTTATACGTTGTTTATATAAGCAGTTCACGAATGACTATTTGTAGTTTATAGATAATTGCAGTCCTACGGATATTGGTAAATCACTATTCAAAATGTTTTTTAACATACTAATTTTTCAAGCACAATTTTGACATTCAAAGTAACGTGTCGCTTCAAAGCCTGGAGCGGAAGAGTGAAAACCGAGCAGATCAATTGCGGTGGAAGAATGGGATTTGCTGCTCTTGGGCCGGGTGCTATAAGCGGGGAAGATGGAGCATCTGCAACCAGAGATGGAGGAGGATCGATCGGGGCGCCGACAGGGGGTGTTCTCGACATCCATACAAGCCTCGTGGTACGGTTTGGGCGAAACCTCAAGGGGGTTGCAATTAGAGGTGGAAAATCTTGATTTTTAGGTTCTATTTTGATTTTTTCACGACAACAAATATCCATTTATGGCCTGGTTATATTTATATATATACATTTTCATAGGGCATGAAAATCAAGAGTTAATTGAAGTTGTGCCAAGAAGGATTCATTGGTCAAACTCATATTCAACCTCAAAACTTAAAATTTATGCGTAATGATCACTCATCTCACATGATAGGGCATGAGTTTCGCTCAAATGAATTGTTTCTTCAAAACCAACTATGACTCGTCGGAATCACAAATCGCAGGATCTCTATCGAACCATCAACAATAAAACCACTTGCTAGGGAGCGAGTACCAAAATGGGCCAAAGTTGAGCAAGATATATCAACGATCAAACTCATACAACTTGAGCTCATAGGCGAGGAGACGCATTTCCGGCGGCTCCATGGTTTTTAAAATTTTCTAAGGAATGAGGAAAATCAAAAGTCAACCAAAAATGAAATGTCAAGAAATTAATCACTTAGTTTGAAATGTTATGCACCTACCAAAGAATAACAAGATAGATGTTGACCCTACCAGAGACTAGGACGACCTAACAAGAATGAAGATGGCGTGCAAAAAAAAAAAAGATCCGGCGGGCCTAGGCCAGGCCCGGGCCAGGCCCGGAAGCCCGGGCCTCCCAATAAAGGGATGGGTTCAACGAAACATCTATCAAGAATTGTTCTGTAATTTTAATAATTTTTGCAGGAATTATAACTGGGCAGGAATTTCATTTTGTTGTTCAAACCGAAATTATATTGAATATGTAGAAATGAAATTAATTATGCCGACATAAAATTTATAAATTCTTTTGCACGGCTTATTGAGGCATTTCATTCATTAATAATTAGTTTTATAAGAATTAAATATTTTTTTAATAGGCTATTTAATCAAGGTGATATAGATTGGGTAGTATTTTTGGCTCTGTTTTGCACGGTGGCGGCAGTTGTAAACGCATGGGTTAAACCGTCATTCGTTAAGGATCATCTAACAAACATCATCCCTTTGAACCTAAAAGTGGATGAAGTTCCTTAGGTGAGCGTTAACGAATGACAATTAAATCCCTATGTTCATGACCTCGGGTCTCTTCGTCCTCCAATCTAATTATTCCGCGCAACCTCAATTTACTCATCTAATTGTTGTAATTTTAATAGCGGATGTACATGTTCGAATCGCTCGAGTTTCAACAAAATCATCATCATCCCTTGATATATCTTTATGGTGTAATGGTGAGCAGCATTTGCTTCATCATGACCGTCCATTTTAAATCAAAACCGTTCTTTATCAAGAAAAAACATAATCATAAAAATTACTAATACTCTTATTTCTTCCTCAGTTCACAACGATATCTCCACCAACACGGTCGTGTGTAATGAGGGACACGAGTGGAGATAATCGTGACCTAGGTACTATCGCGACTGCACAGAGAGCCGGTGCACTTGCGTGCGCGCGTGTGTGCGTATATATGGAGACAAAAACCTCTGTTACGCCTAACGGTGGAGATAACGAGAGATCTGCAGTGTAATTAAAGAAAAAAAAACTCTCCAAAATATTTGGGAACTGTAGTTTTATGCTTTTAAAAATTAAATTGAAGCTTGAAATTAGTGTAGCATTCCGAAAATTTGATGCTAATTTCTTCCGCTATCAATGTGTCAAAAAAGGAATTTTTTTTTAAAAATTTTTTTTACCTCCATCCTGGCTGAAACAGGGGTCGAAGGCGCCGGCGGCGATCCAATGGAAGCCGCAAGCTCCATAATTTTTCTGGCCGCCTCGCCGGAGTCCCGGCTCTCCTCAACCAGCCTCGCCACGTCCGCCTTCGGCAACCTTACCCGCAGCCGCATCCCCCCTGTCGGCGACGCCTCCGCAACCGCCGCCGCAGCCGCCGGGCCGTGATGCAACGCGAGGTCGGACACCGCGCGGCGCGACAGGACGAGGGACTCAAGGCGGTCCTTTGCGGACACGCGGAGGTTCCCGGAAAAAGCCCGGCGGGGGTTATTTTCGACGGGGACGCGGGGGAGGTGGACGAGGAAGTAAAGGCGGCCGGGAAGGAGGGGATCTCCGGCGGCGAGGGGGCGCGCTCTGACACCGTAAGTCTTGACTTCGGCGGCGTCGAGCACGGATTGGCCGGGATGTTTTAGCAGAAGCTCGCCGGCGGAAACCGGGGGTTTAAGCCGGAAAGCGGTGCCGTCGAGATTCATGATCTTGGCCGTCTTCTTCTTCCTGCCTCCTAAGCTGTTCCCCATGCTCTGCTTTTACTCTCGAGTTCTACTTGCTTTTCTCTTCTACTTTAATCCTTTTTCTCCTTTTTTTTTCTGGATTTGAGAATTAATGGAGATTGTTGGGGGATGGTGTGGCGGTCAAAAAAGGATGGGGGGGATTGGTTGGAATTGGATTGATGCACGCACACTTTAGTTATTCTGTACGTTTAATTCATTTGATTTTTTTTTTCAAACACTCACAAGTAACAATGCCGTTTGTCTTTGACTTCTAGGTATAAAAGTCAAAGCATGGAATTTTGGGTCCGAGTTGGCGTCCGCAGCAGCCAATATGTGCAATATATTGGGGCCCACAATGCCAGCTGGCACAGTGCTAGTGGGAAGCAATTGGGTTTGGACGGCTATCCAACCGGCCGCACCTCCGATCAATGCGGGGGGGTCATTAAGGAGCAGCCATGCGACTGCGAGAAGCAGATTTTACCCACGTGGACGTCAATATTCACGTAGAGGGTCCGGGCAGCGGGACGCCGGGACAGAACAATTGTTTCTTGTTTAGAGGAGGATGGTTGGATTCTATAACACAATAATATAAGGGTACCCTAATATAAATAATAGGGGTGTTCAAAAGGTTTAGGGCAGGCTCCGGCCTAGAAAAGGGCCGATTAGGTCTGGGTTAGGGCATGCTTGATACGGGTTATGGTTAGGACTTCAGGGCCTAACAAGTTCTTCGCTTCGGCTAGTAGACTGACCTAGTGCATCGGACTTGGCTTGGGCCTGGGACTGTTGCGGAGTTGGCAAGGGCCTGGCTCCAGGCCAAGAGCCATAATTCTTAGAGCCGTTGCTGGATCTCACGGCCTAGGAGCAATGGGAAAAATTTTTGGTCGGCTGATCGGGCCTAAAAAACGGTCTGTTGATAAATACCTCCCTCATCGCGATGGTTCATACTCCCATTTCGAGTTTTTTTTCCCTCCTTCGACTCTATTTCCCCTCCGCTTTTCCCTCCACTTTTCGCCGAGAAGAGCTTGTCACCGTCGGCTGAAAAAATTTTGGTACGCCGGCCTCGCCCCATTCTTTGAAATCGACATCATCTATTCCTCTCTACCGCCGAGAAATGTAGCTCACCGTCGGTCGTCCTCGCCGCCTTCTTTGAAATCGACATCCTGTATTCCTCTCTACCGCCGATAAGTGCAGCTCACCGTCGGTCGTCCTCGCCGCCTTCTTTGAAATTGACATCCTCTATTCCTCTCTACCGCCGATAAGTGCAGCTCATCGTCGGTCATCCTCGCCCCTTCTTTGAAATCGACATCCTCTATTCCTCTCTATCGCTGAGAAGTGCAGCTCACCGTCGGTCGTCCTCGCGGCCTTCTTCGAAACGACCTCCACTACTCTCTTCCGCCCAGAAGTGCAGCTCACCGCCGTCCGTACTCATCCCTTTGTCTAACAACTGTTTCTCTCTCAAACAGTGCATTGCAACCGCCACCATGGACAAATCTGGAGCAACCTTAGACAACATTTCCACAATTAAAGTATTCGTCGTTTCTCTTTGCTTTTTATTCTGTTTATCGATAATTCAGCTTTAAGTGTTAAGTTTTTCTGTGGATTTTATGTTTTTGGTATATGAGTTATATACAATCGGATTTTGAGTACTTGAACCATAACCGGGTTATTCTTCAGTCTGATTTTACCCAGCTTTTTCTACGGCCGGATTTTAGTAGTTTTTTTTGTAACAGGGTTATTCTGTGATCGGATGTCTTTCAATTACTAGTGCAACCGGCCAACAGATCTGTCTTTTATACTAATTATGTCTTTTATTTATCTACAAGCGAACGACGTTGTTGTATTTCTAACTGTCCACTCTGATTAAAAAGCATACAATATGAACAAAAAGTACGCGTGCAAAATTGGATTTAATTTGCACAAAGAACATATCCTATATTACACGCATACTCGACATGTGTAAACACGTTTTAAGAGTATACAACTCCAAGAATGTAAAACAAATACATTCTAAAGAAATTCACTACTCTTGAGACCAAAAAAATTGTGTACCTTTCAAAGAGCACATGCATGAAAGAGGCTCAAACCAGCTTGATGTTTAGAAACAATCTTGTGATGTTCACTTATGACTTAGCTCACATAATAGATATCTGTCAACCAGCTCAGTAATATGTGTTAGCTGCCATGAATGAATATAGGAGGAGCACGTAAGAAATATATAGTAGACGAAAACGAGGGGTTGAAGAAAAGATTTAATGAAGAAAATTTTCAAGTACAAGCTTGTTGAGGGATCCAAAAGATGCGCGTCGTAAAGGTTTGTCAAATGTTAGATTAAAAAGTTATTTTGAAAGCCAGGAAAGAAACAAAATAATTTTGCAGACTTATTCATCTTATACAACCTAATTAGGCGATATAATAGGGAAATACTTTATGGTAAGTCGGATTGTGTGAAAAAATGCAGCAATGAAGAGCTGAGTAATAACTCTCTTGAGACCTTCAAAATAACCGCCAGTAAGTGTGTCAGTTGCTTCTTAAACGTAGAAACTGCGCATCTGGTGTTCATGTATGTCCATGTTGATTGATCTTCCATCTGCATATATTGGTGATTAGTGATGATGAAAAATATACAAATAGATAAACCCTAAAACAATAATGATACAATGTTAAGACAACACAGTTTTAATTCGGGATTGATCTAGTCGGAAATATAAAAAAATTAGGCCAATATGAAGTTTTGATTCGGGATTGATCAAAATGTTAGGCCCTAAAATATAAACACAACCCAATAGACAATCACTAAAATTTAAAATCAAATCCCTAAAATATTGTTGAGATTGTGCCACCTCACCGATCTGTGTGCTCTTTTTTATTCCTGTTTTGGGGAAGTCCTAAACATGGAAATGTTTTATAGGGGGGATATAATCTAGAGGATGATCTTCCTACTTGGTTGAGCCCTATTTTGTCAACCCCCTCTATATGTGTTCATCTTCATATATTGATAACTCTTGATCCTATTATAAATAGGGGTCAGCCTCACTTAGACATTAGATTATTCGGAAATATACAACACTAGTGAGAATTCAGAGAGGGAGAGTTTTGAGCTTTTCAGGCGGTTCTTCCGGCGAACGACGGCGGCATCTAACGCGCAAGGTTGCGGCACATCCGGTCACCTCAGGCGAGGCTACATCCGGCCGGCCACCTGTAGTAGGCCCCAGAGGTTCGGCGGAATCAGGCGCGGCGACGGCGGCAGCAGGCGCAGAGGCGGCGATACAGGCGGAGCTAACGGAGGCGGCGCATCCGGTCACCTCAGGCGAAACGACATCCGGTCGGCCTCCAGAAGTTTACTCCAGGCGTTCGGCGGCTTCAGGCGGCTGATCCAGGCGGGATCGGCATCAGGCGGCGGAAGCAGGCGGTGATTCTAGCGGGGAAGATAGACAGTGTTTTTCAGTGTTTTCTGTTTTCTCTTGTTGTATCTTGTAATCTCATCAGTTTATAGTGGATCTTTCTAACGCGCTCTCCCCGTGGACGTAGGAGCCCAAACTCCAAACCACGTAATTATTTTGTCGCCTTTGTTTGTATTTGTGGAATCTCTTCTTGTTGTGCTTGCTTGTATTTAAATTTCGTTTATCTTATTATTGCTCAGATTAGCTTCCGTTGCTAGATCCACGGCGAACTACTGTAGTTGCGGATTCGGTCCCAATTTCATAACAATTGCTATCAGAGGGAGGTTCCGCGGTGGTGATCGTCTGGACATTCCGATTTTAGATCTGAGTCAACGGTAGGTGACGACATCGGTCCGCTCCCTATCTTCTCAGATCTGGTCCGTGAATATTATTCAGATTGTTGAAACCAAAAACTTGGTCTCTGTGGAGTTCGACCCTTGGGGAAGGGGTGACCTCACACCTACTACACTCGGGGGGATGTCACGGACCAAAGGCTCAGGAAACTAGGAATAGACCCTCGGCTCTAGCGTGGAGGTCCCACCACACACCCGGAAGGTTGCTAGAACACTTCCCCTCCCTCACCAAGTGGCTGAGCTGGGCGCCTTGGAGAGCTCTCTCTACTCTACCAAGATGAAGCTAAGGGAGGAGGAGGTAAGGAAATCTCATCCCTCCAAAGGCACCCATGGGGGTCTATTTATAGTTTTTCCAAGTCCTGAGGGGAAAATGACCAAAATGCCCCTACGACCCGTTGGCCTTGGGCCAGTGGCAAGCCTCCACACCGGGGGGTAGAGAGGTAATTTCCATCCCGGGGGCACGACTGTAAAAGCACGACCCAAGGGGGTCCAGGGGCCGAGCCATGCTCCCCACCCCTTGGGCGAGCCGCAGGCCGCACGCCTGGCTCTCTCGCAAGGGCAGGGCGCCCGGGGCGAGCCACAGGCCGCACGCCTGGCTCGCCCGCAAGGGCAGGCCGCCCGGGGCGAGCCGCAGGCCGCACGCCTGGCTCGCCCGCAAGGGCAGGCCGCCCTGGGCGAGCTGCAGGCCGCACGCCTGGCTCGCCCGCAAGGGCAGGCCGCCCGGGGCGAGCCGCAGGCCGCACGCCTGGCTCGCCCGCAAGGGCAGGCCGCCCTGGGCGAGCCGCAGGCCGCACGCCTGGCTCGCCCGCAAGGGCAGGCCGCCCTGGGCGAGCCGCAGGCCGCACGCCTGGCTCGCCCGCTAGGGCAGGCCGCCCGGGGCGAGCCGCAGGCCGCACGCCTGGCTCGCCCGCAAGGGCAGGCCGCCCTGGGCGAGCCGCAGGCCGCACGCCTGGCTCGCCCGCCAGGGCAGGCCGCCCGGGGCGAGCCGCAGGCCGCACGCCTGGCTCGCCCGCTCCTTCCTAACACTAAGGCTACGCACGCCGGGGGACCCTGCTCTGCGAATACGGGGTTGTACACAATCCCCGCTCTTTTCGAGGTTGGCATAAGCTCGGAAAGAAACATCCAACCCAACGTATTCGCTGAGTGGTCAACCTGTCATGCCAGCTAATGGGAGCCTGGGTGACGAGACGGCCTCGAGGTGAAAACACTTGGCCTCCCGAGGGGTCAACCTGTCATGCCAGCTAATGGGAGCCTGGGTGACGAGACGGCCTCGAGGTGAAAACACTTGGCCTCCCGAGGGGTCAACTTGTCATGCCAGCTAATGGGAGCCTGGGTGACGAGACGGCCTCGAGGTGAAAACGCTTGGCCTCCCGAGGGGTCAACCTGTCATGCCAGCTAATGGGAGCCTGAGTGACGAGACGGCCTCGGGGTGAAAACACTTAGCCTCCCGAGGGGTCAACCTGTCATGCCAGCTAATGGGAGCCTGGGTGACGAGACGGCCTCGAGGTGAAAACACTTGGCCTCCCGAGGGGTCAACCTGTCATGCCAGCTAATGGGAGCCTGGGTGACGAGACGGTCTCGGGGTGAAAACACTTAGCCTCCCGAGGGGTCAACCTGTCATGCCAGCTAATGGGAGCCTGGGTGACGAGACGGCCTCGAGGTGAAAACACTTGGCCTCCCGAGGGGTCAACCTGTCATGCCAGCTAATGGGAGCCTGGGTGACGAGACGGTCTCGGGGTGAAAACACTTGGCCTCCCGAGGGGTACGCCTGACCTGCCAGCTAGTGAGAGCCTGACAGCGGGACCATCATCGGAGCTAAGGACTTGGGGCTTCCACGAGAGGTACGCCTGACCTGCCAGCTAGTGAGAGTCTGACAGCGGGACCATCATCGGAGCTAAGGACTTGGGGCTTCCACGAGAGGTACGCCTGACCTGCCAGCTAGTGAGAGCCTGACAGCGGGACCATCATCGGAGCTAAGGACTTGGGCTTCCACGAGAGGTACGCCTGACCTGCCAGCTAGTGAGAGCCTGACAGCGGAACCATTATCGGAGCTAAGGACTTGGGGCTTCCACGAGAGGTACGCCTGACCTGCCAGCTAGTGAGAGCCTGACAGCGGGACCATCATCGGAGCTAAGGACTTGGGCTTCCACGAGAGGTACGCCTGACCTGCCAGCTAGTGAGAGCCTGACAGCGGGACCATCATCGGAGCTAAGGACTTGGGGCTTCCACGAGAGGTACGCCTGACCTGCCAGCTAGCGAGAGCCTGACAGCGGGACCATCATCGGAGCTAAGGACTTGGGGCTTCCACGAGAGGTACGCCTGACCTGCCAGCTAGCGAGAGCCTGACAGCGGGACCATCATCGGAGCTAAGGACTTGGGGCTTCCACGAGAGGTACGCCTGACCTGCCAGCTAGCGAGAGCCTGACAGCGGGACCATCATCGGAGCTAAGGACTTGGGGCTTCCACGAGAGGTACGCCTGACCTGCCAGCTAGCGAGAGCCTGACAGCGGGACCATCATCGGAGCTAAGGACTTGGGGCTTCCACGAGAGGTACGCCTGACCTGCCAGCTAGTGAGAGCCTGACAGCGGGACCATCATCGGAGCTAAGGACTTGGGGCTTCCACGAGAGGTACGCCTGACCTGCCAGCTAGTGAGAGCCTGACAGCGGAACCATCATCGGAGCTAAGGACTTGGGGCTTCCACGAGAGGTACGCCTGACCTGCCAGCTAGTGAGAGCCTGACAGCGGGACCATCATCGGAGCTAAGGACTTGGCGTTTCAACAAAACCTTGTCAAATTCAACATCCTCAATCGGGGAAAAAATGATGGGTTACATGACCTCTCCCGACTCAGTGGGTAGGGGGCTAGACTCGATACAACATAACAAAAAATACCAGTTCCTATTGAGGCGAGGCTCCTTCACCTCTTGCATTAACCGATCCTTCCCCGGCTGCCCACGTCGACCCGATCCTCACATATATTTTCTTCCCTGGCTGGGGGCGGGGCTTCGATCTGCCTCGGGGGTGGTTGCTGGGCTTGACCTCTCGCTCCTCTTACCTCCAGGAATTCGGGGCAGGTAGCTGTCGCGTGCCCCTCCACCTGGTGGTAGTCACAGTACGGCAATGCTTCTTCTACCAGCCTCCTTCGGCGGACTCGACGATCTCTCCCGTTGCCTCTTCTTCCTTCGCCTATTGCCAAGGCTTGCTGCGGTGGGGGTAGGAGTTGCCTTGGGGCTTGCCTTTGGTAGTTGAACCTCCCTTGACCCCCATGAAAGTTCCCTCCATCCTGGGTGAGAGCTCTTCCTGGACCATGGGCGGGTCCTCCCTGCTGCCTCCAGCCTGGCTCCGGACCCTCCTGTCTCGGGAACCCCTGGGCTCTCTGCTCCTCTCTCCGCCTTCATTCCTGGTACCTTGAGCCACCTTGCTCTTTCGACTCCACCTCCGTCAACTTAGCCAACTTTTTTACAAAGGCCGGGTTGGCTGCCTCCATGGCTATCTCCTCTGCCGCCCTTTCCATCAGCTCCTCGAAGGAGAGGGGGGCCTTCCGAGTCAGGCTCATCTTGAAGAATCCTTCGTGCAACCCCACCGTGAACGCCATCTGGAGGGCATACCCTGGCACCTCCTGGATATCCGCGACCTCTTCCTGGAACCTGTCGACGTAGTGGGCCAGCGACTCCTCGACCCTTTGCTTTATCTGGAAGAGGGACTCAGGACCCTTCTTCCTCTTCTTGGAGGTGGAGAAGCGAAGCTGAAAGCTCCGACTCAAGTCTTCGAACCCGAAGATGGACCTTGGAGGGAGTTGATGAAACCAGTCCCTTGCCTTCTCCTTCAACGTGATCGCAAAGAGGCGACACTTGAAGGCATCCGTCATCGGCCTGATGGAGACGGCATCCTCGAACCACTGTAGATGCTGGACGGGATCATCCTTCCCGGTATAGTAAGCCATGTCTGGCTCTCTGAACCCCTCGGGAACGGGAGCTGAGATGATCAGCTCGCTGAAGGGTGACCCCCTAAGGGGTGCTCTCGCCACCTCTACTCGCGCGACCTGCTCGCCTGGAGGGCTAGCTCTCACCGGGCTGGGGAACAGCTCCCGGCCGGGGAGGTCTCTCTCGACCCCTTCTCCCATCCTTTCCTTCCCAGGTCGCCTACCTGGCACACTTTCTTCTCCCCCTGCTGGGGTGATCTCGCCTTGCCCCCTGGGAGCCAGCTCGCCGAGACCACTCTGGGTCAGCTCGCCGAGACCCCTGGGAGCTAGTCCCTGGGGGGTGGGGGTTGAGCTGTCAGCCCGAGGGGCGATGCTTCTAAGCATCCCCATGATGCCTTCGATGGAAGCCATGAACTCCTCCCTTCCTACAAAGGGTCCTAGGTTGGGGAGACCACCGAGGTCATCACTACCTCCCTGATCTCCAGTCATGACACTCTCCCGAGATTTTCTGTGCTGGTCACTCTCCACGCTCACCGCACCAAAATGTTGAAACCAAAAACTTGGTCTCTGTGGAGTTCGACCCTTGGGGAAGGGGTGACCTCACACCTACTACACTCGGGGGGATGTCACGGACCAAAGGCTCAGGAAACTAGGAATAGACCCTCGGCTCTAGCGTGGAGGTCCCACCACACACCCGGAAGGTTGCTAGAACACTTCCCCTCCCTCACCAAGTGGCTGAGCTGGGCGCCTTGGAGAGCTCTCTCTACTCTACCAAGATGAAGCTAAGGGAGGAGGAGGTAAGGAAATCTCATCCCTCCAAAGGCACCCATGGGGGTCTATTTATAGTTTTTCCAAGTCCTGAGGGGAAAATGACCAAAATGCCCCTACGACCCGTTGGCCTTGGGCCAGTGGCAAGCCTCCACACCGGGGGGTAGAGAGGTAATTTCCATCCCGGGGGCACGACTGTAAAAGCACGACCCAAGGGGGTCCAGGGGCCGAGCCATGCTCCCCACCCCTTGGGCGAGCCGCAGGCCGCACGCCTGGCTCTCTCGCAAGGGCAGGGCGCCCGGGGCGAGCCACAGGCCGCACGCCTGGCTCGCCCGCAAGGGCAGGCCGCCCGGGGCGAGCCGCAGGCCGCACGCCTGGCTCGCCCGCAAGGGCAGGCCGCCCTGGGCGAGCCGCAGGCCGCACGCCTGGCTCGCCCGCAAGGGCAGGCCGCCCGGGGCGAGCCGCAGGCCGCACGCCTGGCTCGCCCGCAAGGGCAGGCCGCCCTGGGCGAGCCGCAGGCCGCACGCCTGGCTCGCCCGCTAGGGCAGGCCGCCCGGGGCGAGCCGCAGGCCGCACGCCTGGCTCGCCCGCAAGGGCAGGCCGCCCTGGGCGAGCCGCAGGCCGCACGCCTGGCTCGCCCGCCAGGGCAGGCCGCCCGGGGCGAGCCGCAGGCCGCACGCCTGGCTCGCCCGCTCCTTCCTAACACTAAGGCTACGCACGCCGGGGGACCCTGCTCTGCGAATACGGGGTTGTACACAGATTGCCCAGTAGCTCTGCGAGCAAAACAATGACAGCGAAATTTGAGATTCCAAAATACGATGGCAAAATTGACTTTGTCTGTGGCAAAAACGGATCAAAGCGGTGCTCGTCCAGCAAGGTCTTCATAAGGCGCTCCTTGGAAATGAGAGGCCGGGTTGAAGAAGGACGACGAGTGGGATGAGCTAGATCTGAAGGCCATCAGCACAATCCAGTTGTGCCTGGCCGATGAGGTTAGAAGAGGCACGCAGGTACTCATGGTAGGAGAGTGGTACGACACTCTCTACAGACTGATCGGTACCGTGATTGTGAGTGAAAGGGCGAGGAGAGAGGTCAGATCGCCTCTCAGGCTACAGGACACGGTAGCATATGCCTTTCAGGCCAGTTCCTCAGATCCTGATTCCTATGGAAATGCTTTAAAGAGCAGATACCGCTCTCAGGGGAAAGCTAGAAAGGACCAGTGGAGGAACAAGACAAGTTTCATGGTGAAGGAGTTCGCGTAGAGAAAGGGCCTTGGCGAAGATAAAATCTTCGCATCCGTGGAGAAGGTGGGCAGAGTGTCATCTCAGAAGTGCCCAGGCACCGTAAGGGGAGTCATCTGGCTCAGGAGTCCCACCAAGGAACTCAGGTTTACTCAGAAGAAGGTGGAGCTGCACAGTGTTAGCTTTCTTGCAAAAGACACGGTCTATCGTGCAAGGATAAAGCACATCAGAGTGCGCCACCAAGAGTCGAGGGAGTTCGCTGGAGGTGGAGGCGTGGAATTGCGGGAGATCTCTACGGAGGATATCGGGGCGAACATGCGAACGAAATCCGTGACAGGAGTCAAGTTCGAGAATAGTCTTGACTTGACTCATTATGATGCATGTTAATCGAGGTGGACCCCAGGGTGAGGGGGGTTCTAGTCGCCAGTCGGAGAGATCCAGGTTGGAGGTAGAGTTACGTTTGTTAGGCGTCGAGGTAGAGTTCTTCGCGTGAGGTGTCAAGGTGAAGTTTGTTGAGATTGTGTCACCTCACCGATCCGTGTGCCCTTTTTTATTCCTGTTTTCGGGGAATCCTAAACATGGAAATGCTTTATAGGGGGATATAATTTAGGGGATGTTCTTCCTATTTGGTTGAGCCCTGTTTTGACAACCTCCTCCATATGTGTTCATCTTTATATATTGATAACTCTTGATCCTATTATAAATAAGGGTCAGCCTCCATTAGCCATTAGATTATTCGGAAATATACAACACTAGTGAGAATTTAGAGAGGGAGAGCTTTGAGCTTTTTAGGCGGTTCTTCCGGCGAACGGCGGCAGCAGGCGGCGGCATCTGGCGCGCAAGGTTTCGGCGCATCCGGTCACCTCAGGCGAGGCGACATCCGAACGGCCACCTGCAGTAGGCCCCAGAGGTTCGGCGGAATTAGGCGGTTTTTCAGTGTTTTATGTTTTCTCTTGTTGTATCTTGTAATCTCATCAGTTTATAGTTGATCTTTCTGACGCGCTCTCCCCGTGATCGTAGGAGCCCAAACTCCGAACCACGTAATTATTTTGTCGTCTGTGTTTGTATTTGTGGAATCTCTTCTGATTTATGATTTTGCGTCATTGAAATTGTTCGGCTATCTTCCGTTGCGCTACCGCGGTACTCGATCCGATTGTATAACAAAATATGCACTCAGATTTAAACACATAAACCTTGCATAATCAACGCATTCCAATAGACAAATGTCTAGCACAAACGAATTTCATGCCAAGGAAAAAAACAAACAGTTCTTCCATAAAATGGCAGTTCTTCTATAAAAAGTTTGGTCCTCGTGCACGATTACATGTTCCAGACCTGCATTTCCGTTGAATAATGGCAGTACCGGAATTATTGCAAAGTGACAGGATCAAACCTTATTTTTGGTTGAGCTTCAGTCGGTCTCCGCAGGATGTTGGAGTTCTAAAATCTCTTGCTTACTCGCCGCCGTTCTTCCTCTACAAGATGTAGGGGCGACCTAATCTTGCTCTACGTCTCCGTCGAGTGATGACAAGTTTTTTCCAGTGAGATGTGCGGTGAATTTGGCGTCGCCGTAGAGTTATGCCAAGAGGTTTCCCGGCAAAGGTTTGGGCGGAATGTTTTGAATTTGGGGAAGGCGAGAGCTCAAGTGAGTGCGGGGTTCAGCGAGAAATGCGACATTTATTAGCAGACTGTTTTTTTAGGTTCGATCAAAGGACCAAAAAATTTACAAAATTTACAGGAGGGGTGGTTCCCTATGTTCTAAAGACCAGCGGGAGCTGCAGGCCTGCAACCTTAAATTTATTTTTCTAATACTTTAGTTTATATCTCTACTAATATAGGAAAACTATTCTTTGGTGAAACATTGCCTGATGTCCCTATATTGCCCTTATAGTTGTATTCATAATTACACAATTATACTAAACTTTATATTAGTATATTATAAAGACAATATCTTTTTAGGTAATTACATAACTTTACAATATTAAAATACAAAAAATAAAAACACTAGATACCCTAAACTTATTGTCTCTAGCCTAAGAATGACAAAAGAAAATTTAATGTTTTAACGTTAAAATATAATTTGTTTTACAAAATAAAAATTATATTCTTGATTTATATTTTTTTACGGTCATTTTGAGTACTCATATGTATATGTTACGGGTCGGGCGGAGCCCGCCGTCGTCGGTCGGGTACTGTCGTGCGAGGTCATATGGGCGGGTACTGTCCACGACAAATGTCGCCGCCCACGACAAATGTCGCCGCCCAGGACAAATGTCGCCGCCCACGACAAATGTCGCACCACCGACGAATGTCGCATCCCGGCGAATGTCGCACCCCGCCGAATGTCGCACCCCGCCGATTGTCACACCCCCGATGAATGCCCCCAGGGCCGAAGGCCCGTACCTGTCACTTGTATATATTATTTGAAAAATAAACATAAATTTGTTATATAAATAGATGAGCCTGGGCTCAGCCTGACATTCAGGTCTCCCAAGCCCTTCTTTTGAAGGAGGGCTTGAGCCCAGCTCATAAAAGACTGGGTCCCACAGGCTTAGCTAACCCAGGTCTGCTGGAACTTTTGTACATGACTAGTAATCATCAAGCTTTAGCTTCCTTTTGAGGTTCAAATTATTAATTATATAATAATAAATTTAAGAATATATACATTATACAATCACATTTTTAAAGTAGTCATTGGAGCCAAGTGATCTCAACAATAGTGATAGTCATAGCAACACAAACAAATTAAGGCTCCGTGGGGGGATTCTTTTCACCGCTCCATCCACCGATAAGACAACCGCATCAGGCTTCTCCAAAAGACAATCAGAGACAAGATGTCTTGAATAAGGCCATAAGGGGCACCCAACTGCCGTTGAAATCCAGATTATACGACCGGATCTACCTCTCTCGCACCTATTATTAGGTGTGTTAAAAGCACTTGAATTATTTTAGGAGGGGCCGATCGGCAGACCCAAAAAAAAGCTCACCCCCGGGCATCTTTGACCGGAATGTAGAGAATGATTAGGCATGCATTTATCATCATTGAAAGTGGTACCCCAGAGATATTTTTGGCCTATCACTATCTGATCACCACGCTTATAGTAACGTTGATTAAATCCAAAATGTATATGTGTAAGCCTACGTCATGCTGACTTGCTGATGACACCTGGTAAATATATAGATTAAAACTTAGGTCCTATCAGCGGCCTAAACTTGGGGGGCATACGCAAAAGTGTATGGCAAAGTCAAAATTGTGCAGGCCTCACCTCATTTTCAAGGTCCTGATTGATTCCGGACCATGAGCATGATCCGTTGATCGGACCTAAGTTTTTCTCAAATATATATGTCATTGAAGATTAGAATGAAGAATATTGGATGTTTATATTCGTTAAGGAACTACATTAATGAAATTAATCAAAATAAGTCAATAAATAGGTGTATTATACTGGCAGTTTTATAGCGGATTTATGCTCTGTTTGGCGCGGTGGCAGTGACTGTAGAAACAGTTGTGAGAAGTAGTGGTTAAATAATCAGCCGTTTTGCATAATGGTGGCAGAATCTGTGAAACTGTTTGGAAAAACGACGTTTGCAGTTCTGTTTGAAATTTTATTTTATAATTTAATTTAATTTAAAAAATCTATCTGTGCATATTCGTAAGAAAAAATCATCATTATCAATCTTTTGCCTTAATTTTTTTTCTAAAATCAATCTCCTATAATTTAGAAGGGATTACAAAGAACCGTGTGCATCATCGCCGTCCTAACGGCGTAAGAAGAACTGAATGACGGGTAGGTTAATTTTATTAGGTTAATTTTCTGGCGGGTAGTAGGTTGTGAAGCCCGACGTCAGCGTTAATGGCCAGGAAAGAGAATCCCTCAGCGTGGAGCCAGACGTCGGCGAGAAGGGGTTTCGTTGTTGCATGATTCGCGCCGGCGGGAATGGTGGTCGGCAGGGGGCTACAGCGGATTAGGGCACTGGTAGAGACGCGGGGAGACACGGAGGGAAGGAGTAACACCCTGTTCCGTGAATCGCAGCCCGCGATTTGGAGTCGTGAAAAATTTTCATGACACCAAATCACAAGAAATTCGTGATTTGGAGGCGGGGGCGGTTTGCACCGCAGGGCATGGAAATATTGTTTGGCACGACGGGGTGATAAATGGCGGCGTGCAGCTCCAAAAATGTCGCGCCAAACAAAGCCTTAGAGTAACATACTAGCAGATTTATATGGAATTCTTACGTTCTCCTGTGGGCCTGTGGCTACAAATATTATTGGTGGTCACGATCCGAATTGAATATATCTTCAATAAAAATCAAATTTGTCATAAAATGCAGAGATTTGAATTCATTAAAATATTTGAATTTGAATTCATCCCGAAATCCGGTATTCAAAATTAGATTTGGGCTTGCATTTGAATTCGCTTCAAGTGAAGAGTCAAATATATTTGATCAAACGTATATGATCATCTATACTATATTAAATGGGAAAATCATCGTTTGGCGAAACATTCAACTTTTTATTTTATCACTCCTTGTTACACAAGTTCCAAGTTTTTTAATTTGTGTTTTTTTATCATAACAATTATTGCGGCCAAACTCGGCGCTCCGGTCGATCCGGACTAACTTGGACCGCCTTAGCTCGCGGAGCGGTCGAGCGCGCACACAGTCAGTTGAAAAAAGGAAAATGTACACCAGGAGTTTTAACGTGGAAAACCCTTCAACTGGGTGAAAAATCACGTGACCGGTTCTGTGCCAGTCAAAATCCACTAAGTTGTTGGAGGTTACAAAATGTTAGGAGAATCAAGGGCGACATGCCGCTCCTTGTTACAAAAGTGGAGGTGAGAGGGAGACTTGCTCTTCCCACGGGCAACAGGCTGCGCTGTGGAGAGGGCTTGAACGGTGGAATCCGCGTGAGTCTTCGGAGCTTGGAAGCTGGCGCGGCGCTCCACGCAAGGATGTCTTGTAAGTCTTCTTCTTCTTCAAGTTTGGGGACTTAGTCGTTTTCACCTCGGCGGAGCTTCGCGATAGCTGAAGAATTCTCTACGGCGGGAAACAGGCAGAGCTCTGGCGCAAGGAAGAAGAAGCTGCGGAGGAAAAAAGGTGAGAAATGAAGAGCCCCTGAGGTCCTTTTATAGGCTTCAGGGGGAGATCATGGTGGGCCCCACCACTAACGTAGTGGGTTAATGGGTGGTTTCCCCTTGATCAGACGGCCGTGGTAGCGCGCCATGATCGGATGGTGGAGGTTCGGACGGCGAGCCACCGGCTGGCGGTGGTTAGCGGGAGCGGCCGGCCGGTGGCGGTCGATAGGTGGAGGTGGCCGGCGATGGCCGGCGGCCGGCGGCGGTCGGTTGCGGCGGCGGTGTTCTCTCTCCCCTCTTTCCCCTTTTTGTGGATCTCATTTTTGGTGGGAGAGAAAGAAGGGAGAATTGGATGGCGGAGATAAAAGATGAGAGAAAGTGGGCCCTCCACTTCTCCCATCATGAAGGAAATCATGGGGTTGACTAGTCAACCCCATGATTTCATTTTGGGGATTGCTATGTGCACCCCTAAAACTATAAAATGGATCCAATCCCTATCAACAATTGTTCTCTCGTATAGTTTAAAGTCCGATACCAACAGTAAGAAAATGTGTTATGCTCATCACTCGCAAATCCTCATGCAAAAGCAAAAAAGCGAGCGTCGAACGGAATAAAATGCTCGAGGGTTTGCGATCAGTGGGAGCGTCGTCGCGTCAAGACAATACCGTGACCATGATACTGTTGCACGGGACACTAGGGGACAAAGTCCTGGTGAAAAGATATCTTGCAGTGAGCAATAGCGCCCTATATTCCATCCTCCAGCAGCATTCGGTTTCCCACTGGTCTTCCACTAGCTCAGTCGAAGGTGAAGGATCGGGTTGGTGTGCCATTAAAGGCACTTAAGAATTGGATTAGGGACTATATTTAACGGACTAGTTAATATGGATTGATTTAAATCTACATGTAAAGTTTAGGAACTAATATTAATAACAACAAAAATTTTAGGGGCCAATTTCAAATAGCAATGAAAATATAAAGATTGATTTTCCATTTTTGACTTAATTTTAACTCAAAACAATTAGGGAGATAGAAAGCTTCACTCCAATTAAAGAATAAAGATAACCCTTTCTTTCCTTTTTTTTTCCCGTTGAATTTAGGTCTGGTTCATGTGATCGTAACCGCTTGACCGGTGAAAATAAGTCTCAAACGAAGCCGTAGTGGATTAGTAGTAGGTATTACTGAATTAGTAGTTTAAGCTTGAAATATTTCCAGTATATCAACTTACTACTTACCTATAGTATATCACAAGTTTGATGAATTGTCAGGTAATGCATATCACCTGTTTGATGAATTGTGCAAATGAAATTAGGAATAAACCTTTTAAGTACACTTAATGGTTACTGCAATTGCAAAGCTTGCAAAACAAAACTGAAGGATTTCTAATGAGCTTTTAATATAATCTTTTTGTATGTTATGGCGATGATAGCAATTTGTGTCATACCGTCATTTATTATGGCTCTGTTTGGCACAGTTCCGGGGGTTGGAAAAGTTCTTCTCTAGCCGTCAGAGCTGATTTTTGCTTGTTTGTTTGATCGTCATTTCGAAAATCGCGATTCTAAAACATGCGTTTTAGGGCCTCTTTGGGAAGCTGTCGAGCCCCCACGGATGCTCTCCAAGAATCGTGCCACAAGCCTCTTGTTCCCGAAACCTATCGATGCTTTGGTCCAGACTTCGATTCCCTTCCGTCCGCCTCATCTACCACCCGCCGCCGTCGCTTCTCTTCCTCCGCCCCCTCTCCCACTCTGCCTCTCCTTCTGCCCTCCTCTCTTTCTGCCGCTGGGCCGAACTCATTCGTGAGATTTCCCTTTACTCTCCAACTCATCTACCACCCTCCGTCGTCGCCTCTCTTCTTCCGCCCCCTCTCCCACTCCACCTCTTCTTCCGTCCTCCCCTCTTTCTGCTGCTGGGCCGAACTCATTCGTGAGATTTCATGGCCGGAGACGGAAGAGATTGTCAATTTGGCGTGATTTCAAGGCGTGGTTCCTAGGCTGGAGACGGGAGTGATAGGGTGATGTTTCCTAGGCCGGAGACGAAGAAGATTGTCAATTTGGCGACAAGGGTTGAAGGGTTCGACCAACCACTGTTTTTTGAGCCTGATTTTTCTACCAAACAGACTGCAGCTCTTTCTGTAGAGTTTTTTTGATAGCTCTTTCTAAAAGCTATATTCCATCAACAACTTTTTCATCCGTGAGAGTTGTCCCAAACAAAGCTTATGTTTATTAATTAGGGCATATAAGCTTATTGAACCTTTAATTTAATTTTGTTCATTGCTCCTTCCTTTGCTCTCAAATTTGTTGTCACCCCTAAAATTTGGTTCTGCATTAAGATTGCCCCCACAAAATAGTTTCTATATGTTAAACTAAACATCTATATGATGCTGTCTACCTAGATCTGTAAGGTCTACCTAGTCTGTTTGGGTGGCAACTGAGGCCCCAAGGCACCCTAAAGTCTCTGAATGGGCAGTGGCGGTCGGCGTCCGTGAAAAATGAAAAATAATTGTTGTGGGGCTCCAGCCCGGCAGCCCTCCCTTTCCTAGTGTGACTGAGCCCGGCCGCCCATCCAATTAAAACTTTAAATTACACAGCGTGCATGTATACACATGAAAGAGACAACTACTTTTGTCGACAAACAGAAGTTTTTAGTATTGTTTTTGATTTGTGAGAAGAGATGTAATTAAAGATGAGTAATAATTCGTCTTGCTTTAAAGTTTTACGCTTTCCTTTCTTTCTTTCTTTTCCTGATGCACGAATGAACAAATAAGTTTCTTTTGGTCTTAAATTCACTATACGATGTCCCATGTGAGCCTTCAAGAATCACGAGTAAATGGACGAAGCATCTAAAGTAGTAGCAATAGGTATAGTCGTGTAGCCAACAAGAATAGTTCGCCTACAATGAGAGCAGATTACGGGCAATCAAAATGCATGTCGTTCAAGCATGGATAGTTCAAAGTGTTTGCCGAGAAACACGAGACGCAACGAGCGGAGCATTAGTTTGTATGGATTATGTCCTCGCCCGCACCATAGCCATGCTCTCACGGGCGAGTCATTGATAAATTTGAAGACCCAAAAATCAAATGTTCTCGCGAGCGAGTCATCCCATGATTCACATGGAAGAATAGTGATTGTCTTCATAAATAAACCACAAAAGTCATTCCTTGAAAATCAAATTAAATTCAGACGTCAACAATATATCAAGGAGGGGTAGGTGGAAAGGCATTCCTACTGGGTTTTGATCCCATAACAAAATTAAACTGACTTCTTGATTAAAGTGCTCGCGCTTGCCACAGGTTTATCTTCGTAGTTTTCATTCACCGTCGACGACGAAAAAGAACTATGATTAAGAGAAGTGTGAGGGACAGAAGTGTGCTTCCCGAAATTGCACCACGAGGACACATCAACGATGAAAATGTCGAAGGGATGTCTACATAATGACAATGTGAAGATGATGGCCTGAGAAACAACAACACCAGGTTACACACTCGACATCGGCCACCTAGCATCGTGCACCAACACGAGAATCACCGGAAGTAATCGACATCGTGCATTCAACACAACGTCATTTCCGAACATGAAATCAACACTCGGCATCTACAATAAGAATCTTGCCAAAGGAATCCCGCGAACGGGCAAGAATAGTCTTCACTCATTGGAAAATGAAATGATAACAATTTTTTTCAAAGATGCAAACTTGAAAATTGACCCAACCACCCACAATGCTTGACTTGTGGGGAAATTGAATGACATGAAATATAACTTGTAATACATTTTCAATTGATTATGACTCTGCGGGCGGCAATCAACAAACTCGTGTATTTTTCTCGGATATATGATTTTAAATTCCCTCACAATCCTCTTCAAGTAAAGAATGTTACCAAGATTGGTATCCCGGGACCGTCTTCAATGTTCAGAGGAGCGGTTTTTGTGTATGGTTCCTGGATGTCAGTTGGTGTCCGGGACCAATAGCATTGACGCTCATGCGCATTGCAGCGGGGCCCTTCATACACAATAAAAAAAGAAAGCTCCTCATAGAATAGATTCAAGAAGAAGAAAAATCATAACATCATATTGAAATTAATGATTCATTCCATTCCTTGTAATAAAATCGAGTATTCGTCGCATGCAACAAAAACGATAAAAAAACAAAGATGTTCATTGCATGGGGTAACTAAAACTGTCATTCATGGCATGAATGTAATAATCATGAGTAGTTTCGCTCTCTTACCTTACAATCGGCTCATTCTAGATTCGAACTAAACCCATTGGGTCCAAGATCGAGGGATTGGTGACACTATATAACGGGTTGTCTGCCACCTGGATCCGATTACTACGGGGAATATACATAGAATGTAAAAGCTCAAGATAGATAGTTGCATTAGAACTTGGATGAAATCAATAAATGAATAATATACTCCGTTTTTATGTTCAAAACTAGTTTTCTTTTTTTGTCGGCCATCATAATTGTTATCATGCCAAGCATACATTCTATGAAAGAGCAAAAAAGAGAGCCTTGATTTCCTCAAAAATGCAAACAACATATTATTTTCCCCTAGAGAGAGAAACTCTTTTATTGTTGAAGATAAGTTCTAGTGCCAAAAAGTATATTTGGGAGTCCTAACTTTTAGTAACTAAACAATTATGCAGACAGTGTCATAACACATAGACACGTTGTTGACAACTCCCAAAGAGTATGTTGTCATTGTACAAATCGTCATAACTCAGCCCGATGGCATATTTCAGATGAAGATGGAATGATTGGTTGTGAACACAGTGGATACGAACTGACGTTCGTGAACTTCCAACCTCGCCTAAGGAACTCCATCCACTTTTATGTTCAAAATTCGTTTTTTTTTCACA
The DNA here is from genome assembly GCA_039513925.1 of Platanthera zijinensis. Lineage (NCBI taxonomy): Eukaryota > Viridiplantae > Streptophyta > Magnoliopsida > Asparagales > Orchidaceae > Platanthera > Platanthera zijinensis. The sequence continues at coordinate 16,708,298 of CM077081.1, read as the reverse complement.
GTGATGGTCGTAACCGTTGTTAGACGATTGATCGTGCAATAAAGATGACTTTCCATAGTGAAAACTCACAACATCTATAGCTTTCTTCCATAAAGGCTTTTGTAGCACAGCTTAATATGCACTAGAAATTGATACAGAAGAGGTGGGCAAGGCAGAGATAGGAAAAGTGAAGTATAAACAATCAAATGACATATAAGAGTGAAGGAGAGACGACAACAGGAGGATGCTCACCGGATTCTTATAACAGAAGTATTGATGCTATGGTTAGAGGAGGTTTAACAAAGGCCATTTTGTGTAAACTCGAGAAAGAGGAACAAGTAGTTGAAGCATTAACAATAGCCACTTCGGGTGCGAGAATAGCCGAGGGAAATGTACTGGATTGCACAAAGAGAAAACTCGTCAAGCAAGTTGACACATTAACAAAGCATGCATAACCATAATGCGAAAATCGATGAAAATCTTCAACAATACCACCATTCTAGGGAGTCTATGAACACAAATATTGAAGAATAACATTGTTACTGAAGAAAATAATTGTGAAACCAAGTTTTAACCCTTACAGCCATATACCTGCACCTTCCCTCTAAGTTTGCTAAATTACAGGTTGCACCCCTCTTATTTTTGAAATCACAAAAACCTTCCCATAAAAGTACATTTCATAACATACATGCATAAAAAGACCCCTGAAAATGTACATTTACATCGAGGAGATATTTTGGCGCTCGGATATTATTAAATGTAACCGTTAAAGGAGATTTTTGTTATTTCAAAAGTAAGAGGTGTGTAACCTATAAATCTATAATTATTCTAACTTTCAGAGAAAGTTTTGGTAATTATTCCTTCACCCTAATTACAAAAAAAGTTGGGATCATGCACATAGACCCACTCCTAGATTACCATAACGCAAATTTCAAACAGATTCACAATTTAAACCAATAGGACTAAAATAAGCAAAGAAATCCAATATTTTTGAATATCACGGGAGAACCTACATCTGCAGTGTGACGACCCAGGACCGGCCCCACATGGGCGAAACTCCACTGAGATCGTCCGGGCTGCAGCCCATGCAACCCCCAACCCTTCTCCGTGCCTGTTTCTCGGTCCCGGCGGGTTGTTGAGGTCGGGACTCGATCCGACAATCTCCTTGATAAGGAGCCTTCAAACCACTCACATCACCAATTGAGCTGCAGCTGAATTGGTGATGAGAAGTGAAGAAACTTCATAGTTTAGCGTGCTTGGGCAGGAGTACTTTCGGGATGAGTGACCTCCTAGAAAGTCTCCACGCTGTCTGCTTAACTCGAGAGTTTGCCTCATCGAAGGGAGGTTGTGGCCACCAACAACCCGCCAGTTGGCTGGAGAGAGGTTGGAGTGTTTGGGCTGCAGCCCGATAACATGCCTACGTGGCCCCTAAGAGAGAGGGTCGGGGCATTACATGCAGCCTCAAAAATAAAACAGAGTTCAAGCCCGCGTGTTCTGTAGCAGAAAGCCAACACCCAACGCATGGTGTACATTATTTCACACACGCAACAGCAGTCTAGAAAGTCAATAAAGTTGACGCCTAAGTGGATAAGCAACGGAATGATCATAAAAAAAAAAAAATCAAACAGATGAAATAATTGTGAATATAATGGCAATGACTATAATAAAATGGGAGCATAATGAGTAGAAGATACGCAAAATTTTGGAATCGACATAACTGACGGCATCATTAATTACGTCTTAAAAAAGGCAAGCATGCTCGATTAGAAACTAGTGCCTGTGTTGTAGTAGTAGTAGCAGTAGCTACAGGGCTGTTCAAATTCATGGCCTGAAATTTCTAATAACTAGAAAGAGATTTCTAAATCAACATGAGACAATTATTTCTTTTTATATAACATGATGCAGATCAAACTGGAGAAGATGAAAGAACTTCTAACTTGTCAATTGAAGATTTTTATGTTTCAACTAGTGGTCGTGTATGGGCTCCTATTGCTATTTGGTGTACAGCAGCTCATATTGGTGTGCAGTTACCGATCTCCTGCTTCTGTGATTAGTCCCACATCTCAGATTCTATTTTTGAGTCGCCCTCTTGTGTGTATATATATGGGAGAAATGTAATGTTTTATACATGTGTGTGAATAATAAAAACTTCCTATTATCTTCCCCTGCTCCTTCTTTAGATAAGGAGATTAAAATTGAATGGTTGAGATTATATTGATGGACCTAATTGTGGAACATGGCCAAATGTTGAGATTATTCTCATGGTCTTACGTTTTTCTTCATAATATAGTCAAAATAGTTATTCTCATGAACTAAAATCTAATGTGCAGGCCATGTCAAGGGTGAGAAGACGGCTACAGAAAAAAAATCCTGGGGTGATGAGAACAATCAAAGCTCAAAGTAAAATGACGAAATTGAAATCAAATGCAACCGAGGAATGGAGAGGAGGAAGAAGCAACAATTTCTATCACAGCACACAAGGAAATGCAACAAATAGAAGGCATACTCATCAGATGGGAGCTTCACACAGTTTTCTCAATGAATGGAAAAAAAAATGGAAAGAGAGAAGTAGACATGCCTTAAAATCCACCGCGCAAGCACACAAACTACACCGGGCTGCAGTTCCATTTCCACAATGAACTTGCAGTTTCATTTTGATATACAAGGAGAAAGTTTGTGAACACTGTTATTACCTGCGAGAAGATTTCTCAGAGAATCTGCGACTTCTGCAAATGCTCGAGAAGAGAAGTGGCCTTGCGCTTTGCCCTCTCCGTGCCCGTCTTCGCAACCTCCGTTAGAGGTATGACGGCCCCCAGCCTTCCCATACAAGCCAGATTCTCGCCGTCCTTTTTACATAGAGCGAGCAGTATTGCCGTCGCGTTCTCCTTGTTCCGCGGCTGTCCGGTTCTTAAGAGATCTATCAGAAGCGGAATGGTATTAGCTTTCGATATAGCGACCTTGCCTTCATGGTTGCTCACAAGAACAGACAAAATGGTCAGTACTTCATCCAGCATGCCCGATGCTGAGGAATCCTTGAGTATCTTAATGAGGGGTTTAAGAATCCCGGCTCTCACCGCGCGCGATTTGTTTCCTTGATAAATGCACAGGTTAAAAAGAGCGGTCGCGGCATCCTTCTTCCCCCTCGGGCTTCCACTCTCGAGCAATTCTACGAGTGCTTCCATGGATCCTGGAGTCCCGCCGATGATTATTTTGTTCTCGTCAATTAGAGACAAGCTAAAAATGGAAGCTGCCGCGTTCTCTCTGGCCTCCATGCTTCCACCTCTAAGAACTTCAATGATCGGAGCAATTGCTCCGGCGAGCATTATCATTTCCTTGTTGTGATCATATATGGAGAGATTGAGGAGGGATGTGACGGCATGCTCCTGTGTCTTTTGGTCGTCGGTCCATAAAAGACTGACGAGAGCCGGGATGGCTCCGGCTTCTGCTATCAGTATCCTGTTGTCCGTGCTTCTCTTTGCAAGAGATCGAATTTCAGAGGCAGCTAACCGTTGCTCCTCCTTCGACCTGCTCGTGAGTTTGGAGACCAGGGAACTAATCAGCGATTTGTCTCCGGTGATTTCGTGAAATGTTCCGTCACTCCGCATTCTTCCGCATGCTGATCTGTGTGGCTGCTCGATTCTATTAGCCTCGCACCACTGCATGATCAGACTTCTCAACACATAGTTAGGAGTTAGTGTAAGATTCTGGAGCTTCTGTTGAGTCTTGGGGCACGTTCGGTGGCCACAATCTATCCATTGTTGAATAAAAGCGCGCTCATAAGTCTGCAAATCCAACAAAGGAGTGTCAAAGCCTAGACTTTTACAAACATTTGAATAGAATCTGACAAGCAACTTCAAACTCAAACAGGGGAGATCACTATAATACCTGGCCTGTGGAAACAATAACAGGATCTTTCATGAGCTCAAGGGATATTGGGCATCGGAAATCCTCCGGAATCACGAGAGAGTCATGCTTCTTATCGTCTACTGTGCTGCTTCCTAAATTACTTGCCTTGATTCCATTGTTCCCACTTTTACAATGCTCGGTACAACGAATCAGTTTGAGTCTATCCATCAAATTGACAGTCATTCTCTCAGCTTCGCAACTGGATTTTCCGCTAACTTCTGCAAGAACTGTCACCATGTTTCTGAGATTACCGTCAATTACGCAAGCGGTATCCTCCAGTGCCGCTTCGAACTTGAACGAGCGCTGCCGCTTAAAGTCCTTGAAATGCATACATGAGAGCATGCTGTAAATTTCTTCGAACACGTTCACATTTACATCCCCATTCTTCGCAGTCTCCCTGCTCAGTTGTGCGCGCACCAGTTCAACCTGGGCAACATGATTGATAATTTTCCAAAACAAAACAAAAAAAAAGATAAATTTAACAGCTTGAAACCATCTCAGATACCTCCTCCTGCACCTCATCTGATATTTGAAAATGTTCATAAGATATGTTCCCCAGGATTTTCTCCAGCAGCCATGTCACATACTGGTACTGGATTGCTAAGTTCTTGGAGATCGAATCCTTGATTGTATGTAGAATTTATATTAATCAGCAACAGTTACAGTGATATATTTGTGTATCAGAGAACCTTCCCTTGTTGGTGAACAGGGAAAATGTCTCTAACCAGTCTAAAATGCACAAAGAATAGAAATTAAGCTAAATTTAGAAATTAAAATAAGCATGTTGACATCATTGGAAGCCATGAGAAGCAAATTCTGCCAGCCGAAGCAGTTTGAACCACCAGATAGTTAGGATAAGGCCGTTGGTGATGAATCACAATAACTCTCGCCAAAATTCCCAAATCGAGAATCGGAGTTAAATAATCATTTCATCAAACACCTAATCTGCACACGTTTTCCAAAAAAAAAACCCCAAGACTCACCGAATCTGAACTCTCGCCGGCCTTCGGCCGGCCGCTGAGGAACATGAACCTCTTCACGGTCTCGAGCGCGACCGCCAGATCATCCAGGCACGACAATGGCGTTTTCGCGGGGGTAGACGTCGAAGGCCCGGGCGCCTTGCCGCCCCTCCGGGAGACAAATTCGCGAATCTCCTCCAGAAGATGGATAAGCAGAGATATCTTTCGCGCCAGGCGGACGCCTTCGGCGGCCCCGGCGGCTCCCATTGCGGCGAGCTCGTGCGCGAGGGTCAGCAGGGCATCGGCGGCGTCGACGGCGTCCGATGCGTCCGGGGAAGATGCCATGGGGCGAAACTATGCGCTTCGATCTCGGATCGAGGAAGAGATTGTGCCGGCCTCCATCTCGGACCTAAGATAAAAGGGCGCCGGCTTTATTAGGGCTGGGGTTTTGGTGCTGCCAGGCAAACTTTACAAAGCAGAAGAATACAGTTGGCTTCGAGGCTGCACGACCGCCTCCGAGTTTGAGCCCACAGCAGAAAAGAGAGAGAGAGAGAGGAGAGAGAGAGGAGAGAGAGTCCAAGGATTTGTGCCAATAAGTAAAGGGCTAGTGGATGATGAGGCGGGCACTAAGAATTCCTCAAACACCATCAGCTGTAAAGAGCAATCACGAATTTCCCAAGATTAGCCAATTATATCTTAACACGCTGGAAAATTATTTAATTAAAGGCCTGGCAAACACGAATTAGAGCAGGACTCATGTTTTCCCGGAATGTTAATGTATTAACATTCAGCATAAGCAGAAACGTTATCTTCTCTTAGTTAAGTTTTTATTTATCCTTAGAGCAATTGTTAGGATCACATTAATTTTGGATATTAGCACATTAAAAAACTAAAATAATACCTTTTTTTTTATATTTGATTTGACGCTTATGAGCACACCACCCGTGCTTTCATTCTCACCCGGTTATGCTTGTTCCGGTCAAAAAGCCCTAATTCGGGACTTCACGTGCGACAACCCCGTCGGCTTTCCCGGAATTTCCTTCTTCACTGATTAGCCAGAGTTTCTTCCTCATATTCCGGCGTCGTCGGCCTTGGTTTCTTCCAAGTCCGATGCCGACCCGTCCAAGCCCGACGCCGATCTTCCATTGTTTGCACACGCCAGGCTAGTTTCTTCCTCCAGAGCCAACGGTGATTTTCCAGATCACCGGTGTTCCTTCCTCCTGTTCTAACATTGCTGGTTAAGTTCCTTCCTACAGATCGTCGGTGATTTTCAGATTTCCAAAAACCTTTGATTTTTGAGATATATCTCTTACTCATTGAATTTTGTTTAGATTTTTTTAGCGTATTTTTAAAAAAAATATTTAGATATGATTGATGAGTTTTTTGGGGAACATATAAGATTTTTTTGTTGGATTTTTCAAAAACAAAATTAAAGAAAATAGTGTGTTTATGCAATGTGTGCAAATTTAAATTTCAGAAATTTTTGTGTTTGTATAATGAGCTATGAACAACAGATAGTGAAATTTGAGGAATCAATTAATAATATAAACATAGATGTTTGACAAGAATTCATTAAAGACACTGTGTTTCCAAGCTAAGAAAAATTAATTGATTGGGTCAGAAGTGTTACGTGAAGAATAGGGTTTGTGATTACAATCCTAAGGGCAGATAAAATCACTGCACGTGTGAAACCTAGGGTAATGCTTAGTTGTGATAGAGGCTGGTTTTCTTGTGAAAATCAACGAGATAAAGAACTTGTCAAGAAAAATTTAAGGAAAACAAGCTCTAAGCGGTGTGGATGCCCCTTTTCGTTACTTGGTCATAGAGATTTGAATTTGGATAAATGTCAAACTCATAATCATACATTTGCACACGTGTATTTTGCTTGCTTATTTAATGCAGGTTATGTTACAGGTCAACTGTGATATCAAAATGGAAAAACTTATGTTCATGTAAAAAAAGACCTACAATGCATCGGGCCGTCGTTAAGTTTATATTTTGCATTTTTGGGTTTTATATTTTACTTGTATGGTGTTGTTGTTTTGTTTTAAATTTTATTTTAAAAAAATCAAGTCGGTGTGCTCATAAAAAATTAGGTTGCAAATAAAATTTTGTGATCTGTCAATATCAATGATGTGCTAATATCCAAAACATATGTAGTCCTAACAATGCTCTATGTTGAAACCGAAAATCGGTCTCTGTGGAGTTCGATCGCCAAAAGAGGGGTGACCGCGCACCTACTACACTCAAGTAAACGATCTAGGCTCAAGACTAGGAACACAAGGGACAGACTCAAGGTCTCAGCGTGGAGGTCCCGCCGCATACCCGGAAGACTAGCAAACTCTTCCCCTCCCAAGCCAAAGACTGAGCTAAGGCACCTTCGGAGGGCTCTCTTGGCCGACCGGAACCTCTAAGGAGAATCTCAAGACCAACTCTCTCCTGACTAGAGATGCCTCCTCGGGTCTATGTAAAATGTTTCTCATCCGCCCTACCAATGGCGTAATCTCGCCGAACAGTTCTACTTTACTCAGCTCCAATTGGGTCGCCCACAACGTGACTCTGTTATTCTGAAAGACCATTAACTGACCCTCAAGGGCTTCCCGGTAACTTTACCTCGGGGCCCCCACGAGGCGAGTGGTTCACGAGTACACCACTCGCCTAAGACGGAAGAGATAGATCACATGCACAGAGCATCACAGATATTTAAATTACATGAATATAATTTTCATACTTCGGTACGCAGGTCGGCAACAAAAATAAATTAGGCCTTCTAGGGCCGGCACAAAACTTGGGCTTAAACTCCGCTACCTCCCGCTTGGTACTGCAACACTTGTACGTCAACGTTCCGCCAAACAGTAGCAAAATAAATATCGGCTCCACCTCTGACTCGGGGTGGTGATACTTATCTCCTAAGAGCAAATAACAAATAACTTCCACGGAGTTTTCTCCGGGAACCCCAGAACATCACCAATCCGGCTTACACATCCGAATGGGCTTCACACAGCATGCCTAAATCCGCACTAACGCTTCCGGATACTGAATACAACTAGCTGCGGGGATGTACACATCGAACCGTCGGAGAGCACCCTTCCCCCCCACTCGTTAGTGGAGAGGGGCTTCCATGCAAAAATGATAATTGAGGGTTTCACCTGCCCGAGAAGAAACTTTATTACCCTTGAAGCGTATTTTGACGAAGTCGCAACCGCGTGTCGTGCCCGGGGTTCGACGTCTAACAGCTGTAGAGGCTGTCCACGCACGGGTCCGACCTCCACTGGAGGGTTGAAAGGTACAGGTGATTTCTCCTCCATGGCCGAGTCTCTCCATGGCCGATCGTGCTCCAAGTAGCACCGAGGAAGTCGATCCCGGCCATGGGCGGACCCACCTTCAGACACACCCGGGCACGTGCCCGGGTATGATTTTTCGCGAAATTTCATGGGGGAGATCCTTTATCGCGCATCCTGCCCCATTCCGCCATTCTCGCTGCTCCGCATCCGCGATTTTGCCCTACCTTTCCGCCGTTCCGCCGTCGCTTCGCGATCTGCTCCGCCGTCGCTGCTTCGCGATCTGCTCCGCCGTCGCTGCTTCGCGATCTGCTTCGCCGTCGCTGCTTGGCGATCTGCTCCGTCGTCGCTGCTTCGCGATTTTGGGGTGTCGCTTCATCGCGATTTTGGGGTATCGCTTCTTCTTCTTCTTCTTCTTCCCATACAAATGCTCTGTTAATTAGTAGTTAATTGTTAGTTGTTAGTTGTTTCTGTTAATCAGTAGTTAATTGTTAGTTGTTAGTTGTATCTGTTAATCAGTAGTTAGTTGTTAGTTGTATCTGTTAATCAGTAGTTAGATGTTATACAAATGCTCTGTTCTTCATTTCATACTATGCAAATGCTCTGTTCTTCATTTCATAATCAGATGTTATGCAAATGCTCTGTTCTTCATTTCATACTATGCAAATGCTCTGTTCTTCATTTCATACTCAGATGTTATGCAAATACAAATACTCAGATGTTGTTATGCTTTGCTCTGTTCTTCTTTCAATTTCATACTCAGATGTTATGCAAATACTCAGATGTTATGCTTTGCTCTATCAACAGATGTTGTTATGCTTTTATCATACTCAGATGTTGTTATGCTTGTATCAATTTCATTTAAATTTGTATCCACATGGCTCTGCATTTTCAAAGGATAGGAGTGAAATTTTAACATCTAGTAAGAGAGAGATGCTCAGGTTGTTCTTAGAATTACTAAAAAGAAGAGAAGAAATTTTATCTAATATGTTGAGTCTTGGACACATACAAAAGAGACCATTAGAGGCATTTGCTAGACGTTGTGAGAGTCTAGTCACTAGACATGTTAAACGAGAGAGGGGTAGATCAATAAAGACTTGGAATGAAACTATAAGGATGTCTTTGTTTATAGCATAGCTGTTGAAGCCAAAAATGACCTCAACAAATGTTCACGAACCAAAGTGCAGTCAATGCCTACTTCTCTCAAACCTCGACCCCTGACCGGTTGCTAAGGCCCTAACACAGACCCAAAGCCTCAGCTGGGAGGTCCCACCACACACCCGGAAGATCTCTGAGAGCTTCCCCTCCAAAGCCAAATGCTGGGCTGGGAGCTCTTCAGAAGGCACTAGGGCTAGAGGAAAATGATCAACTTGCCTTCTAAAGAGCCCTTATGGGTCTTTTTATAGCCTTCCTTTGACCTGAAAATACTGAAATACCCCTGAGGGGTCTGCCAATAGCCAAATCCCGCTGTCATTCAAAGGGCTTTCGGGTAATTTTACCTCGGGATAATATATTATGAAGGTAATCCTCTTTATGAGCGCCGGGCCCCACCACGTGGGCCCACTTGGCGAGAACCCTGGCCGAGAAGGTTCTCGCTGGACCCTCACCCGGGCCAACCTTGGCGAGACCCCCTTGCCAGGGAGGTTCGCGCCCTCCACGGTTTCGAAGAGCTCGCGACTGAAGGCCTTCTTGGGGCCTTCTCGCCTCCCCTGGGCGGGAGCTTCCGCGGTCAGGCCCTCTGCTTTGGTCGTTCGACGATCTCTCCTGCCGAGAGGTCGACCATCTGCCCTGGTCGGTCGACGATCTCTCCTGCCGAGAGCTTGAACATCTGCCTTGGGCGGGAGCCCCTTCAGGGCGAGAACTCTATGAGTATGTCTTAGGGCTAACCCAGGGCTAACCTGAGCCTAGCCCAAGTCCTCAGTGGTGTCTCCGGGCCCCACCCAGCGAATATGGGGTTGTACACAATCCCCGCTCTTTTCGAGCTAGCCCTGCGCTCGACAAGACAAGTCCAACCCCCAAAATATTCGCTGGACACGTGCCCGCCTATCGAGGGAATCTTTTGGTGGGTCCCACTGCGGCTATAAATATGTACTGGTGGACGTCCATACGCCCTGCCCTTAAAATACGACTCTCTGACTGAGCTCTCGCCTCCGGGATTTTCGCGCGAGCTCACCATGCATCCCAAGCGTGCTGCCAAACCGCTTCCGCAGGACCTCCAAGACCGGTTAGCCGCTGCCCAAGCGCGGGCCTTGGCTAACTGTGCGGCGGTGGCTCCATGGTTAGCGAAAAAGACTTCAACCGCCGGGCCTTCGGAGCCGAAGAAGAAGGAAAAGAAAAGGGCGAAGGCGGTCCGGCGGGACCTTTCTCGCGAGAACAGGGATCCTCCTTCCCCCACTCCCAATCCTGCCGGAGATCCTTCCCTACAGAAGGTAAGCCTTTCGCCCGTGCCTACCGAGCTAACTGTACATTAGATTCGATGATTAAAGTATGCTTTCGCAGGAGTCCGCTCCCAATAATGACGCCGAAATTCCGCCCAGCTCTTCGAACCTACCCGCTCATCCCCCCGAGGGCCAAACACGGGTCTCGGAAAGGATTCCTCCAGCCGGGACCGGAACGACAGGTACATTTTCCCTCGTCAATATTTCAACCAGACCCTTTCTTTTCTGAACCGTCTTCTCGCAGTGCCAGCTCCCGCCGACCCGGGTCTATCCACCCGGGAAGATGAAGCGAGAACCGTCGAAGTGCCTCCCGCGGTGGCCAATCCTCTCCTGCAGGCGGGGGGGGGGGGGGGGGGGGGCGACTTCTGAACCTTCCGCTACTCTCAAGGATGCTGATCGCCCCTTGAGAGAAGACAACTCCCCTCATGCTTCCGGCCAGGCCGGGATCATCGTGCGCGAGCCCTTCCGCCCGGGGCTGGGCAAGCCTCTTCACCTCCTTTATGGAACCAACGGAGGGGCCGGGCCTTCTCGTCCAACTTTGGCTGACGGTTCTCGCCCAGCCGCAGGTATGCGAAAACTTTTTCGGACTGTTGATCGTCATGTCTTGACCAAAATTCTCGCGTGTTTCTTCCGCAGGTGATCCTGGCTTGCGGTCGGAAGTCAACGAGGAAGGAGAGGAAGAGGAAGAAGAAGACGGGGAAGAAGAGGACGAAGAGTCCCCCCTCCCTTCGTCTGGCGAGATAGAGGAAACCCTGAACAGTGCAGGGAGCGCGAAGGGGAGACGGAGGAAGATCTCGGCCATCCTGGCCAAGCTTGTCCGGCGGGACCGTGCCCATGCTGCCGCGGAGAAAGCATTCCGCGAATCCGTGGAGCAAAGACTGGAGGCTCTGGAGCGGGACTTCTTCTTGGGCGAGACTGATTGCCCGCACGGGCCTTCCGCCGAGTCTTCGCCAGGGAGGTGCATCTCGCAGATCCGGGACTACGCCAGGCGGATCAACCTTGGGTGTACCACGCTATCGTCTTACTTCAACCCGTTGGCGCCCCCGAGAACTAGGCGGCGAGAACGGGGACGATGGAGCTGGAAACCCTACTAGCCTTCGCGCTCTGAATCTTAGTGTATCTCTTTTTTTTTTCTTTTTCTCTTCCCCTTGTTTCTCTTTTTCAATGTCTGTAATAAACATTATTATTAATTAAGTTTTATCCAGCTTGCGCTAGCGAGAGTCTCGCTTCTACCCATGTCTCTCTTTTTCCCTTTCCTTTTTACCGCTCTGCGGGGCTTTTTAATCAAGGCGCTTACCCCGATCTAGGATGCTTGCGCTGATCTAGGAGGTTTGCGTTAACCCAGGAGGCTTGCGCCAGTCTAGGAGGCTTGATCCAGGCAGTCGCGTCGAAACCTGAAGCGACCGTTGACCGCCGTCATCCTGAGGGGGAGAACCGAGGCGTCGTTAGCCCGGATTCTGACAGCTGTACTCCGCTGTCACTTTCTCTCTCCGCCGGATGAACTCATGATGACTACGATTCCCTATAAATAGAGAAGCCTACCAACCGCATTTATTTCTCCGATCCGGAACCTCAGCCTTCCCTCCGCGCTCTCGCGTTCTTGCTTCCGCTTCGACTCCCCTACAGCTCTCGCTCTTACTCACGAACTAGCCATGCCTGGCGAGAGCAAGGGTCGCGCCCATTGCGCGGAAGCCTTCCAGAAACACCTCTTCCCTTCCTGCAAGCTCACCCTCGACGAATACAACGTGATCGTCGACCGCTACGTTCCCGCCGGCTTCTCGGCGCGGAACCCGGGGAATCATGACAGGGTGAATACCCCCGGGGCGGGAGAGCTTGCCATCCCCCTCGAGCATTTCGAGGTGGGCTTCCGCCTCCCCCTGTGGCCGGAGGTTCGGTTAGCTCTCCGCTATTATGGGGTGGTGCCCGCCCAGCTAAACCCGAACTCCGTCGCGATCCTTATAGCATTCATATGCTATATGCGATCCGAGAGGATCGAGTTTAGTCTGCCCATCTTCCGGAAGCTATTCAACTTCCGTGCCAAGGGGGGGTAGTTTTCTTCTCCGGGCAACAGCTCGAGGTTACCGGTCTCGCCAATAAGCACCACCATTGGGGCGAGAAGTTCGTTTACGTCAGCGGGGACTTCGGCAACGTCCCGCTTCAGCCCGTCCAGTATGAAGACGCTGCCTACAAGCCGCCCGCTCTGGGATCGCGCGAGAGCGCAATCCTGGAATTCTTCGGGACCAAGGAGTTCGACGTCCCCTATCTTCTGCGGGACGTCGACTCCCTCCCTTTTGTTCAATCGGGCGAAGGTACGGTCTCGCCTCAGATTCCCTTTTTTATCAAAAATTTTCTTGCGCTGAAGTGCTAAAGCGTTTTTACTTTGCAGGAGAGCGGGAGGTCCCTCTGCGCCAACCCTTCGCCGCAGGCCGGGGTGCCGAGGGTCTGGCAGCGAGAGGCCCCCTGGCGCTCGCGGAAGCTAGCGCCAGCGCCTGCCGAGAAGATCCAACCCCTTCCATGCCGCCACCGGCCAAGAAGCGGAAGGCCACCCTTCCTCCTCTCCGCGCGCTGAAGAGGCCCAAGCCTTCTGCCGCCGACAAGGGGAAATCGTTGGCGGTCTCGCCCGTCCAACCTCCTCCTGAGGGCAGGTCCTTTGAAGCGATCCTTCAGAGGGCCAGTGAGATGGATGCCGCCGCCGCCGCCATGAGCCACGCCGAGGCTTCCGCCAGGAACACATCGGCCGTAGGCGAGGCTGGGGGAGAAGTGGTTGCCGCCGAGACCTCCGCCAACGTCCCGCCCCAGGAGGTGCCGAGAGGGCACCGGAACTTTGGTTTAGGCGTCAGGTACGCCGACTCGGAGGGGAAGCCCCAGATGGAATGGGACCCCAAGACAAACTCAATCAGGGTTTCGACCCTCCTTCCCCGATGGGCGGAGGGGGAAAATGTGACCGGCGAGGCCTTCTCGCTCGGGTATGGTCTATACAGCCGGGAAGATGCCAGCGTGTTCGACCAGACGCCTACCCGCCTTCTAGCCTTCGACGCCACCCGGGCCGTAATGCGCGGGTTCGAGCTTACACATATGTGTGCGCGTCGAAGCATCACCATTGACAAGAACTTCACTGATATGCGCAAGGCGAGGGAGGACGCGATAGCTCGCGCGCATGCCGCGGAAGAAGAACTCGCGAGAGCTCAACAGGAGCTCGCGGATGCCAAATTGGCGCTGTCTCTGCGCCCCGCGACCGAGGTAGGCGAGACCTTCCTGAGCCCTTGCCCCCGTTTCCTCGAAGTTTCTATGGTGTAGTGCGTCTAGACTAAAATCTTTTATCCCTTTTGCAGGATTCCGCCCAAGTCAGGGAGCTTCGCGCAGAGCTGGCCAACGCGCGCTGCGAGAGCGTCCTCCTGAGGGAACAGCTCCGGGCAGAGCTGACGAAGGTCCCGCCCCCGGAGCTAGATGCGAGGTTGCGGAGCCGTTACCTCTCGGAGTACGACGTCGATAGGCTGCTTCAAGCCAACGCTCAGGCGACCGTCAAGCTGACGCTCGAGACGCTGCGAGACGTCGAGCTGCTCCGGGAGGACGGCGCGACCATCGACGCTCGCCAACTCCTCCCTTGGCTTTACGACCCAGTTCCTAAACCTCCGGGCGCGCCGGACTCGCCGCTCTCAGACGCCCCGAGGTCCTCTACCGCTGTTGACGAGACGTCCGGGGAAGGCTCTGGCGATGATTCAAGCGAGAGCACCAGTGGGGACTACAGCGCGTCCCCCTGAGGTGTCTTTTATTTTGAATATCTTTTTGTAATGAGCGAGAACCTCCTTCTGTAATTAACTTTTTTACAAAGTAATGTCTCATTTTCATTTTTCATTTCCCCCTTTTCTTTTTTTATTATTATCCATGCGTGCTTTGAAAGTATATTACTCTGCCGAATGACCTCCGCGCGAGCTTCCGCCGAGACCCTTAGTCTCTTTAGGGTGACCTTCCTTAGAGATCAGTTAGGCGGGAACCTCGCGTCGTTGATTGAATCGTCCTGCCTAGGTCCGCCGGGAGCTTTCTTTTTGCGAGAACCTCCTTTAGCCGAGACCTTTGCTGGCTGAGACCTCTGGGCCGGGATCCTCACTGGCCGAAACCTCCGGGCCGCGATCTGCCGAGACCTCCAAGCCAAGACTTTTACTGGCCGAGACCCCTGAGCCGAGACCTTTACTGGCCGAGACCCCTGAGCCGGGACCTTTACTGGCCGAGACCCCTGAACCGAGACCCTTTAGGGATTTGCCCCCGGTCTAGGTCAGGGTCCTGCCCACATATTTTTTCAACCAATCAAACCCCTACCCCGCCGGCGAGCCGTTGGACCTGCTAGCTTACATGGGTGCCTGCGCAGCGGGTCTACCGGGGTTTGAGCCGAGCTCGTTGTAACGTAGTAGCTACCAATCAAGAACCAAGGATCAAAAGGTCAAGGACTCCACCTATCCCCCGCAGGCGAGCCTTCGGACCTGCCAGCTTGGTGGGAGCCTGCGCAGCGGGTCTGCCTGGGGCAGAGCCAAGCTCGGGGTGTCGTTGAAGTGGCTAAGAACAAAGTATCACAAGAGCCAACCTATCCCCCACAGGCGAGCCTTCGGACCTGCCAGCTAGATGAGAGCCTGCGCAGCGGGTCTACCTGGGGCCGAGCCAAGCTCGGGGTGTCGTTGAAGTGGCTAAGAACAAAGTATCACAAGAGCCAACCTATCCCCAACAGGCGAGCCTTCGGACCTGCCAGCTAGATGAGAGCCTGCGCAGCGGGTCTACCCGGGGCCGAGCCAAGCTCGGGGTGTCGTTGAAGTGGCTAGGAACAAAGTATCACAAGAGCCAACCTATCCCCCACAGGCGAGCCTTCGGACCTGCCAGCTAGATGAGAGCCTGCGCAGCGGGTCTACCTGGGGCCGAGCCAAGCTCGGGGTGTCATTGAAGTGGCTAAGAACAAAGTATCACAAGAGCCAACCTATCCCCCACAGGCGAGCCTTCGGACCTGCCAGCTAGATGAGAGCCTGCGCAGCGGGTCTACCTGGGGCCGAGCCAAGCTCGGGGTGTCGTTGAAGTGGCTAAGAACAAAGTATCACAAGAGCCAACCTATCCCCCACAGGCGAGCCTTCGGACCTGCCAGCTAGATGAGAGCCTGCGCAGCGGGTCTACCTGGGGCCGAGCCAAGCTCGGGGTGTCGTTGAAGTGGCTAAGAACAAAGTATCACAAGAGCCAACCTATCCCCCACAGGCGAGCCTTCGGACCTGCCAGCTAGATGAGAGCCTGCGCAGCGGGTCTACCCGGGGCCGAGCCAAGCTCGGGGTGTCGTTGAAGTGGCTAAGAACAAAGTATCACAAGAGCCAACCTATCCCCCACAGGCGAGCCTTCGGACCTGCCAGCTAGATGAGAGCCTGCGCAGCGGGTCTACCCGGGGCCGAGCCAAGCTCGGGGTGTCGTTGAAGTGGCTAGGAACAAAGTATCACAAGAGCCAACCTATCCCCCACAGGCGAGCCTTCGGACCTGCCAGCTAGATGAGAGCCTGCGCAGCGGGTCTACCTGGGGCCGAGCCAAGCTCGGGGTGTCGTTGAAGTGGCTAAGAACAAAGTATCACAAGAGCCAACCTATCCCCCACAGGCGAGCCTTCGGACCTGCCAGCTAGATGAGAGCCTGCGCAGCGGGTCTACCTGGGGCCGAGCCAAGCTCGGGGTGTCGTTGAAGTGGCTAAGAACAAAGTATCACAAGAGCCAACCTATCCCCCACAGGCGAGCCTTCGGACCTGCCAGCTAGATGAGAGCCTGCGCAGCGGGTCTACCTGGGGCCGAGCCAAGCTCGGGGTGTCGTTGAAGTGGCTAAGAACAAAGTATCACAAGAGCCAACCTATCCCCCACAGGCGAGCCTTCGGACCTGCCAGCTAGATGAGAGCCTGCGCAGCGGGTCTACCTGGGGCCGAGCCAAGCTCGGGGTGTCGTTGAAGTGGCTAAGAACAAAGTATCACAAGAGCCAACCTATCCCCCACAGGCGAGCCTTCGGACCTGCCAGCTAGATGAGAGCCTGCGCAACGGGTCTACCCGGGGCCGAGCCAAGCTCGGGGTGTCGTTGAAGATAACCAAACCTCTCCCCCACAGGCGAGCCTTCGGACCTGCCAGCTAGATGAGAGCCTGTGCAGCGGGTCTACCTGGGGCCGAGCCGAGCTCGGGGTGTTGATGAAGATTCCTTCAAACAGGCCTATTCTATCATTGAGATGAGGAGTCATAGCCGGTTAGAACAAAAAGCATAAAGATTGCATACTCAGAGATAGTCAATATTCTGAAATAAACTTATTGAAAATGCAATAGTTATTTACAACATTACAATCCTTCTTTCCCCTTACGGGTAGAAGCGCTTCAGGTCATCACCATTCCAGGTGTGACTCAAGGTCCTTCCCTCCGCATCCTGGAGATAGTAGCCTCCGTTAACCAGAGCCTTCTCTACTATATAAGGCCCCTCCCAGCTAGGGTTGAGCTTACCAACGGCGGCCAACCTTCCTGCAGCGTCGACCTTTTTCAGTACTAGATCCCCCTCGGTGAATTGCTTGACTCTGATGTGCTTATCGAAGTACCGAGCCATTCGCCGTTTTATTTCTTCTTGTCTGATGGCAGCAACATCCCGCAGCTCTTCCACCATATCTAATGAGAGGCGCAACCCTTCCTCATTCTCCAACCTCCAAGCTTCGCTTCCCTCAGCTGCGGCCGCGACCCTCGGGGACCGAACCTCGAACTCCACCGGGAGGATGGCCTCACACCCATGAGAGAGCTTGAAGGGGGTCTCTCCTGTGGCCGTGTTCGGAGTTGTTCGCAAGGCCCACAGGACGGAAGGGAGCTGTTCCACCCAGCTACCCTTCAGGTTTTCCACCTTCTTTTTGAGCAAGTTGACAATGACTTTGTTTGCCGCCTCCACCTGGCCATTGCTCCGTGGATGATGGACAGAGGCGAACCTGAGGTCAATTCCCAATTGGGTGCAGAAACTAATGAATTCTTCACTGGCAAACTGAGGACCGTTGTCCGTCACTATCGCTTGGGGCAATCCGTGCCTGCAAATGATTTCCCCCCAAACGAAGTTTCTGATGACCTGGGAGGTTACCTTGGCTAACGGCTTGATCTCCAGCCATTTGGAGAAGTAATCAATCATAACTAGGAGGAACCTCCTCTGCCCGCTAGCTGGGGGAAAGGGTCCAACCAGATCCATTCCCCAAATGGCGAAGGGCCATGGCGCTGTGATGCTTCGAAGCCTTTGGGCGGGCAAGAGCTGGAGAGGAGCGTGTACTTGACACTTCTGACACCTCCTTGCGAATTTAGCTGTGTCCTTCCTTAAGGTCCGCCAGAAATATCCCTGCCTTACCACCCTTGCTTCCAATGTCCTTCCCCCTGAATGACTGCCGCATTCTCCAGAATGCACCTCTTTTAGGATCCTCGGGACTTCCTCCTCGGTTACGCATCTCGCGAGGAGCCCTGACAGCATCTTCCGATGCAAGCTCCCTTCCAGCATCAGGTAATGAGCCGCCTTGTGCCTGAAGCTCTTTGCATCCTTGACTTCTTCCGACAGTTCTCCTGTGGTTAAGAAAGTCACCAATGGATCCATCCATGAGGACCGCCGATTCACCTCCATCAATTCCCCCTCTTCAATGGCTGGTCGGAATAGTTCGGTTAGGGTACCTCCTCCCCGAGGCCCGAACTTCGCCAGTCGATCAGCTGCCGCGCTTTCCTCCCTGGGGACATGTCGAATAGAGAATGAACGGAAACCCCCAATGATGGCTCTTACCTTAGATAGATACCTCGCGAGGGTCGGCTCCCGGGCCTCAAACTCGCCTCGGATCTGCGATGCTACCACCATTGAGTCGGTGAAGGCTTCCACATCCTGGATTTCCAACTCCTTCGCCAAGCGAAGGCCGGCGATCACAGCCTCATACTCTGCTTGGTTGTTGGTTACAGGGAAATGGAAAGTCACGGCTTGCTCTATGGTAACTCCCTGAGGGCTTACTAACACCACACCTCCTCCCAGGGAGTGCCTTCCTGAGGCCCGTCGACCACCATCTTCCACGCTTCTTGCGGCTTTGGTTCTTCAGCCTCCGCCTCGGTAACATAGTCCGCCAGGAAATCCGCTACGGCCTGGGCTTTGATAGAGAGCCTCGGGACGAAAGAGATGTCAAACTCGCTTAGCTCGATGGACCACTTTGCCAACCTTCCTGAATGTTCCACCCCCTCCAAGACCTTGCGAAGGGGATGGTCGGTTATCACCCTAATCGAGTGCGCTTGAAAGTAAGGGTGAAGCTTCCTAGCTGAGATGACCAAAGCATATGCTAGCTTCTCCAGGATGGGGTATCGGAGCTCCGCCTTTTTTAAGATTCGGCTGACATAATAGACGGGTAACTGCTTCTTCCCCTCTTCCCTAACCAAGACGGAGCTCACCGCCTCTCCTCCCACTCCTAGATACAAGGCTAGGTCCTCCCCTTCCTTCGGGCTTTGAAGTAACGGAGCTTGGGAGAGTTGCCTCTTCAGCCCCTGAAAAGCCTCTTCACACTCGGCCGTCCATTCGAATACTTGGCTACCACGGAGTACTTTAAAGAAAGAGGAACATCTATCCCCTGACTGAGAGAGGAACCTGCTTAGCCCGGCCAACTTCCCGGTCAAGCGCTGGACCTCCTTGGCGTTGCGAGGCGATTCTAGGTCTAGAATAGCCTTAACCTTATCGGGGTTGGGTTCTACCCCCGCGGGAGTCAAGAGGTGCCCGAGGAATTTGCCGCGACTAGCCCCGAAGACACACTTCAAGGGGTTCAACCTCATCTTGAACTTCCGCAGGGTGGCAAACGTTTCCTCCAAGTCCCGCAAGTGGGAAACAACACACTTGCTCTTGACCATGAGGTCGTCCACGTAGACCTCCAGGTTCCTTCCCCTTTGATCTCGAAAGATCCGATCCATCATGCGTTGGTATGTTGCCCCTGCATTCTTCAATCCGAAGGGCATCATCTTATAGCTGAAGCATCCCTCTCTTGTGATGAAGGAAACATCCTTGACATCAGGAGGGTGCATCCGGATCTGGTGGTAACCTGAAAATGCATCTAAAAAACTCATAAGAGAAAAACCGACGGCTGAGTCAACCAGCGCGTCGATTCGAGGCAAGGGGTAGCAATCCTTGGGGCATGATTTATTTAATAAGGAAAAATCAATACACATGCGCCATTTTCCTCCTCCCTTCTTTACCATTACCACGTTGGAGATCCAGCCTGGATACTGGATCTCTGAGATGAAGCCTGCGTCCAGGAGCTTCTGGACCTCCTCTCGGATGGGGGCTTCTAGCTTGGTGGCGATGGCCCTCATCTTTTGGCGTATGGGGCGGGCTCTGGGATCCAGGTTCAAGCGATGACATGCCACGTCCGCGTCGATGCCCGGCATGTCTGCCGCGCTCCAAGCGAAGATGTCGACGTTGCCCTGGATGCAGGCTCGCATCCGCTCCTGATCCTCAAGGCTCAAGCCTCCGCTGATCCGAATCCTTTGCGCCTCCCCCGCTCTTGTAAGCACCTCCATCTCCACCACCTCTTCGGCCGGCTCCAGCCCCGACCGCTCCCAACTTACCCTTGCCTCTTCCCGCTCAAACTCGAGCTCTTCTCCCCAACCTCATCAACTTCCATCGCCTCCTCCAGGCTCTCCTCCTGCCTCTGCTCTTCTTCATCCACCACTCCTCTCGCCTCTTCTGGGCTGATCTCCCCCAACTCCTCTGCCTCCGCCATCTCCTCAGCAACCTCCATCGCCTCTCCCAGGCTCATCCCCCTTCCTCAACTCCTTCCTGCTCAGCCATCTCCCTTTCCAACTCCTCTGCCTCCTCCATCCACGACACGGTGTTAACCGCCGTCACATAGCACTGCCTTGCCATCTTCGGATCCCCCCTGATCCTAACCTGCACCCCTCCATTGTTGAACTTGAGGCATTGGTGGTACGAGGAGGGTACACAGCGAAAGGCGCTGATGAGGGGGCGCCCAAAGATGGCATTGTAGCTACTCGGGGCGTCCACGATTACGAACCGACAGTTCCGCGAGACGCCCCCTAGCCTCACATGCAAGCCTACTCCTCCTTCCACCTCTTTCCTTTCGCCAGAGAAGCCAAAAAGCGGTCCATCGGAAGCCAGGACCCTTTTCCCTTCCACCCTCATCTCGTCGAAAGCCTTCTTGAAGATCACATTCACCGAGCTCCCATTATCCACCAGTATCCGGGAGACGGTGTAGTTCTCCACCGCTGTCTGGATCACAAGCGCGTCGCAGAACGGGTCCTCGTAGTCTGGCATATCCGCGGATGAGAAAGTGATCTTCTCCTCTGGGGGTGGAGCCTGGGAGGTCGAGGCGACCCCTCGGCGGAACATGGTTTGAAGGCTCCCCTTGCGGGTTGCCTCGATCCCCACTCCCCCGTGGATCACTCCGATCCCTCCTCGGGTCCCCACGTCAATCCTGTCTTCACATCTGTCCTCCACCTCTTCCCGCTGTACTTCAACGATCCTTACAGGCGGATCTTGTCTTCCGGCCACTCTGGCCCCTCTAATCTCCAGAAACTCTGGGCAGGTGGCCGTTGCGTGACCTTCCTCCTGATGGAAGTCACAATAAGGCAACGCCACCCTGCCCCCTCTTCCTTCTCCTCCTCCCCTTCTTCCGGCTCCCCGAAGTCTTCTACCTCTTCCCCTTCCCACCTCCATAGCCTCCTGCGGCGGTGGGAAATGACCCCTTGGTCCCTGTCGCCATCCTCCCTGCTCCAGCCTTCTGGGCTCCCAAAAGTTATCTCTTATCTGAAGTCCTCCCTGACCCTGGGGGCGACCCTCCTGAGGCCTCCAACCCAGTCGGTTGTTTGGCTCCCTGGCCCCCCCCCATGCTGTTGCCCCTGCCCTCGGGGCTCTTCTCTTCTCCTATCTTCCCTCGGCTCCCTCTGCTCCCTCTGCTCTCTCTGCCTTCCCGCCACCGGCTCCTTCACGTCGTCCTCGGCCAGCCTGGCCAGCTTCCTCGCAAACGCCGGGTTTGCCCTCTCGAAGTCTATCTCCTTCGCCGCCCTCTCCATGAGCTCCTCAAAAGAGAGAGGGGGCACTTTCTTCAACTCCATGCTAAAAAACCCTGGCCTCAGCCCCAGGGTGAAGGCTAGCATCAGCGCATACCCCGGGACCTCCTGGACCAGGAGAACCTCCTCTTGGAACCGGTCGACATAGCGACCCAACGTCTCCTCCGGCCCCTGCCTCACTGCAAACAGGCACTCAGCCTCCTTCTTCCTTTTCTTCGAAGTTGAGAATCTCAACAGAAAACCCCTCCGCAGATCCTCAAAGCTGTAGATGGAACTTGCCGGCAACTGGTGGAACCAGTCCCTGGCCTTTTCTTTCAGAGTGATGGCAAAAAGCCTACACTTGAAGGCATCCGACATTTGCCTGATGGACACCACGTCCTCGAACCATTGCACGTGCTGGACCGGGTCATCCTTCCCGGTGTAGTAGGTCATGTCCGGCTCCCGGAACCCCTCCGGCACTGGAGCCGAGACAATGAGCTCGCTAAAGGGGGTCTCGCCCCCTGCCTGGCGAGAAGGCACGTCTCGCGATCTCGGTTGGCTGGACCGATCCGCGAGACCTTGCCCAGGGAAGAGTTCCCGCACCGTCGCCTCCTTCTCGCCCAGATCCGCCGGGAGCTCCTTCCCGAGACGCTGACCTGGGAAGAGCTCCCGCGCGGCTACGTCTCTCTCGCCTGCCTCCACCGGGACCTCCTTACCGGGGCGCTGCCCTGGAGCGTTCTCGCCTAGCAGCGGAACCACCTCCACCGGAACCTGCGGCGTCTCCCACTCGTTCCTTGCCGAGAAGGCCAAGTTGATCGTCTGCATGACTTCTCGCCTGAAGTCCTCAAACATTTTCCTCGTCGCCTCGTCCACCCGGGTGGGGGATCCTCCCGCGCCTGATCCTTCACCCTCGCCTCCTGCCATGGGACTTAACTCGAGATTTTCCTACACCGACTGCTTCCACGCTCACCGCACCAGAACTGTTGAAGCCAAAAATGACCTCAACAAATGTTCACGAACCAAAGTGCAGTCAATGCCTACTTCTCTCAAACCTCGACCCCTGACCGGTTGCTAAGGCCCTAACACAGACCCAAAGCCTCAGCTGGGAGGTCCCACCACACACCCGGAAGATCTCTGAGAGCTTCCCCTCCAAAGCCAAATGCTGGGCTGGGAGCTCTTCAGAAGGCACTAGGGCTAGAGGGAAATGATCAACTTGCCTTCTAAAGAGCCCTTATGGGTCTTTTTATAGCCTTCCTTTGACCTGAAAATACTGAAATACCCCTGAGGGGTCTGCCAATAGCCAAATCCCGCTGTCATTCAAAGGGCTTTCGGGTAATTTTACCTCGGGATAATATATTATGAAGGTAATCCTCTTTATGAGCGCCGGGCCCCACCACGTGGGCCCACTTGGCGAGAACCCTGGCCGAGAAGGTTCTCGCTGGACCCTCACCCGGGCCAACCTTGGCGAGACCCCCTTGCCAGGGAGGTTCGCGCCCTCCACGGTTTAGAAGAGCTCGCGACTGAAGGCCTTCTTGGGGCCTTCTCGCCTCCCCTGGGCGGGAGCTTCCGCGGTCAGGCCCTCTGCTTTGGTCGTTCGACGATCTCTCCTGCCGAGAGGTCGACCATCTGCCCTGGTCGGTCGACGATCTCTCCTGCCGAGAGCTTGAACATCTGCCTTGGGCGGGAGCCCCTTCAGGGCGAGAACTCTATGAGTATGTCTTAGGGCTAACCCAGGGCTAACCTGAGCCTAGCCCAAGTCCTCAGTGGTGTCTCCGGGCCCCACCCAGCGAATATGGGGTTGTACAATAGCCATGAGGTATTTTTTGCATGTATGTTGCATATTTTCTACTTGTTTATAGAATTTCCCTCGCGGGCCTGGTACAGTCGCGCTTGGCCGTAGGGGCTTTGCCCCGTGTACCGTCAGGTTTTGCCACCGTTTTGAATTCAGTCAAGGATAAATTGTTATGGTCACAATCAAATTAGATACATTTTTTTTTGTATTTCAAATGTTGCATGTTTTCTACTTAGGTGTTCAATGGACAAGTTTCTTTCAAATGTGAGGTCAAATGAAATTTCTCAAGATTTTCAAGCATCGGGTTCATGTGGTAAAAGGAATCGGTCTGAATTTAACTTAGATGAGTTACCTGCTGATCCAGGATTGAGGCAACCTATAAGCTCATATGATGCAAATATACAAGATACGATAAGACGAAAATACTTGCATAATGGTCCTTGTAAACCGATTTTAGCTAATTTTCCACAAACTGAAATTGGAAATAAGGCTATATAGATGAGTTACCTGCTGTTGAATTTCAGAAATGAAGATCTTGAATGGAACTCCTTCATGACTGAAGTATCAAAATTTTACACAAAATACTATATAGAGGTTCCTAATATGAATGAAAGATATATGCAAGCAGGAAGATCAAGACGCAATGAAAGAAAGATTACAAATTATCATCATTTCCGTGTTGAAATCTTCAATACAGTGCTCGATTGGACTTTGAACGAGTTAAATGATCGTTTTAATGAAGTGAACACTGAATTACTTTTATGTGTTTCTTGTCTGGACTCTAGTGATCGATTTGCCTTATTTGATAAACAAAAGTTAGTTCGTCTCGCTGTACAACCCCATATTCGCTGGGTGGGACCCGAAGACACCACTGAGGGATTGGGCTAGGCTTAGGTTAGCCCTGGGTCAGCCCTAAGACATACTTATAGAGTTCTCGCCCTGAAGGGGCTCTCGCCCAAGGCCGATAGTCGAGCTCTCGGTGGGAGAGATCGTCGACCACGGAAGCTTCCGCCTTAGGGCAAGCTCCCGCCCAGGGGAGGCGAGAAGGCCCCAAGTAGGCCTTCCGCCCGCGGTAGTTTCAAGACCGTGGAGGGCGCGAACCTCCCTGGCAAGGGGGTCTCGCCAAGGTTGGCCCGGGTGGGGGTCCAGCGGGAGCCTCCTCAACCAGGGTTCTCGCCAAGTGGGCCCACGTGGTGGGGCCCGGCGCTCATAAAGAGGATTATTTTATAATATATTATCCCGAGGTAAAATTACCCAAATGCCCTTTGAATGACAGCGGGATTTGGCTATTGGCAGACCCCTCAGGGGTATTTTAGTATTTTTAGGTCAAAGGAAGACTATAAAAAGACCCATAAGGGCTCTTTGGAAGGCAGGTTGTTGATCATTTTTCCTCTAGCCCTAGTGCCTTCTGAAGAGCTCCCAGCCCAGCATTTGGCTTTGGAGGGGAAGCTCTCAGAGATCTTCCGGGTGTGTGGTGGGACCTCCCAGCTGAGGCTTTGGGTCTGTGTTAGGGCCTTAGCAACCTGTCAGGGGTCGAGGTTCGAGAGAAGTAGGCATTGACTGCACTTTGGTTCGTGAACATTTGTTGAGGTCAATTTTGGCTTCAACAGTTCTGGTGCGGTGAGCGTGGAAGCAGTCGGTGCAAGAAAATCTTGAGTTAAGTCCCATGGCAGGAGGCGAGGGTGAAGGATCAGGCGCGGGAGGATCCCCCACCCGGGTGGACGAGGCGACGAGAAAAATGTTTGAGGACTTCAGGCGAGAAGTCATGCAGACGATCAACTTGGCCTTCTCGGCAAGGAACGAGTGGGAGACGCCGCAGGTTCCGGTGGAGGTGGTTCCGCTGCTAGGCGAGAACGCTCCAGGGCAGCGCCCCGGGAAGGAGGTCCCGGTGGAGGCAGGCGAGAGGGACGTGGCCGCGCGGGAGCTTTTCCCAGGCCAGCGTCTCGAGAAGGGGCTTCCGGCGGATCTGGGCGAGAAGGAGGCGACGGTGCGGGAGCTCTTCCCTGGGCAGGGTCTCGCGGATCGGTCCAGCCAACCGAGGTCGCGAGACGTGCCTTCTCGCCAGGCAGGGGGCGAGACCCCCTTTAGTGAGCTCATTGTCTCGGCTCCAGTGCCGGAGGGGTTCCGGGAGCCAGACATGACCTACTACACCGGGAAGGATGACCCGGTCCAGCACGTGCAATGGTTCGAGGACGTGGTGTCCATCAGGCAAATGTCGGATGCCTTCAAGTGTAGGCTCTTTGCCATCACTCTAAAAGAAAAGGCCAGGGACTGGTTCCACCAGTTGCCGGCGAGTTCCATCTACAGCTTTGAGGATCTGCGGAGGGGTTTTCTGTTGAGATTCTCAACTTCGAAGAAAAGGAAGAAGGAGGCTGAGTGCCTGTTTGCAGTAAGGCAGGGGCCGGAGGAGACATTGGGTCGCTATGTCGACCGGTTCCAAGAGGAGGTTCTCCTGGTCCAGGAGGTCCCGGGGTATGCGCTGATGCTAGCCTTCACCCTGGGACTGAGGCCAGGGCTCTTTAGCATGGAATTGAAGAGAGTGCCCCCTCTCTCTTTTGAGGAGCTCATGGAGAGGGCGGCGAAGGAGATAGACTTTGAGAGGGCAAACCCTGCGTTTGCAAGAAAGCTGGCCAGGTTGGCCGAGGATGACGTGAAGGAGCCGGTGGCGGGAAGGCAGAGAGAGCAGAGAGAGCAGAGGGAGCAGAGGGAGCCGAGGGAAGATCGGAGAAGAGAAGAGCCCCGAGGGCAGGGGCAACAGCATGGGGGGGCCAGAGAGCCAAACAACCGACTGGGTTGGAGGCCTCAGGAGGGTCGCCCCCAGGGCCAGGGAGGGCTTCAGGGAAGAGATAACTTCCGGGAGCCCAGAAGGCTGGAGCAGGGAGGATGGCGACAAGGACCAAGGGGTCATTTCCCACCGCCGCAGGAGGCTATGGAGGTGGGAAGGGGAAGAGGAAGAAGACTTCGGGGAGCCGGAAGAAGGGGAGGAGGAGAAGGAAGAGGGGGCAGGGTGGCGTTGCCTTATTGTGACTTCCATCAGGAGGAAGGTCACGCAACGGCCACCTGCCCAGAGTTTCTGGAGATTAGAGGGGCCAGAGTGGCCGGAAGACAAGATCCGCCTGCAAGGATCGTCGAAGTACAGCGGGAAGAGGTGGAGGACAGATGTGAAGACAGGATTGACGTGGGGACCCGAGGAGGGATTGGAGTGATCCACGGGGGAGTGGGGATCGAGGCAACCCGCAAGGGGAGCCTTCAAACCATGTTCCGCCGAGGGGTCGCCTCGACCTCCCAGGCTCCACCCCCAGAGGAGAAGATCACTTTCTCATCCGCGGATATGCCAGACTACGAGGACCCGTTCTGCGACGCGCTTGTGATCCAGACAGCGGTAGAAAACTACACCGTCTCCCGGATACTGGTGGATAATGGGAGCTCGGTGAATGTGATCTTCAAGAAGGCCTTCGATGAGATGAGAGTGGAAGGAAAAAGGGTCCTGGCTTCCGATGGACCGCTTTTTGGCTTCTCCGGAGAAAGGAAAGAAGTGGAAGGGGGAGTGGGCCTGCATGTGAGGCTTGGGGGCGTCTCACGGAACTGTCGGTTCGTGATCGTGGACGCCCCGAGTAGTTACAATGCCATCTTCGGGCGTCCCCTCATCAGCGCCTTTCGCTGTGTACCCTCCTCGTACCACCAATGCCTCAAGTTCAACAATGGAGGGGTACAGGTTAGGATCAGGGGGGATCCGAAGATGGCAAGGCAGTGCTATGTGACGGCGGTTAACACCGTGTCATGGATGGAGGAGGCAGAGGAGTTGGAAAGGGAGATGGCCGAGCAGGAAGGAGTTGGGGAAGGGGGGATGAGCCTGGGAGAGGCGATGGAGGTTGCTGAGGAGATAGCGGAGGCGGAGGAGTCGGGGAAGATCAGCCCAGAAGAGGCAAGAGGAGTGGTGGATGAAGAAGAGCAGAGGCAGGAGGAGAGCCTGGAGGAGGCGATGGAAGTTGATGAGGTTGGGGGAGAAGAGCTCGAGTTTGAGCGGGAAGAGGCAAGGGTAAGTTGGGAGCGGTCGGGGCTGGAGCCGGCCGAAGAGGTGGTGGAGATGGAGGTGCTTACAAGAGCGGGGGAGGTGCAAAGGATTCGGATCAACGGAGGCTTGAGCCTTGAGGATCAGGAGCGGATGCGAGCCTGCATCCAGGGCAACGTTGACATCTTCGCTTGGAGCGCGGCAGACATGCCGGGCATCGACGCGGACGTGGCCTGTCACCGCTTGAACCTGGATTCCAGAGCCCGCCCCATACGCCAAAAGATGAGGGCCATCGCCACCAAGCTAGAAGCCCCCATCCGAGAGGAGGTCCAAAAGCTCCTGGACGCAGGCTTCATCTCAGAGATCCAGTATCCAGGCTGGATCTCCAACGTGGTAATGGTAAAGAAGGGAGGAGGAAAATGGCGCATGTGTATCGATTTTTCCTTATTAAATAAATCATGCCCCAAGGATTGTTACCCCTTGCCTCGAATCGACGCGCTGGTTGACTCAGCCGTCGGTTTTTCTCTTATGAGTTTTTTAGATGCATTTTCAGGTTACCACCAGATCCGGATGCACCCTCCTGATGTCAAGGATGTTTCCTTCATCACAAGAGAGGGATGCTTCAGCTATAAGATGATGCCCTTCGGGTTAAAGAATGCAGGGGCAACATACCAACGCATGATGGATCGAGTCTTTCGAGATCAAAGGGGAAGGAACCTGGAGGTCTATGTGGATGACCTCATGGTCAAGAGCAAGTGTGTTGATTCCCACTTGCGAGACTTGGAGGAGACGTTCGCCACCCTGCGGAAGTTCAAGATGAGGTTGAACCCCTTGAAGTGCGTCTTCGGGGCTAGTCGCGGCAAATTCCTCGGGCACCTCTTGACTCCCGCGGGGGTAGAACCCAACCCTGATAAGGTTAAGGCTATTCTAGACCTAGAATCGCCTCGCAACGCCAAGGAGATCCAGCGCTTGACCGGGAAGTTGGCCGGGTTAAGCAGGTTCCTCTCGCGGTCAGGGGATAGATGTTCCTCCTTCTTCAAAGTACTTCGTGGCAACCAAGCATTCGAATGGACGGCCGAGTGCGAAGAGGCTTTTCAGGGGCTGAAGAGGCAACTCTCCCAAGCTCCGTTACTTCAAAGCCCAAAGGAGGGGGAGGACCTAGCCTTGTATTTAGGAGTGGGAGGAGAGGCGGTGAGCTCCGTCTTGGTTAGGGAAGAGGGGAAGAAGCAATTACCCGTCTATTATGTCAGCCGAATCTTAAAAAAGGCAGAGCTCCGATACCCCATCCTGGAGAAGCTAGCATATGCTTTGGTCATCTCAGCTAGGAAGCTTCGCCCTTACTTTCAAGCACACTCGATTAGGGTGGTAACAGACCATCCCCTTCGCAAGGTCTTGGAGGGGGTGGAACATTCAGGAAGGTTGGCAAAGTGGTCCATCGAGCTAAGCGAGTTTGACATCTCTTTCGTCCCGAGGCTCTCTATCAAAGCCCAGGCCGTAGCGGATTTCCTGGCGGACTATGTTACCGAGGCCGAGGCTGAAGAGCCAAAGCCGCAAGAAGCGTGGAAGATGGTGGTCGACGGGGCCTCAGGAAGGCACTCCCTGGGAGGAGGTGTGGTGTTGGTAAGTCCTCAGGGAGTTACCATAGAGCAAGCAGTGACCTTCCACTTCCCTGTAACCAATAACCAAGCGGAGTACGAGGCTGTGATAGCTGGCCTTCGCTTGGCAAAGGAGCTGGAAATCCAGGATGTGGAGGCCTTCACCGACTCAATGGTGGTAGCATCGCAGATCCGAGGCGAGTTCGAGGCCCGGGAGCCTACCCTCGCAAGATATCTATCAAAGGTAAGAACTATTATTGGAGGTTTCCGTTCTTTTTCTATTCAACATGTTCCCAGGGAGGAAAGCATGGCAGCTGATCGACTGGCGAAGTTCGGGCCTCGGGGAGGAGGTACCCTAACCGAACTATTCCGACCAGCCATTGAAGAGGGGGAGTTGATGGAGGTGAATCGGCGGTCCTCATGGATGGATCCATTGGTGACTTTCTTAACCACAGGAGAACTGTCGGAAGAAGTCAAGGATGCAAAGAGCTTCAGGCACAAGGCGGCTCATTACCTGATGCTGGAAGGGAGCTTGCATCGGAAGATGTTGTCAGGGCTCCTCGCGAGATGCGTAACCGAAGAGGAAGTCCCGAGGATCCTGGAAGAGGTGCATTCTGGAGAGTGCGGCAGCCATTCAGGGGGGAGGACATTGGAAGCAAGGGTGATAAGGCAGGGATATTTCTGGCGGACCATAAGGAGGGATACCGCTGAATTCGCAAGGAGGTGTCGGAAGTGCCAAGTACATGCTCCTCTCCAGCTCTTGCCCGCCCAAAGACTTCGAAGCATCACGGCGCCATGGCCCTTCGCCATTTGGGGGATGGACCTGGTTGGACCCTTCCCTCCAGCTAGCGGGCAAAGGAGGTTCCTCCTAGTGATGATTGACTACTTCTCCAAATGGCTGGAGATCAAGCCGTTAGCCAAGGTAACCTCCCAGGTCATCAGAAACTTCGTTTGGGGGGAAATCATTTGCAGGCACGGATTGCCCCAAGCGATAGTGACAGACAATGGACCTCAGTTTGCCAGTGAAGAATTCATCGGTTTCTGCACCCAATTGGGGATTGACCTCAGGTTCGCCTCTGTCCATCATCCTCGGAGCAATGGTCAGGTGGAGGCGGCAAACAAAGTCATTGTCAACTTGCTCAAAAAGAAGGTGGAAAACCTGAAGGGTAGTTGGGTGGAACAGCTCCCTTCCGTCCTGTGGGCCTTGCGAACAACTCCGAACACGGCCACAGGAGAGACCCCCTTCAAGCTCTCTCATGGATGTGAGGCTGTCCTCCCTGTCGAGTTCGAGGTTCGGTCCCCAAGGGTTACGGCCGCAGCAGAGGGAAACGAAGCTTGGAGGTTGGAGAACGAGGAAGGGTTGCGCCTCTCATTAGATATGGTGGAAGAGCTGCGGGATGTTGCCGCCATCAGGCAAGAAGAAATAAAACGGCGAATGGCTCGGTACTTCGATAAGCACATCAGAGTCAAGCAATTCGCCGAGGGGGATCTAGTACTGAAAAAGGTCGACGCAGCGGGAAGGTCGGCCGCGGTTGGTAAGCTCAACCCTAGCTGGGAAGGGCCTTACATAGTAGAGAAGGCTCTGGTTAACGGAGGCTACTATCTCCAGGACGCGGAGGGAAGGACCTTGAGTCACACCTGGAATGGTGATGACCTGAAGCGCTTCTACCCGTAGGAGGGAAAGAAGGATTGTAGTGTTGTAAACAACTGTTGCATTTTCAATAAGTTTATTTCAAAATGTTGACTGTCGCTGAATAGGCAATCTTTATGTTTTAGTTTTAACTGGCTAGGATCCCTCATCTCAGTGATAGAATAGGCCTGGTTGAAGGGATCTTCATCAACACCCCGAGCTCGGCTCGGCCCCAGGTAGACCCGCTGCGCAGGCTCTCATCTAGCTGGCAGGTCCGAAGGCTCGCCTGTGGGGGAGAGGTTTGGTTATCTTCATCAACACCCCGAGCTCGGCTCGGCCCCAGGTAGACCCGCTGCGCAGGCTCTCATCTAGCTGGCAGGTCCGAAGGCTCGCCTGTGGGGGAGAGGTTTGGTTATCTTCATCAACACCCCGAGCTCGGCTCGGCCCCAGGTAGACCCGCTGCGCAGGCTCTCATCTAGCTGGCAGGTCCGAAGGCTCGCCTGTGGGGGAGAGGTTTGGTTATCTTCATCAACACCCCGAGCTCGGCTCGGCCCCAGGTAGACCCGCTGCACAGGCTCTCATCTAGCTGGCAGGTCCGAAGGCTCGCCTGTGGGGGAGAGGTTTGGTTATCTTCATCAACACCCCGAGCTCGGCTCGGCCCCAGGTAGACCCGCTGCGCAGGCTCTCATCTAGCTGGCAGGTCCGAAGGCTCGCCTGTGGGGGAGAGGTTTGGTTATCTTCATCAACACCCCGAGCTCGGCTCGGCCCCAGGTAGACCCGCTGCGCAGGCTCTCATCTAGCTGGCAGGTCCGAAGGCTCGCCTGTGGGGGAGAGGTTTGGTTATCTTCATCAACACCCCGAGCTCGGCTCGGCCCCAGGTAGACCCGCTGCGCAGGCTCTCATCTAGCTGGCAGGTCCGAAGGCTCGCCTGTGGGGGAGAGGTTTGGTTATCTTCATCAACACCCCGAGCTCGGCTCGGCCCCAGGTAGACCCGCTGCGCAGGCTCTCATCTAGCTGGCAGGTCCGAAGGCTCGCCTGTGGGGGAGAGGTTTGGTTATCTTCAACGACACCCCGAGCTCGGCTCGGCCCCAGGTAGACCCGCTGCGCAGGCTCTCATCAAGCTGGCAGGTCCGAAGGCTCGCCTGTGGGGGATAGGTTGGCTCTTGTGATACTTTGTTCTTAGCCACTTCAACGACACCCCGAGCTCGGCTCGGCCCCAGGTAGACCCGCTGCGCAGGCTCTCATCAAGCTGGCAGGTCCGAAGGCTCGCCTGTGGGGGATAGGTTGGCTCTTGTGATACTTTGTTCTTAGCCACTTCAACGACACCCCGAGCTCGGCTCGGCCCCAGGTAGACCCGCTGCGCAGGCTCTCATCAAGCTGGCAGGTCCGAAGGCTCGCCTGTGGGGGATAGGTTGGCTCTTGTGATACTTTGTTCTTAGCCACTTCAACGACACCCCGAGCTCGGCTCGGCCCCAGGTAGACCCGCTGCGCAGGCTCTCATCAAGCTGGCAGGTCCGAAGGCTCGCCTGTGGGGGATAGGTTAGCTCTTGCGATACTTTGCTCTTAGCCACTCCGACACCCCGAGCTCGGCTCAAACCCAGGTAGACCCGCTGCGCAGGCTCTCATCAAGCTGGCAGGCCCGAAGGCTCGCCTGCGGGGGATAGGTGAAGTCCTTGACCTTTTGATCCTTGGTTCCTGATTGGTAACTACTACGTTACAACGAGCTCGGCTCAAACCCCGGTAGACCCGCCGCGCGGGCACCCATGTGAGCTAGCAGGTCCAACGGCTCGCCGACGGGGTAGGGGTTTGATTGGTTGGAAAAATACGTGGGCAGGACCCTGACCTAGACCGGGGGCAAATCCCTGAAGGGTCTCGGTTCAGGGGTCTCGGCCAGTAAAGGTCTCGGCTCAGGGGTCTCGGCCAGTAAAAGTCTTGGCTTGGAGGTCTCAGCAGATCGCGGCCTGGAGGTTTCGGCCAGTGAGGATCACGGCCCAGAGGTCTCGGCCAGCAAAGGTCTCGGTTAAAGGAGGCTCTCGCAAAAAGAAAGCTCCCGGCGGGCCCAGGCAGGACGATTCAATCGACGATGCGAGGTTTCCGCCTAGCTGATCTCTAAGTAGGGTCACCCTAAAGAGACTAAGGGTCTCGGCGGAAGCTCGCGCGGAGGTCATTCGGCATAGTAATATACGCTTAAAAAACACAATGACAGTGAAGAAATGAAACATTACTTTATATAAGGTTAATTACAAAAGTGAGGAGCTTCTCGCTCATTACAAGAGGATATTCAAAGTAAAAGACAACTCAAGGAGACGCGCTGTAGTCCCCACTGGTGCTCTCGCTTGAAGCATCGCCAGAGCCTTCCCCGGACGTCTCGTCAACAGCGGGAGAGGACCTCGGGACGTCTGAGAGCGGCGAGTCCGGCGCGCCCGGGGGTTTGGGAACCGGGTCGTAAAGCCAAGGGAGAAGCTGGCGAGCGTCGATGGTTGCGCCATCCTCCCGGAGCAGCTCGACGTCTCGCAGCGTCTCGAGCGTCAGCCTGACGGTCGCTTGAGCGTTGGCTTGAAGCAGCTTATCGACGTCATACTCCGAGAGGTAGCGGCTCCGCAACCGCGCATCTAGCTCCGGGGGCGGGCCCTTCGTTAGCTCTGCGCGGAGCTGTTCCCTCAGAAGGACGCTCTCGCAGCGCGCGTTGGCCAGCTCTGCGCGAAGCTCCCTGACTTGGGCGGAATCCTGCAAAAGGGACAAAAGATCTTAGTCGCGCATTACACAGTAGAAACTTCGAGGAAACGGGGGCAAGGGCTCAGGAAGGTCTCGCCTACCTCGGTCGCGGGGCGCAGAGACAGCGCCAATTTGGCATCCGCGAGCTCCTGTTGAGCTCTCGCGAGTTCTTCCTCCGCGACATGCGCGCGAGCTATCGCGTCCTCCCTCGCCTTGCGCATATCGGTAAAATTCTTGTCAAGGGTGATGCCTCGGCGCGCACACATATGCGTGAGCTCGAACGCGCGCATCAGGGCCCGGGTGGCGTCGAAGGCTAGGAGGCGGGTGGACATCTGGTCAAAAACGCCAGCATCCTCCCGGCTGTAGAGACCATACCCAAGCGAGAAGGCCTCGCCGGTCACATTCTCCCCCTCCGCCCATCTGGGAAGGAGGGTTGAAACCCTGATCGAGTTTGACTCAGGGTCCCATTCCATCTGAGGCTTCCCCTCCGAGTCGGCGTATCTAACGCCGAAGCCAAAGTTTCGGTGCCCTCTCGGAACCTCCGGGGGCGGGACGCTGGCGGAGGTTTCGGCGGCGACCACTTCTCCACCAGCCTCGCTTGCGGCCGATATATTCTTGGCGGAAGCCTCGGCACGGCTCTTGGCGGCGGCATCCATCTCGCTGGCCATCTGAAGGATCGCTTCAAAGGACCTGCCCTCGGGAGGGGGTTGGACAGGCGGGACGGCCGGGGCTTTTCCCTTCTCAAGGGCAGAGGGTTTCGGCCTCTTCAGTGTGCGGAGAGGAGGAAGGGTGGCCTTCCGCTTCTTGACCGGTGGCGGCATGGAAGGGGTTGGATCTTCTCGGCAGGCGCTGGCGCTGGCTTCCGCGAGCGCAAGGGGGCCTCTCGCTGCCAGACCCCCGACACCCCGTCCTGCGGCGAAGGGTTGGCGCAGAGGAACCTCCCGCTCTCCTGCAAAGTAAAAACGCTTTAGCATTTCAGCGCAAGAAAATCTTTGATAGAAAAAGGGAATCTGAGGCGAGACCGTACCTTCGCCCGATTGAACAAGTGGGAGGGAGTCGACGTCCCGCAGAAGATAGGGGACGTCGAACTCCTTGTTCCCGAAGAATTCCAGGATTGCGCTCTCGCGCGATCCCAGAGCGGGCGGCTTGTAGGCAGCGTCTTCATACTGGACGGGCTGAAGCGGGACGTTGCCGAAGTCCCCGCTGACGTATACGAACTTCTCGCCCCAATGGTGGTGCTTATTGGCGAGACCGGTAACCTCGAGCTGTTGACCGGAGAAGAAAACTACCCCCCCCTTGGCACGGAAGTTGAATAGCTTCCGGAAGATGGGCAGGCTAAACTCGATCCTCTCGGATCGCATATAGCATATGAATGCTATAAGGATCGCGACGGAGTTCGGGTTTAGCTGGGCGGGCACCACCCCATAATAACGGAGAGCTAACCGAACCTCCGGCCACAGGGGGAGGCGGAAGCCCACCTCGAAATGCTCGAGGGGGATGGCAAGCTCTCCCGCCCCGGGGGTATTCACCCTATCATGATTCCCCGGGTTCCGCGCCGAGAAGCCGGCGGGAACGTAGCGGTCGACGATCGCGTTGTATTCGTCGAGGGTGAGCTTGCAGGAAGGGAAGAGATGTTTCTGAAAGGCTTCCGCGCAATGGGCGCGACCCTTGCTCTCGCCAGGCATGGCTAGTTCGTGAGTAAGAGCGAGAGCTGTAAGGGAGTCGAAGCGGGAGCAGGAACGCGAGAGCACGGAGGGAGGCTGAGGTTCCGGATCGGAGAAGTAAATGCGGTTGGTAGACTTCTCTATTTATAGGGAATCGTAGTCATCATGAGTTCATCCGGCGGAGAGAGAAAGTGACAGCGGAGTACAGCTGTCAGAATCCGGGCTAACGGCGCCTCGGTTCTCCCCCTCAGGGTGACGGCGGTCAACGGTCGCTACGGGTTTCGACGCGACTGCCTGGATCGGCGCAAGCCTCCTAGACTGGCGCAAGCCTCCTGGGTTAACGCAAACCTCCTAGATCAGCGCAAGCATCCTAGATCGGGGTAAGCGCCTTGATTAAAAAGCCCCGCAGAACGATAAAAAGGAAAGGGAAAAGAGAGACATGGGTGGAAGCGAGACTCTCGCTAGCGCAAGCCGGATAAAACTTAATTAATAATAATGTTTATTACAGACATTGAAAAAGAGAAACAAGGGGAGAAGAAAAAAGAGATACATTAAGTTTCAGAGCGTGAAGGCTAGTAGGGTTTCCAGCTCCATCGTCCCCGTTCTCGCCGCCTAGTCCTTGGGGGCGCCAACGGGTTGAAGTAAGACGATAGCGTGGTACACCCAAGGTTGATCCGCCTGGCGTAGTCCCGGATCTGCGAGATGCACCTCCCTGGCGAAGACTCGGCGGAAGGCCCGCGCGGGCAATCAGTCTCGCCCAAGAAGAAGTCCCGCTCCAGAGCCTCCAGTCTTTGCTCCACGGATTCGCGGAACGCTTTCGCCGCGGCAGCATGGGCACGGTCTCGCCGGACAAGCTTGGCCAGGATGGCCGAGATCTTCCTCCGTCTCCCCTTCGCGCTCCCTGCACTGTTCAGGGTTTCCTCTATCTCGCCAGACGAAGGGAGGGGGGACTCTTCATCCTCTTCTTCCTCGTCTTCTTCTTCCTCTTCCTCTCCTTCCTCGTTGACTTCCAAGCCAGGATCACCTGCGGAAGAAACACGCGAGAATTTTGGTTAAGACATGACGATCGACAGTCCGACAAAGTTTTCGCATACCTGCGGCTGGGCGAGAACCGTCAGCCAAAGTTGGACGAGAAGGCCCGGCCCCTCCGTTGGTTCCGTAAAGGAGGTGAAGAGGCTTGCCCAGCCCCGGGCGGAAGGGCTCGCGCACGATGATCCCGGCCTGGCCGGAAGCATGAGGGGAGTGGTCTTCTCTCAAGGGGCGATCAGCATCCTTGAGAGTAGCGGAAGGTTTGGAAGCCGCCCCCCCAGCCTGCAGGAGAGGATTGGCCACCGCGGGAGGCACTTCGGCGGTTCTCGTTTCATCTTCCCGGGTGGATAGACCCGGGTCGGCGGGAGCTGGCACTGCGAGAAGACGGTTCAGAAAAGAAAGGGTCTGGTTGAAATATTGACAAGGGAAAATGTACCTATTGTTCCGGTCTCGGCGGGAGGAATCCTTTCCGAGACCCGTGTTTGGCCCTCGGGGGGATGAGCGGGTAGGTTCGAAGAGCTGGGCGGAATTTCGGCGTCATTATCGGGAGCGGACTCCTGCGAAAGCATACTTTAAATCATCGAATCTAATGTACAGTTAGCTCGGTAGGCACGTGCGAAAGGCTTACCTTCTGTAGGGAAGAATCTCCGGCAGGATTGGGAGTGGGGGAAGGAGGATCCCTGTTCTCGCGAGAAAGGTCCCGCCGGACCGCCTTCGCCCTTTTCTTTCCCTTCTTCTTCGGCTCCGAAGGCCCGACGGTTGAAGTCTTTTTCGCTAACCATGGAGCCACCGCCGCACAGTTAGCCAAGGCCCGCGCTTGGGCAGCGGCTAACCGGTCTTGGAGGCCTTGCGGAAGCGGTTTGGCAGCACGTTTGGAATGCATGGTGTGCTCGCGCGAAAATCCCGGAGGCGAGAGTTCAGTCGGAAAGCCGTATTTTAAGGGCAGGGCGTAGGGACGTCCATCAGTGCATATTTATAGCCGCAGAGGGACCCACCAAAAGATTCCCTCGATAGGCGGGCACGTGTCCAGCGAATATTTTGGGGGTTGGACTTGTCTTGTCGAGCGCAGGGCTAGCTCGAAAAGAGCGGGGATTGTGTACAACCCCATATTCGCTGGGTGGGACCCGAAGACACCACTGAGGGATTGGGCTAGGCTTAGGTTAGCCCTGGGTCAGCCCTAAGACATACTTATAGAGTTCTCGCCCTGAAGGGGCTCTCGCCCAAGGCCGATAGTCGAGCTCTCGGTGGGAGAGATCGTCGACCACGGAAGCTTCCGCCTTAGGGCAAGCTCCCGCCCAGGGGAGGCGAGAAGGCCCCAAGTAGGCCTTCCGCCCGCGGTAGTTTCAAGACCGTGGAGGGCGCGAACCTCCCTGGCAAGGGGGTCTCGCCAAGGTTGGCCCGGGTGGGGGTCCAGCGGGAGCCTCCTCAACCAGGGTTCTCGCCAAGTGGGCCCACGTGGTGGGGCCCGGCGCTCATAAAGAGGATTATTTTATAATATATTATCCCGAGGTAAAATTACCCAAATGCCCTTTGAATGACAGCGGGATTTGGCTATTGGCAGACCCCTCAGGGGTATTTTAGTATTTTTAGGTCAAAGGAAGACTATAAAAAGACCCATAAGGGCTCTTTGGAAGGCAGGTTGTTGATCATTTTTCCTCTAGCCCTAGTGCCTTCTGAAGAGCTCCCAGCCCAGCATTTG
Source organism: Platanthera zijinensis (assembly GCA_039513925.1). Classification (NCBI taxonomy): domain Eukaryota; kingdom Viridiplantae; phylum Streptophyta; class Magnoliopsida; order Asparagales; family Orchidaceae; genus Platanthera; species Platanthera zijinensis. Next base: position 16,670,569 of record CM077081.1, on the reverse strand, counting down.
GCTTTGGAGGGGAAGCTCTCAGAGATCTTCCGGGTGTGTGGTGGGACCTCCCAGCTGAGGCTTTGGGTCTGTGTTAGGGCCTTAGCAACCTGTCAGGGGTCGAGGTTCGAGAGAAGTAGGCATTGACTGCACTTTGGTTCGTGAACATTTGTTGAGGTCAATTTTGGCTTCAACACTCGCAGAATTGTACTCATCTGATTTCTCACCAGTAGAATTGCAACTACTTGAAGGACAACTTGATATGTATATTATTGATATGCGCTCTTTACCAACCGACATGTTCTCTCATAGTAAAGGAATTGGTGGTCTTTTAAAACTATTGGTAGAGTTGAAAAAACAAGATCACTATTAGTTGGTTTTCAGGCTTTTAAAGTTGGCATGTCTTCTACCAGTTACAACTGCTACAGTTGAAAGAATGTTCTCTGCAATGAAGATTATAAAAAATCGTTTACGAAATAGAATGAGAAATGAATGGATGAATGACTGCATGATCGTTTATACGGAGAAAGATGTTGCTGAGAATATTACTAATGATATTATTATTGCAAAATTTCAGAATATGTGTCCACGAAAAGTGGTCTGTTGAACGGTATGACATGTGTTTTTTTGGTCATTACATTTTTATTAATTGCAATATTAGTTTAAATTTATTTAAAATTTGCATTTAATTATTTATTTTAAAATTGTGCCAGGGTTAAGAAAAATTTCTAGTTCCGCCCCTGATCCCGGCCTCCACGACTTCAGGCGGCGTCGGGGAAGCCGATCCCGACCGTCCTAGCTCCATGAGGCGATCCCAACTCCAGGCGGCCGAGCCGCGCTCCAGGCGGCCGATCGGACCTCTAGGGTTTTTGATGACTAATAATTTAGTCATCATTTAGATCTATTATCTTATTAGATACTTAATTAAATAAGCGTATTTATTCTTTATTTCTATAATATTTTGTAAAAATAAATATTTTATATTCTAACATATATATGTTTTATTTTGTTTGAATACGACAAGCCTAGGGAAATTCATAGGTAAAATCCCGTTGTCACGACCAAGGTTCGTATGCAAGTTAAATTTATTGACTTGGTTCTCCGGCCACCCATACAAGCTATAATATATTATATATTTATATAATATATAATATATATATATAGATATATATATATATATATATATATATATATATATATATATATATATATATATATATATATACGAGTGACAGTGCACGGGGCCCCCCCGTGCCCTCCGCGACAGTACACAGCTCGGGACGGCGGGCTTCGCCCGCCCCCCGGCGGGCAAACAGTGCACGGGGGCCCCCCGTGCCCTCCGCGACAGTACACAGCTCGAGACGGCGGGCTTCGCCCGCCCCCCGGCGGGCTTCGCCGCCCAGACTTTTCGATTCCCAAATCGAAGGTCACGGAGGCTCTAAATCAAAAAATGATCAACATGAAGGTTGTTCGGATCGCCGAGATCTACAACTTTCATGTTGATCACTTTTCGATTTGAAGCCTCCTTGACCCCCAAAATCTCATGTCCGCATATGAACGGGTCACGGAGGCTCCAAATCAAAAAATGATCAACATGAAAGTTGTTCGGATCGCCGAGATCTACAACTTTCATGTTGATCACTTTTCGGTTTGAAGCCTCCTTGACCCCCAAAATCTCATGCCCGCATATGAACGGTTGGGATTTCTTTGGAGGGCCTCATTGTTACACCGTGCAATCCTATTGGCTGCCCATATTCTTTTGTATATACGTATAGATAATCCAAGTACAGTACCTAGTACCTCCAACTGCCCGAACTCCACCTCAGCTTGGCTACCATGGAGCTCGGCCACCATCCCTCCAAGCATCAAGTGCATCACCTCCAACTGCCCGAGCTCTCACACCTCAGACCAAGCTCGCCATAGCCATCATCGTGCCCGCCTTCGCCGTCTTCGTGCTCGCCATCGCCATCGTTGTGCCAGCCTTTGCCGTCGTCGCGCCCGCCATCGTCATCACCAACCGCCGCCGCTGTAGGCCGAACTCCTCCATCCAGCCACCTTCCAGCAAGCCGACCACCTCAACCTCAGCTCCTCCAGCCGACCACCTTCAACTACTCCAACATCTCGGCCAGCACCTCCCTGTGCAAGCTCTCACAAGCAAGTTGTGTCGGCCGCCTTCTTCAACAGCACATCAATCCAAATGTTCGGTCACCAATAGCCGAGCTCCACTTCCATGCTGCCACTGCCATTACTCTACTATTCCAGCTCCTCTATGCAGCAGGTTGAAGCCACCTAACATCCTCCCCTCCATGCATGCAGGCCACCTCATCCACGTCAACCATCCGTGGCCAAGCACCATAAAGCTGCCGTTTCACCTCCAGCCAGCACCCAGAATCCCGCCAAACAGTAACGCGTGCATCATCTCCTCCATGAAACGCCTCTGCCGCTGAGATCACGCCAGCTAGAGTAACGCCTCCTCCAATTGCAATACCGCCAGCATGAGCCTATAAAGGGGCTATTAGTGTTTTTGAGTTTTGGGTTATTTAAATAATTTAATTTCCATTGTTAGTTTTCAAGTATTAATGTTTTCATATTGTTTTAATTTAATCTTGTACATCTCGTTTTGTTCAACTTAGAATTTCGTAGTCCTGTAACCTTGCAATTTTATGTCTTATAATTTCGCTATTAATAAAATATAAATTCCGTCTCCATTTAAAATATTGTCCCTAGTTCAAGATTATCACTTGAACTTTACATTTTTGTTCTCAACCATTTTTTTATTCTTCTTTCGTCATGTCGCAATTTTATAATCATGATTTTTCCATCTTCATGAGCGGCTAATTTCTCTGGTGCTCGGTCGCGATGATCCTAGAATGAGTTGATTTCCTGATTTGATTTTAGATTTGTTTTCTCAATTTGTTGAACGCTTAAGATTTACCGTTGATCAATTCATTGAGGCTATATATTTTATATAGTTTTCAAAATAGTTTTCGCTCTTTAGTTGGCCGAGAGGCTCGTAAGGCGAATCGATCACTCATTGGTAAAAAGAGTAGAACGCAACCCTCAAAAGAGGATGACGTAACTCTTCCGGATTGGAGTAAAATCCAATAGCGAGATTCACTACGTAAAGCAAGTCTTAGGCGATGCGATTCGAGAACGAAAGTTCGGTCGATATACCTAAGCTTAGTTGAACCTAATCCTCGAACGAGGAGTGTTCATGCTTCGAGAACCTCCGCGGTCAAAGCCTCTTCAACAAGAGAATTGTACTCTATTTTCATTTCATAATTTTATCTGAGGTGATTCAAAGATCGAATACTAGTTTTAATACATCGTTTTAATTCCGTCAGCATTGCTAGTTTTTACTTTTCGCAACTCGAACTCCATGTTCTAATTGATAAAATAATAACGATTTTCAAAGTAGGGTTACTCGATCACCCCGAGTCTAATACGACCTTGTTTTCTTGAAACCTATACCACTCTCGATACGGTACACTTGCCGTTGTCGTTTGCGGATATAGTTTTGCGCGATCAGTTTTTCCCTTCCTTATTTTGCTCCAGGCCGACGGGAGAGAGGGAGGTGGAGGCGTCGGGGGCTGCTGCTCCAGGCTGACGGGAGAGAGGGAGGTAGAGGCGTCGGGGGTTGCTCCAGGCGGCCGACGGGAGAGAGAGGGCCGAGCTCGGTCCAGGCGTCAGTGACGAGGATGGAGGAGAAGCAAGGCTCGGGCTTCCTTCCGATTTCGTCGAGCGAGAATGGGGGGCCGAGGAAGATCGGAAGAGTGGGGGAGGGAAAACGACGGCTCCCTTTTTCTTTTTTCCTTCTGCTCCAGAAAACCGCTCGGGTCATCCCTAGGGTTGCCCCTTTCTCTCCTCCTTCCTTTATTTCTCCTCTTTCTCTTTATTATTTCTCCTCCTCTCTCTTATTTCTCCTCCTTCTCTCTTCCCTCTCTCCACCAATATATATATATATATAATATTAAACATGAAATCTCCACACGCAAATACGAGCACTCGCACGTGTTCGAACAGGGCTGCATCAAATCGTCCCTCATAGCACTCCCCTAGCCCGCCACTTTGGGAGGATCCCACTCGGCCGGGTACGGGGTTGTACACAAGCCCCGCTCTTTTCGAGGTTGGCATAAGCTCTGAAAGAAATGTCCAACCCCAAAGTTTCCGGCGAGTGGGAGCCGACCCAAAAAAAAAGTTTGAGAGAATCCGAAATTTACATTTAGAACACTAATCTCTCCATGCCCATTTTGATCTTTTTGAACCACTCGATACCTTTTTGTATTCTCATGTACACGCGAAGCTAATCCTTTCCCCCCAGGTGAGCCTTCGGACCTGCCAGCTAGTGAGAGCATGCGCAGCGGGTCTACCTGGGGCTGAGCCCGACTCGAGGTGTCGCTGAAGTCTCTAAGAACAAAACCTTTCCCCCCAGGTGTGCCTACTGCCCTGCCCAACTAATGAGAGCCTGAGCAGCGAGTCTACCATGGGCCGAGCAGCACTCGGGGTCCCTTACCCCCACAGGCGAGCCTACGGACCTGCCAGCTAGTGAGATCCTGCGCAGCGGGTCTACCTGGGGCCGAGTCAGGCTTGGGGTAGTGCAAAAGTCACCAAGAACCAAACCTTTCAACCCAGGTGTGTCTAACGCCCTACCCAGCTAATGAGAGCCTGAGCAGCGAGTCTACCCGGGTCCGAGCAGCACTCGGGGTCCCTTACCCCCCACAGGCGAGCCTACAGCCCTGCCAGCTAGTGAGAGCATGCGCAACGGGTCTACATGGGGCCGAGCCAGGCTCGGGGTAGTGCAAAAGTCACCAAGAACCAAACCTTTCCCCCAGGTGTGCCTACCGCCCTTCCCAGCTAATGAGAGCCAGAGCAGCGAGTCTAACCAGGGCCAAACAGCACTCGGGATCCCTTACCCTCACAGGCGAGCCTACTGACCTGCCAACTAGTGAGAGTCTACGCAGCGGGTCTACCTGGGTCCGAGCCAGGCTTGGGGTAGTGCAAAAGTCACTAAGAACCAAACCTTTCCCCCCAGGCGTGTCTACCGCCCTACCTATTTAATGAGAGCCTGAGCAGCGAGTCTACCCGGGGCCGAGCAGCACTCGGGGTCCCTTACCCCCAGAGGCGAGCCTACGGACCTGCCAGCTAGTGAGAGCCTGCGCAGCGGGTCTATCTGGGGCTGAGCCAGGCTCGGGGTAGTGCAAAAGTCACCAAGAACCAAACCTTTCCCCCCAGGAGTGCCTACCGTTTTTCCCAGCTAATGAGAGCCTGAGCAGCGAGTCTACCCGGGTCCGAGCAGCACTCGGGGTCCCTTACCCCCACAGGCTAGCCTACGGACTTGCCAGCAAGTGAGAGCCTACGCAATGCGTCTATCTGGGGCCGAGCCAGGCTCGGGGTAGTGCAAAAGTCTCCAATCTCTCCATCAGCTTTAAGATAAGCAAAACAAACAACGAATCGGTAAAAACATTATAGTAGAACTCGGACTTGAATGTACAATTTTACCCTCTACTATCAGAGAGAGAAACACTTCAAATAAGTGCAAATCCTACTCCACATGTTATGGAATTCCAACAATAATTATAGGATGGGACAACTCCGAGTATGAGGACCTTACATACAAAGCGTTAGCGCACGACACTGGTCGTCACTTGGTTCCTCTTCCAAATCCATGACGCTCGCCTGAGTTCTTCCATGCTGGCCACTCTCCACGCTCACCGCACTATAATGTTGAAACCGAAAATCGGTCTCTGTGGAGTTCGATCCCCAAAAAAGCGGTGACCGCGCACCTACTACACTCAAGTAAACGATCTAGGCTCAAGACTAGGAACACAAGAGACAGACCCAAGGTCTCAGCGTGGTGGTCCCGCCGTATACCGGGAAGACTAACAAACTCTTCCCCTCCCAAGCCAAAGACTGAGCTAAGGCACCTTCGGAGGGCTCTCTTGGCCGACCGGAACCTCTAAGGAGAATCTCAAGACCAACTCTCTCCTAACTAGAGATGCCTCCTCGGGTCTATGTAAAATGTTCCTCATCCGCCCTACCAATAGCGTAATCTCGCTGAACAGTTTTACTTTACGCAGCTCCAATTGGGACGCTCACAACGTGACTCCGTTGTTCTTAAAGACCATTAACTGACCCTCAAGGGCTTCCCAATAACTTTACCTCGGGGCCCCACAAGGCGAGTGGTTCACGAGTACACCACTCGCCTAAGACGGAAGAGATAGATCACATACATAGAGCATCACAGATATTTAAATTACAGGAATATAAATTCCATACTTCGATACGTAGGCTGACAACAAAAACAAATTAGGCCTTCTAGGGCCGGCACAAAACTTGGGCTTAGCTCTGCTACATCCCGCTTGGTATTGCAACACCTGTACGTTAACGTCCCGCCAAACGGTGGCAAAATAAATATCGGCTCCACCTCTGCCTCGGGGCGGTGATGCTTATCTCCTAAGAGCAAATAACAAACAATCTCCACGGAGTTTTCTCCGGGAACCCCAGAACATCACCAATCTGGCTTACACATCTTGATGGGCTTCACAAAGCATGCCTAAATCCGTACTCACGCTTCCGGATACTAAATGCAACTAGCTGCGGGGATGTACACATCGACCCGTTGGAGAGCACCCTTCCCGCCCACTCGTTAGTGGAGAGGGGCTTCCATACAAATATGATAATTGAGGGCTTCACCTGCCCGAGAAGAAACTTCGTTACCTTTGACGGGTATTTTGACGAAGCCGCAACTGCATGTCGTGCTCGGGGTTCGACGTCTAGTAGCCGTAGCGGTTGTCCACACACGGGTCCGACCTCCACTGGAGGGTTGATAGCTCCAGGTGATTTCTCCTCCATGTGTAACACCCCGAAACTCAAAAGAGGGACGGGTGACGTTTTAAGCCAAGGCTGGGACCTGGAGCAGGTGTCTCGGGTGTGACACGGGCGTGTCATGCTAGGGAGTTTTTTGAGTCATGTACACGTACCATGACACGGGCACAGACACGGGCGTGTCACATGTGACACGGGCGTGTCGGGTGCCGTATCGCAGGTCGTGTCCTCCTCGGGAAGCAAGTGTTGGTAGTTGTACATGGGCCATGACACGGGCACAGACACGGGCGTGTCACATGTGACACGGGCGTGTCTGGTGTCGTGTCGCATGCCGTGTCCTTCTCGGGAAAAGAGTGTTGGTCGTTGCACACGGGGCATGACACGGGTCGTGACACGGTCGTGTCGCATGCGACACGGGCGTGTCGGAGGCCGTGTCGAATGCCGTGTGCTGGTTATCACATCGGTCGAGACGGCGAATGGGTGATACGGCCATGCACACGGCCGTGTTGCAACTCGTGTTCGGCCCAAATTTTGTAATTTTAGGCCTAATCGTGTCTGTTCGTTTCCTTGGCTTTGGATCCGACGGCTGAGGGTTAGTGCTGGCAGTTTAAACCCGAAAATAGGGTTACAAACACTCACTTTCATTTGGGTATTCTCTCTCTAAGATTTTAGAGAGAAGGGAGAGCAAGGCGGAAGGAGGAGGCCAAGATCCGGCTGCCGGTGGAGCTTCGGAGCTCCGATTCGCGATCTGAGTCATGATCCGCGAAGACGACGTCGTTGCGGTGCTTTCCAACCGCGTAGATTTTTCATGGCGTCGCGGAAGAACGCAAGGGTAACGATTTCTGGAAAGACTATATTGCTCACGAGTTTTGCCGTCAAAGGGATGGTGGTGAGACCACGGTTATGACCGGGTTCACCGAGTCAGTGCCCTGAGAGCACGGGGTGTGTGGCCGTTTGAGCCCGCATCTGTGATGTTATGCTTGTTCTCTATTTTGATGCTTATACTAATAAAGTGCAGGGAAAGAGCATCGCCGCCCCGATTTTGGGGGCGGGATCGTTATAATTTGGTCAGCATAGCTGACCGTTGCTTTTGTTTACCACCGTGCGGTAGATTGTTGCTTGCAGGTGTTGCGGAGCCGAGCGGTAAATAGTGGGCTAAAGCCCAAGTTGCTGCGCCGGCCCTCGAAGGCCTAAACTTTTGAGTGTTTTCTTATTTACTCATGTATGGCCGGCCTGCGTGCCGAGATTTGAAAGTCATGTTTTATTAAGCAAACATTGTAAGGCCTTAAGGTGTTTTGTGTATTCAACATTCCTATGTTTGGGTTCAGTGGACATTCATGTTAGAAAGGTTCTTATCTGTGCAACTTAATAACTGCTTCCGCTAGGTGTTGTGTAGGACGTTGTGATTGGTTGAATGGTTTCAACGCGTAACCAACCGGTCTGTCCGTAGTATATGGCGTCGGGCTCCGGCCAGACCTACTGCTATATGTCATATGACGGATAGGGGTGTTACAAATTGGTATCAGACTACTGGTTTCGGTCAAGCTTAAATGAATTTGTGGGCAAATTCCCTTTAAGGGGTGGTGAGCACATGTGTGCGTCATCGTTATAACATGAAAAGAACCCATGAATGTTCACTTAGGAATGAAAATACACGTGTTTGAGGAACCTGCGTATTCCTATAATTACTGTTTGCAATATTGTTTGGTCGCTTATCGATGTTTTGCACGATTATAGGTGACCAGAAGTGGTGTTGGACCGTCGGAACGACCAGGTTCTGAGGAAAGCAGCGCACCTAATGATGCGCCTGCAACACCTTCGTCGGCTGAGACCATTCAGTTGGTGGCAGAAGTTGTCCTGACAATGATTAATGCGCAACCTGCAAGGCAGGTGCAACAGCCTGCTCCTGCGGTGGAGCAAGTGCCGCTCCAAGCGGCGGAGCCTAGAAGGGTTGAACAGGTGGCGGTGGAGCCGGAGTTGCCTCGGAGAGCAACTGAGAGACAGCTTAAGCTTGTGATGGGCTTCCATCCACCGGTGTTCTCGGTAACGGGAACCCCGACCCAGGCCGAAGATTGGCTCTCAAGAGTCAATAGGGTGATGACAGCAACAGAAACGGAAGAGTGGCAGAAGACCACGATAGCAACGTTCTTATTGGACGGGGATGCGAGATTATGGTGGGAAGGCCTAGAACTACACCAGTTGAGGGGAAGGCCGTTGGCCGAAGTATCTATGGAGGAGTTTTCGAGATTGTTTATGGCTCGATACCTCCCCTCAACGCAGAGGATTGCATTGGAGAATGAGTTCCAAAAGCTGGTGCAAGGAGATAGCACTGTAGACAAGTACCTCCACGAGTTTACTCGATTGGGGAGATATGCTAGCGCTACCTTTGCCGACGAGGAGCGAAAGACTAACCGCTTCTTTGAAGGGTTAAGAGATGAGCTGAGGTTGCTACTGTCGGGGCCCATGGCGCAGGATTTCATGACCCTGGTCACCTCGGCTCGGTCCTTGGAGAAGGACATGAGAAATGTGTAAGCGAAGAAGGAATCCGGTGGCAAGAAACCGGAGTTTAAGGTGCCGACTTGAAAGTCTGGCTTTCGAAGATGGAATAAGAAGGCTAGGATGTCGGGTCCAACCCCTTCTTCAGGTGACTCGGGGACAACTACCAACCGAACCCCGGGCGCTTGCTTCACTTGCGGAAAGACGGGGCACTTTGCCCGCGATTGCTGGAGCGGACGCCCAAAGTCCGAGAGAAAAAAAGGAGCTACCTACGAAGAGAAGGGCAAGGCGGTGGAGTCAACCGCGTCCCATTATGCTCCGACTCAACCTAAAGTGTACAACCTGGGCCAGTATGAGATCATTAAACAAGCTGACGTGGTGACAGGTACGAGTTAATTTATAGCAAGTTAACTTTAAATACTGTTATCTATTGCTTGTTAGCCTAATATGGTTTGCATAGGCTTTGTTTTGATTAGCGATAGTCCGGCACGGGCACTGTTCGATACGGGAGCTTCACACTCCTTCTTGTCCGAAAATTTTATATCGTGCATCGGAGTCCCTTCTTCGATGGCGAAGGACAAGTTGGATGTGCTGCTATCGAATGGGTGCTCGATGCGTGCGGACAGAGTGTGCGCCGTAAAGGTTCACATAGGGAGCCAAGAGTTCGACTTGCTAGCGTCATTGCTGCCGCTAGTAGAATTCAACATTATCTTTGGGATGTATTGGCTTTCGGAGCAGAAGGCTTGGATTGATTGCAATAGTAAGGAGGTCAAGCTGGGTGTTGGACTGGAGACAACATTCAGGGAATGAAGGGGTTGAGCAGGACGCTGATGTCTGCTCTTCAGGTGGTAAAGGCAGTTCGTGCTGGCGCAGAGCTGTTCTTCGCAATAGTGGGGGCTGTAGAGCGAAAGTCCGCTTTGGATACTATCCCCGTAGTTTGTGAATACCCCGATGTGTTCCCGGATAGTCTTCCCGGGGACCCACCGCAGCGAGAGATTTATTTCACTATCGAGCTTGTGCCAGGTGCTAAACCTGTGTCACGTGCTCCTTATAGGCTGGCGCCGAAGGAGATGGCAGAGTTGAAAGTTCAGCTAGAGGAGCTGATGGAGCAAGGTTATGTGCGTCCAAGCTCGTCGCCTTGGAGCGCACCGGTCCTCTTCGTTAAGAAGAAGGATGAGAGTATGCGGCTGTGTATCGACTACAGAGAGTTGAACAAGCTGACGGAAGAAGAACAAGTACCCGATCCCGAGGATTGATGATCTCTTCGATCAGTTAGTCGGATTGTCAGTATATTCTAAGTTGGACTTGAAGTCGGGGTACTATCAGTTGAGGATCAGGGAGTGTGATATCCCGAAGACAGCGTTCAGCACAAGGTATGGGCATTTCGAGTTCACGGTCATACCGTTTGGACTGACGAATGCGTCATTAGTGTTTATGGACTTGATGAACAGGACGTTCCGAGATTTCCTAGACCTGCTTTGTGATCGTCTTTATTAACGATATATTGGTGTACTCGCAGTGCGAAGAAGATCACTTCAAGCACTTGCATCATGTGTTGGAGACTCTGAGAAGGAATGAACTGTATGCGAAATTCTCCAAGTGCGAGTTCTGGCTACCCTCAGTAGCATTCCTTGGTCACATTGTCAGTGGGGACGGTATAGCGGTGGATCCGACGAAGATTGTTACGATACGGGAGTGGCCTGCGTTGTCTTCTGTCGCAGAAGTCCGTAGTTTTCTCGGACTTGCCGGATATTACAGGCGCTTCGTAGAGAACTTCTCGCGGATAGCGCTACCTCTCACGAAGTTGACAAGAGAAAGATCAGAGATTCTTGTGGACGCAGGAGTGTGTGCAAGCTTTTGAGGAGCTGAAGAGACGGTTGACCACGGTGCCAGTGCTTAGTTCGTCGAGTGGACCGTGGGCTTCGAGGTTTATAGTGACGCCTCGGGTAGTGGTTTGGGCTGCGTGCTGTTGCAGCATGGGAGCGTGATAGCTTATGGATCTCGCCAGCTAAAAGTGCATGAAAGGAAATATCCGGTCCACGACTTGGAGTTGGCGGCCGTGATATTTGCACTTAACTGTGGAGGCACTACCTATACGGCGTAAGGGTCGATATTTACACCGATCACAAGAGCCTGAAGTACCTGTTGGATCAGAAGGATCTTAACATGAGGCAGAGGAGGTGGATGGAGTTCCTGGGGGACTACACCTTCAAGATTCATTATGTACCCGGGAAGGGCAATGCGGTTGCTGATACGTTGAGTCACAGGGCTCCCGCCCAAGCCAACTGGTTGTCGGTTCATGATGAGAGGCTTGTACGGGAGTTAGAGGCGTTGGAGATCTGTTGCGTGGACAAGCAGACAAGCACCAAGGCTTTGTTGAACTGGACGGAGGTTCAGTATGACCTGGCTGATCGTGTTCGGCAGGCAATGGAGTTGGATGACACCATGAAAGAGCTTATGGAGGCGGCGTTGGATGGGTAAAATTCCCAATTTTCTGTTGAGGATGGGTTGCTAAGGAAGGATCATCGGTTGTGCATCCCAAGCGGGGTAACTTGCGGGCGGAGTTGATGTACGAGGCTCATCATACCAAGTACTCAATCCACCCAGGGAGCACAAAGATGTACTGTGACCTCAAGAAGCTGTTTTGGTGGCCGGGGCTCAAGAAAGACGTAGCGTTGTTTATGGCTAAGTGCCAAATGTGTGCCTTAGTGAAGGCGGAGTGCCAAAAGCCGGGAGGATTCTTGAAGTCCTTATCTATACTGGAGTGGAAGTTCGACGACATATCGATAGACTTTGTGCATGGTTTGCCAAGGTCGCAGAAGGGGAACGACGCCATATGGGTGGTCGTAGACCGGTTAACTAAAGTGTCACACTTTATTCCGTATAGGAAGGATGACTCAGTGAAGAAGTTGGTGAAGCTATATGTGGACAATATAGTTAGACTGCACGGGGTGCCCCGTAGCATTGTGAGTGATCGCGATGGGCGTTTCACATCAAATGATTGGAGATTGGTGCAGCAGATGCTTGAGACAAAGTTGAAGTTCAGCGCAGCCTTCCATCCGCAGACGGATGGACAGACCGAGAGAGTCAATAGAATGATGGAGGATATGCTACGCATGTGTGTTCTAGACTTCGGGAAGCATTGAGAGGACCACCTGTATTTGGTGGAGTTCGCGTACAACAACAGCTACCAGGCAAGTATCCAAATGGCGCCCTTTGAGGCCCTATATGGTAGGAAATGTCGCACGCCGTTATCGTGGCTGGAAACGGGTGAGGCAAGGTTGTACAAGAAGCAGGAAGTGGAGAGTGCTACTTCTTTGGTGCGGATCATTCGAGAGCGCTTGCTGATCGCTCAGGACAGGCATGCTAAGTATTACAATGCCAAGCAACGGAACGTGGAGTTCGCGGTAGGCGATTGGGTGTACTTAAAGATAAAGCCGTTCAAGGGTGTTTCGCGGGTGAGGCGCTTGAAGAAGCTGAGCCCAAGATACCTTGGACCCTTTGAGATTCTGGAGCGGGTCGGCGTAGCGGTTTATCGTTTGAAGCTATCAGTGGAGTTGAGTGGACTACACGATGTATTCCATATTTCCGTGTTGCGGAAGGCGGTGCAGGAACCTTCGCTAGTGATCGCAGTTGATCAAGTGCCGGTGGACGAAGGGTTGACGACAAGGGTCAAGCCCGTTCGTATCGAAGACTTCGAGGTGAAGAGACTCCGTAACAAGGAGATCCAGATGGTTAAAGTCTGGTGGGATAATTGCGGTCGGGAGGAGCTCTCTTAGGAACGGGAGCAAACTATGCTGGAGGAGTACCCAGAGTTATTCCGCTCAAGCATCCGTTAAAAGCTTTCAATTCCTATTGTTTTCCTTTAGTAAATTTCGTGGGCGAAATTCTTTTAAGGGGGAGAGAGTTGTAACGCCCGAAACTCAAAAGAGGGACGGGTGACGTTTTAAGCCAAGGCTGGGACCTGGAGCAGGTGTATCGGGCGTGTCACGGGCGTGACACGGGGGTGACACGGGCGTGTCACGCTAGGGAGTTTTCTGAGTCATGTACACGGACCATGACACGGGCACAGACACGGTCGTGTCACATGTGACACGGGCGTGTCGGGTGCCGTGTCGCAGGTCGTGTTCTCCTCGGAAGCAAGTGTTGGTAGTTGTACACGGGCCATGACACGGGCACAGACACACGGGACGTGTCACATGTGACACGGGCGTGTCTTGTGCCGTGTCGCAGTTCGTGTCCTTCTCGGGAAAAGAGTGTTGGTCGTTGCACATGGGACGTGACACGGCCATGTCGCATGCGACACGGGCGTGTCGGAAGCCGTGTCAAATGTCGTGTGCTTGTTATCGCGTCGGTCGAGATGGAAAATGGGTGACACGGCCATACACACGGCCGTGTTGCAACCCGTGTTCGGCCCAGATTTTGTAATTTTAGGCCGAATCGTGATCGTTCGTTTCCTTGGCTTTGGATACGACGGCTGAGGGTTAGTGCTGGTAGTTTAAACCCGAAAATAGGGTTACAAACCCTCACTTTCATTTGGGTGTTCTCTCTAAGATTTTAGAGAGAAGGGAGAGCAAGGAGGAAGGAGGAGACCAAGATCCGGCCGCCGGTGGAGCTTCGAAGCTCCGATTCGCGATCCGAGTCCAGATCCACGAAGGCGACGTCGTTGCGGTGCTTTCCAACCACGTAGATTTTTCATGGCGCTGCGGAAGAACGCAAGGGTAACGATTTCTCATCCTAGGGCATGTGAAGCTCTCTTTTCCTTTGCATAGGAAGCCCTCTCTCGCGAGTGAGCGAAGAGTTGGAGCGTTCCTAGGGGTAGATATGTAAAGTCCCCCTTGTGTAGAGTCCGTATGCGTAAACGGACATAGGCATGGTGTGTGAAGCCTATCCGGACAAATTGGTCTTGATCGGTGATGTGCATTGCATTTTAGCTGGAGAAGACTCTGTGCCCTTTGTTGTTTTCTGGTTTCTACGGGGTAGATTGCAGCAGGGATCCTTGGGGAGTAACCCTAAGGCGCACCCAGAAAACTGGGCGGAAACGCTTTTCCGTCATCTTGGTGGCCGGGGAGCCAACCATAAACATTGTGCTTGTGTGATCGAACTTTGGGATCCGGGAGAAGCTTGGCCCGCGCGTACTTCTTAATATGACTATGCGATGTGAGCAACGGGCAAGTGGATGCGGACCCGGGCTATGCGGTTTGGTGACAGACATCTGAAAAAGAGACTGGTCATTGGCATGATCGAGTGATTCTTAGGCTTAGACCGGAAAGACTATATTGCTCACGAGTTTTGTCGTCCAAGGGATGGTGGTGAGACCACGGTTACGACCGGGTTCACCAAGTTAGTGCCCTGAGAGCACGGGGTGTGTGGCCGTTTGAGCCCGCATCTGTGATGTTATGCTTGTTCTCTATTTTGATGCTAATACTAATAAAGTGCAGGGAAAGAGCATCGCCGCCCGGATTTTGGGGGCGAGATCGTTATAATTTGGTCAGCATAGCTAACCGTTGCTTTTGTTTACCACCGTGCGGTGGATTGTTGCTTGTAGGTGTTGCGGAGCCGAGCGGTAAATAGCGGGCTAAAGCCCAAGTTCCTGCGCCGGCCCTCGAAGGCCTAAACTTTTGAGTGTTTTCTTATTTACTCATTTATGGCCGGCCTGTGTGCTGAGGTTTGAAAGTCATGTTTTATTAAGCAAACATTGTAAGGCCTTAATGCTAGTTGTTTTGTGTATTCAACATTCCTATGTTTGGGTTCAGTGGGCATTCATGTTAGCAAGGTTCTTATCTGTGTAGCTTAATAACTGCTTCCGCTAGGTGCTGTGTAGGACGTTGTGATTGGTTGAATGGTTTCAACGCGTAACCAACCGGTCTGTCCGTAGTATATGACGCCGGTCCCCGACCGGACCTACTGCTATATGTCATGTGACGGATAGGGGTGTTACACCATGGCCGAGTCTCTCCATGGCCGATCATGCTCCAAGTAGCACCGAGGAAGTCGATCCCGACCTCCACGACTTAAGGAGGCGTCGGGGAAGCCGATCCCAGCCGGCCTAGCTCCATGAGGTGATCCCAACTCCAGGCGGCCAAGCCGCGCTCCAGGCGGCCGATCGGGCCTTTAGGGTTTTTTCCCTTCCTTGTTTTTCTCCAGGCCGACGGGAGTGAGGGAGGTGGAGGCGTCGGGGGCTGCTGCTCCAAGATGACGAGAGAGAGGGAGGTAGAGGCGTCGGGGGTTGCTCCAGGCGGCCGACGGGAGAGAGAGGGTCGAGCTCGGTCCAGGCGGCGGCGACGAGGATGGAGGAGAAGCAAGGCTCGGGCTTCCTTCGGATTTCACCGAGCGAGAATGGGGGGCCGAGGAAGATCGAGAGAGTGGGGGAGGGAAAACGACACTCCCTTTTTCTTTTTTCCTTCTGCTCCAGAAAACCACCCGGGTCATCCCGAGGGTTGCCCCTTTCTCTCCTCCTTCCTTTATTTCTTCTCTTTCTCTTTATTATTTCTCCTCCTTCTCTTTATTATTTCTCCTCCTTCTCTCTCTTATTTCTCCTCCTTCTCTATTCCCTCTCTCCACCAATATATATTATATATATATATAATAAATATATATATATATATATATATATATATAATATTAAACATGAAATCTCCACATGCAAACACGAGCACCCGCACGTCTTTGAACATGGCTGCATCAAATCGTCCCTCATAGCACGCCCCTCGCCCGCCACTTGGGGAGGATCCCACTCGGTCAAGTACGAGATTGTACACTCTATATTATTGTGGCGGTTGAGTAAATAAGAGTGACTCTAATGGGCATATGCGTGCTCTTTGAAATTACGCATAAGGGTGTGCTCTTTGCACACTATGGGCATGGTCGCGCTCGTTAGGATTATGCGCACAGAATGTTCTTTGGCACTATGCACATGGGCACGTTCTATGCATTCAAAGATGCATTGGAGAGCCGAGCAAATGGAGGCATGCTCGAGAGCGGTGCGTGCAAATGCGCTCAAGAGAATGTCGCACGAGAGTGTTGGAACCAAGATTCGGTTCAACATAAAGTTTGGACCTAGGGTACAGCTCACACCTACTTCTCCCAAGCCGTCCCTTGGTGAGAGGCATGAATTTGGAAAATGACCCTTGGCCTTAGCGTGGAGGTCTCACCTCACACCCGGAACTTGAGCCGGGTGAGTACTCCAGCAGGGCGAGTACTCCAGCCGGACGAGTACTACAGCAGGGCGAGTATTCCAGCCGGGCGAGTACTCAAGCAGGGCGAGTACTCCAACAGGGAGAGTACTCCAGTCGGGCGAGTACTCCAGCCGGGCGAGTACTTCAGCCGGACGAGTACTCCAGCCGGGTGAGTACTCTAGCTGGGAGAGTACTCTAGCTGGCGAGTACTCCAGTAGGGCGAGTACTCCAGCATGCGAGTACTTTAGCAGGGCGAGTACTCCATCCGGGCGAGTACTCCAGTCGGGCGAGTACTCCAGTCGGGCGAGTACTCTAGCAGGGCGAGTACTCCACCAGGGCGAGTACTCCACCAGGGCGAGTACTACAGCCGGGAGAGTACACCAGCCGGGCGAGTACTCAGCCGGGCGAGTACTCCCACAGAGCGAGTACTCCAATCGGGCGACTACTTCAGGCACTAGCAAGCTATACAAATTTTTCCTCCTCCTACTAGTTTATCATGCAAGTCAACAATAAATTGGCCCCCAGGAGTGCAAAACACTCTAAAAGCTTAAAAATGTGTAGCAAGTCTTACGCCTTGCTTGGGGGCCCCATTCTGCGAATACGGGGTTGTACACAATCCCCGCTCTTTTCGAGCGAGTTACACGCTCGGAAAGAAACATCCAACCCAACGTATTCGCTGAGTGTAGCGCTTTTGGAGTCAAAAATACTTGGCCTCTCCGAGGGGTCAACCTGTCATGCCAGCTAATGGGATCCTGGGTGACGAGATCCCCTCCGGGTAGGAACTTTTCTCCACTGAGGCACATTCGTCCCATCCAGCTAGTGAGAGCCTGGGTACGGAGATCCTCTTGAGGGTTGGTTCCTTCTCTCCACCGAGACACATTTGACTCATCCAGCTAGTGGGAGCCTAGGTGAGGAGATCCTATCAGGGGTTGGACTTGCTCTCCCCGAGGCACATTCGACTCATCCAGTTAGTGAGATCCTGGGTGAGGAGATCCTCTCGGGGGGTGGGACGTTCTCTCCACCGAGGCACATTTGACCCATCCAGCTAATGAGAGCCTGGGTGAGGAGGTCCTCTCGGGGGTGGGGTCTGGGATGTCGAAGCGACGCTCTAACGGTATACAGTATGGAGGTTTGCCTTTAGAGTGACCTCGATTCCCACTCCACCGTGGATCACTCTTATACCTCATCAGGCTCCTATATCGACTCGGTCCTCACATACGTTATCTCCCCCTTCTCTGGGGAGAACTTCTTCAATCCGCACCGGCGGCTGCTGCTGAGCTGGGGATCTCGCCTCTCTCACTTACAGGAACTCGGGGCAGGTAGCTGTGGCGTGACCCTCTACCTGGTGGAAGTCACAGTATGATAACGCTCTTCCTTCCCTTCTTCGACGGGATGGGTGATTCCTCCCATTACCTCTTCCCCCTCTTCCTATCGTCATGGCTTGTTATGGTGGGGGTAGGAGCTGCCTAGGGGCTTGCCTCTGGAAGTTGAACCTCCCTTGGCCTCCTTGAAAGTTCCCCCCCCCCCACCCCGGACGAGACCTCTTCCTGGACCCTGACCGGGTCCTCCCTGTTGCCTCCAACCTAGCTCCGGACCCTCCTGAGGTCCCTGGAACCCCTGAGCTCTTTACTCTTAGCTCCTTCTTCCCTCCTGATGCCTCGAGCTGCTTTGCTCCCTCGACTCTTCTTCTGTCAACCTTGCCAACTTCTTGACAAACGTCGGGTTGGCCGCCTCTGTTGATATCTCCTTTGCCTCCCTTTCCATCAACTCCTCGAAGGAAAGGGGGGCCTTTCGGGTTAGACTCATCTTGAAGAACCCCTCACGTAACCCCACTATGAACATCATTTGGAGGGCATACCCCGACACCTCTTAGACGTCTAGGATCTCTTCTTGAAACTTGTCTGCATATTGGGTCAACGACTCCTCTGCCCTCTGTCTTATCAAGAAGATGGACTTGGGACTCTTCTTTCTCTTCTTAGAGGTAGAGAAGCGAAGCTGAAAGCTCCTTCTCAAGTCCTCGAACCCGTAGATCAATCTCGATGGGAGTTGATGGAACCAGTCCCTTGCCTTGTCTTTCAACATGATCGTGAAGAGGCGGCACTTGAATGCATCCTACATCGGCCTGATAGAGACCGTGTCTTCGAACCACTGCAGGTACTGGACGGGGTCTTCCTTCCCGGTATAGTAGGTCATGTTAGGTTCCTTGAACCCCTCGGGAACGGGAGCTGAGACAATCAGCTCGTTGAAGGGGGACCCCCTACTCGGCGGTCTCGCGTGCTCTACTTGCGCGACCTGCTCGCCTGGGAGGCTAGTATTCGCTGGGCTGGGGAATAACTCCCGGCCGGCGAGGTCTCGCTCGACCCCCTCTCCCATCCTTTCCTTCCCGGTCCATCTTCCCGGTGCACTTTCTTCTACCCCTCTTGGGGTCACCTCGCCTAGTCCCCTTGGAGCCAACTCACCGAGTCCCTTGGAAGCCAGCTCGCCGAGACCACTGGGAGCCAGCTCGCCAAGACCCCTGGGAGCTAGTCCCTGAGGGATGGGAGTTAGGCAGTCCCCCCGAGGAGCAATACTTCGCAGCATCTCCATGATGCCTTGGATAGACGTCATGAACTCTTCCCTTCCTACAAATGGTGATGGGTTGGGGAGCTCGTTTGAGTCATCACCACCTCTGTGTTCTCCCGTCATGGAACTTGCTCAGGAACTTCAGTATGAGCCGCGGTCCACGCTCATCGCACCAAAATGTTGGAACTGAGATTCGGTTCCACCTAGAGTTCAGACCTAGAGTGCAGCTCACATCTACTTCTCCCAAGCTGTCCATTAGTGACAGACCTGAATTTGGAAAATGACTCTTGCCTCTAGCGTGGAGGTCCCACCTCACACTCGTTAGACCCTTGAGTCGGACGAGTACTCCAGTAGGGCGAGTACTCCAGCCGGGCGAGTACTCCAGCCGGGCGAGTACTCCAGCCGGGCGAGTACTCCAGCCGGGCGAGTACTCCAGCCGGGCGAGTACTCCAGCCGGGCGAGTACTCCAGCCGGGCGAGTACTCCAACCGAGCGAGTACTCCAGCCAGGGCGAGTACTCCAACAGGGCGAGTACTCCAGTCGGACGAGTACTCCAGCCGGGCGAGTTCTCCAGCCGGGCGAGTACTCCAGCCTGGGCGAGTACTCCAGTCGGGGGAGTACTCCAGCCTCGGCGAGTACTCCAGCCGGGCGAGTACTCCAGTCCGGGCGAGTACTCCAGCCAGGCGAGTACTCCAGCAGGTGCGAGTGCTCCAGCCGGGCGAGTACTTCAGCCGGGTGGGTCCAGCCGGGCGAGTACTTCAGCCGGGCGAGTCCAGCCGGGCGAGTGTCCAGCCGGGCGAGTACTTCAGCCGGGCGAGTGCTCCGAGTGCTCCAGCCGGGCGAGTGCTCCAGCCGGGCGAGTACTCCAGTCGGGCGAGTACTCTAGCCGGGCGAGTACTCCAGTCGGGACGACTACTCCAGGCACTAGCAAGCTATGCAAATTTTTCCTCCCCCTACTAGTATATCATGCAAGTCAACAATAAATTGGCCCCCAAGAGTGCAAAACCCTCTAAAAACTTAAAAATGCGTAGCAAGTCTTACGTCTTGTTTGGAGGTCTCATTCCGCGAATACGGAATTGTACAGAAAATATTTGTGATCAAAAATGAGAAGGCACATGATCCTTATTCTTTCTCTAAATTATCGGCTTCCTCAAATGATTAAGTAGACCCCTTTTATAAATATCAAGAGTATTAGGAATTTTGTCCGTTTAATTATTTGATGAATTAATAGAAACATTTAGTTTATATCCCGTGGATCACCAGCTTTGATGGTCGAGTAACTTCGCAACACGGGCAAAATAGAGCAGCCCGACCATCGGCTTGTCTGAAAAATGAAATTTCTCAAAACTTTGTGAAAATTTTAGGGACTCTTTGTCTCTTTGCAAGGAGTTAGCCTGTGGTGACGATTTCTCGAGAGGTCCCGAGCTCTGCCAATACTCGGCGAAGTGGGTGCTTTGTGAAATAACCGCCCTACCAAAACTTCAGCAAAATCTCCGATTAAATAGTCCATCTTGTGACATTTTTTAGAGCAATCTAGTGCAGCTTTCGTATTAATATTACAGCGAGCGGTTAATTAGGCGGATAAGCGCTTCTAAACTTTTGAAAAACTCCTCATTGATGGCCATTTTGGAAGTTTATGGGAGGAAGAATGATGAAAGAGGAAGGGCAAGGGCGCCGATTGGGGCCGAAATTGGGGGCGGCGGTGGCGGTTGTCACCCCCTTGAGGTCCCACGCACTAGGGCTTCGACCCTGACTTGAGGGAGGGGGGAGACTAGACCGGCTGGGACAGTCCAGATGGGGGCAGTTGACGTCATTTCCTCATGCAAACCACACTGAGGCAGCTTGAGGAGTCAAACAAACTCGAAATGGCTCGAAATTGTGTCATTTAACTGGAATCATCATCTCAATCTGCTATCTATCTTGGCTTTATTCTTCCAATCCGACCACTTTACTTGATTATTTGTTTATTTTTCTCGTGCGGACAACTCATTCGTTCCAACTGTTTTTCAAAAAGCATGTTAATACGCCGGCGCTCACACTATTGAAAGTTGGGCCAAATCACTCTGCATGAGTACGGTAAATCCAAACAAGCATCAATCATGTGCTAAGAGCTAAACAGGCAGCCCAACAACTGGACTACAGTCCGTACACTCCAACCTTTTCTCCTCTCATATATATGGTTGTAGGTTGTTAAGGTCATGACTTGAACTGTCGACCTCCTTTATAAGAGAGGAGGTATTCCACCCCTTACGCCCATCCGAGCTCTTCCCTGCTGGGCGAGATGTTTTGAGCTCGTCATTGTGTCTTTCGTAGATATTTCTGATTTTGACAAATTACGAGTTATATGTGTATAGTATAATATAATACCTATAAATTATTTGTTAATTCAATGGAATGCTTCAAAGGAAAGACTCAAACTCATACCATCCCTAACATGACTTATCTTTTATAAGTTCCATTTTAAATATTTTAATTTGCTTGTTTAAAAAAATTAAAAATCCCTGATGATGAAAACATATAGTTTTTTTAAAAGGGCGAAAAATATTGGCTGCCCGTATATCGATGTGGCAGACCAATTTATGACAGTCAAAAAATCATCGTTTTGTGATCAGGTCATGGCTAGATGATTCCAACAGCCCAAAAAAATAGGTTTGTAAAAGTGATTTCGGGTTAGTTTTATCCCCTCAAATATGTTCAACATGAAAGTTGAGTCATCCATGACGCCGAGATATACAACTTCTCGCCGAGCATGTTGCCAGGACCTGTTTTCTAAAAATGCCATATAGTAGTCCTCCCCAACCTTCCGGTTCAAAAGGCGCTGAACCCGGGAGCGGAACTATGAGGGTTCCGCGGCGCTTTCCCTGAAAATCACCCTACTTATATGGGATATTTTGTTAAAAAAGTGTCTGCAAACATGAAAGTTGTAGATCTTGTCGAGATCTACGGAACTAGGATTCATGCTCGCACGGACACTTTTTCTAAAAAATCCATATAGTAGGCTGTCAATTTTTAAAAGGTTCGCAGAACCCGCACGGGGGTTTGGGCTGCTATTAGCGGCCCTGAAATGTGTTTTTTTTTTTAGGGGCTGCAAATATTTCACACCGAAATATGGACTGAAATCATCCAAATTTACAAGAAATCTGGACTGAAATCTGTCAGTCAGAGATGACCAGCCCCTGATTTCGAGTTAGCCCCTCAAATACTGTCGCACCGCTGAGCCCGCCCATACCTTCGCACCGCTGCAGCCCGCCAGGCTTCGCACCGCTGCAGCGATGCGAAGTATGGCGGGCTGCACCTTCGGTGCGAATCGTCGTCGTCGACGCTTGGCGGGCTAGGGACGGGAGCAGCAGGCTTAGCGGACGAGATTCCTTCTTCCCCTCACGAAAAAAAACCGTCGGGCACCCCTACCGTGCCCAGGGCTAGTTCCTCCCATGACATCGAGGGGGAACCGGGCTTTTTATTCTCCCATCTCAAATAATAATTAAAACTGTGAAATTCTCTATCCGCGTGTTAAGAAATCAAAGGAAGCCCTACCCCTCTAATAGAAAGGGGCGGAATGACGAGGGGATGACATGAGCCATTATGTGCTACAACTCATGTCCATCATGCAAAGCAAGTGGGTGCACGCCGCGTGTCTCGATGTGCGCCTTTGCGTACTGCTCTATAAAACGTGCTCGAGTCTTCAGGAGCGCAACAATGCTTTGCCCTCCAGTGCGCGCCCCTGCATTTTACTCTACAGAATGTGTTTTGCTTTACAGAGAACGCCACGGTCCGCTCTCTAGAGTGCGTCCCCCGCACTCCACTTTCTAGTTTGTGCCTTTTCACTCTGAACTAAAGCGAGCGCCCCCGCCCTCCGCTCGCATTTGCTTGCCCCGCACTCTGATCTTCAACGAGCACCCCCGCCCTCCGCTTGCATGTGCCCTCCCCACGCTCCATTATACATAATTGGCTCTGCTCCACAACGCGGCCCACCATGTTCCATTCTACAAAATTAATGGCTTCGCTCTCCAGTGCGGACCTCTAGATCACATCTGCGTGCCCCTCTACAAAGCACACCCCGCGTCGCTTTTCAGAACGCATCTTTGTGCGGCCCTCTGCAGAGCACTCCCTGAGCTGCTCTCCAGAACGCATCATTGTGTGCCTGCTCTCCGAAACACATCATTGTGCGATGCTCTCCAGGACGCACCACACACGTAACTCCTTAAAAGTGTTTCCCCGAGACGCACAACAATCACAAAATTTTTTGCTAACATTGTAAAAGGTTTGATATTTGTCACGACTTGTTAAAACATATGTGTATTATGAGAATAGAGTGGATATCTCCTAAATTGGGTAAGAATTAAGGACTCAAATGGTTTTTTCCGTTTTCAGATTTTCTTGTAAAAACTCCGTTAACGACTCTATTTTTATTGTGTGTGTTTTCAGTTCACTCTCAAAGTAAGACAATTATCAAATTTGCAAATGTCATCCCAAGATGAAATGCCTGTTAATATCACTCATTTCTAATATTTTAAGGTATTTATTATAAAACTCACCATAACTTGAATATTTCTCTCTGATAAAATTAGTCAATTAGGTTCCCTAAATTGTGTGAAAACCTGCAAATACGACATAAACATGTCATGATTCCAACAAATTAGTAACATAATAAAAAAAAAAACAGACGAGTCATTCACACTGAATTTTAAAAATACTATTCAGTAGGGGTATGCAAAAATGACTGAAGAACTTAGAACTGGATCGGAACCGAACCGAGCGGTTCGGGTTGGTTCTTATGTGTCTCGGTTCAGTTCTGGGTCCAAAATTTTCAGAACAGACCACTTGATTTAATTCTCGGTTCTTATACTCGGGTACCCAGAACCGACCCGAGAACCGAATTATTGAATTTAGAAATCAAAAATATATTTTAGATGAACAAGAGACGTTTGAAGGAGATTGATGAATAATTAGCTTGATTGATGTATTTCACGTATAATTATATAAATTATTTGATTATGTTTTGATAATATTAAACATTTGCTTAATTATTAGAATTTTTGAATATGAAATGTTGTATAATATGATAATTAAATGTATTTAGTAATATAAGAAATTTTGATGATTTTGGAGTTTAAGGTCTTCTAGTTTCTTTGATTTATAAACATTGATTTTTGCATTTATGTTTTCTAGAACAACATATTTACACCCTAAATTTAAGGAACCGAGAATCGAACTAATATTTTTGGTTCGGTTCCGGTTGTACAATTTAAAACCGTGGGTCAATTCCGATTTCAAAAATTTGAAACTGAATCTATACAGATCAATTCTTGATTTTAAGTGAAGTTAAACCCCTGCTAGCAAGTAATAGAAACCAATTTTTTTGTTGGTCCTCACAGATCTATTATTCTCTCCCTAATATATTATATTACAAATGACAATTATAAAATAGTTGTCTTAATTCGGCGGGTTTGTAAAGAATTACATGACATAAATATAATATAAATATATATTTACTATATTTATTGATTCATTTTCTTTGAATAGTTCTGTGCATCGACCGCACAGAGGATAATTTATGCGGCCTCCAGTATAAAATCAAGGTACTTATCTATTGTTTTAGGAGCTAATTATAAAGTCCAAAAGTCTTGATTCCAGGGGAGAGAAATTACGAATTCGGATCCTCTGGAGTTGGTACGGACAACTTCAGAGTAGAGTTCGGGGGTTTTCACGCGTTGAATTGAAATCCAACATGCGAGAACTCCGTGTTTTTAGATTTATGGTTATTTTTACTTTGCATTTTTTTTCTTTTAGTGACTAAATTCTTTTAGCCACAGGATTGGTGGTGTTCCGGGGTTCTCGTGCGTTGGATCCGTGAAGTTTCCCTTGAACTCCAGAGGATACGAATCCAGAAATTACAGACTCCTTTCACTTGGCGAAAATCAATTGACGACAAAGAAGTTCCTTTCAAATTTTTAATGTCTTTGTTGCGGTCTGCTCAACGCTCCGGTTGGACCGGACTAAATCGGATCGTCTTAACTCACGGAGCGGTTGAGCACACACACATGCACAGAAAGAGAGGGGCAGTGCACACGATATTTTAACGTGGAAAAACCCGTCAACCGGGTAAAGAATCACGTGACCGGGTTTGTCCCGATCAAACTTCACTATCAGCTTCGGGTTACAACTTGTTTGTAGAATCAAGAACGACATGTCGCTCCTCATTACACTTTAGAGGTGAGAGAGAGAATCTTATAGCAAGGACGGGCATGGAACGCACAAAATGACGTTGGAGCGGCTTGCTGGAGGCTGTACGCGAACGAGGCTTTCTTCCAGCAACGGGCATAACTTCCTCTTCGCGGTTATGTTGCATGCAGACTTAGCCTAATTTTTGGTGGAGGAGCGGTGGCTCGTGGGTGAATTCTAGTGGATGAGTGGTTGCTCGTAGGAGAATTCCGGCAGATTTCTAGCCTGAGGAAAAAGAAAGCACGGAAGGAGAAATGTGAGAATTAAAGAGACCCGAGGGCCTATTTATAGCCTCTTGGAGGTGGTTACGGTGGTTACGGTGGTTACGCGGCTATCCACACACCTGTAACCACCAATATTATTATATTAAATAAAGTTATGGGCACACATAAATCATGCAATATTTAATAAATGCAAACGGTCATCAAGACCATGATCCCCCACTAACGGTGGAAGTTACGCAAGCAGTTACCCCCGTAATGGATGATCGCGAACGTGGTGGGGCCGATCAGACGACAGAGGAAGGGAGTGGCATAGCAGCCAACGGGAGAGCCGCCCCTCACGGGCGAGGGAGGCGGCTGGCTCCCGCGCCGGCCGCCGGCGTCGGTAGGCCGCTTTGCCGGAGCCGGCGAGGGCCGACCACGGCCGGTCGGGCACACCCGATTGGTGCGTCGGGTGCGGCCCCCACGCCGACTGCGAGTTGCGCGGTCGGCGCTGGCCAAGAAGCCAAGACTAGCCGGCTGAAAGGTGCGGTCGGCCGGAACCGGGGCGAGGGGTGCGCGGCTGGTCAAGCGCCCCCGGAAGGAGGACCAGGCGCGGTCAGTGGCCTCCCACGGTCGTAAGGGTAGCCGTGAGAGGGGGCATCATTGCCTGTCGGGGAGACCGGCGAGGGTGGTCGCGCCATGTAACCGCAGAAGTGCGTCCGCGAGGCGCGACCTCCTCACCGACCGAAAACCGATCGGCCGACCGAAGGAGAGGGAGAATAAGAGGGGGAGGGGCCGGCCGTCTAGCCGACCCTAGTCGGATAACAAGAGTTCTATCCCGCGTGCGCGAATCACCTGCGATTGTGCATGTCGATCACATACATGATGATCAAACCCATGCCCCCCACTAAGTTAGTGGGGATCATGAGGAGTGGTCTATCCACACCCCAAATCTCTAAAAAAGGGATCTCTTTTCTATCAATTGCCCCCCAATCCTCGGTATTAGAAACCGGTACGGGAGAAGAGCGAGGATTTCTCTTTCCCCTCAAGAGATTTTTGTGATGACAACGATGATGGAGAGCAGAGAGATGTCAGAGAGGGCGGACTGCGGCGTTCCACGGGCCAAGGTAAGACAAAAAAACGTAGAAAAAGGTGCATTCGGATACGGGAAGTCCGACGTCCCATATCGGGTAGCGGAGGAGCGAAGTCATACGCGTCCGCTCGTCGGCGCGGGGTTAGACTCGTCGACCTGGGCACCCACTGGTGCGCACGTGCCCCGGGGGTGCGGACACGAACACGTACTCGTATTAGGGTGTGGACAGGCACGCCTGCCCCTGGGCTTGCGCAGGCGCGCGTGCACCTGGTGTGCAAGTGCTCACCTTAGGTACCAAGGTGAGTGCATCAGGTATGCAGGCACGCACTGTAGGTGCGCACGGGCGCGCACCTTAGGTGCGCGCCGCGGTGCATCTACTGCACTGTGGTGTGCTCATCGGCGTGCGCGAGTGCGCACCTCTACACGTATGGACTACTGCGCGCACTGAGGTGCGTGCTTGTGTGCGCAGCGCACATTGCTATGTGCGTACTGTGCCCCTCTTTGCTCACGCGGGTGCTAGTTCCCATGTACGTGTGTGCGTGTCTCTTTGTACGGCTCCTGATTTTTCATGTTGGTATTGCGATCTCTCATTGCTTGACCATTTAGAAATTGTTGAAGTGAGAGTGAAGTGGAGTGGGCGGTCTGATTGGGCAGACCGCAGAGACCACCGCCGGTCTGGCGATTAACTTTTGGCGGAAAGCCGGGTTTTGGCTAAGTTGTTCTCTCTTGAGATCTGGTTCAACAAGCACCTTGGGAAGTAACCGGGCAGTTAGCCTTGTCTAACCACAGATGTCTCAGTCAAGATTGTGAGACCGCACAGTCCGCTTGAAGCTTTCAGGATCTCTGGCTCTCAAGAAAGGCAGACGGTTAGTGCGGTCTGTGGTGGCTAACCACACAGTTCGCTGGAGTCTTCTCGGGCGGGTTGATAGCCAGAGTTTACTGGTGTTGTGGACTTGGTCACCGATCTTTGACAAGTCCAGGTTTGTTGCCTAGTTCGCGGGGACCGATAGTTTAGCATTGGCGCGATGGTGGTTCAGAACGCGTGGCTGGATTGATCAAGTCTATGCGGATTGAGACTTTTTAATCGCTCGGCTATGTGGATTAGTGATTCTTTCCGCGTCTGCGGTTAATTGGTTTCTCACGTGCGGTCTGATGGAGCTGTTCGCATTTGTTATGCGAGTTGTTCGCGTGGTCTGACTCTAGTGTCCTTATTTGTGCGGATAGGTGGTGCTACTCGCAAATTGATGGGCGATTATCCTATCACTATGAGTGGTGACGACACTCCTTCTCGCGCATATAAATAGGAGTCTCCGGCTCGTCATAAATAATAAGAACATTGAGAACTCAGCTCGCGTTTTGATCTTGCGGTTAAAATTTTCCAACAGGCACGACTAAGTGAAGTTGACTCTCTGTGAAGACTGTGCGGCTAACATCAGGCGGCTAGACAACTAGTGGAAAGCTTGGTGTGAAACTGTTCGCAGTTTACAGTCAGTGGTATACAACAGGTCGTGGCTTGGCGGTCTGAAGTCTCTTCTTCAGGGTTGCAGTTAAGCCGAGCAGTTTGTCCGATCTTTCGGCGGGTTCTGTTCAAGTTCACCAACATTCAATAACAAGCAGTCCGTGCGACTAGTTGTGGTTTTGCGGCGTGACGGTTTCGGACGGATTGTTTTGACGGTTAGCAGTTGTGCTGCCTATGCGGTTAGAGTTTGATGACAACACGGTTAATCTTGCTTTTATTTTTCTGATTTCATCGGATACATTGCGAAATCATGTCTCGCAATGTTTATCTCAGCTTGTAAATCATCTTTGTGAATTCAAGTGAAGACTCTTGTGCTTCTGTTGCCTCTGATTTCTATTTGGCTTTGATTGCGGTTGAGTGTTCCTCATCTTTCTCAGTTTCCTTGAAATTTTTTACAGGCCTAACTTTTGCCTTTTTATTTCCAGGTTTCAAAGCTGCCTACGAGACCTTTGTGGTTGCGCTCGTCACTTTCCGCTGAACAAGTCGTGATTTACCGCAAGAGATTCGGATTACCTGCTAATCTTTAAATGAAGATACCTCATGTTGAGGAGAGAGTCCAGAATCCCCCGAAGGGCTGGTTGACGGTTTGTGAGACTACTATGAGATCTGGTTTCCGTTTTCCACGGGGGTTAAATTGTCATTTGTTAATGCCCACATGAAGAACTTCGTCCACTTTTATATTCAAATGGATGATGTTTGTTAGGCAATCCTTAACGAATGACGTTTTAACCCATGAGCTTACGACCGCCACCACCATGCAAAACAGAGCCAAACTCTTTAACCAAATATTTTTATTGAGTTTTGAAAAGGCTTCAATTTCTCCCAAAATGAGCTTTTGGAGCTAATATCTGCAGATATGATGCTTGAATTGAAACCACCTCTCTTATTAGGCTTGTGTAGCCAAGTCAAAGATTTTTTGAAAATTTTGACCCAATCAAAAAACTATAATGAGGTGCTTAAAATATAATGAGGGGCTGAAACTTTCCACTAGAAAAGCTTGCCATTATTTCTGGAATGCAAATCAAATATTCTTATAAGTCACCATCAATAATAATACATGATACTTTAATGTCACATTTCCTCAACTTTACAATTATAGGAATCCATTGTCATTAATTTCACCTGATTTGACCTAGTGAGCACATAAACTTAGGAGAGTTTTGGGGAGATAAGCATCCAGTTCAATATTATAGTTAATGGAAAGCTACTTATGAAAAGCTGTTGATAGAAAATGCTGATTGTGAAAAACAGAAGTTTTGTTAAAAAAAAAATTAAGGTGAAATAGAGTTTTCAAAACGAAATTTTGAAAAAATTATTTGGAAACAAAGTGAAGTTTTGAGTGAATTTTTTTCCCATAACATTAATACCAATATTTTAAAATATGTAAAAAAAAACATATTTTTTCACAACATAATACCCAACACAAAAAAATAATATTTTATTCAGATATTTTTTTGAACCAAGTACCCCGCCATTTCAGTCTATAGTCTAGATTCATACAACTGATTTGCTATAATATCACGTAGTGCGATCATCTTTTCACTACACCACCTGCAGTGTTATAGTAATGTTTTTTGCCGCCTTTGAGAAGCCATTCCATGATCTCGACCCCCTTACTTCGCACTCACTGAAAGTCTGAAATCAATATCCACACGCGCATGATGCCAAAAAATGAAATTATGCAGTGAATCGTAGCGATCACGAAGATTGCAGCTCGTCCTCTATCTAGGCGGAATACTTTGTTGTAATGGAGCATGCAACTCAAACAGACACTTTAGGCTTGATGGGATTTGCTGTTAAACATTAAACTTATCGCTTTCAACACAACTCCAACATACAATTCAAAAGATTATAATTGACGCAAGATAAAAAGGTTGAAGTTGCACAAGATGTTCTACCATGCAAGAATTTTGACTATACACCTTTTAGTTATAGTTATATAAATGTGCCCCCATGTTCAACATTTCACTTCTCAATATTGGCGGAATGGGGATTTAGTCTCCGTTGGTACAGTGGTGGCAGTTGTAAATGCACGAGTTAAATCGTCATTCGTTAAGGATCACCTAACAAACATCATCCGTTTTAACATAAAAATGAATAAAGTTTCTGTTGAGGTATATTGAATAGATGTGACAGGCAGAGACGGATCTAAGTATTTTTCATTATTTCTAGTTTAGGGCAGTGGTTAAAATTTTAGGCATCTATGATGAGGTCCTGTGTTCAAATCCCAGAACTGTTTTTTGCTTTGAATTTTTTTATCCGCTGGATCTAATCCAACGGCTCTAAATCTCCCATCTCATTTTATCTCATATATTCTAAAGCATCCTTCCTTCCATAGCCGGCCCTAATTGCAATCGTGCTGCCCTTTTCGTGCTATCCCATCCGCCAATCCGCCATCGAAAGTCTCCGACAGTCCGACTCTCTGGTGGGCGTGGTCGCCGGCTCGCCGCCCTGCCTCGCCGACCCAGGCGGCCAGGCCTCGCTGCAATTCCTCAGGTCTGTTCTTATGGTTTTTCCGCTTTCCTCTCTCGCCGCCCCGCCTCGCCGGCTGGTTTTAAACTGCATCTTTCAGGGTTTCTTCAAAAATTGATGTTGTATTGTTATCTCAGGGGAAAAGACCACCGATTGGCACCGAATGCAATCCAGACGGGTAAGCTACTGAACCTGAGATATTCTAAAACATCTTGAACTTTCTACTCCAGTTTATGCCACTGAACCTGTATATAGACTTGGTCTCTTGACTATGTATGATTAGTCATGTTATCAATAATTATGAAATGGGAATAGTCCGCGATTTTTTGCTATCAAAAGCTACTGAACTATAAATATAGAACCTGGTCGTGGTAAGCTACTGTATATAGACTTGGTCGGGATAAGCTACTGAACTATGTATATAGAACCTGTATATAGTCAAAAGCTAACTCCCTTCATTTGATGAATCAAAACTCTATAATCATGAAAACCACAAGTACCAAATTAGAATAGTCCGCGATTTTTTGCAATGAATGAATAGTCCTGTTATCAATAAACAACCCGGGATTTTTTGCAATGAATGAATAGTCATGTTCAATAAACGCTACATTATGAAATGAGTCTGTCCACCCTGACATTATTTTCTGGCTCCGTCGTTGGTGACAGGTGTTTAACGGGTTTGGTTTAGGATCCGGATGACATCCAATAACCCGTCGTCGGGGATTTAGAGTTACGCCTATAAATACCCCTGCTGGGGGCAACGTGGAGGTCGTTCCAAACTAGACGGCCACACAAGATGCTTCGAGCACACCAACAGTTCCTTAGGTGTGCGTTAACGAATGACAATTTAACCCCATGTTCATAACCGCCACCACCATGCCAAACGGACCTTAATCAACCTTGACACAGACGTAGAAAAATAAAGTATTTGGTGGCTGGTTAGAGTTCTCACGAGTCCATCCAGTTATCTTAGCTCGAGAGTCAATCATACATACATAGAGTTAAAAAGGAGTTAACAGTAATATTTTTAACATGAAAAGTTTAAAATCCGAAAAATCTACTACATTTCTATTATTCGTTGTGCAACTTCGCGGTGCTTGTGCAGCTTGTCTGACTTGTGCAGCTTGAACGCCTTCGTCTTCCATCAATTTTGATTTAATAGGCGGAGTGCCGCATGCTCCATGACGTTCACATATACGAACTCAATGACGCCCGAGAAATTCTGCGAAATTTGGCTCGTGACAACCCGCTCCATCGAGTAGGGAACTTATGCAAACAGTAAGACCAATTGAAGGTAGCAGATTCATTGCATCCAGAAATTTCATCAAGCCTAATTAGGGCTGATCGGTAGACTCCCTGCTCAGGAAATTAATTTCTCAAAGTCTGAAGTCAAATTTCAAATATCTTCAATTGGAAATTTAAAGTCTTACACAAAAACAAAACTTGTGGATGTATAAACATTATTACATTGATCCTATACTTATTGATGTAATTTGGCAATAAGTTTATTCAAGTCCAACTCACAAATCACAATTTTGTCGTGCAGAAATTTCCGCACCCCCACCTTACACGCAACAGGATCCTCATCATTTCAAGTAAAATGGATAGTATTCAATGTAAGAAAAACGGGCGTGCCGAGAAGAGGCAAAGTCGAATACAGAAAACACAAATAGATGCAGAGCAAATACAAGCACAGAACACAACACCACAAATACAGAGGTTCACCCAAAACCGGGCTACGTCATCTCTCCCCTTCTTCTCCTCCTTCTTGTATTCACCAAAAGATTACAGGTTACAAAAGGGTTACAAAAGGGTTACAAAGGCCAAAGCCGACCCTACCTTCACCTTCTTTTGGACAAGAAACTACTCGAGGGAAAAAACTCCCCTGAACGACGCCTCCAACGATAAACCTCGTATACGTCTTCTTCAGGAAATACGACGCCTCCAGTCTCTCTGAAATTGCTTCGCTTACCCTAATCCCCGAAAAAACGGGATATAAATACTCAGGAGAAAAAAAAAACAACTCAAAAAACGTCGAACGCAGAACCGAGCTCGACGATCGGGCGTCGACCGGAGGTCGACGATCTCACCCGAGGTCGACGCTCGACGATCCAGCGGAGGTCGACGCTCAAGCGTGAGCTCGACGATCCAGCTCAGGTCAACGCTCAAGCGAGAGCTCGACGATCCAGCTGAGGTCGACGCTCAAGCGTGAGCTCGACGATCGTCGACCTCTCCTCAAACAGAGGAACAAGAATGCATACAGGGGCTGCTTCACACTCCCTTGCCTCTAAGCTCACTTGGGCTAACCCGGTGTGAGAAACAAGAGGCCCTGAAGTGATTCACCACCCCAACATTCTCCCACTTGGTGGAAACCTTCAGCACATGAGAGCAGCTCCTCCAGACTTCTTCTTCAAACCCACTGTTGTAGCACACCATTCAAACTTGGCAACAGGCACAGCCTTGGTTAAGAAATCAGAACTGTTCTCCTTAGTGTCAACCTTCTCCAGTTGCACTACCTGCTTCTCCACCTTCTCCCTGATGAAGTGAAACTGGATGTCAATGTGCTTGGTTCTAGCATGGAAAGCCGGATTCTTGGCTAACTGGATAGCCCCTTGGCTGTCACACCACAACTTCACAGGACCCTGCTCAAAACTGAGCTCCCAGCACAACCTCCTCAACCATATGGCTTCCTTACAGGCATGTGTAAGGGCCATATATTCAGCTTCTGTCGACGAGAGTGCAACCACTCCTTGCCGTCGACTCATCCAACTGACAGCACCACCAAACAGGGTAAAGACATACCCACTGGTGGACCTCCTGCTGTCCAGATCACCACCCCAGTCAGAGTCCACGTGTCCAACCACGTCCAGGACTCTCCCATCAACAGCACCTTCAAAGCAAATAGAGTAGTTTGAAGTGCCGCGAAGATACCTGAACACCCGCTTCACAGCGTTCCAGTGCTCCTTCCCAGGTTTGGCCATGTACCTGCTCAACACTCCCACTGCCTGTGCGATGTCAGGACGAGTACAAACCATGGCATACATAAGGCTCCCCACAGCACTAGCATATGGAACCTTCTCCATGTCTTCCATCTCCTCATGCGTCTTGGGACACATCTCCGCAGATAATTTCTCCCCAACCGGCATAGGGGCACCAACAGGTTTACAGTCAGCCATGTTGAACTTCTTCAACACCTCTTCGACGTACCTTTGCTGCCCCAACCACAGCTTCTTCTTGCTTCGGTCTCTGGTAATCTGCATCCCCAAGATCACACTTGCTGGCCCCAAATCCTTCATTTCAAACTTGGCCGAGAGCAGCTTCTTCACTTGTTGGATCATCTTAACACTATTCCCTATGAGCAGCATGTCATCTACATAGAGTGTCAAGAAAGTGTAGTGCTCTCCCTTCCTTTGGATATAAATACAGTGGTCCGAGTTCGACCTTTCAAAACCTGATTCCAGCATGTAGGTGTCGAACTTCTGGTACCACATCCTCGGAGACTGCTTCAGTCCATAGAGGGACTTCTTCAACCTGCACACCTGATCCTCCTTGCCCTTGGCCTCGAATCCTTCAGGTTCCCGCATATAGATCTCCTCCTCCAAATCCCCGTAAAGGAATGTCGTCTTCACGTCCATTTGCTCAATCTCCAAATCATGCACAGCGGCAATGGAGAGAACCATCCTGATAGAAGTGAGCTTGGCTACCGGCGAGAAAATCTCGTCGTAGTCCACACCTTCAACCTGCGAGAACCCCTTGGCAACCAACCTTGCCTTGTACTTCTCCACAGTGCCATCTGCCTTCACCTTCTGCTTGAAAACCCATCTACTCCCAATGGCCTTCCTCCCCTTTGGAAGCTTGCACAGACTCCAAGTCTGATTCTTCCTCTGGGAAACCATCTCATCCTCCATAGCAAGCTCCCACTGATTTGCATCAGCCCTCGACCTTGCATCCTTGGCTGAAATGGGATCTTCTCCAAGCATGTTCAGACAATATTGTGCTCCAACAGCACTAAGGGAGTACCGGAGTGGTGCCCTCCTATCCCTTGTTGAGCGTCTCAGAAGTGGAACATCGACAACTTCCTCTTCTGACTCATCACTAAAGTTCACTTCCTCCAGAACATCAGATTCAGAGTCAGAATCTGAACCAGCTGTAGTGGTTACTCGAGCATCCTCCAGAGGGGCCTCCTCCATGCTCCCTTCCACTACCAACCTCTCTGCAACTTTCCCTTTGTCCGCTTGTGTAGTGACTTGAGGACGGGCTTCATGAAAGACCACATCCTTGCTATACGTCACCGTCCTCGTCACCGGGTTCCAAAGCTTGTATCCCTTGATGCCTTCTTTGTAGCCCACAAAGATGCATCTCTCGAATTTCATATCCAGCTTCCCCCTTTTCTCCTTTGGAATGTGCACGTAAGCATCACACCCAAACACACGAGCATAAGCCAAATTTGGCTTTTTCTTGAATATGGCCTCAAAGGGGGTACACCCCTTCACTGCAGATGTGGGGGACCTGTTCTTCAAATAATTAGCGGTAGCCGCCGCTTCAGCCCAGAACTCCTTCCCCAAACCAGCCCAACTGAGCATGCACCTGGCTTTCTCCATCAATGTCCGATTGAGCCTTTCCGACACTCCATTCTGCTCTGGAGTATACGGCGTGGTCTTCTGTCGTGCAATCCCCTACTCAGTACAGTACTGCTCGAAAGCGTCCGAACAATACTCCCCTCCGTTATCAGAACGGAGAACCTTCACATTTCTCTCCAACTGGTTCTCCACCAGGTTCTTAAACTCCTTGAACCTGTCTAGAACCTCCGCCTTGGACCTGAGAAAGTAAAGCCAAGAAAACCTGGAATAATCATCAATGAAAGATACATAATACCTAGCTCCACCAAGAGATGGAACTGAAGTAGGTCCGAATACATCAGAATGGATCAAATCAAGAGGGCCAGTGGCCCTAGTCCCTGCTCCCTGAAAGCTAACCCGGTTCTGCTTGCCGAGTAGGCAATGCTCGCAGAATCCAAAGCTCGAGGTGCACATGGGCACACCCTCCACCATCTGGCCAAATGCCACAGCCGACATCCCCTTCTCACTGATGTGTCCAAGCCGCTGGTGCCACAGCCTGGACTGCTCCTCCTGGTCCTCCTCTTGGCCTTCAGAGATGAAGGCCCCACTAGGCACCACTATATCAGCAAGTAGCTTGTACAGTGTTCCATGCCTAACACCTTTGGCGATCACCATCGCCCCTCTGGTCATCCTGCATGAGTGCATGTCACAGCTGAAGCAAACTCCCGCATCAGCCATAGATCTCACCGAGATCAGATTCCTGCTCATCCCAGGAATGTGCATCACCCCCGGAAGGGTCTTCGTAGTCCCGTTGGCTATCTTCAGTCTCACCTTGCCACGACCAATGATCTGCACTGTAGTATCATCCCCAAGCATGACATCACCACCCGCAAACTCCTTATACTCACAAAACCAGTGCCTGTGAGGGGTCATGTGGTAAGAGGCTCCAGTATCAACATACCACACATCTGCATCCTGATGAGCAACACATGCAGCTGCGATGTACATGTCACCACCGTCAGCCTCCTTCTTGGCACCCGAAGTTGACCCTCCATCCTTCTTCTGAGTGGACTTGTTGGGACAGTGAGACTTCACATGCCCAACCTCATTGCAATTCCAGCACTTGACGGGTTTCCTTTCTTTGCTCTTGGACCTTCCACGAGACTTGTCTCGAGATCCACCTTGCTTTGTATCCCTCCATTGAGGGCGAGATCTGGATACGCTCAATGCACCCTTGTTGGTCTTCTCAGAACCTGCTCTCCTGGTCTCCTCAAAAAGAAGAGTAGCACACACCGACTCACAAGTGAGTGCCCTGTCTCCATTACCCCCAATGGCAACGATAACGTTGTCCCAAGAATCCGGCAATGAACAAAGTAGTGTGATCGCCCTGTCTTCATCCGAGATCTTCTCACCAATAGAGATCAACTGACCCACAACCGTGTTGAAATTGGTCAGGTGTTTCGAGAATGAACCACCCTCCTGCATCTTCAGATTGTACCACTTTTTCCTCAATAACAGCTTGTTCACAAGGGACTTGCTCTGATATAGGGTTTACAACTTCCGCCATAGACCTTGGCCGGAAGTCTCCTCCATCACATTTGTCAAAACAGAGTCTGTGAGAAAGAGTCTGATAAGACCTTTGGCTTTTCGATCTGTCTTTGTCCAGGCTGTAACCACATCCACAGCAGCCTTCTCGGTTGGTGGATCATCAGCTATTGCCCCCCACAAATCCCGATCCACCAGAAGATCCTCCATCTTCATCTTCCACAGATCAAATCTGCTTCCATCGAATTTCTCTATCTCGATCCGCACACCTCCTGAACTCATATCTGAGAATCGAGCGAACCTCCCTCTGATACCAAATGTAAGAAAAACGGGCGTGCCGAGAAGAGGCAAAGTCGAATACAGAAAACACAAATAGATGCAGAGCAAACACAAGCACAGAACACAACACCACAAATAAAGAGGTTCACCCAAAACCGGGCTACGTCCTCTCTCCCCTTCTTCTCCTCCTTCTTGTATTCACCAAAAGATTACAGGTTACAAAAGGGTTACAAAGGCCAAAGCCGACCCTACCTTCACCTTCTTTTGGACAAGAAACTACTCGAGGGAAAAAACTCCCCTGAACGACGCCTCCAACGATAAACCTCGTATACGTCTTCTTCAGGAAATACGACGCCTCCAGTCTCTCTGAAATTGCTTCGCTTACCCTAATCCCCGAAAAAACGGGATATAAATACTCAGGAGAAAAAAAAAACAACTCAAAAAACGTCGAACGCAGAACCGAGCTCGACGATCGGGCGTCGACCGGAGGTCGACGATCTCACCCGAGGTCGACGCTCGACGATCCAGCGGAGGTCGACGCTCAAGCGTGAGCTCGACGATCCAGCTCAGGTCAACGCTCAAGCGAGAGCTCGACGATCCAGCTGAGGTCGACGCTCAAGCGTGAGCTCGACGATCGTCGACCTCTCCTCAAACAGAGGAACAAGAATGCATACAGGGGCTGCTTCACACTCCCTTGCCTCTAAGCTCACTTGGGCTAACCCGGTGTGAGAAACAAGAGGCCCTGAAGTGATTCACCACCCCAACATTCAATTCACGGTTCAGAACTATTTCTAACTGATCTAACGGGTTCAATAATCTCATCATATTTTATTTTTCATTTAATCAAAAAACTCTGCACAATTAGATCAAGTGAGAATGCATTCACACCATGAAATTGACCATCATTTGGAGTTCCAAATGGAAAGAATCCCGATCCACCTTGCCCTCTATGTTGGATTTACAACCTCTGAACCATTGCCGTAATCTTCAAATTATGAAATTTTCAAGGGCTCTCTCTAGACCAATGTGGATGAAAACAATGAATGGAGAGTAATCTCGCGATATCGTAGATAATTAGTGATGCTCACCCAACATGATTATTCAAATTGCATTTGAAGATGCCAATGAAGATTGACAAAGTTGACTTAGTTGGGGCCCATGACATAGAGAGGTCATGGGTTTAATTCTCACTATGGTGTGAGCTTTTTTGTCTACATTTATATAGTAGTTTGTTGATTGTTTTGGATGTTGATTAATGATTTAACTTCTGAATATAATATTCTTTGTAGTTGTTGTTGCTTAATATTTTTGATCAAATGTTTTATGTACATTTACTGAAAAAATAACTATATCTGAAAATCATTAACTTTGTTGGGAAAAAGGTTGTTGCTTCCCTCCAACAACCATTTCGACTGCAGTAGGGTAATGACCTCCCTGAAAAACTTGAGTCTCAAATCGAGTTGAAATACACGGGGACTTGTCGCTTAGTAGTATTCGTGAAAATGCTAGCGGTAATGATTTCTTGATCCGCTCGCCACATTTTGAAATAATCTCTAGATTGTTAGTTGGGTAAAAATAAACTTGAATCATAATTGAGAGTCATAAAAATAGACCTTAATCAAAATTGAGAGTCATAAATTTTAGGTAAAGCTTGAGTGCATCAATGAAAGGAGTGACAAACTGAAAGTCATAACTAAAAATTTCGTGGTGAGATTTTATAAATGAGTTTAGGTGATGACCCCTCCATCGATGCAATTCAAAAACCTCTTCCGCTAAGAAAGGCTACCCCCGCAACCTCTTTCGCTAAGAAAGGCTCCCCACCTCATGTGTAAGGAGGACTGAGAATGAAAAGAACAACTTTTATTGCTCTAAATCCTCTCATGAGGAGAAGAAATCTTCTAAACCGGTGGAAAAAAAAGCACCATGTTCTTCACTCTTTTTTTCCTTTCCCTAATAGTGTCTCTCATCATTGTTCTCCATCCTCAAAGGCAAAGAAACCTTCTTTTTAAAAAAAAAGAAAAAAAATAAAGACTAGAGAAAGAAGTCTATCAAAAACAGCGGAGTTTGTCCAGATAAACAATCACAGATTGTCGTCTGAAGCATCGTCCTGCGTATTAGACCCCCTCCCTCAAACAACATCTCGGTCGGGAGGGCCTTACTGCCCATGACGCCCACTCTACGCTTCCAAGCGAGTAACATGCCCACTCTCCAAGCGTAGAATGGTCGTCATGGCAGGCTATGAAACATCATCACATTAGACCAATATGCGGAAACAAATCAGAAACCAACATTTAGTTATATAAGATTATGGTCGCAGCCAATTGTTTATACATAAGCCCCACTGGGCTAAATAAAACTACAAAACGCTCTCTCCTTCTATGCTCTACATGCTCACATCTCTAAATTCGGGAGACAAGATAGGTGTGTCAGCGTGAGCGGGCTCTATAGCGGGTACTCTCTCACGTTGTGGTAGTGTCTCTCACTGCTCCATCTTCTAAAAAGAGTGTACGACAACATGTTAGTCATAAGACTAGTGGTTTCACACTTCTTTCCGAAAATCTCTAAGGCTCGGGAACAAGAGTGGGCCTCAAAAAATAACAATAGCTGAAGCAATCATGTTAGCAGCAAAATATATCTTATGAATAAGAATTAAGCTATGAGCAAAGATGGAAGCAATACAGTAGTAAATAACTGAAATGTAGCACATCTATAAAAACTTATTTAATAAAAGCTTTACTAGCTAGTGCGCAATCATGCATGTGTTCACAACCTGCTACAACACCCTATGTCGACATAGTTTCACTCTTTTTTCCAACGGGGTAGTGAAGCATGCAGGCCCCACTGATGTGGCCATTAATGGCAATGGTCGGTCCTGCCATTGGTCGTACCACACTACTCAGGCCCCAATGTAAAACAATGTGTACTCTTAGATGAGAGTGACATCCGACGATAACGAAATCTGGCTAACCAACTGGGAAACTTGGTGGGGCATAAAACATGGTTAAGCTCCTGGGATACACTTCTCATTAGTGTCTAGAGTCGTCAACCTTCTCGTACTACTACCAACGGTCTACGGGCATGACCGACCCGCTATTTTTACCGCATAATAATTCACAAGCATTTCGATAAAATAAAAGTTGTTACCGTTCAGGTCTGTGGTGGTTTGCCCTGCATAACAGTAAATAATTCTTGCAGACGGTCATCTTATATATGGCTTGATCATACTTCTCAACTTTAAACAAGGAGGATGTCGATCAAGTGATCTCATTATTTAGGGTTAGCCTTGGAGGAAAATTCCGTCTCCAAGTTAACCCTAATTAATGCCCAAAAGAAGTTAAACTATGTATCAATCGGTTTTTCCAAGTAAATTGCAATAAAGGAAATGTGGTAAGTAAAGTGCAGAAATAAAAAGATAGAATAAAGAGCAGTGATAAGTGGAGTAATAAAGAGAACAAGAAATAAATAAAGTTCTTCCATCCGCAACTTCATCTCTGTTTCAAAAAGGCATCTCCGGCCATTCCAAGAAAGATTCTTCATTTCAAGGAGGTTTCTCCGTTCTAAGGAGGCATCTCCATTCTAAGGAGGTTTCTTCATTCTAAGGAGCATCTTCGTTCCAAGGAGGCGGGTTCTATAATTTTGTGGCGAGTTCTTCACTTCTTCGTGTTGTGACCATATTAGGGTCTGTTGAATTAATTGAATTTGATAACTAATTTAGTTGCATCTTTAAGCATGACTATCGGACTTTGCCGTTGATCTGTTAGAGCTTTGTTATAATTTCAAGTTTTTTTATTATAATGCTCGATTTAATCGTCAGAATTCCAAATATTCGCTAGAGAATTTGTACAAACTTCTTTTATCCTCAAATGTTTGCATTGGGGTGATTCAAGTTTATAAATTACGATCAATATAACATCTTCTGATTTTTCGCCCTTTTTATTTAATAACATTTGCATGTCGCCGCCTCCTCCACCTCTGCCGCCTCAGACCACCGCCGTCACCGTGCAACTTGCCTAGGCTGCCCGAACCGCCCGGGGGGGGGGGGCATGTTCGTCATTTTGCAAAAATTGGTGATTCATGTGACCAAACGGAGCGCCATCATTTGTCATCTCGACTCAGCCCGATGCAATTACCAACACGTCCCTCCAGAAAAGCTATAAAAAGACTCTCAGGCCTTCGTTTGAAGATAAGCAACTTCAGAGACTAAAGAGAGCTCTGAAGTTTTTTTGCGAGAATGTGAGGCTTAAATCATTCTTCGGCTTGGAATTCACTCTGATCCCTCCCTAATCCACTTAATGTTCAGCGCTTGATTTGACGTTTCGGTGAGCCACAGAGAAGGCATAAGAAATGCTTTAGTGTACTCTCTCAAGCAAGGGCGGACATACCATAGGACGAGTGTGGGCGTCCGCCCAAACTTTTTTTTAAAAAAATTGAAGTAGTATTAGACACGGTTTAAAATCGTGGCAAATACTATTTGCAGTATTAGCCACAGTTTTAAACCGTGACTAAAACTATTTGCAATAGTTGCCACAGTTTACTACTGTTGCTAATACTGTTTAAAGTATTTGTCACGTTCTATAACTGTGATTAATATTAATTGCAATATTTCTCACGGTTTATAACCTTGACTAATAATTCTAAACGAAAAAAATAAATATTAAATTATCCTCCCGTCTGGTCGACTACCAGCAGTCTGCGTCCTTTCGTCTCATCGCTGACTACCAGCAGTTAGCGACCTTCCGTCTCCTTCTTTGCCGACTACCAGCAACGACCAACCAACACATCCTTCCCGTACCTGACCTTCCATCTTTTTCTCGTTGTTCGCCGACTACCAGCAGCTTGTGTCGATGCGTCATCCTGCGTGATTCTAACATTCGGCCCACACACAATCTTATTTAGTTACTTTGTTTTTTTAAAATGTCCAATTTGATATTGTAAGTTTGTAAAATATTAGTCATTTTTCTTAAATTTTCCAAAAAAAGAATTTATCGTTATTTTATTGAATGCCCATAAAGACACATTGTGGTCGCTCTGAGAACTTCAGCAGTTTTCCAAACTTTCCCTTGCACTTAAAGCTTGTGACGGAGAGGCGGCTTGTCGTCCTCCGAAGAACTCCCAACACTTGTAAACACGGCTAAATAGTGAATTTTAGCGCGACACAGATCCGACCACGTGAGTTTTCACCTTTTTGGGGTTTTCCACAGTAAAAAAAACATCTTGGCTTTGATGTCTTAGTTTCACTTGCTTTGTGCTCGCTCAGTTCCACTCAGAGCCAAGGTTGTCCTATTCTTCGGGCCGAGGGAAAATCGGGGGATCCGCAATAATATTATATTTATTTATTTAAATATTAAAATGCAACGTTATAAAATATCTGAGACATCCCCGCAATTCGACATTTCAAAGTCAAATCGACATGAACCCTCTCATTAGACATCTACAACCACTACATATACACAAGTAATCGTGCATGGATCGTTTCATGCTCCGACATGATGGTACATCTTCATTCATTGTCCTTGTAATAAAAAATTACACATGATATAGACCCCTTAAATTTATAAGTAAAATTGGCTGCAAATAACAAAAGTAGGGTGTAGCTCCACCTCTTCACTAACTTAGGTAGTGTCATTAGTGGGGAGAGGGAATGGGGGATACTCCAAACCGCACACTACTTCCGCGATCGAAACCATGCATGAGCCAAACTACCCATGCCGGGCGGCCACCATCGCTGACTGATCAGCCATGCTGCCACCCAACCGCAGTGTCCTGTGCCGACCCACGACCTCTTAGTCGTGCACCGTCCATGTGGCCCCTTGGCCGCATGGTCGCACGGCCAGCCACGCAGCCGCACGGTCGCATTGCCCCGTATAGGCCGCACGACCCCCTTGGTCGTGCGGCCACGCGACTACTAGGTCGTACCCCTTGGCCTCAGCTGCGCAGCCCGCGATGCGCGCTCGCCGACGCCCGGCCGACTCCCACCGCACGAACATCGTCGCACGGCCACCCTGGCCAGGCAAACTCACTAACCCCTAGGTCAATAAGCGGTTCGGTTTGGTTCAATTTTATGTAAAACTGAAATTGAACCAAATAGCCTCAGTTTTTACACACCAAAAACCGAACTCAATCGGTTCGGTTTGGTTCTGTTCAATTTTTTATCCGTCGTTTCGATTTTATACATTTGCTTCTAAGTTATTTTATGTATTTTATGTGCATGAGTTTTATAATTAAATTTTATGATATTTTTGAACTATTAGAATAACAATTAGATTAACTAGTGCAAAAAATTTTAGAAATACTCAAAATGGAGTTTGACAGATCAAAAAAACTATTAAACTAATAATAAAATGAGGCATCATAAAATATTCCATTATAATTAAAAGTGAAATGTTCTATAGAAGTAACATCATATATTTCAATTCGATTTTTTTTGTTTGCACCATATGCAAACCAAATCAAAATGAGATCGATTTTCAACCACTTGAAATCTAAACCGAACTGAATCAGTTGTATCGGTTTGAAAATCGGCTCGATTGGATCGGTTTGGTACGATTCGATCAGTTTCGATTTTTTATGTATACCCCCACTAGCCCCATGTAGCATCTCCCTGCGTTCGCCTTCGTACCACCATCGTCGTGCCCCATCATTCGCAAAACCACTCATCATGGGTGTGCGTATAACAAAATATCTCATCATGGGAGTGCGTATAACGACACAACCCATCATGGGTGTGCACATAGCAGATATCGCATCACGGGTGTGCATATAGCAAAAATTCCAACATGAATGTGCCTATTGTGCAACCCCGTATTCGTGGAGTGGGGTCCCCAAGCAAGCGCAAGGAAAAATCCAGAGAACGGTCCGGGACAAGTGAGCCCAAAGGCCAGGGGGGTGCGGCGCGAGGGCGGCACCCGCCCCGACCTCCTCTCAGGGGGGCGGGTGCGGCGCGAGGCCGGCACCCGCCCCGGCCTCATCTCAGGGGGGCGGGTGCGGCGCGAGGCCGGCACCCGCCCCGGCCTCCTCTCAGGGGGGCGGGTGCGGCGCGAGGCCGGCACCCGCCCCGGCCTCCTCTCAGGGGGGGCGGGTGCGGCGCGAGCCCGGCACCCGCCCCGGCCTCCTCTCAGGGGGGGCGGGTGCGGCGCGAGCCCGGCACCCGCCCCAGCCTCCTCTCAGGGGGGCGGGTGCGGCGCGAGCCCGGCACCCGCCCCGACCTCCTCTGAGTGGGGCGGGTGCGGCGCGAGGCCGCCACCCGCCCTGACCTCCTCTCAGGGGGGCGGGTGCGGCGTGAGGCCGACAACCGCCCCGGCCTCCTCTCAGGAGGGCGGGTGCGGCGCGAGGCCGGCACCCGCCCCCGCCCCTTGATGATCTCGCTCGGAGGTCTCGCCCAGCTTGAGGGTCTCGCCCGGCCTAGTTCTCGCCCAGCTTGAGGGTCTA
Organism: Platanthera zijinensis; assembly: GCA_039513925.1. Taxonomy (NCBI): domain Eukaryota; kingdom Viridiplantae; phylum Streptophyta; class Magnoliopsida; order Asparagales; family Orchidaceae; genus Platanthera; species Platanthera zijinensis. Next base: position 16,626,210 of record CM077081.1, on the reverse strand, counting down.
CTATTTTGCCCATGGTAGGCTGCGAATAGTTGTTCAAAATAGCGGAGTTTGGTTGTTGGCAGACCATGTATGACCCCCTTTTTTTCTTTTTAAACCACCGGGGTCTTATGCCCAGAAACACCGCTTTGCGGTGACACCAACACGCCCGAGAAGGTTGTCACTACAAAACGCTAATTCTGCCGGCTATATCGATCGCAGAAGTGTAGAATAAAGTATAAGAGTAAGAATGAACTCAAAACTAGTCCACCAGAATCACATGTATATAAAATAAATCTCCATGAAGGGAGATTTCACTGCAATAAATATAAAAGTACTGAAAATAGGGTTCATGCCCGATACATCAAGTCCTCACTACAGTTCACTCATCGCAGAAGCAACTGAAAACCGTCTTCGACATGTCGCCATGTAGTAGTGGTAGTGCGCAGCAACTGATCTTCATGTCTCGCCTCCTTGTCTTGCCGGTGTTGATGCTCCTGCTGCTCAGACCCCTAAAATGATATGGTCCACCGACCGTTAGTCTAAGTATCATTCAAATCCAAGGTTAGGAAGTCATATACTAAAATTCTTCAAGACAATTCATGAAAGTGCACTTTTCAAAGGAACCAACTTGTAAACTCATCCAAATAGTATGTAGTATAATTCAGTGGATAATATGGTTATGAAAATGACATCTACCAAAATGTCATGCAATTCCAAAGTCATATGAGTCACTAGACAATTCCTAAGGTGTATGGACCCAAAGACTTACCTAGTGGTTTAAGTGGTATGCATGTGTCCAAATCCCTCCATATCTCTCCCTAGGGCTTATCACCATCCTAGGATCACATGGACTAAACACAAAGTTCATACAAGGGTGTTTCACCCCATGCCCTTCACAAATTCCCAAAGTCCAACCTTAGGGTTTGAGCTTGGGTCCTATGGCATATCTGCCCCAACCCACCCCAAATTCCATGTGGGGGTGTTTAGCATCATACCAAACCAGTGACCCAAGTTTCATCCTCTGCTGAGGTGATTTGACCACTCAAACCCACAAAGAACACTTGACCTAAATACCCCCCCCCCCCTTAGGCCAAGGCTAGGGTTTACAAAAATTCAACCCAAATCATCTCCAAATGAGATTAAATTTTTTTCCAGAATCTTATAATGACCCCAAGGACTACTCACCAAAATTTGGGAGAGTTTGGAGGTCATTAGGTCCCCTAATTAATTTACCCTAGGATTATTAAATAATTTCAAAAACTATATAAATATTATCTTCATAAATTCCCATTTTTGGACATGACCTAGGTATAGGTAATAGTGACTCCCATCCAAAATTTCAAGTCATTTGGATGACTGGATTGATGGGGGCACTCAAAACAATCTCTGACCTAGCCTAGGTATAGACCTCACCAAAATGCGTGTTGTGGTCTACCCTGAAATCCAAATTGGTTCAAACAAATTTTAAATTAAACTAGACTCTTAGGGCTACAACTTTTATGTAGAAGACTTTTTTTTAGGGGACTCTAGGTATTTTTAATATTTAATTTAAAATATCCCAGTAATGTGACAAATTAATAAAATAAGAATTAATAAATTCAGATCCATGCACGAATCTTGAAGCAGATCCAACACCTCCTGGTCATCTTCTTCCTCCAGCCAAAGGCTGGGATTCACCAAACCTGTAGCCTATTCCAGCCCTTTTTCCCGGCCACCCGGCCACCTCCCTGGCCGGCCACCACCGCCACCACCTTCATTGTGGTGGGGGCTATCGCCGGGCGGCGGCACGGCCGCCGGAGGGGCGGTTTCCGGCAAACTCACAAGATGTAAAATCCATGAAATTTCTGAAATTTCTCTCACCCGATCAGCCTCAATTGAGCCCGATTTCTCTCCTAAAAGATTTAAAGATCTAGTCCACGAAGAGAGGAGTAGAGGAGGACCTTTAAGCGAGCTTGCCGACGAGTGTGGTGGTGGTGCGCCATGGCTGGTGGTGGAGCTTTTCGGTGCTCTACAACTACACATTTAAATTGCTCGATTTCATCATGTAAAGGGTGGAAACGTCTCCTCTAACCATGGGGAAGCTTTTAAAAGAGCCAAAAGGGGGAGGGGAAAGATCTAGCATGCAATGGCCATTAATGGCCACTAAACTCTTATTTCGGCCAAGGTGGTTCTCTGAATTCAGCCACCTAAAGGCTGAGAAAAACCTCTGGTCTCCTCTAAATGATGAGGGGAATTAAGATGAATTAAGACTTTGGAATCAATTTAAGAGGGACTCTTGCTCTCCTATGACCATTAATGGCTTTCTCTCTCCTCTTTCTCTCTCTTCCTTATGGGAGAAATTAAATTCAGTCACTTTGGTGGTTGGTTATGGTTATTCAACTCCTCAAAACTGATGAGGGAGAATGTATCCATCAATTGGAGAGGTCCTTGGTCTCCCTTGGCCATGAATGACCTCTTTTCTCACTTTCTCTCTCCTCCATTAAAGGGGGAAAATGGAGCTTTCTCTCTCCTACTCACCATGGCCGAATTTTGATTTCTCATCCAGCCAATTGGCACCCCACTAACTCATATTATTAATTAAAATAAAGTTAGCCCAAGTTGAGGAAATGTGTTTGAGCTTGGGTTAGCCCATTTGGGCTAATTTGACTTATTTCAAGACTTGAGTTGACCTTGGTCAAATTGACCATTTGGGTTGACCCCAATGGGTCCTTGGTGACCCATTGCCCTCCCCTAAAGTCTAGAAAGGCTTGGGTTGGGTTGACTTAGCACCTTGATGGTCACTTGCCCCTTAGTTAGGGCACTTTGACAACTTTAGGGCTAGGGTTGACTTGGGCCAACTCAGCCTCTAAAGTTGACCCCAATGGGTCTTTGGTGACCCATTGACTTCAACCTAGGTCTAGGAAGACCTAGGTATTGTTGGTTGGGCACATTAGGTGCAGAATGCACTTAGTTAGAGCATCTTGCTCAATTTAGGCTTAGGATGATCCTAGGTCAACTTGGTCACCCTGTGTTGACTCCAATGGGTCCTTAATGACCCAATAAACCTTCTAAAGGCTAGGGATGTTATGGTGGGGTCAAATAGTGAAGGTGATGCCCTAAAGTCAAACCCTATGTTAGATAGTTGGAATGTGTTATTTGCAGACCACAGTGATCTCACCTTCATGCCTAAGTTCAAATGGTCTCTTTGAGCTTCCAAGGGTTCTGTCATGACAAAACCATCTTAGGGGTCTAGTTAGAAATGAGATGTTACAAACCAGCCCCGGGGCATTTCAGTAATTTTAAAGCAGCGAGATTGCGCTATTGGCAGGCCATCCTAAAAAATCTATAAATAGACCCTTGGGGTGCCTTGGAGAAGGATTCCGTTTTCACCAATCATCATCATCTTCCTTCATCCTCCAAGGCACCTAGCTCAGCATTGGCGAGGGAGCGGGATATCTCAAAGGTCTACCGGGTGTGAGGTGGGATCTTCACGCTAGAGCCAAGGTTCATTTCCAAATTCAGGTCTCTCACCAAGGGACGACTTGGGAGAAGTAGGTGTGAGCTGCACCCTAGGTCCGAACTCTAGGTGGAATCGAATTTCAGTTTCAACACGTATAACAAAATATCAAATCGTGGGTGTGCGCATAACGAAAATCCTATCATGGGTGTTTGACTGTTTGTATAGCAAAATATCTCATCATGAGTGTGCCTAAAGAAAAATATCTCATCATGGGTGTGCGTATAACAAAATATATGATTATAAGTGTGCGAATAATAAAATATGTGATTACGAGTGTGTAGATAACCAGATTTCTTATCAGCTTATTTACCAAAATATCATTCTTCGTATCTATAAAAGGGTCATAAGTCCTTCATTTGGGGATACCTTGTCTTCTACGCCAGAGGGAGCTCCAGAGCATTCCTTCGAAGATCTCCTATAGTCCTCCCTGCGCACTTGAAGATTCTTTTGAAGACCACTTTTGGTTTTAAAGATCGCTCGAAGATCTCCCTCAGAGTTTGAAGATTCTTTGGAGAATTTTCATCGGCACTTGAAAACCGCCTCCAGAGTTCGAAGATTCCTCGGAAACCGCTTGAAGATCTCCTTCAGCTCTTAAAGATCCCTTTAGAGCTCTGAAGGTCGCCTTCGCTCCTTGAAGGTGTAACATCCCAAAAATTTTTGTGACGTGTTCTGTTAATCTCAGGATCTAGTTGTGTGTGTAAGAATGATCGGCAGCTTCCGTGAATCATGGTATTTATACTCGTTAGTGTTATGTTTCTTGTCAAATCGTTTTTTTATAACGTCTTTCTTTAAAAGATTTAAGTTCGACGTGATTAATTAGGGGTGCGAGAAGAGATTGCATGTAAATGAATTTTTTAAGCGGAGGCAAATTTCTAATTTAGAGAGAACTAGATTTTCTTCCTAATCATGGGTTATAATTGAAAACCACGATTTCAATTTAACCCTCTACTCATTTCCCTAAATCACGCTCTCCCCTTGATTACATATCATAATCGAGCATGGTTTAGAAATCGCTGCAAGGTCGCCCTCTCGCTAACTCTCCTTTTAGCGAGTGTAAAAAAAAGCTCTCAAAGTCGAGCCCGCGACATTAACGAAACCTTCGCGCCTCTTATTTCTCGCAGACGACTCACGCGGTAGGAAATTTAAGGTTTTCTGTTTTTCATCGCAGCAGACGGACGATACGACCCCTCTTCCCGTGTAATATCGCCATCGTTAGCAAGGCAGGGACCTGTTTCTCCTTCAGAAACCCTGATGTTTTCCTCCATGTTTCTCGTAGAGACCCGATAATCCTTTGTTTTGAGTTATGGCTCTCGTATATCCCTTCGTAGCGATATCTTTGGTCAGGTAAGATGTATCTCCTCTGTCCAGTGGCCCTCTTAATATTAGGTCTTTTCTTTTCTTTCATGGTAATTTTAAGCCAAAGTAAGGTTTCATTTTTCTTCTCCAGAAATTTTAGGAGCCTCTTGTGGAAATCTGAAGTCCTTTTCAACGACTAAGCTCAGCAAGGCCAGTCTCCTACTTCAGCATCTGGTTTCCCTCTGTTTGCGGGTTTGGTTACAGGTATTAGTAACCCCTTACCTTTGTCCGAGTGGAGATTTAGCAACTTTTGCTCTATGAGAAAAAAGGGTCAGATCCTTATGCTAGAATGTTTATTTCTAATAACCCTATCAAACTCTAGAGGGATGAAGTGATGCCTAAACTTGAGGGGTTTCTTCTATGATTTTGATTTAAGAGTCTCTAATTTTACTTTCAGAACAGAATAATTTCGTATAGTGATTTCATATTTGGAAAGAGGTAAAAGTCTTTTTTTGTTTTTGCCTTTAAATCATTCCTTTCCGTATATTGCATCACTCATAGTGTTGTAGTGTTTTCAGCAAAACCCTAAAGTTTATGTAATTAATAAGTTAGAGTTCATGTTGTATTTCAGATTTATGAACCAAGTTGGCTTAAAGCAGGAAAGAATATGTGATTCCATAATAACCTAAAGAAATCATACATCCGCATCTTGTGTACGAACACCGCAATGTTAGGTAAGAAATTTGACTTTTTCAGGTAGACATATCATTTTTTATAATTCATATATTAAATTATCTCAGTACACGTATATGAAGATACAAGTTCATATTATCACCAATCAGACCAACTACGAAGGAATAAGTTAAAATGATTGAGAATTAGACACTACTTAGTCAAAATCATGAATCAAATGATAATGAAATTAACAGAGCAGGGCATACACTCAGCCACTAAAGTAATAGTTTAATTCACGATTAGAACTAGTTTAAAGTGTAAGATATATTTAGGCTAAAATACCAGATTATGTCATATGAAGTATTTTAATTCAGTGCACTCAAATTGGGGGTTACACCAAGAATGTCGTACCAACTAGATGATATCAATCCCGAAAATGACAAGAGGGGTCCACCCTCATACTTTTGGTGGAGGCGCACCACGGCATTCATAGGGCCAACAACCCACCATACGAGATTCAAACTTAGGGTCGATGACCCTTGATTTCAGATATGGAACTCCTCAGATAAGAGTCTATGTTCTCCTCGAAGGACATTCAGTTCAAGACACTACCGAGTTCACCACTCAGACTGCAGTTTCAGTTTGAGCGCAGTCGCCATTAAAAACAAGATTTAATAAGACAATCATAAAATCTACTAGAATTTACAGTAGACAAAATTCAGAAACTCCAAAAATCATTGTCCAGCAGAAACCAGTAAATGAGACAGATTTTATAATAGTACGAAATAACAAGATTAACAGTACTCAATATTACGTATTTTTATACAATTTTTTTTTATTTTTAAGTGTTGCTGGGAGTAGTCTTTTTTACTCTCTAGTTGTCCTGACCCAGTTAGAACTTGTTTTTATAGGATCTCAAGTCAGGGGTTTCGCATAGGACAGACGACGCGGTCTACACTGTCATTAGTTCCCTTCAATTGTACCTCCCTTAAGTTGTATTTCTTTTTATTTTCATTTATGTTTTGATGTACCACGCTATTTCAGATTTTCAGTATTTCAACTTCAGTGTATTTTTAGTTCTAGATGATTCTGTGAATTCAAAAATTGAGGTATTTTTGTTGTAAGCTATCTTTTAACACTTTTTATTTATGTCAGTTATGTATCAATTTTAATATTATTGTTTAGTTTATTTCTTATCGCGGGTCCCGACCAGACTGCTGATTTGTTGTTAAACTAAGGCTTCATTTGATTTAGCGTTTTCGGGCGGCGTTTTGAGCAAACGCCACCGGGCAGAGGGCAACCAAAAACGCCCCCGCACCTCTCCGTTTTGACCCCCATCTCCCCCCCCCCCCCCCTCCGGTTCGAAAGCTGTGTTTGGACCCTCTTGCTCCTCACGCCGCCGCTAAACCAAATGAAGCCTAAGTTGTGGTGTTTCAAACCCCCCCCCCCCCCCCAAAAAAAAGACAGCTCGAAGAGTTCATCCAGCCCCGTCACCAAAGTCCAGAGCCCCTGTAGTCGCATTCATCAATCCAGATCGCTCCCAAGCGCGCTCACCGCCATCACATTCCAACCGGCCTCTGTGGCCTAGGGCGCTGTTACGTGCACACCACTTTTGGCTATGTGCACACCATTGATATGTGCACACCATAAATTTTATTTGGATGCCAAATTGTTAAATAAATATCAAAATAAAGTTTGAGTTTTTTTTACTTCAAATATAAAAAAATTCTTCATTTTTACATTTCAAACAAACAAAATAAAAAACAAAAATCTCAAATCATTTCCACCAATATAAATAAAAATTTGCACGGTTCATTTTTAAGTTCATGAAGACATGCACGAACGTAAAAAAAATATGAATATTAGTTGTCTTAAATAATTAAAATATTTGAAAGTTACTTAAAATTGAATATTAATATCTGTACGGATATTTTGCTTGTTCAAGCTTCCTTTTGGTTGCCCTTTTAAGCTACCTGGAACCTAAGGTTCTACAGTTTCGTTTGCTGTAGGATTCAATAACTCACGTAATTTTCTTTTCAATTCATTTTTTGAATAGCCGATGATGTATTGTATTTTTGGAGTATTTCATCCAACTCTACTTGTATGTCATGTGAAGCGAGGCTGAAGTTAGTTTCGGCTTTCAGGAGAAATGGGAGCTGGGTGTGCGCTTAGGTTTAAAATGGGTGGGATTGGAAAAAAATAGTGGTATTGTTTATAGTAAGAATTTGGTGTGCACATAGCCAAAAGTGGTGCGCACATAACATCGCCCTTATTTTAACAGTTTGATGTGCACATAACAACGCCCTAAAATAATGTGTAACAAGCAATGATGTGTCACCCCAAAAAAAAACATTTGCAACTCTCAAGAAAGAGTGGAATTTAACCGACACCTGCCCGACCCATGGTTTTTCCCCTCTTAGATTTACCACATAAATAACTCATTTGTCACTTGTTGGACCTTTTTGTGACTGCTTACGCGCTCAACTCACTTCCAAGCTCGGACAATGCGCCTCGACTGATCTACGAGCGCTTAGAGTGACCCGCAACAACAACTAAAAAAGAACTCAAACAGAAATTTGAACGTTTTACCAAAAAAAATTGTTTTCCATTGAAAGCAAAATAATATATATATATTAATTTTATGTTGAGATTTAACATAATCAAATTAATAGCAATATATATTTATTATTTGTATTATAAAAATTTAAGAGCGAAAAGAAATCATTTCCTGTGCTGACACGCTCAGGCATCCTCGCCAGCTGTTCTACAAGCTTCACGACTACTGTGTCAGCCTTTTGAAGAAGAAGAATAAATTTCTTTAAAATGAAGCAAACAATTTTTTTTTAACTTCAATAAAAATACACATCTACCCCTCCCCGCCGCCGCAAATACCAGCGATCAACACCGGCAGCCTCGCGATCGACCCTGCCGTCGTCTCACCTTCCCTGCGCCGCCGTCGGCCGTCTGAACTAGTTGGAGCAAGCGGCGGCGCTGGCGGAAGAACCCTCCCGTCTTCAAATAGCTTCCCGGCGCCGACAACCTCGTGATCCCCCGCCGCCTCGCCGCCAGATAGAAAATCCCCCTCCGCCGCGCCGAGCCGCCGTTCCGTCCGGAGAAACTCCTCAAGAGTTGTAGGGCCCATGTCCCCGCGGCACAATCTCCACCATCCGCTCCCAATGGGCCGCCTCACCTTGGGCTTCTGATCAACAACCCCACCACCGCCGGCGATCGACGCGGGCACTTCGATTCGCCTGCCGGAGGGGATCCAATCTCGGCTGGCCGATATTACAGGCGAAGTGAGGCCCATCAGGGTTCCCAGTGTGGTGCTCCGGTCGGGGAAGAAGGAGCCGGTGGACTGCGCGGGAAATGAAAGTGGTGAAGAGGGGATTTATTAATTTAATCTACGGCGGAGGAGGGGGCTTTATACTTACCTCGGTGTCGAGATCGGAGGAAGATGGGGAGGAGTTGGATGACGAAGGGAAGAAGTCGGCGGTGAGATCCATCTTGTCGGAGAAAAATTCAAGATGCCGAGAGAGTGGTGGCGCCGGCGGTGTCCCTCCGCCTCTTCGAAGCCTTTTTTGCCCTTTTCTACTGGTTGGAGACGGTGATTTTTTTAGTAAAAAGACGCTTGTGCCCTTTATTTATCGTGCGTACGATTTGGATTTATTGCTTTCACTATCGAGGGGAAGCTCCCGAGCTTAATAATTGCGAAAAAGTCCAAAATAAATGATTATTTGTAGTATTCAATTATTAATTATTTAGTTTCAACTTTCAAGTCTGAACGTAAATAATAAATAAGACACATTTATTTATTTTTTATTATTTCTGGCAATTATATATTAGCAACAGTACAGATGGCATATTGTCATATTTCATATATGGCTATGAGACTGTAAGAAGATGTAGTTGTTATTTAAATTAGATTTATGTATCAATTTAAAAAGGGCGCTGATATTTGCAGACCTACAATCGATATTTGCATGCTAATATTTTTTAAATTTATAAAATTTATAACCTGAAAAAAAAAACAACTTAATTGCAACCACTCAGCACCCACCGCCAAATTCGTGATTTCCGCCTTCACGCCTAAACGGAACTCCTTGCCACTGCCTTGAGCGCTCGGAAACGCCACCAAAGCCCCTCCAAAGCCTCCTTGCCGCCATCGCCGCCGCCTGGAGTACTATTTGTCGTCGTTGGTATGTATTCTCACCCATATGCTTCTCTCTCATGCCGCTCTGTTCATTTCCGCCCCTTGCTCCTGTTTCTTTTCCATTTTTGTAGGGTTTCATGCTCATTGCTGCCATCGCCGCTGCATGGAGATATTCTTTGGTGGTTTTCTTTTTAAAAGTCAGAAGAATGCTTGAATATTATTATTTCACCGCCCTGAGCAGAAAGAACATGAATTTGGTATATACGATGAACCGTGGCACTGTTCTTGTTAAATGTCGAAGCTAATTTTTGTTGTATCCCAGATCCCATCAACAAAATATCAATGAACATGATTATGGGAGTGTTGTAATTTTGGGAATTCTTTTTCTAAAGGATTAGACCCCAACCAGTCACCATACCAAATTGAAATTTTCTCATCCCCATATTGCCAAGCAATTAGATGGTCAACTACATTTTAACACGAGAAAGATGATGTCAATTTGCATAATCCAAATTCTCAATTTCTGAATGACAAGGATGTGTGTTCATTGCTATAACAAAGTTGACTCGTGATAATCTAGAATGTCATTTTGATTTTGTTTGAATTATAAAATCTAGCTTTTGTTTGAATCATGTGTATAGTTTTGAGTATATTTTTTTTTTATCAATTAGTAGAAAAAAAAGATAAAGAAAATTAAATTTAAATTTTTTTGGAATGGGTGCAAATATCCGTCGGGACTGCAAATATATATTTGAGGGTTACAAGCATCCAAGACCTGCAAATATTGATTGTAGGCCTGCAAATATCAGCGTCCTTTAAAAAAATATAATTAAATGTTAAAATATTCTGAGAAAAATTTATATTCATATACAAGATTCTTTAGATCATTTTATTTTTTTTATTTTGCATTCGCATGTTGTTAGAGGCGCTTAAGTTTTGGCTTCAACAACCTACCTCTTTTCATTTGGAATGAGAAAAGGTTGGGATGTACGAACTGCAATCATGTTGTTGGGTCGTCTTTATGGCTCTTACGTTGTTATGTTAGAGAAGAGGGAGGGTAAATTGCAGCGCGATCCGACGGATGCGAGCCGCTGCACTTTACCAATCCGATGGATGCGAACACGTGGAGATGAGTGCACATATCTCAAAGCAAGTTAAGATATGCACGCATCTCCGCGCAGCCTAAGATGAGCTCGCAGCCATCAGATCGCCCGCATTTTACCGTGCAGTGCATTCTTTGCACTTTACCCTCCCCGAACTCAGTTATGTTATGAGTGACGTCTATGTTGGGCTTACCTTACTCGTGCAGAGCGGCAAACAAACTGTTTGCACCAAATTTAATGTGCAATAAGCTAGTGGAGGCCGAGTTCATTCCAATAAACATAAGCATGCAAGGGAGAGACCCACAAACAAAATTGATATCGATCTTAACAACATTACCACCAATCATGGTTACAACTTTCAAATACATATAATTATGGAGAAAATGCAAAGGAATTAGTAGTATATTTCAAGCAAATTGTCTTTTTCTTGCATTGAAAATCACAGATTATAAGTACAACATATGTTTAGCGCATTTGGTAGAAAACTCATCAATATAAGCCTATAAGGTGTCACCTCTATTTGGCACGATGGTGACCATCATAAACACAGTTGTTATGAATTATCATTTGTGAACGTTCAACCTTGTTATGAAAATCGATCGGTTCAAGAGCAAATGAGGAATCCCCTATTCCAAATAAAACTTCTAATGACCAAACGAGATTACAAAGAATAATAATAACGCACGAAAAATAAACAAACACCATAAAAGAACACCAAGATTTAAAGTGGTTCCCCTAAATTGAAAATAGGTACGTCCACTATGTAGGAAGAGATAAATCTACTTATAATTTCTCAAACATACAATATGGCTAAAATAGAGGAATAAAATTGAACCGAGAAAAAGATGAAAAATCTCGAACTCTCCAAGATCCGGTCGTAGACGTTGCGACTAGAAATCAAGACGGCGACGAGAGACGAATGCCGATTATAAAGAAAGAAGGACCTCCGATTCGGCGACCGACATGAAGAGAAAGTCGACAGTAGGTACTTTGAAGAGAAGCTGACGATCTTCGGCCGAAACTTGACTGATGCACTGCGCTCCATGGATGGTCAGCCACACCACTATATATAGGTGGTGGAAGAAACCCAAAATTGGTATGGTGGTCACCATAGGAAAATGAGATGAAATCCTTTCCAAAAATCATTTATCATCCACAAAATAATGCGGATGCCAAATTTGGAGCGGTCTCCAAAACGGAATGACGACAACAATGAAAGGTGATCAAAGATCCTTTTAAGGAAATCCTCCATTAATATCAAAGTAATGAAGATTTGATTGATTTTGGAGCGGATTGAGGGGGGTGCCAAAAATGGAGGCATGAATAATCTTTTTTTAAATAAGGAAGATCCTCATATTAATGCTGGCGGAATCCAGGAGAGGCGGCATCATTCACGCAACAATCTCCATCTTGACGTCTCTCCCAAGACTAGCTCCACCGGGCTGAGAAAACTCCAAGATACCTCAACGGTCACCAAGATCCAAAACCCAAAGAGACAAACTGAATGAACTTCGGCTGATAATGGATCCCAAGAGAACTCCCCTGATTCTGATCAGCACACCAACTGGAATGACGTGGCTGACTCGAAAACACTCCACCTGAAGCTAAATATCAATTGCTCCACCTCCAGCGATAGTCTCCCATAGCAAAACTGAACCTGTCAAGATTTCTGGCCTTTGATGTGTGCGCGTGAGAAAAATTGATAAATGCAGACACACCAAGAAAGAATGCAAACAAACAGACCTCAGCATGAAAAGATGAACCCCTATGAGAACTGATCAAAGACGGTTTGACTAGACACACTCTAAGCTAATAAATGAGTAGTAACAAAAAAATAACTTAGGTAATAGGGGATAAAAATTGTTGAAGCCGAGAAATTTCTCAACCTCAGAAATCGGACTAGGCAACCTGAAGTTACTGGTCGGCCAGTCGGGAAGATGATCTCTGGTCAGAAAACAGGAACGAATTGCGCAAACAAGACCCCAGGTTGCTACGGCGGGAAGGTCCCACCACGTACCCAGTTGCTTAGGAGAAGCAACCCCTTCTCAACCAGATTGGCCGAGCTAGGTACGAAGGAGGCGAGCTTGAGCAATAACGAGTCAAGGGCAGTTGCTGGAACTCGCGAGGGCTCAGGCCGAGAATTGCTTGTTTCTCCTTCGTACCCCTGGGGTCCTATTTATAGGGAAAACCAAAGAGAGGGGGGGTCTTACTTATACCCCCACCCTGGCGAGTTGGCGACTTCCCTGGGGAGCTCGCCTGGAAGAGGCGAGTATCTGGTCATAGTCGCCACCTGGCGAGTTGGCCTGGAGAGCTCGCCATACTCGCCCGAACCTTCCGCGGCCCGGGGTGCTGGTCTGGATCCCCAGCTTGTCTTGTTGCCCTTGACCTTTGATGACCTGGCGGTAGTAGGGCCCTCCCTCGTCGAATATGGGTTGTACACAATCCCCGCTCTTTTTGGGCGACATAGGAGCCCGGAAAGATTCATCCAACACTTATTCGGCGAGCATCCCTGCCGGGTATATGATCAGCTCGCATCGTCGTCTGCTGGTAGAGTAGTCTATAAATAGGGGGGGCTTCGTTTTTGAGACGGTCCCTGGAGCTCGCCGAAGATGTCGGACGCTGAGCAATTGTTGAAGGACAATCTCGCCGCCCTGTCTGGCCTCCTCGGCATAGCCAGGTCGAAAAGATCGCGAGAGGATGACCCTACTGCCTTGCCCCCGTCGAAGAAGAAGAAGACGAAAAAGTTCAAGCAGCCCGCCACTACGGTGGTCAGCTCGCCTCTACTACCGCATCAGGTCGCCGCGGCGACTGAAAATCCCGTAGTGTCGTCCAGCACCCAGAGGGTGTTGAACGACCTAGGGCTCGATGACCTCCCTGGGTCGACCCGAGGAAGCCCGCTGGAGAACCCGGGGGTGACCGAGGAGCTCGCGGCCGTGAAGGAGTCCGCGGCGTCTCAGGCCGAGGTCGTCACCGTGACAGGTCGCTACTTCGAACTCTTCCCTGCTGGGTTGTCGCTGCTCCTTTGCTGACTTCTTTTCTTATGCAGATTCTCCGATTGCCGCGGACGCGGCACTTGATGTCGTCCCCCTCAGCTCGGCGCCCTTACTCGCCCTGGCAGCCGACAGGCCGTCCAAGACCGCCTACACGGTCAGGATAGGCCTCGGCTCGGGGAAGGCGGCTGGGGCGGCATTGGTGAAGGGCCCCCCGCCTGCGAGTAAGGAGCGGCCGGCGAAAGCCACTCCTGCCGGGTCATCTGGGCCGGCGCGCGAGGTTCCTCCGGCGAGTATGGCTGCCGGTGTTGTTGCGAGCGGCGGGAAGATACCCCCGGTGAGCGCTCCATTGCCGCCGCCGCCCGGGGTCGCCACTCCTGGCCAGACGCCGAACACCGGCTTGCCCCCTCCGCCGCCTCTGTCTGCCCTGCCGAAGGACCATCCGCGACCTCCTCCGCCTCCTGCGCCGAGGGCTCCGCACCACTCTGCGAGCTCATCTCAAGCTCCGCCGCTGGTGAAGAAGCCGGAGAGGCCGCGGCCACCCTACTTTCCTCCGCGGGTTGGAGACCCTGACTACGTCGGCCAAGGGTCTGGAGAGCGCGGGCAGGGTAGGCCTGCCGATCTTCCGAGCAGCTCTTCGGGGAGGCGAGATACCTCCGGGCGACCTCCTTCGCTGCGCCGATCTCGATCTCCTCGCCGTGGTGAGCCTCCTTCTACTTTGACTACCGCTCTTGCTTTTTCTATCCTGATGACCTTCCTGCCTTGTCAGATCGCCCGGCGGCCTCTGGGGCGGCTTTCATCGACGCTCTCGGGCTGTCCGGGAGCGAGTATCGCCAGGCCGCCATTCGCGCCCACATGGAGCTGGAGAGCAAGTTCGACCAGCTCGCTATCTGCGATCCTCACCGACGCATCTCGGCTCTGGAGGCGAGGATGGCCAAGGTCGAAGGGCTCCAGTCGACCTTGGAAAACTATGAAGCTCGCTTTCACGTGGTCAAAGAAAATGACCGCCAGCTGCAGTTGAACAGCCACCGTCTGCAGCTGGTGCTTGACGAGCTGGCCGGCATCCGGGCGAGCATGGGGTCTGCTGGACGTCTGGCGAGGATGGAGGAGCAGCTCAGGTTTGACGACGATGCGACAGCGCTGGCGACGGAGCATTACCGGCGTGCACGCGAGATTGGCTGGGCTGGGCGACATCCGCACCCTCCCGAGCGGCCGAGGGCGCCATAGTTTTTCTGTTTTTTCGAATGTAACTCGCCTTGCGCGACTTGTACTTCCGGACCTATTTTTAATTTGATTAATTCATGTGTGCGAATATTCTCGCCTCTTTGTGCGTGCTTTATTTCTTGATGTGCCGAGCTTTAGTTCACCTGATAATGTCGCAGGTTTATCTTCATCGTGCGAGCTCGTTAGATACTCGCCGGGACGACTGACCCCCCCTGGGCTTGTCATATCTATAAATAGGAGGGGTAGGTGGGTCATAAAGCGTATTGCGTTAGCGACCTTCTTTCCTCCTGACGAGTATCTGAGCAATCAACTCGCCGCTCTCATTGCTTTCGGATCTCGCCAATATGGTCGGTGACGACGCCAGCGCTCGCCGACAGGCCCACGCAATTAACTTCGCAGACGCGGCTTTTAAGAAGTCCATAACCACCGAGAAGGAACTGGCGACCTTCAAGGAACGCTCCCTGCCTGAAGGATACTCGGCCAGACTCCCCACTCGCAGCGAGCGCCTCAATACCCATATTGAGGGTTCGCTTGTAATGTCGCTGCGTCACTTCGACGCAGGTCTCCGGCTGCCCTTCTGGCCGGAGTTCTGCGAGATCCTGCGCTACTTCGGGATTGTCCCCGCGCAGATCAATCCCAACGGCGTGGCGATCATCATGGGATTCCTATGCTTCCTTCGGGAAGAGAGGATCGCTTTCGACCTCTCCGTCTTCCGCCGCATCTTCGCCTTTGCGGCGACCTCGGAGGGGGTCATCTTTTTTAGCAGCCATGTCTGCACCTTGGTTGGGACCGCGAATAAGGTCCATCGCTGGAGCGAGCAGCTGATTGTCGTTCATGGCGACTTCGGCGGTATTCTCGGCAGGCCGCACCAACCAGCCGATGTCGCCTTTCTTCCTCCCATCCTCGAAGGAGCTCGCGAGCAGCTCTTCGAATACTTTCGCGGTCGGCGCTTTGACGTCATTTTCTGGCGACTAAACGTCAACGTGCTCGAGCCAGTCCACCCTAACGAAAGTAAGCCGAACTCGAAATGCGCCCAGGTTACTCGCTCGCCCTTTTGCCGCTGAAGCTAACTTTGTCGTGCGTTTTGCAGTTTCCAACGAGCTTCCAGAGAAGCCGCTTCCTTTGGCGAAGGAAGTTGCCGCCACGCAGTCGGATGCTCGTCCTCCTGCCGACGTTGGGGAGAAGAAGGCGGTTAAGGGAAAGTCGCGGGCCAGCTCGCAGGGTCCCGCGAGGAAGAGGGCGAAGACCTCGTCGCCACGATCCGTCGATTGCCGGTCGCCGACGGGCGCCCAGTCGCCCCATTTCCACCCCAACTACGGCCTTGGGCAGGGGGTGGTGGACGCCTTTGGTCGCCCGCTCGTGACCTGGTCGGCGGGGGAAAACTCGGTGTCGCTGAGCACCAACCTCCCGTCCTGGTCGACTGACTGGGAGGACAATGGGGAGGCGTTCGCCGTCCTCCACGCCATCTACGGTCGGGCCGACGCGGAGTCCGTCATGGAGCTGACCCCGACGGAGCTCGCCCACCAGTCGGCCTGTGCGCTCGCTCGGTCTGCCGAGCTGGGTCACTACTCGGCGAGGAAGCTGTTGGAGACGACCGATGCCCTCAAGGTCGTCTCCAAGAAGGCCATCGACCTCGGCATGCAGTCAGTCCGCTGGAAGGACTGCGAGGTGAGCTGTCCTTGGGTGGGTTTGCTCGATTTGCTTCGTTTGATAGATCCTGACGTCGATCATTTCGCAGGCTGCCGAGATAGAAGCGGCGAAGAAACTCTCCGAGTGCGAGGAGAAGCTCGCCGCCTCCCAGGCCGAGCTGGAGGCGGCCCAAACTCGCGCAGCGGTGATGGAGACGAGGCTGGTCGCTGCTGAAGGACGGCTGAGCTCCTCAACCCCGCTACCCGAGGACCCGGCGCGAGTGGTGAAGCAATCACGCGTCCTCTGGGAGGAGAGATCCTCCATTCGCCGCGAGATTGCGCGGGTGGCGGGGAACGTCATACTCGCGCGCCTTAGGCTCGGGGGTCAGCTCGTCGAGGGGGAGAAACCGCTCACTGTCGACGAACTCATTCCCGAGCTGCTCGCCGAGGGGACTGTCCCGCCGTATAGCGCGTCGTCGCCGATCAGCTCCGGTGATTCTGACAGCAGCGGTAGCGGAAGCAGCAGCGGCAGCGGAAGCAGCAGCGGCGAGAGCGCAGAGAGCGACGACTTTGCAGATATCGGCGATATCGGGGATGATGAATATCGGCCTGATACTGGCGACGACGAGTCCTATTTGCTCGCCGATATTCTTTTTGTAAACCAAATTTTTGACTTAATGATTTATACAAAGTTTCGGTTTTTTCCTTCCTGACTGGATGTTACTCGCTAGGCTTATAGGCTCGGAGAGGAACGCTCGCTAGGTCGCAGGGGGATGGTCCCGACATCGACCATCCGCTCGCCGGGACTTACTCGCCCCTGCACCCGGATACCCGTGAACCTGCTGAGATAACCGCGCGGGTGGCGTGTGGGACATACTTACATGCCCCCCGGGGCTCGCTTACTCGCGCGGTTCCAGCTCGCTTCCCCGCATGGGATCTGCTCGCCTACTCGCACGAGATCAGCTCGCCTGCTCGCGCGAGGTCTGCTTGCCTGCTCGCGCGAGGCCTGCTCGCCTGCTCGCGCATGACGAAATTTGAACCGGGCTTAGTCGTCGAACATAGCCTGCGGGCCCCTCATTCTCGTCATCGAGGAGATCGGCCGATTCCCGAGGAGAGGAGCTCGTGAGGATACCGGTCTTACGACGCTGCTCAACTCGAAGTCTTGAATTACAATCGAGGAGATCGGCCGATTCCCGAGGAGAGGAGCTCGTGGGGATACCGGTCTTACGACGCTGCTCAACTCGAAGTCTTGAATTACAATCGAGGAGATCGGCCGATTCCCGAGGAGAGGAGCTCGTGGGGATACCGGTCTTACGACGCTGCTCAACTCGAAGTCTTGAATTACAATCGAGGAGATCGGCCGATTCCCGAGGAGAGGAGCTCGTGGGGATACCGGGCTTACGACGCTGCTCAACTCGAGGTCTTGGATTACAATCGAGGAGATCGGCCGATTCCCGAGGAGAGGAGCTCGTGGGGATACCGGTCTTACGACGCTGCTCAACTCGAGGTCTTGGATTACAATCGAGATCGGCCGATTCCCGAGGAGAGGAGCTCGTGGGGATACCGGTCTTACGACGCTGCTCAACTCGAGGTCTTGGATTACAATCGAGATCGGCCGATTCCCGAGGAGAGGAGCTCGTGGGGATACCGGTCTTACGACGCTGCTCAACTCGAGGTCTTGGATTACAATCGAGGAGATCGGCCGATTCCCGAGGAGAGGAGCTCGTGGGGATACCGGTCTTACGACGCTGCTCAACTCGAGGTCTTGGATTACAATCGAGGAGATCGGCCGATTCCCGAGGAGAGGAGCTCGTGGGGATACCGGTCTTACGACGCTGCTCAACTCGAAGTCTTGAATTACAATCAAGGAGATAAGCCGATTCCCGAGGAGAGGAGCTCGTGGGGATACCGGTCTTACGACGCTGCTCAACTCGAAGTCTTGAATTACAATCGAGGAGATCGGCCGATTCCCGAGGAGAGGAGCTCGTGGGGATACCGGTCTTACGACGCTGCTCAACTCGAAGTCTTGAATTACAATCGAGGAGATCGGCCGATTCCCGAGGAGAGGAGCTCGTGGGGATACCGGTCTTACGACGCTGCTCAACTCGAAGTCTTGAATTACAATCGAGGAGATCGGCTGATTCCCGAGGAGAGGAGCTCGTGGGGATACCGGTCTTACGACGCTGCTCAACTCGAAGTCTTGGATAAAATCCTGCGTCCTTACACATTTTGGAGATTAATCCCAGAGACATCTTGGCAAGAAAGAAACTCCCCCCGGAGGGACGCTCTTGATCCTGCCGAATCGGGGGATTGGTGTCCAGACCCGTCCCTCAGAATCCCCCTAGTTGGAAAAGATGAAAGTCAGATCTATCCTAGAGATTAGAATAACACACGCAACAAGAATACATGAAATAAAAATTGCAATCCAGACGACACAAGAATTTTATAGTGGTTCCCCAACAACTTGGGTACGTCCACTCTTCTACCACCCTTGGTAGGAATCCACTCAGGATGAGTTGATCAGGTGTCCTGACACCAATGAGCTTTTGATCAGGTGCTCAAAAACCAAAGCTAGATTTTTTGATCAGGTGTCTTGCCACCACTGAGTTTTGACAAGGCTCTCAGAACCAAGCAGAACTTTTGAAGGGAGTTCAGGAACCCTTTTACAGCGGGAAAAGAAAAATAAGAGTTGAAGGTGTCTTCTCTGTTCTCAATCAAATGAGAGAAGCACAAGTGGATTGTTGATGTCAAAGCTCCCCCTGAGATGTAGAATGGTTCAGGAGTGGAAGCTTTGCACAGGGTGATAGGCCTTCAGTGGATGACTGCTCCAGCAAATGATGATTTCAGCAATGGCTGAAATGTTTGTTGTCTTGGAGAGTAAATGATGAAGCCTTGATGATGATCTTCCAGTAAGCCTTCAGACTGATGTAGATAAGTTGTCTCTTCAGGCTTCCTGGAACAGTAGATCTGAGAAGAGAACTTTATTGTACAGGTGATGTTGAGTTCTTCCTGGAACTCGGATTCCTGTATCTTATTTTCACTGTATTCTCTCTCTGTTTCACTACTATATTGTTCCTCTGTAAATCTGTGTATATATATATATATCCTGATAGATGAGCAGCGGACATTTGAATAATAGCATTAATTACTGCTTCCTTTTGAATACTCCAACGGCTATAATACTCATAAAAGCATTCCTGTAATAGTCCTTTAATATAGCTGTATAATAACAGCTGGTTTTGATAGGACAAAAGATATCCTGAAAATCCGCCTGGAAAACTTGCATTTAGATTTCTGTGACAGAAATCGTCGAACGGAGCTCGGAGAACGTCGACCGGAGCTCGACGTTCCAGCATAGGGAACGTCGACCGGAGCTCGACGTTCCAGCATAGGGAACGTCGACCGGAGCTTTGAACAGAAAGCGTCGAACGCAGCTTGGACTAAAGCGTCGACCGCAGCTTGAGATAAAACGTTGACCGCAGCTCGACGATCTTGCAGAGATGAGCTCGACGATCTTCGACCGGAGCTCGACGATCGTCGACCTAAGCTTAATGTTGAATTCTGATTTCTTTAGGCTGATTTCTCTGACTGATTTCTCTGAGCTGATTTCTCTTGGCTGATTTCTTCTATCTCTGAGAGCCTCTGACTTAGCACAGCTTATGACCCTTAGCTATACATTGATGGGTCAATCTAATAAACTGAAAGACATAGTGATCCTGACCCAAATCCAAATTAGGGTGTTCCAACAATCTCCCCCTATTTGGGTTAGAATTACTATTTACATGAGAATTAAAATATTACAACAAATTAATATTACAAAGCATGAGATATAAAAAGAAAAGCTTTGCAATTCTGGCTTCTATTTCTAACTGCTGTTGACACTACAAACTCCCCAAATGTTGATGGAGTAACTGTGATTGGAGGAGGCTGGGATGACTTTGAAAATTTTATTTTGATTGAGTCATCCAGCTAACTATTATAGATGGTACCTGCAGAAAGTTATGGTAGAGATTGCTCTCTCCTTGAACAAGGAGATATGTTAGCAGCAAAAGAAATGATATTTTGTTCACCAAATTCTAATTAAGATTCTGGATCTGAAAAACAAAATCAGATATCTTCTTTCCTATAGAATTTCTTTTCATTAGACGAGATTCAAACTCAGCTGACAAATGCAACTAGAGTAGAGGACTCAGTCTAAATGAAATTAGAAAAGGATCTATAAGAAATAGAGTTATCTGACAGAGAATTTCTAATACAGAAATCCAAACAAAATTTTTGAACAGAATATCAATTAGATATAATCAGCTTTTTATGAAAAGAAAATGCTTTCTAATAAATCTGTTCCAAATGATAAAAGGATTTGATATTATTTTAAGTAATTTATCCTTTTGTTTATAAAACAAATTTATGAAAAAACAAATTGAGCTCTCAAATCTGAACTTATTAAAATATAGAGAAAACATTTCTCTGAGAAGTGTTAATTCCTTCTCAGGTTTTGTTAAAACTTGGTAACAATCTTGAATATCTAAATTAACTGAACTAAAAACAGATTTTGATACTACCTGAACCTTTTCAGGTTTTGATTTTCCTTCTGTCAGTTCAGCTTCTGAATTGCTGCATGAAGCATTGATGGCCATTATGCAAAATTGTTTGGCCCTTGCTTCCTCCTCTTCATCTTCAAATGATGAGTCATCATCTGAGACATCCCAGACAACATCTAGGGATGTTGATTCTTCTCCTTCAGATGAGATGATGTGGCTTCCTTCTGATATTGCATCCATGGGCTCAGAAGCCATTTGATGAAGAGAATCCCATATTTCCTTAGCTGTTGAGCATTCAACAACTTCCTGAAACAAGTCATCAGATAATGACTGTGCTAGGATATTCATGGCTCTGGCATCAGCTAGCCTGGCCCTTTTAGTTATTGTTGCTGAGGTTGGGAGACCTGTCAAAATAGAAGGAAAAATATGTTCATCAATAGAGTTCATATATAATTTAATTCTTGTCTTCCAAAGTGCAAATTTGTTTATGTTGCACTTAGGAGGTCTGGTGCTAGAATATTCCATATTCTTGCTATGTGAAAATTAGAATGATTAATTGTACAACCCATATTCGACGAGGGAGGGCCCTACCACCGCCAGGTCATCAAAAGTCAAAGTCAACAAGACAAGGTGGGGATCCAGACCAGCACCCCGGGCCGCAGAAGGTTCGGGCGAGTATGGCGAGCTCCCCAGGCCAACTCGCCAGGTGGCGACTATGGCCAGATACTCGCCTCTTCCAGGCGAGCTCCCCAGGGAAGTCGCCAACTCGCCAGGGTGGGGTATAAGTAAGACCCCCCCCCCTTCTCTTTGGTTTTCCCTATAAATAGGACCCCAGGGGTACGAAGGAGAGACAAGCAATTCTCGGCCTGAGCCCTCGCGAGTTCCAGCAACTGCCCTTGACTCGTTATTGCTCAGCTCGCCTCCTTCGTACCTAGCTCGGCCAATCTGGTTGAGAAGGGGTTGCTTCTCCTAAGCAACTGGGTACGTGGTGGGACCTTCCCGCCGTAGCGACCTGGGGTCCTGTTTGCGCAATTCGTTCCTGTTTCCTGACCAGAGATCATCTTCCCGACTGGTCGACCAGTAACATCAGGTTGCCTTGTCCGATTTCTGAGGTTGAGAATTTCTCGGCTTCAACACTTGGTGCGGTGAGCGTGGATAGCGACCGAAGAAGAAAGTCGTGGTCGGAAGATGGCCGATGGTGGAGACCGGGGCGAGTTGGGAGGTAACTCGGCGGGAGCTGGAGTCCCGGGGCAAGGTAGCGAGTATGTGACGGTGGCGGCATTTGAAGAGTTCGCAAGAAGAGTGGAGAAGGCAATACTCGTCGGGTTGTCCAATCCGCCTGAGGTGACGGCGACTTCCCCCCGCCGCCGGACACCCCCTGGCGAGGAGATACCAACTCGGCGAGCAGGGAAGGAGCCCGCTTGGGCGAATGGAGAGCCGGTGATCCCGTCGCGGCATCACCCGGCGAGTAGTCAGGGAATCCGGTTTCGAGAACCAGAACTCTCGGCGAGGTATGGAGATACTCGCCGATGGAGCGAGTATGACTGCTCGAGCGGAGAGGATACTCGCCGCCGCCAGGAAGGGAGGAGCCCCTTTTGCGACGAGATCCTCGCAGCCCTCGTCCCCGACAACTTCAGAGAGCCAGTCCTCTCGTACTACTCCGGCAAGGACGACCCGGTGGGACATCTTCAGTGGTTTGAGGATGTGGTCTCCATTCGCAACATGTCTGATGCTCTCAAGTGCCGGCTCTTCTCCATTACCTTCAAGGGTAGCGCGAGAGATTGGTTCCACCAGCTGCCAGCCGGGTCAGTCTACTGCTTCTCAGATCTTCGAAGGGGCCTTTTAGCAAGGTTTGCGACGTCCAAACGGAGGAAGAAGGAGGCGACCGCCCTCTTCAAGATCGTGCAGGGGCAGCACGAGAGTTTGGGCCGGTACATCGATCGATTCCAGGAGGAGGTGCTGGAGGTGGAAGAGGTAGACGGGTTCACCTTGATGGTGGCCCTCAAGTTCGGGCTGAAGCAGGGTCTGTTCAACATGGAGTTGGGGCACAGGCCGCCCAAATCGTTCGAGGAGATGGTGGAGAGAGCCAATGTGTTCATCCAGGGAGAGGAGAGGAACAAGGAGTTCCTGGCACGGCTCGATGGAGACCGACCGCTTGGGCAAGACAAGGGAAGACTGCTGGAGAGGGAGAGGGCGCTGGAGGGGCGCAACGACAGGAAGCAGGAGAGGCCGCAGGAGAAAGAGGAGAAGAGAGAAAGGGGAAGGGAGATCAGAAAGGTGGAGAGGCAGGAGAGGCGGGAGAAGCCTCGAAGGCAGGAGGATAGGAGGCCCGTCGGAGGTCAAGAGGCGAGGAGCGTGGAGAGAAGATTCCAGTACCCGAGGGATCGCCCCCAGTGGAGGCGGCCCATCCGTCAGGAGGAAAGGAGGGCTTACAACCCTCGGGAGCAGGGAGGAGGAAGAAGGGAAACCATGGCCATCACGCAGCGAGCCGCTAAACGCCGGCGGAAGGAGAGGCAGCAGGAGAGGAGGCAGGAAAGGCAGCAGGAAGCGACGATTCCCCTCTACTGCGATATCCATCGAGTGGAGGGGCATGGAACCTTGGCTTGCCCTGAGTTCTGGGAAGCAAGGAGGAGGATGGAAGCAACGGCGGCCGAGAGGGAGCAGCCGCAGCAGGAGGCCCAGGTTGGGCAGGTAGCCTACCAGGCACCGCAGAGAAGGAGGAACGAAGACAGGATCGACCAAGGAGGAAGGGGGAATGTCATTCCCGGTCCGGGAGGCGGGCACGTCGGAGTAATCAACGGAGGGGAGGGGCTAGGAGCTTCCCGCAAGGGAAGTCTCCACCAAATCTACAAAAGGAGCGTCGCTTCGACGTCTCAGACCCCCCCTCCCTTGAACGAGATCACCTTCTCGGAGGAAGACATGCTCTGGAACGAGAACCCCTTCCATGACGCCCTGGTGATTCAAGCAGCAATCGAGGACTTCACCGTCGACCGAATCCTCGCGGATAACGGGAGCTCGGTGAATGTCATCTTCAAGAGAACCTTCGTCGGCCTTCAGGTGGAAGCGTCCCGGGTTCAGGCAGCGGATGGGCCTCTCTTCGGCTTCTCCGGGGAGAAGAAAGAGGTGGAAGGAGGAGTTGAGTTACTGGTCACCCTCGGGGGAACTTCGATCCGATGTCGCTTCGTCATCGTCGACGCACCCAGCGGCTACAACGCTATCTTCGGGCGGCCCCTCATCAACTACTTCAAAGCCGTCCCCTCGTCATACCATCAATGCCTGAAGTACTGCAGGGACGACGTCCAAGTCAGGATCAGGGGAGATCCCAGGGCCTCCAGGGAATGCTACCTGAATGCGGTCAGCACCATCAGCTGGATGGGTGACGCAGAAAGGTTGGAAAGAATGATGGAGCAGGAAGAGGGCCTGCAAGCCGCCGAGGAGCTGGAGGAAGTGGAGGTGATCTCCCCGAGAGGAAAGCCGGAGCTGCTGAAGATCGGAGGAGCCTTGCCCCCGGAAGGGAAGGTAGAGATAGCTGCCTGCCTACAGGAAAACGCGGACGTCTTCGCATGGAGCGCCGCCGAGATGCCAGGGATTGATGCTGATGTTGCCTGTCATCGCCTCAACCTGGATCCAGCGACGACCCCCGTCCGTCAGAAGCAAAGGAAGAGCGCCGCCACTCTAGCGGGACCCATCCAGGAGGAAGTAGGGAAGCTGCTGGAAGCAGGTTTTGTTTCGGAGATCCAGTATCCAGGCTGGGTCTCCAATGTTGTAATGGTGAAGAAGTCCGGAGGGGGCTGGAGGTTATGTATCGACTTTTCAATATTGAATAAAGCTTGCCCGAAGGATTGTTATCCCCTGCCTCAGATCGACGCGCTGGTTGATTCCGCCGTCGGATTTCCTGTGATGAGTTTCCTTGATGCTTTTTCAGGATACCATCAGATCCGGATGCATCCCCCCGATTGTCGCGACGTTTCCTTCATCACCAGCGACGGGTGTTATAGCTACAAGATGATGCCCTTTGGGCTCAAGAACGCTGGCGCGACATATCAAAGAATGATGGATCACGTCTTCAGAGAGCAAAAGGGGCGGAATCTGGAAGTCTACGTGGATGACCTGCTTGTTAAGAGCAAGAGCGCCGCAGAGCACGTAGTGGATCTGGCAGAGACCTTCGCCACCCTGAGGAGGTACAAGATGCGGCTCAACCCGGCCAAGTGTGTCTTCGGCGCGGGAAGGGGGAAGTTTCTAGGGCACCTCCTTACTCCCCTAGGGGTGGAGCCTAACCCCGACAAGGTGAAAGCCATCGTGGAGATGGCGTCCCCGAGGGATTCCAAGGAAGTTCAAAGGTTGACTGGAAGGCTAGCAGGTCTTAGCCGGTTTCTCTCCAGGGCCGGAGAAAAGTGTTCCCCTTTCTTCAAAACCCTTCGGGGGAACCAGAAATTCGAGTGGACCCCGGAGTGCGAGGAGGCCTTCGTAAAGCTCAAAGAACAGCTGACTCGAGCTCCTCTCCTTCAGGGTCCGCAGGGCGGCGAGGACCTCTTGCTCTACCTAGGGGTAGGGGCTGAAGCAGTCAGCTCGGTGTTGGTCTGAGAGGAGGGAAAGAAGCAGCTTCCAATCTACTACGTGAGCCGGGTGCTAAGGCAAGCCGAAACACGGTACCCCATCCTGGAGAAGTTAGTCTTTGCCCTGGTAGTTTCGGCCAGGCGACTCCGGCCATATTTCCAAGCTCACTCTATCAAGGTGGTCTCCGACCACCCCTTGAGGGGGACGGAGTGGAGCATTCCGGCAGGCTCGCCAAGTGGGCTGTGGAACTGAGCGAGTTCGACATCTCCTACCCCCCCAAGGGTCGCGATCAAAGCACAAGCCGTGGCGGATTTCCTGGCCGACTTCTCGACCGAGGTTGAGGCAGACACGGATGTCTCTCGGCCGGTCCCCTGGAAGATGTTCGTAGATGGCGCGTCAGGGAAACACTCCGTGGGAGCCGGGATGGTGCTGGTTAGTCCTCAGGGGACCAGGATTGAGCAAGCCGTCAAGATCCATTTTCCGGTCACTAACAATCAGGCGGAGTACGAAGCCATGGTGGCTGGCTTGCGACTCGCCAAGGAGCTGGCAATCAGAGATATTAGGGCTTTTACCGATTCCATGGTGGCGGCATCTCAGATTCGGGGAGAGTTCGAAGTCCGAGATCCCATCTTGCAGCAATATCTGGTTAAGGTCAAAGGCTTGATCGGGGGGTTCCGATCCTTTCACGTCGAGCACGTGCCCCGAGAACGCAACTCCGAGGCAGACAATCTTGCGAAATACGGCCCTCGGGCTGGGGGAACCGCCATCGAGTTGTTTCGACCATCCATCAAAGAAGGCGAGTTGATGGAGATCGATCAGCGGGCCTCGTGGAGAGATCCGTTCGTCACATTCCTGGCAACAGGCCGACTACCATCTGACGGGCAAGATCAAAGAAAGTTCCGGTATAAGGCCGCGTACTACTTGCTGCAGGACGGAGAGCTTTATCGCAAAACCATTTCAGGCCCTCTGGCCCGATGCTTGTCAGAACTCGAGATTCCCCGGGTCCTCGAGGAGATTCACTCAGGAGAGTGCGGCAGTCACTCCGGGACCCGCACCCTGGAGCAAAGGATTCTGAGGCACGGTTACTTCTGGCCGACCATCCGAAAGGACGCAGAGGCCTACTCCAGAAAATGCTCCCAATGTCAACTCTTCGCGCCCCTCGCGCTCCAGCCGGCTCAGCAACTCCGCTCGATTACCGCTCCGTGGCCCTTCGCAATTTGGGGAATGGATTTGATCGGCCCGTTCCCTCAAGCTAGCGGGCAAAGGAAGTTTGTCCTGGTAATGGTTGACTACTTCACGAAGTGGATCGAGGCTAAGGCTCTGGCCAGGACCACGTCTCAAATCGTCAAGAACTTCATCTGGGGGGAGATCGCATGTAGGTTCGGGATCCCTCTGGCCATCATCACCGACAATGGGCCGCAGTTCGCCAGCCTGGAACTGGGGGACTTTTGTAAACAGTTGGGAACCGACCTTCGGTTCGCCTCGGTACATCACCCTCGTAGCAACGGGCAAGTAGAAGCCGCGAACAAACTCATCATCAACTTGCTGAAAAAGAAGATCACCAATCTCAAGGGGAATTGGGCCGAGCAGCTCCCTTCCGTCCTCTGGGCTCTCAGGACCACCCCGAACTCAGCCACAGGGGAAACACCCTTCAAGCTGTCACACGGGTCCGAGGCGCTCATCCCGGTCGAATTTGAGGTGCACAGTCCGAGGGTCATCGCAGCTGAAGGCGGAAGCGAGGAATGGCGGTTAGAGAATGAAGAGGCTCAGAGGCTCTCCCTGGATTATGTGGAAGAGCTTCGGGACTTAGCCTCCATGCGCCAGGAGGAAACCAAGAGGCGCATGGCAAGACACTTCGACAAAAACGTCCGCTTGAAGAATTTCCTCGCGGGGGACTTGGTCATGAAGAAGGTGGACGCTGCTGGGCGGGGAGCCACCGTAGGCAAGCTCCATCCCAACTGGGAAGGACCTTTCATCGTCCAAGAAGCCTTGACCACAGGAGGCTATTACCTACAAGACCAAGCGGGAGAGCAGCTGCCTGGAACCTGGAGCGGGGATGATTTGAAAAGATTTTACCCATAGCGGTAACTCATGTATCAATTTCTGTAAAAACTCTTAAATGAGCAAAGAATGCGAGATTTCATCCTTTTTGTGCTAAATATACCTCAAGGTTTCTGAGTGTTTTCATGGTCCGCCTCGTAGTCGACCTCGAGAGGCAACGGTCGGTTTGTTCCTTATATATAGCCCAGTACGGATGATGGGACGATGCTTCGGGATTTTAAGCGCTCTTGTAAGACCGAGCCTCTGTATTGTCGGCCGAGATCAGCTCCCCCCTTGCATGTCGGCCTATGTCTCCCCGAGTGCATCTCTTTTCCGTCTGGAGGACCTGCGAGGAACAGATCTGCACCGTGATCTCCCGGACTTGAGGAGAGGCCGGCCTCGTAAAACACCCAGAAGAAGAACCTGCCAAGGACAGGGTGTGGACGAGCCCGAAGGGAGATGTGTGAATTCCGAGCGCATTCAAAAAGGCCCCTCGATGAACACCACCCCCATCCTAATCGTACCTATAAGCGACCTTCACTGTCAAATCGGGATGCGGGACCCCAACCCGTTCTCACTGAATAGCCTAGTTCGGACGATGGGACGATGCTTCGGGATTTTAAGCGCTCTTGTAAGACCGAGCCTCTGCATTGTTGGCCGAGATCAGCTCCCCCCTTGCATATCGGCCTAGGTCTCCCCGAATGCATCTCTTTTCCAAACTAGAGGAATTCTGAGGAACGGGTCTGGACACTAATCCCCCGATCCGGCAGGGTCAAGAGCATCTCTCCGGAGAGTTTCTTTCTTGTCAAGGTATCTCTGCAATTAATCTCCAAGTTATATAAGGATGCAGGATATTAACCGAGACTTCGAGTTGAGCAGCGTCGTAAGCCCGGTATCCCCACGAGCTCCTCTCCTCGGGAATCGGCCGATCTCCTCGATTGTAATTCAAGACTTCGAGTTGAGCAGCGTCGTAAGACCGGTATCCCCACGAGCTCCTCTCCTCGGGAATCGGCCGATCTCCTCGATTGTAATTCAAGACTTCGAGTTGAGCAGCGTCGTAAGACCGGTATCCCCACGAGCTCCTCTCCTCGGGAATCGGCCGATCTCCTCGATTGTAATTCAAGACTTCGAGTTGAGCAGCGTCGTAAGACCGGTATCCCCACGAGCTCCTCTCCTCGGGAATCGGCCGATCTCCTCGATTGTAATCCAAGACCTCGAGTTGAGCAGCGTCGTAAGACCGGTATCCCCACGAGCTCCTCTCCTCGGGAATCGGCCGATCTCCTCGATTGTGATCCAAGACTTCGAGTTGAGCAGCGTCGTAAGACCGGTATCCCCACGAGCTCCTCTCCTCGGGAATCGGCCGATCTCCTCAATTGTGATCCAAGACTTCGAGTTGAGCAGCGTCGTAAGACCGGTATCCCCACGAGCTCCTCTCCTCGGGAATCGGCCGATCTCCTCGATTGTGATCCAAGACTTCGAGTTGAGCAGCGTCGTAAGACCAGTATCCCCACGAGCTCCTCTCCTCGGGAATCGACCGATCTCCTCGATTGTGATCCAAGACTTCGAGTTGAGCAGCGTCGTAAGACCGGTATCCCCACGAGCTCCTCTCCTCGGGAATCGGCTGATCTCCTCGATTGTAATCCAAGACCTCGAGTTGAGCAGCGTCGTAAGACCGGTATCCCCACGAGCTCCTCTCCTCGGGAATCGGCCGATCTCCTCGATTGTGATCCAAGACTTCGAGTTGAGCAGCGTCGTAAGACCGGTATCCCCACGAGCTCCTCTCCTCGGGAATCGGCCGATCTCCTCGATTGTGATCCAAGACTTCGAGTTGAGCAGCGTCGTAAGACCGGTATCCCCACGAGCTCCTCTCCTCGGGAATCGGCCGATCTCCTCGATTGTGATCCAAGACCTCGAGTTGAGCAGCATCGTAAGACCGGTATCCCCACGAGCTCCTCTCCTCGGGAATCGGCCGATCTCCTCGATTGTGATCCAAGGCCTCGAGTTGAGCAGCATCGTAAGACCGGTATCCCCACGAGCTCCTCTCCTCGGGAATCGGCCGATCTCCTCGATTGTAATCCAAGACCTCGAGTTGAGCAGCATCGTAAGACCGGTATCCCCACGAGCTCCTCTCCTCGGGAATCGGCCGATCTCCTCGATTTTGATCCAAGACTTCGAGTTGAGCAGTGTCGTAAGACCGGTATCCCCACGAGCTCCTCTCCTCGGGAATCGGCCGATCTCCTCGATTGTAATCCAAGACCTCGAGTTGAGCAGCGTCGTAAGACCGGTATCCCCACGAGCTCCTCTCCTCGGGAATCGGCCGATCTCCTCGATTGTGATCCAAGACTTCGAGTTGAGCAGCGTCGTAAGACCGGTATCCCCACGAGCTCCTCTCCTCGGGAATCGGCCGATCTCCTCAATTGTGATCCAAGACTTCGAGTTGAGCAGCGTCGTAAGACCGGTATCCCCACGAGCTCCTCTCCTCGGGAATCGGCCGATCTCCTCGATTGTGATCCAAGACTTCGAGTTGAGCAGCGTCGTAAGACCGGTATCCCCACGAGCTCCTCTCCTCGGGAATCGGCCGATCTCCTCGATTGTGATCCAAGACCTCGAGTTGAGCAGCATCGTAAGACCGGTATCCCCACGAGCTCCTCTCCTCGGGAATCGGCCGATCTCCTCGATTGTGATCCAAGACCTCGAGTTGAGCAGCGTCGCAAGACCGGCATCTCCACGAGCCCCTCTCCTCAGGAATCGGCCGATCTCCTCGATAACGAGAATGAGGGGCCCGTAGGCTATTGTCGAAGTATGAGACCGGGCGGTCTGGCGGTTTGAGCCTGGCGGGTTGTTGACCGGGCGGTCTGGCGGATTGAGGTTGGCGGGTTGATTTCCAGGCTGTCGCCGTATGGTATCCGGCGGTCTGACGGCTTATCTCGATCGGCTTGGAAACCGGCCGGTCTAGCGGTCTCCTACCGCATCTCTCCCTCTTGGTTCTGGTATTGCCGAGCGGTTAGAACATTGTCTAACCACGCGGCCTGTTCCGGTCTCTTATTCTAGCCGCCCAGATCTGTTGTATAGCTTTAGTCCCACATTGTTAGTTTGTATTCTTCTCTCTCTCCTCCATTCTATAAAAGGGAGGCCATACCTTTGTAAATGATATCTTTTTGGATAATAAAATTTCAATTATTCAAAGTTCCGGCTTGTTTTCTAGTCGTTTATTCTCTGCTCTAGTCGTTTGTTCGCTACTTTTAACATGGTATCAGAGGGATCGATCTTCTCCTCCTGATTCTGTGCGCCCTGTCCGCGCGGCTTGCCCCTTCTTCTCGCGACCTGTTCTCGCTGTTTGCGCCCTGTCCGCGCGTCCTCCTTCTCCTGCCCTTCTGTCGCAGCGACCTATCTCCTTGTTCGTCGCGACCTGCTTCTTTATTCGCCTTTTCCGTTCGCGCAGTCTATCTTCTAGCCGTTCGACCTCTTCCCCGTCTTGGACCTGCGGCTTGGTCGTGGCTTCTCTGGCCGCTGGTGTCTAACATCGTGACCGCCGCAGCTCGTCTTCTTTCTATCCGCGCGGCTTATATTCTAACCGCGCGGCCTCTCGCAGTTGTCTCCTATGGCCCTTTCTGAGACCTCCACCACCACCACTCCTATCGCCACTCCGGCGCCGCTTCCTACACCCTCTGGCAACCTTGGCACGGTTTCTAAACTTGTTGGCTCCAACTATCCGGATTGGAGCGTCTCCTTCACTTTTCTTCTCCGCTCTCAGCGCAAACGTCATCACCCCACCGATGACCCTCCTCCCTCAGACTCTGCTGAATTTGATGACTGGGATGCCAGTGATGCGCTTGTCCGCACGTGGTTGGCTAACAGCCTCTCCGATGAATGTCTTCCTGTCATACGCCATGATGAGACGGTCAAGACCGCGTGGCTTCACCTTGCCGCTCTCTACTCAAAGGGGGCCCAGACATCCCGCATTTATACTCTCTACGCGGATCTCTTCGCTCGCCCTTCCATGTCTCCTGCTGCGGCTTATCAGCAAGTTCAGGCTCTTGGAGCCGAAATCCTCCAGAATCGCCCCTTCTCCGCGGACTTGGCCGAACAGCACAAACACTTCCAGGAACTCCTGGTTGTTTGTTATCTTCTCCGACTTCCTGAGTCTTTTGATATGATCCGCCAGCAGATCTTGGGCGAAGCCGAGTCTCCCACCTTGGATGCCACCGCAGCTCGCATCGCCGCGGTTACTTCACTGCTCCAACGTCCTCTATTGTCCTCCCCTCCTCCACCGGACTCCTATGCACACCAAGTCCAGCGGGGTGGCAATAGTGGTCGCAGCCAATCTGGCACGCGCGGTCCGTCAAGGTTCCTCTGCTCTCACTGTGGTCGTACCGGCCACTCAGTTGACCGCTGCTGGCAGAAACATCCTCATCTTCGTCCCTCCGGTGATACTTCTTCCTCAACCTCCGCCTCCTCTCGGCAGTCTGCTTCTGTGGCCACCACCTCAGGTAGTGCACACGTCGTTACCCAAGGTAAATGGCTCATTGACTCTGGTGCTACAAATCACATGACCGGAAACCCTCACTGCTTCTCTCTCCTAGAGACGCATGATCGGTTACCCCCGGTTCTCGTTGCGGATGGTTCGCCTTCCCCGGTTCATGGAACGGGCATGGTTCAAGTCACTCCCTCGCTTCGCTTAGCGGACACTCTCTATGTCCCGAAGTTCCCTTGCAATTTACTCTCCGTTACTACTTTATGCAAGCAACTTCAGTGCTCTGTATTATTTACTCCTACTTCTTGTTGTTTTCAGGACCCGAGAACCCAACGGACGATTGCTAATGGGACTGAGAGCGGCGGCCTCTACTTCCTCGACAATGTTTCCGCTCTGTCCGCCTTCTCTTCCTCGTCTACTGATCTGCTTCAATGGCATCTTCGCCTTGGACATCCTCCTCCTCGGATTCTGCATCAGCTTCTTCCCCACTTACCTCAAACCAGTCCTCCGCTCAACTGCGATGCGTGTCAGCTTGGCAAGCATCACCGCTCCTCCTTCCCGCAGAAGCAAGGCCGTGGTTCCTCCCGCCCTTTTGATCTCATTCATTCTGATATCTGGGGTCCTACTCCTACTCCCACCGTTGGTCGGGGTAGTTTTTACTTTGTAACTTTTATTGATGATTTCTCCAAATGTACCTGGGTGTATCTATTAAAAGATCGCTCTGAACTCTTATCTGTATGGCAATCTTTTTATAATATGATTAAAACTCAGTTTGCTATTTCTATTAAAGTATTGCGCTCTGATAATGCTAAAGAATATCTCAGTCATGAGTTTTCATCTTTTTGTATGCAACATGGTCTTATTCATCAGACCAGCTGTGTTTACACCTCCCAGCAAAATGGGGGTGGCGGAACGTAAAAATCGCCATCTCCTCGATATCGCTCGCACTCTGATGACACAGATGCAGGTGCCTCGCTCCTATTGGGGCTATGCTGTTCTTCTTGCCTGCTATCTCATCAATCGCATTCCCTCTTCTGTTCTTCACGGCAAGACCCCCTTCTCCATTCTCTACCCAACCAAGGAACCTTTTCCTCTTCCTCTCCGTATCTTTGGGTGTACGGCCTTCGTGCATGCTCCGTCTGCTACTCGCGACAAGCTTTCCCCCCGCTCCACCAAATGTGTCTTTTTGGGTTACTCGACAACTCAAAAAGGCTACTGTTGCTTTGATCCCGTTCTGCGCAAACAGTTTGTTTCCGCAGACGTCACCTTCTTTGAAAATGCTTCCTACTTTTCTTTCCCATCTTCACCTCCTCCTGCTGTCTCTGACTCTCCACCATCTCTCTGTGAGCTTTCCACACAAGTCGACGTCTCCCCTCCTATGTCGTCTCCTCCTCCGTCTCCTCCTCTCCCTATTATCTCCCCTCCTTCGTCTCCGCAGCCGTCTCTCTCTAGTCCCGGGCCAGCTTTCTCTGCCACGGATGCTCCGGTCCCTGAGGCACAAGACGACCTGGATCGTCCCATTGCCCTTCGCAAAGGGGTGCGGGCGTGTACCCAACACCCGCTTGCGGCTGTTGTTTCCTATGATCGGCTTACTCCCTCTCGCAGGTGCTTTGCTTTGGCCATCTCGGCTACCACCACTCCCCGCACTTACCAGGAGGCTCTTGTTATTGCTCATTGGAAATCTGTCATGGATGAGGAAATTGCCACTCTTACTGAAAGAGGTACCTGGAACCTTGTTCCTCCACCGATCGGTACTGATGTGGTTGGCTGCCGCTGGGTGTTCGTTGTGAAGTTTCGCCCGGACGGCACTGTGGATCATTACAAGGCCCGCCTGGTGGCCAAAGGCTTTACTCAGACTTATGGAGTTGACTATTTTGACACTTTCTCTCCGGTTGCTCGCCTCAGCACCATCCGGGTTCTTCTTTCTGTGGCCGTCAACAGGGAGTGGGAAATTTCTCAACTTGACGTCAAGAATGCTTTTCTGTATGGGGATCTTCAGGAGGACGTCTATATGGAGCAACCTCCAGGGTATGTTGCTCAGGGGGAGACACGAGTATGCCAGTTGAAGAAGGCCATCTACGGCCTAAAACAGAGCCCTCGGGCGTGGTTTGACAAGTTTAGTGGCATTGTGGCTGCAATTGGCTTTGCAAGAAGTTCCGCCGATCACTCATTGTTTATTCGCAAAACCGCATCAGGCCTTGTGGTTTTGGCGGTGTATGTGGATGATATCCTTCTTACCGGCGATGACCAGGCTGGGGTGGACTTGACAAAGAAACACCTCCGTCAACACCTTGTCACGAAGGATATGGGCTCCCCGAAATATTTTTTGGGGATAGAAATCTCTCGGAAGCCCGACTCGTTGGTTCTCTCCCAACGGAAGTATGCGCTTGATCTTCTACAAGAGGCAGGATTGACCGGGGCCAAACCGGCCCGTTATCCCATGGCCACTGGAGAAGACAAAACATGGACAGATGACTCACCGCTTATATCCGATGCCACGAGGTATAGACGTCTGGTGGGCAAACTCATTTATCTCACGGTGACCAGACCCGACATTGCCTATGCTGTAGGCAAGGTCAGTCAGTTCATGCAAGCTCCCAGGGAATGTCATCTTCAGTCTGCCTTGAAGATACTAGAGTATGTCAAAGCAGCACCAGGGAAAGGGCTACTCTTTCAGAAGCATGGTCATCTGAGAATTGAAGCCTACTCAGACTCAAGCTATGCGGATGATAAAGGTGACCGTAAATCTACATCGGGTTTCTGCACATTTGTTGGAGGTAATCTTGTGAGCTGGAAGAGCAAGAAGCAGTCTGTTGTCTCAAGGTCCAGTGCAGAAGCCGAATACCGGAGTATGGCGTCAACCACGTGTGAGTTAAAATGGTTGCGGGCTCTCATGCTTGACCTAGGAGAGGTCTACAACTATCCTCTGCCTATGTTTTGTGACAACAAAGCCGCTATATACATATCCAAAAATCCGGTCTTCCATGAGAAAACGAAACATATAGAGGTCGACTGCCACTTCATCCGAGAAGAGGTCTTGAAGAAACAGATTTGCACTCCGTTCGTCACCTCCGACAAAGAGTTGGCTGATATCTTCACCAAGCCGGTTTCTACTTCCTTCTTCCACATTTGTGACAACCTGGGCATGATTGATATCTATGCTCCAGCTTGAGGGGGAGTGTCGAAGTATGAGACCGGGCGGTCTGGCGGTTTGAGCCTGGCGGGTTGTTGACCGGGCGGTCTGGCGGATTGAGGTTGGCGGGTTGATTTCCAGGCTGTCGCCGTATGGTATCCGGCGGTCTGACGGCTTATCTCGATCGGCTTGGAAACCGGCCGGTCTAGCGGTCTCCTACCGCATCTCTCCCTCTTGGTTCTGGTATTGCCGAGCGGTTAGAACATTGTCTAACCGCGCGGCCTGTTCCGGTCTCTTATTCTAGCCGCCCAGATCTGTTGTATAGCTTTAGTCCCACATTGTTAGTTTGTATTCTTCTCTCTCTCCTCCATTCTATAAAAGGGAGGCCATACCTTTGTAAATGATATCTTTTTGGATAATAAAATTTCAATTATTCAAAGTTCCGGCTTGTTTTCTAGTCGTTTATTCTCTGCTCTAGTCGTTTGTTCGCTACTTTTAACAGCTATGTTCGACGACTAAGCCCGGTTCAGTTTTCGTCACACGCGAGCAGGCGAGCAGGTCTCGCACGAGCAGGTGAGCAGACCTCGCGCGAGCAGGCGAGCTGATCTCGTGCGAGTAGGCGAGCTGATCCCATGCGGGGGAGCGAGCTGGAACCGCGCGAGTAAGCGAGCCCCGGGGGGCATGCGAGTATGTCCCACACGCCACCCGCGCGGTTATCTCAGCAGGTTCACGAGTATCCGGGTGCAGGGGGCGAGTAGGTCCCGGCGAGCGGATGGTCGATGTCGGGACCATCCCCCTGCGACCTAGCGAGCGTTCCTCTCCGAGCCTATGAGCCTAGCGAGTAACATCCAGTCAGAAAGGCAAAAACCAAAACCTTGTATAAATCATGAAGTCAAAAATTTGGTTTACAAAAAGAATATCGGCGAGCAACTAGGACTCGTCGTCGCCAGTATCAGGCCGATATTCATCATCACCAACATCGCCGATATCCGCAAAGTCGTCACTCTCTGCGCTCTCGCCGCTGCTGCTTCCGCTGCCGCTGCTGCTTCCGCTGCCGCTGCCGCTTCCGCTGCTGTCAGAATCACTGGAGTTGGTCGGCGACGACGCACTATACGGCGGGACAGTCCCCTCGGCGAGCAGCTCGGGAATGAGCTCGTCGACAGTGAGTGGCTTCTCCCCCTCGACGAGCTGACCCCCGAGCCTAAGGCGCGCGAGTATGACGTTCCCCGCCGCCCGCGCAATCTCGCGGCGAACAGAGGATCTCTCCTCCCAGAGTACGCGAGATTGCTTCACCACTCGCGCCGGGTCCTCGGGTAGCGGGGTTGAGGAGCTCAGCCGTCCTTCAGCAGCGACCAGCCTCGTCTCCATCACCGCTGCGCGAGTTTGGGCCGCCTCCAGCTCGGCCTGGGAGGCGGCGAGCTTCTCCTCGCACTCAGAGAGTTTCTTCGCCGCTTCTATCTCGGCAGCCTGCGAAATGAGCGACGTCAGGATCTATCAAACGAAACAAATCGAACAAACCCACCCAGGGACAGCTCACCTCGAAGTCCCTCCAGCGGACTGACTGCATGCCGAGGTCGATGGCCTTCTTAGAGACGACCTTGAGGGCATCGGTCGTCTCCAACAGCTTCCTCGCCGAATAATGGCCCAGCTCGGCAGACCGCGCGAGCGCGCAGGCCGATTGATGGGCGAGCTCCGTCGGGGTCAGCTCCATGACGGACTCCGCGTCGGCCCGACCGTAGATGGCGTGGAGAACGGCGAACGCCTCCCCATTGTCCTCCCAGTCAGTCGACCAGGACGGAAGGTTGGTGCTCAGCGACACTGAATTCTCCCCCGCCGACCAGGTCACGAGCGGGCGACCGAAGGCGTCCACCACCCCCTGCCCGAGGCCGTAGTTGGGGTGGAAATGGGGAGACTGGGCGCCCGTCGGCGACCGGCAATCGACGGATCGCGGCGACGAGGTCTTCGCCCTCTTCCTCGCGGGACCTTGCGAGCTGACCCGCGACTTTCCCTTAACCGCCTTCTTCTCCCCAATGTCGGCAGGAGGGCGAGAATCCGACTGCGTGGCGGCGGCTTCCTTCGCCAAAGGAAGCGGCTTCTCCGGAAGCTCGTTGGAGACTGCAAAAGACGCGACAAAGTTAGCTTCAGCGGCAAAAGGACGAGCGAGTAACCAGGGCGCATTTCGAGTTCGGCATACTTTCGTTAGGGTGGACTGGCTCGAGCACGTTGACGTTTAGTCGCCAGAAGATGACGTCAAAACGCCGACCGCGAAAGTATTCAAAGAGCTGCTCGCGAGCTCCTTTGAGGATGGGGGGAAGGAAGGCGACATCGGCCGGTTGATGCGGCCTGCCGAGAACACCGCCGAAGTCGCCATGGACGACAATCAGCTGCTCGCTCCAGCGATGGACCTTGTTCGCGGTCCCGACCAGGGTGCAGACATGGCTGCTGAAAAAGATGACCCCTTCCGAGGTCGCCGCAAAGGCGAAGATGCGGCGGAAGACGGAGAGGTCGAAAGCGATCCTTTCTTCCCGAAGGAAGCAGAGGAATCCCATGATGATCGCCACACCATTAGGATTGATCTGCGTAGGGACAATCCCGAAGTAGCGCAAGATCTCGCAGAACTCCGGCCAGAAGGGCAGCCGCAGGCCCGCGTCGAAGTGACGCAGCGACATTACAAGCGAACCCTCAATATGGGTATTGAGGCGCTCGCTGCGAGTGAGGAGTCTTGCCGAGTATCCTTCGGGCAGGAAGCGTTCCTTGAAGGTCGCCAGTTCCTTCTCGGTGGTTATGGACTTCTTAAAAGCCGCATCTGCGAAGTTAATTGCGTGGGCCTGTCGGCGAGCGCTGGCATCGTCACCGACCATGATGGCGAGATTCGAAAGCAACGAGGGCGGCGAGTTGATTGTTCAGATACTCGGCAGAAGGAAAGAAGGTCGCTACAGCAATACGCTTTATGACCCACCTACCCCTCCTATTTATAGATATGACAAGCCCAAGAAGGGGGGGGGGGTCAGCCGTCTCAGCGAGTATCTAGCGAGCTCGCGCGATGAAGATCAACCTGCGACATTATCAAGTAAACTAAAGCTCGGCACGTCAAAAATAACAGCGCGCACATAGAGGCAGCAATATTCGCACACATGAATTAATCTAATTAGAAATAGATGTCCAGAAGTACAAGTCGCACAAGGCGAGTTACATTCAAAAAAATAATAAATAAAAAACTATGGCGCCCTCGGCCGCTCAGGAGGGTGCGGATGTCGCCCGGCCCAGCCGATCTCGCGTGCACGCCGGTAATGCTCCGTCGCCAGCGCTGTCGCATCATCGCCGAGCCTGAGCTGCTCCTCCATCCTCGCCAGGCGCCCAGCAGACCCCATGCTCGCCCGGATGCCGGCCAGCTCGTCAAGCACCAGCTGCAGGCGGTGGTTGTTCAGTTGCAGCTGGTGGTCGTTCTCTTTGACCACGTGAAAGCGAGCTTCATAGCTTTCCAAGGTCGACTGGAGCCCTTCGACCTTGGCCATCCTCGCCTCCAGAGCCGAGATGCGTTGGTGAGGATCGCAGATTGCGAGCTGGTCGAACTTGCTCTCCAGCTCCATGTGGGCGCGAATGGCGGCCTGGCGATACTCGCTCCCGGACAGCCCGAGAGCGTCGATGAAAGCCGCCCCAAAGGTCGCCGGGCGATCTGACAAAGCAGGAAGATGGATCGTCAGGACAGAGCAAAAAGCAGAGCGGTATTTAGTAGTAGGAGGCTCACCACGGCGAGGAGATCGGGATCGGCGCGGCGAAGGAGGTCGCCCGAAGGTATCTCGCCTCCCCGAAGAGCTACTCGGAAGATCGGCAGGCCTGCCCTGCCCGCGCCCTCCAGACCCTTGGCCGACGTAGTCAGGGTCTCCAACCCGCGGAGGAAAGTAGGGTGGTCGCGGCCTCTCCAGATTCTTCACCAACGGCGGAGCTTGAGATGAGCTCGCAGAGTGGTGCGGAGCCCTCGGCGCAGGAGGCGGAGGAGGTCGCGGATGGTCTTTCGGCAGGGCAGACAGAGGCGGCGGAGGGGGCAAGCCGGTGCTCGGCCTCTGGCCAGGAGTGGCGACCGCGGGCGGCGGCGGCGGCAATGGAGCGCTCACCGGGGGTATCTTCCCGCCGCTCGCAACAACACCGGCCGCCGTACTCGCCGGAGGAACCTCGCGCACCGGCCCAGATGACTCGGCAGGAGTGGCCTTCGCCGGCAGCTCCTTACTCCCAGGCGGGGGGTCCTTCACCAACGCCGCCCCAGACGCCTTCCCCGAGCTGAGGCCTATCCTGACCGTGCGGGCGATCTTGAACGGCCTGTCGGCAGCCAGAGCGAGTAAGGGCGCCGAGCTGAGGGGGACGACATCAAGTGCCGCATCCGCGGCTATCGGAGAATCTGCATAAATAAAGAAGTCAGCAAAGTGGCGGCGACAACCCAGCAGGAAAGAGTTCGAGGTAGCGACCTGTCAAGGTGACGACCTCGGCCTGAGACGCCGCGGACTCCTTCACGCCCGCGAGCTCCTCGGTCACCCCCGGATTCTCCAGCGGGCTACCCCGGGTCGACCCGGGGAGGTCATCGAGCCCTAGGTCGTTCAACACCCTCTGGGTGTCGGACGACACCGCGGGATTGTCAGTCGCCGCGGCGACCTGGTGCGCCGGTGGAGGCGAGCCGACCACCGTAGTGGCGGGCAGCTTGACCTTTTTTGTCTTCTTCTTCTTCGGCGGGGGCAAGGCAGTGGGATCATCCTCGCGCGGTCTTTTCGGCCTGGCTATGCCGAGGAGGCCCGACAAGGCGGCGAGACTGTCCTTCAACAGCTGTTCGGTGTCCGACATCTTCGGCGAGCTCCAAGGACCGTCTCAAAAACGGAGCCCCCCCTATTTATAGACTACTCTACCAGCAGGCGACGATGCGAGCTGTCCAGATACTCGGCAGAGGTCCTCGCCGAATAAGCGTTGGATGATTCTTTCCGGGCTCCTACGTCGCCCAAAAAGAGCGGGGATTGTGTACAACCCATATTCGACGAGGGAGGGCCCTACCACCGCCAGGTCATCAAAAGTCAAAGTCAACAAGACAAGGTGGGGATCCAGACCAGCACCCCGGGCCGCGGAAGGTTCGGGCGAGTATGGCGAGCTCCCCAGGCCAACTCGCCAGGTGGCGACTATGGCCAGATACTCGCCTCTTCCAGGCGAGCTCCCCAGGGAAGTCGCCAACTCGCCAGGGTGGGGTATAAGTAAGACCCCCCCCCCCTTCTCTTTGGTTTTCCCTATAAATAGGACCCCAGGGGTACGAAGGAGAGACAAGCAATTCTCGGCCTGAGCCCTCGCGAGTTCCAGCAACTGCCCTTGACTCGTTATTGCTCAGCTCGCCTCCTTCGTACCTAGCTCGGCCAATCTGGTTGAGAAGGGGTTGCTTCTCCTAAGCAACTGGGTACGTGGTGGGACCTTCCCGCCGTAGCGACCTGGGGTCCTGTTTGCGCAATTCGTTCCTGTTTCCTGACCAGAGATCATCTTCCCGACTGGTCGACCAGTAACTTCAGGTTGCTTTGTCCGATTTCTGAGGTTGAGAATTTCTCGGCTTCAACATTAATCTAACTAGGATTGATCAAAAGAAGGATCTTTTGGTTCAGGTGTTAGCCTGTATAAGCAACCAACCTAGTGATGGTTTAGTTGTTGTATAACCAACCTCCCTCTGATACCAATTGAAAGTGCAGGATAAGATCACTCCTAACTCTAGAGGGGGGTGAATAGAGTTATTTAAAATAATTTTCCAAATAAAAACTTGTGTGTAGAGAAGGTTTGAATTTACTTAGTGTAAGGTGCTAGAGTAAATAATCAGAGTAAAAAGGTATTCACAGCACAAAGCAAAACACAAGGAGCATAAGCAATCCAGACGACACAAGGAGCTATAGTGGTTCCCCAAATCTGGGTACATCCACTCTTCTATCACCCTTGATAGGAATCCACTTCAAGATGAGTTGATCAGGTGTCTTGAGCACCAGAGAGTTTTTAATCAGGTTCTCACAAACCAACAGAGCTGATTTTGACCAGGTTTCAGCAAAACCAAAAGTAACTTTTGAAGGGAGTTAAAACCCTGTACAGAAAGAAAAAGAAAAAGAGATGATGTTGTCTTCTCTATTCAACAAGCAAAGAGAAGCAGAAGTGGATCTGAAGTTGTTGTCAAAGCTCCCCCTGAGATCAAGATGAGGTTCAGGAAGGAGAGCTCTGCACAAGGGTGACAGGTCTTCAAAGATCTGATTTGCTCCAGCAAAGGATGATCCAAGAGAGTTGGATGGAGGTGTCTGAAGCAATCAGATTTTCTGTGAGTTAGCTTTTCAACACAATGTCACAGAGAGCAACTAAAGTCCTGTATTGTTGTTCTGTATTCTGTATGCTGTTCTTGTTTTTGAATAAAAATGAATGAATATCTGAGTCTTCTTCTTCCTTTTACTTTGATAGCCGTTGGAAGACAGCATTAATTGCTTTCCTTAAATGTCCATGTCTCCAGGGAAATGACAGGCAAACATTCCTTAGAAAATTCCTTGAGCCATGCACCAGATATGCTGTAACGGCCAATAAATCTTCAGCATTAATTGTCTGTCAGAAGGAATTTGAATTCCTATCCAAAATCGACGGAAGTCTGGAAGGCGTCGAGCTCACAGAAAAACGTCGATCTGAGCACGACACACGTCGGCCAGAGAGTGTTTTCTGTAAGCAGAATTGGGTTCGACGGAACGTCGAGCTGAGGTCGACTCCACGTCGAGCTGAGGTCGACTCTGCGTCGAGCTGAGGTCGACTCTGCGTCGAGCAGAGGTCGACTCTGCGTCGAGCTGAGATCGACTCTGCGTCGAGCTGAAGTCGACTATGCGTCGAGCTGAAGACTACTCTAACTAGCCTATGTGACCTTTATAACAACATGGAGGTCACAGCACACAATCCCTATAGAAATATAGTCATCCTGGTCCAAATAGTAATAGGGTGTTCCAACAATCTCCCCCTATTTGGATTAGGATTACTATTTACATGAATTTTAGGGATTCAAAAAAAAATAAAATAAAGCAGATACAACACAATATAATACAGCCAGACATGACAGAATAATAAGCAGTATATATAAAACACTATATAGCAGCAGAATTGTTCAAATGTCCTGAGTCCAGTATATAGAAAGTGTTAGAGTACCTTACTTTACTTGTCCTTTGATGCTTTGACTTGATCACTCTTTTTGAAGATGATTTCTCTGTTTGGATTGGAAGCTTCCTTTTTGGATCTGTAGTCATCAGCTGCACCTAAAGACTTTTGATCTCTAGCACTGGGTGGTACAGCTGCAGGGTGGAGTTCCATGTATCTGTCTGAATCAAAAAATTTCTTTGAGCTATACTTTTCCAATTCCTCTCTTCTTTGTTCTGACATAGTACTGATATGAGAGGTGTCCAGTCCTCTTTCTCTGGCTTTGTTAATTTCATTTAGAGCAGCCATCTCTGTCATCCTAGCTTTCCAGTAAGCAGGAGTTTTGGTGGGATCTTCAAAAGGTACTGCAGGTTCAAATTTGTTAGAGGATGTTTCTTGAGAAGTTCTTGGGGTGAGGTCAACTCTAGGCCTGTAAGGATAGGGCCCAGAGGTTGGATCAATGGATCTTCCCCTTTGATAAGGTTGAGAGCCTGATCTTCCTCTGGACTGCCTGCCTCTATAATTTCCTCTTTGTTGACCTCCCCTTTGCTGGCTATCTCCTTGATGTCTTCTGGCTTGATAAGTCTTTCCATGTAGAGCTGAAGGTGCTGAAGAGGAAGATAGACCAGTACCTGCACCTGCATCTGGAGGAGGTGGAGGTGGAGGCTGATGGACTGGTTTAGTTGGTCCCTCATTGAATTTTTTCTTCTGTTTCATAGCTTTTCTCTGATTCTGAGAGTACTGCATCCATGGCTCTGTGATTTCACAATTATATTTGATGTAATAGGGAATGTCATGATCTGTAGCTCTGGCAGGAGGTACTCTTTTCATGGCTTTTGATCTGGCTTTCCTCTTCCTTGCAATAGTTGTAGAGGAGTCATCAGAATCTGTAGCAAACTCATCTTCAGAACTTTGTGATTCTTCATATGGATCTATATACTTTCTTTTGGAGATGGGAAAGCTGATGGAGGCTGGAGCTGCTGAGGAGGAGACTGAAGGAAGCTCTGCTGTCAGTGGGGAGGAGGAAGCAACCACTGCAGGAGAGGGCACAGCCTCAGGAGCCATAGAGGCTGAAGAGACTGGTTCCTGAAGGGCTTGGGAGATATGGGCCTCTGCAGCATCAGGTGTCTCAATCACTTCACCTGAAGTCTCAACAGGAGCTAACAAATCAATTTCAACACTAGCAGGAGCCACTGCTACCACTGCTATATCAGAAGTCAATGCCTTCTGAAAAGGGACAATAGCCCTGGACAGATCTTCTTGAAGCTGTTCTTCTGTTTGAGGAGGAGCCTCAGGTGCCATGGGTAGGTCTTCTTGTATTGAAGCTGGAGGAGAGAAGCTCTGAACAGAAGCTGCCAAAGACTGAATGTCTAAGGCACTGTTGATTTGCTGAGCTGAAACTATTTGATCTTCTGCAACAGACACTGTCTCTGAACAAGCAACTGATACTGTCTCTGAATAAGTCTGAGCAAGCTGAACTGAAGAAGGAGGCAGCTCTTCTTCTGCTGACATCTCCCCCTGCCTAGAATCAGTGGTAGCTGACTCTAGGCCCCCAGAAGAAGGGCATGCCAACTGAGAGGAAAGGGAGGAGACAGAGGCAGAAAGAGTTCTCAAGGAAAGAAGGAGAGGAGCCAGCTTGGCATCCAAAAGGGAGGAGAGCCTAGGGGCCAAGAGATCAAAGATCTGATTGGCCAAGGGCAAGAGAGCTACTTGCTCAAGTGGAACTTGAGTAGAGGTAGAGGGAGTAGCAGAAACTGAGAATGTAGAGGAGGTGGAGGGAGGTGTAGACAGTGGAGGTGTAACTGGTTCCTGAATGGAGGAGAAGAGTAAGTCTGAAAAAGTAGAGGGATGGAGGAAGTCATGAGGAGAGGAGGTAGAGGCATCCATGAAGGAGTCTTCATGCATGTCAAAAGAAAAGAGATCCTCATGAGGGGTGGAATCCAAGTTTATGGGGAGGAAAGTAGTGTGAGGTGGAAGAGAGGAGGCAATGATAGATATGGAGGAGGGGAGAGTTTGAGTGGATGAGATAATTGTGGTTGAGGGGATGAAGGTGGATGGAAGGGTGAGAGAGGGGGCTGGCATGGTCCCTACTTCTGGACCAGTGGACTGAGGGTGAGAGACCTCTACAGTCCTGGTGTCTGCAGAGGATTTCATTGCTGCAGCAGCCCTAGGATTCACAATTCTCCTGTCCCATTTGCCAATTAGAGCACATGTGAGCCTCTTGGAAGCATTGATGTGTTTCTTTGAGGACACAAGCAGTTGGGGGCAGTAGTGGTTGAGAATCAACCCAAGAACTCTTCCAAAATGGACAGAGTTTTTATCCAACTTTTTCTCAAGCATTTCAA
Organism: Platanthera zijinensis; assembly: GCA_039513925.1. Lineage (NCBI taxonomy): Eukaryota > Viridiplantae > Streptophyta > Magnoliopsida > Asparagales > Orchidaceae > Platanthera > Platanthera zijinensis. The sequence continues at coordinate 16,581,409 of CM077081.1, read as the reverse complement.
ACACAATTAATCCCCAGTTGGGATGTTTCTTATCCATTAGTGCAGCCATAAGGCAAAACTGATGCCTTGTTATTGCATCATGTGCAGTCCTCTTTGCACAGATCACTTTTCCAGTTATATCTGCTAATAACCTATACTCAATTGCTAGGTTAATTTTAAGGAGTTTAGAGGGGTTACCAGCAGCATGCCCCATCCTGTCCAGCATCAAAGTATACTCTTCCACTGATAGTTCTATGTCATCATCTCCAGCAGCAAAGTTGAAAGCTTCTGTAATGACTTGAGGTGAGATGGCTACCTCATTTCCTGAAATCTTCCCAGTCAAAGAGTTGTTATCTGAAACGATTGCTGTAAGACACCATTCTTTAATTTCTGATTCTGGAAGGGGTATCCTGGTAGACATAAAGTGGACTAGTTGCTGCTCCTTGAAAAGATTCAGTATATCCAGAAAGTGTTGTGGAGATCCATCAAAAGAATCGAAGTCAATGTCGAAACCAGAGTCGAACTTCATGGCCGCCAGAGCTCCTGCTGTGATTGCCATTATCCTGCAAAAGAAAGAATACCTTCCAAGATCAAAAGTATAGTGTTTGGAGGGAGAAAGCTTGAGCAGAGAAATATGAATGCGCAACTGCGAACGTCGGAGAAAAAATGATTTTATACTTAGGGTTCGACGCAGAAAAGGAAAGAACGTCGAGCTCAGTTCGACGCTCAAGGGCTCTAGGAGAACTGAAACGACTCAACAGCGTCCAGCTTAGGCCGACGTTCGACGCTTGGGCTGATGCTATATGTCAAGCTCAGGTCGACGTTGAACGAAGACGTCGACCGGGGAGAGAGAAACTCAAGAAGCCAGGGAGCTGTGAACTTAGTTCGACGCTAGAAGTTGAGTTCGACGTTCGACGCTTTGGAGTTCGACGGACCGTCGATCGCAGTTCGACGCAGCGTCGAGCTTAGTTCAGAGCTCAGAACAACCACTCAGACAGGAAATTTTGAAATGAAATTTTTCCTATTCCTGTTTGTTATGGGTTTCAAAATCTTGGAGTTTTATTTTAAGCTGTCTCCATCTAGCATTCCCAACTGATTGAGGAAAAAGAAGTGCTTCTTTTCATCCAAGGGTTTGGTGAAAATATCTCCTCTCTGTAATTCAGTGGAAATGTATTCTAGTGCAATTTTCTTCTTTTCTACATTATCCCTTAAGAAGTGATGTCTGATTTCTATGTGCTTAGTCCTACTATGGAGAACTGGATTTTGTGCAATTGATATTGCACTGGTATTATCACAAAAGATTTTAGACATCTCTAAGTTGTAGCCATAGTCTAGGAGCTGGTTTTGAATCCACAAAATCTGTGAGCAACAACTGCCTGCAGCCATATACTCAGCTTCAGCAGTTGATGTGGACACAGAGGTTTGTTTCTTACAGAACCAGGAGACAAGTCTATCACCAAGGAATTGACAAGTTCCACTGGTGCTTTTCCTGTCTACTCTACATCCAGCATAATCAGAATCTGAAAATCCAGTTAGATCAAATCCTGAGTCATGTGAATACCAGAGACCTAGATTAGGACAACTTTTTACATACCTAAGAATCCTCTTAACTAATGTGAGGTGGGACTCTCTAGGGCTTACTTGGAATCTAGCACAAATGCATGTAGCAAACATTATATCTGGTCTAGTAGCTGTTAGATAAAGTAATGAGCCAATGATTGCTCTATAGTTTGTCTGATCAACTGGTTTTCCAGATTCATCAGCATCTAAAACAGCATTTGTAGGCATAGGTGTTTTCATGGAGGATGCTTCAGACATTCCAAATTTCTTAACCAGTTCTCTTGCATACTTGGTTTGAGAAATGAAAATGCCATCCACATGTTGTTTAACTTGCAATCCAAGAAAGAAAGCAAGCTCACCCATGCTACTCATTTCAAACTTTGAGTGCATAAGTTGTGAGAACTTTTTGCATAAGTTTGAACCAGTAGACCCAAATATGATGTCGTCTACATAAACTTGTACTAGTAGGGTGTGGGACCTATGGGTTCTAACAAAAAGAGTTTGGTCTACTCTACCCCTTTTAAAATCATTTTCCAACAGAAAACAAGCTAAGGTCTCATACCATGCTCTAGGAGCTTGCTTGAGACCATATAAAGCTTTATGCAGTTTGAATACATGATCAGGAAAAGTTGGAGAGATAAAACTTGGAGGTTGCTTTACATAGACTTCTTCCTTGATGTCTCCATTGAGGAATGCACTCTTGACATCCATCTGATATACCTTGAATCTCTTGTGAGCTGCATATGCAAGGAAGATTCTTATGGCCTCCAACCTTGCAACTGGTGCAAAGGTTTGGTCATAATCAATTCCTTCTTCTTGGCAATATCCTTGTGCAACAAGTCTTGCCTTGTTTCTCACAATTATTCCTTGATCATCTAACTTGTTTTTGAATACCCATTTGGTTCCAACAATTTGCTGGTTCCTTGGTCTTGGTACTAATTCCCAAACTTTATTCCTCTCAAATTGATTCAACTCTTCCTGCATTGCAATGATCCAGTTTGGATCTTGCTCTGCATCTTGTATGGTTTGAGGCTCAATTTGAGAGAGGAAGCAGGTGTGCATAATATTTTGATTAACTTGATTCCTTGTTTGCACACCCACTGAGATATCTCCAATTACTTGTGAGATTGGGTGATCTCTTGTTGTTGCAAGATCAACAAGGGGTGTTGATGATGCACCAACCTGTGTTGTTGTTTCCTCTTGTGGAACAACAACTGGTTCTTCACTCTGTTGGCCCTTTGAACTTTCCAGAACTTGAAATTCCTCTTCATTGTCACTAAGTTCAGTGACTTGTTGAATTGGTGAAGGTGATGACCCTTTGTCTGTGATGGTAAGCTGCCTCAGATTCTCTGAAATTGAGTGTTCCTGCAAATTGCTTATGGTAGAAGTCTCCTTCTCCTTATAAAACATGTTAGTTTCATCAAATGTAACATGCATGGATTCTTCTATTTTATTTGAGCACTTGTTAAAAACCCTATAAGCCTTGCTAGTCAAGGAGTACCCCAGAAACACTCCTTCATCAGCTTTGGCTTCAAATTTAGCTAGGTATTTCTTGTCATTATTGTGAATGAAACAAATGCAACCAAAAATTTTGAAGTAGTTTACTTTAGGTTTCTTCCCTTTGAGTAACTCATAGGGGGTCTTACCCTTTAGCTTATGTATCAGGCTTCTATTCAGAACATAGTTGGAGGTGTTCACAGCCTCTGCCCAAAAGGTTAGAGGAAGGTGAGCATCTGTCAACAATGTTGTGGCAGATTCAATAAGGGTTCTGTTTTTCCTTTCAACTACCCCATTTTGTTGAGGAGTTCTGGGAGCTGAGAAAGTATGCCTGATACCTTCATTCTGGCAGAACTCTAGCATAAGAAGAGAATCAAACTCTGTCCCATGATCACTTCTGATCAGGGCAATGTGAGTATTGAACTCAATCTGTATGCCTTTGAGAAAATCTGTCAAAATCTTGAAGTTATCAGACTTCTTCCTCAGAAAGAACACCCAAGTGAATCTTGAGAAGTCATCTACAACCACTAAAGCATAAGATTTCCCTCCTAGGCTTTGTACATTAATTGTTCCAAAAAGGTCCATGTGCAGTAAGTACAAAATTCTAGGTGAGTCACTCTTATTAAGTGACTTGAAACTGTTTTTAGTTTGCTTGCCTAATTGACATGCCTTGCAAAGTCCCTCCTTCTTGTAGGGACCAGAAGGTAGTCCTCTAACAAGGTTGTCTTGGGATAACTTAGCAATGGTTCTAAGGTTCACATGTCCTAATCTTTTATGCCACAAGATGTTTGGTTTTGAAATGGAGTTAAACAGGCAAATATCTACTACAGGTGAATGAAAATCCACTAAGTAAATGTTACCTCTTCTGTTACCTGTCAACACAGTTGTGTTGTCCACTGACTGGACTTTGCATATGGATTTGTTAAAGGTTACTTGATATCCTTCATCACACAATTGACTGATACTTATCAGGTTGTGTTTGAGTCCTTCAACATATGCCACCTTTTTGAAAGTGACTGAGCCAATTTGGACTGCCCCATATCCTTTTGTAGTTCCAAAGCTTGAGTCTCCAAAAATTACTTTGGGTCCAAGCTTGGCTTTGAAGGAAGTGAGGTTGTCCTTGTCCCCTGTCATGTGCTTTGAGCACCCACTATCCAGATACCATTGATGGTTTGATGCTGGATAGGTCTTCACCTGCACAAAAACAGCTTATTTGTTTTTGACCCAGTTAACCTTGGGCCTAGGTTGATATCCCTTAAATTCTGAAATAAAAGACATCTCAGGTTGACTCTTATAGCCTGCAGGATGATATCTCCTAGGAGGTATTATCCATTCAGTATAAGGGTTAAAGTGATGAGATGTAGAGCTGGAATTGAATTTTGAATTAACCCCTGAGAAATGACTTTTGCTCTGAGCTTGGCTCGACGCACGTCGAGCTTCGGTCGACGGACTCTGGTGAGTGCGTCGAGCTCCGTTCGACGGCGAGGGCTTGCATTGTTCAGAGGGCAGAAGGCGTCGACCTGAGTTCGACGTTTTCTTGCGATTACGTCGAGCTCTGGTCGACGTCCGTCGAGCTTCGTTCGACGCTTCTTGTCCAGTTTCCTGGGTTAAGTCAGCATTCTTCCTAGCCACTATCAAGACTCCTTTACCTTTCTCACTGGTAAATTTGATTGGAGTTGTTAGCACTATGGGTTGGCTGGATGAAGCACCCAAGCCCAGTGAACCATTCAATCTTGAGTTCACTGTACTTGTGATGTCCATCAATTTGATACTTCTCCCATTAAGGGTTTCTTCAAATTGTTTGGCCTTAGATAGCTCACTTTTCAGTGAAGCTATCTCCTCCCCACACTGCTTCAACTCTTCTAAGAGTCTAAGATTATCTGAGTTAATGGATTTGCATTCAATTAATTGTTCATTTAGAGTTTTAATCAGCTTTTGAGACTCAATCAAGTCAATGCACATAGATTTAAACTCAGATTTGAAATCATCAGAAGTAAAGTCAAATGAATCTATTACCTGATCCTCAGTAAGTTCCTGATCAGATGGGTAGTCAGCATCAGGCTCTGAATCAGTGTTCTTTTGAGATGCACTGATGGCCATCATGCAAAATCCTTTTTCTTCTACATCATCCTCATCATCACTAGAGCTGGATGATGAATCAGACTCATCTGAGTCACTCCAGGATTCAGCCACAAATCCTTTTCTGGTGTGCTTGCTGTTGCTGGAGGAAGGCTTGTCATGGTGCTTCCTTGACTCCTTATCCTTCCTTTTATCTTTTCTTTCCTTCTTGTCCCTTCTGTCCTTATCTTGATTTTCTGGACAGTTGGGGAAAATGTGTCCTGGTTTCCTGCAGCCAAAGCAGATAATATCTTTATTAGTAGATCTGTCATACCTTGGCTTGTCTTTGTCTTTGGATGACCATCTTCTGAAGTTCCTTTTATTCAGCTTATTGAACCTTTTGACCAGTAGGCTCATAAGCTCTTCATTTCCCAACACCTTTTCTTTAGGTTCTTCTTCCTGTGCTCTGAAGGCAATGGTTTTCTCAACCTTTTCTGTTGGTGTGGATGTCTTCTGCTCTTCTTCTCTCTTCTTAATGAATTGCTCATAACTCTTGAGCTTCCCTAGAAGAGCTTCTGTGGATAACTCACAGACATTTCTTCCATCTTTAATTGACCATATTCTTGAGTCCCAAGAGCTAGGGAAACAAGTCAGTATTTTGTCATTTATCTCAGTGAGAGATATGTCCTTCTCTAGTGATCTAAGCTCACTTATGATCAGACTCAGTCTGTTGTACATGTCAGCAACTGACTCAGACTCTGCCTTCTTGAAATTCTCATACTGGGTGATCAGGTAGGATCTCCTATCCTTTCTTTCATCTGCAGAACCTGATACAATTTCTGACAGCTTTTCCCAGATTGCTTTGGCAGTAGTGCATTCAACTACCTTCTGGAAAATGTCATCTGACATGGTTTGAGCCAAGATGTTCATGGCTTTAGCATCTGCTGCCTTCCACTTCTTTATGTCAGCATCAGTTCCTGAAGGAGGAGGAACAGCTGATGTGCTTGTTCCTGTGGGAGGTCTTGGACAATCTGTCAACACAGAGTTAAAAATGTCTTCATCAAAAGAGTTCATGTAAAGCCTAATCCTTGTCTTCCATAGTGCAAACTTAGATAGATTGCACATAGGAGGTCTGGTGCTAGCAAGGTCCTTGTTTTGTGCCATGAGTTTTAAAGAGAAGTAAAACTAAGGAAAATAATCCTTTGAGAGAAATGATCTTATCAGGGATCTTTTGATCCAGGGGTTAGCCTGTATAAATGATCAACCTCCCTCTGATACCAATTGAAAGTCAGATCTATCCTAGAGATTAGAATAACACACGCAACAAGAATACATGAAATAAAAATTGCAATCCAGACGACACAAGAATTTTATAGTGGTTCCCCAACAACTTGGGTACGTCCACTCTTCTACCACCCTTGGTAGGAATCCACTCAGGATGAGTTGATCAGGTGTCCTGACACCAATGAGCTTTTGATCAGGTGCTCAAAAACCAAAGCTAGATTTTTTGATCAGGTGTCTTGCCACCACTGAGTTTTGACAAGGCTCTCAGAACCAAGCAGAACTTTTGAAGGGAGTTCAGGAACCCTTTTACAGCGGGAAAAGAAAAATAAGAGTTGAAGGTGTCTTCTCTGTTCTCAATCAAATGAGAGAAGCACAAGTGGATTGTTGATGTCAAAGCTCCCCCTGAGATGTAGAATGGTTCAGGAGTGGAAGCTTTGCACAGGGTGATAGGCCTTCAGTGGATGACTGCTCCAGCAAATGATGATTTCAGCAATGGCTGAAATGTTTGTTGTCTTGGAGAGTAAATGATGAAGCCTTGATGATGATCTTCCAGTAAGCCTTCAGACTGATGTAGATAAGTTGTCTCTTCAGGCTTCCTGGAACAGTAGATCTGAGAAGAGAACTTTGTTGTACAGGTGATGTTGAGTTCTTCCTGGAACTCGGATTCCTGTATCTTATTTTCACTGTATTCTCTCTCTGTTTCACTACTATATTGTTCCTCTGTAAATCTGTGTATATATATATATATCCTGATAGATGAGCAGCGGACATTTGAATAATAGCATTAATTACTGCTTCCTTTTGAATACTCCAACGGCTATAATACTCATAAAAGCATTCCTGTAATAGTCCTTTAATATAGTTGTATAATAACAGCTGGTTTTGATAGGACAAAAGATATCCTGAAAATCCGCCTGGAAAACTTGCATTTAGATTTCTGTGATAGAAATCGTCGAACGGAGCTCGGAGAACGTCGACCGGAGCTCGACGTTCCAGCATAGGGAACGTCGACCGGAGCTCGACGTTCCAGCATAGGGAACGTCGACCGGAGCTTTGAACAGAAAGCATCGAACGCAGCTTGGACTAAAGCGTCGACCGCAGCTTGAGATAAAACGTCGACCGCAGCTCGACGATCTTGCAGAGATGAGCTCGACGATCTTCGACCGGAGCTCGACGATCGTCGACCTAAGCTTAATGTTGAATTCTGATTTCTTTAGGCTGATTTCTCTGACTGATTTCTCTGAGCTGATTTCTCTTGGCTGATTTCTTCTATCTCTGAGAGCCTCTGACTTAGCACAGCTTATGACCCTTAGCTATACATTGATGGGTCAATCTAATAAACTGAAAGACATAGTGATCCTGACCCAAATCCAAATTAGGGTGTTCCAACAAAAGAGATGCATTCGGGGAGACCTAGGCCGACATGCAAGGGGGGAGCTGATCTCGGCCGACAATGCAGAGGCTCGGTCTTACAAGAGCGCTTAAAGTCCCGAAACCTCGTCCCATCGTCCGAACTAGGCTATTCAATGAGAACGGGTTGGAGTCCCGCATCCCGATTTGACAGTGAAGGTCGCTTCCAGGTACGATTAGGATGGGGGTGGTGTTCATCGAGGGTCCTTTTTCGAACGCGCTCGGAATTCACACACCTCCCTCCGGGCTCGTCCATACCCTTTCTTTGGCAGGTTATCCTGTCTTGCTGCTCGCTTGAGATCTTCCCCTTCTGGGTGTTTTACGAGGCCGGCCTCTCCTCAAGTTCGGGAGATCAGGGTGCAGATCTGTTCCTCGCAGGTCCTCCAGACGGAAGAGAGATGCACTCGGGGAGACATAGGCCGATATGCAAGGGGGGAGCTGATCTCGGTCGACAATGCAGAGGCTCGGTCTTACAAAAGCGCTTAAAATCCCGAAGCATCGTCTCATCATCCGTACTGGGCTACGTATAAGGAACAAACCGACCGCTGCCTCCCGAGGTCGACTACGAGGCGGACCATGGAAACACTCAGAAGCCTCGAGGCGCATTTAACACAAAAGAGATGAAATCCCGCATCCTTTGTATATTAAGTATGTTTACAGAAATAGATACATGAGTTACCGCTACGGGTAAAATCTTTTCAAATCATCCTCGCTCCAGGTCCCAGGCAGCTGCTCTCCCGCTTGGTCTTGTAGGTAATAGCCTCCTGTGGTCAAGGCTTCTTGGACGATGAAAGGTCCTTCACAGTTGGGATGGAGCTTGCCTACGGCGGCTCCCCGCCCAGCGGCGTCCACCTTCTTCGTGACCAAGTCCCCCGCGAGGAAGTTCCTCAAGCGGACGTTTTTGTCGAAGTGTCTCTCCATGTGCCTCTTGGTTTCTTCCTGGCGCATGGAGGCCAAGTCCCGAAGCTCTTCCACATAATCTAGGGAGAGCCTCTGAGCCTCTTCATTCTCTAGCCGCCATTCTTCGCTTCCGTCTTCGGCTGCGATGACCCTTGGACTGTGCACCTCAAATTCGACCGGGATAAGCGCCTCGGACCCGTGTGACAGTTTGAAGGGTGTTTCCCCTGTGGCCGAGTTCGGGGTGGTCCTGAGGGCCCAGAGGACGGAAGGGAGCTGTTCGGCCCAATTCCCCTTGAGATTGGTGATCTTCTTCTTTAGCAAGTTGACGATAAGCTTGTTCGCGGCTTCTACTTGCCCATTGCTCCGAGGGTGATGTACCGAGGCGAACCGAAGGTCGGTTCCCAACTGTTTACAAAAGTCTCCCAGTTCCAGGCTGGCGAACTGCGGCCCATTGTCGGTGATGATGGCCAGAGGGATCCCGAACCTGCATGCAATTTCCCCCCAGATGAAGTTCTTGACGATTTGAGACGTGGTCCTGGCCAGAGCCTTAGCCTCGATCCATTTCGTGAAGTAGTCAACCATTACCAGAGCAAACTTCCTTTGCCCGCTAGCTTGAGGGAACGGGCCGATCAAATCCATTCCCCAAATTGCGAAGGGCCACGGAGCGGTAATCGAGCGAAGCTGCCGAGCCGGCTGGAGCGCGAGGGGAGCGAAGAGTTGACATTGGGAGCACTTTCTGGAATGGGCCTCTGCGTCCTTTCGGATGGTCGGCCAGAAGTAACCGTGCCTCAGAATCCTTTGCTCCAGGGTGCGGGTCCCGGAATGACTGCCGCACTCTCCTGAGTGAATCTCCTTGAGGACCCGGGGAATCTCGAGTTCTGACAAGCATCGGGCCAGAGGGCCTGAAATGGTCTTGCGATAGAGTTCGCCGTCCTGCAGCAAGTAGTATGCGGCCTTATACCGAAACTTTCTTTGATCTTGCCCGTCAGATGGTAGTCGGCCTGTCGCCAGGAACGCGATGAACGGATCTCTCCACGAGGCCCGCTGATCGATCTCCATCAACTCGCCTTCTTCGATGGATGGTCGAAACAACTCGATGGCGGTTCCCCCAGCCCGAGGGCCGTATTTAGCAAGATTGTCTGCCTCGGAGTTGCGTTCTCGGGGCACGTGCTCAACGTGAAAGGATCGGAACCCCCCGATCAGGCCTTTGACCTTAACCAGATATTGCTGCAAGATGGGATCTCGGACTTTGAACTCTCCCCGAATCTGAGATGCCGCCACCATGGAATCGGTGAAAGCCCTGATATCTCTGATTACCAGTTCCTTGGCGAGTCGCAAACCAGCCACCATGGCTTCGTACTCCGCCTGATTGTTAGTGACCGAGAAATGGATCTTGACGGCTTGCTCAATCCTGGTCCCCTGAGGACTAACCAGCACCACCCCGGCTCCCACGAAGTGTCTCCCTGACGCGCCATCTACGAACATCTTCCAGGGGACCGGCCGAGAGACATCCGTGTCTGCCTCGACCTCGGCCGAGAAGTCGGCCAGGAAATCCGCCACGGCTTGCGCTTTGATCGCGACCCTCGGGGGGTAGGAGATGTCGAACTCGCTCAGCTCCACAGCCCACTTGGCGAGCCTGCCGGAGTGCTCCACTCTGTCCAAGATACTCCTCAAGGGGTGGTCGGAGACTACCTTGATAGAGTGGGCTTGGAAATATGGACGGAGTCGCCTGGCCGAAACTACCAGGGCAAAGACTAACTTCTCCAGGATGGGGTACCGCGTTTCGGCTTGCCTTAGCACCCGGCTCACGTAGTAGATTGGAAGCTGCTTCTTTCCCTCCTCTCGGACCAACACCGAGCTGACTGCTTCGGCCCCTACCCCTAGGTAGAGCAAGAGGTCCTCGCCGCCCTGCGGACCCTGAAGGAGAGGAGCTCGAGTCAGCTGTTGTTTGAGCTTCATGAAGGCCTCCTCGCATTCCGGGGTCCACTCGAATTTCTGGTTCCCCCGAAGGGCTTTGAAGAATGGGGAGCACTTCTCTCCGGCCCTGGAGAGAAACCGACTAAGTCCTGCCAGCCTTCCGGTCAACCTTTGAACTTCCTTGGAATCCCTCGGGGACGCCATCTCCACGATGGCCTTTACCTTGTCGGGGTTAGGCTCCACCCCTAGGGGAGTAAGTAGGTGCCCTAGAAACTTCCCCCTTCCCGCGCCGAAAACACACTTGGTCGGGTTGAGCCGCATCTTGTACCTCCTCAGGGTGGCGAAGGTCTCTGTCAGATCCGCCACGTGCTCTGAGGCGCTCTTACTCTTAACGAGCAGGTCATCCACGTAGACTTCCAGATTCCGCCCCTTTTGCTCTCTAAAGACGTGATCCATCATTCTTTGATATGTCGCGCCGGCGTTCTTGAGCCCGAAGGGCATCATCTTGTAGCTATAGCATCCGTCGATGGTGATGAAGGAAACGTCGCGACAATCGGGGGGATGCATCCGGATCTGATGGTATCCTGAAAAAGCATCAAGGAAACTCATCACAGGAAACCCGACGGCGGAATCAACCAGCGCGTCGATCTGAGGCAGGGGATAACAATCCTTCGGGCAAGCTTTATTCAACATTGAAAAGTCGATACATAACCTCCAGCCCCCTCCGGACTTCTTCACCATTACAACATTGGAGACCCAGCCTGGATACTGGATCTCCGAAACAAAACCTGCTTCCAGCAGCTTCCCTACTTCCTCCCGGATGGGTCCCGCTAGAGTGGTGGCGCTCTTTCTTTGCTTCTGACGGACTGGGGCCGCCGCTGGATCCAGGTTGAGGCGATGACAGGCGACATCAGCATCAATCCCTGGCATCTCGGCGGCGCTCCATGCGAAGACGTCCGCGTTTTCCTGTAGGCAGGCAGCTATCTCCACCTTCCCTTCTGGGGGTAAGGCTCCTCCGATCTTCAGCAGCTCCGGCTCTCCTCTCAGGGAGATCACCTCTACTTCTTCCAGCTCCTCAGCAGCTTGCAGGCCCTCTTCCTGCTCCATCATCCTTTCCAACCTTTCTGCGTCGCCCATCCAGCTGATGGTGCTGACCGCGTTCAGGTAGCATTCCCTGGAGGCCCTGGGATCTCCCCTGATCCTGACTTGGACGTCGTCCCTGCAATACTTCAGGCATTGATGATATGACGAGGGGATGGCCTTGAAGTAGTTGATGAGGGGCCGTCCGAAGATGGCGTTGTAGCCGCTGGGTGCGTCGACGATGACGAAGCGGCATCGGATCGAAGTTCCCCCGAGGGTGACCAGCAACTCAACTCCTCCTTCCACCTCTTTCTTCTCCCCGGAGAAGCCGAAGAGAGGCCCATCCGCTGCCTGAACCCGGGACGCTTCCACCTGAAGGCCGACGAAGGTTCTCTTGAAGATGACATTCACCGAGCTCCCGTTATCCGCGAGGATTCGGTCGACGGTGAAGTCCTCGATTGCTGCTTGAATCACCAGGGCGTCATGAAAGGGGTTCTCGTTCCAGAGCATGTCTTCCTCCGAGGTGATCTCGTTCAAGGGAGGGGGGTCTGAGACGTCGAGGCGACGCTCCTTTTGTAGATTTGGTGGAGACTTCCCTTGCGGGAAGCTCCTAGCCCAGCCCCTCCGTTGATTACTCCGACGTGTCCGCCTCCTGGACCGGGAATGACATTCCCCCTTCCTCCCTGGTCGATCCTGTCCTCGTTTCTCCTCCTCTGCGGTACCTGGGAAGCCACCTGTCCAACCTGGGCCTCCTGCTGCGGCTGCTCCCTTTCGGCCGCCGTTGCTTCCATCCTCCTCCTTGTTTCCCAGAACTCAGGGCAAGCCAAGGTTCCATGCCCCTCCACTCGATGGATATCGCAGTAGAGGGGAATCGCCGCTTCCTGCTTCCTTTCCTGCCTCCTCTCCTGCTGCCTCTCCTTCCGCCGGCGCTTAGCGGCTCGCTGCGTGATGGCCATGGTTTCCCTTCTTCCTCCTCCCTGCTCCCGAAGGTTGTAAGCCCTCCTTTCCTCCTGACGGATGGGCCGCCTCTACTGGGGGCGATCCCTCGGGTACTGGAATCTTCTCTCCTCGCTCCTCGCCTCTCGACCTCCGACGGGCCTCCTATCCTCCTGCCTTCGAGGCCTCTCCCGCCTCTCCTGCCTCTCCGCCTTTCTGATCTCCCTTCCCCTTTCTCCCTTCTCCTCTTTCCCCTGCGGCCTCTCCTGCTTCCTGTCGTTGCGCCCCTCCGGCGTCCTCTCCCTCTCCAGCAGTCTTCCCTTATCTTGCCCAAGCGGTCGGTCTCCATCGAGCCGTGCCAGGAACTCCTTATTCCTCTCCTCTCCCTGGATGAACACATTGGCTCTTTCCACCATTTCCTCGAACGATTTGGGCGGCCTGTGCCCCAACTCCATGTTGAACAGGCCCTGCTTCAGCCCGAACTTGAGGGCCACCATCAAGGTGAACCCGTCTACCTCTTCCACCTCCAACACTTCCTCCTGGAATCGATCGATGTACCGGCCCAAACTCTCGTGCTGCCCCTGCACGATCTTGAAGAGGGCGGTTGCCTCCTTCTTCCTCCGCTTGGACGTCGCAAACCTTGCTAAAAGGCCCCTTCGAAGATCTGAGAAGCAGTAGACTGACCCGGCTGGCAGCTGGTGGAACCAATCTCTCGCGCTACCCTTGAAGGTAATGGAGAAGAACCGGCACTTGAGAGCATCGGACATGTTGCGAATGGAGACCACATCCTCAAACCACTGAAGATGTCCCACCGGGTCGTCCTTGCCGGAGTAGTACGAGAGGACTGGCTCTCTGAAGTTGTCGGGGACGAGGGCTGCGAGGATCTCGTCGCAAAAGGGGCTCCTCCCTTCCTGGCGGCGGCGAGTATCCTCCCCGCTCGAGCAGTCATACTCGCTCCATCGGCGAGTATCTCCATACCTCGCCGAGAGTTCCGGATCTCGAAACCGGATTCCTTGACTACTCGCCGGGTGATGTCGCGGCGGGATCACCTGCTCTCCACTCGCCCAAGCGAGCTCCTTCCCTGCTCTCCGAGTTGGTAGCTCCTCGCCCGGGGGTGTCCGGCGATGGGGAGAAGTCGTCGTCACCTCCGGCGGATTGGACAACCCGTCGAGTATCGCCTTCTCCACTCTCCTCGCGAACTCTGCAAAAGCCGCCACTGTCACGTACTCGCTACCTTGCCCCGGGATTCCAGCTCCCCCCGAGTTACCTCCCAACTCGCCCCGGTCTCCACCATCGGCCATCTTCCAACCACGACTTTCTTCTTTGGTCGCTATCCACGCTCACCGCACCAAGTGTTGAAGCCGAGAAATTTCTCAACCTCAGAAATCGGACTAGGCAACCTGAAGTTACTGGTCGGCCAGTCGGGAAGATGATCTCTGGTCAGAAAACAGGAACGAATTGCGCAAACAAGACCCCAGGTTGCTACGGCGGGAAGGTCCCACCACGTACCCAGTTGCTTAGGAGAAGCAACCCCTTCTCAACCAGATTGGCCGAGCTAGGTACGAAGGAGGCGAGCTTGAGCAATAACGAGTCAAGGGCAGTTGCTGGAACTCGCGAGGGCTCAGGCCGAGAATTGCTTGTTTCTCCTTCGTACCCCTGGGGTCCTATTTATAGGGAAAACCAAAGAGAGGGGGGGGTCTTACTTATACCCCCACCCTGACGAGTTGGCGACTTCCCTGGGGAGCTCGCCTGGAAGAGGCGAGTATCTGGTCATAGTCGCCACCTGGCGAGTTGGCCTGGAGAGCTCGCCATACTCGCCCGAACCTTCCGCGGCCCGGGGTGCTGGTCTGGATCCCCAGCTTGTCTTGTTGCCCTTGACCTTTGATGACCTGGCGGTAGTAGGGCCCTCCCTCGTCGAATATGGGTTGTACAAAAATGCATTCAACAATGAAGTTCTTGACCAAGAAAATAATTCCCAAAAATAAGAGTTATATGAGACATTAGTATAGAAATAACATGACTAAAAAATGAGGGGAAAAAAGCGAGAGCAAATGAATGAATAAGAATAACTGTCATGTCCTCTTCCTCCACCTGAAAATTCATCTTGAGACCCTCAGATAACAGTTTATTGAAAATTGTTCATGTGGCTATGTAGAGAGAAACCCTCCTCCATGTTATCAATAACCTTAACATCCTTATTGGTCTTCCCCAATAGGACATGGTGTAAACCTTTCACGATCAGTAGTGATCCGTCCTTGACCCTCCACAGGCCGAAATTGTGCTTTCCTTCGAATTTCGCAACTTCAAACTTCGCACTAGGTGTACAAGATGACATAGAAATCGAACTAGAGAAATCTGCAGAGAGACCGAGGCGACCGGAGAAATTCGCGGATCAAGATTGGGAATATAGAGAGCGGACCGATGTCGTCACCTACCGTTGGCCCAACTCGAAACGGAACGTCCAAATAGTCGCACGATTATCGAACCTTGCTCTGATATCACTTGTTATGAAAATCGATCGATTCGAGTGCAGATGAGGAATTCCCTATTCCAAATTAAATTTCTAATGACCAAACGAGATTACGAAGAATAATAATAATAACGCACGAAAAATAATTAACAAACACCACAAAAGAAGAACACAAAGATTTAAAGTGGTTCCCCGAAATTGAAAATGGGTACGTCTACTATGCAGACAGAAATAAATCCACTAATAATTTCTCAAACATACAATACGGCTAAAATGGAGGAATAAAATTGAACCGAGAAAAAGATGAAAAATCTCGAACTCTCCAAGATCCGGTCATAGACGTTGCGACGAGAAATCAAGACGGTGACGAAAGACGAATGTCGACTACAAATAAAGAAAGACCTCTGATTCGGCGGCCGACATAAAGAGAAAGTCGGCGATAGGTGCTTCGAAGAGAAGTCGACGATCTTCGGCCGAAACTTGACTGTTGCACTGCGCTCCATGGATGGTCGGCCACACCACTATATATAGGCCGTGGAAGAAACCCAAAATTGGTATGGCGGCCACCATAGGAAAATGAGATGAAATCCTTTCCAAAAAATTTCCATCATCACCAGTATAATGCGGATGCCAAATTTAGAGCGGTCTCCAAAATGGGATGGCGACAACAATGGAAGATGATCTAAAATCCTTCCAAGGAAATCCTCCATTAATAACAGAGTAATTAAGATTTGATTGATTTTGGAGCGGATTGAGGGGGGGGGGGGGGGTCAAAAATGGAGGCATGAATAATCTTTTTCTAAATAAGGGAGATCCTCATATTAATGCCACCCCTCCGTCAGCATTAATCACCGTTTCAACACTTACATTTATGACCGCCACCACCATGTCAAAGCGAGCCTTAATTCTCACGTGAACAAAAAAACCGTGCTAGGAGTGTGTTGTGTTATGCAAGTAATTTTTGGGTCCGGATAGCAATATTTCTAAGCTTTGAGAGCGAGTAAAAAGATGGGTGTTGGATAACCAATCTAATCATCAGCAATAAAAACGAGAAAATATTTTTAAAAAAGACAAACACACGCTTTGATTAGACGACGAGCAAGCTACTCGCACTCCTTAGAGAACGCTATCCTTAGGCAAAATATTTGTGTTAGGTGGGCTAAAAAATTTCTACATTTCATGACTTATGAGCCTCTCAATCGTGGGCCCCTCCGCACTTCCCCCGGGGAAAAGTGCCTCCGAGAATCGGCCGTACTAATTAATGAAATTATTGAGTTCTTGTCCGTTAAAATTAAGCTCGGTTAAATTAGGATAAAGGCTTTGTTTGGAGGATAAGACTCTGTTTGATTGGGCTGTTGCTGATGGAAACTGTTAATTTAAAGCTGTTGATTGAAAAAGTGTTGATTCTGGAAAATAAAGTTTTGTTAAAAAACTATTTGGGTGAAATGAAGTTTTCAAAAAGTTGTTTGGCAACTAAACGGAGTTTTGAACTGAATTTTTTTTTTTGTAGCTAAAATAACATCAAAACCCAAAAACAAAACGGTACAGATAATTTATAAAACCAACACATAGTTTTTTGCAGAGTCCGTTGATAAGAACAGTTCAAGTAGCACACATGAACAAACACACACACAAACACATACAAAATCTGAACACAAGCATGAAAATTCCAGGAAAAATTTATACACCAAAATCTTAGCAAAATTATACCAAAATCTGAGCAAAATCTGAACAAAATCTAAGCAAAATCTGAACCCCAAACACACACTTGAACCCGATTGTATACAAAAACTGAGCAAAAACATTCCAATATCCAGCAATTTTGAAAAAAAAAGAGCAAAAAAAAATTTTGAGAGGTTACCTGCACTTCAGATTTATTGGCGGCGTGAGGAAGAAGTAGGAATCACTGTGAGGACTCGCTGCTGTGAGGAAGAAGAAGGAGCGGCCGTCGGAGAAGAGGAAACACCCTAGACGCAGCCGGAAGGGCGAACTGCCGTCGACGGAGAAGAGTTGCCGACGCAAACCCTAGACTCGGCGAGAAAGGAGAACTGCCGTCGGAGAAGAGCAACGGGTGTTGTTAGAGAAGATCGCCGGATGCCGTCGTGGATGGGGTTGGAGAAGAAGCGGCGGGTTGGATTGCCCGGGAAGGAGAAACAGAGCGAATGCGGCGCTGGCGACGGAGGAGCGAATTCGGCCCGACGAGGATTCGTTATCGCGACTGCCGCTGGACGCGTGAATTTCGTGCGGATGACAACCTACTTAAATCAGCGGTTGGTTGAAAACGACTTTTTTAAAATAATCTGCGCCAAACGCAGCTTATGATCTAAACTACGGTGCGTTTCCACCGCACCGCAGGGAATAAGCCCAACCAAACGCCACCTTATTTTCATCAATCAAGTGCTTACGAACGCAAGTATCGAATTTTATTAAGATTTGATTCATGCGATAACCGCTTGACCGGTGAAAATAAGCCCACCAAACAGAGCCAAAGTATATATATTAATATTTATTGGAAGATACTCTTATAAATTTATCATTAAACGAATCTTTTAAATGTGATTCATAGCTGAGTGCACACGCCACACGCTATATTTAACTTTTAATGTGAAATTATTATATCGGTTTATTTATATTTTTAGTCCCATAGATGATTTTCAATTTGAAAAAAATTCTTAACAAACTCGAATTAAAATTTATTTTCACCTTTTTTAAAACAATTAAAACAAATCATGTTCAAGAATTCCAAACTCAAATATTAATGCACAGTAACTAGGGGTCTGTTTGTTTTAGCTCTGGCGGATTGAAAAGCTGCTGTCCAGATAGAGCTGTTTTAAAATAGATCTCTGGGGAGCTGTTTTGAAAAGCTGCAGTCTGTTTGGTTGTTATTTGCAGAACTGCTCTTTGAAAAGCTGCAGACTGTTTGGATGCGCAAATTTTGGCTGTTTGGAGAAACAACTTTTGGAAGCTGTTTTTTTAAAAACTAAAAATTTCAAAATAACACATAACATTAGTCTTTTATTACATAGTTCTAGAAAGTAGGATAAATATTCTTCCAACATGCAACGACTCTTGAGAACATCCAATCCAGTAGCATCATATATTTCGCCTTCCGATCACCTGCGCGCATTGTATATTTCTTCGGCAATGATATCTCGTACTGTAGACATATGTTCTGCTCCAGCAGCATCATACATATCGCCTTCAATATCATTCTCTGCCGCAGGGTGTGCATCCTCTGAGGGAATGAAAGAAGACTCGTCAGCATGACAAGCATTAAACTCAGGGTCCCAGCGAGATGGATGTCTCCGAATGAAGTTATGTAAGGCCATTGTTGCAAGGACAATGGAGCGTTGTTTCTTGAAGGTGTACTGCGACATTTTGCTTAAAACGTGCCACTTTTTTTCCACACTCCATACGTTCGCTCGATAACTCCACGAAGAGATGAGTGCGCCTTATTGAAATGTTCGTGCCTGCCTTGAACAGGCCGACTCCCACGGACAAAGTCTGATAAGTGATACCTTGTTTCTGGATACGGCTTCAAATAACCCGTCTTTAACGGGTATCCAGCATCCACCAAATAATATTTACCTGCAATTATTTGCTCTGTTAAACTGTTAAACATTATCAAATAAGGGCTAATTGACTGAATGTAAACATATTGATTAGTATACCTTGTGGGGGATGCGGAAACTGTAATCTATCGTCCGACAAAGCACGCGCGAAGATGCAACTATCATGAGCAGTTCCCTCCCATCCAGCAAGAGCAAATGTAAAACACATGTTAAAATCACATACTGCCATTACATTTTGTGTCGTCGTGCCATGACGTCCTATGTATCGTACTTGATCTTCAACGGGTATCCTCGCATCAACATGTGTACCGTCAATGGCACCAACACAATCCTTGAAAAATGGCATGTAACGAGAATCCAGTCTCGCCATGTTAGTTCTCTTCTCTGGATCCCAACCTTAGAACGTAAAGACAGCATTAGAACGTAAAGATGAAATTGGGCTGACCTTAATCTTATCTGCCCACCATTCTTCTGATGCAGCAATAGTTCTCTTCTCTGGATCTCAACCTAATCCAGTCTCGTCATGTTTCAGCTCCTTCCACAACTTCCAATCCTTCTTCAAATGATCTCATTTATTTTTCATCTGCAGTCGATCATAGCTCTTCCCGGTTCGTTCTTTAAACCCCGCAATCAAGTTTGTCCCCCCTTCTTTGCTAAAGTGGGTGGTGGGACGATTCCCAAGACCAATCTCTTTTATGCAGAGATCACAAAACAACATCACCTCACCTGACTCCCAACTCGCTTGGATTCCTCCTTCCTTCGGTTTGCCCATTATGCTATTTAAAAATTACTAATCAAAACAAATACTTAATTAAAAAAAATTACACAAACACACACACAAATACACAACAAACACAATCATACACAACCACACACACATACACACTCACAAACACACACAATATTACACAAACACACACATTCGTACACACAACAAATACACAATAAACAACATTCACACTCATACACACACACACACTCACACACACACAAATACACAACAAACACTATCATACACAACCACACACACATACACACTCACACACACAAACTATTACACAAACACACACATTCATACACACAACAAATAAACAATATACAACATTCACACTCATACACACATACACACTCACACACACACAAATACACAACAAACACAATCATACACAACCACACACACATACACACTCACACACACACAATATTACACAAACACACACATTCATACACACAACAAATACACAATAAAACCACACATACACTCATCCACCCACACACACACACAATAAAACACCACAAATACACAATATAAAACATTCATACAAAATAAAACATACACACATACACACTCATACATACACTATAAAACATTCATACAATCAAACCACACACACACACACACACACACAATCAAACCACACATACATACACAATAAAACACCACACATCATACCCCCCCCCCCCACACACACACACACAATCATTTTACACACACAACAAACACACAATCACACATACACAATATTGTAGAAATACACAACCACACATACACAATATATTATACAAATACACAATCACACACACACCTATGAATACCCAAAAAAAACAATCAAAACCGATTGGAAGAATACCCAAAAAAAATGGATTGAAGAAGAGATCATACCCCCGATTGGAAGAAGACCTGGCTGCGGAAGAAGACCGTCGGCCGCTGCGGAGACCTGGTCGGGATTCGTCGCGGCGGAAGAAGACCGTCGGCCGCTGCGGAAGAAGACCTGGTCGGGATTCATCGGCCGCTGCTAGGGCTGCGGAAGAAGACCGTCGGCCGTTGCGGAGACCTGGTCGGGATTCGTCGACGCGGCGGAAGAAGACCGTCGGCCGCTGCGGAAGAAGACCTGGTCGGGATTCGTCGGCCGCTGCTAGGGCTGCGGAAGAAGACCGTCGGCCGCTGCGGAATCGTCGACGCGGCTGCGGAAGAATATCTGGCTCTCCGGAGAAGATCGGCGGCCGCTGCTAGGGATGGGGAGGCCGGGCCGAGGCTGACGATGCGGAAGAAGAAGAAGGTCGGCGATCGGGAGAAATTTCGCGATTTATGGGAGAAATTCTCGCTCTCGTCCGCGATTTGGGAGAACAGAAAGCAGGGGAAGGGCGGCTTTCCAAAGAGCGGCTTTTTCAGCTTATTATGAAAAGCTGTTCCCAAAGAGCTGCATAAACAAATAGTCAAATTTAGCTCTGGCGGCTGGAAAAGAGCTTTTCCAGCCGCCAGAGCTAAAACAAACAGACCCTAGAGTTGATTCTTTGCGTTCCTTTCAGCTTTCTTGAAAAATACTGATTCTTTGTTTCATTCGGGTTAAAAAAACTTTAGGATTTGATTTCTCTTCCACCGTTCAACAGATTTAAATCAAAAATTGTGCTGGCCTTCTCTTAAAAAAAGTGCTCGCGATAAACTCATCGATGAAAAATTTTCGTGAAGTTGTGAATGGAGATGTAGGTTGTGTTTGACGTGACTCGTGACTTATTTGCTCCGATAAAGTTGGATAAAAACATCATTGTCCTGAAATGTATGTTTGGTATGACAAATGTTACTAATGTTACAAAAAAAATTTAATTTGGGGCATAGAATTTTGATATGACAATGACATTTTTGTCCAGCTTCACCAGAGCAAATAAGCCACGATAAGCCGCGCCAAACGCGGCCGTAGTTTTGTTCAAATGTACATTCTGAAGTTCATTGCCGTAAATAAAGTGATCGTGGAGGAATCTCACAAAGAGCATTTGGCTGCATTTACTATGCATCAGAGCATGCAATTTAGGCTCCGTTTCGGGGGCTTATTTTCACCGGTCAAGCGGTTACGACCGCATGAACCGAGCCTTAATTAAGGACTGGTTCAAGCACTCGTAACCGCTTGACCGGTGAAAATAAGTCCCCCCAAACGAAGCCTTAGACCTAGACTTGGTGGAACTTTCGGACAAGACGGAGCCTATAGCTCTGCTGCAAAGTTGGTGGAGACGTGATTATTCTCGTAGCTTGTCTCCAAACATGTAGAAAAATCATGAAATGATAATGCAAGCATGTGCGAATTCGAAGGGGGATCAAATGAACACTGGCATTCCCATTTTTTACGATTTGTTATAAGCATATCAAAATTTGATTATTTGCAGACAAAATTTAGTTATTCACAGACCAAATTTAGTTATTCATCCCAGCTTAATGTGATATTTTTTGTACTATTGTGTTTAGAATTTTTTTTTTATGTGCACCATCATTTATAATTTTCTGATTCCGCCACATAGTGCAAATAACTGACCTTAGACTCAATAGAATTTCCCGACATGATGCATCAAGCTCATAACTAGCCTTATAGCTTGACAGAATATTTCAATGCAATGAAACATATAACTGAAGTAGAATCTCTAGATGTGATGGAACGCCGAATTTGACCATTTTCAAACATCTCCAGCCCAAGATCGCCTGACAGTAGACAAATATGTGTTAGGAATGACGTCTACCAACTCTCCCAAAACTCCGGAGTGTTAGGAAGGGCGCTAATAATTTCTTTATATTATTTTAGCAGGACCGGTCAAACTGTTCGCATGGCTCCCTCACACTTAAACCGTGCCCGGAACTCTCATGTACTCATGCCCGGAGCCAACCCGACTCCCTTGCACTGAACCGTACCATGAAGTTTCTCTGCACCCATGCCAGGAGCCAACCCGGGAACGCCCGGGAGGCAACCCATCCAACACCTGGATGACGGGCCACACCCAACAAATATGTTCAACAATGAAAGGCTGCTTGATCAATAAAAGTCTAGACTCATTCTTTAATAAAAACTTAGTTATTCATTTAATTGTTTTCAGACAAACTTGAAGAAGGTTGATCAAACTGTATTTAATGTCATGACTGAATTAAATTCTTTGTTTAGTCACCTACAACAACACATACTAGTATTTCTCCTCTCCTAGGGGCCCTCCTCCCATGGGAGTTTGCATAATTAAATATGGAGAGAGAGAGAGAGAGAGAGAGGGAGAGGTTTCTAGTCTTTGTTCAACATAATTGACCAAGACAAACATCAATTCAAATAGTATACATTCAAAGGTTAGTCTTTGAATCATAAATGCAGTCAAGCTTTATGTTCCACACACAAAAAAATTGTTTAAACCAAATAGAAACTAATCCCTTTTTGAGTCTGTTGAATCAATATTTCTGGAACCACAAGTTAATGTTTTTTAGTAGTCCACAAGTGTTTTGGTATGATGATGGTTACCCCCAATAAATCCCAAATGGTCAGTTTAGAATAACGAGACTACGACCGTGATGATCTCGACAAAATGATTCTAACAGGCTCGATTTCATGAGACTAAATCTGTTTGACACCACATACAAATGTCAGAAAGCGTTACAGGGCTCCTGACCCAGTCACACATACCGAGCTCTAGCGCTCACGCCTTGGCGCTTGACATGGGAGGGTGGGGGGGGGGGGGGGGGGATCATTCGAGCTCTAGGGCTCCGCCGCCTCCCTCATTCTGACAACTGTGTGCTTGCTGGAAGGGATGCCCTAGGCCGTTGATACCCGGGGGAGCCTCTCTCCTCCATCTCCCTAGATGACTTCAAAAGCGTCATTAACTACGATTTGGACCGAATTTTTTGACATTGATATCTCCCTCATCTTTTAATAAAACTTCGATTTAAAAGCGGAGTTGGATTGCTCTCAAAAAATATTATGAGAAGGACTAGTCAATTAAAGGTTTTGTGGAGTTTAGGTGGGGAGGTCATTCTACCTAAGCAGATCTTTAACTGACGATTGCCGGAGTTTTGGGGTTTTGATCGAGAAACCATCACCACCTACAGACTCATGAGTATGAGACCGTTTTTCGAAAATTTTGTTAAAATTCAAAAACTTGTATTTTGGCGAGATGATAGCCATCACCAGTCTCTCATAAGCCAACGAACCCGACCAGACTGCCTAAATTATCCCTGGAGTGAAAGTTGTTCGCCCATCAAAGCTGATAATTTGAGGAACATAAGTCGTGCATTTATATTCGCCTGTCGACTAAGCATGATGGTGAAATTTCTTGAGCGCCCCTCCCATAATATATAAATTTGAGTTTTCTCTATCATTTGAAATAATCGGTAATTGAGGGAAGAGTATGAATTTTAGCGTCTTGTGTCTAGGAATATCGAAAACCATCCAACGAGTACCCACTAGTGTCTCCGTACACCACATTCTAAACTATGGACTAAGAATCGCGAACAATCTAAAAAAGAATCTATCATTTCTCTATCATTTTGAAATTTCTTAAAGAATCGCAAACAATTTAAAAAAGATGATGTGCGGTCCAAGAAATTTAAAACTAGCAAGATTTAGGCATGCAAGTGGTTCAGTTGGATTCGGTTTGATACCGAACCAAAAAACATCGGTTTTTACACACCCTAAACTGAACCCGAACCGAAACTGATTGGTTCGGTTTTTTTAACATTAGTTTAATTTTCCTACAAACTTAAAATATAGTATTCAAAAATTATTGTTCTTTTGTTAGTATTTTCTTGGCTGGTCGGCTATTAGTAGGGTGGAAGACTGATTAAATATAAAATATATTGTCCAAGCAAATAAGTTCATCAATATTTAAAGAAAAACTCAATGAACATATATATATATATATATATATATATATATATATATATATATATATATATATATATATATATATATATATATATATATATATATATACTATATAATAAAGAAGTATCGTGGTCTCTCGATAGTAATGAATTTATAATTCATGGACCGTCCGATATGAATGCATTATTCAGCAGCCGTCTGATCAAATATCCGATCTGGACGATCATGAAATCTCAGCCGTCCGATCATCGGATCAATCATGGCCGTCCGTTACTTTTTTATAGGTCTCCTAAACCTACCACTAGGGTGTCCTAAACCTATGTGAAATTACGATTTTATCCCTATAAATCTTAAAAATTGGGGAGAGGAGCCAGCTATTAAAATTAAATTTTAATTTAAATGCAGTTGTCCGGTTTTGATCCCAGGACCTCAAGGACAGCAAGAACAACTCAAACCAATGAGCCAAGTAAGCAATTATGCCACATTATAAGTATAAATTATTTGAAATATTAGCATAATTGCTTACTTGGCTCATTGGTTTGAGTTGTTCTTGCTGTCCTTGAGGTCCTGGGATCAAAACCGGACAACTGCATTTAAATTAAAATTTAATTTTAATAGCTGGCTCCTCTCCCCAATTTTTAAGATTTATAGGGATAAAATCGTAATTTCACATAGGTTTAGGACACCCTAGTGGTAGGTTTAGGAGACCTATAAAAAAGTAACGGACGGCCATGATTGATCCGATGATCGGACGGCTGAGATTTCATGATCGTCCAGATCGGATATTTGATCAGACGGCTGCTGAATAATGCATTCATATCGGACGGTCCATGAATTATAAATTCATTACTATCGAGAGACCACGATACTTCTTTATTATATAGTATAGATATATATATATATATATATATATATATAATAGTATTTAGATTAATCAGTGCAATTAAAACATTAAATTCAAGTATTAGTTCAAAATGAAAACAATAAGTACGACACATTTAATTTTCACACACCATATTTAATTTTCATTCATATGTATTTTATCCTCAGTTCAATTCACTTTTTAATATTAGTTGGCATCACATAGAACGAAGAAGTTGGATGTCTTGATCCGATCCAAAAAAAATTATAATGCATAAAGTTTGCTAATAGTTTTTATTCTCTAACAATTATGTTTGGTTTGGTTCGATTTTTTCGGTTTATCCAACCAAAAAACCGAACCGAACCAAAATGAAGTCGGTTTTCAGCCCTCCTAAACTGAAACCGAACCAAACCGATCAGTTTAGTCGAAAATCAGTTTGGCTTGATCAGTTTGACTCAGTTCAGCCAGTTTTGATTTTTTTATGCGCACCCATAGCCAGATTATCATTGAAGGGGATGGAGGGAACAGTGCAAGGTCCCCTACACCCCCTCCCACGCTTCTCCGGCGCTCGATATAGCATCCATGTTGTCAATCGTGGATTAGCGGTCGTCAGAGCTGTCATAGGAGGAAGGAGAATCACCAAAAGTGAATGGGTATGCAGATCCGGAGTGGTGGCATCAGGCTGAAATGTTCTTGTAAGAGACTCTTTCGTCCATCATCTAATTGTTCTTTTATCTATGTATGTTTTTATGGGATTGTTTTCTTTGTCAATCTTTCTCCAATCTTTCTTTAGAATCTTTTTCTTCTTAGGCTTCGTTTGAAGGAACTTATTTTCATCGGTCAAGCAGTTACAATCGTATGAATCGGACTTTTATTAAGGTCCGGTTTATGCGGTCGTAACAGCTTCACCGGTCAAGCGGTTCTCCAAAGAGCTATTTGCAGTTCCCGGCCCCCAGATCTTTGGTGTTGAATCTGGGCTTTCAGGATTCTTGTATGTCAAATGATAAAATTGTGTGCACTCCAAGTCAATATTTTTATGATGATCTTGAGGATCTTCTTAACCTTTTGTTCTTGGATTTTGGCCCGAAAATGTAAAAAAAAAGGAAGGCGAGACCAAGGAGCTTTGCAATTCTTGCAATTGTGACCATTGCATAACCCGTATTCATCAAGGGTGGTTCTAGTCATGTCTCACATGCTAGGTCAAAATCAAAGAACAAGTCAGAGCCAACAAACAATTAAGTACATTTGAGGAGCAGAGACGAGTAACGAAGCTACTCACCAGGTGTGTGACAATCTACGACATCTCGCCAATTAGGGGAGATCCTCCCATAATCGTCATAATCACCAGGCCCAAGTCGCTGGGTCGCCAAAGATAATCTCACAAGGGGGCTATGTGTTCTCAACTTCATATCCCTAGATTTTGTCTATAAATAGGACCCCATGAGTGTCAGGAAAGGCGTCTGAGATCGTCCCAACTTTTGAGAGCAACCTCAAAATCTCAATCTTCCCTCCTCCTGTCCCTTAGACACAGGTCATTTGGTGTCTTCCTCGTAACTTGTTCAACCATTTTTGATTATAGAGGAAAATTCTCTTTTGAGTTTCCGGGTCTCTTTTGAGATCTCTCTGTTGCAGAATTGGAATTCATCCAATTCCAATTCCAATTCCTGTGAGAATTAGAATTGGTCTGAATTCCAATGTAGTTATTCAGCGAAATTGGGAGGCGGCAATGAGATCGGGCGGCGGCAGTCGCCCGACGAGATGGGGCGGCAACGAGATCGGGCGGCGGCGGCGAGATCGGGCGGCGGCGGCGAGATCGGGCGGCGCCGCCCGCACGGGGGCGGCTGTGCCTGACCGCCCCTCCCCGCGGCCGTGGGACGCCTCCCACAAGGAAGCGGCCGTGGGACGCCTCCCGCAAGGATGCGATCGTGTCGTCCGGCCCCTCCCCGCGGCCGCCTCCCATAAGGGGAGCGTCCGCGCCCTGCCTCCCCTCCCCGCGGGACGCCGTTCGCATGTAATTGAAATTTTTTTGCCCCAATTCCAATTTCAATTCAAAAGATCCAAAGAGGCCCTATATATATTATGGATCATTTTTTTTGTACTGGTTTGCAAATAACATTTTTATTTGTGAATAGTAAATCTGAAACCCTTCAGAGTTGAGCCTCACTCACCGCCGCCTCGGTTCGCATCACTTCCGCCGGGACGGCAAGGTTCCCTCCCCGCTCGCTCTTTGTGAAATGGCCACAGTGAATGCCCCGCCTAATCGGTAGCCATTATCGTCCTCTTCATCGCGCCCCTTTCACTCCCGGCTCAGCGATCGACCATGGCGGAGCCGCCGCCGGACATCCACGAGCTCTTCTGCCACTACAACTCCCTTTACTTCGGCGATGCACTCGGCGCTTGCATTGTCTCCTGGGATCCTCGTATGACCAGGTCACGATCTTCACTTCTCTATTCGCCAGTCCTGAATGTTATTTCTATGAAGCAGCATTTGGTTATTCTCCTCAAACAAGTAGGAGGTAGTCAGATTTTATAATACCTAAAGCACCATTGTTTTGGTAAAAGAACAAATATTTATAAATAATCTCGCCATTGTTGCCGGAGATATCTCTTGTTCCATAGAGGATATCTCTTTGGAGGTTTAGGCCATGGCCAGCAAGGATTGCTAGGCGGATCTAAAGAGAGTTCTCCAAATTCATACTAGACGATTGTGGGTTCTTCTAAGGTTAAGAATAAGGATGATTTCTTCAAATAAGCTGTGGAGGACTTCTTCCTTAAGGAAGAAAAACATTACTTTTCTAGATTTAGAGCAGAAATGTTTAAACCATGAATTTTTTTTGCTAAGGTATTGAAAATTATTTGTAAAAAATAACAGTGACCAATGATAAATATGGCATAAAAATAGATTAAACCTTTTGATGAAGATGTGTTATATATTAAATTTAAGATTGGAAGAGTTTCTATAAATTTGTCAATTTCTAAGGAAAGAAATAAGGAAATGAAAACTACACACTGCACATTGATTTGTTTTTTTTGTGTGTGTGTGTGTATGCTTAGACAACAAGGTGATTTGCAAAACTAGAGTTTCAGCACGATGTCTTCCCGGACTATAGTCAAAGAAAACCCACCTCTGATACTAAATTAATGCACTAGGGCTCTGTTTGGTGCGACTTTTTTTTTTTGCTTCGGTGAGTTTGGACAAAAGCATCACCATCATACAATGTATATTTGACTTGACAATGGTTATGTGTTAAGACACTAGATAGATAGAGAGAGAGAGGGGGAGACTAGAGAGGAAGAGGAGGCTAAGAGGAATTAGGGTTAGAAGGAGGAAGGAGATTATACCTCAATTACTTGCATGCTGAACCAAGAGGGGTTTCGGGATATAAATACCCGGAACCAAAGAGGGGCCGGCCAAAGGGGCCGGCCGGCCCCAATAGGGCTGAACCGAACCGGTTCAGCCCTATTTCGGCATCTTCAGAGAGAGGGGGCTGAACCGGATGGTTCAGCCCCGTTGTGTACGACATCCTTGCGTCTGCGAACATAGTTACGACCGGCAAAACGTTGCGGGGGCGTAACATTCCCCTCCCCATCAAGAACCAGCTTGTCCTCAAGGTGGTAGTCGGGGTAGAG
This sequence comes from Platanthera zijinensis, assembly GCA_039513925.1. Lineage (NCBI taxonomy): Eukaryota > Viridiplantae > Streptophyta > Magnoliopsida > Asparagales > Orchidaceae > Platanthera > Platanthera zijinensis. The sequence continues at coordinate 16,552,630 of CM077081.1, read as the reverse complement.
TTCCTTGAAATCGAAGAAATCCACCCAAGAGTTTTGTGCCGGAGACAGGTTCTTCCACTTGACCAAGAGTTCGGGCCGGAATTCGGTGCCCCGGTGCTTCCATCTGCTTCGTAAAACATCCTCTGGAAGTGGCCTCAGCTCACCCGCTGCCGTAACGTCAGGCAAGAGAGCAGAAGGTTGGATATGCTGGCCCACCTTTCTCTTGAGCAATGAAACGTGAAAAGTGGGATGGATGCGGGAGCCCGGCGGCAAAGCCAAGGTGTAAGCTACCGGCCCCACCCTGCTGATGATCTGAAAGGGGCCGTAGTAGCGCGGGGATAACTTCTGATTGCCACGGGCTGCAACAGATAATTGCCGATATGGTTGTAACTTGAGAAAAACCTCATCACCGACGGCAAATTCCCGCTCAGTGCAGTGCTTGTCCGCTTGCACCTTCATACGATCCTGGGCCAAACGGAGGTTGGCCCGAAGAGTGACCATCATGCGATCGCGGTCCAGAAGAGCCCGATCAACCGCCGGTAGAGCGGTGCTACCCGGCTCATAAGTGCCCAAGGTCGGAGGTGGCCGACCGTAAACAACCTCAAATGGCGTCATCCTGCTGGCGGAGTGATAAGACGTGTTATAACAGTATTCGGCCCAATGTAACCACTCTGGCCAAGTGCGGGGCTCATCCATCACAAAGCACCGAAGATATGTCTCCACCCCTCGGTTAAGAACTTCTGTTTGGCCATCCGATTGCGGATTGTTGGCCGTGCTGAAATGTAAGCGAGTTCCTTGTAAGCGGAATAACTCCCTCCAAAAGCTACTAACGAAGGTCGGGTCACGATCAGAAATAATCGCGCGAGGAACGCCATGCAGACGCACAATCTCTCTAGCAAAGAGGGCGGCCACCGAGTCTCCAGTGTAAGGGTGGCTGAGGGCAATAAAGTGGCCATACTTGGAGAGTTTATCCACTACTACCAAAATGACCGACTTCCCTTTTGATTTAGGCAACCCGTCGATGAAGTCCATGGACACCGTGTCCCAAATAAGCTGCGGGATGTCCAACGGAACAAGCAGCCCCGCGGGTGAAGAAGTCTCATATTTCTGCCGCTGGCAGATCTCACACTGGCGAACAAACTGCTGAATGTCCCGTCGCATGCCCGCCCAAAAGACATTGGCCCGCGCCCGCTGAAGGGTTCGAAGTACTCCGGCATGTCCCCCCGTAGGCGACGAGTGAAACTCATGCATCAAAACTGTTCTCCAAGCTGATGCGGCCGGCACCACCACTCGGCCCCTAAAGTGAAGACGACCATTACATAAATGATAACCAGGCGTAACAGTCTCGCCCCGCTGCAAAGCCTCCACTAACGGCCGCAAGGTGTCCGAGCCCATGACTTCCTCGTGAATGTCGGCCAAGGAATCGAGCAAGGGTCCCGTAATGTGAGTGAGAGCTGCCTCCGGCAAGCGAGAGAGAGCATCAGCGACGACATTATCCTTGCCGCGCCGATAAACGATCTCATAATCATATCCCAAGAGCTTTGTAACCCACTTCTGTTGGAGAGGCGAGGAGACCCGTTGGTCCAGAAAATGTTTTAAGCTTTGATGATCCGTGCGCACCTTAAAGTGCCGCCCCAACAAGTACGGCCGCCAAACGCCCACCGCATGAATGATTGCTAACATTTCTTTTTCGTAAGCCGACAGGCCCAGAGTACGAGGGGCTAACGCCCTACTATAGAAAGCTATAGGCCGTCCCTCCTGCATCAAGACGGCGCCGATGCCCACCCCCGACGCATCCGTCTCGAGGACGAATTCCTTCGCAAAATCTGGTAAGGCAAGAACAGGCGTGGTCGTCATGGCCTGTTTGAGGGCCTGGAAGGCGCCCTCCGCCTCTCCTCCCCAAGAAAAAGAATCCTTCTGCAAAAGCTGAGTCAAAGGTCGTGCTATCTTGCCATAATCCCGGACGAACCGCCTGTAGTACCCCGTGAGACCCAAAAATCCGCGCAAGGCACGCACTGTAACTGGCCGCGGCCACGATTGCATACTCTGAATTTTTCGTGGGTCGGCCCGCACGCCCTGACCTGAGACCATGTGGCCCAAGTATTCCACCTCCTCCTGACCAAATGAGCACTTAGAACGGTTGGCGTAAAGACGGTGTTGCCGAAGTCGGCATAGGACCTGTTCCACATGTCCCACATGATCCTCCCAACTAGCACTGTAAATGAGAATGTCGTCGAAGAATATCAGCACAAAAGTCCGCAAGAAATCCCGAAAAATCTCATTCATGTTGGCCTGGAATGTCGCAGGTCCGCCAGTCAAGCCATTGACCATGACCAAGAACTCATAATGACCGTCATGTGTTCGGAAAGCCGTCTTGTGGATATCTTCTTGGGCCATGAGAATCTGATAATATCCAGAGCGAAGATCTAACTTGGTAAAAAGTTGTGCTCCATGCAGTTCATCCAGCAGCTCCTCAATGTGAGGAATCGGAAAGTTATCCTTGATCGTGGCGCCATTCAAGGCGCGGTAGTCCACACAAAACCTCCAGGAACCGTCTTTTTTCTTGACCAGAATGATGGGAGCGGAGAAGGAACTAGTACTTGGCCGAATGATACCGGCCTCCAACATCTCCCGGACACTCCGCTCGATTTCCGCCTTCTGAATGTGTGGGTAGCGATATGGTCGCACATTAGTAGGCTCGGCGCCCGCCTTGAGCGGAATACGATGATCCCGGAACCGAGGCGGTGGCAGAGTACGGGGCTCCTGAAAAACGTCAGCGTAATCTGTCAAAATGGACTGTAAGTGAACTGGTACCTCAGAATTGCCGGAGTCGCCGGTCTGAACCTCCCGTAGAATGGCCATCACTTGCCCGTCTCCGCTCAACTGTTGCATGCTGCGAAGAGATACCTCCTTAATAGGAGAAGACATAAGACCCCGCAGGCAGAACTGTTGCTCCCCGAGCACAAACTCCATGGTCATGTGCGCCCAATCAAAAGTTACCCGTTGTAATTGGCGTAACCACTGAACTCCCAAGACCATATCCGAGCCACGAATAGGTAGCAAGTAGACGTCCGTTCGTCCCGCATAGTCTCCTATCCGCAGTTCCACTCCCTTCAGCACCCCTTCACATTGCAACTTACTGCCATCCGCTACCATAACATGGAAGGCAGCCCCCTTGTCGACCCCGTGTCCAACTCTCCCTGCCACATCGGGATGCACAAAGTTGTGGGTGCTCCCACTGTCCACCAAAATAGTAACCTTCTCCTGGGCGATCCGACCCGCCAGCCGCATTGTAAGCGGAGGAACGCACCCTTCCAAAGCATGTATAGAGACCCCAAACTCAGTGTCTTCCAAGTCCACCTCCAATTCATCCTCGTCGGCCGCCGGTGCTTCCTCAGCCTCCGGATATAACATGAAGGCTTGTGTCCTCTGGCATTTATGGCCCGGAGCAAACTTCTCATCACAATTGAAGCATAGACCCTTCTCTTTGCGAGCTTGCAACTCACTCCAAGACAAGCGAGTCACCGTCGGCTTGTTAGCCGTAGGTTGTTCCCGCCGTGCAACCGTAGTAGTAGTAGTGCTGGCCGAGGGGGGCCTATTCTGCATGCGGCCTCTCTGCCTGCTGAACCGCTCCTCCTGAATACGGGCCAAGGTAATGGCGTGGTTCAACGACTGAGGCATGAGTGTCTGCACCTCATCACGAATATAATCCTTGAGACCGGAGATGAAGCAACTGTATAACGTCCTTTCTGGCCATTGCACCCGATTCGCCAACTTCTCGAACTCCGTGCGGTACTCCATCACAGAACCCTTCTGGCGGAGTTTCTGAAGCATGGCCTCATAGTTCTCATACTCTAGCGGACCAAATCGAGCCGTAAAGCCCTCCACAAACTCCCCCCAGGGCACGTACTCCCGTCCCCGCAGGAACCACTGTGTCCATTGGAAAGCGTCATCCTTTAGGTGAAAAGACGCCAACTGCACCCATTGGCCTTCAGGAACATCTTGATATTGAAAGAAGAGTTCGGCCTTCTGAATCCATTCCAAGGTGTCACCACCCTCGAACTCCGGAAAATACATGTGAGACAAGCCTGGAGACAAGCGATGCGGACCATGACCTCCTTCTCGCCTTCCGATATCGCCTTGCTCAAATACACCATAACCCGGTGGTTGGCCACCCCATGGTGGTCCATAAACCGGCGCACCCTGCTGTCCAAACCCCCGAGGAGGAGGAAGAAGACCTCCCCGCTGCTGTCCTGCCTGTTCCGGTGGCCGCCGCTGACCTGCGGCCTCATCCCAGCCCCGCCGCTGACCTGCGGCCTCATCCCAGCCCCGCCGCTGACCTGCGGCCTCATCCCAGCCCCGCCGAAACCCTGCTGGGTCATCCCAGCCACGCCGGAAGCCTGCGGGCTCATCCCAGCCCCGACGCCCCTGGTTTCGGCTTGCGACGGGCTCGCCGAAGCCGCTGTGCAAGGATGCGGGCGGCATCGGCCCCGCACAGTGCCCCGACCCCGATCCGCCAGCCCCGCCATACGCTCCTGTTGACGGAGGGGGAAAAAGACGCGATGCGTCGTCGCCGAGCCGCGCGACTCCGCCGTCCGTGGCCCCGCGCGCAACCACAGCCGGATCTTGTCCCGATCCGGCCGAATCATCCGTAGCCGTCGCTTTTCCTTTCAATAAGGTTTTCAACTCCTCCATACCGGCCGTCATGGCCGCCACCGAATCCGTGAGAGTGGCCACCGTCCCCTCTAGGGTTTCGAGCCGTGCGGATTCCTCTTGCGTGCGCGTATTCACCATGTCGGAGACGAATCCTCTGATACCAAATGTTAAGACACTAGATAGATAGAGAGAGAGAGGGGGAGACTAGAGAGGAAGAGGAGGCTAAGAGGAATTAGGGTTAGAAGGAGGAAGGAGATTATACCTCAATTACTTGCATGCTGAACCAAGAGGGGTTCCGGGATATAAATACCCGGAACCAAAGAGGGGCCGGCCAAAGGGGCCGGCCGGCCCCAATAGGGCTGAACCGAACCGGTTCAGCCCTATTTCGGCATCTTCAGAGAGAGGGGGCTGAACCGGATGGTTCAGCCCCGTTGTGTACGGCATCCTTGCGTCTGCGAACATAGTGACGACCGGCAAAACGTTGCGGGGGCGTAACATTATGACCGCCGTCAAAAATTAAAAATAGTTTTGAACATAAAAGTGGATGAAGTTCCTTAGGTTAGGCCGTGCATTCATGAACGACAGTTCATAATCACCATGTTCGTGAGCGGCACTACTGTGCCAAACGGAGCCTAGGTTGGATATGTGATGTGGAAGAAAACACGACTTAGGCTCCGTTTGGGGGGGGGGGGGCTTATTTTCACCGGTCAAGCTGTTACGTCCGCATGAATCGGACCTTAATTGTGGTCTGATTCATGCGGTCGTAACCGCTTGACCGGTGCAAATAAGTCCCCCCAAACAGAGCCTTAATGTTAATAGTGGGATTTGATTAATTTTTACAATTTTACTTCAAAATTTAAGCTATAAAAGGGATAGATAAGAATTATAGACAACCTAAAAATGGGATATCGCCGAACCCATGTCTTGTAAATGAGTGGCTAACAATCAAAATTCTTGTTCTTATGATTACGGTGAAGAAGAGCTTTCTTATTTTATGAAGGGATGAGAGGATAACTAGAATTAATAACAACAATGCAATACGTCACTAGCTCGAACAGTCTGTCAACGATTGCCACATTCTAGCTCGAACAGTCTGTCGGCGATTGTCACATTCTCCAACTTGGAAGTCCGATTTCAAAGATTAACACTCACTATTTGTGGAGACTCGTCATCAAAAGCAATTAGAACATAATATAGACTAGATTTCTAAGCAAACTCGGTAGTTATTATTTGTTCAAAGATGATCCTTACATCATAAACTTGGAGACATATTTATAAACTTTGAGGATCTCCCAGGGGAGATGAAGGATAATGTCGTTGGCCATGGAGAGGGGATGAATTGTTTTAGCTTTTAACTATGCGAGGACGACAATGAGTCAACGGAGAAACCCTAGGGGCAAATGCATGAAATGTTTTTCATTACTTACTAGGCTAAAGTTGAACTTCACGAAGAACATGAAAATGATGACTCATTTAGCCTCTTTAGATTTCTCTTACATCATATCCATGGCGACCTTTTAGATGTGGAAGAGAGGCATGAAGGTCGGAAAGTTCTATCTATCATATGTGAAGCGAAAACTTTGAGAAATAGGGGAGAGGGTACTTAATAATGTAATCAAGAGAGGTAGTTTTTAATTTTTAAGGAGGATGAAAGGGAACCATTATACATCTGAGAATTCTCTAGAGGAGAGGGGGTGAATAAAGATTTGAAATTATTTATATAAATCTTAATCTGATTCAGATAATCTCAGACTAACATCCACAGAAACACAATCACAAATATGTAAATCACAACACAAACAGAAGCAGGAAATAAAACAGAAGATATAAACACAGAAAAAGCACAGCACATAGAACACCAAAATTATAGTGGTTCTCCCAAATCTATGTGTATAACTCATAATCCGTCGAGATGGAAAATGTCTAAGGAAGACACTACAAGAGAGTACTCGGTGGCCCCAAGGAGAGTACTCGTCAGGAGTACTCGACGAGAGTACTCGACGTGAGTACTAAGAGGCCTTTAGGAGAGTACTCAGCGGCCTTCAGGAGAGTTCTCAAGTCATACCCCATTTGGGTCTGGGAATAACATTATGGTTAAGGCGGGAGCGGCTGTTCGCAGACCAAACCCCCATCCCCTGTGGATTTGCCTATAAATAGGACCCAAAGGCACAAGTAGAAGACACCTTCACCCCCCCTATGGTGGGCGAGTTCAGTGTTCGCCTCACTTGTGCCGAGCTCAACAATGACTTTAGGAGGGGAAGTTCCTATAGACTTTCGGGTGTGTGGCGGGACCTTCTCATTGCAACACGTGGTTCTTGCTTGTAGGCAGTCCGGAGCTGTTCTTTGTGCTCGCTTGCCAAGTCTCTCGTGGGTCGACCACTAAACCAGTAACCTTTGGTCATCCCCTTGGTCCGAACTCTGTTGAAATGGTATCTGGGTTTCAACACTGGGCACATTCACTCTTCTATCACTTTGGTAAGAATCCACTATCATACTGTCCGAGTCTTTTGATAAAGAGACTCTAAGAACTAGTGATTGTTGATAAGGAGGCTCTAAGAACCACATAGCCTGATCTTTTGATAAGATGATCTAACCAAACAACTAGATATTTTGATAAAGAGATCTTGAACCACACAGTGAATTCTTTTTAGAGGAATTTTTAAAACTCTTTTCACAGAAATAGAAGTGAAAGGAGAAAGGGAGAAATGAGAGAAGATGTAGAGATAGTCTCCTTTTATGAATCCTCCTTCTGCACAATCTCTAAGGATTCTTGAAACTTTAGTGGATTAAACCTTTGTAGGCGATTAATCCTTGGTGAAGAAGAAGCAAGGTTTTTTTTGCTTTTAGATCTACTGTCTCAGATTTTCTGTAGCAGAGAGAGAAGAAGAACCAAATAGCTGTTGCTCTGAATAATTATCTGTTATTTATTGTTGTTTTTCTCTTTTTTGAATCTGAGTATTTTTAATCTCTGAATGATTTTGAATTGATTCTTCTGATTGATTGTCTTTAGAAGGAATAATATAATCTCTGAGAAAGTCCTTCTAAGAATGTCTTCAAAAATCCCATCCATCACTTCAAATCTCTTCCACAATATTTTCAAAAAATTTATTAGAAATTTCTTTCCTTGAATATCTTTTCAACAACTCTTTAAGATTAAATGAATTCCATAATCATAGTCTTCAAATAACTCCGAATAAATTTTCTGAAATTTCCTTTCTGGAGAGTATTTGGCGCTACTTCGCGTTCCAACTGAAGATGCGTCGACTTCTACCTTAAAATATGACTCTGTCAACAAGACCGAGTATTCGACGTTACTTCGATTACTTATTGATGCATGCGTCGACTTTGCTTCAGAAGTTGTGTCGAACTCCAGTCGAAGATACATCGACTTCTAGTCGACGTTGCGTCGATTTTTAATCGACGCAAGTTTGCCTTGGCTGATTTTCTTTTGGATTTTAGAATGCTTTCTTTTGCCTTTGACTGAGACTGACCTCCTAGAACTTCTAATGACCAAATGACCCTCACTATACGACACTGGTAATTATCCTAGGAACCAAAATCACTTATAAATAATTTGTTAAGTTAAATCTTATGATTTTTCCCAATAGAGGAGATCTAAGTGTAGTTGTTCAGCCTACCAACTTGTTCCAGCAATGCGGGGATCTAATCTTGATGCTTTCAATGTACGAAGGAATCCGTGGTCTAATTGTTACGGAAATTCAAGTAGAATGAAAAACAAACAACGCGGATGACACAAATTTATGTGGTTCACCTCAAAATAGGCTACGTCCACGGGAAGCAACAATCGGTTGTTTACTATCAAGAACAGATGTGGTAACAGATAGTGGGCAGATTTTCGAAATTATCCAAAATCCTAGAACGAGTTTATATAACACTTAGTACATTTCAAAATACTCAAAATACTCTTGATAACTACCCCAAAAAATTTTTTGATCAACACCAATCGTCGTCTTTGAGTTTGGATTCGAGTCATATAATTAACAATCTCCACATTGCATTGAATCCTATAAAAGCAAAAGTAACTCATCATAAGTCTATTGCTGCTAGCCCCCACCTGGGGCCATCTCCAATTGGCAATGTTGAGCAAATCTAGGCAGTGCACATATTTACTCTTCGAAATTGGATTAGGGAACATATCAACTGGATTATTTGTTTTGTCAACCTTTTTTACTTTGATCCTTTTTTTACCAGATAAAATGATATCACTCACAATGTGTATGGTCCTGTCATGATGCACCTGATTCTTTGCTAAACATATGACACTCAGGATATCGCAGAATACAATAACTTGATCATAATGAAAATCAAGATCGCTTAGTAGGTCCTTCAACCAAATTCCTTCCTTGTCCGCTTCTGTCAAAGCCACGTGCTCTGCTTCAGTAGTGGATAACTCAACTGAAGGCTGCAAAGTAGCCTTCCAACTGATCACTGAGTTACCATGGGTAAAAACATACCCTGTAACTGATCTTTTGTCATCCACATCCGCTGCATAGTCAGAATCTGAATATCCAACAACAAGACGATCAATGTTGCCTCCATAGATAAGGACAACATCCGATGTCCCCCTGAGGTATCAAAAAATGCGCTTCGTGGTTTGCCAATGCTCCTTACCAGGGTGAGCCATATATCGACCCACATCGCTAACTCTGTGTGCAATCTCCATTCATAGAATTTTTTGTGCTTCACGATTGGGCTGATCCAAGAGGTTTGACTGGGGGGGGGGGGGCAGTCAAAAGAAGATGCAAAAAAAAAACCCTAATGATATTGAGAATCAAAGACTTTAATAATTTAGATAGCAAACCTTTTTTACCCGTATTTCAAGCTTGAAATTTTTCATTGTATAATTTCTATCAGAAATTTTCATTTTAAGTGGGGGGGGGCTGCTTGTTTTTATGTATGTTGACAGCTTATTTTTTTAGGAAAATTTACGATTAGAGAGGTTAGAAAACCCAGCTAGTGAATGTGATAACATATGGGGAAAATCAAACAGGGAAATGGCCGAACCATAGCAAACATGATTCCACCATAGGAACGACATTGAAATAAATATCGTAAAAACATGAAAAAATGATGGATAAAGAAGAAGAAATCCATATGGCCATACCTGATAAGAGTTATAGTGCCTGGTTGTGAGGAATAGGGCGTCAGTTTGTGGATCGAGCCTGGCCGTGAGGAAGAAAACATCAATAACAGAGCCGCAACAACCGAAGTCGTGTTAGCTGAGCTCTGCCACTTCTCTCTAGACGAAACCATCATGCTTATTAGAGGAGATGCCGTCGTGGCAGCTGATTTCGGTCACCGGCCCAGGGAATCTTCGGATCGGAAGGCTTTGATATCTCCGATGCAGTGGAAGAACGACGGGGAGCCGAAGGAGCTTTGGAGGTGTCTGCGAAGGGCTTAATGTGGGACGTGCGGGGAACGAGCATGGAGAGCGATTGAGAGGGTCAAGGAACGGGTTATTAAGGGCAGGCTTTGAGAACGATGGAACCCAAGGTAGGGAAATAAGGTTGTGAGCCGGATGAGCGGGAAAATTAAAGGAGCCATAGATGTAAAAGTGTGACTCCTCGTAAATTTTGGGCACTGAACGTGGAGGCGGAGCATGGCATTTTGGCGTGGCTGAATTATTTTGGGGAGACACGCAGCTTTTTAAAGTCTTACCTTAAATAATGTAAATATATATTAAGTATTTTTTTAAAATTTCTTGGGGTGCTCGGATCCCTGCAAGCTCCCCCTTGTATCTTCCCTTGGTTGCACCAAGATCCTTCGTGTCAAACTATACACCGAGTGTTCTTTTCAGCTTTAGAATTTTTGCCATGTCTCGAGCCGCAATAAGCATGTCATCCACATAAAAGAGTAAGTAGATGAGTCAGTCATCCTGAACCTTTCCGTGGTACACACAACAGTCAGAAGGGCTCTTGCAGTAGCCATGTATCAACATGAATGTGTCAAATATCTTGTACCACTGCCTTGGGGCCTGTTTCAGTCTATACAAAGATCTCCGAAGTCTACAAACATGGTCTACCTTTTCTTGAACAACGAATCTCTCTGGCTGGCTCATTAAGATGTCTTCTTCTAGCTCTCCATGTTATAAATTTTTCTTCACGTTAAGTTGCTCTAATTCCAAATCCTGATATGTCACTAAAGTTAGTAGCACCCAAATGGAAGTGTGTTCGACGATTGGTAAGAAGATCTCATTGTAGTCCATTCCCTCTTTCTGACTGCATCCCATAGCAACTAGACTTGTCTTGCACTTTGTACCTTTAACACCTGTGATTCTTATTTTTTTCTTAAAAATCCATTTGCACCCAACTACTTTTCTTCCCTTTGGTCGCCTGACAAACTCCCAAGTTTGATTCTTGTAAAGAGATTCCATCTTTTCACCCATTGCTCAACCCATTGTGCAACTTCAACATTAAAAATAGCCCTCGCTTATTCTTTGCAAAACTGAATTTGTCGTTGCTGGCCGAAAATGTAATGTTCACAGAATCCCAAAGTAGATACTTTATGATCTCACCCAATAGCCCTAGCTTACTCAAAATCACTATCTTTTCACTAATATGACCAAGTCCTATATGCACAACTTAGTTATATTTGAATCCGAGTTCTTTGCAATTGATACTGCAGCCGCTGTACCAGTTACTGTTTCCCTTGTAGTACATACAAGGTATTATGCTTGAGTCTTTTCATTATCACCAGGGCTTCTTTAGTGATTCGTTGGACTCCACCTTCACAATTGTATTTGAAACCCTTTTAATCCATAGTACCTAAAGTTGTTAGGTTATTTTTCAGATTAGGATGTGTCAGACCTTTGTCAATATTCTAGTGACGCCATCATGCATTTTGATTCGAACTGAACCAATGTTAATTGTCTTGCATGGTGTGTAATTTTCTATTAGTACATTTTCACCATCAACTTCTTCATATGTGTAAAATCAGTCCTTGTTAGGGCACATGTAAAAAGAAAAACTTGAATCCAAAATCCATTGATCCGCTGGGTGTACATAATCAACTACAGAGAGTACCAGATCTGCTTCAGAGCACAAGTCATCTTTTGCAACAACAACCACCGGGGATTTTCCCTTCTTCTTAGGACCTCCATTCTTCTAGTGATCCGCTTCTTTATAGTAGCTACAAATATAACTTGGATTGACATGTGGACGTCGATATCTAGATTTGGATCTTCTCTTTCCTTTTCATTTTCCATTATTTTTTTCTTGTCGACCCCGTGACTTGTCAAAAGTCATGACTGCCAGTCCAATTGCTCCCTTTTCTGTATTATTTCCAGAAACCTTATGCCAAAGTTCTCGTGAATGGAGATTAGAACGGACTTCATTGAGACTGATAATGTCTTTACCAACGACAAAGGAATTGAGAAAATTTTCATACGAAGGAGGTAGAGATACTAACAGAATTAGGGTTGTATCTTCGACTTTGACATCTACGTTTTTCAGACCCATCAGAATGGAGTTCAAATTGACAAGATGCTCCTTCAGAATCACACCTTCCTTCATCCGTAGAGAGAACACATGTTGTTTCAACAATAATTTATTGGTTGGGGATTTCGTCATGTAGAGACTTTCCAATTTCAACAATAAACTAGCGTTCGTCTCTTCGTCGGTATCTCAGAAATAACTTCATATGTAAGATACAACAAGATCGTTGAGTGCACATTTTCATCTTGTTTTTAGTATTCTGAATCGTCCATAGATTCAGGTCTCTTTTCCGAAAGCGGCGACCAGATACCATGTTGTTTCATAATCACGCGCATCTTAATGCACCAAAGACTAAAATTATTCTTCCTCGTGAACTTGTCGATCTTCATGTTGTTGTTTGCCATCATTTTTCAAACTACAAACCAAATAGACATATCTCAGACGAACGTGTAATCAACTTACCAACCTATCTATGATACCAATTTGTAACGAAAATTCAAGTAGAATGAAAAACAAACAAAAACTAACAACACAAAAGACACAGATTTACGTGGTTCACCCCAAAATGGGTTACGTCCACGGGCAACAACAGTCCGTTTTTCACTGTCAAAAACAAAAACAGTTAAAGAAAGTGGACAGATTTCCGAAATTATTCAAAACTTTAGAACAAAAAGGAGTTTATATAACACTCTGTACATTTTAAAATACCCAAAATACTCTTGATAACTACCCCGAACCCCGCGGGTCATGATCAACACCCATCGTCGTCTTTGAGTTAGAATTCGAGGCATATAATTAACACTATTTGTTCACGGGAGTTAGCAGCGGTGAGGTAGATGGGGACCCATCCTAAGACAGACATCACCCCCTTCCATACTAACAGGCCTCCCACCTCTCTCTTTCCCCTAACAGCCATCACCCCCTTCTTGAGCCTAAAACCCTTCAGCCCAGGCCCTCCCCAACCTATACCGACTCAATCCAGGGCTTCCCCCATCCGACCCCCCTGGTGATCCATTCCAAAACAGCCGGACCCTTTATTTACTTCAACAACAAAGCCAGCCCATGTACTGTATCTTTTTTCCTAAAATCTGACCACTCCAAAATCCTCTTAGCCATCTCCACTTGCAATCAAGCCCTTACACCAACTTCTCTTGCTGCCAAACTCCTCCAGCATCCTCACCCTGCAACTGTCCCCTACATCAGTCATTCCCACGGCCGTATATCCCCTCCGACAGACACGTACAACGGTCTTCACCTCTCCGAATGGCCATTGTTGTTCCCACGTTCATCGGATCTCCACTCCTTCGCCCACGCCCCTTTTGCTTCTGAGTTTATTGTTTGGTTTCATTGTTTTTCAGCATTATTGTATGAATCTTGTTGGAATTATCGAGTCAATGTCGGTCTATTAGAGTTTTAGGTATATCTGGGTTTTGTTTCACATTACCGGTGTACAACCCCGTATCCGACGAGTGGGTCGACGGGAGCCCCGACCAACCAGTTTAGTCGGTTCCAACTCCCAGGCGAGCTCGGCAGGGGCATATGTAGGCCGAACTCGGCCCCCGCCGGGCCGAGTCCGGCATTCGTCGGGCCGAGCTCGGAGCTCGTCGAGCTGAGCTCGACAAATGGGGGTTGGATGTCAGGTGAGCAGAGCCGGCCGAGCTTGTACTCGCCCGAGACCAAGGAGGGGAGAGGAGCGCGAGCTCCACCGAACACTCCCCCTGCCGGAGCGAGCAGAGGCTTCAGAGGGTTGTTCGCCCAGGTCCGTACTGCGTTTTTACCACGTTGCCCCATTGGTCTGCCCCTAGTCCTCCAAAACAACGGAGTTACGCTGTTGGCAGACCAACTTGGGCTGCACATAGCTGTTCAGAACAACGGGATTTGGTTATTTGCAGGCCATTTTCAAAATCCTATAAATAGGACCCAAGGGGTATCTCAGAAGGCATGCTCACTTGTGCCCTGTCTTCTAGCGCTTTCTGAGATACCTTAGCTTCAGCACTTGGCTAAGGAGTGGAAGCGCTCTAAGATCTTTCGGGTGTGTGGAGGGACCTCTGTGCTGGAGCCTTGGGTCTGTCCCTAGTTCTTTTTCCTTGGTTTTTCGGGCTAGCGGGAGAGAAGTACGTGTGCGATCACCCCTTCCCCAAGGGTGAACTCCTCGAGACCGACTTTTTGGTTTCAACAACCGGTTCGTCTTTATGTCTCTGTATTTCCTATATGAAGTCCATATGATGATGAATAAGATACACCTTTCATTTCCATTTCTCCCTTCCAACATGGTATCAGAGGCTAACCGTTCATGTGACCTATTTTTTTCATTCTCGTGAGCATCTCAGCCTCTCGATCTTATTGGCTGACTCCTCTGTTAGAGCTCCAGTTCCGTCAATCTCCTACCGCTCCCTTCGGCGTGATCGGCTTATGTATTTGTCGATGGGGGCGGTTCTGTTGTCCTAGTCGAAGCCTGTCGTGCCACTCCTTCGCCGGCGTTCTCCTGTGCATGTCTCGTCTGCTCAAAGCTTCAGCCCGTCGGCTGCCCTCCTTATTTGATCCCGACTCCAGATCCAATCGTTTCTCGTCGTCGATCCCTGCTACACATTAGTCAACATCGACGTTCGATCTTTGCCATTGGAGTTTCTCCCATCGAGCTCGTCTGCTCCGGATCGTTGTTCCCGTCGCTACTTCTCCCGCGTCCCTCAGTTATCGCTGCTCTCCTCTCCTCCCTTGATTCGGTTTCCAGGGAGCTTCACTACTTCACCTGTTCCATCGCGTCGAGTCGTAGCTACTCCTCTTCCATCCTATGCGGCTGTTGCGCCTATTTCTCTCCTTCGATTCGATTCAGTCTTGCTTCCAGTTGCTTGTTGTTATGAACAATGGCTTCCCGTGCTACTACTCGTTTAGTCGATGCTTCCGAGCCTTGTTGCTGGTGCCTCCATGGATCCTACCTGTTGTTACTTCCATGGATCCTTGTTGTTGCTGCCTCCATGGATCCCTTCGTGCCGAGCTCTTCTCTTCCTTTCCGTGCTCCCGCCTCGCTCGCCGCTGGTTGAGCCATTTTTGTTCGCTACTGCTTGAGCACTCTGCTTGCAGCTGCTTGTGCATCTGCTCGCCGCTGCTTGTGCATCTGCTCGCCGCTAGCTTGTGCTCGTGTTTTGTTCACTCCATCTTGGATCGTGTTCTCGCCGGCAGCCGCTTTCCATAGCAGTTTTATGTTATATTTTTTCTTTGTGTGTGTCGTGTTTTTGTCTAATATTTGTGTCTTGTCTTAGTGTTATGCCTTCTTGCACGTGTTGTCCACCTGAGGGGGAGTGTTGGGATGAAGGCAACTCAAATGATCTTTCCCGACTTTTTTGCCTTTGTTCCATATGCCCTACAGGCTTATGTCATATGTGTCTCCTCATGTTGTCTTTTGATTGGTCGTGTGTTGGGACGCGGTGTTGGTGTTCTAATCTCAGCGAGTTGTGTCGCGTGAGACCGTGTCATGCAGGACTGTGTCG
The DNA here is from genome assembly GCA_039513925.1 of Platanthera zijinensis. Lineage (NCBI taxonomy): Eukaryota > Viridiplantae > Streptophyta > Magnoliopsida > Asparagales > Orchidaceae > Platanthera > Platanthera zijinensis. The sequence continues at coordinate 16,537,053 of CM077081.1, read as the reverse complement.
TGAGGGACCGCCGTTTGTGCGGATTATCCCCGACGGATTATCCTCGATCACTCGTTTGATGATTTGCTTCACATCTTTCGTTCTTTTTTGCATGTTGTGTGTAGGTGATGTTGGTTGATCGGTTTCCAGCAAGTCCACGTTGTGTGTGGGCTATGCATTGTGTGTGAGTCAGCGTCATGCATGGCTATGTCCCCGACTTGATTCCCCGGTTTGGAATTTTCCCTGGTGGCTCGTCTGATGTTTGTCCTGCATCACCTACCTCCATTGTCGTTATTTGATATATCCAAACTGAAGCTTCTCCTTTTATCCTGAGGGGGAGTGTTGGAATTATCGAGACAATGCCGGTCTATTAGAGTTTTAGGTATATTGGGGTTTTGTCCCACATTGCCAGTTCGTCTTTATGAGTCTCTATATTTCTTATATAAAATCTCATATGAGGATGATAAGATAAACCTTTCATTTCCATTTCTCTTCCAATAGATCTGTCATTACTAGTGTATTTGTTCTTGTAACTAATTGTGAATTGCAAGGCCTATTCACTTGCGTGCATTAAGTAAAACAAAGTGCAGGATACAATCAAATCTTCTATTCTATATTTAGAAAATGGTTGTTATTTGAGGGATTTGGGTATAAATTATAGTCTTGTTATTGTTCATCACTTTCTTAGTAGAGAACAAGTGAACCCTCACCTACTTTCATAATCCATACGTGTCTAAGGGTCCGTTTGACGCGACATTTTTGCTCGGTGAATTTGGAATTACAGTCATAAAATGTGTTTTTACATGACGTGTTGTGGGTCGGAGGCCTGGGAGCAGCTCACTCGAATCCATAGTCCCACCTTTTCTGGCCGACGCCACAACATGGGTTACGGCCCAGCACACCCAACCCCTCTCAGCACTTGTTCTCGGTGCTGCGGGTTGTTGAGGCTGGGGCTCGATACCCAGACCTCCTTGATGTAAGCTCTTAACGCTCAGTTGGTGATGTGAGCTGGCGTTAAGAGCTTACATCAAGGAGGTCTGGGTATCGAGCCCCAGCCTCAACAACCCGCAGCACCGAGAACAAGTGCTGAGAGGGGTTGGGTGTGCTGGGCCGCGACCCATGTTGTGGCGCCGACCAAAAAGGGCGAGACTATGGATCCGAGTGAGCAGCTCTCAGGCCTCCGACCCACAACATAAAATACGCATTTTGATGTTGCAGGCCGGAGGCCTGGGAGCTGCTCACCAAGGATCCATAGTCCCGCCCTTTCTGGCCGGCGCCACAACATGGGTCGCGGCCCAGCACACCCAATCCCTCTCAGCACGTGTTCTCGGTGCTGCAGGTTGTTGAGGCCGGGGCTCGATACCCAGACCTCCTTGATGTAAGCTCTTAACGCTAGCTCACATCACCAACTGAGCCGGTGGAGTGGGTAGTCCCGGGATTGTGAACGTGTAAACGGCCGGTGGAGAGGGAAGTCCTTGAGGAGAGAGGAAGAGCCTTTCTTCGATCCCTTGGGCGCAATGGTGGAGATGCGGAGGAGGGAGCTCCTCACGGCGGGATTTGGCGGCATGGTGCGATGCGGCGGGTAGGGGTGAGGAACGAAAACCGAAAACCGACTAAACCGACCGAACCGACCGAACCGCACCGACTTTGAAACCGAACCGCCCGGTCCGGTGTCGGTTCGGTTTGGAGCTTTTGAAAACCGAAGGCTTATCGGTTCGGGTCGGTTTTCAAGTTGCGAAAACCGACTAAACCGAACCGAACCGAGCACTTCACCACTGTTTTGAGGTGTATTTGATCAAGCAACTTTAAGATCACCTTTGGGTCTACAATGAAGTTCACTTTCCCCATCTCCGTGCTTGGTGAGATTTTTTTGACCCTTCTCCTTAGATTTAGAGAGTTCTTCAGATCCTAAGTAATTCTGTTGGAAAAAAGTTTTATTAAGAGTTTAATTATTTGAGATGTTTTGTACATTAAATTGATTTAATAACGACAATTATTATCTATCGTGATACTCTAATTGCTCTGATTGCTTATTGTTGGATCTATTAATATTAAATTTGTCCAAGTTATTATAGAGAATTGTGGGATGTCATAAGGAAGGTTTGCCCTATTATACCCAAACTTCGCATGTCTAAAAATGCATGAATATAATAATTGTTTGTGTGTGATGTGGATTTAATAAACCTTCTCTCTGACTTGTACTCAAAAAAATTGTATGTTATTTATTTAATATAAACTTTCAGTTGATAAATATTATGAAATTAGAAAAGGGATGATGACCGATTTAACAAATAGCATTTGATTATGTTTTTTCGTAGAAAACCGACACCGAACCGCAAAAAACCGACTAAAAACCGAACCGACTTTGAACCGAACCGACTGGGTTCGGTTCGGGTCGGTTTTGACAAACCAAAAACCGAGGCATGTCGGTTCGGTTTCGGTTTGGGTCCAAACCGACCCAAACCGAACCGCTTGCACCCCTAGCGGCGGGGAAGGAGCAGCGGGGCCAGGGCAGCACGGGTTCGGACCGAGCGGGTGAGAGGGAAATATCGGGAAGAGAGAGAGAGAGAGAATTACGAGAGAGAGAGAGAGAGAGGAGATTTTGATTTAATTTGTTCTTGCATTCCAAACCACAAACCCCCACCTATAAAGTGGATAAAATCCGGTTCACCCAAAATACTAAAATGTAATTGGAAATAAAATAACGATGATAAGGCGCGGCGGTCTAGGCGATTGTTACGCGAGTCTCGCGGCGCTTGGTACGTCTTGCCCCAACGAGGATCCGTAACATCTCCTCCCTGCTCGACATCGAGCTTGTCCTCAAGCTTGTGTGGTGGTGGCGGTTGTAATGGGACCAAGGGTTCTACGGGAGGGTCGCCCACAAACGGCTTCAGTCACGATACGTGAAAGACGTCGTGGATCTGTGCGTCGTCGTCGAGTCGGAGACGGTAAGCCACATCCCCTATGCGGCGGAGAATCTCGAAGGGTCCAAAGAATTTAGGTCCCAGCTTCTGGTATGCTCCCTTAGAGACGGTGGCCTGACGGTAGGGCTGGCGTTTGAGCCAAACCCAATCCCCGGGAGCAAAGAATAACTCGCGGTGGCTGCGGTTGTAGTTGGTCTCCATCCGTGTTTGGGCCTGAAGTAGCCGAGCCCGGGCGAGGTGCAAGACCTCATCACGCGTGCGGAGCTCGGTGTCGACGACGGTGGAGCGAGCCGAGCCAGCAACATAAGTGAGGAGACATTGTGGATCCCGACCGTATATCAGGTGGAAAGAAGTGGTCTGGAGGGCGGTGTGGTAGGATGTGTTGTAACAGTACTCCACCCATGGTAACCAGTGGGCCCAGTCCTTCGGCCGGTCCCCCGCGAGGCAACACAAGTACATCTCGAGTGTCCTGTTGACCACCTCGGTCTGACCGTCTGACTGCGGGTGGTAAGCTGAAGAAAGTACCAGCTTTGTGCCACATAGGTCAAACAACTCCTGCCAAAACTGAGATATGAAAACCTTGTCGCGGTCAGAAATGATGCTCTCTGGTACCCCGTGATAACGAAACACACGATCGAAGAAAACACGGGCCACGGTGGCACCTGTGATGGGGTGGCTCATGGCAATGAAATGGGCCCCTTTGGAGAAGTGGTCGACCACCACAAAAATGACAGAATATCCTCGGTAAGAAGACAGTCTCTCGATGAAATCCATGGAGATATCGACCCATATCTGTGTCGGCACTGAAAGAGGTTGTAGTAGACCGGCTGGAGAGAGAGATTCGGTCTTGCTGGGCTGACAGATGACACATGCTACAAGGTGAGACTGAACACTGCGCTTGAGTCCCGACCAGAAGAACTCGGTGCGTAGGCGCTGAAGGGTCTTGTGGACGCCTTCGTGAGTACGGTCGTGGACGGCTGCTAGGATGTCAGCGACCAATGGAGAAGTGACCGGTAAGTAAAAGCGATCCCCGGTAGAGAATGAGGCCGTCGCTAACTGTCCAACATGATGGAAGGCGCCCCTCCTGGATGCGGCGTCGTAGCTCGCTGAGGGCGGGTGTGTCGTCGATCTCCTGAAGGAGGCGAGGAAGAATCAAGGAGGACGGCTCAGACACGGCATAGAGAGAGGCCTCCGGTGAGTCGTGGCGAGAAAGAGAGTCGGCTGCACGATTCAAATGGCCGACCTTGTATTCCACCCTGAAATCGTAGCCCAAGAGGCAGCTCAACCAGCGCTGCTGTGGAACCGTCGTCAATCGCTGCTCCAACAAGTACTTGAGGCTGAAGTGGTTGGTACGGATCAAGAAGGAATGACCCCATAAATAGGGACACCAGTGATGGACGGCCTTCGCCAGGGCGTCCATCAAAGATGTCTGGGTATCGGGCTCAGTTGGTGATGTGAGCTAGTGTTAAGAGCTTACATCAAGGAGGTTTGGGTATCGAGCCCCGGACTCAAAAACCCGCGGCACCGAGAACACGTGCTGAGAGGGGTTGGGTGTGCTGGGCCGCGGCCCATGTTGTGGCGCCGACCAGAAAGGACGGCTCCCAGGCCTCTGGCCCGCAACACAACGGTTATGACTGTCACCAAGCAAACAAACTAATTTCGTACATAAAAGTGAATGAAGTTCCTTAGGTGCAGTCGAGCATTCATAAATGATAGTTCATAACTACCGCGTTTACAACTGCCACCACTGTGCCAAACAAACACTAAGTCTCCTTCAAATTCAATCAAGAGCCCTTAAATCAAGGACAAAATAGTTTTTGCACCAAGTGTTCTAGGCAACCGATTTTGGCACTCTAGGTGGACTCAATCTTGCTTAAGTTCTTCGGACATTCCTCCCATGTGAAAAATGAGGGAGTTTTGGGGTTCAACGTGTTTGCCTTATTAGGAGCTTGTGAACCGTGAATTTGAACATGTTTACCTGATTTTATGCATCTCATCTTAGATCCACATCAAGAATTCTCATCCCTAAGACGTGCCGTATCATCCCATGCCTATTACTTGTTTTGATAAAATCTGAAATTTATTTGTGAATTGCAGCATAACTGCAGACTGTGATTGTAGAGAACCTGGTCTATGCGAGATAAGCTTGTCCCAGCCATTGCTGAAATCTTGCTCTTCCACTGACCTTAAGAATGTTTTATTGCATGAGATGATTCATGCATTCCTGTGGATTACACACAATGACAGTAACCACAGGTATCCAGCCCTTTAAAAAAAATGTTGAATATCTTACTATATTTCGCTGAACGATATCTCATATTCTGTCCGATCAGTGATCACGGCTCCAAATTCTGGACTATTGCAGATTTAATTAACTCGAACGACAACTGCGATGATGTTCAGGTTGGCTTAAGCAACTTTATACAAATGTATTCATGTTTCAACTATAGAATTGCTTGTTTATAGTTTGGTGATTTTTCAGAGGCCCTCTGATGGTTACAAAATCACCATTAATCATGGCTTCCATGATGAAGTAGATACATGGAGTGCTGATGAAAGGATGGTAATCTTGATGTTTTTGTTATATACAATGAAATTTTATGGATTCTTCATCTGTTCATGTGTTTGAGTTGTTCCACAGTTTGCATTAGTCAAGGTTGGGACTGGCAGAGAGCCATCACCTAGTGACTGCACCGCAAAGAATGGTCATGCTAATGAGCACGACAATTTGTCGTGCAAAAGGTACGTGTGGGAGGGAAATTAATTCTTTATTTTGGGAAAAAATATGGTGAATTCAACTTAGTTTAGCTCAATTGAATAAGGATGCATGTTAATTTATGGCAGATTGTAATATCCCTCAAGTTAACACTTAAACGCCAAGGCATATAATATGTTATATTAATATAGTATAATATAGATAGTTTTTTATATTAGTTATATTATTATGCATATTTATTTTAATTTGTGTACTTTGCCATAAGTTTATTTGGTTTATTAGGCATTTCCACTTTCCACATCCAATAATACTATAATAGGGACAGTGTACTTCCCTCCTTGACAACCTAACAAATTTTTTTTGAAGCGCTTTCTTGAGAATTTATATATCCAATGCCTCAATGATTTCATTATATGTGGCAATCTAGAGGTAACCAGCCTTTAGGAGTTGAGCGTGAGTATCCCTCTCGAGTTTTGTATTTTGTTTTCGTGTATTAGTGCAATTTTTTATCGTGTTTGTCCTATCAATTCCTCTTTATTACACGCTTCCCATTACTTATGAGTGTTAGGGGCATGGTCTTGAGCCCTTCACTCCTAATAGGTCTGCAACCCGCACACCCCAACCAGCTCTCCGTACCTGCTCTTTAATCAGTGCGGTAGGTTATTGATGCAGGGTCTCAAACCATTTACCTTTATGAAAAAAGTTCCCAAGTTAACTCCCTTCACCAGCTGCAGCTCAGTTGATGAAGGAAGTTAACTTTGGGTCTCTCTTCAAGAAGGTAAAGGGTTTGAGACCTGGCCTTAACAACCTACCCCATTGATTAAAGTGCCAGTGTGGAGTGCTGGTTGGGGTGTGCGGGTTGCAGCCCTGTTAGGGGTGAAGGGTTTGAGACCCGGCCCCTAACAATGAGCAACCAAAGCCTTAAGTTAATGAGGTTGTAATGGGAGAAATTTTTTAGAACTTCATAGATAATTGTGCTCATGACAGAGTGGATTAATATAACATAAAAAAAAATTGGATCAATCTAAATTTTACACCAATCATCTTTGGATATACCATATCACAAGACCGACTATACTGTTATAGGCACAGGCTAGTCACCCTTGATGTATTACGGGCATAAATTATGTAATTTATTAATATCTTGTCCCGTATATATTTAATGTCATATCACGTTTTTAATCATGATGTTATATGTATAGAGTGTAGCGTAAGTTACTTTATTTAATGTAAAGCTATTTTGGTACTTGAGTCCAAAGGTTTTAATCTTTTTTAAAGGCCCTTTGTGCTAGAGATATGATATCAAAGAAATTCATTAGGCTCCATTCGGTTGGGCAGAATTGAGGCTTCAAAATTGGAATTGGAGGTTGTTTGAAGGTGGGTCCCAATAGGTAATCAGGCTACCAGCCAGACTGCTGTCTGAGCATCCCAACCAAATCAGCTAAGGCTAGCCCTCGTTGGGACTTTGACCGCGATGACTTGAACCCTCTACCTCCTTTATAAGAGTGTTAGCACATCTTCTTATACCCAAGTGTGGTGAGCATGGAGGTAAAAGGAGGTAAGAAAATTAACTTAGAGACTCTCTTCAAGGAGGTAAAGGGTTCGAGACCCGGTCTCAACACAACCTCTCCATTGGTCAAAATCCTGACGAGGGTTAGCCTTGGGTGATTTGGTTGGGATGCTTAGACTGCAATCTGGCTAGTGGCGTGATTACCCGTTGGGCCCCACCTTTCAACAGAGGTTAAATTCAATTGAAAGTGACCTTCAAGTCTTCGATTCCATCCAAATGAGCGGACCCTTATATTTCCCTTGTCTTGTTAAGAGATTTTGGTAGCTCTCTCTCTCTCTTTCTGCCTAGCACACCCTGCCTAGGCAGCCACGTTTCCGGCTCCATGGTATCCTCCCATCCGTCATCTCCTTCTTCGGCCACTCCTCCAATGATTACCGACGTTTTACGGTGAGCTCGTAACATATACCTACGAGCTGTTGCTTTAAATTCATCAGTGGCGCATTCTTTCCATGATTTTCACTATTTTTACTTTGATTCATCACTTTTAGAAATTATGATGAATTAGCATTTGATTCATTACTTTTTGTATTCTTACAGGAAGAAGGTATGCCCTGATAAATATGAAGGAGTAGATATAATCTCTGTCTATGAAACCAAAGGCAAGGCTGTTGTGGAAGGTGAACCATCTCACTTTATTTAAAATGAGCTCTAGTTCATATAAATCTTGAAAGTATTATTCAGGAATGTTTCAAGTCCCTTGTTTCATGTCTTGAATTCACTTCTATTTGAACTTTGAAGACCTGATACTCCTATTTATGTTTGCTAGTTATGCTTTTTTCTGTATTTTTAAGAGTCTGTTCTGAAAATTTTCCATTCTGGAGTATTTTGGGAAATTTATTGCTTGCGGAGTGTTATATAAACTCCGTTTTGTTTACTGGTTTTTGCGTGGAAATTGATAACCACCTATCTTTGCTCTTTCTGTGTAATCCCACGTAGTGAATCTACGCAGTTGCTCATGTACGTACCCCCCACCCCCATTTTCTTATCTTCCGGTGACCCACATATATTCTTGTTTTCGTGTGACTATGATTCTGTTGCGATTGCACACACGTCGGCCCGTTATCTTAATTTCAGCATTAATTATTTTGTTATCCGCACCCCCTCATGTATATAAGAGGGGGAGACCATCTTAATTTGGGTATGTTTTGGATGTTTGGAATTTAGGGTTGCTCCCTAACTATCTTCTTCATCTCCTCATCCCCTTCATCTCCTCCTTTCCTCCGGCTCCCTCCTCCCATAACCATTCTTCTCGATTGTAATACCTCGTTCATAAACCAATACCTAGTTCGTATTAATTTGGTCCGACCTGCCATCTCCGTTCGCTTTTATGGCCGTCGGAGCCCTAGCAAATATTTCCGCGCCGACCCGTGCGGTTTCCACGGCCGACGCTCCCGCTGCAGCCCCCGCCAGTTCGGCCCGCGGGCGTCCTTGCCTCTCTCGCCGACTGCCCCCGCGCGTCCCTGTTGCTCTCGCCAACTGCCCGCCCGCGTCCCTGCCGCTCTCGCCGACTGCTCGCGCGCGCCCTGCCTGCTTCCGCGACGCCAGATCGTCCTGCCTGCTTCCGCGCCGCCTGTTCTGATCGTTTCCGCCGCCAGATCCAACCTGCGTTTGTACGACTACTTCCGTCGCCGGGCTTCCTTCCGCCATGGCACCCCGCACCTCCACCGAGGCCCTCGAATCCACAGTCGAGGCCCTCAACAAACGCATTGAAGCCCAGGAACTGAGCCACGCATCGTTGGCAGCTACCATCCACGCCCTAATGGTCAAGATCGACGCGATGTCGCAAATGACTGCCAACTACGCTTCCGGATGCTCCGTAGACGGGACCTCCATTCTTGGCGCAGCACCACCGCCCCGACTGGAGACTGACGCCGGCCCTCCAGCGGGTCTGGGCTGATCGGCCCTATCCTTGAACATCCCTGTCTTTTCGGGCGTGGACCCGTTAGCCTGGATTGATAAGGCTGAGCAGTACTTCGACCTCAACTGCACACCCGAACAGGACAAGGTGTCCACGGCCTTCGTCGGCCTGGATGGCTCCGCGCTCCACTGGGCGTGGTGGCTTCGCCAGTTCAACCCCTTGCTCTCCTGGGCCGCACTACAGCACGAGATGATCCGCCGGTACAACATCCGCTACTCCGGCTCGGCGTTCGAGCGCCTTTGCAGCGTCCGTCAATCCGCCAGTCTGGATGACTACATCGACGACTTCGTTGCCCTCGTCACTCATGTTCCCGGGCTGCCGCCCGACCATTATCTGGGGGTTTTCATGCAAGGCCTCCTCCCCACTATTTGCTCCCGCCTCCGCACGCACAATCTTCGGACGATCTCCGATGCTCTCAACTTGGCCCGCTTGGTCGAGGCCGACATCTACCCCCGGCCACCCGTTCCGCTTGCGGGCCTTTGGGTCTACCACCGGCAGTCCCGCCAAGACCAAGACACCGGGATCAGCGCTCGGGACGCCCTCCACCCCACCGCCTCTCCAACAGCGAGTACAATGACCTTCGCAGCAGGGGCCTGTGTTTCCGTTGCTGCCAGCCATACTCCCCCACGCACGTTTGCGCAGTCAAAGAGTTCCACGCCATCATCGACGACTGTGACCCGGAAGTCACCTGGGACGACTTCGAGTCCCTCGGGAACCCCTGGGGGGCCGGCCCCTCAGGCACTGTTACCGCCACGGACCGTCCGCCGCCAGTTCACTGACCACTGCCTTGAGGCCAAGACAGTTTTTGCAGACGCCGGCATTGTTGTGATTGCGCACATGCCGGTCCGTTATCTTAATTTCAACATTAATTGTTTTGTTATCCGCACCCCCTCATGTATATAAGAGGGGGAGACTATCTTAATTTGGGTATGTTTTGAATGTTTGGAATTTAGGGTTGCTCCCTAACTATCTTCTTCCTCTCCTCATCCCTTTCGTCTCCTCCTCTCCTCCGGCTCCCTCCTCCCATAGCCGTTCTTCTCGATTGTAATACCTCGTTCGTAAACCAATACCTTGTTCGTATTAGATTCTGTATTTCTTCTCTCTTTGCTCGATTATCTGTGTCAATTCTCATAGTTACGCCAAATCTAATTCTTAACGTAAGTTTGTCACTTCTATGAAATCCAGATGTTCAAGAGATTTGTGGGGAGGGAATCGACAATAGGAGGGGCATGAAACGACCTAGAGCAATGTCGGACTTCTTCTCAACCGAGAAGTCCTCCGAAAACAATTTCGCTCGTTCCAACCAGTTGATTGTCATGGATGAGAGAAACCGGTCTCTATCCATCGGCGCAAATACGCCGAAACAGCGAAGAATCCCTTGCTGGAAAAAATGCAATCTTTCTAACACAGGCGAGAGAAAATATCATATGAATGATGCGGAAATCACATTGGTCATGCAAATATTTGGTGTCTGCGCCGATGAAGAATCAGAGGAAGAATCCGAGCCGCTGATCAACAAGAGAAGTGAAAGAAGGAAAAGGATGAAGTTTGATGCTTCGGGCGGAAGATGCGGAGAAACCGGCTTAATTCCTCATGAAGTTATATGCTTGGATTCATCTTCACAGAAATCAGATTACATAGAGTTGGATCAGTGATTAAAGTAGGAGTTTTTTTTTTGTTTTTTTTCACCAACTGTATAATTCTAACTCTAGCCCGGGCCACCAAATTCCTTCTCTTTTGAGCTTTCTTCTCCAGCTTCAATGTCAACCCCTCAACGGTTTATGTTGAGGATAGTGATGCATAATGGAACTGTGGTAGCCTTCAGTGCTTTCTTTTGGATTCACTTCTATGATAATCATTTTTAATTTCTATTTTCCCTAGAATCATATTATAAAATTGAGTATCTAGAAAAGGCGAAATTTCTATGTCCAGGCTCGGAATTTTGTATTATTTTTGACATCTGAGAGATGCCATTTACATATCTCAGATGTCACCCGTAAAGACTTCTTAGATGTCAAAAATGATATCTGAGATGTCGAAAATGATATCTCAAATGTCATTTTTGACATCTCAAAATTCGGACATGTCCGAGCTCCGAACACAAATTTCCCCTTGAAATGAAATTAATTTAATTTGTAGCTAAGTTGCGTTTAGTTCCGGGCACAAATGTCATTTTTGCATTGTGATGGAGGTCGTGAACGTAGTGGTTATGAACATTTTGTTGATGAACTTCTGACCTCATCTAACTAAATTCATTCATTTTAGGTTATAAATTAGTTATTTTTTCTATGTGACTGTCATAACCGTTGTCACGTAAAACATATTTCATTATGTTTTTGTCCAATTTACCCAAGCAAAAATATTGCCTCATATGATGACAGTGTAATAACTACGTTCATGACAGCCCTAAACCGTGCCAAATAGACCCTAAATCCGGGCAGATTTGGATGATGGACCCATGGTTTGTTAGTCTCGGCATACAAGCAGGAGAGCACATTCATAATTAAAATTTAAAGAGTTCTTGTACCATTATACTACGAGCTAGATAGAGACCGAAATCCATCACGCAGAGGCCTCCGCGGTCGTTGGGTCTCCACACAAATTTGGTCCTTGAGACTTCAGTAGGGGTGCAAGCGGTTCGGTTTGGACTCAAACCAAAACCGAACCGATCGGTTCGGTTTTTTGGTCGGTTTATTCGGTTCGGTTTTCGGTTTTTCAGTTATACTATTTAAAATAATTATGTACTTAAATATCTTAAGAAAATTTTAAAAAATATATGATAATTAATATTAATATCATCAACCTTTATTTACATATGATATATTAAACCTAATAGCACATATGACATATTACATAAAAAAATTATGATTGAATATTTTTATTTTAAAATCGAGTAATAAATATAAAAAGATATAAATAAAATCAGTTAAACAAAATGTTTAATTCTTCTTGATGCATAAAATATGTTTTACAAAATTTATTTTCGCTCAAATGATATAAAAATTATTAAGTTGATATAATTAGTATACATTATTTAGTTAATAAAAATAGTTAAAAAATCATTATTGTTAATATTTTTACATGTATTACTAGGTGCGGTTCGGTTTTTCAGAGAGGAAAATCAAAACCAAATCCAGTCGTTCGGTTCGTTGTAAAACCAGTTCGATTTGAACGGTTTGGGACGGTTTGATCGGTTTTCGGTTTTTCATGCACACCCCTAAATTTCAGCGGAGTCGAACCCAACCAAAATGAGACCAGCGGTGGCACCGGCTGCACAGCCAAACAGATCCTAATGATAATTTAATTTTATTAAATTCATCAAGGAAAAAAGAATAAGATATTTATTATTATATTGTTTGATGGCACTAATTGCATTGTCATGGGGCCATAGACGGAACATGAGACAACCGTCATAAATACGCCCATCTGTCAATGTCACATCTTGGCCTAATAATTGCCCGAGATTGCTGCATACCCTCAGAAATTATTGCGTCCGATAATTTGAATTGATTATTCTACTTAAGGTAGTACTGTAGAAGTAGAACTAGTAGGGAAATTTCTTGATCAATAAGCTCTAGGCGGAGTAAATCCTAGTACAATAGAAGGTAATGATTGTTAGAATCGAGAAAATTCTTATTCTAAAATTTGGATCAATGCAGCTTAAAGTTATTGGTGCAGCGGTCGGGCTCGATGGCTAAACGGACTAGAACACAGAAATGGAGGGACAACAAGAAAGACCCTAGGCGCCGTGGCAGGGAGGTCCCACCACGTACTCCGATGCTTAGAAGAAGCTTTTCCGCTGCAACCAAAGATGGTCAAGCAAGGTACACGAGTGACATTAGCTGGAAACTTATCTGTTCAAAGAAAGGATACAAAAGCTCAGCTAAAAGTACAAGAAAAGAGGTGGTCATGATCTTTTTCAAGATTTCGAAGTCCATATTCTTGTAACACTGGGGTCCCATTTAGAGACAAATCCTGCGCGGGGGGGGGGGGGGGGGGGGGGGGGGGGGGGGGGGGGCTCTAGGCGAGGAGACCCAGCCCTGCAAATACCGACTGCATTCTTCAGGCGACTTGGCTCGATCGTTGGCGACTATTTGCGATGATTGACACGCCTGACATAGTGGCTGGTCTGTGGTCGCCTTTCAGGCGAGTATTGTTGTTACTCGCTACTGTTACTGCTCAGAGCTCGCTTGAATGTCTTTAAAGCTCGCCTGTGCTGTTGGGTGGTCGCGCGACCTGGCGAGTATGATTCTTGCTTGTGTATAAAGGTCCTCTTGCACCCTCTGCTGAACATTGAATGTTGATCGGGTCTTCATGTATTGAAGTTGCTTGTTTGACTAGGTGACTACCGATTGTTGACCGTTGAATCTTGGCGAATATGGGTTGTGCACAATTCCCGCTCTTTTCGAGTGATCTTGGAGCTCGAAAAGAAACATCCAACCCCGAATTCGGCAATGCTTTTGACAAGTTCTCATCTCTACGATGCTTGGCGGGCACCCTCCTCTGACCCCTATAAATAGAGGGGGACGGGATGACCCGTAGGCGCCGCTTTCTGACTGCTACAAGGTGGTCTTCACCGCTGAAGAGGTCGTCAAGAAGTTCGACGCCTTGGGGGCCTTTCTCGGTACTCGACTTCAATAACCTACTAATAAGCACGAACGAGAAGGTCATGACGAGGAAGGTGATCGTTGAAGGAAGAAGAAGAAGCCGAGGAAGGATCCTCCCACTGAAGAGAGTCTGCCACACCAAACGAAGAGCTCGCAAACCGGGTGGAGTCTTTTCCCGCCTCGGGCATTACAAAGGATCTGCTGAATAAGATGGATCTGGGCGAGGATACTGATATCATGAGGGATGACTCTGCCTGTCATGAAGACTGGGCGAGTATTCCCGCCATCACGTCTCTGGTGGCCACCCTGCCCAGTATTGCCGACATCGCCCCTTCTGCTGAGATGCCTGCCTCTTCTTCTTACACCCTCCGAGGTTGATCGTCCCTCCGGAGAGGCGACCACCCAACCTGGTACAGTAACTAATCGATGAAGATGGTTCTCATGATCTCGCCTCCTAGTTCAATCTCCTGACGAGCTTCGTTGCCTTTGTAGATAGCGCATTGTTGGTGGATCCCGCGCGTCCGAGCAGCGGCCTAACAAGTCAAGATCCTCCTCCTAGTACTTCATGCTCTCACACAATGCGGTTTCACCTTAGTTCCGGTCGGCTGACCAATTATAACTCCCCTAATTTTCTGGTAATTATTTAATTCTCGTAGTGACGTCATAATGACGTAAGGGCGTTACGATTCCGTGAGTTGACGGCACATTACCGTTGATGCGTTTTCTCGTCCGTTAGATCAAGCCGACCAGATTTTGGAATATGCATCGAAATTGGAAAATTTTACATTAGGAAATCAGAGTATTTAATTTCTGACTTGCCCTTCAAGTTCAGTCATGATCCGAGCATTTTTTGGAGCCTCAGCGCATTTTCGAAGATTCGTAGTTTTTCTCGTTGTCGAAACTTGAGAAATTTATATCTTGAGTTCGGCTAATCGGATTTTGAATCCGACTTTGCCGTTGGATTCGTAGTGTCAGTGTTCGCATACGGTGCGAATTTCGTTTAATTCGATTTGCGTTTGGGCCTCCGTTTTGAACTCGTATTCTCATTGTTCATAAATGCAAATATAATAATTATAATATTAAAACACTATTCAAAAATGAAAAGAATTATCCTATGCATGACTTAGAATTTGCTGCTGTCATTTATGCCTTGAAGTTGTGGAGGCATCTTCTGTATGAAGTGTCATGCAAAATCTACACGGACCACAAAAGTTTGAAATATATCTTCACTCAAAAGGAGTTGAATTTACGCCAGCGTAGATGGTTAGAATATGTTGCGGACTACGAAGTGAATATCCTTTATCATCCCGACAAGGCTAATGTAGTAGCGAATGCCTTGAGCCGAAAGCCCACACATATCTGTAATCTCTAGGTGCAATCCCTTGTAGAGGAGTTTTTGCTCATGGACATAACCGTAGGGAATAGCGCTTCGCCAAGTAGCTTGGAGGTGAAAGAGCCTTCGTGGATTACTCTCACTAGACTACATCAGAAAGACGATCCTGATTTGCAGCACCTCCGCAGTAGAACTGAGAAATGAGAATTACCTGACTTTTCAATTGATGATGTTGGTACCCTAAAGTACCGTGACAGATATTGTATTCCTGTTGTTGAGGACATTCGGGTAAGAATATGCAGTGAAGTGCATGGTTCAAGTGTTGCTTATCATCCTGGTTCCACGAAGATGTATAGAGATTTGAAGCAGATTGTTTGGTGGTCAGGTATGAAGAACCACATCGTAAGATTTGTATCTGAATGTTATACTTGTCAGCGTGTCAAAGCTGATCATAGAAGGCTCGGTGGTAAGTTAACGCTTTTAGACATACCGAGTTAGAAATGGGAGAGTTTATCCATGGATTTCATAACCGGTTTGCCGAGATCTTCACGATCGTGGTAAGTATTTCTCGTTTCGTGGAAGTTTTTCGTTAGGGTTTTCGGCCCTAACCTCTCTTTTGGAAAAATCCTTGTAGATTCTGCTTCCCAGCGCCTTCTTTTGGGTAAATCCGTGACGTGGAGTCATTTCGATGTGTCAGTTTCATTAAGAGTCGATTTATAGTCTGTTGATCGTTAGTCTATGTTGAATAAAAGAAACTCTGCGTAGATAAATATGTAATAAAATAAAACTCTGATGGTCTGTGCGCGTTGAAGTTTCTCCCTCGGCACAGTGCCTTATGGTTGAGTCTGTGCGCATTGTGGACCTTTATTACCGACACATTACCTTAGTTGTTGGTCTGTGCGCATTGGAGTTTCTCCCTTGGCATGGTGCCTTTTGGCTGGGTTTGTGCGCGTTGTGGACTTTTTCCCCGGCACAGTACTCTTTCCTGTTGAGCTGATCAGTCTCATTTAAAATGATGAATAACATAAATAATAAAGAATGATGAATATATGAACTTCAGATGTTTGACACTCTGTTCTGTCCAGTTGTTGTGATTAGCCTTTTTTGCTCAGCTAGATTTACTATTTTGTTTCTGTTGCTTTGCTACTAACCTTTTGTTGCAGTCGTCTTGTTGGTTTTCGTTCACCTTGAGATTTGTTTGGTCTACCTTTACTTTCTGCACCACTTGTAACTTGCTTTCTGAGGTGTTCTTCTTTTGAATACCTCAGATCCAGAGCAGTAGCGGGTTTAGCTGATAGAGTTGTGCTTCTGGTGTTGCGTGTTGCTGCGGCCGTTTGTTTCGAACTCAGAGTGTTGAGGTAGTTGTTTTGTTAGACATGCCAGTTTCTCTATGAGTTCGTGTCAGTTGTTGACGCTCATAGTCTTAAATTTTCGGTATTAAATTACTTGCTACTTTTACTGCTGTTACCTATTTAAAGTTTTCTCACTTGCTCTCTGGAAAGTTTTATGTTCGGATGCATGTAGTTACTTTTAAATATACAAAGCTGCATTCTGAAATGTTGGCATGACATAATTTTTAAACCATAAAACATACTACTTTTAAGCGTTTTAAAAATCCCTTTTAATTACTTATACTAAATTTAGAAGGCATCCTCATTACATTATTTGCTAGGTATACATTCTCATATAGGATAACAAATGAAATAAACTTAGTATTTTCCGCTGCGTAAACTTATATATTTTCGCACTCATGGACTAGAGATTCACCCGGGCGAGGGACACGGTCAGTAAACTCAAGAACTTAAATGTGTTTTTAAACTTAAAACATAAGTCTCTTCCATTAAGGTAAATGTGAGGACCTGATTGCCTGAACATCTGCAGTTGTCCCCTGCACGGCATGACATCATGGTGCGTATTTTCTCTTACTCTGGCGTATTATTTAATACTGAGAAAATGCGGGTTGTGACACCAATGACCTACACAACTGTAACGTTCCGATTCGCGCTAGGCCCCTTGTGTGTGTTTTTGGTATCGGGAGAGCTGGTGTAGACTCAAGGGGGTGCAGGCGATCAGGTGCACACTCGCGGAGAACAAAGAAATAAGTTGAAAACTGTGTTGAGTATGACACGGGTAGGGACACGGGCGTGTCCCTACCCCTGTTCAGTGGCGCTGAGTGTCCATGGGGTTGAGTGGTAATAAAATGGCATTGAGTGGTGTATCCCGAGAAGGACACTGGTAGGGACACGGGCGTGTCCCTACCCGTGTTCAGTGGCGTTGAGTGACCATGGCTTTGAGTGAAATGACTTTGAGTGTTTTGTCCCGAGCAGGACACGGGTAGAGACACGGGCGTGTCCCTACCCGTGTTCCATGGCGTTAAGTGCCATGAATTTGAGTGCCATGGCTTTGAGTCTGGCCAGAGAAGGATACGGGTAGAGAAACAGGCGTGTCCCTACCCGTGTGCTCTAAGGCAAGCAAAACGAGCAGCGCCCCGAGCAGGACACGAGTGTCGACACGGCCAGAACCACGGCCATGTCACTTGGACACGGGTACAGACACGGGCGTGTCAGTACCCGTGTAGGAGCACGAAACGGCAGTCGAGCCGTTTCGCTAGAGCAAGATACGGGTAAGGACACGGCTGTGTCCCTACCCGTGTCACTTCTGTATAAAAAGGAAAAAAGTGAAACCCTAGCCGTTTTCACTCTTCATTCCAGCCCTTTTTCCTGAGAGAACTTCCTGGAGGAGAGATCTTGCTGGAGCAAACCTTGGAGGAGGAGAAACGCCACCGCCGTCAAGGAAAAAGCGATGTCGCCGAGGAGGATGACAAGATCCATGGCCGGAAATGGTGCTACCGCTGAAAATGAGGTGTGATTCCTCCCCTCTCCCTTGGTGCTAGATCCTTAGATATTCTTAGGCGAGACATCGACTCAAATGAGTCTTGATGTGTGAGGAGAAGGTTTCATAGGAAGACCTATCTAGAACATTTGTTCTAATGACTAGTCATCTTCAACCTCCCATTCTTCAAAGTGATGATGGGGGTGGATTCGTGAAGAGGAATGACCTTGAGAGGGAGAATAAGGGTGGAGGAACTTCTGGTTGCGATTTGGGGTGATTGGCTTGAGGAGGAAGATGAACCGATGTCGTTCATTCCGCTTCAAGATGCGTGCAAAATCTGTGTTCTGCACGCAGCGTTCTTCTTGGCTGTTTTCAGGCAAGAAATGGTCCGATCTGGGCTTTCGACTAAACACAAAAGTTGAAGCCATTGAAATTACCTTTCCAACGAGTGGTTACACGCCTTCGGGTAAAGCCTGTAGCCACGGGAATGTCTGATCGAAGTAAGGGCTGCAAGCTAGGCGCACATAAATTATATTCTGTATGCTGCAGGCTTTGGATCCAATTTCATGTGGGTTATAGTCTGATATGGGTTGCCGGATGAACATGAAAGTTATAGCCAATGGAAAGACCTTTCCATAGAGGGATTACACGCACTCATCGGGTTCCTGTAGCCACGGGAATCTTCGGTTGAATTTGTTGTCCAGATTTATTCTGTACCTATATTTCTGGGTAGTGTATAACATGAATTTAGATTCTGTGGAATTAATGTTGCAATCTAATTCGAGGTTCGGGTGAACTCTTTTATGATAACCACCGTAGTGTTATGAAGGTTGAAGTTTGTTAATTTGAATTCGTATAACGAGTTGTGAAGCAATCTTGAATCGAATGAAATGGCTTGATATAAATTGGTAGATTATCATTTATGCGCATTTTGTTATATGATGTTGAAATCATTCGGTATGACATATAGATGAATAAACTATGGCCATATGTATGTTGAATTGATAGAATTAAATTTGGTAGTCCAATGCTTAGAGGGTCGTCTCCCTACGGGTAGCATTGTGGAAGTTAGTAAGTGCGGCGTTGGCCGTCACTAGTCGGGATGGTGTTGAGATGAGTAAAGTTGGACGGTTGGGCTTGTCCCTCGGTGTTCATGTCCCGGGGCTCCTTCCGTGCCAAGTGGATGTCTGGGCTTGGTCTTCGTGCTTTCTCCGAGGCTCCTTCCATGCCACGGTGTTGTGGAATTGCATGCGGTGTGAGTCGACACCCGGTGTCGTAATCCTGGGTTAAGGATAGTGTGGCAGGTCTACGGGCTCGCCAATCGTCACACCGATGGGAGTTGACAGATAGACTTTCGGTGGTTGGACTTGTACCTCGGTGTTCATGTCCCGGGGCGCCATCCGTACCAAGTGAACGGTTGGGCTTGACCCTCGTGCTTATTTCCGAGGTTCCTTCCGTGTCACGCATAGGCCAGTTCGGGGCTAGGATCTTGGTGCACATCTACCCAAGTGAACCCGCTGGGCCGTGGTACGCATGGGCTCCGCTATTGTGTTCTTAGCGTTGAGGCGTACGGAGTCCTAAGTGAAGTAGTGTGGATACCCACTTAGTAGTAGAAGTGCCCATTCTACTGCCACCATCTGTCAACGACGATTGGCGCCTGAGAGGTTAGCTAACTGCTCGAAAAGTGGGAACTACTAGTCTGTGTCGACATAGAAACTGCATGTGCATGATCATGGGTGTGTCATTGCATCGCATACATAACATTGCACCTAATTACATACAAAAGACCCTCATCGTATAAGTTTGAATGGGCACTCCTATATGCTGAGTTACTTACTGCTGAACGACCCTCAACTTATATGCTTGTATGGGCATCCATATAAGTTGAGTTACTTTCTGTTATAACTCTATATTCATATGCTGTGATAGATAGTAGAAATGTTAGAATATCTTACTACATGTTATATCGCTTGCTTGTTTATACTCCTGCTTATATACATATATTGTACACTGTCTATCTCTCTGCCCGGTGCCGAGGAGTCGCCGGGGGAGCGGATGTGAAGCCACTTAGTTTTTATGACTAACGGTTGCTACGTCTTCCTTTTTAGGAGAAAATCGCGCAGATGGAACGACAGGTCATGGAGCCGATCAGCCAGGCCAGGACGACCGGGCCTGATGGGACGGTGTCGTCACTACCGTCTGTTGCAGACGTGAGTATATGAGGGTTTTGTTGTAGCCCTTCGAGGCAATTTTATAGTTGTACTCTTATTTTGTAGAAGCATGTTTAGCTTCTCTATTACTGCATTTTTTGACTTATAGCTTGTGTGAATTTGATTTCTTATATTATATTGGTCGGGTTGGCATATATATTCATATTGGTTGTAGCCGACAGAATAGGCGTCTTGTAGTACAGGCTAGCCCGAGTGTTAGTGCTACCCCAAGGCGGCTGTCCTGGGCATAAGACCCCTCTCGTGCCGTATTTTGTGTTCTGGGAGGGGGGGGTCTTACAAATGGTATCAGTTTGCCACGATCCTCACCTAAAAAGTCATTCAATAATGGGCCACTCCCATTCAACTTGTCAGT
This sequence comes from Platanthera zijinensis, assembly GCA_039513925.1. Taxonomy (NCBI): domain Eukaryota; kingdom Viridiplantae; phylum Streptophyta; class Magnoliopsida; order Asparagales; family Orchidaceae; genus Platanthera; species Platanthera zijinensis. The sequence continues at coordinate 16,516,591 of CM077081.1, read as the reverse complement.
TTGGGGGCAAACTGACTTAGCGGAAGCAGTGGTGTGCCCATATGTAATTCACACTAAGTTTGCCCATCTCTGACCTTAAGATTAGCCAACCTGACCGTAAGTTTACATTCTTCGTATAGATTCCAGTGTGTGTTAAGCCGTTCGGGGCATTCCTTCCCCTTTCATACCCACTCAGTTCCAACAGTCCGAGTTGGGGCAGACGCTCACCGCCATCTTGGATGCTTTTAGGGCACAACAGCCTCTGGTGCTACAACAGGCCCCGGGCTCTAACTGGCTGAGCGCCTTCCGGGCTCTCTCCCCTCCCACTTACCTTGGGACGGAGTCAGCCGTGCGCACAGAGGAATGACTTGACACAGTACAGGAGTTGTTGGCTGGTATCCGTTGTCCAGCCAACATGGCTGTGTCACTGGCGGTGTCTACCTTGGAGCTACATGCTAAGAGGTGGTGGAAGTCACTCATGGGCTCCACCTTCCAAGACCGAGTCTATACAGAGATAAGTTGGTGCAAGTTCTAGGATGTTTTCTTGGAGCACATCATTTCTTCATCCGCTCGAGATGAACTTGAGGAATGGTTCCTTCTACTGAAACAAGGATCGAAGACGGTTACGGAATACCAATGAGAGTTCCAACATCTCGCAAGGTTCGCGGACTCATACGAGTTGGATGATAAAGGTTATGCCAAGCGTTTCTACAAAGGGCTACGCAACCCCCTAAGGCAGACCCTTTTGTTTATAGCAGATGCTAGCTTGGCAGAGATCATCGATATGGCAAAAAGATTGGAGGCAGACCACTTGGGTAGTGGTAAGAGACCTGCAGAGGGCGTCATGTAAGCTGACCCGAGCAATAGAAGGAGATAGGAATTTAAAGGAGGAAGAGGACATCAAGGAGGTGAAGGGCGTGTCCACCGAAACTATAGGGTGGAGCATCCGGTTCCGCAACCGCTCGCTTTGCCTCCACCGCCGCAGCCTCAGCAATTTCAGCAACTCGAGAGGCGTCCTGGGCTGGTGTGTTTTGAATGCAACCAACCGGGTCACATTCGACGCTTTTGCCCGCAATTGGTTGGAAACGCCCCTCCCTCTCTCCCTCTGGAGGCCCCTCGAGGGCGGGGTTTCATGCATGGTCGAGGACGAGGACCGCGAGGAGGTAACCCCGACCCTGCCCGGGATCAAGTGTACGCGCTAGCATGGCGCAAGAACGGAATCTCCAGAATGTTATTGCAGGTACGTGCAGTAAGCTTTCATGTTTTCTGTGTTAAACTTAAGTTGCTTACGACATACTAGCTATCTAGCAATAAGTTTTGATTATTGGTACTTAGGCACCGTGATAATTGACGGAAAGACGACCTATGCGTTGTTCGATACCGGTGCCTCACACTCCTTTGTGTCCGAGGATTTCTTTAAGGACATGGGGGTATGCAATATTTTACTGGAATAGCCCGACTAGTGCGCCTTCTGGACGGCTCAGATATGGTTGCAACCGCTAAGTGCGAGCTTGAGGTACTTATTGAGGGAAGGAATTTCGTTACGCCCGCCACTGTCTTGAAAATGCCGGAATTTGACATCATTCTGGGCATGACGTGGTTGGACTGACACTTTGCAAGGATCGACTGCGCGGAGAAGCGGATCTATTTGAGACATGGAGAATCCGATGTCATCTTCTAAGGTATTAACTTCGCACCCCGTCTGACATTATCATCTGTTCAGGTTGTAAAAGCGCACATGAAGGGGGATGAAGTTTTTATGATCTGGTTCGAGTTGAAAGAAGTAGCATTGGACGTAAAATACGTACGTGTAGTGCGGGACTTCCCCGAGGTATTTCTTGAGAAACTGCCAGGATTACCCCCGTACAGAGAGGTTGACTTCCACATTAATCTCGTACCGGGTGCCAAACCTATATCCAAGGCCCCTTACCGAATGGGCCCGAAAGAACTCGCGGAGTTTAGAATTCAACTACAAGAACTGGAGGAGTCAGGGTTCGTTCGCCCCAGTTCGTCACCCTGGGGAGCCCTTGTATTGTTCGTAAAGAAGAAGGACGAAACTCTGCGTCTGTTCATAGATTATAGGGAACTCAATCGGTTGACGATGCGGAACACTTACTCGCTACCTCGGATCGACGAGTTGTTCGATCAACTAGTGGGAGCGCATTGGTTTTCTAAGCTAGACTTGCGCTCGGGGTATTACCAGTTGAGAATACAAGAAGGGGACATCCAGAAAACAGCCTTCCGTTCAAGATATGGGTTGTACGAGTTCACCGTAATGCCGTTTGGGCTCACAAATGCCCCTTCGGCTTTCATGAGTCTGATGAACAAGGTATTTGAGCCCTATTTGGACATCTTCGTTATTGTTTTCATCGATGATATCCTAGTCTACTCAAGGACGGAGGAGGAGCATGGCGAGCACCTAACCTTGGTGTTGAAGAAATTAAAGGAGCACGCCTTGTACGCCAAATTTAACAAATGTGAATTCTTGCTTAAGGAGGTTGCCTTCTTGGGTCATGTGATCAGCGGGGCTGGTCTAGCTGTGGATCCGGCCAAAGTGCGTGTCGTAAGGGAGTGGTCACCCTTGAAGTCGGCGGCCGATGTGCGGAGTTTCCTTGGACTTGTTGGGTACTATCGCAAGTTCGTAAAGGGATTCTCAAAGATTGATCTTCCTCTTACTTTCCTAACGAAGAAAGGTGTGACGTATGAGTGGACACCCCAATGTGAAGCTGCATTCCAAGAATTGAAGGATAGACTTACCTCCGCCCCTATCCTTGTCCTTCCGTCTGGGAAGGAAGGATTTCAAGTTTACACGGACGCGTCATATCAAGGGATGGGAGCGGTATTGATGCAGCACATGCACGTGATTGTTTATGCTTCAAGACAATTGAAGAAGCACGAAACCAATTACCCGGTTCATGATTTGGAGCTGGGAGCAGTAGTGTTCGCCTTGAAGGTTTGGAGGCATTATTTATACGGCGTCCACTGCGAGGTCTTTTCAGAACATAAAAACTTGAAGTACGTCCATACTCAGAAAGAGTTGAACTTAAGACAACGGCGATGGTTAGAATTTCTATGCGACTATGAGTTCACCTTGAACTACCACCCTGGAAAAGAAAACTCGGTAGCTGATGCGTTGAGTAGAAAAATATCGAACTCGAGCCCAGAGTCCCGGTTGATGAGTATGGAATTGGCTCATATGATTGAGGAGATGGAAATTACTTTGATATTTAAGGCTCTTTCGGCAAAATATACAGAGTACTTGGCCAGCATGAGCATAGTTTGTGATATCCGGGACCGGATCCGAGTGGAGCAAGGAGTGGATGCGGCTCTGGCCCCGACAATCAAGTCAATCGAAGACGGGACTACCGACGAATACACACTAAAAGACGGTCTCGTTTAGTTTTGCGGCCTGCTCTACATTCCCAAGGGCGGTAAAATCCGGGAGGATATCCCGAGAGAGGCGCATTGCTCTCAGTATTCAGTGCACCCGAGAATTGTAAAGATGTACATCGGCTTACGGAAGACCATGTGTTGGCCGGGAATGAAGAAGGATGTCCGATATTTTGTTACACATTGCGAAGCCTGTCAAAGGGTGATGGCGGAGTGCATAAGTCCCGATGGCTTGTTACTGTCATTGTCCATCCCCGAGTGGAAGTTCGAGGATATTTCTATGGACGTACATTGGCTACCTCGCTCACGCTCAGGGAATGATTCAGTATGGGTGATCGTTGATCGATTGACGAAAGTAGCCCAGTTTATCCCTATGAAGAAGGATGCTCACGTGAATGTCTTGGTATGCCTCTTTGTGGAGCAGTTTGTACGGTATCATGGCGTGTCTAAGATGATAGTTTCTAACCGTGATGGTCGCTTTACCTCCAAGGAGTGGAAGGCGGTACAAACGTATTTGGGCTCGCGCCTTACCTTCAGCACCGCGTTCCATCCTCAGACGGACGGGCAGTCTGAGCAGACCATCTGGACATTGAAGGATCTGTTGAGATTATGTGTGTTGGATAGGGGAGAGCCGTGGGAAAGGCTCTTACCCCTTGTGGAATTCTCCAACAACAACCATCAGGCGAGCATCGGCATGACGTCCCATGAAGCTCTTTATAGAAGGAGGTGTAGAACCCCCTTGTCTTGGGTGCAAAATAAAGACCCGAAGACTTTGGGAGTTGAGTATATAGATGACACTGATGCGGTGGTTAGGCTGATACGGGATCGCATGTTAGAGGCTCAAAGTCGGCAGGTGAAGTATTATAATGCAAGACACCGTCTGGTGGAGTTTCAAGTCAGTGATAAAGTGTTCCTGAAAATCCGGCCGATGCATGGAGTGTCACGGGTGCGTGGTGTGAATAAGCTCAGCCCGAGGTATGTGGATACTTATACTATACTAGAAAGGGTTGGCCCGTTTGCCTATAGGTTAGAGCTACCGCCCGAGCTAGAGAATCTCCACGACTTATTCCATGTGTCGTCATTTCGGAAGGCGCTGTTACGGCCCGATCAATACATCCCCACAACTGATGGTCCTGTGGCATTTGATAGGTTTGTGCGACTGGAGCCGGTGCGGACTGTAGTCAACGAGATAAGAACCTTGCGTCGCAAAAGTGTTCCCTTGGTGAAGGTGTTATTGTCTAATCATGAGAAGGAGGAATTCACATGGGAGCCAATAGATTTGATGCAAAGACGTTACCCGGAGTTGTTCGCTCCAGGTAACTTTGTTTAAAAGCATATTTTATTTTTTGTATGCTTCACTCCCCATAGCCTTAGCCTGATTTCGGGGACGAAATCTTTTATTTTGTTTATAAAATTTGTAACGTTCTGATTCGCATTAGGCCCCTTGTGTGTGTTTTTGGTGTCGGGAGAGCTGGTGTAGGCTCAAGGGAGTGCATACGATCAAGTGCACACTCGCGGAGAACAAGGAAATAAGTTGAAAACTGTGTTGAGTATAACACGGGTAGGGACACGGGCGTGTCCCTACCCGTGTTTAGTGGCGTTGAGTGTCCATGGGGTTGAGTGGTAATAAAATGGCATTGAGTGGTGTGTCCCGAGAAGGACACGGGTAGGGACAAGGGCATGTCCCTACCCGTGTTCAGTGGCGTTGAGTGACCATGGCTTTGAGTGAAATGGCTTTGAGTGTTTTGTCCCAAGCAGGACACGGGTAGAGACACGGGTGTGTCCCTACCCGTGTTCAATGGCGTTGAGTGCCATGGCTTTGAGTGTCATGGTTTTGAGTCTAGCCAGAGAAGGACACGGGTAGAGACACGGGCGTGTCCCTACCCGTGTGCTCCAAGGCAAGCAAAACGAGTAGTGCCCCGAGCAGGACACGGGTGTCGACACGGCCAGAACCACGGCCGCGTCACTTGGACACGGGTACAGACACGGGCATGTCAGTACCCGTGTAGGAGAACGAAACGGCAGTCGAGCCGTTTCGCCAGAGCACGACACGGGTAAGGACACGGCCGTGTCCCTACCCGTGTCACTTCTGTATAAAAAGGAAAAAAGTGAAACCCTAGCCGTTTTCACTCTTCATTCCAGCCCTTTTTCCTGATAGAACTTCCTGGAGGAGAGATCTTGCTGGAGCAAACCTTGGAGGAGGAGAAACGTCACCGCCGTCAAGGAAAAAGCGATGCCGCCGAGGAGGATGACAAGATCCATGACCGGAAATGGTGATACCGCTGGAAATGAGGTGAGCTTCCTCCCCTCTCCCTTGGTGCTATATCCTTAGTTATTCTTAGGCGAGACATCAACTCAAATGAGTCTTGATGTGTGAGGAGAATATTTCTTAGGAAGGCCTATCTAGAACTTTTGTTCTAATGACTAGTCATTTCAACCTCCCCTTCTTCAAAGTGATGATGGGGGTTAATTCGTGAAGAGGAATGGACCTTGAGAGGGAGAGTAAGGGTGGATGAACTTCTGGTTGCGATTTGGGGTGATCGGCTTGAGGAGGAAGATGAACCGATGCAGTTCATTCCGTTTCAAGATGCGTGCAAAATCTGTGTTCTGCACGCAATGACCTTCTTGGCTGTTTTCAGGCAAGAAATGGTCCGATCTGGGCTTTCGACTAAACACAAAAGTTGAATCCCTTGAAATTACCTTTCCAACGAGTGGTTACACGCATTCGGGTGAAGCCTGTAGTCACGAGAATGTCTGATCGAAGTAAGGGCTGTAAGCTAGGCGCACAGAAATTAAATTCTGTACGCTGCAGGCTTTGGAGCCAATTTCATGTGGGTTATATTCTGATCTGGGTTGTAGGCTGAACATGAAAGATGTAGCCAATGGAAAGACCTTTCTAATGAGGGGTTACACACACTCACCGGATTCCTGTAGCCACGGGAATCTTTGGTTGAAGTTGCTGTCCAGATTTATTCTATACCTAAATTTTTGGTTAGTGTATAACATGGATTTAGATTCGGTGGAATTAATGTTGCAATCTAATTCGAGGTTCGGGTGAACTCTTTTATGATAACCACCGTAGTGTTATGAAGGTTGAAGTTTGTTAATTTGAATTCATATAATGAGTTGTGAAGCAAGCTTGAATCGAACGAAATGGCTTGATATAAATTGGTAGATTATCATTTATGCGCATTTTGTTATATGATGTTGAAATCATTCGGTATGACATATAGATGAATAAACTATGACCACATGTATGTTGAATTTATAGAATGAAATTTGGTAGTCCAATGCTTAGAGGGTCGTCTCCCTACGGGTAACATTGTGGAAGTTAGTAAGTGTGGCGTTGGCCGTCACTAGTCGGGATGGTGTTGAGATGAGTAAAGTTGGACAGTTAGGCTTGTCTCTCGGTGTTCATGCCCCGGGGCTCCTTCCGTGCCAAGTGGATGGCTGAGTTTGGTCCTCATGCTTTCTCCGAGGCTTCTTCCATGCCATGGTGTTGTGTAATTGCATGCGGTGTGAGTCGACACGCGGTGTCGTAATCCTGGGGTTAAGGATAGTGTGGCAGGTCTACGGGCTCACCAATCGTCACACCGATGGGAGTTGACAGATAGACTTTGGGCGGTTGGGCTTGTACCTCAGTGTTCATATCCCGGGGCGCCATCCGTTCCAAGTGAACGGTTGGACTTGACCCTCGTGCTTATTTCCGAGTTTCCTTCCGTGTCACGCATAGGCTAGTTCGGGGCTAGGATCTTGGTGCACATCTACCCAAGTGAACCCGCTGGGCCGTAGTACGCATGGGCTCCGCTGTTGTGTTCTTAGCATTGAGGCGTACGGAGGCCTAAGTGAAGTAGTGTGGATACCCACTTAGTAGTAGAAGTGTCCGTTCTACTGTCACCGTCTGGCCACGACGGTTGGCGTCTGAGAGGTTAGCTACCTGCTCGAAAAGTGGGAACTACTAGTCTGTGTCGACATAACAATTGCATGTGCGTGATCATGGGTGTGTCATTGCATCACGTACATAACATTGCACCTCATTACATACGCAAGACCCTCATCGTATAAGTTTGTATGGGCACTCCTATACGCTGAGTTACTTACTGCTGAACGACCCTCAACTTATATGCTTGTATGAGCATCCATATAAGTTGAGTTACTTTCTGTTATAACTCTATATTCATATGCTGTGATAGATGGTAGAAATGTTAGAATATCTTACTACATGTTATACCACTTGCGTGTTTATACTCCTGCTTATATACATATATTGTACACTGTCTATTTCTCCTCCCCGGTGCCGAGGAGTCGCCGGGGGAGCGAATGTGAAGCCACTTAGTCTTTATGACTAACGGTTGCTACGTCTTCCTTTTTAGGAGGAAATCCCGCAGATAGAACGACAGTTCATGGAGCCGATCAGCTAAGCCAGGACGACCGGGTCTGATGGGACGGTGCCGTCACTACCGTCTGTTGCAGACGTGAGTATATGAGGGTTTTGTTGTAGCCCTTCGGGGCAATTTTATAGTTGTACTCTGATTTTGTAGAAGCATGTTTAGCTTCTCTATTACTGCATTTTTGGACTTATAGCTTGTGTGGATTTGATTTCTTATATTATATTGGTCGGGTTGGAATATATATATTGATATTGGTTGTAGCCGGCAGAATATGCGTCTTGTGGTACAGGCTAGCCCGAGTGTTAGTGCTACCCCAAGGCGGCTGTCCTTGGCATAAGATCCCTCTTGTGCCGTGTTTTGTGTTCCGGGAGGGGGGGTCTTACAACAACAGCCACATGGTCGAGAATCTTCCAACTCCTACGTCTCCTCGCTCCAACGCCCTACCTTCCCAGGGAGCTGCTGGGAATGCGTCGCCTCCCCCTCCATCCCGATCTGGCGGGGACGAGCAAGGTCAACCCTCCGGGCTGACTGCCCATGCTGATCATTGACATCCGGACTCTCAGGGGAAGGGTTTAGTTGAAACACACATTGCTCCCTCGCCTCCTCGCAACGCTCAGAGCTCTAAAGGACAGCGCAGTGATTGGTTGATCGGGCACTAAGATACATACTATTGAAGTCCATCCCCTCGGCTGACACGAATCTCTCCCCGACAGATTCCTCCTTGCCGGGAACGAATATCCCCTCACCGTGAGTCTCTCGGTCGCGAGAGATCTCCACCTCGTCGTGAGTATCGACCACCAATTTTTCGCACCGGTAACGATCATTGCCTTCTTGTAAACTGACTCTCCTCACCATCTATGTTGACAATGGGCTACCCTTATTGTAGGTCATCTCGCCTCTCCTAGGAGTGAGTTGATTGATGTCATCAAACTCCCTCTGTGTGAGTATCAAGAGAAAGTGACACCGACCTATCTTGACCTCGAGATCAAATTTGATCAGCTGGCGATCTGCAAAACTTGCCAACGTCTGGGCTCGCTTGAAACTTACGTGGCCAAGATGGAGGAATCCGAGGAGCGCTTGAACCTCACAGAGTCTCGCTACTCCGTGATCAATTTCATGGAATAGTGCTTCGCGATGGTGGAACACTGGCAGGAGCTTCTTCACAACGAACGCTTCACAATTCGGGTGAGCGTCGGTTCGGTGGGGAGACTAGCATGGATGGACGAATAGGCCCTACGATGCAAGGAACTCCTAAATCAGGCGAATGAGTACATGTGGCGACTGTGAGATTGAAACTGGTATAGGAGACATGCTCAACCGACTGATCATCTGGGGAACCTATACGACCCTTAGCTTTTTCATGATTTCAATCCTGCTAATTTACCATTGGCTCTCTAATAATATTACTTCATTTATTTTTACATTCTGTATGTATATTTATTTGAGAAGCTCGCTTCGCAGAGCAATTAATTGACGATTATCTCTTTCTTTTGGCTTGTGCATAGACGACAATTTTCCTTCTGTGTTGGCGACTGTCGATAGGTAGGTCGCCAAGCTCGATGTTGATGTGTGTGTGTTTTTCTGTCCTTTTTGCGAGTATGCAGGTCAATCCTGACGTTCGTGCTTGAAAACCTGCTCGAAGTTGGTGTGATACTCGACGTTGAATTTTGTCACTGAAGTGCGTTGCCCCCTTCGCTTTTGTCTATAAATAGGAGGGCGGGGGGGGGGGGGGGGGGGGCGTGGTGAAATGGCACTACTTTTTCAGAAACCTCTTCTTTGCTCTCTTGTTGTTGCTCGCTTCTAAGAACTCGCTACTCGCTTCTCGCCGTCAGGATGGTTTCTGCCGAGGATGCTCATGCTTGCAAAGTCAACCACGCCACAACTTTCACAACCACAATCTTCAAGAAAACCATTACTGACTTCGCTGACCTCGAGGACTTCAAAGAACGATTCTTCCCCTACCAAAGAGGGTTTCCACGCGATGATCCCTCGCAGCAACGAGCGAATAAACTCCTTTTTAGTGACTGAGTGGTGTTGCCCATTCGTCACTTCTAGGCAGGCCTCTGTCTGTCGTTATGGCCGAAGTTTTACGAGATTTTCTTCGAGCTGGTGACCTTCAAGAAAATCTTTAACACTGGGGCGACTAAGGACGGGAACATATTCTTCTACAGCCACACCCGTACAGTTGCTTGGAAACTAAACAAGGTACACCACAGGACAGAGCGGTTACTGATCCTCGGCAGCCCAGTTTGCGACATTCTGTTTGCCCCGAAACAGCCACCAGACGAGGTTTTCAACACCCTGATCTTGGAGGGGACTGCCCAGAACTTGTGAGATAACTTCGTCGGTAGGAAATTTGATGTCGCATACTGGCGACGGGACGCCGCTGATCTTTCTTACATCTGGCCGGGCATAGGTATATTCTCGGCTTGCTTTGGACACGTTTAGTCGCGACTTTTCAGAAAAACTGTCTAATACTGATCTTGCTCTGTCGGGTGTTTTCGCAGTCCAGTGGGAGCCGCTCCCCCCTCCCCCGCCGCCGCCAAGGAACCATCCTGGTCGGCACCCACGCCAGAATCTCAGGCGAGCACCTCTGAATCATCGTCGTGGAGATGTCAACTGATGTTGCATATTCCTGAAGAGCCCAAGGTCGCCGATTCCCCAGTGCGCCCACCTGCCATCGCATCTCTGAGGCGGCCGGAGATTGGCGAGCCATCAAAGAGGAGAGCTCGTACCAAGGAGTTCGCCTCGAAGAAAAAATAAGTCGCCACGGAGATCGAGGCCGGGGACCCAATTTCGAACCTGAACTTTGGCCAGGGGAGCGAGGGGGTGGACCGCTTTGGTCGCCCCTTGATCACCTGGGACGATGGTGTTGACGAGGTCTGCCTCAGCACCAACCTCCCTCCCTGGTCAGAGGATTGGAATGATGATGACGAGGCCTATAATGTCGCCTTCGTCTTGTATGAGCGAGAAGATGCAATGGTGTTGCCGGATTCAAGCACCTCCTTCTTTGCCAAACAGGCTTCGAGGTCGCTGCTTCGATCTCTAGAGCTCGCCCAGCAATTAGTGAGAAATTTGAAGGCGTCGAACACCAAGTTTGAGATTCAAGGCGACCAGAGTGATTCCCTCGTCCGCTCGCAGACAGAGTCCCGGGAGAGAATCGAGGAGCTGGACAACAAACTGCGAGCATTCAAGGCTAAGGTCGTCGGAAGTAAGGCCTACAATGTGATTTTGGTCAGAAAAATATTAGCTCAATATGTACTACCTGCATTGGTCGGTGGTGTGATTTGACATGGGAGTTTTTTCTTTCTGCATGAGGTCGAGCTGGTCGTGGCCCAGCGTATTTCAGAGCTTGAGCAGAAGCTCGCTAAGTGACAGGCTGCGCTGGAGGCATGTCAAGTCCGCGTCACCAAGTTCGAAATACGGGAGGCTGCTAAGAATCCATCACCAGAGGCGAGTACCTCGGGCATTGGGAAAAAGATCGGTGATGCACTCCTCGCCCAGCTGCAATTAGAGAATCGGCTGATGCCGAGTTCCGAGAAAATTACCGTGGATGACATAATTCCGGGTCTACTCGCCGAGGAGTCTCGTTCTCCAATGACCCTTAGGTCACCGAGTTATGACGAGGATGATTCGGACGCAGATAAAGAGGACGAGGATGATAGTGTCGACGGGGATGCATCCTGAAGGTATTGGGTTGCCCGACTTCCTTCTCGCATTTTTTTTGTGTATAGTAGGGTAGTGTAAACGGCATAGAACTCGACACTTTTTTGGTGGATATCTATAATCAAAATAGAAAAACCATACATTTTTTGCAATGGACTTTTATGGGTTTCACCTATTTTTTATTTTTGTTTTCTAGATGCTCGCTCGTTTTGATGTATTCATTGAATCTTAGGCATGACCTATGATGAATACTCGTTAGGCTCTTAGGTGTGACTGGTGATTGATGCTCGCTAGGATCATAGACGCGAGAAGATTGAATGTTCGTTTGATACTTACCCTACTCGCACGCCCATACTCACATGTCATTGCTCGCACCTTGCTACTCGCACCTGTATGCTCGCAAAAAAGAAACATCATCATATTTATTTGGTTTTTGCAGGTTTGGTGTTGTCACCTAAGGATGTTTGCAGAGAAGAAAATGTAAAAATATTTCTCTACTGGCCGATTATGCTCCTTCGGACAAGGGAGTGGTTGTTGAAACCGAAAAATCGGTCTATGTGGAGTTCGACCCTTGGGGAAGGGGTGACCGCGCACCTACTGCCCTCAAGCGAACGATCTAGGCACAAGACTAGGAACACAAGGGGCAGACTCAAGGTCTCAGCGTGGAGGTCCCGCCACATACCCGGAAGACTAACAAACTCTTCCCCTCCCAAGCCAAGGGCTTAGCTAAGGCACCTTCGGAGGGCTCTCTTGGCCGACCGGAACATCTAAGGAGGATCTCTAGATCCACTCCCTCTGAACTAGAGGTGTCGCCTCGGGTCTATGTAAAATGTTCCCCGCCCGCCTTTTTAATGGCGTAAAACCGCCCATCAGCCCTACTCTATGCAGCCCCAATTGGGCCGCTAACATCATAACATAGGCCTTCTCGGGCCGGCACAGAGCATCACAAGCATTTATAATTACAGGAATATAAATTCCATACTCAGCACGCAGGCCGGCAATATAAACAAAAAAGGCCTTCGAGGGCCGGCACAAGTTTGGGCTTAAGCCCGCTACTCCCTGCTTGGTACTGCAACACCTGTACGTCAACGTCTCGTCGAATGGCTGCCACCCGAACACAAGTCGGCTAACATAAGCTGACCAAATATACTGCACACACCCCTTTCTCGGGGTTAGGGTGTGCATTCCCTGCAAATATATAATACACAACTTCCACGGAGTCTTCTCCGAGAACCCCAGAACATCACCAATCCGGCTCACACGTCCGGATGTGCTTCACACAGCATGCCTAAATCCGTACTCACACTTACGGATACTAAATGCAATTAATAGCGAGGACGCATATGTCAACCCATCGGAGAGCTCCCTTCCCCCACCCGTTGGTGGAGAGGGGCTTCCATGCAAATATGTAAAATAAGGGCTTCACCTGCCCAAGTAGAAATTTTGTTACCCTTGGCGGAGTCGCGACCATGTATCGACTGTACACGCACGGATCTGTGCATCGCAATATGAACTATGATCCTTTTCCTCGCCATGGATCTTGATATCAATAACCCTCTTCATGAAAGGCTCCGACAACTCTTGCTGGAGGTGGCCTGGATAGGAAAATAGGAGGGGCCGTGCTGCACTCCTCCTTGCGGCGGCCTGGACGGGAAATAGAGAGGGAGATGGCTGCACTTCCTTTACAGGAGATGGCGGCCTGTACAGAGAATAGATAAGGAAGTGACTGCTCGGGCTGGCTTCCTCCTTGCGACCGGCCTGGACAAGAGAAATAGGGGGCTCAGGCTGATCTCCGGACGGTGGCGGCCTGGACTTGAGGAGGAATGGGCCGAGCAAATCTCCTGGTGGCGGCGGCTTGGACTAGAGGAGGAATGGGCCGAGCAAATCTCCTGGTGGCAGCGGCTTGGACTAGAGGAGGAAGGGGCGGCTAGGGCTGGATGAGGAGGGAGGAGCTCGGGCCTACTCCTTCTTGCGGTGGCCGGGACTGGAAGAGGAGGGAGGAGCTCGGGCCTGCTTCCTGTACCAGCCGCTGCTCCCTCTTCCCCCCTTTTTTCCTCACCCAGATGCCCTATCCCCCTCCCCCTTTTTATAATATATATTCTTCTAAATAAACATAATGAACATATATTTATTATGAACATATATATATATATATATATATATATATATATATATATATATATATATATATATATATATATATATATATATATATATATATATTATACATGAACCATAAAATCTCCGCACACATGTTGGAGAGCCCGCATTCCCTCGAACGGGGCTGTACCAGATCGTCCTCATAGCCCCCCTAAGCTGATATTTGGGGAGGGTCTCACTCGCCCGACTACGGGGTTGTACAGTGGTATTCAGGGGGAGTCTCGTAAGATGCACACTCTTACGCCCGACACTCCACTTCAATCGGCATAGAACTGAAGGGATCCACAGATAGGGAACGACAGTCGGGGTGGGGTGGGGTGGGGGGGGTGGGGGGGGGTCCAACGGAATGCACACACTCGAGGCCTCCATCCTATAGCGGATTCTCACCTCCCGAAATTTCTTTGCTTAGCTACTTCCAAGAGCATAGTGGGTTATCTCACCTCATCGTTAACAAGACACGTCCTTCCCCGTAGGACAAAATCGCTAAGAGTAGAACTTTTTGCCTTCTCAAAGACCGACAATGCATTTATGTAAAGTGTCACTTTGTGAGGCCGACCCTTTGTCGAGTTCGGGAGGTTTGCACCCAGACCTATTTCTGATAGTTTCTCTAGTCTGAGGAGAAGTGTGGTCAGATATGCAGCTAGGCTAACATATAAGGGTGAAGTTGATTTCAACCGTCAATGCAGGGGATTGGACTTACAAGAATGCTTTTAAGACCAGACACACTGTCCTATAACCTGCTTTGGGTTTTTTAGGAGAATCAGGTCAGAGGCAAGTTTCTCAAACTAATCATGGAGATTGATTTCACTGCTTGTAACTAAGTTGAGGCGATTAGAACAAAGTAGACAACTCGTACCAACCTTTGTTTCAGGGGGTGAGGAATTTTATTAAAATGCAAAAGTAACTTTATATACAAGCGATCATTACATTTAACTGCTAGGGATAGAATCTTTTCAGGTCGTTCCCGCTCTAAGTGCTTCCTAGCAGCTCTCCTGCTTTTAGCCTCCTTCTTGCTTACCAAAAATCGGGACAAACAAAGGTTTCAAGCTCCTCTACTCGGTGCAGATCACAGTAAAGGGGAATCTCTTCTGCATGGTTCCTCACCGGCCGGATCCTCCTGCGATGCCTATTCCCTTGCTAGACAATGACAATCGCCTCCTCCTAAGTTCTTCCCTGCCTCCTCTCCAGTTGGTTGTCATTCTTCCTCTCCTGGTTCAGGTACTGAGGTCTTCCTGGTGGCCTCCACTGGGGCCGGTTCACGGGATATTGGAATCCACGTGCCTCCTTCCTTCTTTCCGGAGCCGCTACGGGTCACCTCTCCTCTTGCCTGCAAGGCCTCTCCTGCCTCCTCTGTTCCTCCACCCTCTTGGGCTCTTCCCTTCTCCTCGGATCCGCTATTTTTCGCTCTTCCTGCCTCTCCAACACTACTCTGGCTCTCACCCCCAAAGGTCCTCCTTTTTCCTTGCCTCCCAGGTTCTCCCCATCCAATCTTGCCAAGAATTCAAAGTTATTCTCCCCCCCTACACGAACTTGTTCGCCCTTTCGATCATCTCCTCAAAGGATTTCGGGGGCTTAGATCTGATCGTCAGACTGAAGTGACTCTACTTTAGGCCAAACTTCAGGGCCAACTGCAAGGTGAAGTCATCCACTTCCTTTTGAGCCAACTCAACAGCTAGATCCATGGTGGGGGGCTGATGGCGGATCCAGGCCTCAGCCAGTATTTTGGCCTGAGCCACAAAGAAGGTCAAGTCAGCAACATTACCCATGTCTAGAGTCTGAAGATCTGTGATAATGTCATATAAGTGTTGAAGACTGTCCTTGCCAGAGTATAGAGAATGGAGTTCGTCCCACATCGCCTTGGCCGTCTCATGATACATGATCATGTGGTATGGTTCATCAGTAAGGGAGTTGAGGAGCCACGTTTGAACACGTCCATCATGGTGAAGCCAGTCTTCGGTGGGTGTAGAGGGAGGATCCACAGTGAGATGCTTTAGAAGACCCTTGGATTGAAGAGCGCGCCATAAAGAATGCACCCGGTGAAGCGCGTGCACAAGAAACTTGTTGTTGTGCTCGTGTGCGTATGGGCGCACCTAGTGTTGTGCACGGACATGCACGTGCTCGAACTCTCGAAGCGGTGCGGCTCTTGTGCACATGCTCGAGGGTGTGCAAAATTTTCGCGGGCGAGTAGGCTTTTGCCGAGGCGTTCAGCTTGTTTACAAGGTGGTGGCTTCCGACCGCTGAACGGAACGTCCTTGTTTTAATTATTCAATTTCACCATTTTGCCTTTTCTTTTATTTCAGGTTTCAAAGCGTTCCGCGATACCGATGCGTTTGCGTTCATCGCTCACCATGATGGTTAGTGGGTGGGGTGCGCGGTAGTTATCATGCGTGATTCGGTGTGCGGGGTGGTTATACGCGTAACTCCTACGATGTGGGTGGAGTGAGTGAGTGAACCGGCTATTTACGGCCTGGTTTAGGGTCACTCGGGACTGTCGCCCGCCGACGGTTGACTTAGTGCGCGGGATCCCGCGTAACGGTTGGGATCCCGCGCGCAGTAGTTATCATGCGCGATCCGATGCACGCGGTGCTTATACGCGTAACTCCCGAGATGTGGGTGGAGTGACTGGGTGAACCGGCTAATTACAAACTCGTTTTTCTATAAATTTGGGCCAACCCATCACTATTATATTTAATAAAATAATTTTTTATACTTTTTAATTTAAAACTTCAAAAGTCATATGTTTTATTTTAATTAAAAAACCTCCCAGCACTCTCCCACGCCCAGTCCTCCCGTGCCCACAGTACTTTTTTGGGCAGCTGAGCCGTCGGCGGCAACCCCCAAAAAATTACGATGAGCCGGCGGTTCCTGCGCGGGGCACAAGAGGGGGAGATCGGCGGAATTCCAAAATTTTTCTTGAAAACGCGAGAACTAGAGGACGGGGCGCTGGGTTGCTAACGGAGAAAATCCTTCACCACGAAAAGCTGGCGATTGAAAAGAGAGGTGGAAATCAAACGGAAATTCTTTACTGCCGTTTAGTTCAAGGTAAACCCACCAGCCCAAAAGCATTACCAAATGAAGCCTTAATGAATTCACTAAACAACAAATATTAAGAAAGAAACAACAAAAACATCACTTAATAGTCCATAATATATTTTTAAGTTGCTAAGAGAATTTATGGTAAAACTTTATAAATATCTAGTTAGCGGCGTTTCCTTATCCACCCGACATCTTAAAATTTAACACCAAAGAGCTAGCAGAAGGGGGGGAAAATGGAGGGCAAGGCGGAGGACATCGCCGGCGCGCTTTCCGGCGGCCGTGACGGGAAAAAGAAAGGCGGGATCAAAACCATGCCTTTTATCTTCGGTAATTACTCTAAATTATAAATACCTCCTTCAATTAATTACTTTCTTCTTCTTCATCCTCTAAGAAGTGATGATTAACTGAAATTAATGGGCAGGTAATGAGGTATCGGAGAAGCTGGCGGTGGTGGGGTTCTCGGCGAACATGGTGAGCTACCTGACGGAGCAGCTCCACATGCCGGTGGCGAAGGCTGCAACCACCCTCACGAACTTTGGCGGCACCGCTAGTCTCACCCCTCTCGTCGGAGCCTTTCTCGCCGACGCCTGCATCGGCCGCTTCTGGACCATCGCCGGCGCCTCCTTCATCTACCTCATTGTTAGTATATAATTTATGATTTCCATAATCATAATCATTGGCTCTTATCTTATGTTTTGTTTTTTAAAATTTCATCTTGAGGGGTTTTTAATTTCATCTACCTCATTGTTATGTCGTGGGTAACTCTATGCTTGCCCCCGGTAGATTGGTCGAATTGAATCATTTTAGCATGAGAGCAATCGAGCGTGCAAATAATTAAAGTTGAATGCAACGGTTGGTAAGAAAAAAAATTTAGCGTGCAAAGCCTTGAAAATAGGTAAAAAAAATCACGCAGTTGGAGCTATGCTGATCAAACATCCACTATTTATTGGTGTTGTTACATAGTTTTATAGAGAGTGCGAGGGCAAGAGTCCGCCTCTCGTTACAGTCGTAGTCTCGTAGAGAGAGGAGCCTTCTGTCAGTGCTCGAAAGCTGAGGTAGCGCGCTCTGCACGATTTGATAATTGCAGTTTGCGGCCGCGCGGTGGTGATGCGGCGGTTTCGCTGTTCGTGGAGTGCACGCGACGTGCGCCGTGATTTTGACAATTTGGAGTCTTTGAACATGGTCCTAATGTGATTGACTTTGGTCGGTCAACCTAACTTGACCTCCATGTTCCCCACTAATTAAGGCTCCGTTTCGGGGGACTTATTTTCACCGGTCAAGCGGTCACGACCGCATGAACCGGACCTTAAATCGGTTCATGCGGTCGTGACCGCTTCACCGGTGAAAATATGTCCTCCCAAACGAAGCCTAAGTTAGTGATGAATAGAAGAATTCTAATTATACACATCCCCAAATTCCTATATATTGAGGTTGTTCATATCAATCAAAATTATATTTTATGTTTTATACAATCAGAAAACCATGATTAATTTTGATTTGTATAAAAAAACAGTACAATGACAGTATACAAGGCAATGCTTCAATGTAATTAAACAATTTTGTTTACTAATTTATAAGAAATATTTTTGATTATTTATTCAATCACATTTTAAATGGGCGTTTATATTGACAGCCCAGCTTTGAATATTGACAGCTCGGCAAAACAGTAATAAAGACTCATAATATGACTGCTAATAGCAGCTCAAAACGTGAAACATGCGCATTTTGAAAATAAGCCTAGTATATGACATTTTTAGAAAAAGTATTCAACATGTAAGTTGTAGATCTCGATGAAATCTACAACTTTTATGTTGAACACTTTTTCTAAAAATGTCATATAGTAGACATATTTTCAAAAGGCGCGGAACCCAGGCGGAACTATGTGACTCGCCATAGTTCCGCCCGGCGCCACGCCTTTTGAAAATAGGACTACTATATGACATTTTTAGAAAAAATGTTAAACATGAAAGTTGCAGTTCTTGTCGAGATCTATAACTTTCATGCTGAACACTTTTCCGAAAAATGCCCGGTAGCGCGCATTTTAAAAACTTAATTTTTGAGCTATCAGTATCCATCGGGCTGCCTATAGCCATTTTTAGGCTGTCATTATCTTTCAACTGCCAATAATCAGATAGGATTAGCCAGTATAAACGCCCTTTTAAAGTAGCAGTGATTTTTTGGTGACTTTTTTTTTTTTTTTTAAATCTGTTGCTCCCGGCCCCACAGGGAATGACTAGCCTAACGGCCTCGGCAGTTCTTCCACAATTCCGGCCACCACAATGCGCCGGCGACGTTCATCCCTGCGAGGCCGCGTCAACGTGGCAGCTTTCAGTTCTATACATCTCTCTTCTCCTCGCGGCTCTCGGGGCCGGCGGGATCCGGCCGTGCGTGGTTGCCTTCGGCGCCGAACAGTTCGGGGAAGCCGACGAGAAGGAGAGGGAAAAAACGTGGCGGTTCTTCAACTGGTATTACTTCTGCATGGGAGTGTCGATGCTAATGGCGGTGACGGTGGTGGTGTACATTCAGGACAACGTCGGCTGGGGGTGGGGGTTGGGGATTCCGACCGCCGCCATGGGAATCTCGCTGCTGTCGTTCGTCGCCGGGTATTCGATGTACCGGCAGGCTAAACCGGCCGGAAGCCCGTTTACGAGGCTGGTGCAGGTGGGAGTGGCGGCGGCGAGGAAAAGGAGGCTGCCGCCGGTGGTCGAGTCCGATGTGCTCTATGAGAACGATGAGCTCGATGCACCCATTTCATTGGCTGGGAAGCTGGTTCACACCGAGTAGCTTGAGGTTAGTCCTCTGTGCTAATTAATATTGTTGCTCGGATTATTTTTTTCTATACTTATTTATAAGAGAGATTTTATTTCATAACACATTATTGAACAAATTAGATCGCTTAATCTTTTTTTATAATTAAAATAATAAGTTAATAACTTGCATTGTATAACTACTTAATGATATACAGACTATCATGCACAAGAGTTCTGATTGACCCATGCCTAGCTACTTAGGTATTATAGAAAGCTAATCAATATATATTTAGTTATTTAAGCATAAATTTTATAAATATAATTAATTAAATTATTTATAATTAACTATATCAATAGACGATTGCTAACCGCAACCCGATTTTGACTTGTCGCACCCCACTGTTATCCGCAACCCAGTATTTGTGCTCTCCAATCTCGTAGGCTGGCCCCTTTGAGGCAAAAAAAAAAACAGTGCAATTCTGAGGTCGTCGGCACCGTTTGAGTCACGAAATCCTTAGTCTTGAAGCATCTACCCATTGACAGAAACCGAGTTTCTTTGATCCAACTGCAGGGAAACAGAGTTCCCTAGCTGTATCAAATAGACCATACCTTGCAAATGCACTTACTATTGCGCTACCAACATAAAGATCACACAGAAATCCACATTTTGGAATTTTTCCTAGCATTTGTTCAATTAAGTGTGGGCTAAAAGACAATGTGCCAGATGGAGAAGAAGCATAACTTACCGCTATCTGTTGGAGTTGGGGAACACTTCCGGCTCTCTTGTTTCTCACACCGGGTTAGTCCGCGTGAGCTTAGAGACGTCGGAGCGTGACCCTCTCCGATGACTGAAGTACCAGTAAACGCGGGAGTCCGGGGGCGGCGTGGGTCCGGGGGCGGCGGGGGTCCGGGTGTGCGGATATCCGGTTTCCGGTTTCGTGGCCTATTTATAGACGTGTAACCCGAATTCTTGGGTTAGGTTTTTCTGAGCGGTTTCGGCTGAGGAAGTTTGGAAAGCACTTTTTGGAGATCCGAAGCAGTGGTGTTTTCCGGCGGCGGCTCTTCTTCCCGTTTCTTCGTTCGAATTTCTCTTCTCGGCACCCCGTTTTTTCTACACTATCAAGCTGCCGAATGTGTACTTGTTCGGTTTGAAGCCATTAGAACTCGCTCCCTCCTGCATTATTGAGAAGAAGTTGAAAGAAGAAACAAGAATGTACAGAAATGAATGAATTCCATATATTATAGTATTTTTGACTGGCATGCTGTGGAACACTTTGGCTCTGTCTGGGGGGGGACTTATTTTCATTGGTCAAGCGGTCACGACTGATGAAAATAAGTCCTCCAAAGAAAGCCTTTGTCTGCGTATCCAGCCGATTCAATAGAACAGTTTCCATACATTGATATCAAGGAGTTGCAAACCACCGTGTCAAAAGAGTGCTTGCTTTCATTAATCCTAGCATGAATTTGGGTGCCTATAGAAAACATAATGGAGCCCAAGTCCTGGCATGCCTGGAGAATGCCTGGAGAATGCCGCCAGCGGCGCTAGGAAGGAGGTGGGCGGCCTGGGAGGGAGGAAGCAGGCGGGTGGCTTCTGCGAGAGGAAGAAGGGAGGAGGCGGGTTGCACTTAACCATAGAAAATGTCGGTGTTTATTTTGAATTTTGAGGTGCGATTAGCCAAACTCGGATTGCGATTAACAATCGCATATTAATAACGGCTTCACTCTTACAAAAATTAAGCTACAGAGCCACTGGATCGCCGCCACGGTTCCCGCAGCACAGTTGATTTAGGCGGAAATCTTGTGGTTTTGTGCGGCGGGGGGAGTCTGTTGAAATTTAAGTGCAGTTGGGTATGAGGAGATGAATAAAATCCCTCATAAAGGAGGTCAAGGGATAGAGACCCGACCTCAACAACCCGCCATGAATAAAATGAAAAAGGGTTGGGATGTACGTCTGCAGACATAAAAAAATATTAATAAAATAAATTCCAACAGAGCCCCCCTCTGCCTGATCGTGGGATTTCCAAACCCCACATTTTACAGAGGGCCGGGGCAGTGATGCACGCGCGACCGACTCGTATCCGCCCCGCCAAACGAATCTTAAGTTTGGTATATATCTTGCTAGCCGGCACTTCATTAGCTAACGCCTAATTACCAAACAACTTTCTCAATTAAGCTTCTTGGACAAGGCCGCCGTTGTCACGGAGCAAGACGAGCTTAGCCAACCCTCACCATGGCGGCTGAGCACCGTACACCGGATCGAAGAGCTCAAATCTCTAATCCGCATGGGACCCATCTGGGCCGCCGGCATCCTCGTCATCACCGCCGCCGCGCAGCAGAACACCTTCTCCCTCCAACAAGCCCGGCTGATGGACCGCCGCCTCTCCCGCTCCTCCTCCTTCCTCGTCCCGCCGGGCTCCATGACCGTCTTCACCATGCTCTCCATGCTCTCCACAATCTCCCTCTACGACCGCCTGCTCGTCCCCTTCGCCCGCCGCCTCACCGGCCTCGACCGCGGCATCTCCTTTCTCCTCCGCATGGGCCTCGGCTTCGCCCTCTCCGCCGCCGCCACCCTCGTCGCCGGCCTCGTCGAGGTTCGCCGCCGCCGCGCCGCTTCCGACATATCCGTGTTCTGGCTGGTGCCGCAGTACGCCCTGTTCGGGGCGGCGGAGGCGTTCGCGTCGATCGGGCATTTGGAGTTCTTCTACGATCAGGCGCCGGAGAGTATGAGGAGCACGGCGGCGGCTCTGTTTTGGCTGTCGATATCGGCGGGGAGCTATGTGAGCAGCATGGTGGTGGCGGCGGTGCACAGATACAGCGGCTGGTTGGGGGATGATTTGAATAAGGGGAGGTTGGAGTTGTTGTATTGGTTGATAACGGGTATGCAGGTGCTGAACTTGGGTTATTACGTGTTGTGCGCCAGGTGTTACACGTATAAGCCCGTGAGAGTGATGAGTGAGAAGAGCGGAGGAGAGAGAGTGCAGGCTACCGGCAACAATGTGTGAGTTATAGTATACAAATGGGAACAAGAAAAATAAAGTGATATTTAGATATAATTTTGTATAATTATTTGTTTCAGTTAATTTAATTTGTCTTTAACTAGCTGATTGTTATTTGCAAATTTGTTTTGAGTATACACAGAAGTATATAAACTTTGGAGTTTATTTTGTGGGAATTCGAGGTCGTAGTCACCCGGTAAGTCAACTCCAAAGTATGGCCCAGGTGGATTGGGACGGATCCGGATCCTCTCCATTTCATTTGAAATGGAAGGGATACATTTCAGTATTGTGTGGACAAGATAAGTCCAAAAGTTATTCTGTGAATAAGATTTTTTTGACTAAAAAAAAATATAAAAGATTGGAAATGCTGAACCCGTTGGATCAATCAGAACTCCATCCTATCCTGATCGTGAAATGGAGATCCTGATATGATTGGGACAGAGATCCTCTTCATTTGAGGTCCAAATGAAAGTCCATTTTATGATCTATATGTATTCTCATTTGATACAATGATTTGAATTCTCTGAATAAATAAAAATATAAATGGATGGAATTAGTGGAAGTCCATTTTATGATCTGTATGCATTCTCGTTTGATTTAATGATTTGAATTTTTTGAATAAATAAAAATATAAATGGATGAAATTAGTGAACCCGTGAGATCAAACATAAATAGATATAGATCGTGAAATGAATATTATTCATTTCGGTTGATTGAGTTCAACAAGTGCCCCCAAATATGCCCTGAACCTATGACACTAAAATTAAAGTAATTGAGAACCTATTAAGTTTTCTTTACTAGAGAAAACCTCTAACTTTGAAAATTATTAACGGCACCGCTAATAACGCAGAAAACGCTTTCAAGATATCGATGGCTAGGACTTGCTGCAGGTCCTCAAATACGAGTTCAAAGACAAATATTTGATAGATGAGGATAAGGGTAGCATTAACAGCGTCGTTGGACATAGGGGCAGACCCAAGAGGAGACACACCTGGGCAAGTGCCCGGGTGTTAATTTTGATCAGAAAAATAGTCTAGGTAGTACTAGACTTGTATGGAAGCTGTACCAAAACGTTGAAAAAAATGCCTGAGTGTGGAGGGATAGCTAGTCCCAAGTCTGAATGCACCTATGTATGTATCAAAAAGAAAACTACTCCTATAGTCCTATTACTGTGTTGTCTAATCAACTCCAGGTAGGTGACCTTTACTGCAAGGGTCTTCCACTTCTTTTGCCAGATTTTCAATTTCCTAGTTTCAATACTTTATTGCAGATTTTCAATTTCCAAATCATTTCTACTATTGTAGTTCCAAAAACTGAAAACTCTCGTGGTTAATAGCCGGCTACATTCAAGATTTTCAAATTAATACCTGAAGTTTTCCTAATAAAATATTCAATTTTCCAAATTAATTCAAGGTTTATGATAGTGCAATTGTGCAAGTGACAGAGCTTCTCCCTTGTTTGGATAAGGAGCGAGTTATTCTTTTTTGTGGGGCACGAATGTATGATTTTTGGTTTATTAGTATTGCATGGATTTCATT
Organism: Platanthera zijinensis; assembly: GCA_039513925.1. Classification (NCBI taxonomy): domain Eukaryota; kingdom Viridiplantae; phylum Streptophyta; class Magnoliopsida; order Asparagales; family Orchidaceae; genus Platanthera; species Platanthera zijinensis. The sequence goes on along the minus strand of CM077081.1, from coordinate 16,492,685 downwards.
TACTTTTTATTCAAGGATTCAGACATTTCCAAATCAATTCCAAGTTCATATTGTATTGTTAATTGTTGTTTCTTATAGTGCAAAAACCGGTGATTTATACTTTCCTATATTATAATTATCATTTTATTATTTTGATGCCCGAGTCGCACAAAAATCCTAGTTCCGCCACTTGTTGAACACCATCACAATCTTTGAGGTCGAGGGTGCTATTTAGGGTTTCAGCCAATGCAAACAGGCGGTGGTTGAGACCTTGGAGTTATGGGATCCGCCTAACGACCTTTTATTAGGTTTTATTTGACACAACAGTAGCGGTCATAAATGAATGCGGTGATTATGAACCATCGTTCGTGAACATGCAAGCTCACATATTGAGCTTCATTCACTTTAACGTTCAAAACTAGTTTTATTTTCTTGGCGGTGGTAAACCATTATTATCACACCAAACATACATTTTATGATGGTGGAGTTTTTTTTTCCAAACTCACCGGAGCAAAAACACTGCGCCAATGACTCCGTTTGGCCGAGCTTATTTGCTCCACTGTGTCAAAGGCTCCGTTTGGCTGAGCTTATTTGCTCCATTGAGTTTGGACAAAAGCGCTACCATCATAACATATATGTTTGTCATGACAATTGTTATGACCGTCACAAAAACAAAAAAACTAATTTTAGGAGTTACTTAGGTGACGTCGAACGTTTACGAACGAAGATTCATAATCACTGTTAGGAAATGAGATCTAGAATTCTCCAGAACAGTCAAAAAATACAAGAAAAATAGCGTCAATATTTTATAACAAAATATCAATATAACAATCAACGTCCAATACAAAAACGCCGCGGAGAAGCCGGACATGCTCGGTCCGCGGGAGAGAGGACAATCTTGACTGCAATCCGCTAGCACAACGGACGCACAAGGTTCACCGAACCTTCAACGTCGAGGTCCGACGTTGAACCGCAACCACCGCCACCACCGGAGAACAACGCCGCCACCAGAGAGAAACCTCCGTCGAGGCTAACTGCACACGCGCACGCCGTCGACACCGCGCCTCTCCACTCCCTAGAATGTCCACTGCAACGCCGGCGAGAAACTCCACAGGCGGCAACAACACTCAAGCCCGGCGGCAACGGCGGCTCTTCTCCTCCACGAGGTGCAACGTTCTAGGTTCTTGCTTTTCACCCGGCTAAGATTCTCCCAGGCCGGCTCACCTTATTAAAAAGGCATGCATGCGGTTTTCCCAAGAAGAAGAAAACATGCGGCTGCTTCCTATTTAATGATGCAGGTAGTCGGTTCTGACTTTTCACAGGATGTGTGGCTTCTCATATTTCACGGGCTTGTACAGAGGTTATAAAGTATGATTTTATAATACTTTAAAACCTATTTCTTAATGGGTCCGAATCCGGGTTGGATCCGGATCCGAACCAATAAGGCCAAAACTAACAATCACCGTGGCCATAAACACATAGTTTAAACCGTTTTTGGTTAAGGATCGCCAAACAAATGCCACCACCGTGTCAAACGGAGCCTAATTAAACTGATTTTGAAATGTTGAAAATAGTTTATTTAATTTTTTGGGGCCTGTCATCAGGAAACAACTTGATTAATAGCGTAATAGTAGCTTAAAGCCGGCCCATAGCCTATAACTTATATGAATGCCGGCCCAATTAACAAACGTATTGAGATCTGTAGTGTAATCTATCACAAACCTGCTCTAGTTCTCTAGGCGGGTGGTCCGGGCGAATAAACCGGTTCAAACTTTGAGCAGAGAAGAGTCGTTAGAAATGCAAGTTAACAGTTGAGTTTAGTTTGAGACACTTGCGAAGGCAGAAAAAATAATTGTCAAGAAAAAGCAAATAGTAGGAGGGGAATGTAGATGTAGAGTTAAGAAAAAACTAGTATGAGAATAATGAAATTTGGATAGTTCATTGTTTTCTTAAAAAACTGAAAATATCTTTTTGAAATATTGACTTCTCTCTCAAATGAATTTAAGCAAATTTTAACAAGGGGGCCCAACCCAATATTACATTCCTACACATTATTTTCTAGCGTAGGCAGCATTTAAATTAACAATTTACAATTTTATTTTCTAAATTTACAGTGAAACTTTGCTTAATGATTATATCTATTGAAAAAGCAACAATGCATAATTGGTGCAAAAGCTTGAACTTTTTGTTTTACTTTATTCACGGGGCTCCGCTAATCATGCAGTACCTCAATTGTGATAGTGCACGGGGGGCTCCGTATCCCGTGCGACATTATCTTGGACACGACTTTGTCCCGACGCTTGCAAACCCTTGAGTGTTATAATTTGCCCGTCGCTCAAATTTATGATGCACATGAGGGTTTGCGAGCGGCCCGAAGAACTCATTTTTTATTGTATTGTGGTAGAGGAATTTAGCACATTTTTAAACTTAGGAAAATAGAATCTTTAAAAACTGAAATTTTTATAATAAAGAGGGGTAAAATGGGAAAATGATTGTTTAGTACAGTATAAATATATTTATGCTATATACAAAGATAATCCTTTGCCATATTGCGTAATCCTGGCGGACCTTCAAAACAATCCTAGCCGCTCATCGTACTGGGCATAGTTTTTTTAAAAAAAAAAAATTGAAAGTACTGAGATTTGTATCCATACATAACCTAGGGCATCAATACAATACCGTTAACCAACAAAACCAAATATCTTTTATGTAATAAACATAAAATTATGATATATATATATATATATATATAGATAGGGCTGAGCATATTATTCGAAACTCGAAAATCGCTCGAAAATCGTTCGAAAATTGAGCCGAATCGGAATCGGTTAAAATTGATTCGACTCAATTTGAGTCGATTCAATTTGACTCGAATCTGATTTCGAGCCAGCCCTGAATCGCTCGAAATATGATTCGAATCAACTCGATTTAATTAAAATAATTATGTATTTTTTAATATATTCTTATTTTAAGAATAAAAATAACAAAATTTAAACATAAATAAAAAGAACGAAGGATTTAAGTGTTTCATTTGCTAAATTTATAGGTTGCTCAATTTTATTTGAGCAAACTAGGAATAAAACGAAAAATTGCTAAATTTCGAGCCGACTCGATTCGATTTCGAGTCGAGCCGACTCGAAATCAATTTCGATTTCGAGCCGAGTTCGAATCGAAAATTTCGATTTCAAGCTGAGCCAAAATCGCTCGAACTCGACTCGATATCAGCCCTATAATATAGATGAATACAAATATATATATTTAAATTTTAAATTGTAATTAATACAAATTCATAATATTACGAGTCACAGTATATAATGAACATCATGTCACCGCAATAGTACCCATAGAGTTCATTACTCCAACTGACAGTCAATCTTATATTGCGCTTCAGGGGATGAGTGGAGGGAGCGTCCTCGTGCGACGACGACACCGTCGTGATTGTGGTACTGTCGCGGTGGCGGTGGCACGAGGTGACAGGGGTGATTATTCAAAGAAATCCTTTGGCCATGCCATCAACTCTTCTCAGCCGTCGGATCGTTTTCCATTCAACTGTAACCGTTGGATTTCTCCTGAAATCAAAGACAAAAGCCCGCCCCATCACTCTTTCCCGCTCCACGGATTCGCAAACCTAGACAACCCCGTGTCCCCTCCGCTCTCGCCTGCCCTAGGGCAGATCGATAGCCAGCACGCTCCCTCCGCGTCCCTCCTCTACTCCCGCGACTACCATCTATCTCGCCGGCGGCATCCCACGATCTCGCAGGGAACATCTCAAAGGTACGCCCTAACGTTTTCTTCCTCATCCCTTCTACTCCCGTTTCTCCGTTCTCGTCCACGGCCACGCTCACCCACGACTTCGCCGTAAACAGGGAACCCTCTTCTCGCTGGAATCTTAGCCATTTCCACTAGCCCACATCCGGCATCTTCACCAGGTACTCTTCCTCTCTTTCAGATCTCGATTTTAATATAAGCTTCGTTAATGTAGGATTACAAACGAACTTGGGTGTAAACAAAATAGAGATCATAAAACTCTTTCTAGGTCAAGAAGAGATCATAAAACTAGTTTATTTCCTCCATCATATAGGTTTGATATAGGATTAAAGCTTGAATGACATGTATGGCTAAATGGTTTTAAAAGAATCTTTAAAAGCTACATGGTTTGACATTTCATATAAAACAGTTTGTTAACTATCTACCTTGAATTCTAACTCATTGTTACAGCTCAACATTAGGGTATATTTGTAAGTAGTTTGTCTTGAGTATTGTACATTGTATAAGCCTATAAATAGAGCCTTTTGGTTGTAATAGACATGAATGGATGAATAATAGTTCTTCTTGGTCTTATAGAGTAGGAATATCGTTTCTTCTCTCTTCCCCAAGCTTCGTCTCTCTCCTCTGGTGTAACAACAACAAACACAAAAGAAGCAACAAGGGCCACGATCGAACCAAACAGCCAAGCAATGAAGGGCCAAGATCAAGCCACGTCAGCGATCCCAGTGAAACCAGGCTTAGTTATTAAAGGCGCAAGGCGCACCAAGACGCAAAAGGGTCTTGGAGCCTAGGCGCAAGGCTCAAGGCGCAGGCGCGCGCCCGAAGAAGACAAGGCGCAATCACATTCATTTTAAATAATTGATATTAAACATCAATTCATCTTCTTGAACATAATCTTTATATATTCTACTCATTAATCATTCATTTATATCATTTATATCTCTTAAAAAATAAAATCAATATGATCATCTGCATCATATCTAATTCTCAATGATCGATTATGTATCAAAAACACTAAATCATATAAAAATTATTGAATTTTTTGTATTATTTTTTTCATTATTTTGAAAAAAATAGGTTTACAACAAAAAACACACTCAGGCGCGGCTTTAATGTCCAAAGGCGCAAAAAAGGCGCACGAAGGCGCAAAAAAGGCGCACGAAGGCGCAAACCTTTGAGCCTGGTGAGCCTGGAGCCTTAGGCGCGCCTGAGGCGCGCCTTTAACAACATAGAAACCAGGAAAAGCAAGCAGCAGGGGACACGTGGTCCCTCCAGAAAAGGCAGCAAGTTAGTAATGGAAAGTCCAACGGTCACATGGATGTAACGGTCATTAAAAGGATCATTATAAATAAGTGACTGCTACTGATGTATGCATGGATTATTATTTTAAATAAATCAGTTTTATCTTGTTTCTCCTCCCTGTGCCCGTAACGCTGTCGGAACACCGCCGGCACCGTTACATCTGGCCATCCTCTCCGGCCTTCATCTAATTTCTCCTCGTCTCCATCTCTTGAAGCGTCTCTCTCCTTCGGCCCTTCTTCCTATGGGCATTCTTCCCGTATCTTTCCTTCTTTTTTAATGTCGGCAATCCCTCCGGCGATCTCGTAATGACCTGATCGTTACAAATGTTGCTCTTGTTGGTGTTCTCATTCCTCCATCAACGGCAATGAACATCGACAACAATTTAACAAGAGATTTCAATATCCCACATCGTAGCGTCGTTGCACAACTTTCCCGCCCCGAATTTCAGTTTTAGCACCCAAGATCACAGAAATTGTAGGAGAGTAGATCAAGCTTGTTGTAGACCATCTCCCTATTCTACGATCAAACACGATACTCCTTGATTTACGCTACAAAAATCTGCAGTAATATTGGTAATCTGCTCTCAATTTCAAGAAATTCGTAGTCCAAGAACTCCACTATGTATCTTGCTCAAGAAGAACAATCCCTACGTACAACCTCCATTACTAACGCTTCTGATGAACACATCATTTCCAACATTCAAGAAAGACCATTCCGACATGATCTTGATTGGATTCATGGGGAAAAATGGTTTCAAATGCGCCTCCTTCAACAACAAAATTAACTTTACTGGGGAGGAACTTCTTGGCCTCTTCTACCCTTTTATTAAACTGGGATGCAAGGGAGGTATTTGAAGAACATGGCAAAGAAATTTTCTCGATGACCATTCAAACCTCTTCAGCGCGTCGTTTATTCAAGCCTCTTCAACGTGTCGTTTATTCAAGCTCTGCATTTTCAAACCTCTTCAGCGGAAGACAAGAAACTCTCAGTGCTTTCCCCTCAACTCCAGCGATCCTTGTGGCTCCGACGCATTTCCCTCAACAGAGGCCATGGCTGTTCCAGGCTCATAAAGATAACTCCACCATTTCGATTTTCGATTTTTATGCTCACCCCTACAAGTGATTGGCCTACCATAGAGCAATCTCAAGCTCTGCATCTTCGAGCCTTATTTCACTTCCTCCCAGCTTTGTGAACCAAAGCTTTGCCCAAAGAGATCTAGCTGCCATGTGGACCGACCTCTTTTGGGCAACTTCAAACAACTAAAAAAATTGCCACTGCTCCTCTGAACTTGCCGAAAAGGGAAAAAAAGTGGAAGCCATTTTGACACCAAGAATGGCGTCTCCGGCCGCCGACAACGAGAAGCCGTCCAAATTCAGAATCGCCCGCAAAAAGATTCATCATCACATCAGCTCAAGGATCAAGAACCGGGTTAATACATCAAGTTGGCCGTTGTCGTTTGATCTGACGCCCTTTGATCAGTGGGACTTTTTCAGAACAAAGATTAATTAATCAAAAATCATCACCCAAGCGAGTATACCACCACCTACTCAATGGGCTCATACGCAACAACTTTCACCTTCATCTGTCTCAACTTTCACCTTCATCTATCGCAATGCCGCATGGAAAACGGGCACTCTCGACGAATTTCGCCGCCACCGAACAATGTTGCCGCCCCCGAACAATGTCGTCACCCCCCGACAATGTTTTAAATGTCGGATGTCGGGTACATATCGGATTGGGTTTTTAAATGTCGGATGTCGGAGACATGTCAGAGACATTTTAAAATGTCGGATTTAGTATCTGTATCTAGCATAATATATTATTATTTGTTTTATAAGTTCTTTTTTATTATTTATATTGACAAACAATGATAAATGACATGTCTTTAACAAATTTTTTATTTTCATGTTAGTTCGACCATCAAGTAAATATTTCAATCAGATTGAGTAAAACAATAAATATTCAAGTACAATAAATGAAAGAATACTCGGAATCTCTTCGAAAAATGAATAATATTGTACCATATTTTTATAAATGAACCCCTGAGTATGCTGAAGATGATCCAGAAGCCTTCCAGGAGTAGCATATTTTTCTGACCTTGCACCAAAGGTTGCTAATGATGGAAATGCATAATATTGCGGTCTTTTTTTATATAAGAATTTAAATTTGGATATTGTTTCGCTAAGGCAAGTTTAATGAAAAGGGATGTACACAAACATATAACATAGATTATCAAGAGAGATTTCTGTAGCAAAATTAAACATCATGCAATCGCAATTTGCAAAATAAAACTCGTCCAAAAGTTAAACATGTTATCATGCTTCTGTCCAAAAGTTAAACTCGTAAAATACTCTCCTCGACTACTCCAAAAGCTGAACCTGTTACAAATATCAATTACACGAATTAAAGACAAACTAAACATGTTAAACAACATTGTACACAAGTTGCAAGTCAACTTCTATTTGACTAACCTCAGTCATCCTCTATCCCTTCCGAACGCATTGTTTGATTTGTTTCATCGTTATCTGTCTCGTAATCACCTTCTGAAATCTCCTCTTCAATGAGGTCCTCCTCCGATGAAGCGGATAACTCTACTTCCTCTTTTTCATCGACACAATCTAATTTTCTTTTGCCTTTCTTCTTTGATGATTTAGTATTCAGAGTCATTGAAGATTGACGAGACTCACGAGAGCTTTTTCTTGGTTCTGTATCAACATCCATACACTCCGCCACTTGCTGCCAAGTCAACCCCTCTCCAGGAAAGACCTCATCATCTTCATCATCAATTGATTTCTTTGAAGAATTGGAGCCCACCAACCACTCTGTCACTTTTCCATCTTCAAAGTTTTTGACAGCTATTGGATCTCTTTTAGCATCCATTGATCTTGTTTTTAGAGTAGCATTGAATTTTACGAAGACAAGATCATTCAATTTTTTATGATCCAGTATATTTCTCTTTTTTGTATGAATCTGTAATTTATAAAGTTAATCAATCCAATTAATATAAAATTTGAGATAACCAATATATAAAAATTTAATCACAACTTATAAATAAATAATAACTTACCAACTCAAATGTACTCCAATTTCTTTCACAATCTGAAGAGCTAGTAGTCAATCCGAGAATACGCACTGCCATGTCTCTCAAATCAGGTGCGTCATTCCCATTAAACTTCCACCAATTCACTAATTATATTTAAACAAAAAATAGTAATAAAAAAATTAGCAACATGAAATTATAAAAAAACTATTCAGTAAAACAAATGAATAATTTAAAAAATTTAAAATTATTTATACCAAGATCAAGAGAGGTATTGATTTTCCCAATTTGCAAAATAAAAGTATGGATTAAGGTAATGACCTACAATATGAAGGGGAGTGCTCAACTTACTATCAATTCTTCTTTCAATTAGCTTCCATATGGGAAGATACCGAGATTCATTGCGATTTAGAGCTATCTCAATTTCTTCTTTAGCCTTTAACATATCTCCGTATATCCACCCCATAGAAGGCTTATCTCCATCAGCTCTTCTCAACACTTTCACTAAAGGAGCAAATATACTAACAACAATTTCCGTATCTTTCCAAAATTTCACATTATATACAATTGCACCAACCTGTAATTTTAAATAAAGCAAAATAGATCATAACCGTTTAAGAACAAGAAGTAACACAAGTTAATTATAATTTAATTATAAAACAAAGTTTTGTATTTTACCCTTTTTCCAGGTGGTGTGCTAGCTAACTTTGAGTTTTCCCATTTTTGCGATGAGAACATATTCCTTAGCTCTTTTTTCTTATCCAAAATGCTTTGCAAAGACAGAAATACAGTAGCAAATCTAGTCACTCCTGACCGAATAAGTTCATGAGAATTTAAATCCTTTGTAAATTGCCTCAGTAAATCAAGAGAAATGGTATGTCCATATATAAAGCCTGTTAAAATACGACCAAGGGTGATGACATTTTTGATTTGCCTTATTTTTGCAATATCTCCAAGTAATAAATTAATTGTGTGGGCTGCACAGGACGTCCAAAATATAGCAGGTCTTTTCATAGATAGCATCTTTGCCGCTAACATATTATTAGATGCATTGTCTGTGACAACTTGCACCACATTGTCTTCTCCCGGTCCAGACTCAGATCCGATAGCCTCGTCAACAAAATCAAAAATGAATTTTCCATCATGAACGTCAGATGAGACATTCCTTGACATCCAAAATGCTACTCCTGCTTCACAGTGAACCATAATATTCATAATACTCCTTCCCTTTCTGTCACTCCATGCATCAGTCATAATGCTACAACCACTCAACCTACAAGTAGCGGTGAATGTGTTTAATGATTCTCTTGTTCGCTCAACCTCTTTCTTGAGATGTTTTTGACTCAACTCATATGGTGTGGGGCCTTTCAACCCTTGCCCACACTGCCCAATAGCTTGTAACATGTGATCAAAGGAAGGAAGCGTCACAGAATTAAAGGAAACATCGGCCTCGTATATCCATCTTGCGATATATGTGTTTGTATCCTCCCTTATTTTCTTCTTCCACCTATCTCCTCCTAATGCCAACTTCCCACTTTTACTTGTTTGTCCAATACTATCCGCAGGTATTTGGAAATGTATATCCAAAGGTCCCTTTGTCTTCATTTTAGAAAACAAACTCATAAGCGATTGAGAGTTGTCTTCTGAATCCATTGCACCTCCAACTATTACTTCATCACGGTCTGCCTCCAATCTGGCGTTTTTGGCTTCTTTCAGTACTAGTTGTGACTTTAAAGCAGCATCAGCTTGATTTTTCACCTCTGCTGGTACTTTTGTGCATGATTTAACATTGCCTCGTATCCCAGCTAGATGAGCCTTCAACCGACTCACCCCTCCACTTAGTACTTGACTGCAATACCGGCATCAAATCCTATTTGTGTCCTTCGCATCAACCTTCTCACCGTGAGACCAAAAAGGATCTCTGCCTAGCTTAGTACTTGATTCCTTTGTTGAAGCTTCAGACGATATCACGAGTTCTACTTTTAATAGCAGGGCTTGGTTGATCTGTAATTAGAGAGACATACACTGATACATATGAATAAAGTATAACTGTATAAGAAAGCTCAAAAAGAGCTATAATATAATTAGAAAAACCAGCTCGTAATATTCAAACACAACCATGGTTCAAAGTAACTTACGCATCAGATGGAACCCCATGATTACATTTTTTTCTGCCACAGTACCCAACACTTTCAGATATTATCATATTCAAATTGTTAAATAATAACAATCATGAGTAATTATTGATTGTTATCACAAAATTCTCTCCACACTCTCTTGTGAAAATTTCTACTACAAGCTCTTAAAAAGAGACTGAAGTAGAAGTTGCAGAAATGTATATGAATCATAAAACAAACCAGCAAACATATGTTTACTGCTCACTTAAAATATGTCAATCTTAAAATAGTTTAGTTATCAATTTTCCAATACGAGTTAAACAATAACTTGAAGGCACAAACAAAGTGCAATCTAGATACAAAGTAAAAACAAGTTCAGGAAGGAAAAAAGTACCCAACACTTTCAGGTATACTAAAGCCTAATGCGTGAGGTCAAGTTCAGGATTTAATAAAATCTATACAGCAAGCACAAGCAGGTATCACAAAGAACCCCCATTCCGGATACATATGAAGGTATTGAACCCCCATTGCAGATGAAAAAAGCAATCAATTAAAAAAATCAAAACAGGTATCACGAATCAATAGAGAAGGAAACCAAAACAGAGAAGGAAACCACAATCAGGTATCACGAATCAACCAAAAAAAGAAGCTTACCGCCGACGAAGGAGGAGTAGGAAGTGGCTTCGTTCACTGCTCACCGCCGACGGAGGAGGAGGGGAAGGAACCGGAAGTGGCTTCGTTTACTGCTCACTGCCGATAGAGGAGGAGGAAGGAGCAGGGCTACGATCGCTGCTCAACGCCGACGGAGGAGGGAGGAGCAGGAAGTGGCCGGCGACGGAGGTGGAGGGAGGAGCGAACTTCGTTCGTTCTCTCCTCAGCGGCGGATCAAAGATTATTAGGGCACGGGGCAGTGAGCACGACTCGATTTGTTTTTATAGGAAATAAAAAAAAATGAAAAAAAAATGTTTGCCGACTTTTTATAAGTCGGTGTCGGCCGAAATTTCGGGTTTTGACCGAAATTTTTGCCGATTTAAAAAAAAAATGAAAAAATCTTCATAAATTGAAAAACCATATCGGTTTTACTTGAAAAACGACATGTCGGCCGACATTTAAAACACTGGCCTCCGAACATTGTCGCCGCCCCCGAACAATGTCGTCGTCCACGAATAGTGTCGACGCCCACGATCAATGTCGCTGCTCACGAACAATGTCACCGCCCACGAACAATATCGCCACTCACGACCAATGTCGCCACCCACGACAAATGTCGCCCCCACGACCAATATCGCCGTCCACGACACATGTTGCCGCCCACGACCAATGTCGTTGTCAAGCGGGTGAAGCCCGCAGCGCCGCATCTAGAACGAGCGAAGCCGGCGGGCGAAGCCCGTTCGAAGATGCTAGTTATTATAAATTAATATATATTTTTGTAAGTTAGGCTAACGCCTATACTAGAGAAAGTACACCGCCGTGCTGCGGCGACTGTGCCCTGGATGTCATAGTACGGCGCCGCTCGCAGCTCTCGAGAGCATGACACAGTCTCCCGACACGACTGCCCTCGGGTGGCTGCGGGCGGTGGAAGATCATCGCACCGTCGTGACCTGGGTACAGTCACGACCACGGGTGTCCCCAACGCACTTTCTGTCACGCGCGCGCGTGTGTAAATCAAATAGATAATCTGCTTATAATTATATATATAGGTAAAATGTTGTTTTTTTAGCTCTTTTGGTTTTTTAATAATTTCTGTTGTTTTTTATATTTGAAGTTTTTTAGTTTTTGCGCATCCACCATAGTTTCATGGTGCGACGACACCCTCGCCCCTCGCAGACCCTTGAGCGCACGATTTCCGTCCCCCCGCCACGACTATCCTCGATGTTAAGATTGCCAAGCAATAATCCTGAAATACAAGGCATACCAGCCCAGCATAATGAGTCAGCATACAAGTAGGAAAAAAAAGATAAGTAAGAAGAAGGCAGAGAAAAGGAATAGCGTGCAAGAGGTGACAGAAGAAGCCTGTTGAAGATAAGAGAAGGCACGACCAGCGACAGCAACCTAGCAGCACCTGTATCAAAGCCAAAATTATAAACTTTTATAAGCAGATAATGTATAATAAAGAATATAAAGTATGGCTTATCTGTCAACGTAATGGGCACCTATAAATAGGGCCATATGGACTTGTTAGAAACATATAGAAAAAGGGAAAGAAGTAAAAGACTTTTCTTATTTTGGACTTCTGTGAGGAACTTGTATTCATATTTCCATACAACAGTGGTATCAGAGCAAAGAAATATAGTGGCGTGAAGACCACTGTCATTGGTGTGTTGGGTTTTTCGGTTTTGATTTGGATCCGGATCCGAACCGGATCTGGATCCGGTTTATTTTAGATCTAGGGTTTTTTAACCCTTTGAAAGAAGTCGCGTGGGATAACCCGAAGTAAGCCACCGCCCCCGCTCGCGTGAGAGGAAGTAGCTGCCTCAGTTCACGTGAGAGGAAGGAAATGACGGTGTTCCTGTTCGCGAAGAGGAAGGGAGGAGCCGCCGCTGCCTTGCTCTCGGTGCCGCAAGGGGTGGGAGACCCTTTTTGTGGTGCTGTCGGTGGTTGCCGGTGCTGCAACACCATGCGGCAGCGCCTGAGCCATTGGTGTCGAACGTCATTCCCACCTTGTTCCCTTCTCCCATATGGTACCCTCGACTCATCCCCCAGCCTTGGAGATGACAGCCGCCGGTCTTGAAGGAGAGGGTATTTGCCAGTCTTGGAGGACGTGTGTTGGTGGGAGTTGGTCGGCTTCACGGTCGTGACCTCTTGTTACGGAGTTCAGAGAATCGGATCCGAGCTTGACTTTGTTTGGCTTAGTCAGTAGAGGTGTAGTTGCGGCGCGGTCGTGATGACAAAGACATGCAGGAGTACAATGACCTTGACAATGTTTATCTCCGGTGGTGGAGCCTGGTGTCGATGGCGTGCGTCAGTGCAGTTGGCCTCGACAGTGGTTCTCCGGTGGTGGCAGATGGTTTAGTCTTCATCCGACAACGAAGGTTCCAGGTGAACCTTGTGCGTCTAATTTGCTAGTGGATTGCAATTCAGATTATTCTCTCACGCATATCGAGTGAATTTGACTTCTCCGCGGTGCATTCTGTAACGGACGTCGGTACATTTCTTCATGTTTTGATTATTGCAGTTATAGTATTTTCATATGCAGAGTTTTTTCAGATATCAGTTTGTGCGCTTTTGTCTACCCTGCATTTATTTGGTTGCGCCTAGAGAATATTTTCCGCATTATATCTCAACATGGTGTTTTTTATAATCTTCACCAAGGCTTTTGTTGTCATCACATGGATTCATCAAGTTCTTCAACGGGTCCCACATTTGCGTAAGCTGCGTCAGACCTTCCAATATTTGAAGGAGAATATTTCAATTATTGGAAAGTTCAAATAAAATACTTTTTATGTCTCAATCCTTATGAGAGTTAGTAAAGGATGGAATTCTCAGTGCTCCAACAACAGAAGCAACTCAACAAAAGGAAATAGCCAAAAAAGTGAAAAAGGATGCTAAGGCTTTACTTTATCTACAACAAGGCGTTGTACACACAATCTTTTCTCGCATTATCAATGCAAATAGTACCAAGAAACCCGGGGATACATTGCAGTTAGAATATTTGGGCTCAAACAAAATTATAGCCATTAATATACGATCTGTATGGACTGAATTTGATAACCTCCATCTGAATCCTGCTGAATATTTCCAAAGTTATCTCAACGGGGTATCCAATCTGGTAAATCAAATCAGAAGCTTGAGTGATTCAATCGAAGAAAAGAAGATCGTGCCCAAAGTATAAAGAGATATACCTTTGAAGGGTTAATTAGGAGAAGGGTTAGCTTAGGGCAAGCTTTTAAAATTACCTATTTCATTTAGATATTTGTATGCTTTAAAAAAATCAGCCCATTTTGAAGCCCACCTCCAAAGCCCATCTCAAACTATTAGCCCTAACCTTAGCTTATAAAAGCCAACCCCTCCCACTATTATACCCCGGCTGGAAAATGAGTTGAATGAACCAAAATTAGGTTTCATTCGGCTCCCTCCAGCGCAGCCAACCCGATCCCGTGCTCCAGTTCCTCGGTTACCAGCGGCGCTTCCTTCACGCGCCTCTTCCCCGACGAAGCCTTCTCCCGCGTTCATCTGCCTTCGACGACGGCGCCGTAACTCACTTAGGGCTTCGTCGACCTCCCTGGCACCCCCCTCCGGCGGGATCTGGGAACCTCCGGCGATTTCCCCCACTTCTCGTCGACCCGACACCCTGTTCCAGCACCCACTGCTACTTCCAGAGCTCCGGCCAGCTTCCAGTGAGTCTTCAACGACAGTAACCGCCATGTACGCCGCCTGAAGCTTCTCCTGCCGCCGTCGAGCCCGCCCGAGCCTTCTTTGGGCACTGTCGACGACCCCAACTCCCTCCTCCGACGGATTCAGCTCCCGCCAGCAAATCTACGACCTTCCAGCCACCTTCTCTTCTCTTCGGCCTCTGTTTGGTGAAATCGTGCCCGAACCCAAGCCCTATGGTATACCTCTAATCTTCCTCACTTGCAATCTTTAGTAAATTTTAATGTCTATATTATAAATGAGTAGTTGATTATTGTGAGCTTGCCCTACTAATCGTATCTTTTAATTTCCGTTAATTTCCATATATGTGTTGCCACCCTCTTAATACCATGCTTGTGGAATCGTGATTTCATAACGTTAATACACACGTGCAGTAGTCCTACGTTCGCAAGCGACGCTTTGGTCGTTGTTATTCGTTAGAAATATCCCGCGGAGTTCCCGCGCGTTGCAAGTATTTTAAGCGATCACATTTATTATCTTTTAAAACTACAACCCTAGGTTTTAGATCACATCAGTTTTGTGTGGCTGCTGGGATATCTCACTCCTATCGTGGGATAGCCGAGCGCCTGTCGTTTTCAAATTTAAAGTTTAGGGTTTTTTCAAGTTTGTCCATGGAATCTCGAGTGGAGCACCTAGAGGGTAATGCAGGAGATATAGGTAAACAAATGGAAAAAATTATGACCGCTATCACTACACTCACTCTCTGTGAGAGACACAAACCAAGTCATGATGGGATTGCGCACTACGGTTAACAATTTGGAAGCACAGTATCACTTAGGGGGTCTTGCTGCACAACCCCCCACTCCTCTTGCACGACCTCCTACACCTCCACCACCAGAACCCCAACTAGCACATCAAGATAATAGGAATCCCCCTAGGTGGGATGCCGGTATTAAATTAGATGTTGGGGATTTTGAGGACACACTCGAGCCTGAGGTGTGTCTTGATTGGTGCGAACGACTTGAGCGATTCCTCAACTGGAAGCGCACACCTTCCCACCAACAGGTGGAGTATGCTACCCTGAAGCTGAAAGGCCCCACACTCACATGGTAGGGGCAAGTCGAGCCGATGCGATACACTATGGGTCAACCACCTATCACCACCTGGGTTGAGTTCAAAGCTCAACTCAAGAGGAGGTACGTCCCCGTAGATTTCATGCAGACCTTGTATCGTAGGTATCACAACCTACGACAGGACAAGCAAACTATCGACGAGTATATGAATGAGTTCTTAGTCCTCCAGTCACGCTTAGATCTGAATGAGGAAGACCACATGGTTGTGGCCTGTTATCTGAATGGGCTACGGTACGTGATACGAGACCAGTTAGAGCTTCATGATTTTCGGGACCTTGGAAAGATTTCCAGCCGAGCACGTCGAGTGGAAGCCCTGCAGAAGAGGACATCTAGTCAGAGGTCTATTGATGGACCTAGGTCTACTGATAGACCCACTTCGAGCACCACCACTACTACACCCACATCTGCTACTACAGATTCCCCACCTCTTGCCATTACTGGAGCCCCGACTCTTCACCCTGGACCGTCCCGGGGTAAGGAACCCGTAGGAGTTCGACCCCACACTGGAGTATTTCGATGCTTCAAGTGTATGGAGCCCGGGCACAAATCTTCTGAGTGCCCGCGACGCCAGTTCGGTGCAGTGATTGATTCCACCACCGGGGGCGAACCCGAGTATGGGGTCTTCCTTAGTGACCCCCAGCCCGAGGCTGATAATGTCATCGAGGTTGAGGGCGAGCAAGCAGAGCACCTAGTCTGTGTTCTTCACTCTGGTTTGGTTACCTCTAGCGAGACCACTGAGCATGATCCTCGGAGAAAGAAAATTTTCCGCACTACCGCCCGCATTCAGGAGCATTTCTGTTCCATTATTATCGATAGCGGCAGTATGGAGAACTACGTGTCTCAGCGAATTGTGGAGAAGTTAGGACTTTTGACACGCCCCTTAGAGCAGCCGTACCATTTATCTGGGGTCAGTAGTCCGTTGACTATACCCATTACTCATCATTGTCAGGTAAAGTTCTCTATCGGGGACGTGTATCGTGATTCGGTGTTATGTGATGTCGCCCCCATCGACGTTTGTCACATACATCTAGGACGACCATGGCAGTATGACAGACATGTTCTGCATGATGGTGTGAGGAACTCCCATTCTTTTGATCACCATGGGCGTAAGATTATTCTTCTACCCCAGAAGAATGATCCTGTTCCTAGGGCACCTGGGAGGACCTCACTTGCATCTACGTCATCGTCTTTA
Organism: Platanthera zijinensis; assembly: GCA_039513925.1. NCBI lineage: Eukaryota > Viridiplantae > Streptophyta > Magnoliopsida > Asparagales > Orchidaceae > Platanthera > Platanthera zijinensis. Next base: position 16,475,843 of record CM077081.1, on the reverse strand, counting down.
GTCTCCACTACACCACTCCTATTTAGTGCTACGCTTCGGCCTGGGCCCTCGCTCCATGAAGTGGCGTCTGATTTTCGAGAGTCATCTATTTTGGGTGCTCTGGAAGCGCCATCTTTTATTGACTTCGTATTCGACGAGCACGCCTTTAGTCCACATCACTTCTCTTTAGTTGTAGACGAGCATGTTATACCACCACCTCACTATCGTTCGAGGTCTGAAATTTCTAGGTCTACTCATATTGAGGGAGCACAGACGATACTTAGATATTTTACTCCTCATCGGGATACCCGCTACAAAGAATTTTTGTGGAAAGTTGTACACGGTCAAATTGGGGTCTTCTTAAAATTTTGTGACTCGAGTGAAACGTTGGCGGGTGAAATTAGGACGATATTCGATCCGGGTCTAGCAGACGTTCGTAGGAGTCTATCAGACGAGAGTATGTTGCGTCATGAGTTACTGATTCCACTGGCTGATTCCACTTGCTTCATGTTCCCCATACTGCCACATGTTTTACCCATACACCGCCCCTGTCATCCTCTGAAAGCTCTAATAATTACTGTTTGTTTAAATATTTGACATGAAATTTTGACTAATGGATTGCGAGCTTTGGGATGAGAGGTTACTTGCAGGTTTTCGGTCGCAGCCACGACATCGGCAGGTCAACATGTAGCATCTCTTCGATCGACACTTGGTTTTTCTTCTTGCAGGTTACATCGAGTCTCGTCGGGGTCGAGCTCTTTCAACCCCGGGAGAATTGATGCAACCTGCGTCGATTTGTTTTTATTATTTTCATCGCACATGTCTTTTATTATTGTAGCGCACGTTTTTGCGTAATTTTTGAATTATTGTGTAGCGTCGAGTTGTATCGCGCGTGTTATAAGCGCGTGAGTTATATTTTGTACCGCGCAAGTTTTCGCGCAACTTTTGTTTGGCTCGTTGGTGTGACCGGCCAACGAGACCCTAAATGCATGAGTCCGTTAATTAATAGAAGGGTTAGTTTAGGGCAAGCTTTTAAAATTACCTATTTCATTTAGATATTTATATGCTTTAAAAAAATCAGCCCATTTTGAAGCCCACTTCCAAAGCCCATCTCAAACTATTAGCCCTAACCTTAGCTTATAAAAGCCAACCCCTCCCACTATTATACCCCGGCTGGAAAATGAGTTGAATGAACCAAAATTAGGTTTCATTCGGCTCCTTCCAGCGCAGCCAACCCGATCCCGTGCTCCAGTTCCTCGGTTACCAGCGGCGCTTCCTTCACGCGCCTCTTCCCCGACGAAGCCTTCTCCCGCGTTCATCTTCCTTCGACGACGGCGCCACAGCTCACTTAGGGCTTCGTCGACCTCCCTGGCACCCCCTCCGACGGGATCTGGGAACCTCCGGCGATTTCCCCCACTTCTCGTCGACCCGGCACCCTGTTCCAGCACCCACTGCTACTTCCAGAGCTCCGACCAGCTTCCAGTGAGTCTTCCACGACAGTAACCGCCATGTCCGCCGCCTGAAGCTTCACCTGCCTCCGTCGAGCCCGCTCGAGCCTTCTTTGGGCACTGTCGACGGCCCCAACTCCCTCCTCCGGCGGATTCAGCTCCCGCCAACAAATCTACGACCTTCCAACCACCTTCTCTTCTCTTCGGCCTCTGTTTGGTGAAATCGTGCCCGAGCCCAAGCCCTATGGTATACCTCTAATCTTCCTCACTTGCAATCTTTAGTAAATTTTAATGCCTATATTATAAATGAGTAGTTGATTATTGTGAGCTTGCCCTACTAATCGTATCTTTTAATTTCCGTTAATTTCCATATCTGTGTTGCCACCCTCTTGAATACCATGCATGTGGAATCGTGATTTCATAACGTTAATACGCACGTGCGGTTGTCCTACGTTCGCAAGCGACGCTTAGGTCGTAATTATTCGTTAGAAATATCCCGCGGAGTTCCTGCGCGTTGCAATTATTTTAAGCGATCACATTTATGATCTTTTAAAACTACAACCCTAGGTTTTAGATCACATCAGGTTTGAAAATCAGAATAAGGAAGAAGCATGATATATTGAAAAGGCAGAAGAAACAAAGAAGAACATGAATATAAAAAACATGTTCTATTCATATGCTGCATCTAAAGCAACACAACAAACCTCTCATGATATATGGTTCCTGCATAGTTGAGGTCCAATCACATGACCCATAACAAAGCATGTTTCGATTTGTTACATGATCCTCTTAAATCTCAAATTGTTTTGGGAGATGGTAAGACATTAGCTATTGAAGGAAATGACATGCCTTAGCTCACAACCTGCGTAGTGTAGGACAAATGGCATAGAAGAGCTACTCCTTGCATTTTGAGCCCACCTACTGTCATATTAGAGAACCAAATGGCAAGCTACTGATGATTATGCAAATGACCACAAATTATGTCTTTCCCCTACATCTTACTCCAATGGTTCCATCAGCTTTATATGGGCAACAATCTAACTTGGTTCAACCATGGTATCAAAGGTATGTCCACTTATATTTATCTGATTTACAAGCATTATATTCGAAACATATGGTGATAGGAATGAATAATATTGAAACAAATAATGCCAAATTAGATAAATGTGAAAGCTGTATTGTGGGAAAACAGTATAGAATGCATTTCCCACAACATGCATCATATAGAGCCACAAAACTGTTGGAACTTTTTCATGCAGAAATTTGGGGACCTGCATCAACCTCCACTGCAGTTGAAAACCACTATTATCTCTTAATTGTTGATGATTATTCACGGATGCAATGGGCCTACTTCTTACCATCCAAAGAAGAAGCACTTACTAGCTTTATCAAATTCAAAAAACAGGTAGACAACCAGATTGATTGCAAAATCAAAACATTAAGAACGGATCAATGAGGAGAATTCTTATCCACTGCCTTTAACAAATATTGTCAAGAAGGCATTAAAAGACAATATACTACCAGGTATACTCCACAACAAATTGGAGTCGTCGAAAGGAGCAGAACGATCCTAAATATGACCAGAGCAGGACGATCCTAAATATGACCAGATGTTTGATGCAAGCTAAGGACTTACCAAAACAATTCTGGGTTGAAGCAGTGCACTGTGCAATATACTTGTTACACAAAGCACCAACATCTGCCCTACAACATATGACTCCATATGAAGTATGGCATCATAAAAAATAGCAGATAACTCATCTCATGGTTTTTGGCAGCTTAACGTATTTACATGTGCCAAAATAACGAAGAGATAAGTTGGATTCAAGAGGAGAAAATTGCATTTTATGGGGTATATTGAAGAGAATAAGGCATATTGACTATACAATCCCAATACCAACTCGTTTATCATCTCACGAGATGCACTCTTTGATGAGAAGAGCAAATATAATTGGTTACACAAAAAGGATCAGACTCCATTGCCGGAGAAGGTTACTGAGAAGAGCAAATATAATTGGTTACACAAAGAGGATCAGACTCCATTGCCGGAGAAGGTTACTGAAGATACCAACTCAGATGAGTTTAGAGGGTCAGCCATCCAATCTTGACCAAGCACCCAGTCCTCAATCACATGACAGCACACGTGAATCATCATCTCTGCCACCAAGATATAGATCATTAGAAGAAATCTATCGAATGTTCGAATTTGCTTTACTCATATCAGAACCCACATGTTCTGTGCAAGCAAATAAGGAGAAGATTTGGACCTATGCAATCCAGGAGGAAATGAAAATGATTGTCAAAAATGATACTCGGTAATTAGTACTGAAACCTTCAAATCAAAACATTCTAAGTCTGAAATGGTTATATAAAACTAAATTAAAGATAGATGTCTCTATAGCAAAACATAAAGCCATATTTGTTGCTGGTGGCTTTGCCTAAATACCCGGCCAAGACTTTGAAGAAACATATGCACCAATGGTGATAATGGAAACAATCAGAATTGTAATTGCTATGGCTGCTCAACTGCACATGCCTATATTAATTTAACTGGATGCGAAGTCAACTTTCCTTAATGGGGAACTAAATGAGACAATGTATGTGTGTCAGCCACAGGAATTTGCAAGTTCCCAACATCTTGATTACGTCTACAAGCTAAAAAAAGACATTATATGGATTGAAACAGGCGTCAAGAGCATGACACGGTAAAATAGACAAGTACCTTTTATCACTTGGTTTTCAATGCAGTGGCATATGAAGCCTCTTTGTATATCCAACATCCAACAACTTCAGGTATGACAATATTATGTATGTGGATGATATTCTACTCACCGGCACAGACAAAAATGAAATTGAAAAGGTGAAAGAAGTCCTAAGAGAAGTTTGCAATACTCACTGGCCACATGAAATATTTCCTAGGGATGCAAATATTTCAATCCTCTGGAAGAATTTTTTTTCCTAAGAGAAGTTTGCAAAGGATATTGTGCACAAATATCAAATGAACACGTGTAATTCTGCGGAGTGGCCACTCCGTTGAATGTTGGTGAACGGTTGTTCAAAAATGAGCACGAACTCTCAGGCAATGAAGAATGTTTTAAACAATTGGTTGGTTCTCTTTTATACATAACAAAGACTCGCTCAAATCTTGAATATTTTGTAAGTATTCTTTCTGGATTTATGTCAAATCCAAGTGATGCACATATACTAGCAGTCAAGAGATTACTCAGATATATCAAAGGCGCTTGCAATTTTGGAATGGTTTACGCGAAAGAAGAAGACAATAATCTCAATGTCTATGTGGACAGTGATTGGGCTGGAAACACAAATGATCGTAAGAGCACAACTGATTATGTGTTTCGATTAGGCTCCAAACCCATTTCCCGAAGCACACAAAAAACAAACAATGGTGCTCTCAACTGCCGAAGCAGAATACATTGTAGCAAGTAGCAGTGCCAATGAAGGTATATGGTTGCATAATGTTATCTCAGAAATCGAAGAACCCGAAAGGGTAAAGCATCCTTGGACATTACATATTGATAATTAGTCGACCATTCAACTAGCGAGAAATCTCATTTTTCATGGCATATCGATGATGCACGTTATCATCACATCTGAAATTTGGTTTGTGAAGAACAAAGTAATCTGCAATATTGTCATATCACAAATCAATTAGCAGATATTTTCACAAATTCACTTCGCCAAACCAGATTTCAGCGGCAAACCCTAAACATTTATCCCTTGATTTTAAGATTAAGATTAAGGGGGCGTGTTAAGATCGCTGCAGACAATAATCCTGAAATATTAGACATACCAGCACAACATAATGAGTCAACAAACAAGTAGAATAAGAAAATAAGTAAGAAGAAGGTAGAGAAAAGGAAGAGCACGCACGAGTGATAGAAGAAGCCTGTTGAAGATAAGAAAAGGCGCTACCAGCGACAACAACCTAGAAGCACTTTTATCAAAGATAAAATTATAAACTTTTATAAGCAAATAATGTACAATAAAGAACATAAAGTATGGCTTATTGTCAATGTAATGGGCACCTATAAATAGGGTCATATGGACTTGTTATAAACATATAGAAAAAGGGAAAAAAATAATAAAAATCTTTTCTTATTTTCGACTTTTGAGCGGAACTTGTATTCTTATTTCCATACGGCACTCGGAGGGCAGCGAGCGACGGGAGTATCTTCGTATATCGGTGAATTACGATCCGAGAATAGATGAGGAGACTGAATGAACAAAATGCAATTGCAAGTCTCAAAATCAGCTGGTAGCCATCTTCATCAATATAGCGAATTAAGCCTGATTTGTATTCTCAATCATTTGCATTGAATTTAAGCTGCAAGTCTCAATCAACTTTACTCCATACTTATCGATCCAAAAACATTAATTAATATTTGAAAAGTGCGTGGCTTATCACATTTTCCGTAATGCCAATATATATCCATAATTGCTTTAAAATATAATCTGGAATTAGATATTAATTATGTAATTTTATTTTAGAGGCATTAATGACGCACCCAAATCAACGTCCCATGCAGTTAAGACCACATGCTACAGTAATAGAAAACCCAGTGACGGCTCTCCCACGCGAAATTTTTTGGTGCGCACAGATTCTTGGCACGTCTTTAAATAAAGAGAATTGATATTCACAGATCATATCATGTTGATTTGGGTGCGCCATTTTTGGTGCGCGAGAAATTTTCTTTCATAATATTTTTTTAGGATTATATAATGTCAAAAAGTCAAGTCCACAAAATATTAAAATACAAAAACATTTAAGATAATTGCGAGCTTCATTTTTCCTTGATTTCGCTGCATCCCAAAAAATCCTAAAAAACAATAATTAGCACACATGAATAATAATAACTATAAAAAATTATTACTAATAATACTGTTTGTACCTTTTTTTTAATCATTATGATTATTCAAAGTTTTCAAAATTTTTTTCAAAAAGATCATCAAAATGCCCTCAAAATTACACTATGAAAGAAAAAAATTGTGATTACATATGATAAAAAAGTGTAATAAGCAATGAATAAATTTTTTTAAATATGCATACCTTATATATGATTAAAAAAGTTGTGTGATATATAATATATTTCATTCATCCGCTTGTTCATGGTATCTCGTTCATATGAAAAATATTTGTGGCATTATATAATCTTCTCTCATCCGCAATATGATAAAGTGATTGTCATTTATATACCTCATATGAACACTCTTTCTGATGCAGCAACCCCAGGGCCGCCCCGCCCCAGCGGCCCGTGAAGGCCTAGCCAGAAGGCTCTCGAACTGACGACCTACTGCCGGGCTGCAGCCCAATCACCCCAACCCATCCCCGGTCCCACCACAGGAGCACAGTAGGTTGTTGAAGCCTGGGATTGAACCCAAGACCTCCTTGATAAGAAGCTCTCAGGCAAGCAGCTCATCACCAACTGAGCTGCTTGCCTGAGAGCTTCTTATCAAGGAGGTCTTGGGTTCGATCCCAGACTTCAACAACCTACTGTGCTCCTGTGGTGGGACCGGGGATGGGTTGGGGTGCTTGGGCTGCAGCCCGGCAGTAGGCCGCCGGTTCGAGAGCCTTCTGGCTAGGCCTTCACGGGCCGCTGGGGCGGGTCGACCCTAGGGTTGCTGCATCACTTTCGAATAGCCGTATGAGCTGATTACAACGGTAGAAATGTGAATGATTGCTTAGTTGAATAGTACACCAACTGAATGTTATAGCACGACGTCACCAGTAATCCCATATTGGGCATTGTCATCAACTTTTCAAGTGGGGCTGGAACCACCCAAATTCAAGAGACTTAAGTAATTCTATTGTTCTCGAGATTCCGTATATCACATTATATAACATTTCTTTATTATGTACTTCACTTACTAAATCACGACGGACTTGCATCCAATTATCACTCATGTCTAGTGCTATACTAATAACTCTAAAGCCACAAGGACCATCTCCCATAACATCGATGTCATCAACAACGTGTTCGCATATGCAGTGGCATTTGTGTACGAATCTTCTCCAAATATTCACTTCTTCTAATCGGAATTTTTTTGCTACCTTGATCATCTTTGTCTTGAATTATTGTTGCTCATGGAGTAGAACATGCTCAAATTGAGAAGTTTCTCTTTTTATGGATTTGTAATCATCAATAAACTTTTTTGTACTTTCTTTCTGACGGCCTTTACTTATAGTTGACATTTTAGGCTCCATAATTTGACTAGTCTCCGGATTGATAGTTTCACGCAAATTTCTTTTAATCTCTCTTCTTTGTAGATCACTAATATGGCTATACTTTTTTAGTATTTCCTCCACATTATTTTCCATGTCGTTTGAATCCTTCGGCTCTACCTTGATGTTGAGTTCGGGTTGTTTATCAAGTAAAGTTAATTGCTTCAATTATTTGTTCACCATCTATAATGGCAAATGATTACCATGCTTAACATACGAATCTAACTCATGTGCACAAGGTAGACTCATCGTATATCTACTGCTATGTGAACACTGACCCATCTCTTATTGAATCTACTTCCTTCTTATTTATTTCTAACGTCGCGATAGAAATACTGAAAATAAGATCAGATTAATGAGAACCTTTGTAACCCGTGCCCACATGAATCTTACTGTGATCAAACATTCTTTTAATTTCTGTGTGTTGTGACATTGTAATGACCAGATTTAACTAGCTTTTGTCTCGTTGGGCAATGAATGCCAATGAGAAGAAAAATGTTTTATTGGTAGATGTCACATCTACTATGCAGAGTAATGACAAACGGTACCGGTTAGTCTTATAGGTGCAATCTATCAAGAATATATTTGAAAACATATTGCTCAGACGAACTGGAGTTGAATGGGCAAAGAAAATACTCTCCAAACAATTAGTAGCCGCATGCACTTGATGAAAACTGATATACCTACTTTCACTAATGCATTTAAACAAATATTGAATTGGAGCTCTATCCTCTAATTGACTACGATACATCTTGACATTCCCATTATATATAGTTCTGGTAGTCGTTGTATTTTTCGGATTTCTTTTGTTTAAAGATGACAATATTTTTAAAAATTGGCACAAAATCCAATTGTAAAGCTGTCAAAAATATAATTGCATAAGAATTGGCACAAAATCCGATTGTAAACGGCTCAAATATGTAACTGTATAGGAACTGGCAAAAAAAAACCGACTATAAAACTGTTCAAAAATAAAACTGTATAAGAACAAATAAAAAAATGATTAAAAAATGAACTTTATAGTAACCTGCACTAACAAATTAAATGCAAAGGATGCTTCCCAGCCGAAACCCTACGAACAACAACAAACTGAGGTGAAAATGGGGAGAGCCAACAAAACAGGAAACGCATAGCCTAGCAGTCGAGGACATGGTCGCCTTCTGTAGGAGCGGCATTGGGGCGGAGCCTTCAGGAGCGGAGGCGGAAGACTTGGGGAGAGAGGTGTTCAACAGCGCTAGAACAGGCGAGCGAATGGAGGCGTCGGTGAAGAGGGAGCTGCAACACTGGGCAGAGTCGGAAGAGAAACGGCGAACAATTTTGAAATCACAAAATAAAAGAATGGGCCCCAATTTATTTAAAGACGTATCGAAAATCTGTGTGTGATACGCACCAAAAATTTTCGCCTCTCCCCCCTAATTGGATTAACGCAAAATTTTTTGTTGGCAGCTCCTAATCTCCCAGCTGATACCCCGCCACTATTTTTTTTTGCAGCCACAGCCTTTCTAAACAGAACTTCGGCCAAGTGTTGTTAATGAGTTTTTTGTTGAGGACCCGTGGTCTAAAGAGAGACCACATGGAACTGATCTTCTTGTTGCAGTTTAGTTGGATATGAGTGCCGGAATAAGTCCCATTTTATAAAGTAGGTTGTAGATTCAAGCCTTGACCTTAGCAACCTACCTCTTTATATTTGAGAGAAGAGAAAGTTAAGTGTATGAACTGCAGTCCGGCTGTTGGGTCGCCTATTTAGCTCTTGCTCATGAGTGATTGAGTGGTGCCTAAAATGAGTTTTCCGTATTTGAGAAGAATGACTTGGCCCAACTTTCAACACGCGCAAATGAAGATTTGTGAGCCAACCATGAGTATTTATATTAAAAAATTCATATGAACTCTCTCTCTCCCCCTCCCACACGCTCAAATCATTTTTTCTTTAATCCAATGAGTAAAATATATATTTTTTTCATATAATAAAAAAAATGCACCTTTAATTGGCTTTGTTGCAACATTCCAAATTAACACATATATATATATATATATAGGTTAATTTTTATACTATGACTGAACATATATTATAATTTATTTTAAAATAAAATACAATCCTTATTTATGAAATTACATTATATCCTTAAATTAATAATAATAATGGAAATTTATAAAATAGAAAAAGTTGTTAGTAGAGCTGCTAGACAAATTATATAATAGGTTATCATTAGACATGTCATTGATCTTTTCGAAAAAGACTATCATTAGGTATATATGTCAGCGGTATTTTCAATGAGCTATCATTAAACTCATCAATTTTATTAAAGTTGATTTAACATGGATGATAATATATGCATTAAGGTTAAAATTTTGTTATAAATTTTTTAATAAAATGACATATAACAATTTTTTGTATTTATTAATTGATAGTGTATTTATTTTAAGTTATATTAATTAATTGATATGGGCGGAGTCTGGTACATGTTAGGGTCGAGATACTATCGTGATTAGTCGTAGGGGCGGAGCCCAGTATTGTCAGTCGTTATATTAAGAGGGAAATACATCATTTGGTTAAATATTCAACTATCCAATTTATCCTTAATTATTATTAAATTTACAATTTCAATAGTTTTTGTTTTTTATTTAATTTTATAAAATGCGACCTCATATAAACAAAATCTCTTACCTTCATTAAAAATGTGCTCTCCCCGCTCATTGCAAACCCACCATTCACACAAAAAATGAGCGCCAGTTGTGCCGTCTCAATGGGGGTAATGTCGTGGCCGGAGTGTCACGCGTGACATGTCACGGTTGGCCGTAGGGGAGAGACCCCGTGTCTGCTACTTTTGTGTGTGCCGGATCTCAGTGGGCTGTGGGTAGGCCGCCGAGCCGACACCGACGGCCTCAATCGTGTGACGGGAGCTCACAGTCAGGGTTATCGCCGGTGATGGCCCTGCCAGAGTCTCGCCGGACTCCAAACTACCCCCGGTAGGTTCGCCCGGGTCGGCGAGTCCGTCGGTGGGCTCCGGGTAGGCCACCAGCGGCAACCCTAAACCGTGAGCAATGCACTACGATCGGGAGAAGTTCAGGTTTTGTTTTTATGAAATTTCTTAAAGACTCTATTCGCAGTACACCACTTCTTTGATCGAACGATTGAAATTCTCGTATTGAGCCTCAGGTGTTACACCACACAATCCTAACAGCTCCTCATACTTCTTTGTGTATGTGTATATATACATGTATAATGTACATATACATATATACGTATACAATTTTTATTTTATAAAAAAATTTACGTTTTGACGTAAAAACATTAATTTCGCACTCTTTCTCTTCCTATTCTCTGCCTTTCTCTCTCCCTCTCTCTCTCCTCCCCATCTCTCTCCGCCCCATTCTCCTCTCCCTTCTGCCATCTCTCTCATATTCTCTCTCCCTCTCTCTCTCTTCTCCCCCCTCTCTCCTCCCTTCTCTCTCATGTAGGGATAAAATTTATTTGATAAGATCCAATGATCAAAACATAAAGTATGGTGTGTCTCAAGATATGTATGCTGCTTTATATATAAGATATATATATATATATATATACTAGCATCTTAGAACGAGCCCGTTCATATATATATATATATATATATATATATATATATATATATATATATATATATATATATATATAATTTATTAGAAATTTTAATAAATTTATTAATTATTTAAAGAAAATAATTATTAAGTTATAAAATACGAAATAAATAAAAAATGAAAAAAAAATCCCCTGTTCCTCTTCCCGCATCCGCCTTCCGCTTGCCTCCCTGCCCGTCGATGCCGCTGGCGGCCTGCCCGGCATCCATCGGGGGATTTGCCGGCCTCCGGTGAACCCGCCTGGGGTTGTCCGACGGCGAGCGGGAAGGGCCGCCGCCGGCGGTGGCCCTGCCCTTGAACCCTAAAACTGGTGGAGCTTTCCGGCAGGGCCACCGCCCCGTTTGCCGCGGACAACAGGCGGCGAGCAGGTCTGGTGCCGACGAACACCCACATGGGGTCCGTTCAGGCCGCCGCCGGCAGCGTGGTGAAGCGGTGAAGGCTCAGTAGGCGGAAAGGCAGTATCCAGATTTCTTCATTTCAGAAGTTCTTGGTTTTGGAGGAATGGATATTTGCAGTCCAGATCCTCTAAATACGGCGACCAGTTTTTGAAGGAGCTTGATTGGACGGTCCAGATGCGATCCTTGGTGTGCTTCCAAATATACATATATGGGTTTGGAGAGTATACACTCGAGCTAAAACTGAAAAAATAGCGCGAGTTCAGTTTTTTGGTATTTTTAGTCCCAAATGTTTCTCATTTGAAAAAGTAATCAACATAAAATTTGTATGATGAGATCTACAACTTTCATGTTGATCATCTTTTGATTTGAAACCCTTTAGACTCCCGATTTGTGTATTGAAAAAAGTCACGCCCACAACAAGCCTTTCGTATAGATTTTCGGCGTGGCTTTTTTCAGAGCCAAATTGAGGGTCTAAACGGTTTCAAATAAAAAAGTGATCAACATAAAAATTGTAGATCACAATGAGATCTACAACTTTTATGTTAATTACTTTTTCAAATGAGATACATTTGGAGCTCAAAATCCCAAAATACACGATTCGCGCTATAATTTCTCATTTTAGCTCGATCTAATTTCCTCTTGTCTCTCTTTTTATATATATATATATCTTTATACATTAAAGAAGTAGTTTTGAATTATAGAATCAGATCACGACCGTTGAATATAAACCACACATTTCATCGGAACCGTCCCATCATAACAACGAATCACGACCGTTCATAGTTTTTCTTAGGTTTCCTAAACCTATAATAGAGCAGCATAAAACTACATTTTTTTGTAGGACACCCTACAACTCACCAGGCCTGTCCAATATGCGGGCTACACAATTAAGCCAAAAATCCTCCATATAAAGAAGCCTGCCCAGCCAACCTAACCCATCAGCCCGCAAAGTTAAGGCCCGCCATAACAACAATTATTTTTAAAGAAGTAGCCAAAGCAATATATATATCTAAAAATAAAAAACCAAATGGCGGTGTGGCCGTGTGGGACTAAATCCCGCCTGGGATTAAAACAATCGCAGGCGGGATTAATTAGGCGAGATTTAATCCCGCTGGAATTAAATCCAGCGGGATTTAATCCCGCGAGATTAATTCCAGCGGGATTAATCCAGCGGGACTGGATTAATCCCGCTGGATTTAATCCTGCTGGGATTAATCCAGCCCGGCTGAACAATCCCAGGCGGGATTAATTTGGCGAGATTTAATCCCGCTGGAATTAAATCCAGCCCGCCTGGGGGATCGCGGGTGGGCGCCCGCGGCGGGGCGGGGACCGGGGGGAGGGGGATAGCACGCCGGGGGGCCGCCCCCGCGGAGGGTGCGGGGGGCAGCCGCTGGGGGGATCGGGGGGGGGGGGGGGGGGGGGGGGACTTTTTAGATATGCATTGTGTATTTCAACCTGAACTTCTGTTCTTTTCTACTGGAGGTTGATGGCACTGCAACCTGCCCTTGGCACCGTTTTAAATCTGTTCCTTCATTTCATCATCCATCTTTCCATTGTCAACCTCACATTTTTTATTGACATAGTCACCATCACTAATCTTAGGATCAAATATATACACAGTCCACATATCCATTGTGGAAGCATCTACGTTTATTGGAACCTTGCTTTACTTCGCCCCATTTCATCGTAGCTTTGTGACCGGAAAAGTAGAACGAGCGACGGGGAAGAAAGTCGGGCCGGTCGCCGGAGAAGAAAGGCAGGGCCACGCGAGACCATCGTTGGATTCGCCGGAGAAGTAGAACGAGAGCTAGGCGGCAAGGGAGCGAGTAATCGCGAACAGGAAGAAGCGAAACCTAGCAGTGCGAGGAGTAAAACTGTAAAAGTGCGGTTAGAATAAAAAAAGCCCCAAAATTTCTTTGATTTGTAGCGCATTAGCGAAAAACTCAGTGCGGTTAACAGCGGCCCATATATATATATTAAAAGTGAAAAGTTGCCTTTGGTGAAACATTCAAAATTTTCGAATATAACCTTATTGTTTTTATCTATTCGCTTAATATATATTATAATTTATTTATTTTAAAAAACAATGGCTATTTAAATAATTACATCATATTTTTAAATTACAAGTAATAATGAAATTTTATTAAATTGAAAAAGTTTTTAGTAAATCTACTACAATAGGCTATCATTATGTATATTTGACCTCGACAACACTAAGTTTTGGTATTTAAATCTACTATAATAGGCTATCATTATGTAAATCTACTACAATAGACAAATACGAGTCTCCACCCTTAGGGCCCATCACGACTAACACTAAGAGCCTGTTTGGGAGGGCTTTTTAGCTTCTTTTCATTTTCTGGAAAACGCTACCACACTTAAGAAACCGTTTGGATTGTCTACCGGTGGGAAAAGCTACCGCAGAAAACTCCATTTTCTCATCTTTTGGAAAAGTCATTTGTCACATACTTTTAGCCTTTTCGAAAAGCACTTCCTCATCCCCAAAACGATCTCTCTTAAAAAAAAATTCAACCTGATTTTTTTTTACCCAGACATTTTTTTTTTGGGCGCGAATTTTTCAACTGGGAACAAATTTTATGCCCGGGCGCGAATTTTTCGCCGGGCACGAATTTTTCGCCGGGCACGAATTTTTCGCCCGAGTTGGCATTTTTCGCCCAAGTGCGGGGTTTTTCGCCCAGGTGCATTTTGTTCGCCCGAGTGTGATTTTTTCACCCGTGCTTGATCTTTTTCGCCCGGACAGGTTTTTTTTGCCCGGACCGATTTTTTTGGCCGAGAGCGATTTTTTCGTCATAGTGCGAATTTTTTGCCCTGGCTGATTTTTTCTTCCTGGCGTGATTTTTTCGCCAAGGCGAGATTTTTTCGCCCGGACGCGATTTTTTCGCCCGGGCGCGATTTTTTCGCCCGAACGCGATTTTTTGCCCGGGAACGAATTTTTCGCCCGTGCTCAAATTTTACGCCCAAGAGCGATATTTTTTTATCGAAGCTTGTTTTTTTTGCCGGAGAGCGATTTTTTCACCCGAGCGCGGTTTTTTAGCCTGGGAGCGAATTTTTGCCGCAGGCGCTGTTTTTTCGCCCGGTCGCGAATTTTTCGACTGGGCGCGAATTTTTTCGCCCGTGAGCGATATTTTTGTCTGAGCGCGTTTTTTTCGCCCGGGCGAGATTTTGTCGCCTGTGTGCGCTTGGAAGAATTTTTTTCTCGGGCGCGAATTTTTTGCCTATGCGTGATTTTTTCCCCGGGCCGCGTATTTTTTTCGCTCGGATGCTTTTTTTTTCTCTCGAATGCATTTTTTCGGTTTCGGGCGAAAAATTCGCGTCTTGCTGAAAAATTGGCGCTCGAGCCAAAATATAGCGCCCGCCCGAAAAATTTGCGCCCGGTCGAAAAATATCGCACCCGGACGAAAAAATCACGTCTCGGCGAAAAAACTGCGTCCGAGCGAAAAACCCGCGCACGGGCGAAAAAACCGCGCACGGGCGAAAAAAACCGCGTCCGGGCCAAAAAACCGCGCCCGGGCGAAAAAAATCGTGCTCTTGCGAAAAAACTGCGCCCGGGTGAAAAAACAGCTCCCGCTCGAAAAAAAAACATATCCGGGCGAAAAAAATGGTATCTTTTCCCCCGACGCTTATTTTTAGCCGGGTGCGCATTTTCCGCCTGGACTCGTATTTTTCGCCTATACGCGCATTTTCCTCCTGCGCGCTCATTTTCCCCCGGACGCCATTTTTAATAAAAAAAAGTTACCGTAACGGAGATTTGTCAAACGGTTTATAAAATGCTTCTTTTTCTGAAAAGCTCTAGAAAATGATTTTACCCAAACAGTGCTCCTTTTCTAATAGACATTTTCCAAAAGCTCCTTTTTCTACCATCCTTTTGCCACCGCTCCTTCTCCTTTCTGAAAAGATTTCCCAAACAGACCCTAAGTTTGACCTCGACAAACACTCTCTATATGTCCTCCCTTCCCTTCCCTTCAAGTATGTGCTTGTAGTCAAAATGGGGACTGTGGTCCAACAAAGAAGGGAGACAACTGCATGTGAAGTCGCAACGTCATACATTGCTTGGTGCACGTGGTTTATGGGCTACGGTGGAAGAGTCATGCAGAAAAATACAGTACGTAGGACATGTGTAGTTGGACAAAAATTGTTGTTCATTAATGTCAGTGCGTGCGTGCCTAGACAAGTTGCTATATTGGCTCTGTGTACCATGCATGCATAAATATATAGCATATATGATGAATTATTAATTATAAATGTATATATATATAATTCTCTTCATTTTTAACTGTATGTGCTCATTTTTTAAAATTAAAAAAATTATAAATATTAAAGTAATTGAATTTTTTGTAATAAAGAAGAGTAACATGGAAAAGCAGAATGTTTCAACAACGTGTTTGTTTTTCATTTATAGAATATATATAAAACAGAAGCTTGCCTTTAACATACATATATACATACAGTGATCACTATGGTACGAATTTTCACACATGATTAATTTAAAATACGATAATTTTTCAATACAATCGTATTACACATGTATATTTTTGTAAACAATCTATCTCTTGAAAATCACGGATCATTCAGCTGGTTTTACTCACGCTTGATAGATAATCAACTACGATCGCCATGAATTACATGTAGCTAAATATTTCTGATACTGAGTGAGACTGAAAACTGAGAGATGTTTAAACTGCATGCATGCTCGATTGCTCAGCAGCAAACGTGTATGTATCTCAACAGTGAACACATTAAATCGTAAGACTGTGGCATGGCTTCTGTGACTTAATTAGGGTGGCATGCAGCCATGCGCAGTAGCCCCCACCCTCTTATCTTCTTTATACAGTAGTTTAGGAATCTCCCGTCCATCCTCTCCACAAAGTTCCAGACTGGATCTGCCCCCCCATGCAGAAAATTAAGTTACTTAATTTTTGGTTATCTGGATGCATTAATTGACCTCTCTCTCTCTCTCTTTCTCTCTCTAAATGCCCCCTAAAAATTTGCTCCTGGAAGATACTTTTGTGCATGGGTGTTATGAAACTTGAACATTAAAAAAAAGTTTTTCTAATTTCAAATTAAGTTAGAGAGGTGCAAGCTGTAATAACACAAATTCCGAGGGGTGCAAACTATGAATAAGGCCGTGTTTGGCAGGGTGGTGGCGGTTATGAACATGAGGGTTAAATTGTTAGCTTCTTTATTGAATATAATGACAGTTTAATACATGCGTTTATGACCCCCACCACGGTGTCAAACGGAGCATAAATTGTATTCATTTGATGGTAAATCGCAAACTTGATTCGTATCAAAATTCAGTTCGACGAACACAGGCAAGACACGGACCAAGTACTAAAACAAGCATCCTTATTTTTTAATAATCTTGAAAAGGGGTCTTTTGAAGAAGCGGTTCCGCATCTATTTATTTGTGAATAACAAATTTTTATTTTTATTTGATCTATCTTTACCAGTGTTTATAGTGTTCAGGTTAATTCTACAAGTTAAACAGAGAGAGCAATATTGGAACATGGTCGGCCCAATTGGAGATGTGGACTAAATTGCCACCTACCGTGCCGCCGACGATAGCTTTCGTTTCAGAAAGGTCGGGCGGCAAAGTTCATTTCAAAGGGGCTCGATAGGTGCAAGAAGCCAATTATGTAAAGTCTTCCCGCAGGACGATAAGACTAACGTGCATCGGTAATGTTATGGTATCTCCTAAACAATCACACAATTAATCATTAATTAGCTGTCAAATAAAGCATAAAATTTTTTTTGGGAGCCATAATTTTTCATGGTCATGAGACGATAGACATATCGTGGTGCGATAAGGTGTTGCCTAAGATAACAAGCTGATCAGCTCCCAAATAAGGATGACACGGACAGGAAATTCATTTAATTGAGCGTCGTGCGGCGCTAGGTACTAACGCCGGCGGTAGCTCATAGAGCTCTATTTAACAATATTTCGCTTCGTCTCTCGCCCGCAAGAATGAATTATGTTTTTAGAGTTTTCGTTCTAGAGGTCCAAAGGAGATACAAAACTCCCTTACAAAATCAGAAAAGATTCCAAAGGCAAAGAAGATCCAAACTTATTCAAGATGAAAAATGAACGCATTTAGACGACGACAATGTCAAACATTTCTTCGTCCTTTTCATCGAAAATTCAACAGGAAGTTTTTATTTCAAAATATTTTATTTGACATTTTCTTGTATTTTTGCGTTAAATTTTGAAGTAAAAGATATAATGCATTTCTAGTAATGTAGGTGGAAGCTAATTATATCAAGAAAAATACACAAGCATTAGAACAAAAGTGCTTATAATAGAAACTTGTTGACCAAATTGATGTGAGGTCCATATCACTCCTGGGCTGCACGTGTCCATGATCAGGTGGAGGCACGTGCACTTTTTCATCCTGCTGTTGGCAAGTCTTTGTAGTGGTGTCTCTAAAAGCTTCATTTTTTTATTTCAAAATCAGTAATCAACGCATCGTAATTGATTGTTTTAAAAAATGATAAATAATCAAGGGCAATTGTAATTTTTTTTTCATTTAGGCTTCATTTGGTTCGGCGGTGGCGGATCAATCCGGCGGGTGGAAACGGAGTGTTCGAACCGGAGGGGGGAGGCGGCTGCTCCAAACGGAGCTTTTTCGGGCGTTTCTCAAGGCGGGCGGGTGGAAACGGAGCAAACGCCGCCGGAGGTTCATTTGTTTACCCTCCTTCCGGCGGCGTTTGCCCAAAACGAAGTATCAAAACGCCCAAACAAATAGAGCCTTAGGCAATTGTATGTAACTTTGGACGACATGACATAGTAGTGTCGAATTTTGCTCTATCATTTTATGTACTGTTTCATCAAAATTTATCAATTTTGTTTATTTTATTTTTTTGGTTTCAGTTTTGTGTGGCACACGAGATTGGATAAAATTCAAGCGGGGTTGTTGAAGGGAGGGATCTTATGTGATCGTTAAGTACAATTAAAATTTAAGGGCAAGTTTTACTGTACTACAATTAGACCAGTGATGCTCTATGATTCTGAGTGTTGGGTAGTGAATTGTGTCCATGAGTAAAAAAATGAGAGTTGTGGAGATGAGAATGCTATGGTGGATGTGTGGACACGCGACACTGGATATAAATCCAAGCGGGTTGGTTGAAGTGGAGAGACGTGTCAAGGATCTTATGTGATCGTAAAGTACCATTAAAACTTAAGGACAAGTTTTACCGTACTGCAATTAGACCAGCGATGCTCTATGCTTCTGAGTATTGGGCAGTGAATTGTGTACATGAGCAAAAAAATGGGGGTTGTGGATGTGTGGACACACGCGACCAGTTAAAATTTGGAATGAATGTATCAGGAATAAGACATGAGTAACACCAATTGCAGAGAAGATGTAAGAATCTCGACTAAGATGGTTTGGACACGTACAAAGGAGACCATTAGAGGCACCCGTTAAGCATTGTGAGAGTCTAGTCATTAGACATGTTAAACGAGAGAGGGGTAGACCAATAAAGACTTGGAATGAAACTATAAGGAAAGACATGACATACATAGGCATTAGTGAGATTATAACAAAAGATAGAGCACAATGGCGACAAAGAATCCATATAGCCAACCTCACTATAGTGGGATAAAGACGTGAGTGTTGTTGTAGTTTTGTGTGACACACCATTGTTGAAAATTATCGATCGGCACATGTAACATTCAAATTAAGGCTGTGTTTGAGAGCCTGACAAGAGGCCGTGCCGGCGAGGCCGAGCTGGAGTATAAGTGTTTGGGAAGAAAATGGCAACTCCATTTCACGACGGCCGCAGGAGGAGACGCATTTGGGAAAAAATGGCAGCTCCCTTTCATGACGGATAGCGGGGATGAGCCGGAGAAAATGATGTTTGGGACACCAGCGCACCTTCTGTTCAGCGACGGCCGGTGTTAACATGAGAGGCGTCGTTTTCCCTCTGGACTTGCGAGCCTCATTCACCGTTGCGACCGGCCGTTTTCTTGCACCTCCCTGACGTGCCACCGGGCCTGTTCTCTGCCGGAGGCGCTGCGAGCACCGGTTCACCGTTGCCACTGGTGATCTTCTCTCTCCTCCAGCTCGGCCCCGCCGGAACGGCCTCTTCCCACGCTCTCAAACACGAAAAATTCTTGCATCCGGGACTCGGACGCCGTCCGCGTCGACTCAGCGCCTGCCACGTGAGCACTCGACGGGCGTTGCGTGGCTTATTTTTCCTCTCCAAATCGTGACCATTGTTATCTCCACTCGGCAACTTCTCCTGTCACCCGGACGGAGATTTAGGGACGAAACCCGGTCGTAATAACGATGCCTCAAACACAGCCTAAAAGCATACTCGTGATAATATTAAGCCTACCCTGAGTTTATTTAGAGAATTGATATTAGCAGTCCATAAATGGCTATTCGCAGTCCAAAATATAAAGAAAAATCCTCCTTTCTTCGCAGTCCATAAATGGCTATTCGCAGTCCATAAATTCCTTGATATATCACTGCTCCTATACTGCTCCTACGTGCCTTTTAAAACTGCGTCTTTTAGGAGCATTTTCAGGAGAAGTGTTCAACATGAAAGTTGTAGATCTCGACGATATCTACAACTTTCATATTGAACACTTTTTGATTTGAAGCCGTTTAAGCCCCCGATTTGGCCCCCGAAAAAAATCACGCGGAACATTTGAATGTTCCGCGTGATTTTTTTCGGGGGCCAAATCGGGAGCCTAAACGGCATCAAATCAAAAAGTGTTCAACATGAAAGTTGTTGATATCGTCGAGATCTACAACTTTCATGTTTAACACTTCTCCCGAAAATGCACCTACAAGACGCAGTTCAAAAAGGCGCCTATTTATTTTTAAATTTTTTTTTTTTTTTAAAACGGGCCCGCGCTAATTACATTCTTCCTGTCCAAAATTTTAAGGTTTTCTAAGGTCCAATACATGCTAGTATTTATCTATTTTGTGTTTGTTTCCTCTTGCAGATGATCGTTACGAGGGCTCTAAATCAACCCTTTTGCTCATTTTAAACATTTTGTTGTTTGAAATTTTATTTTTGTATAATTGAACTTTTATATTTTTTTTATTCTACCTAAGAACTTTATTTGGACTGCGAGTTTTATTTTGGACTACGATTATAATTTATGGACTGCGAATAGAAGTGGACTGCGAATAGCCATTTATGGACTGCTAATATCAATTCTCTTTATTTAAAGGTGATTGTTATCCGCACTGCAGTTTTGGTTATTCGCAAATATTTTTTTCCTAATTTTTCGCGCCTTTTGGAAATACGTCTTGTAAATGCATTTTCAGGAAAAGTGTTTAACACGAAAGTTGTAGATCTCGATGAGATCTACAACTTTGGTGTTGAACACTTTTCGTAAAAATGCATGTACAAGACGTATTTCTAAAAGCCGCGAAAAATTGGAAAAAAAAAATTGCGAATAAACAAAACTGTAGTGCGGATAACACTCACCTATTTAAATCTAAATGGAGAACTTAGCAGCTAATGATTTTAAAACATAAATCTTAATAAATTTTCTGATAATTTTTCTGTTTTAGGCCGTATTTTTAAGTTTAATTAATTAATAATGCCCATACTTTCCTCTCATTTGTAGGGCGCAGAACAAATGATTTGCAGAATTTCAGAGGAAATAAAAAACAGAAAAACATTAAACAATAATTAAAAAAAAAGTAGTTTACAGAAGACAAAAAAATTGGATCGAAAGGGAAAGAGCCGTCCGGAGGTGGGCCCAGTAAAGAGTCCGGTCGTACTCTGCTGGCCGGCTCAGCGGGTGCTCTTTTCTTCCGCCCTGGACTTTGAACCGGAATCATATTTCACTATTTACAGGCCCAGCAGGATGTAGTATATGAGCGTTATGGGCAGAGCAATCAGCATTCCGAATATAACCCTGCATTATAATATACCACATAAACTAAATATGCATCATAAATTCATAATTCATTAAATATAAAATCATAAACATACAACATGAGTGTTTATGACATCACACACCTGCCTGTTTTCATAAAATCATAAACACGCTCATTTATGACATCACGCACCCGAACCCTAACCCAAATCCATTATGTTTCACAAGTTCTATTTGGGCTTTGTTGGGGCAAGGAGTTGAAGCATGCATGCCTTACAGCATAAGAGAATAAGGCTCCGTTTGTTTCGGCATTTTTGCCGGGCGTTTGGATCAAACGCCGCCGGACGGCGTGTAAACAAACGGGACGCTGACGGCTTTTGCTCCGTTTGCACCCGCCGCAAGAAGAAAAAGCCCCTCAAACGCCGCTTTTCCAACCCCGCCTCCCCCCTCTGGTTCCAACTCTCCATTTCAATCCGCCGGGAGCAAACGCCACCGTCCCCAAATAAACCCAAAGGCTCTGTTTGACGCAACATTTTTACTTCGATGAGTTCAAACAAAAGTGTCATGACAAAGGTTAGGCTAGTTTTGAATATAAAGCAAATGAAGTTTCATAGATGAGCTCCGGCGTTCATGAGCGAGAGTTCATGACCGCTACCGAAGTGCCGAAAGGAACCAAAGAAATAATGGAATTGGATGAAAAAACTAGCGGGAAAGTTGATGCACAACCCAAATAGGGAGATCTACTGGAATTAAAAGAGGATTCCTTCAGGTAATTTTTAAGTCTTAAGGGAGGCAATTCTCTCTCCTAATCAGCAATTCTCATTCCAACTCAGCAGAAGAGGTCTGCTGACTAGGATTTACAATTAACACTGTTAAATATTTGTCCTTTGGGACTAAAATCAAAAGACATGGCAAGTTAATTGACCAGCAACATTAAAAAAAAAATTTTATTGAACCCATTCAAAAATAGGTATATTTTGGAAGAGGGATATACATTTTTGGCTATATTTAGTCTGGAGGACTTATTTTCATCTGTCAAGCGGTTATAAGGTTCGGTTCATGCGATCGTAACCGCTTGATCGATGAAAATAAGTCTCACCAAACGGAGCCTTAGGGTCTCTTTGACGCGGAATTTTTCGGATGAAACTCTATTTCCAAATTCCTGTTCAGGTGTCATTTCAATCTCTTGGGAGATCATAGATTTGCTCATGTGCAAAAGTGGATAATTGAGCTAATATGGAGATCGCAATGATCTCCTAGGATATCACAATGATCAAAATGATTTTCTAGGAAAACATTTCAATCTCTTACCACAACAGAAATTTGAAAATGAAATCCAGTTCCAAAAATTTCGCTTATTTGGTGTGGCGTTTTTGCTATAATGAGTTTAAATAAATAAACAACACTTATAAACTATATATTTGGCATAACAATAATTATGACAGTCACCAAGAAAATAAACCTAGTTTTGAACATAAAAGTAAACAAAGTTCCTTAGTTCAGGTCAGGTGGTCATGACCGTTTATAACTGGCCGTCACGTCAACGTTCTCACCACCGAGCCAAACAGAGCCTTAAAAAGTCATTCGTAAAGGATCTCCTAACAAACATCATCCGTTTTGACATAAAAAGTGGACGAAGCTACTTAGATGGGCGTTCACAAATGATAATTTAACCCTCATGTTCACGACCGTCACCACCTGTCTCAAACGGAGCCTTAGGCTATATTTGGTTCGGCGGTGGCGGGTGCATCTGGTGGGTCGAAACGTCAATTTAGAACCGGAGGGATAGAGGTGAGGGTCGAAGCAGAGCAGATTGAGGACGTTTTCTCCTTACTGTAGTTGCAAACGGAGCAAACGCCGCCGCCGTCCGTTTATTTACCCGCCGTCCGGCGAAGTTTGCTCCAAACGGAGGTGGCGAAACGCCGAACCAAACAAAGCCTAATCATAATTTTTCATTATATTAAGCTAGCTGCTGCGCATAAGACGTCGCTCTATACAACGGTCCGCATAATTTCAAAGTTATAAAGCCGATATACAGTACTTACGCCGTGCTGAGAATCTCAGGGTGGACGCCGTACTCCTTGGCGAAGACGAACGGGACGATCCCCTGCGGCAGCGCTGCCTGCCACACATCCAATTAACACTAATTAAACATAATTAACACCGGTTTAAATATAAGCACATTAAACTTAATTCACCGCAAAAATCTGCACACACATATATATAATATCCACAGATTACAGCCTGCATTTCGCATGGCGACATAGATACGGTTGAAGAAGGGAACACTGTTTGCAGAAATAATGTGAACTTCACTTTTATGACATTTATGTTTTATATTATTTTCACACAAGACCAACAAGAGAGAGAGAAAGAGAGAGAATGATGACCTGGACAACGGCGACGTGGAGGAGAACGCCGCGAAGGCCGACGGCGATGGAGGCGGCAGCCATGACAGCCGGACCGGCGAGGAATCTGACGGCCATGGAGAAAGCTGCCACGTTGTTCCCACATGCTATGATTCTCGGCTGGAGCGCCATGAAAAGTCCTGCATATGCCCATCACCAGCTTCATGAGTTACTTGTTATGAACATGTGTTACAGATATATTTCACAGCGGCATAAATCCAAACAGCTTGCGAGCACTCTAATCTGACCAAGGCTGAACATTGCCATTCCCAGCCCCGCATCGGACAGTATGGAGATGGACTTTGAAATAATAGCAGGCATCTCAATATTCCATCTGCATCACAAATCATTCATATCCCCTTCGTCAACGTAATTCATTGAACCAGCGTTAACTTTGAAAATTCTTACGAAGAAAAGCAGAGCAAACAGTTGATGAACACCTGTAGCAGACCAAGGACCAGATGACGCCAATGAGGCTTGAGTAGGTGTTTGGATTGCGGATAAGCTTTCTCCACACCATTATTAGTATCAGCCTAGTCATCACGCTCGTCGGAGGCAACGCCGGTGAACTTCCAGCGCCGGTGACCTTCCCTGTCGGCCCCTGCGTCTTGTCCTCCCCTCCCTCTTCACCACCCGCCGTTACTCTGTTTCCGAAGCTGAAGTCCTCGCGCTCCACAAATTCGCCCTTTTGAGTTTCCGCTGTATGGTTGGATAACACGATTATTTCTTCTCCTCCTTTCCAGGAGATGTTGAAGTAAAAAGTTCATAAATTATGTAAATAATAATATGAATCTAGAATTTTTATTCCGATTTATGCAATTAAATTTAATGAAAAATTCACTGTAGATCAAGATCTCGCCTTTTAAATTTATAATTGATAAATCTTCTCAACATATATATATTTTTAAATTAATCAATCGGTCCTTTTAAATGACTCCTTGCTTTGGTTACACTTACCTCTAGGAGAAGAAACAGACAATCTGATTTCTTTCCCGGCGCGAGCATCGCCGGCGGTCAAAATATCGGAGACCGGCGAGGCAGTAGAGCTCCACACAAACATACGCAGATCCTTCTTCCCACTTGTCGTGCCCGCCGCCACCGCCGGTAGCTGGTAATGTAATCTCGGTTTATTAATCCCGGCGCCGACCCCGATGGCGGCGGCCTCCTCATCAAAATTAGACGTCCGCGAGGTGCTCTGTCCCTTCGCCGCCGTCATCCCATAACAATCCCCGGCGGCAAAATTCGAGTTTCGCCCAACCAAGGAGAAAAAATCAGCGTGGTTGAAACTCGATCCTCTCGGCGTCGGATTTCGCGACGATTGCAGCGAGTAAATCTCCGCATTCGTGAGATTGGACGGCCGCGGCGTCGACAGCCCGAACCCGGCCTGGCCGGACCGGCGGGAGTACACATCCGACCGGGACGCGCTGGACCGCCTCACCGTCACGTGCAACTTCCCATCCCCCTTCACCTCCGCGTGCGTCTCAATCGCCTCCCTCCCGTCCAGCGACATCACGCCGGAATCCACCGCAATGGAAACAATCGACGCCGCCGTCTCCGGGAACTGCTCGGCGATGAGCAGCCTGGCGCCGCGGAACTCGAACATGAAGAGCATGAGGGTGTACCAGATGATGCATTGCAGGACGACGATTTGGACCATGAGGCCGCCGGAGAAGTCGCCGTACATGCCTTTTAGCAGGGGGATGCCCATGACGAGGGTGTTGGGGAGCGTGGAGAGGGAGAAGATGGTGATGATCCACTCGAGGCTACCGCGGCCGGTGAGGCTGGTCCAGGCGGTGAGGCCGGCGAGGACCATGAGCTTCTGCAGGGTGTCGGCGGCGATGAACCGGAGGTTCATCGCGTAGGGATCGTTGATGGAGATGAAGTGGAAGGATAGCAGAGGAACGGCGAAAAGCGCGACGAAGCGGTTGATGCCGGAGCATTGGTCGGCGGTGAAGATGCTCCACCATTTGACGGAGCCGTATGCTAGGATCATGGCGACGTAGAGAGGCACCACGGCCGTCATCACGTGGTAAAAATCCAGGGATGTTATCATCTCGCTCTTCTTCCCCTGTTTCAATCAAAAAATGATGCTTTCTGCTGTTTGCTTCGACTGAAGGGCCGGGATGAGTGGTGGTGGAAGGAGGAAGACGAGGAGGCGACGTCGGACTCCGGCGGGATGTGGCGCTTCCCCTGTTTTCTTTTTTTATATTTTGGTTGGAGGTGTTTGGGAAATGATGAGCTTGTGCGGCCATTTTTAAAAAGCGGGGCGTTGTCGAAAAGCAGGGGAAGTGGTGGGAGACAAGATGACGGGTCAGTCTCTGTCGAACTAATTTTTTGAATTAATGTATGATGTAATTTTACAAAAAAGAATTTATGCAGCTCGGGTCGGGAAGAAAAAAAAAAGTAATTTCGGGAAAGAGGAGCGGGGCGTGCGCGTTCGCCATGATAGCCCACGGTTGATCTTGAAGACCGCGAAAGCATACAGCTTATCGAAACGCTCGAATGCACGCCAAATTATTGCTCCCAAAATCTTAGGCCGTTCAATGAGCAAGACATTAAACATCTATATGGGTTTATAAAAAAATACAATACATTATTTTCTTCATATTTTTATTTATTAATATAAATTATAAACCAGTTAATTTTTAATAAAATCGGAAATTATATGAAAATTAAAATTGCATTAATCTCTTTAAAACAAATTGACTATTCATCATTCACTTCTTAATCCCCGAAAGAAGTGGGTCCGGGGGCGCTGCAGTGCAGCGAATGCTGCGATGCGAGTGCGCTGAGATGCGTGCACATCTCAAAGCATGCACAAATCGCGGCGCAAAGCTGAACTCGCACGAGATCTCAGCACATTCGTCTGATGCACTGCACTTTGCGGTGCAATGCATTCGAAGAAGTGCACCCACCCACTTTAACTTTATTCTGTATAGGTGATGTAAATATGCTAGACAGCTTTAGTTTAGAATGCTATGCTGGTCTGCCCGTTTTTTATTATTTTGAATAACTTTAGGTGACATAAAAGTATGCTAAATCTTAGATCTCCTTTGGTAAATTGAAGTTTTTTTTTCTAATGACTACCACGGAAGCCATTCCTTCGGTCGAATTGACAAAGCCCAGGGTCGTCGCGTTTCCTTTCTATGTAGCGTCACCTGCTGAAATCCGCCGTCACTTTTACTCTCAATAGCATCATAGGCTTCATGGCAATTCACAGTTGTGAGTTGTCGCACACAACTATTTTCAGTGTCTTCACGGATACCCCCACAACTCGGTTGCGCTCCAACAAAGTCCAATGTCCGACCCAACCTCTCCCTACATTAGTCTTTAAAATATTATGTATTAATCATATGATGAATTTTTGTATATGAAACTTTTGGGAAAAATATGTTGCAAATGTATTGATCTCCTTTTTGAATTTTAAATGTTGGGAACAAAAGTCATATATAGTCCCATTTGGCATAGTTGCAGCGGTCGTTAAGTCGGTGATTATGAACTATTTTTTGTGAACGAACTCCAACAACTTTTATAATAAAATTTAATTTTTTTGATGGCAGTCATAACCATTGTCTTGACACTTAACAAACATGCATTCTATGACAATGATTTTTTTTTTGTCCAAACTCACGACAAATCCGTTGGTTGATAGGTAATGGATGTTAACAACATATGTTTAAGACACACATAGATTTGCTGACAACTAGTCAAATTATATTAAAATTATAATATATGTTCTTCTGATATATTTTTAAAATTTTCTCATCAGCCTTACCTCGATTATATTTCAATGTGTTGACAGCAAAAAAGAAATGTTTTTTTTTTCATATTTGAATTTTTTTCTAGTAAAAAGGTATGCCTTATCTTTTCAATATTAAAAGTGAAAAGTTTACTTTGACAAAACAGTATTAATTTAATCTAATTGATATATATTATAATATATATTTTAAAAAAATTAAAATACAATCTTTAATCAAATACAATGAATATCCAAAAAATTGAAAAAAAAAATCAATAGAATCCCAATATAAGCTCGTCATTAAGCATGTCAAGTATATTGCGTGTGTGTCGCATCCTTAAAATATAAATATTATGTGCTATAGTACCAATAAATCATTATATGTATAAGGAAAAAACACGTTTGAGTATACATATATAGGTTTTGAAAATATCATGAGCATGCAAATAAGTTTCAATTTTAAGGATATTACAATCAAAATTTAGGATTTTTTTTTACCTGAACTTTCTTTTTCGGTTTTCTTTTACAAGAAAAAAAATCACAGAAATAAGAACGCAGAATATAGCATAACAGAGGTTTAGGGTGAATTAAATACCAAAGTTAATCAAGATTTCAAGGTTTTATATTCAGGAAAATACATCCAATAGACATAAGATTCCACACAAACATGTTTACACAAACAGTTGATGCAGTAATAATAAAGCCATGGGCATGGTGAGGGCCGTGAGGCAAAACACTTTAATAGCACTCCGTATCATTCATTGTTGAAATAATAAGAGCACACATATTCACTACTATCTAAGGTTATTCACCAGAACCTCCCGTCCAAGTTTGTCGAATTACAGCTTGCACCGCCCCTCTAATTTTCGAAATTATAAATACCTCCCCTCAATTTTTACATTTCAAAACATTGATGCACAAAAGTACTCTTGGTGCAAATCTTCAGGAAGGCCTTTTTGTGCATCAATGTTATGAAATGTATATGTTGAAGTGGGGTAGTTATAATTTTGAAAGTTAGAGAAATGCAAGCTGTAATTAGGCAAACTTCGAGCGGAGGTTCCGATAAATAACTCAATGTATGTGTGTGTGTGTATATACTATATAAAACAAAAAGTGTAGCTATGAAATTAAGGCTCCGTTTGGGAGGACTTATTTTCACCGGTCAAGCGGTTACGATCTCATGAATCGGACCTTAATTATGGTCTGATTCATGTGGTTATAACCGCTTGACCGGAGAAATTAAGTCCCCCCAAACGGAGCCTAAAACATAAAAGTGAATCAAAGAGAGAGGAGAGGGGAGAGAGGGGTGGGACCCACTGTCATTAACCAAAATAAAGAAATGGAGAGAGAGAGAGAGGGCGGCGGAAGTTTTGTGGGAGAGATTAGAGGGGGGAGGGGGCGGCATACGATTTGGCCATATGGGGGGAGAGAGTAGGGATAGAAAGAGAGAGGATAGGGAGACAGACCCACTTCAATAAATACAAATAAAAAAACAAAATATGAACGCACGGAATATGTGGGCACAGCCCACCTGGATGCGCACACATAAGGCCGGAGGTCCGAGTCGTTGCACTTGTGCGTGTCAAGAGCAGAAAATCATGAAGACGATTCTATTGCTAATAATAAACCTTGAGAGCAGACGCACAAATAAAACAAAACAAAAAAGAAAACTGCAGGGAAATATATAAATCACCTGAGCCGCAGCGGTGCTTGCTGGATGTGTGAAGGAATATGTGGATGTTGCAAATATGACTTGACTGCAGTATTTCTGAATGCAGATTTGTCTAAGAGAGCCTTGGCTCCCGGATTTCTATGCATATTTTCACTCTTCCTCGCATAAAAATATGATGAATAATTAAGCTACTGGAGATTACGATGATGGGCATCTATGATGATGATGATGAGCATTTGAGGATTATGAGATAGGGCGGTGTGCAACGTGAAAACTTCTAATTGGACTCTAATGATGCTTCGCAATATGAGGTGCATTCTGTTATGGACCCGTGTTAAGAGGTGACAACATGCATCTGCTATTACATTGTATCTTTACTTTTCACGCGGTGTTATTCTCCCTTTATTTTTGCACGTTTTTATTTCTCATACATTATGTAGTCCGGTGAGTGGCATAATTGGTAAATTTTGTTGAACTCTTTCCCCTCACTATAGCTCCGTTTGGGGGGACTTATTTTCACCGGTCAAGCGGTTACGACCGCATGAACCGGATCATAATTAAGGTTTCGGTTCATGCGATCGTAACCGCTGACCGGTGAAAATAAGTCCTCCCAAACGGAGCCTATGTCTATAGATAGATGTGGAGAATGGGTTTCATGATTATGAAGATAAAACACTAATTCTCTCTCTTGAATCTCCTCCTCTCATCATCTTGGATAGGGCAAGGATGAGTAAGGCTCCCTCCTCTTTAGGTCGAGCCTAGCCCTAGAGAAAGGAGATAAATTCTATACTTCCAAAAGAAGAACCCAAGAGAAAAAGGAGGTAAGCAATAGTATATAATTAAAACTTCAATTAAAACTTCCAAAATAGCATCTCTTGGAGTGCTGTTATATCATGTCTGCTTTGCTGAGGATTTTGTCATGTATGAGTTTACTTTCAGGAAAAATAAATCTGTAAGTATTTACGTGCTTCAAGAGAAAAAAAATCAGGTGGAAATATGTTAGGGCTGTAGATCGAGATTAGAGATAATAGAAGGGTAAGAGAGGAATTAGTGTTAGGGCTCGAGAAGAGGAGAAGGAAAATACCTGAATAGTCTTCGCATGCCCTCACCGAACAAGACCTAGAGGTATTTATACCTCTGGGACAAGAGGGGCCGGGCGGCGGTTCAGCCCCGAGCTGCCGCGGTTTAATTGGGTAGAGGTGAACCGCCGATGCGCATACTGCTGATCCGGGAACTGGTTGTTATGTGGGGTCATAACATTCTCTCCACCACAACCAGCCAGCTTGTCCTCACGATGGAAGTCTGGATAAATTTCTCGAAACTCGAGCAGATCGACCCATGTGCTGTGCGCCGCCGATAAGTTCTTCCATTTGACGAGAATATCCTGACGGTACTCGGTACCGCACTTCCATTTGGTGAGTAGTACCTCCTCTGGGAGTGACCGCAGTTCCCTGTTGTGGGTTGCCACTAACAGGGTAGGGCACACTTGTACCGTGTCCCTAATCTTCTTTTTCAGCATGGAGACATGGAAAGTCAGGTGAATACGCGATCCCTCTGGCAGGGCAAATTTAAGCAACCAGACCCACTCTCTGGGTGATTCTGAAGGGCCCAAAATATCGCGGTGCTAACTTTTGGTTCGTACTCTAAGACATGGAGATTTGTCTGTATGGCTGAAGCTTGAGAAGGACCTCATCTCTGACTGCGAACTCTCATTCCGTCCTGTGTTATCTGCTGGACCTTCATTCTAATATGAGCCGCTAGGAGGTTTTCACGCAGAAGGTCAGGAGTACGATCATGATCGCGCGGCTCACGATCAATCGTTGGTAGTGTCATTCCCCCTGGTTCATACGCCCCAGAGGTCGGGGCGGAGTGTCCGTACACAACTTCAAACAAAGTGCATTTACTTGCAGTGTGGTAGATGTTGTAACAGTATTCGACCCAATGTAGCCAGCGGGTTCAGGTGCGGGACGCGTCCATCACAAAACATCATAAGTACGTCTCGACCCCCCGATTGAGCACCTTCGTCTGTCCGTCCGTTTGAGGGTGGTGGGCGATGCCCATGCATAGACGAGTACCCTGTTGCAAGAATAGCCCTTCCAGAAATTGCTCACAAACACAGTATTCTGATCTAAGATGATGGCCCGAGGAATGCCGTGAAGTCGGACGATCTCCCGCAAAAATAAGTCGGCCACTGACTCCCCCGTATAGGGATGGTTCAAGGTCACGAAGTAACTGTACTTGGATAGTTTATCCACCACGACCAGTATAATTGTCTTCCCTTGAGATATCGGCAGGCCGTCGATGAAGTCCATGGAGGATGTGTCCCAAATGTGTTGTGGAATCTCCATGGGAGTAAGCCGACCTGCTAGAGACGTTTCGTATTTCTGGCGTTGACAAATGTCACATTGCTGCACAAACCTCTGAACATCCCTGATGAAGTGCACACCTGCATGTAAGGTACGTAGAACACCTGCATGTCTCCCCACTAGTGAGGAGTGTAACTCTTGCAACATAGCAGTCTTCCATGGCGACGACGAGGGTATGACCATCTGGTCGTGAAAGTATAAGTGCTCATTTTGCAGTTGAAACCAAGGAGGAGCATCTTGTCCCTGATGAAGTGCCCTCACAATAGCACGCAGCTCAGAGACTTGTAGGACCTCCTTTTGTATATCGCCAAAGGCGCCGATCAGGGGCCCTGGGATATGTTGAAGTGCTCCCTCTAGTATGCGGGATAGTGCGTCAGCCGTCACGTTATCCTTCCCCTGCTTATAGACTATCTCGTAGTTGTAGCCAAGCAACCTCGTCGCCCATATTTGTTGTAGAGGAGAGGTCACCCGTTGCTCCAAAAAAAGTTTCAAACTCTGGTGATCGGCCCGGACCTTAAAGTCTGCCCAGAAGGTAGGGTCGCCACAAGGCCACGACATGTATGATGACCAACATTTTCTTCTCGTAAGTTGACAAGCCCAGTGTCCGGGGAGCCAAAGCCTTGCTGAAAAACGTGATCGGCCGACCTTCTTGCATGAGCAAGGTCACGATCCCTACGCCTGAAGCATCAGTCAATTCCTTGGTGAAGTCGGGAAGAGCTAGCACTGGTGTCGTTGTCATGGCCGCCTTGAGAGCTTGGAATGCAGCCTTCACCTACTCTTGTCAGCAGAAGGCATTCTTGTGTAGCAGTTGGTCAACGGTCGAGCTATCTTCTCAAAATCTTTCACAAATCGCAGGTAGTAGCCCGTCAATCCGAGGAAACCCCGAAGTATACGAATCGTGTCCGGCCTAGGCCACATCTGCATTCTTTCCACCTTCCGGGGGGCTGCCTGGACTCCTAGTGCCGAGACAATATGCTCCAGATATTCCACCTCTTCTTAACCAAATGAGCATTTAGAGCGTTTGGCATAGAGTTGGTGTTACCGGAGGATCACCTCTTCTTAACCAAATGAGCATTTAGAGCGTTTGGCATAGAGTTGGTGTTATCGGAGGATCACAAGCACTTGTTCCACATGTTGGAGATGCTCTTCCCAGTTGACATTGTAGATTAAAATGTCATCAAAAAAAATTAATACAGACCTGCGAAGGAGGGTCTGGAAGATCTCATTCATCACTGCCTGAAATGTCGAAGGTGCGTTGGAGAGTCTGAACGGCATCACGACGAAATCGTAGTGACCATCATGTGTTCGGAAAGATGTTTTGAAAATATCCTCACCCTTCATCCAACTGATTTGGTGGTACCCCAACCGCAAATCCAGCTTGGTGAACAAGTGTGCTTCGATGAGTTCGTGCAGAAGTTCCTCGATCACGGGGATAAGAAACTTGTCTTTGATAGTAAGTTGTTCGGAGTGCGGTAGTCAACTAAAATCTCCACAACCCGCCCTTTTTCTTCACCAGGATGATGGATGAGGAAAACAAACTAATGTTGGGTCGAATGATCCATGCGGCTAGCATCTCGGCCTTCTGTATGTACAGGTAATGGTAAGGTCGAATGTGGGTCAGCCCAGTCCTTCATGCTAATCTGGTGATCTTGGAATCGCCATAAACGTAATGATATGGGTTCTTGGAAGACTTCCGGATATTGGAGAAGTAATGACTTCATCTGTTCAGGGACTTCTTGCGTGGGCGTCGCTGGAGGCCTGATCTCCATAATCACAGTCATATCGTTCTCTTGTTCCTACAGCCTCTCTAAGTAGCGAAGAGTGATCTCTTTCACAGGTGAATTTATGATCCCGTGTAGGCAGTACTCTCTCCCGTCCTGAGCAAACTCCATGGTCAAACTATCCCAATCCAGGGTTACTTTACCCAGCTGTCGCAACCATTGGACGCCCAGAACCATATCTGAACCCCAGATGGGCAACAAGTAGACATTCATCCTGCCGGTGTATCCTTGTACACTGAACCCCACTCCCTTCAGCACTTCTTCGCACTGCAGCTTATTTCCGTCCGCCCCCATGACCTGGAAAGTGGCATCATTGGTGATCTCTTGCCTGAGTTGCCTCATCTTCTGTGCAAAGGCGGGGTTGATGAAGTTATGAGTACTCCCGTTGTCAACCAAAATAGTCAACTTATGTTGGAAGATCCGCCCTGCAATCTGCATCATGAGAGGTGTAGATCCTCCCTACATGGCCTAGATAGATACCCCGAATTCGGGTATGTCCGGGATGTGCTCATGCTCCCCTTCTTCTTCATCTGGCATATCCTCTTCCTCCTGCAACATGTACACCTGAATCATCTGACATTTGTGGTCTGGGGTGAATCTCTCATCACAATTGAAGCACAATCCCTTCTCTTTTCTTGCATGTAGCTTTGACGATGTCAATTTCTTCACAGTCGCCATTCCAGTAGCTCCTTGATTTTCTTGGTGCCCTGTGGGTTTGTAGTGTTCTTTATATTCCCTCATGTGGACTTTTGTCAGTTGAATCGCTTCTCTTGAATCTGGACCAGCCTGATAGCATGGGTCAAACTGCGTGGCATGTAGGCGTGCACCTCATCCTTGATGTGATCATTCAATCCCGAAATGAAGCAGCTCATAAATAACTTCTCTTCCCGCTGCACCATGTTGGCTAATCTTTCGAACTCTGCTCGGTATTCCATTACCGTCCCTTTCTGCCTCAATTTCTGAAGAAGAGCCTCAACATCTTCACATTTGAGGGGCATGAATCTGGCTGTAAAACCGTCAACAAAATTGGACCAAGGGGCATAGTTAAGCCCTCAGAGGAACCACTGGGTCTACTGGAATGCATCATCTTCAAGGTGAAAGGACGCCAATTGCACCCACTGCTCTTCTGGAATTTTCTGATAGTTGCAAAATAACTGTCTTTTAAACACATTCAAACGCGTCCCCCCCTTGAATTTTGGGCAATTCATGCGAGTCCTTTTTGGGGGTATGTATGCCCTCGGGTTTTGTTGGTTGTGTGTTCCATACTCCTGGCTGAGAAAAAAATGACGTTGATGCTTTGTCGGCCAATTGGGTCTCCTCCTTCCCCTTCGTGTTGATATCTGGTCCTTGTAGCCGTCGGAGGAGGTATATACTTCCAGTCGCTGCCTGTTCTGATGTTGCTGGCGCGTTTTGACCCCTTACGTTAGGCAGAAGCCCATCGCGAGGAGGGTATTGTATCACTAGGTCATTGTTCAATCAAGTCCTCTCGTCCCCTGTCGAGGCCCTCTAGCGACTGGATCAGCCCCTGGTGAGTACTTGCTTCTTCATTCACAGTTGCTTTACCCTTGGTACTTCGAGACAACAAGCTTTTGATCTCCTCCATGCGAGTATCCAGTCGCTCTTCTAAACATTTCTCTGACGCCCTTAATTTTTCTTCGATGGCCTGTCAACGTATCTGACAGCCCGGTGTAGTTCTCCTCTAGGATTGCTAGCCTCTTAGTCCTGGACTCTTCCTGTGAGTGAGTCACCATGGTGGAACTCGAGGTTTTAGAGAAGGGCATCTGACGGCTTTGCAGTAGAGTGGCCGCTGCCTGAGATTCCTCTGTCTGTGTTCGAAGCATTCGAAGGAAGAATTGTTGTGTTAGAAGGTTGTAGAGCCGACCAGGCGGGGATCTGGAAGTAGACGCTAGAGGTTGTTGTGCGTCTTCAACTAACGAAGGCCCGACGACTGACGAAGCAGACGCTTGAAGTCGTCAAAACCATCGTTGAACGTAGTCGACCTCGGTTGTTGATCGACGGATGCGGGAGATCGACGACAGAGCGGGAGATCAATGAAGCAGTCGCTTGAAGCCGCTGATGAGGTCGATGCAGCCGTTCAAAGCGAATGGAAATACGGTCGGAGATCATCGGCGTCATTCAAAGCAAACAAAGAGATCAACGTCGTGCTCGAAGCCAACGATCGAATCAGTTGACCGCAGGGTGCGTCCCAGCGCGGGCGGAGGAAGTCCTCTGATAATAAATGTTAAGGTCGTAGATCAAGATTAGAGAGAATAGAGGGGGAAGAGGGGAATTAGGGTTAGGGCTCGAGAAGAGGGGAGGAAAAATATCTGAATAGTCTCTACATGACCTCGCCGAACAAGCCCTAGAGGTATTTATACCTCTGGGCCAAGAGGGCCTCCCTCCATGTGGGTTGAGCCCGCAGGTTCATCCTCGCTTTGTAATGCCTTCTTCCGTCGACGCGCATATTGTTGACCCGTGAACCAGTTGTTATGCAAGGTCATAACAAAATAGTGTCAGACTAAAAGCCCGGATCTTGAAATCAGAGAGCAGTGGAAATTGTACAATTGATGGTACTGACCAGTTTTCGTATCAAGAGAACTAGGGCATCACAAGAAGTGTGTGATGTTGGTCAAATTAACTAGTTCAGGTCAAGATTGTGAGGTTTGATTCGACGTGAGACGATGGTGAGTTGACCGAGTTTAGGTTGAAACTATGAACACGTTGGTTATTAAGTTATGCTTTAGTGTTTTGAGAAAATAGACAAGAGAAATATTGGAGAAAAAAGAAACCAATACAACATTCGGGTCAGTGACATTTCCGGAATTTCATTGTATGCACACTCATGCCTAGTGAAGATAAGTCAACTGAGTATCTTAGATCGCTTGTATTGTTTAGACCCTCATTGGAGAGAAGAGCTCCTACAGGTATTTCACCCTCTCAAGAATTTGGTATGAAAACACCTCGATATATTGTATCTTGATTTTATACTAATCTAGTGCATTCCGTTCGGCAATGAGTATCTAACTATCAACTGGTATGACCTGCCGTAAAATTTGGGTTCAATTCTGAATACTAATTTGGGTTCAATTCTGAATACTAATTTGGGTTCAATTCTGAATACTAATTTGGGTACAATTCTGAATACTAATGCAATCTTCCTTTTGTGTCCTAGCGCGTACACGAGCTCAGAATCTCCTCTCTCCCTTCCGCGCCCATCATTCCAGTTGCACCAATCGCTTCCCTGGTTCCTTTATTTGAATGATCTCTCTACATCTCAATATCATCGGCGTCCAGGTAAATCGATCGATACGGCAAATTGATAGTCGGACACACTCATTTCCTCCATCCAGTGGCTCCATCCATGATAGCCCGATAAGCTGCTGTCCACATGGCCAGTGAGGTTGCAGCTATCTTCCTTTTGCTCTTCGTCATCTATCGCAACAGTCATCCGCCTTCAACAATGTTGACCGCATCCAGTTCCTCTCGTCTCGCCCTGATATCAATCAAAGCAACCCTCCAACACGCAGTGCTGTGCGGCGCTATTGCAGCGTCCTGCTTGCGCACGACCACGGGCCTCCACACGTACTATAACGCCTTGGCGGCTGGAATTCCTAGAGCTATTGGAAGAAAGGCCTGAGAAGTGGCCAGTGGCGGGAGAGATGATAGGGAGATTAAAGAGAAGAAAACAAACTAATTTTATTAACCAATTTCATAGCCTTTATACAGTTCATTACATTTGATTATATAAAATAGAAATACTAGTCGTTGGTATTAAACGGTAGAAACATTGAGTGGACACGTGTACACATCGGCTCCTTTGATATTACACTAGAAAGAGGACTTTTAATCACGACCACTGGTTCTGGGATTGGATGTAGACGCTTGCTTTATTTAATATTTCTGTCTCTTTTCAATAGGTGACTGAATGCGGAGCGTTGGATCTTCTAAGTTGATATCTGGCTTTTGAAATTGATCATCACGCGTGCTCTTTCACAGCCGCTCCCCGGCCTTGCTAGCAGCTTTGACCCTCGGTCCCTGCTCCTCATTCGGCTCCTCCGCTTCATATCCACAACCCGTTCCATGGTTCTCTGTGCCAACGAGAATGCCTCCACTTTGGCATCCACCGATCCACAAGTTTCTCTCTGTGCCAACGAGAATGCCTCCACTTTGGCATCCACCGATCCACAAGTTTCGATCAGTTTGAAGCTCAATTAGAAGATCTCACTCTCCTCCGCGAGCTCATGACCACCGCCGTCATCCGGTATCTCCTCCCATTCCTCTACCGCCGGCCGCATACCAACCTACCTTTGATTACATAAGGTTCCTACACATCACCGGAGACATTCACCCAGCCCACCTCCACTGAATTGAGATTATAATATTCGACGCCACCAATCCCCTTTGTTGGATTGCCCGTGTGCTGAAAAGTTTTTCAACCTCCAGTCCACACCTGCCAACCACAAGGTCCTCATGGTGACTATCTACGTGGAGATCCCCGCGCTCTACTGGGTGCGTTGGACACGCAAAAATGTCTTTGATCTCTCCTGCCCCACCTTGAAGGAGGAATTACACCACTATGACACGCGGAAAGTGAGCAATGCCCGCGAGCGCCTCAAATCCATTTGCAAATCTGACACCATCGAGCAATACCTGATTCTCCTTTGACCACTGTCTGGGCTACTTCCTATTGGGTTTGCAACCTTACATCAGTGCACGCCTCCATGTCAACACATCTACTCTCTCCCGAGCCACGAAGCAAGATCGTTGCCACGACGAGGAACTTTCCATGGCTAGTCGCCTCCTCTACTCTGTCACCCCACCGACTTTTTTCACCACCAAAACCTTAGTCACCACTCCATCGCCTGGATTCCACACCTCCAGTTGGGCCTCCTTTTATTGGCACTCTATCTCCTTCGTTGGTCCCTCCGCCGCAGATACCCCCACCACCCTAATTCTTATCTCAAACGGAGTTTCTTAAGCTTTGCAAGAAGGGCCTCTATTTTCGTTTCCACTAGCCATACTCACCCACACACAAATGCCCTCTCAAGTACTTGCGTGCTTCTACTCGGTGTCGAAGACGATGATCCTAACTTCACTGACTTAGATCCTCTGATACTCGTTGTTGACCCTTACGAGTTACGAGTCTCAACCTTTAGGGAAATGTTAATTTTCAAGAGGGGAGTTTCGATACAAATACGACCCTGCCATCTCACAAAGTGCTATCATCGTTGTCTCACTCGTACCTATGATTTATGTAGCCCTAAATGATATTTCTATAATTTCATTGTACGCCCAATCACATCTATATACACGAGTGGAGGTGAATAATTTGAGTATCTTAAATCATTTGTATTAATTAGGCTCTCATAGAGAGAAAAACTCTTTTTGGGAGATTTAGCCCTCAAAAGTTGGGTATCGAATATACCTCGATATATTGTATCCTGATTTTGTATAATCTAGGGCACAACATTCGACAATAGGTATCTATCAGAAATCCAATAAGCAAGACAAAATTTGGTGCTCAAAATGCATCAAGTACTTTGCTCTTAGATCTGGACTAGTGATAAATATGTGTATATAGTAATAGGCGCTTATAGCCAAACAAAGTAAATCTTCCTTTTTGTGTTTTGGTGTATTTCTCTTGCCGTTAATTTTGCCATTTTTACCGTTATTGTCATTGTTTGAGTGACATTTTATCCGCAAGAGAAAATTAATCCATAGAACACCCTGATAAAGATAGACAAATGAAAACACGCCCTTTAAAGACTATCAGCAGAAGAAAGTTGATGGCAAGGCAGGACGCTAGCAATGACAAGCATGAGCATTTACAATTAGGTTCGGAACAGTGCACACAATTAGACTAGGCGGAGGAAGCTGCAGTCACATGCAAAATTTTATGGAGGGAGTAGGTAAGCATCACAAATGGGCGCACTATTAATAAAAATATTTCTAGGCATCTATAAAAGCAGTCAATGAGAACGACTACTTTGGATCTGTTTAGAGGAGACTATTCTTGCAACTTAATCTAATTTTGGATCTCCATATATGCTGGGATGATGATGTCTTGGATCAACGACAATACTTCAGTTTTGGTCGTTGTCAACTAGGAAGCTCAACTTTGGCAAGGAACTCATTTGGGAGAGGCGAATTCGATCATAGGCTTCGATGAATGCCTTCAATGCTATAATTAAAAATCAATGGGACTTTTAATCTACAGTACACGAAGAACTAGATAATAAATAAAAGCCAACCTTCATCAGAAATAAATTCTTTATAGACTTTACATATAATTCTATACAATAAAGTTTCCCTCTTATGCTTTCATTTTTGTCTAATGACAGATGACACTACTTTTCAGAAGGCATATCAGAGGCTTATGTTGCAACTTTATCAAAAAATTACGGTACATATTCACAACAAGAGTGAAACTATGTCTACAAAATATGAAAAAAAATACCGAAAATCTTCTTCCTCTTTCTTTTCTGATATGAACTTTGGAGAAGTCGAAATTTTCCCAATTTGAAGAATATACAAAAGAGTATCTTATGATTCAAGAGAGGCACTTGCCTGATTGCCTTCGCTGGGGTCACAATGCGCTTTACCGCTACTGCTGATAGTTAAGGGTGACCACTGATCTGGTACCACGAGAAAATATGCCGACATGGCTTTTCTGAAGCGTTTCTTGTATTGCTCCGGCGAAATAACCGTAGGGGAAACATTTTTTGGCCCCCCGAGAATGCCTGAAGCTTTCACCCATGTTTCTAAATGTTTATCCCATGTATACTGTCGCATGAAATCAATGATTCCCAGGATGAGCTCATGGTTTTCTTCATCGACCCCCACAAGTAGAGAATAATCCATTACATCAATGGACTGCAAAAACATTGATTAAACATGATCAAAATCAGCACATAAAACAAGCTCTACATCTATTTAAATGATGGATGGGAAAATGGAAATACCAGAATGCCAAATATTTCATTTGATTGAAAAGAGCTGAAGATGCAAAACTTACAGCGAGAAAGGATGTATCATTCCAGACAGCTCTTTCCAATAACCGCTTTGCTTTATTTCCAACAAAAATAGGAGAAGTAGGCATTGCCTCGATTAAGTTCTGATCTAGAAGAACTTTGTTGTTGCCATTGCAATCTGGATTGTAGCGCGACCTTGAAGAACCCTTAAGGTCATAAAGCCTTGTTATATTTCGTCCAAATAGTAAGTTTTCCATAACCAGCACATCCATCCTCAAATCCTTTCCACCTTTCACATGCTTAATTATAACCTACATCATGTTTTGTATATGTAATATCATTATAGAAAGAACAACAAATTAATTTAAAAAATGTAAAGATGTCCCCTCGAAAAACTTGAGAGTTATTTTACAAGTCGTCTATTCCGGACATTTCTATTATTGTGCGTAAGTGGGTTTAGTCCTACACTGCGAGTCATGTTGTTATGTATCATTGTATTCCCCTTGGTATATATGAAGGAAAAATAAAAACCCACCGGTCTATCCCCATCCCGCCCTTCCTCTTCCTGTGGCCCTGCCCCGCTCCGCCCCGGGTCCACCCCGATATGCTCGGCTCCGCCCCGCTCGGCATCAATCCGGATGTTGGGCGGCCTCCATGCCGCCACTGGCTGCTGAGAGGGGTGTCGCCACCGTCCCTCCGTGATGCAGCCCGCCGCCGTCTCCTCTCCTTGATGCAGCCCGCCG
Source organism: Platanthera zijinensis (assembly GCA_039513925.1). Taxonomy (NCBI): domain Eukaryota; kingdom Viridiplantae; phylum Streptophyta; class Magnoliopsida; order Asparagales; family Orchidaceae; genus Platanthera; species Platanthera zijinensis. The sequence continues at coordinate 16,434,620 of CM077081.1, read as the reverse complement.
CCGTCTCCTCTCCTTGATGCAGCCCGCCGCCGTCTCCTCTCCTTGATGCAGCCCGCTGCCGTCGCCTCTCCTTGATGCAGGCCGCCTAGCTTCTCCTGCAACATCTTCCTTGGTGCAGGCCGCCTAGGCTCCGCCTCTCCTGCGGCCCCCCTTCCTCTCTCGGCTCCGGTGGTCTTCTCTTTGGTGTCGGGCATCTGTGCAGTCCGCAATCTCATCCGTCCGCGTCTCCGGCCACCTCCTCTGTAGTTTGGCTCCTGTTTATTGTGTTTTTTTTCCTTCATGGTTGCTCCTTCCCCCGACTGAGGTGACTCTTCGGTGTCATCACCGTGTGTGATTCCGCCTCAGATGAGCGACCCTCAGCGGTCTCATGGCAACTCTGGTTCCCTGAAGATCACCACTATCCCATTAGATGACACAAACTATCTTGAATGGTCACGAGCGGCGCTACATTTCATCCGCAACCACCAGACGTATGGCTACATCGATGAGATTGCTAAGGAGCCCCAACTGACTGATCCTCTTGGAAGGGATGGGACTCGAAAACTCTCTGGTTGTGTCCTGGCTTCTTCACTCTATGTCTCCGAAGGTTTACCGGAGTTACATGCTGATGGATTCTGCTTTTTGATATCTGGACCCGTGCCCCGGAGACATATTCCCAGATTGACAGCTCTACGTAGGTTTATGAACTTACTCGCCGCATTTTGGAACTACGACAAGGATATATGACGGCGTCATCCTTTTTTTCCCGAATTCGAGCGGCTATACCAGGAATTGGACTACTTCTCCCACTTCACTCGAGTCTGTACTGCGGATGTTGTTCAGCTACAACAACGGGAGGATCGCTTTCATCTCCATGTTTTCTTGATGGGACTGAACATGGAGTTTGACATGGTACAGACGCATATCCTTCACCGCACTCCGCTTCCGTCCCTCCGGGAGGCCTTCAGCATGATCCTGGGTGATGAAGACTGTCGGAGGTCTCTTAGTGCTAGTGCCCCTCCTGATCGCTTTGCCCTCACTAGCATTGGTCGTGGCCAAGTTCTCACCCCGAGCTCGTCTGCTCCTATGTGTGATTATTGTAGCCGCAGAGGTCATACTCGGGAGGTGTGCTACAAGCTCCACCCTCATCTTGTCCGTCGCGGTCGTGGCCGTGGACGAGGGCCTGGACGAGGGGGTCATCGCTTGGGTGGTTCCAGACCTCATGATGCAGCTTATTCTACAGACGTCTACGACAAGACCACCACTGTTGTTCCCGGGCAACTTACTGCTCCTGAATTGGATGCATTCCACTGTCTGCTGCACTCTCAGTCTGATCAGCCTCCAGGTGCTTCCGCTTCCATTGCCACTATTGCTATGTTGCGTGCTCATGCTGCCACTACCTCCCCGTCTGAGTGGGTGATTGATTCTGGTGCCACCCACCACATGACCGGCTCTAACTCAGGTTTCCTCTTACACCACTTTGTCTGGTAAGGACAAAGTTATTTCTGCTAATGGATTGCTATCTCCCATTGTTGGGAAAGGCCAGATTTCTTGTTCTCCTTCTAACTCTCTGCTATCTATTCTTCATGTCTCCTCCTTTTCTCGCAATCTTCTTTCTATCTGTGACATTACTCGCTCTCTTAATTGCTCTGTAACCTTTTTTTCTGATTCCTGTGTTTTTCAAGAACTGGGTACGAAGCGGAACATTGGCAGTGGTAGGAATCGTGGTGGACTGTATTACCTGGATCAACCTCCCTCTCAGGCTCTCTCATGTACGCCTGTTACAGCTAATGATGTTCGTCGCTGACACCTGCGGCTTGGACATCATTCTCCTCTCTATCTTCAGAAATTGTTCCCTGTTTTTCCCTTTTTGACAAATTTTTGTCTGTGATGTCTGTGATGAGCCTAAACATGTGAGAAGTTCATCGCATTTAGTTTCTCCTTGTAGCACTCCGTTTCATATTGTTCATTCTGATGTATGGAGACTGTCCCCTGTTTCATCTACCTTTGATTTTCGTTGGTTTGTCACATTTATTGACTGTTTTTCTCGTACAACTTGGGTGTATTTGCTCAAAAAGAAAAGTGAAGTCTTCCCTTGTCTTCAGCTTTTTCACAAAATGGTTCAAACCCAATTTAAGGGTGTGGTTCGTGTCTTACGCAGTGACAATGGGGGGGGGGGGAGTATGACGATCGGGGAGTTTTTGGCTCGCACCTTGCTAGTCATGGTATCATACACCAGACCACGTGTGTTCACACCTCTACCCAAAATGGCGTTCCCGAACGAAAAAATCGGCACCTGTTGGATGTCGTCCGTTGTCTCTTGAGTGTTATGCACCTTCCTAAGTCCTATTGGGGCGATGTAGTTCTTACCGCTGCACACCTTATCAATCGTCTTCCCTCACGAGTGCTTAGCTATGCTACTCCCCTAGCTCGGTTGTCTATTATGGCAGTGGTCTATACTTCCCACCTTCCTCCTCGTGTCTTTGGATGTGTATGTTTTGTCCACATCCATTTGCCTCATCGTGACAAATTGGACCCTCGGGCCCTCCGGTGCGTGTTTCTCGGATACTCTTCCACTATGAAAGGGTATCGGTATTACCACCCTCCCTCTGGGCGTATCTATTGCACTATGGATGTTACTTTTCTAGAAGGGGAATCTTTTTTCTTCCCATCGCTCATGCTCCTCGTTAGGGGGAGAATACTGACGATAGGGATGTCCCTCTTCCTCTTCTTCCTTCTCTACCACCACAACTCCCTGTGTCTCGGGAACAGGGCACCCCTATTCCTGTTCCTCTGCCTGATACTCCGATATCTCCTTTCCCTCACATATATCACCGTTGTTCCTCCCGTATACAGGCTAATAAGGCTCTGCCTCTACCAGTGGCCGCTTCTGTCTCAGATTCTGATGATGCAGATGTGCATATCCCGCTTGCTCTGTTGAAAGGTAAGGCTGCATGTACTAAACATCATATTTCTAACCACGTGGCTTACCATCATCTTACCCCGGCCCACAAGGCCTTTGTTGTTTCTCTCTCGACGGTTGTTGTTCTCAGGACATGGCAGGAGGTATTGGGTAGTCCGGCCTGGACTCAAGCTATGGAAGAGGAGATGTCAGCCTTGGACAAAAACCATACTTGGGATGTCTCGCCCCTCCCTCCTGGCAAGAGGGATATTGGCTCGCGATGGGTTTTTCGGTCAAACAGAATACAGAAGGGAAGGTCGAATGGTACAAGGCACGACTGGTTGCTCAGGGGTACACTCAGACTCAGGGAGTTGACTACTAGGAGACCTTCGCCCTCGTGGCTAAGATGGACTCTATTCGAATATTGTTGTCCTGCGCAGCTTGCATGGACTGGGACCTTCATCAACTGGATGTTAAGAACGTATTTCTCCATGGTGAGCTCGATGAATAGGTATACATGAAATTCCCTCCTGGGTTTGTTAAAAAAGGAGCTGAAGGCCTTGCCTGTCGGCTAAGGCGGTCCTTATATGGCCCGAAACAGTCCCCCAGAATATGGTTAAGCAGATTCCTCACGACTATGCTTAAATTTGGGTACAAACAGGCGCAGTCTAATCACACTATGTTTATTAGGAGACGTGTTCAGGGTGTTGTGATCCTTATTGTCTATGTGGATGACATTGTAATCACTGATAACGATTTGGAAGAGATTGCAAATCTCAAGTCTCTCTTAGATGTCGAGTTTGAGGTAAAAGACTTGAGAAGGTTACGATATTTTCTGGGAATTGAGGTGACTAGATCGGATCAAGGTATCTCTATATTACAGCAAAAGTATATCCTAGATTTGCTGCAGGAGACCGTTATGCTTGGTTATGTTCCTGCAAACTCTCCAATGGAAGAAAATCATGGAATCTGTGAAGACGGTGACAGTGACCAGGACGATATCACTCGCTACCAGAGATTAGTTGGGAAACTAATATATTTGTCTCATACTCGTCCAGACATTACTTATGCAGTTGACATCCTGAGTAGATATATGCATGCCCCCAGGGTCAGACATCAAGAGGCAGCATACCGTGTGTTACGGTATTTGAAGAAATCCCCAGGTCGTGGTCTTCTGTTCTCCAAGAACGACCACTTGAGGATAGAAGTTTTCACTGATGCTGATTGGGCAGGATGTCGTGACAATCGGAAACTACAACAGGTTATTGTTCCTTTGTTGGAAAAACCTGGTAACATGGCGCAGTAAGAAGCAAAATGTAATGGCTCGATCGAGTGCTGGGGCAGAATACCGTGCAATGTCTCAAGACATGTGTGAGGGTCTATGACTGCGTACCGTTCTACATGACTTGGGATTTCCCGTGACGTCTCCCTTCACCTTGTTTTGCGACAACAAGGCAGTCATCAGCATAGTTCACAATCCATTTCAACATGACAGAACAAAGCACGTGGAGGTGGATCGACATCACTTGGATAAAAAGACAGTAGTCACACCGTTCGTCCATTCTAAAGATCAACTAGCATATGTGTTCACTAAGAGCTTGGGAAGTGACCCGTTCATGGATAACATCAAGAGACATGGAATGACCGACATCTTCCATCCGACTTGAGGGGGAGACTTGAGAGTTATTTTACAAGTCGTCTATTCCGAACATTTCTATTATTGTGTGTAAGTGGGTTTACCCCCACACCGCGAGTCATGTTATTATATATCATTTTATTCCCTATATATTTCCCCCTTTGTGGAAGAATAAATCAACCAAGTATTTCCATTCAACTGAAAATTCAGTTAGGTGGAAATAACTATGCTCAATTAAGTTAATGGTTTTGGGGAATGGTAAACCAAGCGGCATTCGGCTTATATCAATTTAAATCCTATGCCTCAACAAATCTGTAGTTAAGCAGCAAGCATTTATTTGTTAAAAGCAGACGGAATTCAAACAAGTATGATCTGAGACACCAATAAAACTTTAGTCCATTAAATATGATATCCATACAAAATACAGATGCATTCAGTAGCACTTAACGTAGGCACAATCATCAGAAAAAAAATAAAAGTCTTTCACCTCCAAATCATGAGACAGGAAACATAAAGTAAGAGTAAGATGCCCCCAAAGCTGCAAGGAAAAGACTTAGCTAATTATGCTGCAAATAGTGTTGCCAAAAACATAGATACGTGCTTTGAAGAGAAGGGTATCAAAATGCATTTCATGTGCATTATAGTAACATGTTATGTGGCTTCGTGTCCAGTTATTATGTTGTGTCTTTATGTGGTGTGTAGTGGTTTTTGTTATGTGCCCTTCTTTAGATTTCATCGTATCTTAATCCAAGTGTCGGGGATTTACAATTACGCGCCTTGATGCAGGGGCAGGTAGACACAACTATTACCATTGAAGGAGAAGATCTAGGCAAGGGGAGGGCCAGCAGTAGGGGAGAGAAGAAGACTAGGGTTAGAGGAGAAACCAGAGAACAGCCCTTTGATATTACTTTCGAGATAAAATAACAAGTACTAAAACAACATATAATGACAAATATCAAAACAGCAAAATACAAAATAGGAATCAAATATTAAGTTTCCTCATTGGTCGGCCCTGCACTAGCCCGTGTCTCGTCTGTACCCCGTCTGGTTCCTCTCTGTTGGACCTGGTCTCGTCCGCACCCGCCCGGAGCCTTCCCTGCCGCTTGTATACCCACCATGGTAGTTCATCGTCGTGAATATCGGTAACAATACCGCCATCGAAAAATTTTGTCTTGTCCTCAAGGCATAAGTCGAGCAAATGACAGCAAAAAACATCTTGCAGTAGCCAAGTGACCGCGGATGGGGGGGGGGGGGGGGTGGTGCTACGCCACAAGGAGCTCCTCCGAGTTCGCGTTGCAGGGAAAATGGTGTCGGCGGTCTAGAATGTTGTGCAGATAAGTGGGGGTGGTGTCAGAGTACGCCAGGTCGCTTCGTATGTGGTCCAATGTCGGGTGATCACCCACGACTCAACGCAGCTGAGAGACGTGGACGACCAGGTGAATGTGGCTTCCTTCGAGAAGTTGAATCTTGTAAGCGACGACCTCAATCCGGCTTAGGACGGTGAAAGGGTCCAAAGGATCGCGGTGCGAGCTTGGGACACAGCCGTTTGGCTACCGAGAGTTGTCGGTACGGCTGCAGCTTGATAATGACCTTCTCCCCGACTTGAAATGATAGGTCCCAGCGTTTGCGGTTGGAGAAAGACGTCATCTTGGCCTAAGTCTGTCGTAGGTGGTGCTTGAAGCTGTCTAAAATAATGTCTCGATCCCGAAGATGATGTGCCAAACTCTGTAGAAGGCACTCCCCGGGGAGATGTCGTACTACATCTGGTGGTGGGCGGCCATAGACGGACTAGAATGGAGTTGTACCCGCGGCATGGTGGTAGGCGGTATTGTAGGAGTACTCAGCCTAGTCCAACCACTTGGCCCAAGTGCCCGATCTCTCGTCGATGAAACAACGTAAATATGTCTCCAAGCAATGGTTGAGAACCTCCAATTGACAATCCGTTTGTGGATGGTAGGCGGAGCTCATGCGGAGGTGCGTGCCTTGAAGGCAAAATAGGGACGTCCAGAAACTGCTCAGAAAGAGGGGATCGCGATCACTCACGATGGAGCGAGAAAATCCATGGAGGCGTACGACTCCGGAGATGAAGCTGTCGGCCACTCCCGCCACCGTATACGGGTGCCGGAGAGGGAGAAAATGTGCATACTTGGAGATTTGGTCCACTACTACCAGGATGTAATCGAACCCGCTGGACTGCTGCAGGCGAGTAATGAAATCCATGGCAATGTCCACCCAAATTTGGTCCGGGATCGGCAGGGGCTGCAGTAACTCGCCCGGAAACATGGTTTCGTACTTTGCTTTCTGGCATGGAAGGCAGGCGGCCACATGGGCTTTAACCTGCTTGAAAATGTGAGGCAAGTAGAGGGACATCGCTAGGCACCGTTGGGTGCAAAAAGCTCTGGCGTGGCCACTGGATGGTGTAGCATGGAACTCGGACAGAAGGCGTGGTATGAGCGGAGAGCACTAAGCGTCCACGGTAAAAGAGACGGCCGCCCACTAATGAGTAGGGGATGGCTGCCCGGGTCGGCAATGAGGGTTGTCTGAATGGAAGCCAGGTGCGGGTCCCTTTCCACATCATGCTGGATCGAGACGGCATCCTCCCAAACCGGGCAGAGATGGCGCGGAGTTCGGGGGACTGCACTTGCCGGTAGAGAGCGTCCGCCGCCTGATTGGTGCGGCCCGGTTGTAACTCGATAGTGAAATTGTAACCGAGAAGCTTGCCCACCCAAAGTTGTTGTGCCGACCTTTTGTTGGAGGAGGTACCGCAAGCTGTGGTGATCGGTGTGGACGATGGTGCAGCCCAAGAGGTATGGTCTCCAATGATGAACTGCTAGGACAAGCGTCATGAGTTCATTCTCATTGGTCGAACGACTCTGAATGGTGCCAGAAAAGGCCCTGTTGTAGTAGGCGATGGGGAGGCCGCCTTGCATAAGAATCGCGCCCGCGCCGGTGCCCAAGGCATCGCACTCCACGACGAACGTGTTATGGACCGCTCATTCACGGGCCTAATCCCGCCGGTCGAGCCCACAACATGGGTCGCGGCACTGCACACCCAACCCTTCTCTGCACGTATTCTCGGTGCGGCGGGGTGTTGAGGCCGGGTCTCGAACCCTTTACCTCCTTGATTTAAGCTCTTAACACTAGCTCACATCACCAACTGATCCACAGATCAGTTGGTGATGAGGGAAAGCGTTAAGTGCCTCTTATCAAGGAGGTAAAGGGATCGAGACCCGGCCTCAACACCCCGCCGCACCGAGAACACGTGCGGAGAAGGGTTGGGTGTGCAGGGCCGTGACCCATGTTGTTGGATCGACCGGCGGGATTAGGCCCGTGAATGAGCGGTCCATAACATCAAAATGCGCATTTTGATGTTATGGACCGCTCATTCACGGGCCTAATCCTGCCGGTCGATCCCACAACATGGGTCGCGACCCTGCACACCCAACCCTTCTCCGCACGTGTTCTCGGTGCGGCGGGGGTGTTGAGGCCGAGACATGGACCGCTCATTCACGGGCCTAATCCCGCCGGTCGATCCAACAACATGGGTCACGGCCCTGCACACCCAACCCTTCTCCGCACGTGTTCTCGGTGCGGCGGGGTGTTGAGGCCAGGTCTCGATCCCTTTACCTTCTTGATAAGAGGAACTTAATGCTTGCCCTCATCACCAACTGAGTCGCGAATCAGTTGGTGATGAGGGCAAGCGTTAAGTGTCGCTTATCAAGGAGGTAAAGAGTTCTAGACCCGACCTCAACACGCCGCCGCACCTAGAACACGTGCGGAGAAGGGTTGGGTGTGCAGGGTCGCGGCCCATGTTGTGGGCTCGACCGGCGGGATTAGGCCCGTGAATGAGTGGTCCATAACAGAACGGTTGGGTGAAGTCCGACATGGCCAAAACGGGGCCATTTACGAACGTCGCCTTGAGAGCGGTGAGGGCAGGCATGGCCGTCAAGGTCTACGTGAAGTGTCCCTCCTCTGAAGACGTAAGTAGATGCGTCAGGGGTCGGGCCAAGGCGTCGTACTCCCAGATGAAGCGCCGATAGTACCGAAAGACCCAAGAAGCCACGGACATCCCGCTGGAAAGTGGGGGTCGGCCTGTGTAGAACAGTCGCCACCATGTCGTCGTCCATGGCTACGTCTTTGGTCAAGATCGTGTGACCCAAATAGCTGACGGTGGTTACGCCAAACGAGCACTTCTTGCGGTCGATGATTGGATGATGTTGCCGAATCGTCTCGAGCGTGTGACGCACATGGAGGAGATGCTCCTGCCAGGATGAGTTGTATACCAAGATACCATCAAAAAAAAGGACATGTTGTCGGAGTACCGTTCAGAAGATGTTGTTCATGGTGTCCTGGAAGGTGGATGGGGCGTTGGTCAATCCAAAGGAGATGACCAGGAACTCGTAATGCCCATCATGTGTCCGGAATGTTGTCTTCGGAACATCTTCTGGCCTCACCCGGATCTGGTGGTACCCCGTCCAGAGGTCGAGCTACGTGAAGAAGGCGACTCCATGTATTTCATCCAAAAGCTCCTGAATAACTGGTCTGGGGTACTTGTCTGGAACCGTGGCTTTGTTCAATTCCCTGTAGTCAACGCAGAAGCACTAACTTCCGTCCTTCTTGTGCACGAGGAGGACCGGGCTGGAAAAGGGGTTGGCACTGTGCCGGATGAGGTCGCCCATGAGCATCTTCCGCATTAGGCATTCAATCTCGTCCTTCTTAACATGCCCGTAGCGATAGGGCCGAACGGAGACGACTGCGGTGTGAGGTACCAGCGGGATAGCATGATCAGTGGCCCGCGCCGGCGGTAAGCCTGCGGGGGCGGTGAAGACATCGGTGAACTCATCAAGGAGTCTAGAAAGGTCAGAGAGAAGCCTCGCGGTGTTCGTCGGTGCAGCAAGCAGCTGCAAGAGCCAAGTCGAGAACTCCACGTCGGAAGTGCGGTGGATGGCCCGAAAGGAGACCGACGTGCGGAGAAGAGTGTTGTCACCCACGAGGTGGCAAGGAGACCCCTTCCAGGAAAACTGTATAGACAACTCAACCCAATTGACCCGAACATCGCCCAATGTCGTTAGCCAAACGACGCCCAGGATGATGTCGACGCCACCCAATTCGAAGACATAAAATCGGTCGTCACCGAACAAGGTCCCTGGGCCACCTGCACGTCGGTGCACGAACATGCGGTCGGACCTTGGCGGTCGTCGCCTAAACAGACAGTAAAATCCGGCGACGGAGTGCATGGAATGGAGAAGTGCCAGACCAAATGTCGAGAAATAAAATTGTGACTTGAGCCGCTATCAATCATAATGAGGACTGGGTGGCCCCGGACGAAGACGGCCAAATTCACCGTCCGAGGTCCGGTGATGTCGCCCACCAAGAAGCAGGGAAGATCCAAGCAGTGGAAGGTGGCTCTGTCGACCTCCAGGGGTGGCAGGTCGTCGGATATCTCGAGCACCTCAAAGTCCTCTAATGTGATTTTGGGGCCCGGGTCCTTGATAATTGCATGAAACTCCTTCACGACGCATTCATGATTAGGAGAATAAGGTTGCCGACATCTGAAGCATAACCCCTTTTCCTGAGCTTGTTGACGTCCTCGTTAGAAAGGTGATGGGTGGCTGGGGTGCGGCCCGGGCGAGGCCCGCCCGGGGGAGGTGACCGTGGACCGAAGTCCCACGATGGTGGCGGGAGCGGAGGCCCAGTGGCGGCTGGCGGGTGTGAAAAGAGATCCGCCTCCATGACATGCGCTAGATCGAGTGTTTCGGAGACCGTCCGCGGATGGTGGGTGCGGAGAAAAGAGTGAAACGACGGAAGGAGGCATTGTATGAAGAAACCCAAATAGTGAACCGGCGGAAGACCCGGAACGTGTCACCGGGCGACGAATTCGTCGATTTAGGCGTCGAGGTCGGTCGACTGGCGGATGTTGTAAAGACGCTCAACAACAGAAACGGCATAACGGAGCTCGTACCGTTGGACCATTTCCCGTTTCAGTTCGCCCCAAGAGATGTGGGGATGGGATTGGCAAAGCCACCGCGCTGAATGCAGAGTCGGTCTGTCAAGGACGATCACGGAGGTGCCGACCTTGTCCTCATCGGGTGTGAGGTGGTATAAGTATTGTTCTGCCTTGGGGATCCACCACATGGGGCCGGTGCCGGAAAAATGCGGAACGTCGAGGGCGAGGGTCGAGCGACCCGATAGAGGCACGACGATGGCGGACAAGGGAGGAGTGTCGAGAAGAGAGCCTCTGTCGGCAGAGGAGGCACGACCCCCCGTGGGCCATGGCTACCAACGCTGGCGAAGCAGGGTGGGCGTCCAAGCGCGCAAGGAGGCCTGCAGCGTGGCTTGGATGGAGGCGAACTAAGCGTTGTGGTCATCGAGGCGACGTTAGACGGTGTCGTCATGGCCCTCGGCGGCGGAAACATCGAAGTGGGCACGAGTGGTCAGAGGAGCCATGGATCGGTGAAAGAAGTCTTGTTGTGCGAACAGAAGAAGTGTCTGATCGATCGTGAGTCGCGCGCTTCCTGTCGGGGGAATGAACGGCGGAGTCGGCGCGCTTCCTGGCGCGGGAACGAACGGCGACACCAAATGGCGTGCGCGAACAACGACTTCGGTAGCGGCACGAACGCGAACGACTTCGGTAGCGGCACGAACGCGAACAACGACAATGAAGCGGGGTTAGGGTGGGACACTGACGGCTTTGGTAGCATGCGGAACGGCAGGTTAGACCAAAAATTACCATTGAAGGAGAAGATCCGGGCAAGGGGAGGGCCGACAGTAGGGAGAGAAAAAGGAGGCTAGAATTAGAGGAGAAACCAGGGAACAGCCCTTTGATATTACTTACGAGATAAAATAACAAGTACAACTTCAGCCCCTTATATAGAGGAGGGGTGTCAGCAGCAACATAACAACATGCCAAAATAACAACGTACTAAAACGACAACATATAATGACAAATACCAAAACAGCAAAACACAAAATAGGAACTGAATATTAAGTTTCCTCATTGGTCGGCCCCGCCCCAACCCGTGTCTCGTCCGCACCCCCCGCTCGGTTCCTGTCCGTCAGACCTAATCTCGTCCGCACCCGCCTGGCGCCTTCCCGTCGCTTGTATACCCATCATGGTTGTTCATTGTCGTGAATATTGGTAACGACACAAGTGCTCTAGAACGTGACCCTAGATGGAATGCAATAGTATGTTAATGCAAGAAACAGTCCGAATAAAATGGCAAGAAGTAATAAATTAAAATAAACTTTAAGCAGAGATGTATTCGTTCACAAAATTAAGTAACAAAGAGAGAAAGTTAAACCCACAATTAATTGAGGTGCAATTACTTTAAGCGCACGCGGAATAAACTCTGCAAATTACAACTTTTCAATACTAGTAGCAAATGAAAAAAGATATCTAATAAAATATAGTTTCAAGTACGCAACAATAAAAGACAACAATCCCAAATAACAACTTACGCATGCAGACAACAGTTGAATGCAACAATGGAGAACTCTGGAGGTTGTGGGAGCGTTGTGGGAGTGTTGTTTGGTGGTGGGGATTAGGGAAATCAGTCACGGGAAGGCTTCTGTGAGAATGGGTGGTTGTAGGGAGGGGGGAATTAGGGAGATTTGGTGGGGAATGAAGGGGTTTTGGCTGTAGACGAAGGCCAAGCAGGGGCTTGGGGGGAGGGGGTTCTTGTGGAGCAGAGTCCAGGCGAGCTGTCTTGGTGGGCGAAAGACCACAGAGTGGGTCTGCAATGAGATTTCAACAGATGGAGGGGTGGAGATGTTGATGGATGTGTGGGAGTAGAGTTGTCAGGGCCTTTGGCTTTCACGAAAGATAGGGAGAAGGAAGTTTGCGGCTCGGGAAAGACAGGGAATAAGAAGGGCGGTGACTTGAAGGCCAAAAATGGAAGGAGGAAGGACTTATGGTGATGGGAAGGCAGCAGGAGAGGTGGTTATCGTCGTCTTGGAGTCGCACCAAGGGGTGGGATCCCAGAGTCGCACCAAAGAGACTGAGGGTTTCCAATTTCACATAGAAAACCCTTGATGCCCCCCAACTCAGTGGTTGCCTGCATATATATGACATAACTAAAATAGGGCACGCAAATCCGATAGCTCATATTATCTGAATCGACCGGGTGTCAAATACAACACGAAATAATATATATATACACACACACACACATATATATATATATAAAAGACTCAGAACGACCGACTGGACATATCTATGGCCTCGGATTGTCTGAACGGGTAGCGGATCACCGCCTTCTGTGAGAATACACGTGTGTGGGCCGGCGATCTCCATCAAATCTCCCCGGCCTAAAAGTACTCATCTCCGGAGTGAAGAAGAACATACTCTCGATGTAGCCTAAGGACGAGTCGCTCAAGCTCCTCTAGGGAAATCAAAGTGCCGTCTAAAATCTGGCAGTCGCTCCAACAAACGAGATATCATAAGGTATCTCGCTCGCCACTGATGTGAAGTCATGAGTGAGTGAAGACGTATCTCCGTTTGAAGTATATCTCCAGCTGACGTAGGTAACTCTAAGGAAGATATATCTTTATTTAAACGGTAAACTAGTGGAACTGGTGGAACTGGTGAAACTTTTGGTGGTACAGAGTGGTCCTCATGGTGAGACTCCATAAGTTGAGATTGGGCGAACATGGAAGGAGGTAAAGAAAATTATGGATCAGGTATAGTTGTGGAGAAGGAATCCACAAACACGCGCTCCTTATAGTAAGGAGACAAATAATCTACATTGAATACTCGGTTTATCCCCATATTTTGAGGAATATCGATCTCATAAGCAGTCGTTCTGATCCGTCGCATGACTGTATAAGGACCCACTCGGCGATCGCTTAATTTTTTTTTGTAGTTCCATGTGAGAACCTCTCAGATCGTATGTGAATCATAATCTGTTCTCCAATTTCAAAAATATGTTCCCTCCTGTGTTGATCTACTTGAGCTTTATAATAATCATTACTTAATGCGATTTTCTTTCAGATTAATTCATGAAGTGCATGTACATGCTAAATGAAAGACTCCACAAATTCACTAGGCTGGACTCCTAAGGGAACATCAACCAAATCAATGGGCTTCCTAGGTTCATAGTCTAACATGACATGGAATGGACTAAGACCAGTGACACTATTAATAGAACTACTATATGCAAACTCAGCTATAGGTAGTGCAAAATCCCAGGTAGAAGTGTTATCCCCAACTAGACATCGCAAAAGAGTTTCTATACTATGATTAATAACCTTGATTTGCCCATCCATCTATGGGTGATAGGCGGTGGAGAACCTTAACATCATACTAGTTTTCTTCAAAAATGTTTTACAAAAATAGCTCATGAAACGAACGTTGCGGTAAGAAACTATAGAAGTGGGTAGCCCATGATGTTTAAATACTTCTCTAAAAAAATTAGAGCAGCCAAATGAGAAGCATCAATGGTCCTACAACAAGGAATAAAGTGGGCCATTTTGGAGAAATGGCCCACCACTACAAAGATAGAATCAAGCATCCTCAGGGTGCGAGAGAGCCCGAGTACAAAGTCCATGTTAATATCAGTCCAAGGTCTCTGTAAGACAGGAAGTAAAGTGTATAATCCTGTGGGCTGGCGTGATCTCTTCGTAGTCTGACATACTCAACAATGTTGAACAATATGTGTAACACCCTTTTCAAAGGCTATACCAAAAGAAGTGATCCTAACCTAATACAATCGTCTTCTCCAGACAAAAACGTCTTGTTGCTCCGCCTACATGTAGCTCCCAGATAAGGGAATCTCAGAGGGATGTCTAAGGCACGCAGAGACGAGAGCCCAAGAATAAGTATTTGAGATCACATAACCCTCACGTAACTCAAGAGGGTCTCTTGTCATTGCGGCATAAATATCACCAAAATTTGGGTACTCACGGTAGTCATAAACTACACGCTCAAAAAACCCTCAACTTGTGTACTCATAGTATGGAGGATGCTGACTCGGTGACTCAAGGTGTCAGTCAGTTTAATCTCAACATATGCTCGGGGTTTGAGAACATAGTGATAATCCTGCATAAACTAATCTCATTGGGCATGAAGGTCGCCTAATTTCTTTGCGAATAAAATATCACTAGGCCTGATGATCAAAGTATAAAATGAAGCTCTAATGTAGAAGATAGTAGCGCCAATAACGAAGTGTTTGTACGACAACATAGAACACATAGTCATAATTTAAGTATTTTTGTCGGGCGTCATTCAGTTTCACACTGAAGTAAGCAACTGCATGACCCTCCTGATTGAGTACTCCTCCAGTACCAACTCCTTAAGTATCACAAGACACCTCAAAGGCCTTAGAGAGATCTGGAAGGCGTAGGACAGGGGCATATGACAACTCCTCAATCTCTTCGAATGCCCATATGGCCGCCTTCGTCAACACAAAATCTCCCTTGTGGAGGCAGTCCGTAAGGGGAACCATAATAGAATTGAAACCTCGGAAAAACATCCTATAGAAAAAGGAAGTCCGTGGAAACAACGGGTCACATGAATGTTCGTCGGGATAAGTCACTCACGAATGGATTTAATCATGTCAGGGTCAATCAATATACCAAATGCAAAGACTATGTACCCCAGAAAGTGGACAGATGCAGAAAAGAACGAACACTTTTTCAAGTTGATATAAAGATGTTTCTTATTAAGGAGATCAAATACAAGGCGAATGTGGTGCGACCCTGACTTTATATCAATATGTCATCAAAACACACTACCAGAAACCGATCTATGCAGGACCGCTGAATTTGTGTCATCACCCTCATAAACGTGTTGTGCGCGTTCGATAACCTGAATGACATAACTAGCCACTCATACAAGTTGTCCTTCATCTCATCTTCCAACTCATCCCCTTCTCTCACTCTAATCTGTTGGTTGGGAAGATGCCCCCAAGACTAAATCGATCGCATGTTGGATGTCCCTCAAAGGGGGAAGCTATTTAGGGAGCTCCTCGGGCATAATATGTGAATAGTCATCCAACAAATGACAAACGTCTGTATTAGTAGTCGCAGTGTCTGTAGGGACCGTAGAAACTACAGTGTCTGCCACTACAAGCATAACCCCAGTGTCTAAACTCTCTCTCATAAAGTCACCCTCCCTCAAAATATATAGGGGTCTCGACGATCAATCACTAATGAACGTATCGATCTTACCCTTGGAAGTGTCCTTGGGTTGGGTCGGAGTGAGGGTAATCTTTCGACACTTATCAAAAAATACATACGGGTTAGATAGACCATAACGCGGGTGTGCTTTAGTTGTGAGCTACATACACTCTGCGCCCATCTTGGCGACTATATTTACACTTCCACTATCGATAACGAGTTTACAGGAGTCTCCCATGCTAGGAAAATATGTATAGAAGATGGTGGTACGACGTCGATCATCTTCTACACGAGGGGTATGTAGAAGGCGTCTGATGACTCCAAGCTCTAACAACCTATCAACATTGCTCTCCTATCCATCCTCCATAACAACTACAATCTCTTCAACGGGTGCATCCTAAACCTCAGTGTTGGGAGCACCCTCTTCCTCAATCAGTAGGTTTCTAGTTGGGCATTGTGTTGTCATGCGTCCTTTACCAGAGCACCTACAACACTGAACACCCCAAGTTTTGGGGCCTCCTGGGATAATGACTTTCCTCATTACATCTGTGGAAATGAGAGGAGGTGATGGGGCAGTGGTCGTGGTCAGGGTGGGACTCCTAAGTGTAGAAATATCAAGTTGAGGGGTGACCTATCTCAGGCCAGCAATGCACAAAAATTGCTCATACTCGAAGTCAAGCTGAAAAATCTGCTCGGTGGTCTCGACCCTATGGAGAATCAGTTCCCTTCAAATATCAGATCTGAGTACGGACTGAAAGTGGGACACAGTAGCAATGAGCCCCTCCAATATATCACTTTGTACTACTAACTCATCAAAATGCAACATGTACTCGGTAACGGAGAAGGTCCCCTGCCGAAGTTAATGCAAGGATCAGTCCGAATAAAATGTCAAGAAATAATAAATTAAAATAAACTTCAGGCAAAGATGCATTCGTTCACAAAATTAAGTAACAGAGAGAGCAAGTTAAACTCACAATTAATTGAGGGGCAATTACTTTAAGAGCGCGCGGAATTGGCTCTACAAATCGCACAACTTTTCAATATCAGTAGCAAAATGAAAAAAACATCCAATATAATATAGTTCCAAGTACGCAATAATAGAAGATAACAATCCCAAATAATGACTTACACAAGCAGACGGCAATTGAATGCACAATGGAGGACACTGGAAGCTGTAGTAGGGTTGTTTGGTGGTGGGGATTAGGGAAATCAGTCACGGGTAAGTTTCTTTGAGAATGGATGGTTGTAGGTGGAATTAGGGAGATTCAGTGGGGAATTAGGGGTTTTGGTTGTACAGGAAATCCATGCAAGGATTGGGGAGTTAAATTCTTGTGGAGGAGGGTCATTAGTAGAGGAAACTGGCTCAAAATATTAATTGGGAACGACAACGGGGGTGCACACGGAGAAGAATAGGATGTGGCGGTGTTGGGAGCACGGGAGGTGGTGTTGGATGCAGGGGAGATGTTGGGAACACGGGAGGTGGTGTTGGAAGCAGGGGAGGTGATGAGTTGTCGATAGGGGCGTTAGTGTTGGAATCTTGTGATCTAGAACTAGTCAAGGAATTAGTCTTACTGTAAACGTAATACGAGTCTAAAGGGCCGCACATTAGGATGTGCAGAAATTTAAGTGTTTGATCGTGTTGGTTTATGAAACCAAGTGTTGAATAGGCATATATGATATGTTGCACGGTATTTGAGGCACATGGCCCGAGGTGCGGGCCCATGTGTCAAGGGCGTGTGTGCTAAAAATGTCAGGATAACGGTTGGGATCAATTCTAGACCAAGAGGCGTGACTTTCGAAGGCGCACGCCCGTGTGTCAAGGGCGTGTGATGTTTTTCATTCCTGAGTCACGAGGAGTTGTGTTTGCATGAACCGATGCAACTTTTGGGAAACACGCTCGTGTGCCAAGAGCGTGTGCACCCCAAATTCCAGTAAGGGTTTGTGCCTAAAAATATGCAACCTTATCCTGAAGAACAAGTTTATATCGTAAAATCACCAAGAACACATCTCTATCAAATCAGAACTAGTATTTCGAAGAAGAGAAAAAACGATCACCTTCCAACTTCGAGTTTGTTGGCCGGACTGCGTAGTGTTTATGACGTTGATGTAGATACCTCTAGAAACACGGATACTATTCTGCGTTTGGACTCAAACGCCAATTATTTTTCTCAAAATCTAATTTTGACGCAGGTATAAACTTCTTTCTTGATTTAGTGTGTTTCAGATGGATCGTGTCAAAGGTTTACTATAATTTTGATGCGCATTTGATGCCCACGAAACCCAACAGTTAGGACGCAAGATAGCAGGAGGGAAGTTAACACAAGGTGTTAAAGAGTAGAAGGGCTGAATTTCGAGAAAAGTGTCATCAGCGGAGGTGGTCGTTTTCTGATCAGCGAAAGAGTAACACGCATAGTCTTCTTGTGAGCTAGAGAATTCAACAAGCATATACTTGGTAGCGTGCGAGATCAATTTGTCCTGCACAGGGTCAAGATGATGGGCAAAGCAAATATTTACAAAGACACAAGGAGTCAAAGGGAAGAGAGGTGTTAAAGGAAAGAGGATGGACAATAGTGTCGCAAAATTGAGAATAGATGAGGGAATGAGATTAAATAAATAATATGCGTTGGAGACAGTGAAGCGCTAAAAGATCTTAGGGACCTGCATTTAAAACATAAGAGAGCGGGTAACCTCGAGGAGGTGGCGGTTCCTCCGCTCGGTCACACCATTTTGTTGTGGTGTATAGTCGCATGATGTTTGATGGATAATACCTAGCTTATTGCAAGTTTCCTAGAATTTGTGACTCGTATATTGGCGTGCATTATAAGTTCAAAGTATTTTAATTATACGCGATTGAGTACGAGGCTAAGCGATGGAACGAAAAATACGTAGTAATTAAGAGCAATCGCGCAGCAAATACAACTATGTGATGCGAGAATAAACATCGAGAAATGTAAGAAAGTAATGATATCCAGATAAAGTAGCAGTCTTATAAAGGCTCCAAATGTTTGAATGAACTAAATCAAAGGGAGTGGAGCTCCTAGTACAAGTAGGGTGATGTTGTTTCACATAGATACATGATTTCCATGTAAATTCAAAAAAAAAAACCAGGAAAAACATTCTGCAGGATCAAAAGAGGAGCATTACAATGACGTTGGTGCCAATCAACAGAGCATACATAGGATAGAACCGAGGTAGAAATATTCAAAATGTAGAGCTCATTTGACAGCCATTCTCTATGAATAATATTTTGCGTTCGTCGATTCTGCGCCACAAAAGAAAACGAGGAAAAGGTGATGAAGCAGTAATAATCATGAGTAAGACGACTAACAACTAAATGATTAAATTGGGAGTCAGGTAAATGGAGTACAGAGCGGAGAGAGATAGAAGTGAGAGGCACATCTCCAGAGCTGCGGACAGGGGTGGTTTCTCCATCGACCACAATGATAAATTTGCGATGATTTTTGTGAAGTAATATGATTTGTGTACCCAGAGTCCACAATCCAGGAGGGACTCTGGGAAAAACATGATATACCTTTGTTGGAGATAAACCGGGAGTTCGATTAACCACCCTCGTAAATGCTGGAGTTCCTTCCACAAGGTATAAATGTCAGAGCGGAATGTGGTAGGGACATCCACCATTGTAGAAGCATGCTGCTAAGAGTTGGAGGGCTGATGTAGGAACCCATGTTTTTTTATAACAGGTGGCCTCAGTATGATTCGTCCAACCATAATGAGTACACAAGCTTGTGTTTTGAGGCATCGTCAGAAGCGGCAATTGCTGAGATGAGATTTCCACGCCACTTCGAGATGCAGTGTCTGTGAAAGCGGAGAGGAGTCTGCGAGCTCAGGAAGCAGAGGAACTACGAGCACAAGCAAAGAACGCAAGCACGGAAGCTGAAAGAAATCAAGCCTAGGCTAGAGAGGAGCTGCGATTCCTATGGCTCAGGGGAACACAAACTGTGTGGATGAAGAAAACGAGCATCCAAACAGAGAGGTTCTGGAAGTACTGGGGAGAGAGAACGAGTACACGAGCTTCCAACTGGCCTACAAAAGACAGGATGGACTGGGTTAATTGGGGTGAGGGCATGACGTTGAAATGGAGCGAGTACCTCGATGGAGGCGACGAGTGCCTGAAAGAAAAAACAAGGATAGAATAAAATGGCTCAATCGGTGACAGCAAGAGCTCAATCGTTGAGAGTGAATTCGAGAAATTGAGTAGCTCTGAAACCGTGTAGAATAATTGAATACTGTTGGAAAAGCCCATGTAATTAGGCCCATTTATTTGTTTTTCTTCTTCTCTCCTCTTTAGTCCCACATCTTGTATAGGACTCTCTTCTCTCTTTCTCCCTCCTATAAATGTGTATTCATACATTGTATTTCATTATTGAGAAAGTATATACAAGGTTGAGCTTTTCTCTACATGGTATCAGAGGAAACAGTCCGGCCTTTCGATTTTTTAAACCGCCTGTCCTTCTGGCTTACCGCGTGGCCTTCTCTCCTGCCTTAGCTGTGGTCTCGTGTGGCTTGCTTATTTCTAGTCGCACGGTCTTCGTCACCGTGGGTTCCCGCGCGGACTAGGTCTCTCTACCCGCTTCCTCTGCTCCGTCTCTCTCGTGGCAACCACCTTTCCTCCTCCTTTTTATAACCTTTATCATCGGTGGGGACCACCCCTTCTATTCCCCAGCTCGCGCGGCCTTCCTTTTCTATCCGCGCGGTCTCCCTCTCGCTTCCCACCTCAGCTCTATCCGACCTCGGTCTTTCTGCTTCTCGCGACCTATCTACAGTCGCCGCGACCTATCTATAGTCGTCGCGATTTAGCTTTGTCGTCTCGGTCTCTCTTCCTTTCTCGTTGCGGTCTTCCTCTCGCTGTGTTCTACTTCTCTTCTCAGCGGCCTCTCTTCTCCTCGCGGCTTGTCTTAGTCACAGCGGCCTCTCTTCCCGCCGCTCTCTGCTCGCCGCGATCTCTCTTCTCGCTGCGTTTTTTGGCTTCTCTTCTCGCTCGCAGCTTCTCCTCTTCTTGGCACAATCCGCATCTAGGTCGTGGCATCTCTATGTGCCGCTGGTGTCCTCACCCTGACCGTGCGGTTTCCTGCTTAGTCGTTGTGCCCTGTCTTATCGCCAGTGGTTTCTTCTTTCTGTTGCGGACTCCGCACCTGGTCGTGGCATTCTCCTTGTTGTTGGTGTTATCATCGTGACCGTGCGATTACTCCAGCAATCTGCACTGCATTCAAGTCGCGGCGACCTCTCTGCCTTGTCGCTGCTGGTCTGCCCCCAGGCCGTTCGAACTCCAGTCTGGTTATGTTCCTTGTGTTGTCCGCCGGTCTTGCCTCCTGCTCATCTCAGTCATTGCGACCTCTCCAGAATCAACCGGCCAGACTGCGACTTCCTCTGCAGACCGCCCGGTCTCTGCTCCTGAACTTGATGAATTGCGCATTACTACCATTTCACTAGCCAGGAAGAAGAACTTCGTGGAGTGGATCCATTCTGTTCGCCGAGTACTACAATCCAAAGGTTTTCTCCATCACTTGACCCAAGCTCCTCCTGCTCCTCCTACAGATGATTGGTTGTGCAACGATGGTCGGGTTCAGACCTGCCTCCTCAACTCCCTTGATACTGAACCCTACCGCATGGTCATGTATCACGACACGGCCAAAGCAATGTGGGATGAGCTCCAGTCGCTATACTCCGGGAAAGATAGTCTTCAGCATCTCTACGACATTATTACTGATCTCCAGTCTCTTGATGTTAGCGGGGCCACCGACCTCACCTCATTTGTTGCTCGGGCCAAGACTCTTGTTGAGGCATGGATCCAACATCAACCCCCTACATTGGACCTTGCTACACAACGCGCTCAGAAAGAAGCCGTCGGGGTGGCCATGATGATGGCTCATGTTCCACCCCACCTTCACAGCATTAGGGCCCAGGTCCTCTCCTCGGTGGCTACCCCCTCCCTATTAGATGTGTGTTCTATGTTGCTCAAGGTCTCCCCGTCTCCCGATCATTCTGCACCACCGTCCCCGGATCTCCTGCAGCAGACTTCTGCTCCCCTGCTGCCTTCCCCCACTCCTACTCACGGGGGGCGTACTGGCTCTCGCGGCCGCGGAGGTCGGCCTCGCCTAAAGTGTTCCTCCTGCGGAAAGAAAGGCCATATCGAGGCTACATGCTATCGCAAGCATGGGCTTCCACCTCGTCCACATACTATTGTTGCTGCTGCCGACTCCTCTGCTCGTACTGACCTTGAGGTTCGCCTTCAGCTCCAACAGCTCCAGGGTCTGCTCAGTCGCCCGCCTGCCTCTGTTGCCTCTGCTGCCTCCATCTCCCAAGAAGGTATCACTTGTCTCTCCACTAGTCCGCGCTGGATAGTGGACTCGGGTGCCACTCATCATATCACCTCCCTGCGGCCACATCAATACCTGAATTCTCCGCATCCTAAGTGCATCACAGTGGCCAATGGGGACACTGTTCCTGTCTCTGGATTGGCTGACATCCCTCTCACTTCTTCTCTCTCTCTATGCTCGGCTATTCATGTTCCGGGCACCCCGTTCAATAAGTTTTTTGTTGGTCGCTTGACTAATGATTTGAACTGCTTTATAACATTTACCTCTTCTTCTTTTTTGATACAGGATCACAGGACGCAGACTATCATTGGTAAGGGACGACTACAGAACGGGCTCTACCTCCTTGATGAATCTCTCGCTATCCTCTCTTCAGTCTCCTCCGTCGATTAGCATCGGCGTCTTGATCATGCCCCTTTACCAGTCCTCCAGAAGGCTCTACCCGATGTATCTTTACCTTCTTTTCATTGTGAATCATGTGTGTTAGGCAAGCAGCCTCGTTCATCTTTTTTATCTAAATGTACTTGGAGCATTGCTCCCTTTATTTTGGTACACTCTGATATTTGGGGTCCATACAAAGTTAATAGCATTTCTGGTTATCGTTATTTTCTGACGTTTATTGATGACTATTCGCGAATGACATGGTTATATCTACTTCGTGATCGCTCTGAGCTTCCACGTGTTTTTTGAGCGTTCCTTCTTGAGACCCAAACGCAATTCTCCACTAACATCAAAACTCTTCGCACGGACAATGCTCATGAATACACTAGCCACAAATTTGCAACTCTTTGCTCTTTGGGGTTATTCACCAAACTTCATGTGTCTATACCCCCCCAGCAAAACGGAGTCACGGAGCGGAAGAATCGACACCTTCTCGATGTGGCCCGCTCCATCATGCTCCAAATGCACGTTCCCAAAAATTATTAGAACTTTGCTCTTTCGACGGCTTGCTACCTGATTAACCGTCTTCCTTCCCCAATCCTCCACAATGCCACTCCATTCAGCCTCATGTTCCCATCAACTCCGACATTCTCTCACACACCCCGCATCTTTGGGTGCAATTGCTACGTTCACAACCCTGGTCCAACTTTGGACAAATTGGATCCCCGGGCTACCAAACACGTCTTTGTCGGTTACTCACGGACACAAAAAGGCTACGTCTGCTACTCACCGGCTACCCGAAAGGTGGCCGTGTTTGTTGATGTTACCTTTCGGGAGGATCTCCCTTTCTTCACTGCTTCAGCTCCTACATCTCCACCACCAACTGTCTTACGACCAGTTATTCTCGTTACCAATCCACCACTACCAAGACCTACAGCCCAGGCCCTCCTGTTGCCAAACCTCCTGTTATTCGGGTTTATACTCGTCGCCATCCTGCCTCTGGTACCCCACTGCAGTCTGACTCGCCCTCTGATGCTCCAGGTCCCGCTGATCCAGCACCAGAATCTACAGCTCATCCCATGGCGAATTATGTATCCTTACATCGCCTTTCACCACAACTTCAAACTTTTGCCACTTCATTATCCTCGATTTCGGTACCTAACTCTGTGCAGGAGGCTCTCTAACATCCTGGCTGGCGGACGGCTATGGAAGAAGAGATGACGGCTCTCTGGGCTAACCAGACCTGGACATTAGTATTGTTACCTACCGGTCAGACACCTGTTGGGTGTAAATGGGTCTTTGTGATCAAGCATGCTCCTGATGGAACGATTGACCGTCTGAAGGCCCGTCTGGTGGCTCGTGGCTTCACCCAGCAGCATGACCTCGATTATGAGGAAACGTTCTCGCTTGTGGCCAAGCTGAACAACCGTTCCGGTTCTTCTCTCGGTAGTTGTGCATCAACAATGGCCATTACACCAACTGGACATAAAAAATTCCTTCCTCAACGGCGACCTCCAGAAAACGATTTTCATGCAGCAACCGCCCGGGTTTGAGACCACGGGGGAGTCCCGAGTTTGTCATCTCAAGAAGTCCATCTATAGTCTCAAACAATCCCCTCGGGCATGGTTTGACAAGTTCAGTAAGGCCGTCCGGCAAGTCGGCTTCACTCGGAGTTCAGCTGACTTCTTACTATTCATACGTCATCAGACAACAGGAATTGTTCTTCTGTTGGTATAGGTTGATGATATTTTGATCAATGGAGACGATTCAAAGGGCATCCAAGCAGTTAAACAGCACCTCAGCTCCATCTTTCAAACCAAGGATCTGGGACATCTTCGTTACTTCCTTGGTATTGAGGTCGCAAGACGACCAGATGGACTTGTTGGATGCTGGTTACTCGAGATGCAAACCTACTACTACTCTGATGGACGTGAATCATAAGTTGTATGCACATTCTTCTGATACAGACCTTCCTCTTCAAAATCCGGAATACTATCGACGACTGGTTGGAAAATTGATCTACCTAACAGTCACAAGACCGGATATTTCCTTTGCCGTTTGGGTGGTCAGCAGATTTATGCATGCTCCGCGAACATCTCACCTCCAAGCTGTTTAACGTATTCTTAGATACCTTAAAACAACCCCGGCTCAAGGTTTAGTATACAAAACCTCATCCTCTACTCCAACATTGGTTGTGTACTCTGATGCAGACTATGCCGGTTCCTTGGATTGATCGTCGGTCAACCAGTGGTTTTTGTACCTATTTTGGAGGACATCTCGTTACCTGGCGGAGTAAGAAACAAGCAGTGGTTGCTCGATCATCAGCTGAAGCAGAATACCGATCAATGACGTATGTTGTCTCTTACCTGGCTTGAAAGTCTCCTGGCCGATCTATGGGTAAAACTTCCCTCACCTGTCATCCTGTTTTGTGATAGCCAAACGGCTATACATATTGCGAAGAATCCAGTCTTTCATGAAAGAACGAAACATATTGAAGTAGACTGTCACTTTATCCGGGAGAAAGTCCAAATGAAGAAGATAGAATTGAAGCATGTTCCTGGTACTGAACAAGTGGCTGATATCCTCACAAAGGCTCTACCTAGCACCCTATTCTACCAGTGTCTGTCCAAGCTTGGTGCATACGACTTGTACACTCCAGCTTGCGGGGGAGTGTTGGAAAAGCCCATGTAATTAGGCTCATTTATTTGTTTTTCTTCTTCTCTCCTCTTTAGTCCCACATCTTCTATAGGACTCTCTTCTCTCTTTCTCCCTCCTATAAATGTGTATTCATACATTGTATTTCATTATTGAGAAAGTATATACAAGGTTGAGCTTTTCTCTACAAATACGAAGTGCAAATAATGTTTTTACTTCACATTAACATTAATACAAGCATTTGTACCCATTTATAGGATGAAGGGGTAGAAGCTCAATTTCAAAGCAAGATGTGAGACTAATCTATACATGAGACAAACCATCTAATGGGTCAAGCACGAGGGTCTTTACATGGGCTTATTCATATTTTTTACAGATACCAATGTCTATCAATGGTTAGATGAGGTTTGGTACATGTATTGCACCAAGAAAGAGGGTCTTTATATGAGCTTATTCATAATTCTTTTACAGATACCAGCATTAATAGGTTTGGTACAAGCATTTGTCCACATATTTATAGGATGGAGCAGTGGAATCTCAATTCCAAACCAAGATGTGAGATTAATTTATACATGGAAACAACCATCTAATAGGTCAAGAGAGCCTTTACATGAGTTTATTCATAATTCTTTTACAGATAACAGTGTCTATCAATGGTTATATGAGGTTTGGTACATGTCATGTACCTAGAAAGAGGGCCTTTACATGAGCTTATTCATAATTCTTTTACAGATACCAATGTCTATCAATGGTTAAATGAGGTTTAGTACATGCCTTTAAATGAGCCTATTCATAAATATTTTACAGGTATGAATGTATATAAATGGTTAGATGAGGTTTGGTACATGTCTTGTACTAGCATTATTTATGTTTAGACTACCTACATTATAGTGGATTGCTTGTTTACTTTCATTTTGACTGTGAATCGATATTGTGACAATGGATTTGCCTATCATTTCTCTTATCGCACTTTTAATAGTATTTGGCTAAAAACTTAATTGTGCAGGGAAATGTCTAAGCAGGGTGTGAACTGAATCATATAATTAATAATTTGAAGTCATTATGCAGTCTAAACCCTAATAATATTTGTACCTCAAAGTACCTTCATTTAAAATGTTAGGATTTTGACCCAATAGTTAGCATCCCGAGTTTCCTGCTAGAAACTGTACCATGTATCAGCTAAATCTCTGGGAATTGTGTTACGTCCTAAACAATTCCCAATTCTTCTACCCAAAAAAACAACGGATCGCCTAAAATAAACCAGTGAGCTTTTTTAAGCAATCGGCGCATTTTAGTTTATCTAAAATAAACTACCACTCAAAAACATTTTCAAAGCAATTGAAGGGCTGGCATAACAGGAAAATGAAATAATATGAATCCAGTGAAGCTGGGTGGTGCCAAAAATTTATGCATGGAAACTGTTATGTTAAGATAATATATTTTCAACTAAATGTCAAATTCTATGTTTATATCTTAATCTTCTTAAATCATACGAAATTATCCAACTAAATGCAAATGGTAACATAAAAATGTAGAATACAGTAATTCCAAGAATAAACTCAAAATTTCATCACAGAATTACCTGATAGATTCCAAGAATCTTTGCTAAGCATGTTGGACTTCCTGTAGTAATTGACTCCGAAAGATATTTAAAGTACTCTGGAGCAAATTTGATAAATGATTCCAGTTCTGTTTTTGTCACCTGTTTTACTACAAACCTGTCATCCAAAGATTTTGCAAAGAAAACATTACTCTTACCACCTTGTGCCCCCCACTTCTTGCAGCGGCTAAGTGATCTTATGAAATCAAGTTCACACGGGCAGCAAGTTCTTCTCAAGCTATCAAACTGCTTTGCATAATAACAGGTAACTGTGTATTTTACTTTACCCAGGGATCCATCGTCCGAAAAAGAAACTCTAGCATGCTTACTATATGCCAGTGGATCGCCACTCAAGAAATTTTTGCTTGCAGATTTTGATAAATTGTTGTATTCTGCCAACCAACTATTTCTGAGTGATTCTTCATCTGCTGACTTTAAAAGGTGGACATTTCCAACATCAGAAAATGACAACTTAGTGAAAGGATCTGATCCATCTTTTGTTTTACAACAGGTATCACATATCTGAACATGGTAATCAGTGGAAGCAAGTGCATGTGAAATGATACTGGTTGGTTCATCATCATAAATTAAGATGACAGTGCCATCAACTCCAACTGGAAGAAGCAATCGAGCTCCACCCTGATGTTCCAATTCCCGAAAAAGGGAGACATAAACAGGATTGTAATCAGTTAGGATTTGACTTGAATTCTTATTCACCAGATTGTAAAAATGCAAAAACGGCATCTCAACCAAGAGCAAGAGATCTTCTAAATTTCCTTCTGCCCTGTCGCTTCTTGAGAAATCAGCAGTCTGCACTTCATTAGCCCCCATTGGTTCATCTGAATTGTCAGAGACTGTGAATGAAGATAACACTCCTACAGAACTAGATGATTTTCTTAAGCTATCAACAGAAAGTTGAGAATTATTTTCACCTGTCCATTTTTCATCTAAAGTTCCTGAAAAATCTTCTATAGATTGACACAGTGCGTCAGAAAGAACCCTATGACAAACAAAATCTGATTCAAGATCCAATTTGTTGCTTGATGTCAAGCATACAGGGGAAAGGTTTGTGCACTTTTTATTATCCATAGAATATATACCAATATCTCTTAATTGATAACATGGATTGGTATAGCCAGTACTCTCAAAAGATACTTCCTTATGGTCAAGCAAATTTGTAGTCCCCATAACAGACTCATTTTTTATTGAATTTAAACTAACAGAACCTCTGAATAACTTATGAGCTATATTAAAATCAACTAATCTTTCAGGAGCACTTATCTTGTACTTATTTCTTGGCATGAAACCTCTAAACACTTCATGATTACTAATATCTGAACCAGAAGCAAACATTAAACGCTGATCCCACAAATATGCCAGGAAAAGTAACTGCTGCCTTAGCTTATTTATCTCAAGAATATCAATCACCGGCTCCTCCTTTCTCACCCCATTTTTCACAACTTTATGAAAATATTCCTGAAGAAGTAACTCAGAATTCTAAATAAGCAGTCAAAATGATGATGAGAGATGATGATGATGATTCAAGGGTAAGAAGAAAAAACATTTACTCCCTAACCTCAAATTCTGCCTTTCCTTTTTTAGCATTTTTTCAAAATCAATCATGATGCGTCCACACTCTGTACCATTACCACAAAGGGACCCTCTATTTGGCATCTTCTCTACAAGTTGGCAGAGTGCATTTAGCACCTCACTGAATAAAAATTCAGCCTTCTCAGACACCTATGATCACAACAATATCATGGCATCAATATAAAAAAAATCAGAGAAATTATCATAACTTTTAATTTATCTAACATGCCTCGTTTGCTTCTTTTTGTATCCATTCCTGATGATGGAAGCTGAAATCGAGTTTTGGGGGTGGCAGAAAAACAGAATGAAGATGTATTGGTGCATAACGGAAGCAGGCCACCATCTTTCCAAATCTGCCCGAATAGCACAAGTATAACTCCTCAATACGCACAAGAAGAAAGGGAGAAACCTTCCATGTATGTAGGTACACAGAATGGTGTAAGAGTAACTGCTAAAATGAAAGAAGTATGAAGAAGGTACCCATAGAAGCGCAAGCAATCCCTGTGTAGCGAATGGCCACAACTAGCTACTCTACTAGCAGCAGCATGATTCGAAAAGCTCAGTTCTAAGAACTTCCCAAAGGACAAACCCCAAGCAGCATCAGACATCACGACTCTTTTAGTTGCCGGAGGAAATCCTTCGATTCGAGGACAGCAGAGACATCTATGCCACATCCAAATTTTTCCATCACGCTCTCCTGGCAGAAGGAAGCCTGAGAGCTTTCTAACAGATATAGTTAAACTTCCTTGACGATGAGTGTAGCAATGGGCATGAGCTTCGGAAGGCAAGTCACAAAATCTACAGAGGTAATTCTGAAATAAATAGTAATAAATCAGTCGTTTCCAATTTACAGACAAGATGAATCAAATATACGAAGCAAAATCTAACCTGGTCAAACAAATGATCCCTTAAAAACCTTCCTAAAGGCTTGTCAAATGTTCCATAATATTTGATGCGAAATAAATGTGCACGCTCACAAACAGTGCCCTTCCAAACACACCTGGTTGTCAGTGAAACCAAAATACTCTGGTGATCAGAGGAAGGAGAAAATTCTTCTTTCGATAATGCATGTTCATCATTATTCAGACGTGAAGTTATTACGTCCATATTACCAGTCCGTTTTCCTAAAGGTTTTCTGGTCTCAGTTTGAGTATTACTTGACAAAATCTTGCCTGATTCTAGAGCTCCAGGACTACATTGACCGCTGATTTCGGAAATACAACCACTATTAATTATTTCCATATTTTTCCTAAATGTTTTAGGCTCAAAATGATCAACAAAATTCACATTACATTCTTCTTTTGCATTCCAAGGTTGATACCGAACATCCTGAAAAGCTGATACTAAGCAGAGTGGTGAAGAGTTAAAATGAATTACTTTTTCTGCTTCTGCCAACTGTTCAACCTGGCCGCTTTTGTCTAAAGGACCATCATTCATGTCCACCACCGGCGGATGGATGAGATTAGATGTGGGATTTAGAATCTGGACATCATCACTAGTGACAGGTTTTTCATCAGAAGAGGAGAACCCGGGAATTGTAGATATAGATTTATTTGTAATTGATGGCTTATCAGGCAGTGCAACAGTTATAGGGGATTTCAAGAGAAGTTCTGGCAAAGAGGCACCTTCATCAGCTAAAAATGAGGTTTCAAGAGCCAAATGATAAGCTGCAAAAACTCCATAGTGGATAAGGCGTTTAACTTTCTTCAGCTCATCCCCATTGGCACCTTTAAGCAGAATCTGAAACAATAGTGGAAGAAACTAAGAATAGAAGGCATGAAACCTAAAATATTAGACATCATTTCACTAAGCAAACTAAAATAATAGTTTGAAGTTAAAATGGGTTTGACCGATGCCAAACAAGGACTAACAGATGCCCCAACTAAGAAAAGACAGCTGTGTGTTGGAAAAATTTTGGTAAATTCATTGATTTTATTTGGGAAGTTTTTCTCAAAACACAAGTGCATGAAGTCCAATAAAACAGCATATCTTAGACATGTTTCTCTATCCTACAACTAAATAAAGTAAATAATAATTGGTGTTAAATTCAATCCAAATTCATCAAATCAACTTTTCTTACAAACAGAAACTAAAAATAAAGTACCTTTCTACAATTCATAATTTTGCAATCCTCACAGCTGGAGCATTATTTACTTCGAGAGAGAGGCTCTCCGGAATGACTTAAGATATATGTAGCATCTATTACTATATAAAAGGGAAGCTCCCTCTATAATGTAGCATTGAGGCTTCGAATTTAACCCCTTATTTATATCTTCTTTACCTTTTTCGCAAGCACGAGAGTTTATATGCACAACTACTAATCGAAGGGAACAAAGGACGTACACACAATTCCTCTTTCAATATTCTCTTTGATAAAGTGTTTGCCCACTTCAATGTGATTGATGCTATCAAGCGGGACATGATTATGTGCAATGTTGGTGACTGCCTTGTTGTCACAATATATGTTGGAAAACCACTTTTTGATTTGATATAATAGATTAACTAATGTAGGAAATTGTCTAAGCATGTATAGTAAGGCAATATGTCTATATTTGTATGAGATGTAATCAGATCCAGGCTAGCAAAAACAATCAGTCATCTC
This sequence comes from Platanthera zijinensis, assembly GCA_039513925.1. Classification (NCBI taxonomy): domain Eukaryota; kingdom Viridiplantae; phylum Streptophyta; class Magnoliopsida; order Asparagales; family Orchidaceae; genus Platanthera; species Platanthera zijinensis. Next base: position 16,403,825 of record CM077081.1, on the reverse strand, counting down.
AAGTCATCTCAAGAAGCAAAATCGACTAAGTCAACTTTTGTGGGTCAAGAAGTTGACTTCATACGTCGGAGAAGAAATTGGTGCACGTTGAAGTATAGGGCTCCTCCTTACGTCGAATTATCCTTAAGGGAAGTCTGCTGAGAGCCTAACTGTTCAGCTTGCGTTGAAATCTTTCTTCTCAACATTTCAATGTACGTCAAATAATATTTGACGGATAAGTGATCTTATGAAGAATTCTCTCTCCTCTTCCAGAATTGGTTCCTGAGCAGATCAAGGCTCTAATTAAGATCTAATTAAGGCAGTTAATAATCTATTTCAAGAATGTGATTATTACGATTTATCCAGATCAGGAATGTTCTATTTTGCAGTAGATATATATATATATATAAAGAGTTCAAACAGATAGCAAGAGACAGAGAAATTATTCAGAATTTTTCTCTTATTCTCTCTGAGATTTAGAATTCTCTCTTTCCTCCACAAGTTCTCTTCAAGAACCATAGCCGACAAAATCTCTCACTCTCTCTGATCTTAGGCACTTCTTCTCTCAGGGGTTAATCTGCTTCTTCAACATGATTCCTCACAGATTGGATTCAACTTCTCTTTATTGAATCTCTACTTCTCCCTCAAGAGGATTTTGTTGTTGTTGTTCAATCAATAATCCACACAGTGCTTCATATTTCAAGATCCCTTAAGAGTGTTGTTGAGGAAGGATCATATTGTGGAAAATAATCCTTCATTAAAGGTTTCAGTTGCTTCTAAGGCTCTGTTTGGGAGAGCTTATTTTCACCGGTCAAGCGGTCATGACCGCATGAACCTGGCCTTAATTAAGGTCCGATTCATGCGGTCATGACCGCTTGACCGATGAAAATAAGTCCTCCCAAACGGAGCTTAAAGTCTACTTGGCAAAAGAGTCGGTTGGTCTTGAGAATGCCCTTATCAAAGGATTCAGTTGGTCCTAAGAATCCCCATATGAAAGGATTAAGATTCGTTTTGTGAATCTCTTTATCAAAAGTTTCATTGTCTTGGTTCTAAGAGTCTCTTTATCAAAATACTCTGAACTGTTTAGTGGAATACCTACCAAGGGGTAGAAGAGAGGGCGGCCTAAAATTTTGGGGAACCTTTATAAATTTTTTATCTTCTGGTTGCATATTTCTTTAGTGTTCTATGCTCTTATTTTTTCTATTGTTTATATTTTTTAAAACTGTGGCATGTACTGTGAGTGATTGTGATATTAGATTTATTAAATCTCTATTCACCTCCTCCCCCCCCTCAATAGCTCTCCCTCACTTTCAATATAGTCGGATAGATTCTTCTTTAATAAGGCCAAGATCACTCATCATAGATCATAGCCAAAATCTTTCACACATTTGTCAACCGTGGTTGAACTCTACATCAGCACTTGATAGAGCAACTACATATTTTTTAATTCTCCAAGTGACAAGATTCCCACCAACCAAAGAACTATATCCTAACGTAGATCTTCGATCATCAGCCAAGCCAGCCCAATCTGCATATGTATAAATTTCAATTTTTTATTCATCATTAGGTGACAACAAAATGTCGCTTCCTGAAGATGCCTTGAGGAGCCTTAGGATTTTGTGGGAAGCATCAAAATGGTGAGCCTTTGGTGAGTGCATGTATCAGCTTATAACTCTCACTACATAAAAGATATCAGGGTGTGTATCAGACATATAGGATCTGAAGATAGATCTGATGCTCTACTTATGTCCCAAGAGTAAAATGGAGGGGGCAACAAGCTTTGAAGATCTGATGCCAGCTCTGAAAATGGATTCAGTGCTAGCTCTGTAGATGGATTTTGTGTCAGCTCTGTTATTATGTGATGAGCCTGTGTTTATACCATTATTTCTCCGAGCATAAACCTGCAAAGGATGTTAAGTAGATTTCTCTTGACCAATGGGTTTAGTAGAATAAGTAGTAGAATGAATAAAATGTTGATATAGTGGAGGAACAGGTAGGGCTTAGTTATTAAAGGCGCAAAGCAAACCAAGGAGAAAATGGGTCTTGGAGCTAGACTCAAGGCGCAGGCGCGCGCCTAACAAAGGCAAGTCGCAACCACATCCATTTTAAATAATCAGCATCAAACATTATTTCTATTTTTTGATCAAATTCTTTATCTATTCTACTAATTAATCATTCATTAATATCGTTTATATATATTAAAAAATAGAATCAATAGGTCACTTGCATCATATATAAGTCCCAACGCACAACTATCTTTCACAAACACTAAATCAATCAAAAATTATTAAGTTCTTATTTTTTTAAAAAAAAATTACAACAAAAATCTCACTCAGGCCCGCCTTTTATGTTCCAAAGGCACACGAAGGCGCGAACCTTGGATCCCAATGAGCTTTGAGCCTTAGGCGTGTCTGAAGCATGCCTTTAACAACATAAAGGTATGGTACTCACTTCCAGTATAGGTTAGGACTCTCCTAGAAGTGAGATCCCATAATAGGCCTCAGATCCATGAAAAATGATGTCCGTTGTTATATAGATCTTTTGCTCACAAAGTAAAAGCATTTGTAACCAATTTGAGTGAGAGAATACACAATAAAGACACATTTCTAAATATTTTTTGATGCACATGAACAAAGCACATGTCACAACCCGTTTCAACAAAATTCAGAGTGCGCTTTGGGGCGAGTCGCGATGCCAGGGCATAGGCGGAAAGAAAATTCATGTATGTTAGGCGGAAGCAGAGATACTGATAATAGGTTTTAAAATAATTACTTTTGAGTAAAATAGATTGTTCTTATGCAGAAGCTTTAAAATATGGCTGAAAATTTGATGCACATGTATTTTCTAAAAACTCATGATTCAGACAAATTTTATGCAATGACAGACTCAGATGAATGAACATGCAAATAATGTTAAATTCCACTACATATAAATATTTATCCTAGCAGTTGTCCATGTTAACAGAGAAAATGGTTGATTATAATTATTACATAAAATAAATATCTGACAGTAAAAAAAATGAAACATAAACATAAAACCTGACATGGCAAGAAGATAAATTTCTAGGAGTTGGAGCATGACGCAGATCGGGCTCGAGAAGCAGGCGCAGGCACGGATGTTAAGGCAAATTCCAAAACAAGAAGGAAAAAGACTCGGAACATTGAAATAAACAGTGAGCAAGAAAAATAAAATAAGAGCAGGGAAAATAGAAATATTTGAGTGTCAATTTTCATGAAGCAAAGCTAGTAAGACAAGCAAGTGAGACAAGCAGAAATAACTAGAATTATTAGACTACTCCGGAGTAAAGTATAGATTCGATCGCGTAATGTCATAAGTTATAATCAGTAAAATGTGTAAGTGTTTCAATTTGATGCACATGATTATAATACGAGTCTAAATGTAAGGCTTATCAGAAAATTTGTGTTTGCTATGGTCATTTTATGGTTCCCATTACAAGTCAAGCGTAAACTCGAGTCAAAGCATCACATCAATTCAACACTATCTTTCAATGATTGTTTATGACATTAATGAATTAAAGGATTCATGATTTAGAGATTCCTAACATATCAGGGCATGTTGCTAATTTAACGGTTAAGAAAAATGGAAAGGGGAGAATCAAGTTATGAAACAATATTTACCTAAGTCTTGCATAGCATACCTAAGAAGCAAAAAGATCCAATGACTCCCAAATTTAGACAGCGAGCTTTATAATTTGCAGGTTCAAGAATTCGCGAGTGGTAAAATTATTATACATCATTTTCTAGGATAACAAATATTCATTTAGATTAATCCATTCCAAGACACGATTATCTTCCAAATAAAATATGGGTACGATGTGAGCATGATATAAAACCACTCATCATAAATTTGCTAACTAGAAATCATTACAATTATTATCATGACACTTGTTGCCCATGCTCAAAAATCAATTATTCTTCGAATTATTAAACAAATAAGAAACAATTCATTTAAAAGAGAATCCAATTAAAATGTCTTTCATTCATTAACTCATCTTTCAATTATCTATCAAATGAGACATAATTCAACTAAATGAAAATTCAAATAAAAACCAATCAAGATCACAAACTCATGTCATTCCAAATGAATTAAATATTTAAACCACTAACATGTCAACTTAGGCATTCAAGATCTAAACTTATTTAACAAAACAAACATTCAAGGGTGAACTCACATAACCATAAAAACAGATAAATCAATTTAAGTTCAATGTTTGCAAGAGAGAGATCTCTACTTGCCTTAAGTAAGACTGAATTTGACGGTGGAGGTTGAGTGGCGCAAGCAAAAATTCAGAAACTTTATTTTGACCCTGATCAAACACAAACAAAGTTGACAATAAGAACTATGTGTTATCACAGGCATTGATTCATTGCATAACTAAATCAAGAGCGGGCTAAGAAATTTACCTCCCTTAAAAGTGATGGGAGAAGAGATTACCACGCGGAAACGATGACTTTGCGGCGCTTGGCTAGGAGAAACCCTAAATCGGAGAGGGCTTTGGAGAGATTCCGCCAGAAGCTTCGACGAACGGCGCCAGAAATCACAAACAAACCACAATTAGACGATCGCAAGGGGGCAAAAATCTAAAGCACAAGTTGTACAAAATTTAGAGCATGAATAATTTCAAGAAAGACTAGGGCAAATCTGAATAGAGGTGATGGAGGAGGAATCTTTCCCAAAGGAAGCCAAATCCGAGCCCAAGGAGAGAGGGAAGAAAACCCCAGGCGTCCATCCCGCAACTCCCGGCCAAGACGAAGAAGACGAGGTGAAATTAGGGCTGTCAGAGGAAGAGAAGCGGTTGCCGGCCTTTTGGAGGCAGAAGAGGAGGCTGGCTGCCTCTTGGAGGAGGGTGAAGAAGCATTGATCGGCCTTGGAGGAGAAGGGAGATGCGGAGGAGAAGCTTCTGCGGCTTGAGGAAGAGGAAGGCCCTGCTGCCGGATTTGGGAGGAGGAGAAACTGGTTGTTGCGGCAAGGGGACAAGAAGAAACCGGCGTCTAGAGCCGAAGGAGGGGGGGCAACCACGGCAGAAGTAATAGGAGGCGCCGGCTGCGCGCTCGCGGGAGACGGGGGAGACCGGATCGGGAGATGCGGCAAACGAAGCTTGCGGGATGTGGAAAACCTAATCATCGAAATTAAACATTGAACCGGGGGGCGGGCTGCTCTGTTAGGAAATTTAGAGGAGAGATTTTTAGGTTTTGGCTAATTACTAAAACGTCATTAAGATTATTATGATTTATTTTATTCTAAAATTTAAGTTGTTGCATTCTCCCCTACTTAGGAAGGGCTCCCGAAACTTTCAAGAATTTTCGGAATGAGGGTATCAGATTCAAGTTCTCAGGCGTACTCCTCAGACTTGTCATGCGTCTCAAGCGTCCAAAGTAAGATTATCTAGAATAAACAGCAAAAAAATGATAATTTTATGTCACAGAAAAAATGCTGAAAATGCCACCAAATTTTTTTCCAATTCTCAAAAATCTAAGGACACCCCGTAGCCGTAAAGGAGACCCAAACCAAATTAGTTCTTACAGTTACATAATCTGATTTCATATAATGCTAGCATAGCACATGACTATCTCTAAAGATAAAATTCCTCTGTTGGCAGTCGAAACAGAGCAGATCAGATCGACTGGGATCAGTCACAAGAAAGCAATCAAAATAAAGAAGTCAAAACAGAATAATCGTCGGAAATCCTATTGCCACGACTATTGCCAATGTTAAGATTACGCGAAGATGAATTAGAGCCAATAATCATGACAATTGTGCAATGCAATTGCAGCTAATAGGCAGAAGAAAAAGAACAGTCAAAAAAGCAAACGAAGAAGATATAGTTGTTGATGTAATGAGATGACAATGTTGGTGAAGACGTTGTGAACAGTGACAAGAAAACAGAAGAAGGTGATGTGACGATGCGGAAGAAGACGTTGCGACCACCATGTTCCGATACATCAAAAGAAAAACAAAGTATCTTTCACTCACACACACACAATCCTCATTCTATTTAACTTCCCATTATCTCTAGTTCAGCCCACAAAGTGTTAGCAGCTGTTGAAACCTGATACACTCCCTCAAAACTTTCGTTGTAGGGCATAACAGATCAAACGAAACCCAAGCCGTTGCCAATTGCCGTTGTGATATCCTTTCACCTCCGTGCCTTACCTGAGTGAGTTCCATCCTTCCCATGGATCAACGCTCCGGATATTAGGCCATTATCGCTCTAACCTCTCCCTAATCGCAAGGCTTGCACTCGATAAAACAACCATCAATTGCATCTGTGCTCTCCTCTCACCTACATGCCCTCCGTCAGTCAGCTTTGTGCTTTCTTCTCAGCAGCATGCCCTCCGTCAGCCAGCTCCATGCTCTCTGCTGGAGAACCCTCATCGATCGCCTCCATGCTCTCTGCTGGAGAACCCTCATCGATCGCCTCCAAAACCTCCAAGACTTGCCACCGACATGCACTGTCATGCAAATGTACTCCCATCTTCTCTTCTATAAACTGCAAGTGACATCCCCCTTTTTGCATCTTCTCACATCTCTGACTTAGTCTTCCACTATTGCCATGAAGCATGTTTCGTAAACTTTGGTTTGCTTGAATTTTTCTCACAGGTAAGCCAAAACTGATCTCTTTTCATATCCTTTCAACTTTTCAAGACTGCACGTGTTTGATGTGATTCCTATATGCATATTACTTTGGAAAGACCTGAGCTACCTTTCAAATTTATTCAGTAAGAGGAAGATTGAAGCCTGCATGTTGTTATAATTCACATCAATATGGATACTGACTATTAAGTTCATGTCAAGTCCTGCATTTTGATTTGAAAAGAATGAGATCTGCATACTATTTTCTAATCAAATTCATTATTTTAATTTAGTGGACGAAAATTGTTGCGCCATTCTGTAAAAGTCATGGATGAAAGAGACCACAAAATATTTTATATTCATCTACATTTTTTAAATTTTGCTTCCTTATCTACAAACTGTATATGGGTTACTAGTTCATGTCAAGTTCCTGCATTTGATTTGAAAATAATGAGAACTACATTTCGGAAAAGACAAACTTACTATCGCTCAATAACTATCTCAACGTACTAAAACCTCGATTTTGACTCAAATCAATTTTTGCGCCAGTGGAATATATTTTAAATTTTTTCACTTATCAAATTGACGCTTATGAAAGGACAATTAACCTTTCCTTGGGTAGAAATGGGATGTGGTTCTTTGGGTAACCAGAGAGGAGGAAGGGTGGAGAAGCCAATTCAATTATGCTATCTCAATTGATGTTTGAAAGTGTTGAAGCCGAGATCTCCGCCCACAAGAAGTGAAAGTCTCAACTCACAAAGTTCAGACTATAGTATAACCGAAGGTTACTAGTTCGTGAGTGACCACAAAAGTATAAGGCAATGAAGAGGACAAATGTTAATTTATTTCTTGACGAGGTGGTTGTGTTACATTGTGGAGGTCTCGCAACATACCCAAGAAGGTATAGAAACTCCCCTTCCTAAACCAAGCATTGTGTGAGTTTGGGAGAAGGCGGTGAGGTTGCCAAATCTTTAAATGGGCGACCTTCGCAGTGTGTCAACCGACTCGCACCCGTTACAATGGGGACATTTATAGGAAAAGACAAAGAGGTGTGTCTTGCTGTTAGAATGAGGATCTCACCCCCATCTGTGGTCAATGAGAATTACTGAGCTCGACAAGGTGATTTGTTGAGGTAGACGAGGTGATCTGCTGAGGAAAACGAGGTGATCTGCTGAGGAAAATGAGGTGAACTGCTGAGGAAAACGAGGTGATTTGCTAAAGTAGACGAGATGATCTATTGAGTTAGGCGAGGTGATTTGTTGAGGTCGTCAAGGTGATCTGCTGAGGTCATATACTAAGCTTGTTCGAGCACGACAACTCGAGCTCAATTATGAGTCGAGCTCGAGCTCATTTCATGAGCTCGCGAGCTGGCTGGCGAGCTTTTTATTAATATATTTAAAAATATATAAAAAAAAATAAGGCTCATGATATAAAAAAAACTCGTGAGCAGATCGAGCTCGACTCGAGCTCGTAAGCTCGAAACTCGAGCTCGAGCTCGATAGCTTGAAACTCGAGCTCGAGCTCGATAAGAAGGCATTGAGCTTGAGCTCGAGCCAAGATAAAATGAACTCGTCAAGCTCGACTTGGAAATTTTGCCAAGCTCGACTCGTTTGCACCCCTACCTGATGTCATGTCTTTCACGTGCAATTTTGATCTCAACGAATACGGGTAATACACCATCCTTGATTTTTTTTCAAACTCAATATAAGATCGGCAAAATAATGTAGGACCAGTACTTTTGCAAGATGGTCATGAAGATAATATGTCAAGCTGTGCATTCTCCTTTTTGGTCTGTCACATGGTTGAGAGCGGCATAATAGCATAGCACGAAGCTTTGCAAGAGTCGCAAGTTGGGTCACTATGCGAGAACGATCTCGACATTTTAATGGTTTTACTTTGCGTTGACGAACTCGTGCAATATACGAGAACGAAGAGAAGACGTCGTGACAATGAAGTTCTGAAATATATGTTGATGAAGCGAGAACACCTCGGGAGTTAAAATATATGTTGATGAAGAAAACACCTCGTGAGTATGGACTCGGCGGAATATATGTCAATGAAGAGATCGCCTCGCAAATATGGACACGCGAAATATATGATGATGAAGAAACCACCTCGCGATTATGGACTCGTGGAATACATCTTAACGAAGAGAACACCTCGCGAGTATGGACTCGCGGAATATATTTTTATGAAGAAAGCACCTCATGAGTATGGACTCGTAGAATATATGCCAACAAAGAGAACACCTTGCAAGTATGGACTTCCCGAAAATATGTTTCCTCATGAAGACTAGATTTCATGTAAATCTTTCAATGACGGTTATCATCGTGGTGAACTTGTCAAGGATAGCACTGTTTGTTAGACATACTAAAGCACTCAAAGGATTTACCAAAGCACCCACAAGTTTCATATTTGATGAAAAGTGTTGAACAACTGTGTAAATTTATAGTACCAAAGAAAGAGAAATAAGTTGAGGAAACTTTCAACTTTCACACTATCACCCCATACACAGAGTTTTCCATACTAAACCTCATTGTGATGTCGCCATGAATTTTTCCAAGTCCCCCTGCAAGTTGATTGTGAGATCGTTGTGACTATGCGAGGTTGTTGTGAGATGCTTGTAAGTTCCCTACGAGAAATATTTTGGTCTCAACGAGTTTATTGTGAGATCGTTGCAAATGGATGAGATTCTTCTTCACCTCTGCCAAGCCAAATCTATAAATAGGGTCCTCTGGTGGTTTGCATGTACCACTCATTCCGACCTGACCTTGGCAAGATCTTCCGCGAGTTGACGACAAGATGATTGGCGGTCTCTGCGAGTTCCCTGTGAGTTGATTGTGAGATCATAGCAACTGGGTGGGGCTCTTCTCGACCTCTAACCAGCTAGGTTTATAGAACGGGTTGGCTTAGATAGATCTTAACCTTAGGTCCTCTGATGGTATGTCTGTACCACTCATACTAACCTAGCCTTGGCAAGATCATCTGTGAATTGACTACCAAGTGATTTCAAGTCTCTGAGTTCCCTCAAAGCTTGAGTGAGGTGATGTGAGGTCTTCACCACTAGCTTTGCGAGGTCTCTTATGACTTTTCCATCCTTCAGCCAAAGTCCACGCTCGTTGCACTAGTTAGGATCTCGACATGCAAGGAGTCAGGTTCAGCTCGCAAAGTTCGGACTATAGTATGACTGAAGGTTAATAGTTCGCGAGTGACAACAAAAGAAGAGACAAAGAAGAGGAAAAAAAATGCTATTTTATTGTTTGACGAGGTGGTTGTGTTAAATTATGGACGTCCCACTGCATACCCAGAAGTGTATCGGAAATTAGGAACTCCCTCTCCCGAATAAAGAGTTTTGTGAGTTCGGGGAAAGGCAGACGAGGTCATCAAATCATCAAATGGGAGGCCTTCTAAGGGTGTCAACTTCCTCCCACCCGTTACAATTGGGACATATTTATAGGTAAAGACAGGTCTTGCTGTCATAAGGTGAAGCCCACCCCCATGCGAGGTCAATGTGAGGTCGCCGAGGTGATTTGCTGAGCTCGCCGAGTTGATCTACAAGGATCGCCATGGTGATTTGCTGAGGTCACCGAGGTAACATGCTGAGGTCGCTAAGGCGATATGCTGGGCCCGCCGAGGTCATCTGTTGAGCCCGTCGAGGTCATCTGCTGAGCCCGTCGAGGTCATCTCTTGAGCCCGTCGAGGTCATCTGCTGAGCCCGCAAAGGTCATCTGTTGAGCCCGCAGAGGTCATCTCCTGAGCCCGCTGTTGAGGCCAACAAAGTGATCAGTTGACTCGTCGAGGTGATCTGTTGAGCTCACCGATGTAACTTGTTGTCATGTCCATCACGTGTATTTTTTATCTGGACAAATAAGGGCAATACAGAAAGTATTGCTATGTTATCTCAATTGATTCAGGCAAGTACTGATATGTTATCTTAATTGATTCTGAAAAGTATTGTTGTGTTATCTCAATTGATTCCGGAAAGTGTTGTTATGCTATCTCAATTGATTCTGGAAAGTGTTGTTATGCTATCTCAATTGATTCTGGAAAGTGTTGTTATGCTATCTCAATTGATTCTGGAAAGTGTTGTTATGCTATCTCAATTGATTCCGGAAAGTGTTGTTATGCTATCTCAATTGATTTCGGAAAGTGTTGTTATGCTATCTCAATTGATCCCGGAAAGTGTTGGTATGTTATCTCAATTGATTCTGGAAAGTGTTGTTATGCTTTCTCAATTGATTCTGGAAAGTGTTGTTATGCTATCTCAATTGATTCGGGAAAGTGTTGTTACGATTGGATCACCATTGATGTTTGGAAGTATCTACGTCGATATTTCAAAGAATTTGTCGACGGTAGGTCTCAAAATTTCAGCATTGCATCATTTATACTAAGATTTTAAATTCGTATCGGCTGGTTTTTAGGTAACTTAATCCATGGTTCCACCATGCATGTTTTTCATTCTATCACTTTGCTTAATAAGCATGGAAAGTCAAAGAGAATCCTCTTAAAGCAAAACTAGCGAGTAACTAGCTTTTCACATTGCTAGGGCAACAATAAATTTCAAATGAGTTGTTTCTTGGAATGGACGTTTGGTGTGATTATATAAACATAGACACACACATTCACGTTATTTGTTTTTAAGTCAATTTTTTTTATACATGGAAACAAATTGATGGAGATCGTCATTAGACTACGGGTCGCAAATCGGCGGGACCCACTTTTGCTAATCGCGTAGGAGGCAATAATCGTATCGGTGATCCAAGACCGTGAGCGCATCCGGCTCGTCGTTGTATTATTTTTACGTATTTTATTTTATTGTATTGAATTTATTTTTGGTGTTTTAGGTCCATGGGCATAACGGTCAATCATAGTCGTTCACGCCCGGTGCCCAACGGCCCCCCTCTTGTTATAAATAGGGGAGTGTTGCAGTTTATTTAGATTGTTGAGTTTGTGTGAGAATCCATATCCGGCAATCTTCGTGGTGCGACGCCGCGAGCCACGGGGTGCGACGTCCCGGTTTTATATTCTAAAACTTCCATTTACCCCCCTGTATTATCGTAGCCCCATCCTTATTCCCATAATTTTTTCAGTAAAAGCATAACTATACATCTCCCTCTTCCTCACGACAAAACGTATGCAAGCCGGGCGATCCCCTACACTTCACCGTCTTCCTCCTTCCACCTGCACGCCAGTCCTTGCTAATCATGACGCCTCTCCCCTATCGTGGATCCTCTGGCAAGCCCGACAACATCTACTCCCTCTCCCGGCGCCTCCATTCCTTGATTTCGAGCCCTGGCGCCAAATTGACGACCACTCCCTTCCCATCCAAGATCGTTCATCCCCTCCACACGCAAGCTTCAACTTTCAGCCTGCCCTTCCTGTTACCTCCACAGGCCACTGTTCGTCTTCCCTCCATCCTCTTCTCAATCGTGGAACCACCAGCAAGAAAATCGCAAGCCCCTCCCTGTCTGAAAACCACTTTCCAGCACCAGTGAGTCCAAACCAACCCCCCAGCCAGAAATCAGCAACCATTAACAGTAAGCATAAGTTTTCAGCCTACGACCGACCTCCGTCAAGCCTTCCTTCAGGGACTCGCTCCCAACCGCCACCGCCACCAGATTCCTTTTGCTATGTGAGTATCACCATATCGTGATTATTTCTTTTATTATTGAATATGGGAAAACATTTTGTATTTGTTTTGGTGCTTTGATTTCCTAGTGCATTTGTTCATTATTGACTTGTTCAGTTGTTCTATAAAGTCTAATTGTGGAAATTGTGTCGGATAGTGTTGTGTGAATGTTGACGTGATTTGCTTGCGCACCGAAAATTCTTAAGTCAACTTCTGTCAATTTGCTACGCAGCCTACGCTTGTAAAATCAACATTACAAAATTAATTTCCGGATTAATAGTTTTAAAAACAATTTTGCATTTCCATTTAAGTTCTATTTATTTGAGGTAACTTGCATCACAATCACGTAGGGTCATATTAGCGTCGGCACACCCCAGTCACACGGCCTACCTATTATGTGGCGTGACGACGTCAGTTATCTTTAATTTATGTGTGTTAATTTTTGTCGTATTTTACCCATATGTCGTAAGCCCAAATGGGGGGCATGTTGTGAACCTATTTATGTTATGTGGTTGGACCTTGTTGAGGAGGCAAAAATTAGAACCAAGAAATCTCTCTTATTTTCTTATCTCCTATTTTTCTCTTTCTCTCTCTAAAACCCGCGGAAGAAACCGTGAGTTTTGCCCTAGCCGCCAACCGCACGATACCGCGGTCCGCTCGACGCCGCTCTACCTTCCTCCTCCACCATTGCTCCTTCGCCGGTTATACGATCCAAGGGGAAGGCCCATAACAAACTGGTATCAGAGCCAACTGCGGGCCTCTCCATCTCCCGCGCTTCTCCCGTGTCGGTACGATCTCCCAGCCCCGCCGCACAAACACACACACACACACAGCCCATCGGCTCTTCTTCCGGCGATTTCTCCACTCCAACACGCCCTCACAGCTCGTCGGCTCCAGATCCGCAGTCCAACACCCACGCCAAACCTTCGACAACTTCCGTTTGACAGCTTCCTAGCTCTTCAACCCCTACCCAGCGGCCCCTTTCCTCCGCTGGCCTCCTTCCAACACCACCAGACACCTATCTGGTCCTATCCCAGATGGCGGATGCTTCCCCCTCTCTCGCCGAGCTCATGGCACTCTTCCAAACCATGTTCGCAACTCAGAACGCCAAAATGGACGCCCTCAACGCACGTTTGGATGCCCTACAGGGGATGCCTTCTCCTTCTTCATTGCACGCGGTCGATCACCCTTCGACAAGCAGCGTGGATTCCGCCGCTCCTACAAGCACGGACTGCCCCGCCTACGCATGAATTATCGAGATGGATTTTCCCATCTACGAGGGCCGCAAAGATCCTCTTCCTTGGCTTACCCGTTGTGATATTTTCCTCGCCAACCAGCGCACGCCAGAGGAAGAACGCGTCGGCATTGCTTCCTTCCACTTACTTGGCCCAGAGCAATTGTGGTTCACTCAACTTCTGCGGGAACACCCAAACACTTCGTGGGCAGAATTCAGTACGGTCTGCACCCTGAGGTTTGGTCCTTCTCTACAAGGAAACCCACTCGGCGATCTTGTGAACCTCGAACAGGACGGCTTCATCGATACCCATCTAGAATTTCTACTGTCTAGGGCAACGTCCGTCTTACCGGAGCAACAAGTTGCCCTCTTCACCGCCAGGCTCCACGATCGATTACGTTGGGATGTGGAATTCCTTCTGCCGCGTGATCTCAACACAGCAATGAGCCTCGCCAGGGCTTGTGAACGGTGACTGCTACTAGATCGTCCGCCTTTGGGACGTCGGGACTATCAGGGCGCTTACTCTGGTTTGCCTGACAAGGCTCCATCCCAGGAAGATACACAGTGGCCTACTGTTCGCCGCCATTTGTCCCGCATCGAGATGGTCGCGTCGCGAGAAAGGCTTGTGCTACCATTGTGATGAACATTTGACGTCGGGACATCGATGCAAACGCTTATTTTGCCTTGAAGTAGATGACCCTCCCGATGATGACGCAACGGGAGGAGGAGCCACTGCAATACCCTTCGATCCAGCTTGAAGACAAGTTGTCTTCGGACGGGGGCGGCGATGTTATGTGGCGTGACGACGTCAGTTATCTTTAATTTATGTGTGTTAATTTTTGTCGTAGTTAGACCTTGTTGAGGAGGCAAAAATTAGAACCAAGAAATCTCTCTCTCTCTCTCTTATTTTCTTATCTCCTATTTCTCTCTCTCAAACCCACGGAAGAAACGGTGAGTTTTGCCCTAGCAGCACACCGCACGATACCGCGGTCCGCTCGACGCCGCTCCGCCTTCCTCCTCCGCCATTGCTCCTCCGCCGGTTACACAATCCAAGGGGAAGGCCCATAACACTACCCTGCATCACAAATCCACCGTATTACATTCTCTTCCTGAGTATCCATAACTAAATGAAAGCCAAATGCTCTCTGAACATATTGTGATATGGTGAACATCAGAATGAAATCCTTCAGATTGATGTTTGGAATTTCTTATCATAACCATTATCATTGGTTGCGCTTTTGCATGGCGTCAACTCAAATGCCTTTTTGAAGCATCAAGGACCAAAGTCAAATTTATGCTCACAACTTTGACGTTGTTTTAGAATGCAAATTTTTGATTTTGCATGACTGATATCGCACGGGCGAAGTCTGTTCCTTGCAAGAGCAGATCCCATGCACGCCCAAAGCATATTCATGTTTGCTCAGATTCATATGCGCACCCAAAGAAACCACAAACGGGTGGAGCTTGTTCTCCCCCAAAAGCAATCGTGGACAAGTGTAGCACCGTGCACGACTGCTAGTATGCGTGTGTCGATATATAAATATATATACTATATTAAAAGGGAAATATATCCTTTGGTGAAACATTCAACTTTCCGATTTTACTCCTCTTTACTACAAAATTTCCAAAAAATTTAATTTGTATTTTTTCTTTTATTTTAAAATATGTGTTCTTCATATAAACAAAGTCCACAACTTATAATAAAAAAAAGTGCTCTCCCCACCACTCGCAAAACCTCATGTACACGAAAAAAACGAGCGACGGGAGGAGTATAGCGACTCAAGGGGTTTGCGAGCGGCGGAAGCGCCGTTGCGCCGGACCAATGTTATGGTTGTGGCACTGTCACGTGGAGCACTAGGGCCCCCTGTGCATTATCACGGTTGGGGTGTTGTATGTGTGTCACTTTGTTACTGTATGGAAATTAATTTTTTATTAACACATACAAAACCAAACTTTATAAATCATTGTAACTGAAATTGTGCCCCTCCTTTATAAATCATTCTGATTGAAAATAAAATATTTGATAAAGACAATGATAAATTTACATATTAAAC
Organism: Platanthera zijinensis; assembly: GCA_039513925.1. NCBI lineage: Eukaryota > Viridiplantae > Streptophyta > Magnoliopsida > Asparagales > Orchidaceae > Platanthera > Platanthera zijinensis. The sequence goes on along the minus strand of CM077081.1, from coordinate 16,388,335 downwards.
CAACTACAGTATACTAATAAAGAATGGTACACGACTAGAGTTAAAGAATATACATGCAGGTAAAACTTACTGTACAGCCCAGTGGCTTCGGGCACCCTTCAAAAAACATCAGCGTCTTTGTCAATTTTTTACCATTTTGATCAGCACTTCCATGCTCTTCAAATAATCTCTCGACATGGAACAAATCGCAATGGCCCAGTTTTGCAGATGAAAGGTGGTCAATTGAAGGGACAATCTGAGCACCTGTACAGCGAGATATGCGATCCAAAAGTGTCCTTTTTATATTCAAAACAAGAGAAATGTTCTTTGCAAGAAGATAATCTTGTGCATAACGAGACACAGATTTCTCAACAAGAAGGACATTTGGATGCTGAGCATCAATTTTAGCAACAGCCATCTTCAAGTGATCCATTTCCTGGGAACAAAAGACAGAAGCGATGAAGAAAATAAATTATTGAAGGAAAACATCCAACCTCCATTCTAAGAATACATGACAATAAAAATGGATGGTCAAGATCATTTTAATGGTCTTTTATGAGGATGATAAGACCACTCAAAGAACTTTTTTTTAATGTGTGTGAGCACGCACGGGTAGGCGGGTGCGCGTGTACGTCTGTGTGTGTACGTGTGTGGGTGTCCATGTGTGTGTGTGTCCGTGTGTGTGTGTGTGCCCGTGTGTGCGTGTGTGCCCGTGTGTGCGTGTGCCCCTGTATGCATGTGTGTGTGTATGTGTACATGCAGTGGCGAATGCAGGATAATTTTTATGTGGCCGAAACTCTAAACTATTAAAAAAATTGACAAATATGATAAAAGTGGATTTTATTATATCAATATCGCTCTGTTCGCAACATTAAATCTTAATTTATTGTTTATCTAATTCGTAGAACCTATTATCAGAAGCAGAAGCAGTCTTAAATTCTTTTTAAAAAATCTTTTATTTAACATATCATCATTAAAATGTGTTTATTTTAAATTTATATTTAAAGCAATAATCTTAACTATGTACCATATAATAAATATGGGAAAATGGATTACAATATTAAAATTAGTAAAAAAATACCACATATCATAAAAATGACTATATTATATTAGAATCGCTCCGTTCACGCCCGAATTAGCTCTGTTCATGCCCAAATTAGTTCCATTCGTGCTCAAAATAGCTTCGTTCGTGACTCGAAAACTCAAACACTATTTAAAAATATTGTCTTATTCTTTATTTTAAAATATTAAGATTACATTTTTAATCAATAATCTAAATTTATTATTCAATTCATCGAAGCACGCTTGAATTATTCTTTAATTTTTTTATTTGACATAAAATAATTAAGGGGTTCTATGAATTGCATAATTAAAATTATTTAAAATATTGCATTATTGAAAAAAAAAATCAATGAAAAGGTTCTAACCCACACCCTCACATGGGAGAACTTTAGTACCGAGCCTTGTACCACTACACCAACTTGATTTATGTTACATTAAAATTTCATGTTTTGTAATATTAAAATTAATTAACCAATTATACCCACTCTTGACAATAAGATTAAAAATTGTCAAAAGTGGGAATTTTCGGTGTGGCGGCTGCCTACACTGAGCCTAATATAGATCCGCCAATGTGTATATGTGTTACTACTACGGGAAGAATCTGGCTGGGAAAAGAGAAGCGCCAGCAGGAGGGTTAGAAAGAAGGGAAATGGGAAGAGAAAGAGAAGATTAGGGTTAGGGGAAAATCAGAAAAACAACATTCATCCAGCATAACCTCCAAACAAACATACAAGTCCCCTTATATAGTAGTGGGGCGCGACTAGTCCATAAAAAAAGACAAATACAAGCAATGCTGAAATAAATAAAATAAACTACTAAAGCAGCGGTCTCCTCCGTAGACCCGGGTTGGGTAACCGCCGTTCCACCCGGCGCGTATAGACTCGCCATGGTGTCTCGGATGTCGGGGTCATGTAAGTCCGTAACAATGCCGTCGCCTGGGAAATGTGTCTTGTCCTCAAGGAAATAGTCGGTAAACTGGACGGCAGAAATCATCCCAAGGAAAGCCAAGTCGCGTCAGAGTCGGGGCGACCGGTCCAAGCCACGAGAACCTCCTCCGAGGTGGGGATCGCCCGGAGACCGACACCGACGGTCCAAGATCGAAGCGGGGTAGTACGGCGCCTCCCAGGAGAGATCGAGGTTGGCCGGAAGATGATCTGTGGTGGTATGCTCGCCCACCACACGGCATAGTTGTGAGACATGGAAAGACCGGATGGATGCGGCTCCCGCTAGGGAGACGAAAGCGGTATGCGACCTGCCCCAAATGCGGACGAGGACCTCGAACGGGCCGAAGAACCGGGGGGGCCAATTTTGAGCAGGGGCGGCGGGCTACCGAAAGCTGGCAGTAGGGATGAAGCTTGATGAAACCCTTCTCCCCCACTTGAAAAGAGAGGACTCAGCGTTTCTTGTTGGCAAAGGAAACCATCTTCTGTTGGGCCCGACGTAGGTGGTGCTTCAGATGTTCCAGGATAGTAGGAGTAGCGCCGACTGCCGACCGCTTTGTGGTATGCGGTGTTGTAGGAGTACTCGACCCAACCGAGCCACTTAGCCCAACTACGTGGTTGCTCCCCTGCGAAGCAACAGAGGTACGTATCCAAACATCGGTTGAGGACCTCGGATTGGTCGTCGGTCTGCGGGTGGTACGCAGTACTCATGCAAAGATGGGTGCCCTGCAGATGGAACAGTTGATGCAGGGAGGAGGTGTGGGGGGCTCGGATTGTGATGAAGGGAGGAGGGCGGTTTTTGCTTATTGGGTGGAAGGGGTCGGTTTTCTTCGTAGAGGAAGAGGAGGGCTTTGGTAGCTAGAGGAAGAGGAAGATATGAAGGAGGGAGAAGAAAACCAAGAAAGGGGAGAGGGAGGAGAAGGCCGAATATTGCCTAGGGGGAGGAAAGAGAGGAGGTGGCCGAGAGAGATTAAAGAGGAGAGGAGGTGGAGGCTTTGGACTTGGTCGAGCCCTAAGGGGGTGGTGGTGGTGAAGGTGAGGGAGAATATTGAGGAGCAGGAGGAGGAGAAGGGAGAAAAGAGGTAGCCGAGATTGAGAAGAAAGGGGAGGGGGTGGCCGGCGGCCAAGGTAGAGAGAGGGAGAGAGGGGTTGACCGAAATTTGCCAAAGAGGGGGGGGAGGAAAATTCTCTCAAGAATCTCTAGGTTTTTTTCAATTTTTCATTCTTTTCAATGCTTAATCAAACAAAACATGGCTATATATAGCCTTACACCACTCAATCTCCTCCATACATATTTAGAACAAAATAAAAACAATTCCAAAATTAAAATGCATGAAAATGGAAGCAAATATATGATGGTTATAAGTATCCATCATAATTACAAAAATAAAAATATAATAATAAGATTGCTTAAATTAAAACATTGCTTAAATAGAAATTGCCATAAATAGAAATTGCATAAAATGATAAAAGATAAATAATAAAATATATAATTATAATTATAATTTATAATTATATATTTTATTTAAAATGGTGCCGGCAGACGTCGTGCAAAATATGAAGCGGCGTTGGCGAAGGAGCGTCACGGCATTGACGAAGAAGCATCGCGGCGTTGGCGAAGAGCGTCGTCATCAATTCTCCCACACTTAAAATCACTCATCTCGGATGAGTGGCCTGTGAGGGGGGAACAGTCAGAAGAAAGAAGCAACATTGGGGCAAGTCTGGCCATAAAAGTTGGAGGGTGCCAATTAGAAAATTGACATGAACCTCCCTCTGATACCAAATTGATGCAGGCTCATGATTTAGAAGAGAGATTTTCTTGAAAACATCCAACAGTTATATGGGGAGGAGGTGTGGTTGTTGTTCGGTTTTGTTCTTGGAGGAAGAGGGCAAGTGGCGGTTTGAATGGAGCTAGGGTGGCCGGCGGTTTGTAGGGAAGGGAAGAGGGGCTGAGAGAAATAGAGAGGGAGGGAGAGAAGAGAGGTTGGCGGCCAAGGAGAGGAGGAAGAGGGAGGGAGAAGAAAACCAAGAAAGGGGAGAGGGAGGAGAAGGCCGAATATTGCCTAGGGGGAGGAAAGAGAGGAGGTGGCCGAGAGAGATTAAAGAGGAGAGGAGGTGGAGGCTTTGGACTTGGTCGAGCCCTAAGGGGGTGGTGGTGGTGAAGGTGAGGGAGAATATTGAGGAGCAGGAGGAGGAGAAGGGAGAAAAGAGGTAGCCGAGATTGAGAAGAAAGGGGAGGGGGTGGCCGGCGGCCAAGGTAGAGAGAGGGAGAGAGGGATTGACCGAAATTTGCCAAAGAGGGGGGGGGAGGAAAATTCTCTCAAGAATCTCTAGGTTTTTTTCAATTTTTCATTCTTTTCAATGCTTAATCAAACAAAACATGGCTATATATAGCCTTACACCACTCAATCTCCTCCATACATATTTAGAACAAAATAAAAACAATTCCAAAATTAAAATGCATGAAAATGGAAGCAAATATATGATGGTTATAAGTATCCATCATAATTACAAAAATAAAAATATAATAATAAGATTGCTTAAATTAAAACATTGCTTAAATAGAAATTGCCATAAATAGAAATTGCATAAAATGATAAAAGATAAATAATAAAATATATAATTATAATTTTAATTTATAATTATATATTTTATTTAAAATGGTGCCGGCAGACATCGTGCAAAATATGAAGCGGCGTTGGCGAAGGAGCGTCACGGCATTGACGAAGAAGCATCGCGGCGTTGGCGAAGAGCGTCGTCATCAACAGTGTAGTCCAAAAAGTACTCAAGAAGAGTGGGTCCCGGTCGCTCACGATCGACCAAGGACACCTGTGGAGGCGCAACGACCCCCTGGATGAAGCTGTCGGCGACAATAGTTGCGGTATAAGGATGACGGAGGGGAAGGAAATGGGCGTACCTAGAAAGTGATGCAAGGCAAGTTAAATCAAGATGGTAGAAAAGTTGACATCGACACGCATGATGTCAATGAACTTCAAATTAAATCTGTATTTCTATTATGTATTTTATTTTGAGTTTACTTATGAGCTCACTCGCATTTTAAGTCTTATTTATTTTGGGTTATTACTTATGTAATATGGGTTTTTCATATTGTAGAATATATTATAGATCTTGAGCAAGCTAAGCCCAATACCATCCAAATCTAACATAACTTAGCCCACATGTTAAACCACCCTCTTTTCACATATAAATCAGCTTTTTTTATTAATATCATGATGACCACCATAAACCACCCTCTTTTCACACATAACCACTTAAATTTATACAAGTCATGAATGGCCAACAAAAACCACCTTCTTTTCACACATAAATCACTTTATTTCCTACATGTCATTATTATCCACCATAAACCATCTCCTTTTCACACATAAACCACTTTATTTTTTATTTTTTTCATGACATTAATAGTCACCACAAAGTTCTCCCCTTTCACACCTAAGCTACATTATTTTTATCATCATTCAAACATGTGACTAAAAACCACCATAATGATGGTCCAACCTCCAACCAAATACATGAACTCTAAAGTCACTCCCTCACCTTTCATGGCTCTTAAGATCTATAAATAGGCATGAATGCTCTTGTTGTAATCATCCTTTGAATGAATGAAAATTGCAATTGTTAGTTATTGCTACATTGTTCTTCTTTGTACTTTTCCCTCTGAGTGAAGGACTACTAAGAGTGAGAGTGTACGGCCCATGAAGAAGTACTTTCAAGGAAGGAGTAGGCAACGACCCGGCGAATGACTGCCCGATCGATACTAGCTCGAGTTATTCCTCAACTAAAAATACAAAAGTAGTTTGGCTGCGGTATTTCTCTTTCAAAGCCTTAGTATTATTCTTCTACATGATTGTAATATTAGACATTATCGGTTAGCAACTCATCACATGACACCAATTGTTGGCGATCGCATTTCCGTCTTGCTATTTGCTTTAAGGTCAACTTTCGTATAACTCAAGTGTTTAACGTAAAAAAACTTCGAATCTCCAAAGTAACTCAAATGTCATATTAAATCACCTCATAAAACCCCTTAGTCTACATCAAATTGGTATCAAAGCGAGGTTTCCCTAACTATTGTCAAGGGAACATCCAAAAAAAAGAAATTTTTTTGTTAACTCATGCATGATTATCTATACAAAAATTTTAAAATAGTAAATCAAAGTATTTTGTGCTAAAATTTTAATAGCAAGCTCTTTTAATCTTTATAAATATCTCACAAAAGTTTGAAGCTCAATTAAAATTTGGTATATTAAAAAAAATCTAATCATTGACATATTTTGTCTTTTTTTTTGCATTCACGCAAGCATAAGCTTAACTTTTTTGCTAAAACTCTTTTTTAAAAAGTCAAAAAAATTGAAACACTCAAGATCATAACTTTAGTGTATTCCCTAAAAACATACAAAATTTGAGCAAGAAACTCAAAGATTAGATATAAATCTCGTTGTTTCTTCTAAATCACACATTGTTGAATTCTGAAATTCATCTTGTTGACTATTTTATTAAAAAAATCATAACTCATAGAATACTTCTCCAAAAATTATGAAATAAAGTTTCATCTCTTTGTTTTGAAGTCCTCTATAACTTTCTAGAAGAAATTAAGCCCTAATATAGAACTCATAGTGGTCTAGAAATTAAGGTATGTGGCTTTATCATAGTTAAGAATTTTTCACCCTATAAAGTTTTCATCAATATCTACTCGCAGTGGTGCACAATATGCTATAAATACATCTATAAGCATAGAAGACATGTTACAAAACATAATAAAGAGGTTGGGAAGAATGGAAACTTCCAACCAAATTTTGGTGGATCGAGTAGAGACGCTTGAAAATAATAGTGGACACACTCCCACTAAGACACCCAAACACCTGATTGATCAAGATAAGCCTAAACAATGGCTTAACATTCAAAATTCTGAACTCATAAGAAGATTTATAAGGCCTCCTTACCATCAAGATGACCAAAGGTTTGGCAATAATCATGTTTTTCCGAGGAATCTAGAAAGAAATATTGATGACGACCTTACTCGGAAAGCTGAAATCGTAGCTCTAACTTTTGATGGAAACTTAGATCCTAGAGTCTTTTCCAATTGGCTCACTGATATAGAACAATATTTTGATTAGATTAATATTCGACCAAACTCTCAAATAAGGTTTGCTAGGTTAATGTTAAAAGGACCCGCTCGAACTTACTGGACAGCTGTGGAGAGGAAGGAGGAGCGTAAAAATCGGGAGGTAGGTAGTTGGATGGAGATGATAGCACTTTTATCTAAGAAATACCTTCCTGAGTCATATAATGATCAACTGTTCTCAGAATTACATGATCTTAAGCAAGGAACCTTAACAGTGGCTGAATATTCAGCCCGCTTTGATGATCTAATGCTTAGATGTGACATATTAGAAACTCTTAAGGCATCCATTGCTCGATTTAAGGCTGGGTTACGACCAAATGTCAAGGTCGAAATGACCATTCGAGATGTGAACTTTAGAGTAAGCTTCTCACATGTTAATTCGAATTGAGTCTTACCTTAAGACCCAACAACAACATAAATTTCATGCCTCCACTCAACGTAACCAAACAGTAAGGGTGGCACCATCCATGCTCACATCAACTATTTCTACATCACTCCCCGACCCTAAAGGAAAGGCCATTGCAGGGATATCTGGCTCAAAGTCAACTAACGGAAATACTAGTCCTAAAGCCATAAATATCACAAGCTTTAGTTGCAAACAAAATGGGCATTATGCAACTCAGTGCTCGTGTAACCTTCATATAGGATTTGAACCCCTTCAATCATCACGAATTAGAAGATAGTGAAGTAGAGCCATTAGAAGAAGACGGAGAATCTGACGAAGCACTTGATTCTAATCTGTTAGCAGTTGTACAGTGTATGCTTACAACACCACAGACTGATGAAGATTGGAAGCGCACAACAATATTTACTACAATTACCAAAATAGGAGAGAAGACATGCAAAATTATTATTGATAGTGGTAGTTGCATGAATGTTGTCTCAAGTATAGTTCTTATTAGACTAAATCTTACTACTGAACCTCACCATAGACCATACAAAGTTGCTTGGATAGATACAACATCCATATCTGTCTCTCAACGTTGTTTGGTGCAAATATAGTTAGGTCGATATAGTGAAAAGATATGGTGCGATGTCCACCCCATGGATGTTGCACATATACTTTAGGACGGTCATGGTTATACGATTTGGATGTGACACATCATGGACGATCAAACACATATACATTTGTTTTTGGAGGAAAGCGTGTAATCCTAAAACCTGTTAAATCTAAAGAAGATGCACCAAAACAACCAGTGACTTCATTGGCCCCTATTGAACATAAGTCACTTCATATCATTAATAGACATGAGTTCAAAAAGGAAATAGACCATCCACTTATGTTTGCTCTAGTTATCTTAAATTCATCTAGTATGGTACTTATAAACACATTAACATCTAAGGTAAGTAGGATGTTTGTCCAGAAGAGTTACCAGCTAAACTACCACCATTAAGAAGTATTCAACATGCAATGGACCTCGTTCCTGGATCTACGCTCCCAAACCTACCCCATTATCGGATGAGTCCTACTGAGCATGCTGAGCTCAAACGTCAGGTTGATAACCTCTTTGAGTCGAGGCTTCATTAGAGATAGTATGTCTCCTTGTGCGGCGCACCGAGGCGCAAAGGGCCCCTGGAGCTAGGCGCAAGATGCAGGCGCGCGCCTGAAGCACGTGAGGCGTAAAAATGAGGGGAAACGAAATTGAGCGAATTGGGCGCCCAATTCGCTGAAATTGTGCGAATTGGATTGAGTGAATTGGGCGCCCAATTCGCACAATTTCAGCGAATTGGGCGCCCAAGTGCGCCTAGGGGTGGCTCGGGTGCGTCTAAGATCATGTTTTTGCCCTTATCAAAAAAAAAATTTAATACCTTAAAAGGCCCGGGCGCGCCTTTGGCGCACCTGGGAGCCTGTAAGGCGCGCCTGGGCCCGCCTGAGGCGTGTCTGGTCGCGCCTAGGGCACATCGCCCGCCTCATCCTTGTTGAGGCGCGGTGGGCTACGCCTGGTGCTCCTGGCGCCTCAGGCGTGCGCCTTGACAACTAAGGTTCCTGCCCTTCTTACCCCTAAGAAGGATGGAGCATGGCGCATGTGCATTAATAGTCGTATGATAAATAAAATTACAGTTAAATATAGATTTCCAATACCAAGACTTGATGATATGTTAGATATGATGTCAGGAGCAACCACCTTCTCGAAGATTGATCTTCGAAGCGGATACCACCAGATCCACATGCGAGAAGGTGATGAGTGGAAGACTGCCTCTAAGACAAAAGAAGGGTTATTTAAGTGGTTAGTCATGCCATTCGGGTTAACTAATGCCCCAAACACATTTACGCGATACAGTATATATGTGCGCGCACGTACGCGTATGCGCGCACGTACGCGTGTGTGTCCATGTACGCGTGTATGTCCATGTACGCGTGTATGTCCATGTACGCGTGTATGTACATGTACGTGTGTATGTGATGCAGAACGGTGAAAAGCGCTAGGGTTCTAAACAGAAAATAATAAGCTTGCAGTCAAAATAAATCTCATTTCTTACTGTTACTGGCAGCAAGGCAAAGCACGGGCACAGGGTAAAATCGCACAGGCACAGAAGTTCGGGCAGAAGAGGAGAAGCAGAAATCGGTACAGGAAACTCGGCGACAACTAGTTCTGTCAGCACAGAAGAAGTTGACGGCAGTAGTGTCGCCGGCAGGGAGCAGGAGGGGCGGCGGCTGGATCTGCTGCAACAGAGGGAGGCGGACAGGAGGAGCGTCGGTGGCTGCGGGAGCAGGGAGGAGCCGGCGGCTGGCCGGATCTGCAAGGAGAAGGAGGTGGCGGGCTGGCTGCGGGATTCCTGCAGGAACTAATCAGCGGGCTGGCTGGAGGAGGCTGCGGGCGGCTGCTGCGGCTGGAGAAGACGGCGTCGGTGGCTGCGAGAGCAGTGCGGGCAGGCTGGAGATACAAGCTTCCTTGGAATCGGCACCAAGGAGGGCTGATGGAGATGAAGGCGGAGGAGGCCCTTGGCGTCGGCACGAAGGGGAGCTGCAGGCGTCAGCACCGGCGGCGTGACCGAAGGGTACGGGAGAAGCGACCGGCGGCCTTTTCTTTCCCCAAACTCTCGATCCCCTTTGCTGCAGCCCTAATCTCTTATTTATAATAAACTTCATCGCATCCAATGGTCCAAATTTGCCCGGATGGGGGCTGCATCAAACCCTGAAAATATACTCAAAATATATAAACTAATATATCATTTCGACTCGCGGCGACCCTCCGGACGCAACCGCGGAGTCGGATCGGCAATATGATCAACGGGTGGGGCCCGTTCCCCATCATTTTCCCCTTGTTGGAGAAGATTTGCCCTCAAATCTTTAGGGCTTCCAAGGAGGCTTCGCGGATGGTCTGCACTGTTTCCCACTGTCACCAATCATCAGATGAAAGCTTCCAATCCCAGATATTGGTCTCACGATATTGTAATTAATATAATCACTGCCTTTGGGAGGCTTGGCCAGCGGCCTCAATCTCAGAATCTGACGGAAAACTGTAGCAACTGGTAAGGGGGCAGCGCTCTTTAATCCTGCACTGCAAATGATCATATCGATCGGCGGTGTGAAAAAAGATATATCGATCTGCGTCTCAGTATCACCTGGGCCCCAATCAATCTGATCAAACTGCAACAAGTCATCACCATGTCCTACCCAGTCTGGGCTCATATCCAAACAAACTGATTTGCCCTCAGGGGCATTATCGAAAATCAGAAAAGGGTCCCTAGCCGAGCTGAGAAGTGACTGATCAAACCACTGTGACAAATCAATAAAAGTGAGCAAACGGCGCGAAGGCTCATAGGGCGGTACTACCACCATCAGACTGAATGTCCTTCTGCGCTCAATCCACTGGCGGGCAAATCTCTGAACGATAAGAGTAGCTCTCTGCACTGTCTGGTACCACTCTCTGTAATAATCCTCTCATGCGTGACTGAATCACGAGGACTGCTCTGGTCATCTTTTTGAAGGATCGGCGATGAATAAACCCTCAGATGTGAGACTGTATCAAGACTGGTGCTCTTCTCCGTCGCTGCTCTAAAATCTCCTTAGCATCATTCTCACGCCAATTCTTCACATAACCTGCCCAAATGACATCTTCTTTCTCTTCCCTTTCCCTCCTCTGCTTACTCTCTTCCACTCTAGCTTGCTTGTTTCTTTCAAGCGCAACCCAATGTCTCTTTCTTGGGGAAGGTGACGGAAGATCATACGAGTAAGAGGAATGGCGGACTGAAGGATATGTAGTAGATGACGGAGAATATGAATCGTAGGCATGGGAGGGGACTCGCCTCGATTCATGGGAATAAGTGATTGAAGAAGGGGAATATGAATCGTAGGCTTGACGAGAGACTCGCCTCGATTCATAAAAGGGGTATGCAATGGAGGGGACATATGAAGATTTATGCAAATAATAAGTAGCACGCGAAGAATTGATATTTGAGTGGAGGGAAGGGGGAGGAGCATAGGAATCATAATCCTCGGAATTATCAGAATCATAATAATAGGAGAGCATCATGGGTGTATGCAAAAGATTTTTGAGAACAGGAGAAGGATTGAAAATTTTGAGAAAACCTTTCAGGTTCCTCTGATACCAATTGATGCAGAACGGTGAAAAGCGCTAGGGTTCTAAACAGAAAATAATAAGCTTGCAGTCAAAATAAATCCCATTTCTTACTGTTACTGGCAGCAAGGCAAAGCACGGGCACAGAGTAAAATCGCACAGGCACAGAAGTTCGGGCAGAAGAGGAGAAGCAGAAATCGGTACAGGAAACTAGACGACAACCAGTTCTGTCAGCACAGAAGAAGTTGACGGCAGCAGTGTCGCCGGCAGGGAGCAGGAGGGGCGGCGGCTGGATCTGCTGCAACAGAGGGAGGCGGACAGGAGGAGCGTCGGTGGCTGCGGAAGCAGGGAGGAGCCGGCGGCTGGCAGGATCTGCAAGGAGAAGGAGGCGGCGGGCTGGCTGCGGGATTCCTGCAGGAACTAATCGGCGGGCTGGCTGGAGGAGGCTGCGGGCGGCTGCTGCGGCTGGAGAAGACGGCGCCGGTGGCTGCGGGAGCAGTGCGGGTTGGCTGGAGATACAAGCTTCCTTGGAATCGGCACCAAGGAGGGCTGATGGAGATGAAGGCGGAGGAGGCCCTTGGCGTCGGCACGAAGGGGAGCTGCAGGCGTCGGCACCGGCGGCGTGACCGAAGGGCACGGGAGAAGCGACCGGCGGCCTTTTCTTTCCCCAAACTCTCGATCCCCTTTGCTGCAGCCCTAATCTCTTATTTATAATAAACTTCATCGCATCCAATGGTCCAGATTTGCCCGGATGGGGGTTGCATCAAACCCTGAAAATATACTCAAAATATATAAACTAATATATCATTTCGACTCGCGGCGACCCTCCGGACGCAACCGCGGAGTCGGACGGCAATACGATCAACAAGCGGGGCCCGTTCCCCATCAGTATGTACATGTGCGTGTGTATGTACATGTGCGTGTGTATGTACATGTGTGTGTGTATGTACATGTGCGTGTGTATGTACATGTGCGTGTGTATGTACATGTACGTGTGTATCTGATACGAAGCATGGATACTTTAAAATGCTTCGCGCATTGGCTCGAACACGTACCGAATACGGGAAACACGTTTCCGAAATGCCGGAAACGCACCATTTAAATAAATTAATTAATTAAATCGAAATCGTGTATTCCGCAAGTGGGAGATAAGCGATCCCAGCGCGGAAGAGGGTCACGCAGTTTCGCTATTTAGATTACAAAATTTCTTTTCATGCACTCAAAGCTCTCCGTTGTCCCGCATCACGTCGCCATCAATAGAGATCTCTGTGTCGAAGCTCTCCCCCCTCTCTTCGTCGAAGCTCTCCCACATCCTTCCCGTAGAACTCCTCTCTTGTTGTTCTTCTTGCATCCATTGAAGCTCTCCCCTCCGCAAAAACCCTCATCTTTGGATTTTAACATACGTTGAAGCCCTCAGAGTTCCATCCGCCAACTGTTCTGCCTTTCCGGTGAGTTTGTATTGTTTTTTCAACCTAGTTTGTATTTTTCAACCTAATTTTATTCCTTATCTTTTACCCTCAATTCAAGGCTTTTGAACATTATAAATATCAATTGCTTTTAGAAAATTGGAGATGCATCCGAATATTGGAAAAGTAAAAGATAAATTCTGTACTGATTTATATAATATGATGTGAAGTGTGAACTATGAAATGAGAAAATAATTACATAAAATAGCTAATTCAAGAGCTATAAGATTAGAGATTATGATCAAGTAAGTAGCTTTAGAAGTTAGTATAACTGATTCTTAGTACTTCCACAAAATTACTAACTGAGAATTATTAAGGGTTGACATTTCTAAAAGATCTAATGAAAAATGGCAAGAGAATGCCATAGATTGGTTTCAAAAAAGGGTAGCTGAATTTGCCTTGAAGAAGATGCATAAAGATAACACTTAGTTTGGTGCAGTCTTATTAAATTCTTTTTCATTGCAATTCAAGATATGTGCACTTAGTTTGTTAGTTGTCTTATTTTTATATTAATTAATACTTATATTAGAATAATTAAATTTTTTTTAAACGCTCCTTGTATCCTTTTTTAAAAAAAAATTATGTTTCTAGTACTCGTTTCGTATCATATCCCGTTTCCATCCCCATGCTACATAGTGTGTATGTATGTATGTATGTATGTATGTATGTATGTGAATATATATTTATATGAAGCGTGGATGCATCCCCGAAGGCAGCATACCCGTATCGGATATGTATCCGGTGTCGGTACGTACTCGATACTCGACTGATACACCTATGTGGACACACATGGACTTAGCACACATTTTGCATATCGTGATAGGAGTCTGTTTTTCTAGAATAAACAAAAGTTGGCTCTATGCTACAAAGTGTTGAGACGTCCAATTAAGTTGTGTATCTGTACCGAGTATGATTCTGGTACTGGTACGTTTATGTTACAAGTACATGTATTAAACATGTTGATATGACACGAGTTATAAACAAAACGGTTAACTTGTCTCTAGACTAACCGGAGATTGAAGATGTTGATCTCCAACAATGAAGAAGAAGAAGAAAAAAAAAAGACTGATGTGTAAACTTAAGTTTAATTTTATCTCTTTTGGTTAAACATATAAGATGTTAAATGTTGTAATACTCACGAATGCTTAATGTTTGAAAACTCAAGTTATGTTGAATTGATGTGTGAACTTGTACTTCAAATTATGATTTATGTTTGATGTTTCGATGTTTTGAGAACTATTTATTGCACTTGTGATATATATATCATATTTGTTATAATGTATCATGTCGCACACGTATCTTTATTTTTTTAATTTTATCATACTGTCGTACTTGGTACATATCGTACCCGATGCCTGTACCTGTATCGGTGCTTCCTAGGTGTATCGATTTATATATATATATATATATATAAATTGATTGAATATGTACAAAGGACGGGGAAAGAGAACAGAGAGAAGAAACTCTAACAAACCTGCTGCAGTAAAGTATCAAAACAGGACAACAGATTTGTCACCCGTTGGTATTCAAGAGCTCCTCCTAGTATTAGAAGGCGAGGCTTCACCACCTTTGATGCCATGCGACGATGAGCAACATTCTTCTTACAAACGATTCCTTTTACCACCTTACTAGAAAACAAATCATGGGAACTTTATCAGCCATTCCATCCTTTGGTAAGAAAATATTTAGAGTAGGCATGAGCATAACAAGTAGTAGGCCTTGACCTAGCAATCTTATGAAATTATGTTAGGGAGGCTTTACTAGAAGATACTAAAGTAGAAAAACTTTTTTCAGGTGACAAAAACAACATGAAAATGCCATAAACTCTGTAAACTCATTAAACGGGTAAAATGATGGTAAGAAAGGAGAATCATCGCATACCAAGCAAAAAATGATGCAAAAAAGTATCAGTAACTTTGACCAACCTTTCATTGCGAGACCCACAAGCTATGCATTTGACCTTCACATAACCACCAGGATCCATACCTCCTCCCTTACTCGTGTCTGGCTTTAGCAGCGTTGCTGCTTCCCACGCTAAAGCGGTAATTATCTCCAACCATCCGTCCTTCTCAGACTCTTCACCAACAGGAAGGTTTTCTGCCTGAAGTAGTTGAGCTACTAAAGCCCTGAAATGCCCATCCACAACATTTTTCATGGCTTTCTTGTGTTCTTCACTTGCCTGACCTCTAGTCCGACACTCGCCACTACCAAAGCTGCTCGATTTGAGATACCCCCACTCTCCTATAGCATCTGCTCCATCATCATCATCAACCAGAGAAGACTCTTGCTCATCCTCTTCATTTTCAGGCTCAGGAGGAAGCCAAAGCCGTTCATTGTTCTCAATATCCACAGGTTGTTTATCTGTATTTTCTATACTATATAGAGCAGATGCAGCATTACACTCATGGCTATTATCACGACCCAACTCTTCAGCAGTTTGATCCTTCTCCAAAGAATCATAAAGAGACATGTCACCACGTACAGAAGATAACTTATCCTCAACATCATTAAATTCAGAACCAGGATAAACTCCATTTGAGCCGTAAACACTGTGAACTTCATCAAAATTTACAGGGTGAAAATAATCAGCAGAAGTATGAAAGTGTTGTCTTCCTAATTGTGAATGGCAGCCATCATACTCATCGTCCTCATCATCACTCCTGAAAGAAAACAAGTATGAAGTAAATAGTTAAATGCCCATCCGAAATGATCATGCTTCAGTAACAATCACTAGATTCATGAACTGACAAAGGAACATGCTTTGAGAAATCTTTATTAAAATGTTACATTTTTTCCAGAAATAAATCAAATTATGTCAAACCGTACTTTCACCAGTGTTGTGAAGTTACCATAATAAGTAAAATAGGTGCAAATTGTCTAAATTAGAACCAAGGCCAGATGGATGGTGACAGCAGCATTCCTACCTGAACTCTTCACACATATAAGCTCAAGGAAACTTTTTTCAGACAGCTAAAAAAAAGCATCCTACAGGCTTATAAACTAGATGTATCCAATAGAGAGTATCCCGGTAGGCTAGTAGGTATGGTATGATAAAATATCATACAAATACCAAATTAAAGAAAGAATGAAACAGCTACGGAAAATACCAAAACAGAATCAAAGAATGACATTATCACATTTAGAAGGATAATCTTTCATAATATATAAATATGAGATGTCATATTACTATAAATATGAGATGTCATATTACTATAAATATGAGATGTCATATTACCAAATATATGAGATGTCGTATTACTTGGCATTGTGACTTCTACTATGTTAATCAAGTAAAGTACATCACACAGAAGTTGTACTTCTAATCATAAAGATAAATAGTTCAGCCAGCTAGCGAAGTATGGTGACAGGTAATTTCAGGTATTATAGGAAGTAACATGGAAATGAACCACGTAGAGTTTATGCATTAAACAGGTGTTGTTAATAAGGGCTATATACATCAAGCAGATAGGCCAAAATCTGAGGTTTAATTTGATTTATTACTTTCTTTAATTTTTTTCAAACAATCATGAACAATTGTAGGGTGAGGTTTTGCCTACATTTCACCTTTATCGTGGGACCCTTCCCCAGACCCTCGTTGCACGGGGATGCATTGTTCACCGGGTTGCCCTTTTATTCATGATCAATTGTCCGCTTATGTCTAATTAGTATTACTTTCTGTTTTCAAAAAGTAATTGTTCTTTTATGTTGACTATGCACTAGATATGTTTTAATCTTTTATATCATATTAAATAAGACCATTAGATTTTAGATAATGAACAAGGATTGAATTGGCAAGATTGCCGCTTTTTTGCTGCCGGAAAAACAATGGACTCTCTCCCAGGCATAATGAGTCAGTGAAAATCAAGCCTACTTGATGTATTTGATAACGAATATCTTGCAAGAGTACTTAACATCAGTAAATACTCAATTGACTAACTCCCTAATTTGGTAGAGGAAGTTTGCCACGTAGCCAGGGATTCCGAGATAGAGAAGGGGAAAAGAAAAGAAGAGGAAAATAAAAGGAGAGAGGAGGAGAAGAGAAAATCCTTTGGGTTCCATTTTCATCATATTTCCTAGATAATTCAAATGAGAGATGCACATAAGCTTATATAGTGCATAATTCTGAAGTACGCAAGGGTAAACGGCAAATAACTCATGGCACAAAATATGTGTCAAAATAAAAGACAAGGCTGGCGGATGAGCTGCATCCGTGCGCAGTACTGGTGAATGACCATCGTCGAGTTGGGATCCGTGTCCACATCGCCTTTGTTCCGACGTCAACATATGTGTCGTGTGCTCATCTTCTCGTCCCTTGCTCTCTTCCGCGTTCGTAGCAATGCCCCCCTCTCAAAAATTTTCCTTGTCCTCAATGCATAAACAACATCCTGAACGCACTGCAACTGAGATAGCGGAAGGGCATCCGGTCGGGTCGGCTCTTCGTCGTGACGCAAGTATGCGGTAAAAGCTACTATCGTTGGCTGCTGAGATGGATGGGGGGGTCACTGGCCACTGGGAAATGGATGCCTCCCCTACCAACATGAAAGGGAGTCCCTCTTGAGTAATGTGCATCATCATGCGGGTCCAATTGACATACACGTCCCCGAGGGTACAAAACCACGTGACGCGGAGTATGACGTGGAGGCCACCGAGTTCAAAAAGTAGAAATTTGCACGAAGGGGCGGGGGCTCACAGTCATGTACAGGTCCGTACAGAAACCACCAATGATAGTATGACGGTTGTCGCCAAAAGTAAAAAATGAGAGGAGGTAAAGGAGATGGGAGAATGTCGAGATGTGTCACTAGGATCAGAGAGAGGAAATTGTGGCTGGCCCCGCTATCAATCAGCATGGCAGTGGAGTGTTAGTCAGGGAACCAGTGAGCGTCATAGTGAGGGGTCCAGAGGTGCCGCCAACCGCAGAGAACAAAAATTCAAAATGATGACGACATGTAGAGGGACTCGTGGCAGCAAGTGAGTCATCGTCCTCTGGGGATTTGAAATCCCTAAGGGTGATCTCAAAATCTTCCTCCCCAATGATGATGCAGAGCTCCTTCAGAGGGCAGTCGTGAGTCGAAACCTGTGTTTGGCTATGAAGCACCGACACTTCAAAATGCCCAGCGTGTCGGTGTCGGACTCTCCGACACTCGTCCGACTCTCCGACACTCGTCCGACTCTCCGACACTCTCCGACACTCGTGTTGAAAGTCCGACACGTTGGCTCATGTGGGACTCGCGTGTCCCGCTCAATCGGACACGCGTGTCCGTCTCAATCAGACACGCGTGTCCCTAAGCTAGCTACTCACGGTGAGTCGGGAGGCAATTGTCTTGGAAGTGCAATTTTGTGAAAAATATTTTATAAGTTCATATACAAGAGTGAAAGCACATTTGTTAATCATTGGTGGAAAAGGAATTGGAAAGTGTGTAAAAGTCTTAAAAAGTGATCTATTTGAGGTGAAAAAATCATAAGAAGAGATAATGTGTTAATGTTCTATCATTTTTTGACTTTTGGTTAAGTTTTGCATTTGAATATTTGATGAGTAATATTTAAACATGTCTTAGTTTATTTGAAAATTTGTTATTTGTTCATTTTTAATTTTTTTGTTAAATGTTTTAGGATTTTCATAATTATAAAAAATAAATATTTAATACGTGTATCCCAGCGTGTCGAAATATTATATTTTTTTGAGAATTTACGAGTCGCGAGTCGTGTCGTGTCGTATTGTGTGTCACGTGTCGGAGTCGGTGCAACATAGGTGTTTGGTCTCCTCCTCGTCGCCCCACTACCCTCTTCAGAGCTCATGCTTCCTCCAGTGATCTCCTCTGGGTGGTGACACATTTCATGTTGGTCCTGCTTGCCAACGAAACCCCCAGTCCCGCTCGTCTTCAAATCTCATGTATAGATCCGACGAAACTTGATGTGAGACGCCTCCATCGGCCAATACCGCCATCGTCCGACCACTCAAGGTCTTCCCCGCCATTGCTGGACCTCTATAGCCAAAATCGATCTCCCAAGAGCATTCATTTTCCTCTTTTCTTTGTCAAACTACCTCCGACGAGCCACCACAAGTATTGATCTTTGGTTCATCTATCACCAGATCCAATTATTGTTTTGTTGTGGATCCTCCAAATGTTTGTAATGCACGTATGATATACTTCGTGACTTATATCCTTGCTCATTTCATGTTAGTAGTATGATTTGTTTTTATTTACTTGATTTTAAACATCAAAGGATTGTCTGCCTCAATTAACATAGAACATATTTGTCGTCAATTTGAAATATTTTCGCAATTTGATTATTTACTTTCATGGTTGTGGAGCGTTGATGATGTTCATTATGTGCTTGTTTTTTTAGCTCATATGTGTGTTTGTGAGCACTAGATCAGATAATGCAAGCTATTATTCGTGAAATCTTTTTTGCGCCACACAATTTGAAATGATCACAACTTTTATTATTTAAATATCAAAGCCTTAGTTTTGGATTGCCTCACCATTACTCCCACCATTCCATGTATTTCTCACGAAGATTGCTACTCCTAATGTTCTGAGCTAGGAGAGGCATTTAATGGATATGTTTAGGACGGAGGAGTGAGTTCATCAATTATAGAGTGATTTACAAAACGTCAATTACCTTGTAAAAATACATGTAATCACAGAGGATAAATAATTCAGAACTTAACTTCTTAGTCCCATGTTCTAAATCCTAACTCATTTACGCACTCTTGCAATCACTTAGTGTTTGGAAGATGAAATATTAAAATCCTGAAGATTAGAGGCAGTGTTGTAGATGTCGGCCGACATGTCGACGTGTCGGCCGACATAAAGATTTTGGGGATGAAAACTTACGACATTGATATTTTAAACTAAAATGTCGTATTTGAAAATATCGCCCGATATATCCGTTTAACCCGATATATCAGGCGATATTTTGCAACCGATATAACGTCGAGAGTACCAAAAATATTTTTTTCAGTTTTTTGAAGAGACCAAACACCGGTTAAGGTGTTGTCGTATGACCTTGAGGTCACGGGTTCGAGTCCAGGAAGAAGCCTCTTGCAGAAATGCAGTGTAAGATTTGCCTACATTTCACCCTTGTGATGGGATCCTTCCCCGGTCCCTCGTTGCGCGGGGATGCTTTGTGCACTGGGATGTCCCTTTTGAAGAGACCAAAGAGAAATATTTTGTTTGTGGTACATGAGCAAAAAATGAGAGTTACGAAGATGAGAATGCTTAGGTGGATGTGTGGACACACGAGATTGGATAAAATTAGGAATGAAAGTTTCAGGGATAAGACAGGAGTAGCACCAATTGCAGAGAAGATGTGAGAAGCTCGTCTAAGATGGTTTGGACACATACAAAGGAGACCATTAGAGGCACCTGTTAGGCATTGTGAGAGTCTAGTCACTAGGCATGTTAAACGAGGGAGGGGTAGACCAATAAAGACTTGGAATGAAACTGTAAGGAAAGACATGATGTAATTAGGCATTAGTGATATTATGACAAAAAATAGGGCACAATGGCGACAAAGGATCCATATAGCTGACCCCGCTATAGTGGGATAAAGGCTTGAATGTTGTTGTGAATGTTGTTGTGAATGTTGTGTTTCATTTTGTGCATCTCTCTAAATCTAGTGTCAACTATTTTTTCATCTCGCTCTCATTTGGTGATCTTTATCTTATTTATTGCAGTCGACCGCTCTTTCTTGTGTGATTTATAAATATACACTACGTGTATATATGTTTATTGTGTAATTTATAAACATACATTATGTATACAATTATACATATTTACAAAAACTGTGTATATATATGAATAAATTTATTTAAATATTAAAATCCGACATTGTAAAATATCCTCAATATATCCCCCGCAATCCGACATCCGACATTTCAAACTCAAACCGACATGAACCCAACATCCGACATCTACAACCTTGGTTAGAGGAAGGGCCTCCATGAAAACAAGAAACGTATCATTACTTTTTATCTTCCTTACAGTCTCTACATTTTGATTGTTTGTTGTTGGTGGTGAATTATGATAATAAGTAACATCTAGACAATTTGGGTTACAACAGTCACTTGAAACTTTAAAGGAACACAAGACATATGTATCATCACATTCTCGATCTTTTCATTGATAGTGTGGTTTACAACCTTTAGCATGTATCTTTTTTTGATATGGTATCTACCCACATTAAATGACAAAAAATAGGGCACAATGGCAACAAAGGATTCATATAGCCGACCCCACCATAGTTGGATAAAGGCTTGAGTGTTGTTGTATCTACCCACATTAAAATGTTTTGTTCAATCATGATAACCTATATTGTTTGCAATACTTGTTGCAACCTTTTTTTTGTAAAACAAAACCATAGGCATCAGACTGTGTGCTTTCAAGTATTCTATTAACCATCTTAACTAGATTAATTCACAAGCTCCTTGAGCAAATTATATAAATTTGGTTGCTGCTCTTACTATCCAACTTTGAGTTGAGATTTCAAGCATCAGAATACCATGCTTACATGTGGGACATGTTACTTGATTTCCTCAAAAACACTTGGCCTTTTAAGGAAGCATTCCACAGACTATGTTGTGCCCACATGTCCGGATATTAAACTACCATAGCATTGGAACTTCCGTTATCTCTAACTAGTTTCTAGACGAACTGAGCACGGGTGTTATTCATGTAGAAACATCTTCAATGATCCACTTTCTTAGCCATTAACTTTGCAGTCTTCTTCCGCAAATCAAGGTTCCATGAATAGCACACTACTGTATAGTCAATTTGTAACCATTACTAGTGATGTTCAAGCTTATTGGAAGCCCCAGTTGTATGGGCATTTGGCCCATCCAACTCATGCATGTGTTCAACTCACAATTGGGTCATGTTCTTGCAACCCTATCTTATTGAGCCTAATCGAACTCTACTACATGTACATGCTTAATTCATCATTATGTAACAACAGTCTTCCTGCCACATCACTGACTGGACCGAGCAATAAAATTGAACTTCCGCTGGGTAAAGGTTTAAAGAGTGAATTCCCCATCGAAATTACAACAATATAAAGTTGGAAAAAGATTTTTGGGTCAATTTTGAACACGCTAAGAAAATTTAAATTGAGTTGAAGATCTAACAAGCTTATTGGAAGCCCCAGTTGTACGGGCCTTTGGAATTTTATTATGGGCCTACTCGGAGGTTGTCGAAGGAGTGGTCAGAGGTAGAGATGACGGTGACGGAGATAGTACGGGGCCTTAACTGCGACTGCTTAAGCAGGGTACGCTCAAAATAGAGAGCTTGCAAGATCTCATTCAAAGACGGAAAATAAACTATTCAATGCTTACTATACAAGACACCTAGTGTCCTTTAAATAGGACATTTAATAGACTTTTAATGGAACTAAATAACAGACTTGGAAATGCGACTAAACAGGACACCACATCAAGACGTGACATAAATAACGACATCATATAAGGACGCGACTTTAAGACAGAATAAATGCATATCAAGAAATAAATGCATAATAATAATAATAATAAATAATATCATAATAATGCCCATAACATCACTCCCACCTTGCAAAAAGAGTTTGACCTCAAGCACGAGGGAGATCAATGGTGTCTGCTTTATCCGACACCATCATCATCAGAGTCCTCAACGTGCAGATAGAAGAGTCGTTTGCACCGGTGGCCACGAGTGTGTGGCTTGTCGCAATTATAACATAAGCCTTGCGTGCGCAGTGCGTCGTTCCATCATATCGGCCTAAGATAGTATGCAAACTGGTGGGGACGGATGATCCTGAGTGCATCCTTGCGGAGTGTCGGAATCAGTGGGCGAGTAGGCCTACAGCATCAACTGGAAACGGCAGTCGCATAGCGTGGTCAGATTCATGGCAATCACTAAGTCTGGAGAGTTCTTAAATTCATAATCCAATCAGAGGCGATTGCGAAGTCCGACTGTGAAGATGGTGATTTGCATCTCTGGAAAAAGCGTAACGTGAATCAAAAGAAGCTGAAATTGTTCTAGGTAATCATCCACAACACTTGTCTGGCGTAGTGTCGTGAGGGTGCCAAGAGGGTGCTACGGATGGGAGAACAGAAACACAGGTTGCAAAATCGCATGAAGTCGTTCCACGTCAGACCCAGCTGATCGGTGAAGAGACGAGTGGCTCAAAGCAAAGCCGAGTAGAGAAGGTGGAAGGAGGCCAGAGAGAGTAGTTCAGTTGTCAGAGTTTGTTGGTGGCAAAAGAATTGCTCCCACCTAATGTGGCAGCCCAAGGGATCAGTTATTCATCTTGGGTGGGGGAATTCCAAATGAGTATAGCGCGGCAGAATAGCAGTTTCAGGACATAAGAGGGTTGGTAGTGGCGGCTAGTGAATTAGCGGCGGTGGCGGGACTTGACTGTTGTTGGAGTGATTCGTTGGTAGGGTGGTAACAACGAGAGGAGCGGTTGTTAGTACATAAAGCTTAGTGATGAGGGTGGTCATGTCATTCTGATTACGTGCGTCGGCGTACAGAAAGCTTACTTCTACTTCCCGAAGGCGTGCATCCATAGAAGATATAATTGCGTAGAGCCGGTTCACAGCATCCAAGAAATTTGGTGAGTCTTCCATATGATGATCATAGCGAGAGAAAGAGTGGGTGATTGGTCAGCTAGATTTCTCGGAGGCGGCCGGTTGGGCGTTGCCGCGAGAGTCGCGTTATCTCCCAATAGTGGCAAGAAGACTCCAAGTTGATCGCGCGGAACTCGATGGAGGACGAGAATTTGGCTTGTTGTGGAGCCAAAAGTAATTAATTACGCCCCCCCCCCCTCCAATTAGCCTGGCCCAAAAAAGAAACTGGTTTACCAGCACGGGAAGTAATGGACCACTTGAATTGAGGGCTTTAACATAAATTCATGGGTTCGATGAAGAAACTGCGGGTTGCGACGCTGGATTGGACCGGTTGTAAGAGTGAGGCACGTGCGGGGATGGCGAGCGGCGGAAGTCTTGTGTGACCTAAAGAAACAGCGACAAAGCCCTTGTTTTAGAGGACGTCAGTTGGCATGCGATCTGAAGGCGTAGACGCAGCAATCGTTGTTGTCGATCGAGAGGCATGCAATCCTGCCGAGGAGAGACGAAAGAGGCCCGACGAAGGCCCCGCAATCCTTACGTGCGTTGTCGTCGATAGAGATGATTTCTTCCCCAGGTCCTGCAACCGAAGGAAACAGAGGGTCGTCCCCTTGCAAACCCTATTGTCGACACCAAGGTATTTTTTCTCAGTGGCAGCAGGAGGAGAATCTACGATTGTCGGGCAATAACAAACACAGAAATGCTTTGACAGTGGGAGATTGTTTATGGGGAGTAGGAAAACCTCATAATCGTGGACGGTAAAGGTGGGTGGAAGGATCGAAGACTTTGATACGAAGTTGTCATGGACCTACTCGGAGATTGCCAAAGGAGTGGCCGAAGGTGGAGACGATGGTGGCAAAGATAGTACGGAGCGTTGACTGTGGCAGCCTAATCGGGGCTTGCTCAAGAGCGAGAGCTTCCAAGATCTCATTCAAAAATGAGAAATAGACTATTTCATTGCTTACTCATACAAGACCCCTAATGTCCTTTAAATAAGACTTGCAACAGATTTTTAATGGAAATAAATGACAGATTTAACCATGCGACTAAACAGGACACCAGATAAAAACACGGCATAAATAATGATATTATATAAGAACGCAAATTTAAGACAGAATAAATGCATATAAAAAAATAAATGCATGATAATAGTAAATAATATCATAATAATGCCCATAATAGATTCATAGACACAGTATTTGTCAGTATCGATAATGGTCAACTATGCAAGTGAAGTATAAGAGAAGGGGGTGCTCAAGATAACAAATAGCACATTACCCTTGATTTTCCGACTCACATCCTTCCAACATCATCGTATATATTTTTTGTAGTTTAAGCAAAACGAGCACAGGGTCTCAAGTGCACGATATCTGGTTAGCACTTAGCAGCGGTAATGCTTAGGTCACCGTATGTGTTTTCTTAAGGAATGTCTGGCAGCGAATGTACTTTCACCCACATAGTTTCCTCATATGTGAATATATTTTTATTTCATTATTTTATCCTTACTTTTTTCTTTATATTTACTAATTTAATTGTTTTCCCTTTTTTGTATTGTTTATTTTATGTTATTTTACTTTATTTGGTCTAGTAAGACATTATTTTATATATCCTTAGTAAATTGTCATTTGATAATTTGGATTATTTTGTCACTTGGGCTATTTCAAACATTTACTCAACAACATGAGTAAAGCTATAATCAGCATATATTTGATGTACTTCTAAAAGGCAATGAATAGCATTTGATAAAATCCGACCAAAAATTATCCTTTGGTCAGCTAATAATACTGTAGACATGAGGAACATAAGGCGCAAGTTCATATAAGACAGATTAGAATGCATCAAATACACACCGTATCATTCCGCTCCCAATGATGGCTTGAGATTTGCTTGCAATGTAAACATTAGCTTATTAAAATAATAACTATATTAAATGTTTTGACCATGTCTACAATCTTAGAAAAACAATTCGAGTGCAGGTTCATAGCATTGTAAAGTTAGAAACGTTAAGTACACTTCAGTACCTGTTCATGCAAAAACCATAGTCATTAGAGGCAGGATGTCCTGTACTGGAAAGTGAATCCATGTTCCCTCCCGGTATCATCATATCTAGCTTATCAGGGGCATGCCCGTTGCACTGACTGTGATTGGGGCTATGACCCGAACCTGACCCAAATTTTGTATTCTGATAAGGACCAGGAGAGTACTGACCTAAGCCAGTAAGTGTAATGCTACTAGCACCAGTTCCAGTGGACTGAGTGCTGACCAAGCTTGTTGTCGAAGGGGAATGGCTGAGGGCCGGAGTGGAGGTGGAAACACCAGCACTAGTATTCGTCATGTCCTGATCCCATTGCTTAAAGCAGTAATTGCAAACCCTTATTTTATGCTCACCTTCTTCCTGCATATTTCTCAAATCATCAAAAGAGGCTGGGACAAAGTTTGAGGTGCACTTTGCACAGAATATACGACCGCAGAGACGGCAATGGTGTCTCCGATTGAAAACAGTGAACTGTGAATCACACTCGTAACAAACCCTACAACTATCGTCTGGCATCCAGAAATCCCTCAACACGTTCGCCGGTGCAGACCTCCGCGGACTCCAGGATTTCACCATGTCAACAAGATCCGAAAACTTCTTCTGGCTCGTTTCCATTGGCCAGTCCCATGCATGGTTAGTAGGTGCTAATCTGTAACCTAGAAGCCGAATAGAAATGAATCCAACTGCGGCCAACTTCCTTCATTACTGAAATGCCTGATTCCAAGTTTTCACAAAACAACAGTTTCTGACTAGCTATGCAGATTTAGAATCCATGATAACAATATAACTCTCTTCCCAGTATAAGCCACTTCCATGAAAACCAACATCCATCTCTCATCGATCACCCCACGGGGAGTACAGCAGTAGGCATCAACTTCGCCCATAGCACATCTTCCGTGTTGCTTCAAAAACAAAATTGAAACTGATACGAACACGAAGGGACTGACTGGGAGTGACTGGCTTCGGATCCTATCAGAAACCCTAACCTCCAGCGACAGAAATGAACCGAGTGAGTGCCTTCCCCAAATCAATCCCAAAAGAAGGAGGATTACATCGCCTCTTCTGCAAAAAACAAAGAACGTCAAAGCAATCTGGTAAGTGGTATCGGCACGCGGCTCCAAGAGCCGCAAACCTCCATAAAACTTAATTTAATGGAGAAAAAAATGTAGCGATAAAACAGCGAAGAAGAGGACAGCTCATCACCTCCTGTACCCCGTGGCTCGAAACCTAACGGAATCAAAACCCTAGCCGCAATCACCAAACGGGAGAGCTGGCAGGAATCATAACTTGCCCTTTCGTTGTCTTCTCCCTTTCGCACCACTACCAGCCTTCTTCCTCGGTTTGCCTTTTCTGTTTTATTACTCCCAGACTTCATGTGAAGCGACTGCAATAATTTTTGTAATACGAAATATATAAAAAAATCATTAGCCATGCACGCCGCCTGACCCGATAGAAAGAGCGTGTGGCTACTGGCTAATATAGTAATAGTGGAAGCTCATAATCACAAATAAGCCAAATAAAAGGAGTGACTTCCCTGCCGCATACAGCAGGGCCCACCTTGCTAACGAATTTGGGCGTCAATAAAAAAAAATGCAAGCTTTATTTTTCAAGATGATTATTTGAAAACAATGTTGTTACTAGCAAATCAATATAAATTTTTAAAAAAAAATTAAATTTTATTTAAAACTTTCATTTTTTTCAAAATAACTCACTACATATAATGACATTACAAATGATTTCAAATATATTCATTCAACCACTTATGTTAGTATTAGAAATGAGTCAAAATGAAGCAAAATTTTGTTTAGTATGTCCAAAACTTCCTTTTCAACAAAATATCATCATCTACACCAAAATCTTTAAACAAAATATCGTTCGTTTAGAAATATATTTGATTTATAATTTTTATAAGGGTGTGTTGTATATACTGTTAGAAATTTGATATATGTATATATATACATATAGATAACATTTTTTAAATGAAATGCTTTTATTTGAGTCTTTAGGTGTTTGGTGTTTGAGCTCCTTATTTTAAAGGAAAAAGCTCCAAAACCAATTGGAGGGAATCCAAATTTTTGGAGGGAACCCCTCTTTCCTAAAAGATGAAATCATATAGTCCCACATTGCCTACAATCCTTCATGTATGAATATTTATAAGTAAAGTTCTTCCTTTCTACTTGTTCAAAGAACATAAGGAGAAACTATGAACCACACGCGCGCGCGCGTGCACCGCACCGGATTTTGGATTTGTTAATTTTGCTCCAAGTAGTTTTGACTCGGCTGAACAGTGATTTCGTCGAGCTGCGGGCGTCGACCGCTTCTGTTTTCGTCGACCGCATTACGCCTCTTGCTTCAGCGATTTCGTCGGGCCGCATTTCGTCGAGCTGCGGGTTCATTTCGTCGACCGCTTCCGTTTTCGTCGACCGCTTCCGTTTTCGTCGACCGCTTTACGCTTTTCGTCGGCCTCTTGCTTCAGCGGTTTCGTCGACCGCTTCTCTCCAGCAGTTTCGTCGACCGCATTTCGTCGATCGCGATTTCGTCGACCGCATTTCGTCGACCGCTTTTCTTCAGCATTTTCGTCGACTGGTTTCCTAAATGCCTTTTGTCGAGCACCCTTTTACGTCGAGCTTTGATTACGCTGACGTTTCCAATGTTCTTTCTCTTTTATTTACATACCTTTCATAACCGTCAAATTAATGACGAATTTATTTCTTCTATTTACCGAGATTTCAAAAAAAACGCCTACTCAGGAATCGTTTTATAGACGATATTTTCTTTTCCTTTTGAGGTTTTGGCATACGCTTACTGTTCTTGAATTTTGATCTTCTTCACATTTGCTTCATCAAGTGGCGGTTCAGGTATTCTGTGCTTCTTCGGTGTCCGCGCACATCGAAGTTTCGGGATCTAGCCGGGTGTTGTACCTTGGAGGAGTGAGCATCGGTTGAAAGTCCTGTCGGAGGGTGGTGCAACTTCTTTAGGGCAGTGATCACACGCCTTACCCAGCCTCGATTCTAAACTAAAAATTGTATATCTCTCCTTCTCTATTTAGATCAGTTTTAAAAGATCAAGATTTTTCGGATCTATATTTTACTGCTGTTATTTCTTGTTTTCGAAACGGAAAATATATATATATATATATATATATATATATATATATATATATATATATATATATATATATATATTACACTGGATTAAATAAAAAATTTATTCGAACATATACGAGTTAAATGTATATAAGAATGTACGCATTTTTTTAAACTGCGTCTTATACGTACATTTTCATGAGAAGTGTTCAACAAAAAAGGTGTAGATCTCGACGATATATACAACTTTCATGTTGAACACTTTTTGATTTGAAGCAATTTAGACCACCAATTTTGCTCCTAAAAAAAGTCGCGCCGAACATATGTACGGACGCCAGGTTCGGCGTGACTTTTTTTGGGGGTCAAATCAGGGGCTTAAAAAACTTCAAATTTAAAAGTGTTCGACATGAAAGTTGTAGACCTCGACAAAATCTATAACTTTCATGTTGAACATTTTTTTATTTGAAGCAGTTTAGACCCCCGATTTGGGCCCCGAAAAAAGTCACACCGAAAATATGTACAAACGACTCGTTTCGTGTGTCTTATTTCGGGCCCAAATTGGAGGCCTAAACGGCTTCAAATCAAAAACTTGTCAACATGAAAGTTGTAGATCTTGATGAGATCTACAAATTTCATGTTGATCATTTTTTCAAATGAGAAACATTTGGGGCTCAAAATTCAAAAATGCAAAAATTGCAAAAAAAAATAAGATTGGAATGCTAGTAGTCAGGGGCGGACCTATATGTGGACACACCCGGGCACTTGCCCGGGTGTTATTTCGCGAATTTAACCTAGGTTTCCGCCTTTTGCGCTCTATCGGCGGTATCGGCGCGGCGGGTTTCTCGCGTTTCTCAGCCGGAATTGGCGGGATCTTCTCCGCCAGTATCGTATTAGGGCAGCAAGTCACGGAATCAGCGGGCAGTGACTCAACCCCTCAACGACCTCTTCTTTCGATCACGATCAACGACCCGACAGGCGACGCCGCGACGGGCGACGGTCGACGGCCGATAGGACAGGCACAAGTGCACAACGATCCGACGGCCGACGGGACTCGGGAAGCGGCTGGAGTGTTGGACTGTTGTCGTGCCACCCGCGTGCTTTCTTCTTCAATCTTCCGGTCATCCCAGTTCCCAGAAAGAATCCCAGTGGCCAGTGGGGCAGTGTGCGCCGCCGCAGTCAGCAGTGCTTTTGTAATTTGTAGTCTTGTTCCTAGTGAGTTCTTCTCTCTTGTTCCCAGTGAGTTTTTCTCCCCTGTGGATTATTATTCCGATCATGTAACCATTTCTTTGCTTCCTAATTTCAGCGCAAGTAGCTGTTCCGAATCCAGTATATCTGACTATCTGAGGTACGCAAAAAATTAATGAATGTGATTTTAGATTGCATTGAAATCTGAATTGCAGCCTTCCGATTGTTACATTGTTGAGATTGTTGTTGATTTGGCCAATTGTTGTTTGAGGAATGAGGATGTTGTTTCATGTCTGAGTATTGTTGTTTCATGTTTGAGTATTTTTTATATTGTTTCTATCAAATGTACACCATGTCTTTTCTTAAAATTTTATTCCAAGTCTTTACTGATCAACCCCTCCCCAATTTAGGTACTAAAAGGGCTCTCAGATCGAAGGCGTTCTTCCCTTTTCAAAATCCAAAGAAGAGAACCGAGAGGTAATCTCTTAATTCGTTGCAATTTGAATTATATTTTTGCATGTCAATCAATTTGGTATTTCACTATTCAGTGGTATTTCATTTAGTTTGTTCTAGTATTTTTTCATTTAGGATTTTTGAATTTAATTTGCACTATGTCAGAGTTAATAAATTCGATGGAGAGGTTTTTTTTGAAAGTGGGTTCAACTTCAAGTCAGAATACTACTATTAAAAGTGCACAAGAGACACCAGATTCAGATAATAAAAGGCTTCGAGTTGAGTTTAAGCTTGAGGACTTACCTTCGGATCCTGGTTTGAGACATCCCATAATCTCTTATGATGTAAATCTACACGACACTATAAGAAGATATTATCTGCAGAATGGACCTTGTCAACCTTTTTTAGAGAGTTTCCCTCAAACTGAAATTGGAAAAAAAGCTCGTCGGTTCAACAAAAACTGGTATAATGAATTCAAAGATTGGTTAGAATACAGTACTGAAAAAGATGCAGCATTTTGCCTTTTTTGTTATGTCTTTCCTCAAAGAGGTTGTGATCAAACTTTTGTAAGTCGTGGCTTCAGGTATTGGAAAGATAAGACTATACTTGAAAAACATGTTGGGAATCACAATACTGCTCACAATGGCGCAAAGAGAATGTGTGAGAATTTAATGAACCTTAAGCAGAGTATCCCAATTGTATTTGCAAGGCAAGAAGAAACTCAAATAATTGAATATCGTACTCGTTTGAATGCATCTATTGATTGTGTACGTTTTCTTTTACGACAAGGAATGCCTTTTCGTGGCCATGATGAGTCCAATGAGTCAAGCAACAGGGGAAATTTTATTGAACTTCTGGATTTTTTAGCTTCACATAACAATGATATTAAATCCGTGGTCTTGAAGAATGCCCCAAATAATTGTCAGTTAACATCACCAAAAATACAAAAACAGATTGTTTCTGCAATTTCAAGTGCAACTATTGACATTATTATTAAGGATATTGGACAT
The DNA here is from genome assembly GCA_039513925.1 of Platanthera zijinensis. NCBI lineage: Eukaryota > Viridiplantae > Streptophyta > Magnoliopsida > Asparagales > Orchidaceae > Platanthera > Platanthera zijinensis. The sequence continues at coordinate 16,356,849 of CM077081.1, read as the reverse complement.
GAATGTTTTACAATCTTAGTGGATGAAGCTCGTGATATCTCAACTAAAGAACAAATGTCTATTGTTTTGAGATATGTTGACAAAAGAGGTAAAATTATTGAACGACTGCTTGGTTTTGTTCATATTTCTGATACTACAGCTTTATCACTCAAACTTGCTATTGATAAAACATTTGCTAAATATAACCTGAGTATTTCAAGGCTACGAGGACAGGGTTATGATGGAGCCAGCAATATGAGAGGTGAATTTAATGGCTTAAAAACATTGATAATGAAAGAGAATAGTTCAACTTTTTATATCCATTGCTTTGCCCACCAATTACAGTTAATATTAGTTGCCGTGGCAGAAAGACATTCTGAAGTTGCAGAATTTTTTTCATATGTTACCAATGTATTGAATGTTGTTGGGAGCTCTTGCAAACGTCGTGATTGTCTTAGAGCATTGGAAATTGAAAGAGTTGCTCATGAAATTAATTGTGGAGAGTTAGATAGTGGGAGAGGACTCAATCAGCCCCTTGAAATTAAGAAGGCAGGTGATACACGATGGAGTTCACATTATGGCACTGTTCAGAATTTCATTCGTATGTACTCATCTATTGGCAACGTTCTTGAAATTATTGCACGTGAAGGAACTGATGGAAATCAAAGAGGAACAGCAAATAGTCTTTGGAAAAATATGAGGACTTTTGATTTTATCTTTCTCTTGCATCTGATGAAACAGATTTTATCAAAGACACATGAATTATCACAGGTACTGCAAAAAAAGGATCAGGACATCATCAACGCAATGAATTTTGTTAAAATTGCAAAACAAATGTTATTCAATATGAGAAGTGTTGATGTTCAGTGGGAGACTTTTCTCATTGAGGTATCAACCTTTTGTGTAAAACAAAACATTGATATACCAAACATGAATGACAGATTTTATCCAGCAGGGAGATCAAGACGTACAGCACGGGACATTACAACTTATCATTACTTTCGGGTTGAGATTTTTAACACTGTGATTGATATGATGTTGAATGAGTTAAACGACCAATTTAATGAAGTAAATACTGAATTACTTCTTTGTATTACATGTCTTGATCCTAGTGACCATTTCATCTCTTTTGATAAAGAGAAGTTGATTCAGCTTGCAAAATTTTATCCATGTGATTTTTCTCCATTAGATTTGCAGTTCCTTGACGGTCAGCTAGATACATATATATTTGATATGCGGTCTAATGAAGCATTCTCACAAGTTAAAGGTATTAGTGGGCTTCTTGAGAAATTAGTGGAGGTTAAAAAACATGATTGTTACCAGTTGATTTATCGAATGCTAAAGTTAGCTTGCTTGCTACCTGTTGCGACTGCTAGTGTGGAAAGAATGTTTTCTGCTATGAAGATTATCAAAAGTCGTTTGAGAAACAGAATGGACGATGAATGGATGAATGATTGTCTAATCACATATATTGAGAAAGATATTTTGGACAAAATCACTAATGAAGAAATTATTACTCGTTTTCAGAATATGCATCCCCGAAAAGTTGCTTGCTGACAGGTTAGTTCTTTTGAATTCACTATTATGCAATTTCTAATATCACTTTATATTGTTATAAACTGTAATGAATGTTAGCAATACTTATTAAAGTATTAAATTATCTTTTTTGGCAATTTAATTCTCTAATTTTAATTAAATTTATTAGTGCCCGGGTCATGCAAAAATCCTGGGTCCGCCACTGCTAGTAGTAATTTTTGCGAAGAGAAAAAAATGCAAAAAATGATTGAATCTGTTTTTTTCTGGTTTGCTAGTAACGAAAGTGGGTTTGCTAATAATAGCACCCTAAAAAAAAGCCATTTGGGATTCCGATCTCCGAACCCAATTAGTTTGCATTATACGGTTGCCTCCCCTTTGCTGCAGTCACCCCGACGTCCGCTCCCAGCCCAATCTCCTGTAAAATTTTATTAAATGGGAAGGTCGCAGAAACACTCGACCAACGAAGTCAAATAAATCAGTAATAGATATAAGAATAAAAAGTGATATTGAATTAAAAACAAATTTTGAATAACCCCCCTTTACTTTATAGTAAATCTGAATAACCCCCCTATTTTTTAGAAATAGATATATAACCCCCCTTATATTAACTTGTTAAAAATTATGGGGGTTATTCCCTTATTTCTAAAACATAATGAGGGTTTTCAAAAATGCGAGTTAACTTATTCAAACATCGTTAAGAACACAATCAAGTTAACAGTATTTCCTTGGATCACATATTTGCAATTGATTCTATGGGAAAAAGAAATTGTTAAAATTAAACAAATCTATCATGCGAAGGTAACAATAATAATTGGATGGAGCAGTGGATAAAACTTATGAAAATGAAATATTTAAGATGCAAGCAACAAAAATGTGATTGCTTTCGTGGTGACTTAAATAGAACGGTAAGTTCAAGAAAAACGGGTTAGGAGAGATACCAGGTGACCATAGAATAATATTGTAACTACCTATTATATAAGTTGGCGGCGTCACAATTATATAAATGAGCATAAGATTCACACATAAGCATATTGTTTTTTTAACTAATACTAGCATTAGAGGCAATCAGGAGAGAACAAAGATCATACAATCAATAATTATACAATCAATACCAAAACTTCCCCTGGAAGATAACAATCAATAGCATATAGTTGCACCCCTTTTATTTATTAAATTACAAAAAGAGCTCATACAAAAACCTGGGTATTCTCACTCATTTCTCAGTACAATGATTGGTTAACATTCCCTATAATTTACAGCATATGATTCAAAGCAATCTCACTCGTTTACGCAATGAACTTCTTCCATATTCAAAACAATAAAAAAAATTTAGATAAAGAATTCAATTAGCCGTACTCGTATCCACAGACATTGAACTACTGATCATTGAAGATAACAACATCAAAAAACATACATTGAGTATGCGTAATATATTCAAAGATTTGTATTAAAAAAACAAAAAATAGATCATATTGGACTACCCAGATATGATCAAATAATATCCAAAAAGTTACAATATGTTTTTTTCTCAAAAAAGTCAAATCATTTAGAGTTGGAATCATCTGGAAAATCATTGTCTATTCTCATTTCTAGCATTGTATCACAATGCGCTGATGATTCTTGAGTTGAAAATGACTTGTTATATACAGTTTCTCTTGTAAGAGCAATAGATGAAGCTCCATATGTGTTTTCCATCAAAAAATTAAATCCTATAATTGGATCCCGCATAGCAAAAGTAATTAAAATATTATCTCGTATGAATAATATTTAAACGATATTTAAGCACACATGTACTCTCATATGTCACATAAGTTATAAGCATACTTTCAAAAAAAAACGCTAGTTTGTGTGGGCTGAGTAATCAATTCTTGCATGTGTGAGCTCCTAAAATAATAAATTTCAATAAGAATATAACTCATCATACAAGTTATAAATTCCAAATAATATCCACAATGTATGAAATTGTATTACCATGAGGCTTCATTACATGTTTATTGTTCTTGATTTGTATTTGCACTCTCTCTTACTTCCTTTAGCTTCTTTTTTTTCTTTTTCATCTCTTTTGGATTCCTCTGAGATTATTATCAAATGAATTCTGTACGAAAGATCTTGCAACATTCGCACTGTTAGAGAAAACAAATAAGACATAAAATGTTTGAAATAACAATATATAGTAATATATCTTTAAGAATATATACTAACATCTTATATGTAGGCTTCCTTGTATACTTTCTTTTTTGTTTAGGTTCTCCTTGTACAATTTCATCTACACTGTATACTCTGCCTATTACATCACATTTTGGTCTTCCTCCTTTGGATTTGCTCTTTGGTGGCGGCACTACATGTTCATTTTGGCATGTCCTAATATTGTGCCCATGTTGTCCATAATTTTTGCATTTGATAGTTTCCTGAGTTCTTAGCATTTTCCTTTGATTAGTTTGCTCAGTAGGTCCCTTCCTTCTTTTTCCTTTTGGCTTCCCAGGCGGGTTCCTCCATGGTGGAGGTAGCATTTTACCACTCATGAGATCATCCCACAAACTCTCATTAGGTATTGGATGTATGATACCAGACTAGGCAATGAGATGTTCTCCTTGTAATATGTTGGATGCACATACTCTTCAACTCTCAAATTGTACGATGTAATACACTTCAAAACATGTAAACAAGGTATACTACTAAGTCTCCATATTTTACAATCACATTATTCTCTTGGGTCATTACATAATACACTAATCCGATCAGCAGCATTATTCTTGAATCTGAAGTCGTAGAACCTCTTGATAGCATCCAATCTCAGTGTTTCTCTAAAATGTCTCGCATCATCAAATCTATCTCCAACATGTATTAGTGGTTGGATGTCAGCCCTATTCCAACGAATTATGTCCTCTTCAACATTGATTTTACCTTTTGATTTGTCTCGCAGCGGCATGTTATCATGTAATTCCGTCATCCTTAGTCTTCAAGTAGGAAAGAAGTAGTCTTCTTTGGCTATAGGCTTGAACACCTTCTCATTTTCATACTCTGACTCCTCTTCAATGTAGTCACCCAATATAGGATTATACTCACTATAATGAGTATTTCCTAGGACATCTTCATGAAGTGAAGTTTTCATGTACAAGTGGATAATTTGCATTACATTTCCAATTTGTGGTTTTTGATTTAACACCCATCTGACATGCTCATCATTTTGAAGGTGTATCAGCTCATCATGTTTTGTCTTGTATATAATACTATAAGAATTTTCATCAACATAACCTGCATCCTTACAAACTCCTTTGATTTTGAACCATAAAAATTTGTCTGCCTCAATCACATCTACATGAATTTGTCCACCGCAGTAGTGTTTAGTACATGTTTCAAAACAGCATGCATGATGGATTTGGAGCTCTATATTTCTCTCATTCATCTCTTAAATCACCTATAAAATAAAAAAAACAAGGATGAGTATAACTAAGTAAACAAAATTCAAAATCCAACCTAAGAACATGCACAGTTCACCACATTGCAATGGAAGGATGACTATAACTAAGTAAAAAATGCAATGGAAACAGGTACTGTGCATTCTTCTTGAATCAAGAACTGCAAATGTGGTGAACCTTACATTACAATTCACCATATTGAATCAAGAACATGCACAATTCACCGTAAATGTTGAAGTAAACATAACATGTACTTAGTTAGAATAACTAAGTAAAAAATGCAATGGAAGTGTTGGCGCAAAGAATCCAAAATCCACCCTAGGAAAAACACTTAGAAATTGTACCCTAGGAAAAACAAGCACAAATTTTCGAGGCAAGCAAAATGCACCCTAAGAACATTGCATAGTTCACCACATAGAATCCAAAATCCACTGCATTTTAGTTCGGTTGGGTACCTTTGATTTCCACCAAGCTTGAAGTGGATGCAATGGAAGTGTCGTCGCAGGATGTAGGTCGCCGCTGGATGTAGGTCGCCGTCGGATGTGGGTCGTCGCCGAATGTAGGTCGTCGTCGGATGTAGGTCGTCGCTGGCTGTGTTCAGCGGTGGAAGGTGTTGCACCAGCAGAGCGAATGAGACGAGCTCACCGAAAAATTTCGCCTCTTTCTCTCATACGCGGGAATGGGGAAGAAGGGGCTACGACTAGGGCAAAAGATTTCTAACGGTGTTTACTAGGAAACTAAAGGGGGGTTATTAAGCTAATTTTAATATTCAGGGGGGTTATTAAGAAAGAGGCATAACTTCACGGGGGTTATTCAGAATTTGTTCTTGAATTAACTATCATCTTTACAAAGCAAGACATACATTGCGAGATATGATTCCGCAATGCACCCAATATAGATCACCAAAAAACAGACAAGTACAAAACTGGCGGACAAACCACTGTAACCTCCTAGCCGCATGTCCGCCCTGCTAACCGCAAAGCTGCGCGAACTGCTTTATTGACTAATGAAGAAAGATCATTGTCCCCACTTCCTAGTCTTCTGACCGCAAGGTCGCCTGACCGCAGAAGCCGCCGCGAACAGGCTAAACTGGAACTGAGTTATCTGTCTACAACTCGTATTCGTCTAACCGTCAAGGTCGTTTAACCGCGGAGTAGAACGAATAGCTTATTCGAATTGCTAGTCAGTCCGCCAAAGGCGAACTGATTTATTTAAGCTGAGAAAATTGTCAAGTAAGAAGACCGCCTAGTCGCCGAACCCGCGACCTGCTGCTAACTGTCGCCGACTGCTACCAGTTATCTGCACTACCTCCTCTAACTTTGTTGTCAGAACCAGTTGTCTTGTTGCTCAGTGCTAGCCACACAATCTGCAAACACGGCAAAAACTGGTCACTTCTATTCATCGTACAGTTAGAAAAACTTAACCGTCGAGTTTAACTCAAGCTACAGTTCATACAGTTCTCATTATTTATGACAAGACCAACACCCCAATTTATAGGCAGGCAAGCAAATACCATCACCGCTCAGGGGGATATTGTAACCATCGGTGATATAGCAGCTAGCAGTACCAGTCCACCTAACATGCGGAATGCCAACACCAGACCACGCACGATTAACACTATCAGTCCGCACAGCTATGCGGGTAGCGCCCTCAGTTTGCGTGAACTTAAATATCCAAGCAAACAGTTAAGCGCCCTGAAACCCAACCGTGCTAGCGGCGGTCTGTCGATCTCCACGTTCTCCCAATCAAGACTGCGCAGTCCGCGGTTAGCAAAAACCACCCGCGCGGTTAACTCTCGGAGGTCTCTGCTAAGTCAGACTGTGAGAACAAGGATTGCCAAGAACCATCCTATTTGTCAAAGCTTATTCGCGCAAGTCACGCGGTCTGTGCGGTCTGCACCATTCTGACAGCCCACTTTCAACTTCAATATATTCAACACTCCTCATTGAAGTGGGAAGTGGAAGTCAGACCAAGCAATTCTCGTAACCGCACAAACGATCCCTTTGACAGCGGCTTTGTGAATGTTTGCGACATTATCATGGCTCTGCACATACTCTACCATCAGAGATCCCTCCAGCACCTTCTCCTGAACGAAGTGATGCCCAATCTCGATGTGCTTTGTCCTCGCATGACCAACTGGATTTATAACTAGCTTGAGATCACTCACGTGGTCACTGCGTAGCAGAGTGGGATCTCGCACCTCCTCATGGATGTCCTCCACCAATAACCTCAGCCAAATGACTTCCTGAGCCGCCAAGGCAGACGCCTTATATTCTGCTTCAGTAGTGGAGATAGAAATAGAATTATGTTTCTTGCTGCACCACGAGATAGTTGTCGATCCACACATAAAGACGTATCTAGACGTCGATTTTCAATCGTTGGTATCTCCCCCCTAGTCAGCATCTGTGAACCCATGTAGGTTGAAGCTTATGTCCCTGTTGTAAAAGACTTATATCTGAGGTGAACTTCACGTATTTTAAGATACTCTTTGTCGTCATTAGATGAGACTTTCGTGGCTTCTACATATATCGACTTACTTGCCCCCACAACATAAGCAATATTCGGCATCATAATCATCAGGTATATCATGCTCCCAACCAGATCCCGGAAGACCAAGAGATTTGGAAGAACTCTTCCCTCATCACGTCGAAGCTTCAGACCGACTTCCAGTGGAGTAGAGTTATTCTTTCCCTCCCGCATGCCGAATCGCTTCACGATCTGCTCTGTATACCCTTTCTAGGAGACGAGCACACAACTCTTTTTCCTCTCCACTTTAAGACCAAGAAAATGATGGAGCTCCCTAAGATCCTTCATCTCGAACTGGATAGCTAGCTATGACCTGAGCCTAGCTACCTCCTCTTCTGAGTTCCCCGTGACGATCATATCGTCAACATACAGCAGCACAAAGACCTGAAGCTCCCCCCTCTTCTTTACGAACAAGCTTAAATTAGAATCGAAAGCAAAGTATCTGCAGAACTGGAGGTATTCTAATATCTTCTCGTACCATGCCCGAGGCACCTGCTTCAAACCATAGAGGGCCTTTTTGAGCTTGTAAATGTGTCTTGGATGATCTTCAGACACATAACCGGGTGGCTGAACCATGAAGATGCTCTTGTCAATCTCCTCATAAAGAAATGCTTTTTTCACGTCGAAATCTTCCAATCTTGGCAGACCTCCAAAGTAATCACCGCTCATACTGAAGTCATATTTGTACAACCCCAATTTGGCAACCCCCAGCCATATCTACGCCCAACCATTATAGAGCGAGCCCATCAAAGGAATGCAGGCTAGGCAAGAGGACTATGCTCAACGGCGAGCCAACCTCTTCAGCCTGGCGCAAGTTCGCCGAAGCGAGGCCCAGGGAGGGGTTACCGGGCGCTAAGACGATCGCAGGTGAGCCGAGCCCACCTTCATCTCGGGCTCGCCTCGATAGGGAGGATCCAACTCGCCTTCTCTTTTCTGCTCGCAGCATATCCTGGTCTGCCCATAACTATCTTGAATAGTAGGATTTCGCTATCCGCAAACCAATCATGGGTGCTAATAGCAAAGGTAAAAGGCGGAGGTCGATATTTGTAGGCCATAAAGATGATTCCGCCCCTAGTTTGGGATTTGCCTATAAATAGACCCTCAAGGAACCAAGGAGAGGCGAACCAAGACTCCTAGAGCTTCCGACTTTCAGAGAACTCTTGCTTCATGCCATCCAAAGTGTCGAGCTCATCCTTTAGCTTTGGGATGGGAAGACGCGACGCACGCTTTCAAGCGAGTGGCGGGACCTCCTCGTTGTAGCTCATCGAATCTTTTCGTGGGCAAACACGTTTTCCATCTAGTGCTGAATCCAGGCTTGAACAAACCCTCCTAGTGCACATGACGACGGGCAAATTAATTTGAATTGCTCCCTCTCAATCCGAACTCAGTTGAACTGGTGTCTGGGTTTCAACATTTTTAGTGCAGTGAGTGTGGGCTGGTAGTTCTTGAGGAAAGTACCCGTCTAACGGTGCCATGGTGGGACAGGGAGAGCCAGGAGACGATCGGGAAAACTCGCATCCCACTAGCGAGTTTGTAACACGGGGTCAATTCACCAAGCTCATCCGGGTCACCAACTCGCACCTGCTAGTCCATTTTGCGAGTTAGTGTTGACGACACCGGTACCAGCAGGGTTCGTGGAACCGCCCATAAATTTTTGTGATAGGAGAGATGAGCCACTGTAGTACCTGGAATGATTTGAAGACATGGTGTCAATCAGGCCGATGTCTGGCCCTTTTAAATGATGATTGTTCACCATTACATTTAAGGGAAATACGAGAGATTAGTTTCACCAATCGCTTGCAGGGTCGATTACAGTTTTGAGGACCTCAGTCGGGGGTTCCTGCTTCGCTTTTCCACATCTAAGAAGAGGAAGAAAGATGCAGAGGAATCTTCACCATCAAGCAAAGACTCTGATGATCGCTTTCAATTTCGTCCTGCAGGGTGGGCTGTTCAAGATGAAGTTTAAACGAATTCCCCAGGTATCATTCGAGGACGTAGTGATCGAGCGACGCGTTACATTGAAGGAGAGTCATAAAGCAGGGATTTTGTGACCAAGTTGGTGAGGTTTATGGGTGAGGAGGTAGAGGAAGCGGTAGGAGGAGGCAAGGGAGCGAAGAAGAAGAAATCACCGGTGATACTGGAGGAGAGGAGAGTGCGAGAAAGCATGGAGCGAGAGGAGGACATTGGGAGATTAAGAGGACCTCCCCCCGGGCTGCCATGAAGGGTGGTCGGAGGGGATATTATTGACATTTGGGGAGAAGGTTCTCACCTAAGAGACATGGACAACGACACTCACCAAAGAGATGGCAGGGGCATGACCAAGCTCCCGGGCAAGAGGCTTATGCGGTTGGACGTGGACGAGGGCGAGGAGGAATGTCCTAGCTGCAGAGGAGGGGGGAGGATCGAAAAGTGGTTCTCTATTGTGACTTTCATCAGACCGAGGGTCACGCCACCGCAACCTGCCCTGAGTTCTTTGAGATGAGGAGGGGGAAGGGGAAGAGATCCATGAGAGGCGACGAGGACCCGCAGTGGCGGAGGTGGGAAGGAATGAAGGGGCCGGAGGAAGGGTATCGAGAGGGTGTGAAGACCGGATCGACCAAGGAGCTCGGGTGGGATTAGAGCCATTCACGGAGGAGCGGGGATAGAAGCAACCAGGAAGAGGAGCCTATACGTGGTCTATCGGAGGAGTGTGGAGTCCACCTCACAGGCCCCGCCCACGATTGTAGAGATCACGTTCTCAGTGGAGGACATGTTCGGGAATGAGAATCACTTCCATGATGCGTTGATGATCCAAGCGGCGGTGGAAAATTTTACAGTCTCCCATATATTGTTCGATAATGGGAGCTCCGTTAACGTTGTGTTCAAAAAGGAATTTGAGGACATGGAGGTGGAGGAGAAGAGGGTTACTTTGACTAACGATCTACTTTTCAGTTTTGTAGGAGAGAGAAAGGAGGTTGAAGGGGGAGCCGAGCTCCTCATCACTCTGGTGGGCATCACAAAGGTGTGCCGATTCGTGATCGTGGACGCGCCCAGTATCTACAATGCTATTTTCGGAAGGCCGCTCATCAATGTGTTCTAGTACGTGCCCTCTTCGTTCTATCAGTGCATCTAGTACAATATCGGAGGGTTGCATATATGGATCAGGAGAGATCCCAAGGTGGCGAGAGAATGCTAACTCAGCACTGTAAACACCATCAGCTGGGCAAAGGAGGCCAACAGAGTTGAGAAGGCACTGGAGGAGGTGGAAAGGCTAGAAGTTGCGAAAAAGGTCGAGGAGAGAGACATCAAGACTGAGGGCAGAAGACCCGGGAAGGTGAAGGTTAGCGACAAACTAACAGAGGAAGACAAGGAAAAAATTCTGTCTTGCATCCAAGAAAACGTAGATATCTTCGCATGGAGCACATAAGACGTGCCTAGAGTTGGCGTTGACGTCGCATGCCATCACCTTAACTTGGAGCCAAAGACCCACCTCATTCACTAGAAGAAGAGGAGGACAGCTACAACTCTGGCAGAGCCCATTAAGGTGGAAGTGCAGAAGCTGCTGGATATGGGGTTCGTGGAAGAGATCCAGTACCCGGAATGGGTCTCAAACGTTGTAATGGTGAGGAAGGGGAGTGAAAGATGGAGAATGTGTATTGATTTTTCGATGCTTAATAAACACTGCCTCAAGGATTGCTACCCCCTGCCTAGAATCGACGCGCTTGTAGATTCGGCTGTCAGATTCCCAATTATAAGCTTCTTAGATGCATTCTCTGGTTACCACCAAATACGCATGCACCCACATGATATAAAGCATGTTTCCTTTATTACAAACGATGGATGTTACTGTTACAGGATGATGTCATTTGGATTTAAGAATGCGGGAGCAACTTACCATCGCATGATGAATAGACAATTCAAGAAACAAAAGGGGCGGAACCTTGAGGTGTACATAGACGACCTCTTGGTGAAAAGCAGGGATGTGGAAGACTATCTCAAAGAATTATTCAAAACCTTTGCCAACCTCCGAAAATATAAAATACGGCTCAATCCCGCAAAATGTGTCTTTGCGGCAAGGGAAGGAAAATTTTTAGGACAACTTCTGACCCCAAAAGGGGTGAGGCCAAACCCAGACAAAACAAAAGCAAGCATGGAGATGGAGGTCCCGAGGAATGTGAAAGAGGTCCAACGTCTAACGGGACAGCTCGCCGGGCTGAGCAAATTCCTCTCGAAGGCCGGGGAGAAGTGTTCTCCCTTCTTCCACGCTCTGTGTCATCACGTCGACAACAAGGGCTTCTAGTGGACGACCGAGTACGAGGAGGTGTTCCAAAGGTTGAAGAAACAGTTGACACTGACCCCGCTACTGCAAGGACCCAGAGAGGGGGAAGATCCCTGCCTCTACTGGGGGGTCGGAACTGAGGTTGTAAGCTTGGTTTTTGGTTAGGAAGGAAGACAAGAAGCAACTCCCCATTTATTACGCGAGTTGAGTCCTCAAAGAGGCAGAGCTGCGTTATCCCATCCTAAAAAAGATGGCCTTCGCGCTGTAACATCCTGGCTTTTATTGGGCCACTAAAACCCTAGGGGCTCAATAAAAGTGACCCGAACCTTTACCCGAGACTCATAACGAGGTAGGAGGTAACCCTAGTAAGGGATTTTGAGCTAGAAAACTCCGATTTGAGTTATGTTAGTTCTCGTGGTCTCGTATAGTTAATAAAAGTACGTTGGAACTCATTCCGTTGAATTTCGAGGTCATATAATGGATATGACCATTCCTCATAGAATATCATGAATGTGAGATTTTTGTATATCAAGCTAGGGAACTTCGATCTAAGTTATGTCAGTTCTCATGACTTCATATAGTCACTACGAGCGCATTGGAACTTGTTGCATTGTAATCCGAAGTCAAACATCGAATTTGACCGTTTTGACCTTTCTAGTGCGTCGCAACGCACAAATTTTGAATAATTGTCAAATGAACTCCGATTTGACCCCGGTCAGATACATTGGATTTGTATAATCAATACAAAGTTAGCGGAGTTTGTCTCAATCAATTTTGATGACATGTGGTCAATCTGTGATCAAAACAAGCTTTATCGTACACCGAAAAGCATGTGCACACCAATTATGACACGATACCCCAACTTCGACCCGATCCCCGATGACTTGGACTTACTTTGACTTTGACCAACATGGGGGACCCACCCTAGGGTTGACTTTGGTCAAACCCTTATTTTTCCCCATTTTTGGAATTTTTCAAAAAAAAGAAGGGGTGCACCTTCTCTTCATAAAGAGGCACTAACTTCACCCTCCCCCTTCTCTTAGGCCCTTGCAACTAGAAAAGTCATGGTGAATGGGCCCTTGGAAAAAAGCCCACAACTCCCCTCTCTTCCTCTCTTTTCTCGAGCCCAAGCCCACCAAGCTATTCCCTCCAATGGATGACTGCCACATGACAGTACCAGCATCACCTGATGCATCCACCTAGCTGGACAGGTAGAGGGAGGAGGCAAAGTGCCTCCTCATTTGGGTTTAGTCCCACACCAAGGAGAAGCGAGGGTAGGCTCCTCCCCTTCCTTATAAAATGGCCCTAACCCATCTATTTAAACCCACATCAGCCCAGTCAAGCTTCCCCCACCCCTGTCAGAACCCTAGGTTGCCAGAAAACCAAACCTTATTCTACCACCTTTAATGACGACTCAACCGTCCCCTCATGAGCCCCTCAAATCCAGGTGGAAACTTCTTCCCTCCCCCTTCCTCATCATCCCCACGTGTTGCATGCACCTCCTGGCGGCCGGAGCGTCGTCGGCGCCACGCGAGCCAAGCTCCAACTCGGGTGGTGGCCGCGTGATGTAAGCCTTGCCCAGCGCCCGTGGTGCACTGGGAGGGTATTACACCACCAGGGGTGTTAATCCACGGAGGCGAGGGTCGCAGGTCGCCCGGTGTCCGGAGAAATCAGACCGTCTTAGTTATGAATCAGATCGAGTGTTCAAACAGTCAAAGTTTACAGTAACAAATGACAAAAAGCGTTTTTATGTGGAAAACCTGGAAAGGGTGAAAAACCACGCGGCTGGAGCTGTGCCGAGCCAAAATCCACCAGCTTCTCGGAGTTTTACAAAGTTTGATTTGATCTCGGAGGGCGACAGCCCGTTACTCCGTTACAGGTGCAAAGTATAAAAAAATGAGGAAAAATGGCTAAGTTCTCGAAGCCTCAATGGAAGTGCTCCGGCCTTGGAATGTTGTTGAGCTCGTGAAACCTTAATGGATGCGTTCCAAATGGAAAATTTTATAAGTCCACGGAGCTTCTGGAGGGAGCACTCTCATTGATATAAAGCCTTGATGGGAGAGCTCTCGCGGAGAAGAGCGGAGTGAATTCCTGAGTGGAGAATCGGCCTAAGTCCACGATCCTGTCAAAAAATCTCAGAGCTCTCTCTTGCCTCTGGAGTTAGTTGTCTTCAAATGAATGTCTGGGGGTCTATTTATAGTTTTCTAGAGTGTCATAATGATAATTGCGCAGGGAAGTAATTTGTGCTGGCTAATGACATCGCTCTGTTTCAATCACCTAGATCACCAACTTCGCCCCAATGATGGGAGTGCCTTTAGGGCAGTTCGGGCGGCCCGGGCAAGGTGCCCGAAGGCGGAGGCGGAGGCGGCAACCGTCGCCAGCGGGGGTCGTCGTCGCCGCCGGGGGTCACCGTCGCCACCTCCGAGCACCTTGCCCGGGCCACCCGAACTGCCCTAAAGGCACTCCCATCATTGTCATTAGCCAGCACAAATTACTTCTCTGCGCAATTATCAATGTGACCCTATAGAAAACTATAAATATACCCTCAGACATTCATTTGAAGTCAAATAACTCCAGAGGCAAGAGGGAGCTCTGAGATTTTCCGGCGGGATCGTGGACTTAGGCCGATTCTCCGCTCAGGAATTTACTCTGCTCTTCTCCTTGCGCAAATGTTCCAACACGCTTCAAGCCACGTCAACCGCCTCCGCGAGAGCGCTTCCATCAAGGCTTCACATCAACGAGAGTGCTCCCTCCAGAAGCTTTGTGGTCAAACACGGTGGTCAGATGAGCGAGAAACGGCTCCGATAAGATGAAAACGTTCTTTAAAATTTTTTGAAGAAAGTTGATAACAAGTCCCCCAATGTTAAAATTTTTAGAACCTGGTGACACATTCAAAAACAAATTTGTGCACCCTCATTATCAATTTGTGCACCTCAATTATTAATATTCTAGATTCGTCGCTATTTATTATATAAAAGAATGGACATATTTGGAAGCACACTAAAAATCTTATCTGGACTGTCCGATCACAATGCTTCAAAGAATGGTTGTCAGATTGCATCAATCGGGACTGCCAATGGCCAAATCTTAAAAATATGAAACTCCCAGCCTTCCAAAAATCGGATAACCTCATTTCCACCTAGCTCACTTGTGCAGGGGCCGCGTGCTTCCGCTTGTCGCTGCCGCCGCCATGATCGGTTCCCACCGGCGAGTTCGTCGGGGCTCGGCGAACTCGTCGGTGGCTGTCCGGCGGTGAGCGGGCAGGGCCACCGCCGCACAAAATTATTAAAAATTCTAAAAATTAAAATTTTGAATACTTTGAAATGTCAGGGGGGAGGGGAAGCCGCCATCGCCGATCGGGTAGTGTCGCGCTTGGACCATATCACATGTTGTCGCCCACGACCAATGTCGGTTGTTTGCGGACGAAGCCCACAACGCCGCATCAAGAACGTGTGAAGCTCGTTCGAAAATATTAGTGTATATATATAAATTAGTGACAGTGCACGGCCCCCCGTGCCCCACACTATGGTACTGACAATGACTTGACGTGATGATGCTCTCTTCGCTTGTGAATCCCCGTGCGCTATGTTTCCCATTCAAAATCACAACTTTTTTTTATTTAATATGATAAATAAATATTGTATTTTTAAAAAAAGTTATAGTTGTCAATCATTCAACGTGGTTGAGTCTTTAAAATAAAATTTATAAGTTTAACATAACTTGTTAATTGGTGGAATGTTCAAATATTTAGGTAACGTATGACTAGTTGTGGGATCGATTCTAGGTGAGTGTAATTTTAAAATTATTAATTTTTTAATATAGATATGAGCAAAAATACAATTTCATGCCGTATGATAGTTGTCTTAAAATATAGGCCTAAAACATTCTATCATAGTAGGTTCAAGGGCGGATCCTAGAAATTTAACTAGGGGGCTCAACATGTAGAGATATCACAATTTGGTCACAAAAAGAATTGTTTCTTATTGCAGCTTATCTATTTAAAAACATTTAGACTCAAACTTTAATCAGCTTTCAGAACAAATAAAATGTTGTGTGATGCTGACCTGATCTTTATTAGAGTATACATAATATTACACTATAACAGTTCTAGTCTTAAGCAACGCTTGACTTTGCAACATTTATAAAATATTGTCTAATACTTGAATAAATACAGTTTTTAAGTGCTGTAATAAGTAAACAATTTTATGCGTCACTTTCTATGTAACATTCAATAAATGTTCTCTAAACTCTTATAGAGAATATTTTTCAAATATTGCACTTAACAGTTCACTTTAGACAACAAATATGGCATGTTTCCTTTTACAAAACTAATTTGCAACAAGTTAAAAATGTTGTCTAACCCTTTTCAAATCACCTAAAATTATTATTACACACCTAAACTATTATTTAAGAAATTTATTTTATAAAAATCAAACCTAAATAATCCTATCAAACCCTGGACATTTCCCATCCATTCACACTTTCTCCTCTTTCAATCAAAAAAAATTTTAACGTCTTCACGTTTCTGAGTCCTTTTCTCCCTTATTCGGACATCATTGTCTTGACGAGAGGAACCCAAATTCATCATTTATTTTGTCAAAATTCTTAGGGGGAGCAGCCCCCCCACCATATCCACTCCTGAGTATGTTTAATATCTCTATAATAAAAACAATAGGCAGTCAAGTTTTATTTCAATGAGATCGTAGGGTTAGAATTGCTTTGATGGTCCTCCACAATTACACAAGGGTATGCCAAAAGTATTACTTTGTATAATATACGAGTGACAGTGCACGGAGGCCCTCGTGCCCTGCGAGACAGTACTCAGTATGTAGTGAGCTTCGCCCGCCCCGGTGAGTTTGTAAATATAAAATTAAATTCAAATATAATTAATATAATATATAAATATGCATATACTATATCCCTATATTTTATACAAATAAATCTAGTATATCATATATACATCCACACAACCAGATTTATAAGGTAATTAAAATGAATAATATTATTATACTAATTAATTTGAATAGAAATATTATATATATATATTATATTTAAAAAGTTTTTAAATAAGTCTCCTTGACCTAGTGGAGGGGTTCTTTGTATCCATGCTAATGCGACCGAATCGATTCCCGCGGATCGCCATTTTTAAAATAATTTTGGGCGGGCTTCATACCTTGATCCGACCAGGTATGGTTCGGTCCGTTGTTCGACCTGCTGGTCCGTTCCTTTTTTTTAAAAGCTCTAAATATCTTTAGTCCCACATCGTAGGATTGAAAGTCATTTTCGGGTATAAATAATATTATACCACATTTAGGGTCAGTTTGTTTTCACATTTAAAAGCTCTAAATATCTTTAGTCAATCTATATCGTAGGATTGAAGCTCCTTTCCAACGCTCCGGTCCCGATGCGAGAGTACCTGCAACCTCCGGGTGACCCTCTTCCCGGCAGACTGTCATTTGACGAGCTCGTCTAGGCCATAGGCGGATGGCGAGGGAGGGAAGGAGTGACGATCTGGTTGGAGAAGATGTACAGTTAATAATCATGGAGAACTCTCCCGTACCCCCTCCCGTCGGAGAGAAGCCCCCCTCCCTTCGCCGCCGGCGAGAGAGTCATACCACTCTCCACCTCCCCCCCCCCAAGCAGGTTCCCAAATAATCCAATATTCTGGCGATGTAGATCTTAGAGGTGTCACTTAAAACCAAAAATTGTAAGTCGAACTGGAACCGGACCGGAACCGCAAAGAACCGGACCAAACCGTTCGCGAATTATTTGGGTTCCGGTTTGAATTTTGGAACCAAAAACAACAATTTTCCGGGTGCGGTTCCTTCATTTTATTATCCGGACCGGAACCGGAACCGGAAGTACAACATACAAGTCTCGAGCTGTTTCAAAAATTTTAGACCCCATCCGGACCGAACCGTCACAGAACCGAACCGCAATCCGTCTATTATTATTATTTTAATCTAAAAAATATATATATTTATCTCTAAAATAAAAATAATTTGTATTTATTTAATATTTTAAAAATTAGAATAAAAAAATAAAAGTCAAAAGCTTTTCTCTTCACATCCTGTCAGCCTGTCATCGAGCATCAACATAATGGCCTGATGTACATGACCTGCTTCCTACTTCTTGGCTCTTGTTTGGACGTTAGAAGGCACGGGACGCACCGACACGACAACTTCTTTTTACGCTTTACTCAAGGAGAAAAAGAAGGCCTTCTAGGATACTGGAGCCTGGTCCGCCTGGAAATGTGAAGGCGTTATCCGGTACTGCAGCGGCGAAGGCATTCTCCGGTACTGCAGCCTGTGGCGAACCCAATATAGGGTTGTCGTCTCCTCGTCGGGATATCATCGGGTCGGAGGCAAGCCGGCTAAGGTTTGGATGGCGCAAATGACATTATTGGTATGAACGACATTATTGCATGAGATTTTGAATGAAAAGTTTTCGTTTGATTCATTCATGCAAATTCATTTTTACATAATCTCTATATTTATGAATTAATCACATACATTTGATTAACCTGTTTTTAAAACTTGTTATCGTTCACAGTTTCACGTCTATAACAAAAATTTTTTGGACAAATCTAATAAATAAGCTATCAACCTCAAACTTACTTCATTTACTTAATTAATTATTTGGATACAAAAAATTGTGAAGTGAGAGAATTTTTTCCCTCATGCCCTTCCCTCAGTTACACAGCTCATAGATAGTCACTGTATTTTAAGTTTCTTCCTTCATCTACAAAATCCAAACTTTAGTGTTCGATTCTCGAATCAAAATGGTTCACTATGAGACATTTGTTAGTTGTTACATACCTAGGAAAATGAGGTAGCTAAAGTGCTAAACTTGTTTGTGTTTTCTGCTAGTCAATCATGAAATTTTTGTCATGTTTTGAATGTCTTGTTGTCAAAAAGACGACACACTTTTACAGTTATATTCAAAAAGACAGCACATTTTTATTGGTATGAGCGAGCATATCAACATAATGGCCTGATGTACATGACCTGTTTCCTGCTTCTTGGCTCTTATTTGGACGATAGAAGACACCGTTGCCACCAAGATCATCACCAAAAGAGACAGATTTAAAAGAGAAGGAGGAGGGGAGAAAGCCATAATTACAACACAAAGTAGAAGGATCACACCGGTAAGGGGAAGACAGAAGAAGAGGGAAAGGGATAACATAAATCCCTACAGAAGAGCGATAACACCATATCACGGAAGGGATCATCTTTCTCCCCAACATAGAGAAATAATTGACTTTGTGTTGGGTCGATACCCTGATCGGTACGTAAAGTTGGATTTGCTTTAGTATTCTTTTTGGGATTTTTATTATTTACCCATTTTTCTTTATGTAGGGATTCTATTGTTATCGAGAGAGGAAATATTTATATTTCTCGATCGAGTCTTCTTGACATTTTAGGGACCGGATGAGTGTGTTGCTCCCATTTAGATGCATATACCTACGTTTTAAAATCCCTCAAAGAAAAGGAGAGCAATAACATGATCAGTTTCTTATTTATATCTTCCAACCATGCGGTAATGAAAAAAACTTTTAAGTTAAACTCATCATTGCTTGTTATTTATTTTGTTGTATTTTTCTCCTTATTTATCACAGTACTTTAAAAGATGTGGCAAAATAAGTTGTAGGTTGGTAGATCATATAACTCATGACTCATTTAGAGCTGCTGAGGCTATCACGATCCCATGCCATGTTGCAAGCCATTGAGTCATGTTGGTGGGAAATTTGAAGGGCAGGTATTGGGATTTCTACGATTCACTTCCGAATCTCATGTATAGGTACGTCATCTCTCCAAAAAAATGCACGTTACTATATTCTTCAATGTAATTGTAAATTTATTATCTTTCATGTCTGACTATATTGTATTTTTATGTGCAGATAAGATTTCTTCAGGAGGACAGATTAGAGGTGCTTCCAGGAGACATTATTGATTGGCTAATACACATAATCGAAGGGCTTCCCACACAGGACAATGACAACGATTGTGGCATCTTCGTGATGAAGTATATGGAGGCGAGCTTGGGGAAGGATCAGGTGGATTGGAAGAGACATAGTAGCTGGCCGAAGAACATGCCGAGAAATAGAGCTAAAATTGTTGCAGCGCTACTCCAAACATTTTAAGCCTCTTTGCTAACTGAAAATGGTTTTTCTGTTTAAAATTTAGACTATGGCTGCGTTTGGCGCGGCTTATCGCAGCTTATTTGCTACGGTGAGGTTGGACAAAAACGTCATTGTCATAGAATGTATGTTTGGTATCACAAATGTTACAAAAAATGAATTAGTTTGAGACATAAGATTTTGATATGACAATGACTGATTTGTAGCTCAGGCCTAATGATTTGCTAGTTTACTTGCTAGTTTACTTGGAAGCCTCAGAAAATAATAGATCGAGCGGCGACCATGAAAACTCAAAGAACTGAGATTAATAACAATAACTAATAAAAACACAATTAATATCAATATGCTTAGACATGCTAACAATCACCATTTAAATACATTTGGAATTGCAGAGAAATTTAAATATATGTCATCCGGCAAGACTTCGTTGTTTAGATTCGGGCAAGGAGTCGTATCAACTGGAGCCGAGTCTCGATCAAGAGAAAAATTTCCTATGAAGTCGTACTCCTTGGGTTCTATCTTGACATTTTTCACGATATGATCTTCTCCCTTTGACTCCTCTTTGTGCTCTAAAAAAAATAAACATGTACAAGAGTATTAGTAATTGTAAGTCAAAAAAATAATTGCAAACAAAGTTTCTTACTTTTTCTTTTCATTGGTTTCTCTCAATGATTCTTAGATCGGTTGTTTGAACGCCTCTTATGTCGCATTGTCGGTGGATCCCGAACTTTACCCTTGTCTTTTTGATTATCAGGAAATATACTTTTTTTTCGTCTTCTCATCATCATCTAATATCTCATATGACTTCTCTGCAATTTCCTTCATGGCACTTAGTATATACTCTCTGGCAGTCTTGCAATCTTCTACCCAACGAGTGAGATCATAGGTAAACCACATCATATGACTCCTGAACCCTAACAGACACCAACAACACGGTCCATAAATGTTTGCTCAAACAAGGAATAACTCTTTCGAGTGTAAATCTTTGATATTTTTTTTAGAAGGCAGTCCTTATACTTTAATGTTACACTACCATGTTTGCATCAAAAATCTTCAACGTGTTCGGATTGACGCCAACTTAAGGTTAATTTGTCCAAACCAACATAACATTCAACCAGTGAACTGGTTGCTTTAGAACAACCATGTAAAACATTATTGGCCGATTTACTCCCTTGAGCCGATAATATATCGAGATTAAACTCTTTTTATTGAAAGTGATTGACCATTTCATTCTAACCTTAAATAAGTCTCGCAACTACCTGTTTTCGTCCAGGTTTCCTCTTTATATCATATCACTCCAACAATTCTCAAATTCAACCTCACTATCACATTTACTCATACAATTGTAGAAAAGAGATCTAATACATTTATCATGATTGAAAGCAGGTACCTTTGACAGTGCTTTCTTTGAGATGTGCTACTAACACAAACGATGTCGAGTATTGGGAAAAACTCTCTCAATAGCAACAGTCATTGTCTGGTCTTGATCTGTAAATATCGTGATGTGTTGTTTTCCCCCAACAAACCTCAAGAAAGTCTCGAACACCCAGCAAAAAGATTCAATGGTCTCCGTTGCTATGAATGCCCCGCCGACAAAAATATTCTGTAAATGGTGGTTAACAACAATAAAGGGGCACATGTCAAGTTGTACTTGTTTAATCGATATGTGGTATCAAATATGATAACATCACTGAAACAATCATAATCAATTTTGCTACGCCCGCCGATCCAAATAAAATTAATCAGCCGGTTCATTTCATCAGTTTGAATATCATAGGAAAACATATTATCCTCTGAGTGTCGTTCATGCAATATTTTTGACAGACTCATGACATCTCCACTATCTATTAGAGCTTTTCTTTCTCGTTGGACAAAATTATAGGCATCGATCTTAGAAAACCCTACATTTTCAACACCACCTAGTTCATCGACAAGAAAATTATATGCATCGGTTGTTCTAATACCCACACCGATCATATTCTTCAGAATACTAGCTTGGACATTAGATATACTGCGATGAGACCTCAGTAAATTCTTGTTATTTTCTGATGCTAGATGGTGGTTATGTTCCTCGACGAATTTTGTAACCTCTCAATTCTTCCCTTCTTTATCTGCATTGAAATATATGCAAGCTAAACAACATGTGCGAGTATCCAACTTGCGGTACTTTTTTTGCATGTCAATCATTGGTTTTGATACCTTTACATCAGACTTGAAGCAACAATACCCTCTACCCTTAATAATCACTGTATGTGTCCAATATACAATATTCTGCTTCCTAACACTAAAGCCTGTTTTATGAGCATAGTCGCAATACGCAGCATATGCTTCCTCCTCACTGTGCATAATAGGGAATGTTACGTTTCCTTTCTGCAAATTAAAACATAATTACAGTTGTAATACAAAAATTCCGATTGTAATTAAAAAAAATACAGTTGTAATTAAGAGTCGGGCAAATAGTATTCCAACTGTAATATGAAGATTCAACTGGGACAAATATACATCTTGTCCATTCTCTGTTCAAATACTAGAATGAAGGTAGAACATTAGCAGAGAAGGAAGGTTAAAGACATACATTGCCATAACTATCAACTACTGATTTCTCGTACGTTTGCTGCATCAAGTAATATGGACTACTTCTAAGTTTTCAAAGGTCCGGGAACACCTGCATTAGAAGAAAATCCATGTAAGTACTACATCAGAACTATTAGTTGAGAAAAGTATAGCTTGCTTACCAACCAGAGGGAGATTTGATTGCAAGAATGAGCTGCCTCTGGAGGTCAAATGGCTTCACCTTGCAGTTGGCGTCTACAGAGGGGCACGGGAGGAGGTGTGGATGGTCTGTGAAAACCCTAGATGTGCGGCGTTGGCGATGGCGATGGCGGAGGCGAGGAGAGGAGAGATTTTTGAATTTTTTCTTTCCGAAGGGGGAGAAAGAAAGTGGGCCACACAGGTTTGGAGCTATTTAAATGAGTACAGAAGGAACGTGCATTATGTGCACCTAAAAAATTCTTTTATAATAACAGCGGGGGCGGGCGGCCACCGGGGGCCGTGCGCTGATAGATATAAATATTATCAATAGTAATGATTTTAAAATATAAATTTGAGAACATAAATTTAAATTTAAAAGTGGATGATATTTACAAATTTTGCATACATCAGGTCCGTGGAAGAACACCTTACAATTAATATTATAGTGTCAAACCCCTCTACTTGGAGGGTGCATAGTGCCAAGAGTCCACAGCTCACTATAGCTTCTCCCGAAAGGTCGGAAATGTTGAGAAAAGTTTTTTAGTGCTTGACAATGTTGAGAAAAGTTTTTTAGTGCATGCATAAATATTTTTACAAGCAATTCCAATACTGTTGAGAATGGGATTGGCCAGCGTTTCTTAGTGCTTGACAATGGCGGTGGCGGTCGTGAACGCTCAACCTGACCTAATAAAACTCTATCCACTTTTATGTTCAAAACTATTATGTTTGTTTTGCCAAACATGCATTCCGTGGTCAGGAGCAAAAATGTGATGCCAAACGGAGCCATATTTTGCGAGAAAAGTTTTGTAATTGAAGAGAGAAAAATCCGAGTGAAAACGGCGCGATCGAGCAGCGAAACTAGGAATCTGCTACGGTGAGTCCCCTGAGTCCTTCCCCTTTCAAAATCTCTGTAAATCAGTGGGCATAATTTGAGTGGCTGAAGCGAGCTCTCATGTGAAGGCAGTGAAGGTGAGCCGAATCTAGAGGCAGCCAAAATGATGATCCATCGACCGAATGTTAAGCAGTTCGGTCCCAAATGTATTTTGAATATATACAAAATTGCAAGATGCTATGCCAAATATGTAATTGAACATTAAATTGAAGTTTATTCATAAAAGTGGATGAAGATAATTAGGTGAGATCAAATGCTCAGGAACAACAGTAAATAACCACCGTGTGACCACCGCCACCGCGCCCCAAACGGAGCCTAATGGGGGGACTTATTTTCACCGGTCAAGCCGTTACGACCGCATGAACCGGACCTTAATTATGGTCCGGTTCATGCGATCGTAACCGCTTGACCGGTGAAAATAAGTCCCCCCAAACAGAGCCTAAGTGAGTCGAGAAGTCACGATTGCTATCTTGATTGCTATCTAGTTTAGGCTCCTTGAAGAAAGAGTAAATATAGGGTTGAGAATGGGATTGGCTTGACTGTTTTTGAGCTAGGTCTAGGCTCCAGCTTCATTTGGCTCAGTTTATTTGTACTGGTGAGTTTGATCAAAAACATTATTATCATAGAATGTATACGTTTGGCAAGACAGGTTATGACCACTACCAAAAAAATAAACTAATTTTGAGCATAAAATGCATGAATTTTTTTAGGTGAGATCTGGCATTCACGAACGACGGTTCATGATACTGCGTTCACGGCCGCCGCCGCCACGCCAAACGAAGCTTTGTTTGACAGGACGGTGGCGGTCGTGAACGCATGACCTCACCTAGCTCAAAACTAGTGCTTGCGTTATTTTATTTTTTCAGACTGTTTGAGTGATAGTAATTCATAAATGAAATACAAGTATAGCTCAAAATAAATATACCACGGATGCACCAAACCCATGCCACTCTGCTCAAATTAGGAATCCAAGTTATCAGCAAAGCAAAGCTACTAATAAATCAGCCATTCAATTCAACAGGGTTAACCAATTGATTTTCCAAAAGAGATTAGCTCTAACCAGAACAAGCTGCAAGTTTTTAGTGAGCCTGTAGATGGTGGAACTAAAATGTTGCAGCAGGAAAGAAGAATTTGCTATGCAACATAGACAAAAACAAAGACTAGCAGATTAAATATTTAAGTATCAGTATCACTAAGGCCCCGTTTGGGGGAACTTATTTTCAGCCGTCAAGCGATTACGACCGCATGTACCGGGCCTTAATTAAGGTTCGGTACATGCGATCGTAACCGCTTGATCGCTGAAAATAAGTCCCACCAAAAGGGGCCTAATTTAATATAATTTAGGTGAACCCAAACCAAAAAGTAAGGAATTCTATGTCATCATAAACAGGAGGACAATTTCCAGATGAAAGAAAAGCGATAAAATCATTATTTTTAAAAAAGCTCAGAAGAGCATCACTGATTTCGCCCCCGCAGTTTGGGCGCAAGAGAACCAGCCAGGCTTATATATTCTTCCGCAAAATATAGAAAAAGGGATAAACAAAAGTACATGATTCACCGGCATCCACGAAGGCGAGCTATAGGCCAGTCCATACAGGCTCACTTCCTCCCCGACTATCTTGTTCAACAAACATCCAGCATCTCTTTCATACTTTTCTTTTTCTTTTCCTCAGTTATGATATTTTGTTCAGGTAGATGGTCTGTAAACACTGTTGGAGTGACGTGGCAAGTTCATAATTCAGCTTGACCAATAGGATGAATTTTTGTAAATCCCCAGGGTTTTCAACATTTTGTTTAAAATGACAAAGCAACAAGTAACCTTGTAAAAACAGCAAATAACATTGGCATATAACAAGATTATAGTTTTTTAAAAAAGTAGAAAATGGGAACCTTACCTTACTAATTTCTAACCAAACAAGATTAATTATAACGGCTAGTTGAATATATATATATATATATATATATATATATATAGGGCCATTTACCGGGACCTCCCCTCTAACTTTGCTAAATTATCGACAGCACCCCTCTTATTTTCGAAATTACAAAAACTTTCCCTTAAGTTTTCATTTCATTACAAAAACCTCCCCTGAAGTTTTAATTTCATAACATCCATGCACAAAAACACCCCCCTCGGTGAACAGTGTCCAGGGGGTATTTTTCTTCATGGATGCAATGAAATGAAAAGATCAGGGGAGGTTTTGGTAATGAAATGAAAACTTAAGGGGAGTTTTTTGTAATTTCGAAAATAAGAGGGGTGCTCTCACTAATTATGCTAGTTTATAGGGGAGGTTTGGGTAATTATTTCTATATATATATAATAAAGATATATAGGTCAAAATTTATATAACAAATTGATCTTATTTAATATTAAAAAAGTTAATGTAAACGGGTTACATACAGAACATGAACAAAATGCTAGTATATATACCAAAGATTAGGGAAAAACTAGGGACACACTATTCTTGTTTGGAAGGTTTAAGAAAATTTAGGAATCAGATTATAGAATCCTGAAGATATTTATCATTTTTTATTAAAATGTTGAAGACCTTGGGAACTTAAATACAAAACATCCTATTCAGAATCCAGAACTTTTCAAGTTGCTCGCACAATGTTCAACTATACTCGACAAAATATCATTACTGGAACCTTAAACCTTCCAAAATCAAACTTACATAGTGTCGTTCCTGACTAGAGTTCGCATGTTCCAGACGCGGTCGGAATAGTTACCAACTTGTCCGCCATCCTCCTCTAAATTTCTCGCAGACAGCTGGCTATTTAGATTCATGGAGGCTGATCTTGAGTAAGTTACATCGTTTTTAGTTGATCCTCTAAGACCAGTGTTGCTAGGAGCTTCCAAATCTAAGTACATATTATCAAAGTGAGCCTCAAGACTCTCAAAATCCTCAGCTGGGTGCAGCACCCAAACCATCCAATCATTACGCTTTCTTATTTTATCACCCTACAACACGATTGAGTTAGAGAAAGAAAATTCATAAAAAAGATTGAAACCGAAAATAAAATGGTGCAGATGAAGGGAGAAACAACTATGAACTCTTATATACTGCGATATGTACCTGCACCTCTACTACACTTGATAGTTGTACAGTGTCTATTAGATATTGTATGCTGTTAGTCATTTGCTTCACCTGCACAACATAGCAAGAGAAAACATAGCAGGCTTAGTTAACATATGAGTGAGGAAGCTAAAGGATATTTAAAAATGAGAAAATTATAAAAATGGTCCCCCCCCCTACTATTTAAGCTTGTATTAATTTAGATTTTGTATATCCCTCAACACTATAGTGGGATAAAGGCTTGAGTGTTGTTGTTGTATAACCCTCTAATATGATCACTAGGCACTTGAATCCTTATGGGCTATCAGCTAATTCAATAGTCAAAAGCCGATTAGAAAGGCTCATGGGAAGGGAAAAATTGACATATCAAGACCCAAGGAAATAATATGTACCTCTTTGATCTTCTCTCTATAATAATATGAGATAGTTCAAAACTTAAAATTTTTGTTATTATGGAGGGATTCCGTAGAATTGAGAAATAAATTCTCCTGGATTCCAAGTAGCATGGGCTTTGTTGGGCGCTTTGTTGTTGTTGGGTGGACAACTTGCCATGGCAGATTTCTATACTCCAAAAGTTGGATATCTTAGTAGAATACACTGTATCTTGGAATTTAGGTTTTGTTGAAATAAATAGAGAGAATAGAAAGTGTGTTTTATTCATCCTCAAATGGCATTTTATAGGACTTACAATGACTCACAAATTCAAACTTACAATGTGGCACTAAACCCATACATACCTAAAGACTCTATTACAAAGACCATAATAAATGGAAATGCGATAACAACTGTGATGGAGGTAGGCTAAGTGGGACAAAACAACAGAGGGGTTACCGGGGAAAATTGTCGAGGTTAATCCATCGGGAATAATACGCACAAAGGGCGGTCCCACACAACACAAATCCACACGACACAAGCCGCTAGAATCAAGAGAACAGATGGGCCACCGAGGATACTCCCACGTGACACAACCTGTTGGAATCAAGGTTAACCAACAAAGACCATACCACGTACCAATCAATGTAGAAAAATTGAGGAGATGCAAACAACACAAAACATAAGCCTGGAGGGGTGTTTGAGACTAACGGAGAGAGTCAGGAAATATCATCTGAGTCGCCTTCATCCCAAGCACTCCCCCTCACATGGGACACACGTGCATGCAGGCATAACAAGACCATACTAAGCAAATGCAAACAACAACTAAACAAATATAATTAAAGGCGCATAAAAACTACCAAAAAACAACACAAAGTGTCCGCATCGGTGGGAGATCAACACCCCGAAAGGGGTAGCAGTGGCTGGAAGACGAAGACAAGCTCTAGATAGCGTGGATGAGGAACAACCAATGAAGGTTCTGCCATGGTTGAACGTCAAGACCACCGGATCGCACAACGCCAACTAAAGGATTGGTAGATAGAAACAGAGATGACATCGACACAGCCATACGTTGTGCATCACTGGTTTCAATTTTTTTGAGTCATAGTCATGGCACGGAGTAGCTGCAAGAAGAAGAAGGGGCTCGGCGAGAAGCAACGAAAGAAGAAGGGGGTCGATGAGAAGCTGCAAAAACAGAAGGGGGTCGATGAGAAGCAACGGAAGCAGAAGGGGGTCGATGAGAAGCAACGGAAGCAAAAGGGGGTCGATGAGATATGGAACGGTAAGAAAAAATGAGGGCAGCGGTTAGAGGCGGCAAGATCGCACAGATACAGTTGACTGGAGCATTATCGAACCCTGAAGAAGACCGTCCTCTACTCAAGAACGAAAGAAGAGATGGGGAGTTGCATCGTTGTCGTGGATGTTGCGAGAGAAGGCAGCCCTAGCAGTTGGAGAGTGAAGCAACAAGCGAGCGATGAGATCAGCTCATGCGGGAGATGAGCTCGACGAGAAGAAATGTCGAAGAACTGTCGTCGACTAGAACAACGGGAGCACTAGATCGGATCTGCGATGAAATCACCAGACAGGATGAGCATAAGCCTTCCAACCAAAAATTTTAGGGCGCCAACATTTTAGGGCAAGAAATTTCAGGGAGGAATAAAAACCTATCTCTAACATCATGTTGAAATAATTAGAGAGAAATAGAAAGTGTGTTTTAATCATCCTCAAAGAGGAAATTTATAGGACTTACAATGATTCATAAACTCAAACTCACAATGTGAGAATAAACTCATACGTACCAAAACAAAATCTATTTTATTAGAAAGGACGCTGAACACTGAAACCACCATGCATTGAAGAAATTTTAATGAGAAGATTAGAAAACAAAATCCAGATAATTAGTAAACTTATAGCAAATCACAGCAGTTTTCAAACTCAAACTGAAAGCTACTAGCAGGGCATTGTATAACATAACTGTCAAAACAGATCAATTTCATCTATGAAAGAAAATATGGATAAAATCTCATAAGATAACATAGCAAACAATCCCGATAAATTATCCTGATAGAGACTTAAAATAAGAGGTTTGCAACGTTGCCTAGTAAAAATAACATGGAAGATGTGATTGAGATCGCCGGCTAGACACGTGTATTCCACAGGAGGCGGTGATCCGCTGCCCGTTCAAATGATCCCAGACCACAGATGTGTTCGGACGATCGGTATGAGTCCTTTTTATACATTATTTAATTTGTTTTGAGTTGTATTTGACACCCGATCGGCTCGGACGATATGATTCGTCCGATGTGGGTGCCCTATTTCAGTTATGTCTTATTTAAGTATGCAGGGGGCAGCTGAAGCATCGTGATTTAGTTTCCGTGGAAACCATCGGTCAAATCCTTCTCCCGGTGTGATGCTGAGAGAAGCCCTTGGTGTGACTCCATTTCCATGGTACCTCCTTCTTACCAGCCCTAACCTCCTCCTTCATGGATTACTGAAGTGTTGTAGCCTTCCCCATCGCAAGCCAAGTAAACCCCTTCCCCAAAACTTTCACGGAGAGCCTTCAGGTTTTCCCAGGAGAACCGCAAGTGCAGCCCGCTCAACCATATACTCCTTCCATGAATTCACGTTAAGCCCCTCCCTGGAGAACTCCAGTCACGACCAAGCGTTCTCTCTTCCCAGGACCCGCACATAAGCTCTCCACCAAAGCAACCTTCATTTGTCCCTCCCAGGAGAACTCACCTACAGCCCCCTTCATATATCTCCTTCAAAACACCCTCCTTACCGCCTTCCTGAATCCCTGTTCCTCCACCCACATAAACCTCTCACTACCTCCACAAAACTACCTCCCGCAGCCACGTTTCAGTTCCCTACAGCCCTCCCACAGCCACATTACAGCCCTCCCGCAGCATGGAATCTTCCCCATCGCTTCATTTAGCCGCCGCCTGCATGCGTAAGTTAATATTTGAAATTGTTGTCTTCTATTGTTGCATACTTGGAATTATATTTTATTGGATGCCCTTTTTTCATTAGTTACTAGTATTGGTAAGTTGTGTGCTTTGTGGAGTCTATTCCGTGTGTGATTAAAAGTAATTGTGCCTCAATTAGTGATGGATTTTTACTTGCTATTTTTCTTACTCAATTTTGTGAAAGAATGTGCCTCTGTCTAAAGTTTATTGTAATTTATTACTTCTTGTCATTTTATTCGAACTGCTCCCAGCACTAGCATAGCATTGCATTGCTTCTAGGGTTAAATTCTAGAGCACCCCAGTCATGTCGACCTACCAATGCATCAAATTGATATTAGAGGTGGGTTGGGCCATGTTTTATGTTACGTAGTGATAGATTATTTCGCTCAACTATGTCTCACCCGAATCTCACCGATGATCGAGCTGCCAGTTCGCAGTCGGACATGACGCACGTTGAATTTCAAAGACTTGTACTTGATCGATTTGATCATATTGGAGCCCAGTTTGACGTCATTAGGGACGACATCGCTAGGGTTAGCACTAGGGTAAACAAGTTTGAAACCCTGGAGGTCAATCTCCACCTCCACATTATGATGAGGCTCTGAACGATCCTCGGAATGCTTCATCACTTCCTGAGAGACGTGTTCAAGTTGTACCTCATTTAGATCCCCCTCCTCGGCGAGAAGGAATCCCCATCAGGCTTATGAGTATCGGCAGGGTCCAGCCCCTATAAGAAATCACTATCGTTCAAATGAACCGTCGACCCCCACCGCCACCTGGTCATAGAGAATGTGCCTCACTAGCATGACACGATTATGATTATGACAATCAATATAATGACTACCTAGAGTCACGCCACGGAGCGACCACGGCCGAGGATGATATTACCCAATGCATCCGTATTTACGCGCCATCCTTCGACGGTCACCTAGACCTCAAGGTATTTAGTGAATGGATTATGAACATGGATCATTATTTTGATTGGTATAAGATGAGCAAAGAGAGGCGGGTGCGGTTTGCCAAGATGAAATTACTATAGTGGGCTAAGATTTACTGTACGAGTCTAGAGAAGGCTCTTGTGCGAGGCAAATATTACCCCATCACTCAATGGCCTGAAATAAAACAACGGCTGAAGAATAAATACATTCCTGACTCGTATCGAGATCAGCTCTTAGACCAGCTTTATGGACTTCGGCAGGGGACCCTTTTGGTTGCTAAGTACAAGTTGTTAGGGGTGATATCGAGTCGTTTCGATTGAGTCAGGCTCGGCTTGAAATCGAAATTTTCGATTCGGAGTTGACTCGAAATCGAAATCGATTTCTAGTCGAGTCGGCTCGACTCGAAATCAACTCAATTCCGAGCTAGCTAGAATCAATTTCGAGCCGTCTCAAAATTAATCATTATTTTTATTATTAAAACGTTACTTTTTAAAAAAAAATGCATTTTCACTTTTTTTTTAAATGCACGAATGATAAGAGGTTGTTGAAAAGTTAAACTTAGTAAAAAGAGTTGCAATCTGGTATGATTTCTTTGCATGATTTCTCCGTGAGTATAAGGAAAAAAACAAAAGAGTAAAATAAAATATATAAAAACATACAATAAATTTTGTCAATTACATACAAAAAACTAAAAAATTTATCTTTCGGTCGATCAAATCAAACTTATCCTCTGATAATGTGAAGGCGTGAAGGTCATAATCTCTATTTTAATTTCCGAGGGACTTGAAACTAGAGAATAAGTAGGGAACAAAGAAGCAAAGTAGCAATCGACGCCAAAGATAATTTCAGGACTTTGGAAGGAAGAAAGGCAACTTTGGACGGTTGGAATTTGGAATTTATTATTTTCCAAATAAGATAAGCTTGAGTCTTGAGAACGAGAAAAGCAATTGCAAATTTATTACTTTTAATTTTCCAAAGTTAGAATTTGAGAAACTGAATAAATAAATAATTTATAAATAAAAGCTAATTAAATCGAGTCAGCTCGAATCAAAAATCGAGCGACTTATGTGAGGCTCGAAATCAATTTCGAGCCAAGTTGATTCGAGCCATTTTGAATTGATTAATTTTATTTTGATTTTGATTCGATTAAAAATTCGAGCAATTTTTGAATGATTCTCAAGTTTCGATTATTATGTTCACCCCTACATGTCGCGTTTCGATGAGTTAGTAATATAGAGCGATATATTGGACGAGCTCCTTGCTACTGCATCCCACTTTCGGGTCAGCCTCAGATCTGGTATCTGAAGGGTACAGATTCCTCACAGGGTCGAAACAGTCGAGCAGGTTATCAGCTTGCACTCGAGTATGGGCAGTATTTGCGCCTTGCTGGCCCAAGACAGGTCACCCCTCGACCTGATACCTCCACACTTAAAAGACCCACCCCGACCCTGACTGTTATCCCAACACTTCCTCGCATTCCCGCAGATGCAAATGGAAATCCATTATCTCGGGAGACCCCAAAATTGGGGGCGTCCAGTGTTATCGATACTCTAGCAGAGGACAGATGGCTGCGCAATACCCGACTAGGAATTTACTGATTGAGGAAGAGGACGAGCCCAGCACTGAGGTTGAAGACAAAGTCGATGAGGAGATTACGGACATTGTGGAAGAGGGATAGGAGAGCGGCGTTGAGAAGTCGTTGGAGCTGTTGAGTCATCCGACGCATTCTACACATCCCTTATGTCGAGGAGGATTGGTGTCGTACTTCAATTTTCTATACGTATTTTTTGAGCGCAGGAGGTCCCTGCAAGCTCGCTATTGATAATGACAATTGCGTGAATATAGTCGCCAAGAAGGACTAGGAGAGGATGCAGCTTACAGACGAGTCACAACCACATCCCTACAATGTCCTTTGAGTGGACAAATCTACCATCCAGGAGACACAGAGGTGCCTTGTACCGATTCTCTTAGCGTTCGTGGAGGACAATGCCTGATGTGATGTGAAACTCATGGATGTTGCACATGTACTACTTGGACGACCCTGGTTGTACGATCGTGATGCCACGTGTTGTGATCGATCTAACACGTGTGCATTTTTTTGATAAGGGTCAAAAGATTACCATAACACCGACCTAACCTTGGGACACTCCCAAGGGTAAGGTTAATGCGTCCATTAGTGCGGGGTCATCGAGACCGTTACATATTTCGAGAAAGGGAAACTTTATGAGAGAGAAATTAGACGTTGGGGTTATGTTTGTAGTGACAGCCACTGTGAATTCTGAGGCCCCTACAAACACTGTGATTACTGCTCCGGACATTTGTCATTTGTTGGATGACTATTTAGATATTATGTCCGAAGAGGTTCTTGATGAGCTTCCCCCATTGAGGGACATACAACATGTGATTGATTTAGTCTCGGGGGCATCTTTGCTCAACCTACCCCACTATTGGATGAATTCGACTGAGCATGTCGAGCTTAAGCGACAAGTCGATGATCTTCTTAGGAAGAGTTTTATGTGAGAGAATGACTCCATGTGCAGTGCATGCCCTTCTTACTTTGAAGAAGGACAGGAGTTGGCGCATGTGCGTTGATAGTCGCGACATTAATAAAATCACTATAAAGTATTGTTTTCCTATACCACGCCTCGACAACCTCATGGATGTGATGGTTGGTGCCCAAATCTTTTCAAAGATTGACATTCGTAGCGAGTGATATCAGATTAGACTTAGAGAGGGGGATGAGTGGAAGATGGTTTTCAAGACAAAGGACGGTTTATATGAGCGCCTAGTTATGTCATTTGGGTTATCAAACGCGCTCAACATCTTTATGAGGGTGATGGCACAGATCCCGAGGCCCTACATGAGCAAGTTTTTGGTAGTGTATTTTGATGATATATTAACATACGGTCAAGGCCGCACCGAGCACTTGCATCACATTTGCCCGATATTTGAATATACTTTGAAAGGGCCATCTTTATATCAACTTGAAAGTGTTTATTCTTAATTGCGCCTGTACATTTTCTGGGATACATACCCTTTGCATCTGGTATATTAGTTGATCTTAGGCCTGCCCAAAAATCCCGACTTTAGCCGGGATTGGGTTTTTTCTAACCGTGTTCGGGCCTGGCTTTAGCCGGGCTTGGCCCCCCTGTCCAAGAGGGGGTCTGCCAAAGCCCCCAAGGCTAAGCCAGGCCGGCACAACCCCAGGTCAGGCCTAGTTATCCCACTTATAGGGGGGATTTCCTATTGGAATTCCCTCATAAAGAGGAATTTCCAATAAAAAAATCCTGCCTACAGTCGTGATTTCTTCAGAAATCCCGCCTCCAGGCAAGATTTCATGCCTTGGGTGTCAAGCCTAGCCCAGGTTTGGTGCTCGGGCTTAACCTGGGCCTGGCTCGATCTGGCCACCGGGCCAGGTTTCTATCTTATATGGGGGCCCTGTTAGGCCCCCAAAGCCTGGTTTGGGCCCGCGACGGTCTAGCCCAAGCTCGGGCCTAAGAGGGCCTTTTCCAAGCCTGGCCGGCCCCCCGGGCCCTATTTTTTGAACACCTCTAGACTTTAGTTGACCCTGACAAGGTCAAATCCATTCATGAGTGGCCTACCCCGACCAATATTCATGAGGCTTGTAGTTTCCACTGACATGTCACCTTCTATAGAAGGTTTGTCCGAGATTTCAGTTCTATTATGGCCACCCTTACAAGTTGTCTCCGCAAGGGAGATTTTGTGTGGACAAAGGAGGCCACATGGGCATTCGAAGAGATTAAGGAGAAGTTGTCATTTGCCTCTGTCCTACACCTCCCAGATTCCTCTAAGGCCTTTGAGGTGGCTTGTGATGCGTCAGGAGTTGGTATAGGAGTGCTTAGTCAAAGGTCATCAATTTGCTTTCTTTGGTGAAAAACTGAATGACGCTCAACAAAAGTACTCAAATTATGACTGTGAGTTTTATGTTGTCGTACATGCACTTTGTTATTGGTGTCATTATCTCCTACATAAGAAGATTATTTTGTACTCTGAACATCAGACCCTGTGATATCTCGATTCACAGAAGAAATTAGGTCACGATGATGCAAAATGGGTGGAGCACATGCATGCTTATCACTACGTTCTCAAACATCGAGCGGATGTTAAGAACAAATCAGTCGACACCCTTAATCGCCGAGTTAGCATCCTTCATACAATGAGTACACGAGTTGAGGGCTTTGAGCGTATAGTTTACGACTACCCAGAGTGTCCAGATTTTGGTGATATTTATGCCACTTTGACGAGATATCCTCTTGAGTTACAAGAAGGTTATATGATCTCGAACGCTTACCTATTCTTGGGCTCTTGTCTGTGTGTGTCTTAGACATCTCTAGAAGATTTCCTTATTTGGGAACTACATGCAGGTGGAGCAACAAGACATTTTGGTCGGGACAAGACGATTGCATTAGTTGAGGATCATTTCTTCTGACCTAGCCTGAAGAAGGACGTTACACGAGTTGTTAGGCATTATCGAGTCTGTCAGACAGCGAAGGGATAACGTCCACCGACGGGATTAAACGCTCCATGTCCCACCCACGGAGGCCCTGGACTGACATTAGCATGGACTTTGTACTCGAGCTCCCTCGCACCCTGAGGAAGCTTGATTCAATCTTTGTAGTTGTGAACCGTTTCTCTAAGATGACCCACTTTATTACTTACCGTAGGACCACTGACGCTTCTCATATGACCGCTCTATTTTTTAGAGAAGTATTCAGATATCATGGGCAATCCACTTCTATGGTTTCTTATCGTGATGCTCGATTCATAAGCTATTTTTTTGGAAAACGTTGAGGAAGAAAATTGGCACGACACTGAGGCTTTTCACCGCCTATCACCTATATACGGATGAACAAACCGAGGTTGTCAATCGTAATCTAGGAACTCTTTTGCAATGTCTAGTTGGGGATAGTCCATCTACCTGAGATTCCGTAATATCTATAGCGAAGTTTGCATATAATAGTTTAGTTAATAGGACCACTGATCTGAGTCCATTCCATGTCATGTTAGGCTATGAACCTAGAACGCCCATTGATTTGGTTGTTGTTCCCTTAGGAGCCCGACCCAGTGAGCCTGCAATCTTTTATTCAGCATGTACATGCAATTCATGAGTCAGTCCGAAAGAAATTGCATCAAGTAATGATTATTATAAAGCTCAAGTAGATCAGCACAAAAAGGAATATATTTTTGAAGGTAGAGAGCAGGTTATGATTTGCATGCAATTTGAGAGGTTCCCACGGGGAACAACAACAAAAATAAGTGCTCGTCGAATGGGTCCTTATACAGTCACGCGACGGATTGATATGAAAGCTTATGAGATCGAAGTCCCTCAAAATATGGGGAGAAGTCGGGTATTCAATGTAGTGGACTTGATTCCTTACTATGAGGAGCGTATGTATATGGATCCCTTCCCCACATTCGTACCTGAGTCATGACATCTTTCATCTCCCCCTACCACACCTCAGCCTCAGCCTATGGAGTCTCACCATGAGGACCACTCTGCACCACCGATAGTTCCACCAGTTCAGCGTTCAGACAAAGATACATCTTATTCAGAATTACTCAAGTCCATAGAAGATATACTTCAGATTATCATGCATGACTTTGCAGTAGTTGGCGAGCAAGATACCATATGATATCTCGTCTGTTGGAGCAGTTGTGCGATTTCTAATGACATTTGGATTTCCCCTGAGGAGCTTAAGCGACTTGCCCCTAGACTACGTCGAGAGTACGATCGTTGTCACTCACCACTCACCAAAGATGAGTACTTTCAAGCTGGGGAGAGTTGATGGAGATTGCCAGCCCACGCACATGTATTCTCGCAAGAGACGGTGATTGATAGACAGTTCGGACGATTCGAGCCTACGGATGTGTCTGGATGATCGTTCCAAGTCCTTTTTATATATTATTTTACACCCGACGTCTAGAACGATATGAGTCGTGTCCAATGTGGGTGTCCTATTTCAGTTATGTCTTATTTAAGCATGCAAAGGGCAGATGAAGCATGGTGGTTTAGTTTCCGTGGACACCGTCGGTCATTTTCTTCTCCTGGTGAACCGCCAAGAGAAGCCCTTGGTACGACTCCAAGATAAGCTCCTTCCCCGCCCGAACCTCCTCCTTCATTGATTGATGCAAGTATTGTAGCCTTCCCCATCGTAAACCTAGTAATCCCCATTCCCAAAACTTTTATAGAGAGCCTTCAGGTTTTCCCACGTGAGGACCCCAACTGCAGGCCGCTCAACCATATACTCCTTCCCTGAATTCACGTTAAGCCTCTCCCTGGAGAACTCAAGTCATGGCTAAGCATTCTTTCACTTCCCAGGACCCACGCATAAGCTTCTCCACCACAGGTCCACGACAACCTTTATTTTTCCCTCCCAGGAGAGTTCCCCTACAGCCCTCCTTCATATATCTCCTTCAGAACACCCTCCTTACAGCCTTCCTGAATCCTTGTTCCTCCACCCATGTAAACCTCTCGCTGCCTCCACAAAACTACCTCCTGCAGCCACGTTTCAGTCCCTTACAGCCCTCCCGCAGCCACATTACAGCCCTTTCGCAGCCCGGAATCTTCCCCATCGCTTCATTTAGGTGTCTGCATGCGTAAATCGTTATTTGGAATTATTGTCTTCTATTGTTGCGTAATTGGAACTATATTTTATTGGATGCCCTGTTTTCATTTGCTATTAGTATTGGTAAGTTATGTGATCAGTGAAGCCGATTTCGTGAGTGCGTAAAAGTAATTGTGCCTCAATTAATTGTAGATTTAAATTGTTATTTCATCTTACTCAATTTTATGCTTAAAATTAATTGTGCCTCAATTAGTTTTAGATTTTTACGTGTTATTTCATCTTACTCAATTTTGTAAACAAATGTGCATCTGTCTAAAGTTTATTGTAATTTATTACTTCTTGTCATTTTATTCGGACTGCTCCTTGCACTAGCCTAGCATTGCATTCCACCTAGGGTTACATTCTAGAGCACCCATGTCGTGTCGACCTACTAGTGCATCAAGATGGACTCTAGTCTGCTTCATCATTTTAACTAAGTGTGGCAAAATCACAAAGCACATTTAAGGCGAAGAACAATGATGATTAAAGTAGATGTGCACAAAACATTGATGAAAAAATGAATTGGTTCGGGTGGCTCCGTCCGAAAACAGTAACAATTGTAAAGAGAAGTACAAAGTAATACATCATGCTATAAATCACCCAATCAGATTCAAACCTCCAAGTGATGCTACAATATGATGTAAAGGAAACCATAGACGATAAAATTAGAATAAAAAAACATCACATATACATTGATGTAAATGGAAAAACAAATCTGAAGCATAAAAATTATAAATAGAAGTAAAATAGATTGCCTAACATGTTATGGACGCGGAGAAAGGACAGGGACGTCCTCCAATGTGGCAGGTATACAAGCACTGTGAAGGGCCCGCTAGTGACACGCCGTAGTAAAGTAATTAAGATAGGCGTATATTTCCTTGTTTGTAATCAGGACCAGGGGTGTTATATAAATCCCACGGGGTAATGTAATTTGGTATCTTGGATGGTATTATGAAGAATTGGAAACCCTAGGGCTCCTCCCTATTACTCTCTACTCTTTTCTCCTCTCAGAATTAGGGTTGTTGTCAGTCTTGCGTTCGAGAGGTAACAATTTGGCATGTCCCGCTGCGCTTCCGACTAAGATTTTCGTCGCACGAATCCTTCGTTCCACCATCTCGCGTTCGCGGCTCTCGCTTCCATCGTAGGTCCCGCAATCTCCAAGCGTCTCTCTTCCAGCGGCTGGCGTGAAGCGCTGCTTTCGCGACTCACGTCGCCTGGCTGCGTTTGTACACCAGCGAATGACATTACGCTGCTGCCAATCACACACCTCCTCGGCTATAACCGCGCCTCCCTCGCTCGTCCGGCTACACTCAATCCTTTTTTTAGCGTGCATGCCCCCTCAGCTCTGATCTATGGCGCACTCCGACACACTCGCACCTCAGCTTCTCATGGATCCAACAATTTCCCACCGCCTCTATGCTCATGAGGAGTCCATTGTCTGGCTACAAACCCTAATGTTGTGGATGGATGCTAAGTTTGACTCCCTCCTGACAGGCAGATCGAGTGCCTCCTCTATCTCCAATGCGGATTCTCCATCGCTTCCCGGGGAACACCCAAACCTTCCCCATGATCCTCTTTCGTCGTCGGCGGGCTCTCCGTCTACACTCAGCTCGTTCGACGTCCCTTCCTTTAAAGACACCAACACTATGGGGTGGATTGACCGCGCGACACAGTTCTTCGACGTTCATCAAATCCCGGAACCACACAAGGTTAGCACAACCCTCATTAGCATGGAGGGCTCCGCTCTTCTTGGGTCTGTTGGCTACGTCAGTCCAAGCCTACTATGTCTTGGTCGAACCTTCAGAAAGGCCTTATCCGTCGTTATGATGTCCATTACTCGGGCTTCGTCGTGGAGCGTCTTTGTGGTGTTCGCCAGACGGGGTCCCTCGACAACTACATCGATTAATTTATTGCATTAGCCACGCATGTGTCAGGTCTCCCTCTCGACCATTACCTCAGTTTCTTCATGCATCACTTACTATCATATATTTGTGTCCACCTGCGCTCACACCACAAGCATTCTATTGTTGAGGCAATGGACCTCGCACGTTTGATTAAAGCTGAATTCAAAGTCAGGTCATTGGATACTGGTCGCTCACCCACGGTGGCCCCTCCTTGTCCGGCCCCCAGTCACGCATCAGCGCGCTGTCCACCACAAATGGAGGCTCATGGCCTCCCTACTCTCCCAGGGCCGCCACTGTATCCTCCCAAGCCCT
This sequence comes from Platanthera zijinensis, assembly GCA_039513925.1. Lineage (NCBI taxonomy): Eukaryota > Viridiplantae > Streptophyta > Magnoliopsida > Asparagales > Orchidaceae > Platanthera > Platanthera zijinensis. The sequence continues at coordinate 16,317,153 of CM077081.1, read as the reverse complement.
CCACACACACGCCCGACCATTCAATCAGGAGTACCACAATCTTCGCATGAGAGGCTTTTGTTTCCACTGCAAGCAGCCATACTATCTAACCCATAATTGCCCACTAAAGGACCTCCCAGTCCTCATTGGTGAGGAGGAACCTGAGGTTCCCCTCGACGGCGTTGAGACCCTTGAAACTGATGCTGGTACCGACGTTCCTCCGCCCACGGCCTTGCACCGTCGTGATCTTTCCCTCTTTACCATTGGCGGGATTTCTAGCCTACAGACAATGAAGCTCCCCGAGACGCTTAAAGGGGATTTTAGTGGTCATCATGATTGATAGTGAGGAGAGCCACAACTTCATTTCACAGTGCCTAGTGGATCGTTTGGCGTTGTCGCTGACCCCTATTCCACGCTTTTCTGTCAGTTTGGGGGATGATTGTCGTCGGGCGACTGGAGGACTTTGCTCAGGGATTAGCCCTCGCAGTGGGCACATGCCTCCTTCGGGCCCAACTTCAATGCATTCGCACTAGGTGGGATGGAAATTATTTTAGGACTGGCGTGGCTTAGTAACCTTGGCGACGTCAGCGGCAATTGGGTTTGCATGACAATGTGGTTCATCCAACATGGGACACCATTACTGTTGGAGGGAGACACTACACTCTTGCCCAATCCATCTCACACTCATCAGAAAATGACTGACATTGATTTGGTCGCGTATTTATGGCACGTGGTTGAGCAAGAGGCCCCACGATCGCCAACCCCCCGACCATGCAGGCTATTTTGGACATGTTTTCAGGCGACTTCACTGACACGACCCGCATTCCACCACCTCGTATGACGGACCACCGCATCTCGTTGTAGGTGGGTGTGACATCTGTATTTGTTTGTCTGTACCGTTACAAGCACACGTAGAAGGACGTGATTGAGACGTTTATGGGCGACATGCTAAATGTGGGTATAATCCGCCCCAGAACTAGTCCATTCTTTATCCCGATTATCCTGGTCCGCAAGAAAGACAACAGTTGGCATTTCTGCGAGGACCACCGAAAGCTCAAAAAGTCATTATCCCAGACAAGTATCTCATTCCGATCATATAACAAATGTTGGATCCGTTTCGGCTATCACCAAATTCAGGCACGGAAGGAGTATATCCCAAAGACGACGTTCTGCACGCAAGACAGACACTACGAGTTCATCGTCATGCCTTTTGGCTTGATGAATGTGATAGCCACCTTTTAGGCGATCAAGAATAATCTATTATGGTGACCCTGCGTAGATACATCTTCGTTTTTTTATGGCATCCTCGTTTACAGCTCCTTCTGGCAAGATCGCCTCCATCGTGTGCAGACAACACTCGCCACCCTACAGGCGCATGATTTTCTGGTGAACCCCGTGAAGTGCACTTTCAGTCAAACCAAAATTAGCTATTTGGGACACAATCTCCACGCAGGGAGTCGCAGTGGACTCGAACAAGGTACGGGCTATCCTACAGTGGCCCACACCGCGCTCTCTCCAAAACGTCTAAGGCTTTGTGGGTCTCACTGGGTAACACCAGTGGTTCATTAGGGATTATGGAAAAATTATCAAACCCCTCTCCATCATGCTGAAGAAATCTGATACTGGCATATTCCAATGGACTCCAAAGGCAGACACAGCCTTCCAGACCCTCCAGCGAGCCCTCAACACAGCTCCAGTCTTGACCCTTACAGATTTCTCCTAGACGTATGTTGTGGAGTGTGACGCCTCAGACACAGGCATCGGCGTGGTGTTGAAGCAAGGTGGACATCCCATTGCCTACTTCAGTTGTATTTTTGTGGCCACTGTCCTCCCTCGATCCATATATGAGTCAGAGATTCTAGTGTTGGTCCTCGTTGTGCAGCACGAGCCCCCCTACCTACTTGGTCGACGCTTCACGGTCAAAACGGATCATCATAGCCTCTCGTACCTCCTGAATCAAAAGTTTGCCATACTGGTGCAGCAGGTCAAGATTGCAAAACTATTTGGCTACAATTTTTTTTATCGAATTCCACGCTGACTCCTCCGACCGTGAGGCTGATTTTCTTTCACAGCAGCCATAGATTGCTCTTGTTTAGCAGCTATTTCGAGACCAATATGGGGGACGCCTCCATTGTCCAGTGCAAGGTTATTGCCGACCCACTCCTACGTCTGATTTTTGCGGCCATACGGGCGAATGCCACAGCCTGGCCGTCGTATAGTCTCACATGAGATCGCCTCTGCCACCGAGGTCAATTAGTGCTCTGAACTCCATCACAACTCATCTCACGCCTACTCGCAGAGTTTCACTCGACCCCGGAGGGGGGCCACACCGGTGCCTTCCGGACATACAGCCTCCTCGCAGCATCTCTGCATTGGCCTGACATGTTCCCATGGCTCAAAGCATTCGTGGCGGCCTGCTTTTCATGTCAATGTGTCAAATACGAGTCCACTTTTCCTGGAGGTATACTTCGGCCACTCCCTACCTCAGTCCGTATTTAGTAGGATATCTCTATGGATTTTATTTCAAAGCTCCCTCGCTCCAAGATGTGGGATCGCATATTTGTCTGAAGCCCCCTCCCTTCTCCACGTTAATAACATAACACCAGTCGCTAGTTTCATGATTATTGATATAACCGAACTGGTAACCAGAAAACTATAACAACACAAAAAATGCAAGTTGTGTCAAGAATGCATAGGATTACCATAGCAAGGAATGTAATTTCCACCATACAAAAATCTGTGAATGCTACCACTAAATGATCATCTTTGGCATGAATAAAATTAGTAAACTGCCATTTATGGGCTCCTTGAGCTTTGATCATCTTTGACGATTCCTGCAAATGATTGTGCAGCATAGGATTTGCCTTTGCTTTCACCATGTACTGTCTCTGCCTACTCATATTTTCTACTCTTGGGCACACCCTTTTAAGATGTGGAATTTCGAAGTTCTGTCATCTATTTCTCAGTAGTCGGGCAATTTGCTCGCTGAGTCTCATTAGATGCAATCAACAATGTTCGAGGCAATAATCAAATCTCTCCACAAGGTTTTTCAGCCTTATAACTCTAGAGAGCACCACATTACTGACTGGTATCCTCGTCATCGTGCTCAAGGTCAGGCGTTGATGGTTTAATTACCTTCGGAATGGCATACCAGATCCACGGGTCCTTTCCATTGTATGCAAAAATTTTGGGTCGCAGACTACAGAGGAGCCTAGTGTATAATACAGAGTCAATATTTTTTAGTGACATTGAGATATCCTCCATCGCCAGCTTGAATACCACAACTAATGCACTTTGCGTTCGTGCAGTTGAGTTTTTCTTTTTAAGAAGGTCGGTGACACGGGAATAATCTATGGATTTTTTAAATGAAGATGCAAATGCAAGCATGCGTGCATTCGGTGGACAATATAGTCGACTAACTAAACTCTAACCATAAGGTGATGCGGATGATTCAATCACCTAAATGATTCCCTTTTTGTATGGTCACTGCTAGTTTGTAATCTTTATTAATTGTCATTCTCATACAACTTAGTTATATCTTATGCATAATGAAAGAAAAGTTTTATCTTGTTTTAAACTTCACCATAGCATAATAACCACTAAATTCAATTCCAAAATCAAAATCCTTCGCAATGAGAGTAGAAAGGAGTACATGTAGGATGGCATAAAAATTATCTAACCAACCATGGGATCACTTTTCAAGCCAATCGTGGGGTGAGTCCCACCCATAATGAGATTTCCAAAAGAAAGAATAAACATCTTCTCGAGATTGCATGGGCCCTCCTCCTTACCATGTATCTTCCAAACTATTACTGAGGGATACAATTCTTAATTTAATCGGCCTAATTAATTATATTCATTAGTGTCCTTGATTTCTCTTCCCCATTACCACCCTAGGAGTTAAACCAAGCTCCATACAAAATTGCATGCTTGGGTGTGTCGTTTCTTCACATTTATAATATACTTGTAGGAAACTTGATCCCTGAACCTTTAAAGTTTCTTCATAGAACATAGCCCTAGAAAGGATACAAATGTTATCATATACCATTAGGAAAAAGGTATATCTCTATAGATGTCATATTTAGGGAGTCAAAGTCATACTTTCCTTCATTACTTCAAGGGGAAGGCCGAAGAGCAATATCGAAATGTCATTCTTCAATCCTTAACTTACTCCAATCTTTGTTCCTACATATAAGAGTTCCCATGTCAAACTTTCCCATGTGTCTTCAAAAGATACTTTGGCAAAACAAGCTATAAGAAAAGGAGTTACTTGTCTACTTTAAAAGACTCCTGCCTGCCTCAAGCTCAAATATTGATGATTGTATGTCGCCCTAGGCAAAGATATACCTAATTTCCCACGTTACATTTTATGTCTCTCTGACCATCACATTAAACTTTTATGGCATTCTTGTTCTATGTTTCTATATATAACCAATTGTCGAAAGCCTAGCAAGGTCCCAGTTCGAAAGAAGAAATGATCGAAAAATGAACACCTTTTATAAGTAAACGGATTTATATAGTTAAACAAAATCCTAAGAAATTATTGAGCAGTTCAAAGTCATATTAATAGCAAAGGGGTGCATTCAAACAAAAGAAGTAGATAAGAGGTTTGTTCGGTGGATGAGATGAACATCCTCTGATTCTTCCTCTCTTGAGCAATTCATCACGATTGGAATCTTCAGCAACTTAATGTAAGAAAGAGGTCTTCAGTGTTCTTAGATTTACTTATATGAATTCATAAAGAAAGGTTAGCAGATATAGGGAATCTAATAGCAAATAGGAAAATAATACATTGCACGTTAATTGAAGCCTGGATATAACCTCCCGATGCAAACCCACGTCAAACACTTGGGAGCAGGTTCGAGAAGGATCCCTCTCAAAATGAGAGTTACAAACACTTGACAAGACGATGATATAATACCCATCCACTTTTTCTAATATAAGGGAGACACTCTATAAGTGACAAATTACCAAAATGCTCCTTAAAGGGAGGAAATACATAAAGATGTTATATTTAATAGAAGACATGATTAATCCACAGAAAATTGAGGGACAATTGACGATACATGCATGATATCAACCAAAAAATATCATATAAGTACAATGCGAGATACAAATTATTGAGACATGCTCGATACCAACTCTTGAGGCCAGTTTGATTGATGTACACTAGTGTTTCAAAAGATATCAGGAATGAAAGGCGGGTCGGACCATTTGATAGATGTACGCTATCGTCCAAAAAATATCATAAGTAAATGCGAGATACAAATTAACAAGACATACTCAATACCAATTCTTGAGGGAAGGCTCCCTCTAAGAGAGCTTTCCCTCCAAAAAGGAGCCAAAGCCTAACAATGATTCAAGATAATGAAATAGACTCACTACCACTCCCTTATATAGGGGAGTGGGACTACGATAATGTCATTAGGCTACATATGCAGAGGAGAGTGTGCATCCACAAGGTCATCTTCATATCAACAATTCTGAGTCTTCCGTAATAGCTAAGATGGTTGACAACCATATGTATTTGTACCAATACATCGCTCCTCAAAATTGAGATTGTCCTTCGAGTCCAGTCCTGGGGAGGGGATCCACTAGCTTAAGAATCTCAAAGGCAGTGAGAGTGATGGCTTCATCTTCAGATTCGAGTAATAGACAATTCTTTATCTGGACATTTGTGTGTAAGAGTAAGGTTGTTTGCAGTGGAAATAGAAGCCCTGTCTCCGGAGGTAGAGGTAATCTTGTCCACTGGAACGATTTATGGGTGTTGCCATATCATGGGCAGTGAGGTTTCTTGTTGAGGAAGAGCTTGGCAGGGAGAGGTGGTTGGAATATAGGTGTAGCAATTTGGGGGTAGGAATAAAACTCTTTTTCAATAAAACGGGTTTACCCCATGGAGTGAGGAAGAGCATTGGAATTGAGGAGGTGAAGATGTGACATGTTGATGCATCAAGCGACGCATCGTAGATTTTATCATATATTTATTTACATATTTCATTTATTTACAAATATTTCTTTGTGTGTACTAGTTTTTATTTCCCAGCTCATCGATTTGACCACCCAATGGGATCCTAAATAAAAATGTCTGGTGTTATTAATAGTAAGACGGTAAAGGCAAGCCTAAAATTATTTAAGCATGTATAAATTTAAAGCATTCAGAAGTTTAGGAAAGAATTGGAAAAACCTATGTTTAGGAAACAATTTAAAATTCAAAATAACGTTTGGAAATATCATTTGGAAAGAAATTATCCATGACAATTCATCAAAGCCCAAAACCAGCCACACACAACCATATATTCCACCGTGAAGCAGAGAAAAAGCAGGATCGGATAGACCAGAGAAACAAATGTTTCTTTCTCTGCCCATTGCCGAGCAGAGAAACGAACGTTTAGGCGACCTACGAGGAGGGTGTGGATTAGGCTTGTGCATAAGAAATCGAAACCGCCCGAACCGACTTTTAGAACGAACCGACCGGTTCAGTTTGGGCTGGCTGAAAAAATGGCCCATAGTGGGTTCGATCCGGTTTCTACAATGGGAAAACTGGTTAAACCGAATCGATCAGCACTCTATGCGATTAATTTATATTTAGGGTTATGGGCTTCCGGGTTTCGGCTTTAGCTTTTCGAAGGAGAGGACTTTCCAGTTTCCGCTTTCGTCTTTAGTCTTTCGCAGCTGTTCGGCAATGTCGTCACGCCAGTCATGCCACCGCCTCTCAAGTCTCAAGGGATTCAACTATGTTATGTGCTAACCCTCATCCCTTTCGTCTATGCCAGACGCCTGTCTGCCTCTTTGAATCAAAGAGACAAGGTATCTTTGGTAAACTCTCCTCTCTCTCCCGCAAGTCGCAACCCTGGACGAAGTCGTGACCACTTGTTTCTTCTCCCGACTCCTGATGTTCTTCATTTCTCTGGTGTTTTCACGGGTGCCCTCAGCCCTTTCATCTACATCATTGCTTCTGCACCTCAACCATTTCAGTGGAGATGTTTTTCTTCTTCCTGGATTTCTATTTCTTAGATTCCTGTATTTCTTCTTCCTGTTTTTTATTTCTTAAATTCTTTTATTTATACACACCTTAGCTACTAGTTTCTAGTGAAATTTAAGTGATTGTCTACCCAACTTCCATTGCAGTTTGAAAACTGGGTAGAGTTTGACACAAATCCCATCTATGCTCTTTTGCATGAATCTATATATTGCAAGGTAATCCCTCTACTCATATAGATGGATTATGTTTGTGTTGGTAAAGCTGATATAGTAGTGCGTTGATACTTATGCCTTTTCTATATTATTACCAGGTAATCCCTCTACTCGCAATGGTCTACTCAAAAAATAAGATTTGAATCTGTGAGCATATTTGACAGGTAAAAAGTATAAAATAACTTTGAAGCAAATGCAGAAAAACGAACCGACGGGTAAAAAGCCAAACCAAACCGAACTGAACCGATTGGATTCGGTTCGGTTTCGGTTTTGGCTGTGTAAAAACTGATGCTATTTGGTTCGATTTTGATTTTACATAAAACTGAACCGAACTAAACTGCTTGCAGGCCTAGTGTGAATCTCCCACAATGCGATATGTAGGCCAAAGTACATCTCGACACTATCTGTGTAGCTTCATAGGGCAGCGATCATGAGAGTCTGGTCATCATCACTGGAAGCCATTAAGTGGGTGACTGACATGCACCAATGGGTGGTTGCCAAAAGACGGAGAGGCATGGGGCAGAATGATAGGTGAAGGGAACACTGGTGGGCGAAGGAATGTGGCTGGCAAGCGTGGTTGTAAGTGGTAGAGGAAAGAGCGGTTGATTGTGGTTGCTGCTCCTAGGAGACGTGATTGAAATAGTGTGCAAGAAGGTGTACATGGTTGTCGATGCGCAAGGAGCAGACAGGGTGTTAGGGCACGATTAAGGCAGGGGTGGAGGAAAACAATAAAATTAGCTAAAATATTTTATCATTTGTAATAAATCAAAATTAGAAGGGCGTGTATGTACGATTTTGGCTTGTGAAGGGGTCAAATGAAACAAAGTTTTGCAACTACAATATGAATCTTAAATACTTACATAGTTGGATAAAGTTGAACTTGACTCGCCACTCATCATTTTGGCTTTGATACAAATTTGATGATACTATGAGGCGCAATACAATATTCAAAATAATTTTCAATCATAATTACTCGACATTTTGTCACGGAGTGCTCTCTCAATTATCGGAAGCCAAAAAAACTTCATCAAAAATGTAACAATTCATTTGTTGAATCATCTAGCCCTTAAAATGGATGACAATTAAGTATGCGACCTATACCCAGCCATGGAGGCAAAGTTCATGCCTTGATGAGTAGGAGGGTGCAGCAGTCACCGTGAAACTCCAAGAATAAGCTCATGGGCAACATTGATCGGTGCAGATATTGGTGGTAGCATCAAATATTCAAATAAGCTCTTGTGGATGAAACGCCTTTAAAAATAAGGAGGTTGGAGTCCCGACCACGCCCAATCGTACTCATAATTGCATCAATTTCCAAGGAGAACAACTTCTTGTGGATGGAACGATGTAGGGAAGAAAGTCGACAAAACATATCTATAATCATTGGAAAGGGTTGGCTTTGTGGGTTGAGCATAAGGGTCTCAATCTTGAGCCCATCAGTAGTCGGCGGACAACTTGAGTTGCATTCGTGGTGAAAGGAGGTCGTTGGATATAGGATGAGAAAAAGATTGAGAATGGCCAATATGTAGCCTTCCTGGTTGTGTCGAAGAATGACTCAGATTTGATGTTGTCAAGTGATAGTCCTTGTGGTTTCTTGCGCAATGTGATTTTTGTAAGTATGCTGAATGTCAAAGTGGAGAAGCTCAACAAGAAGCAATCTATACAACAGTTGTCCCTACTAGGACAAAGATCAACGATATAAAGCCACACATCAGTGTGTCGCACAAACATGGATAGTATTGGTATGAGACTCAACCTCGCTATGATACCATGCAAGAGCTCAGGCAGCCATCCTAGAACCCAATTAGTGATGGGAAGAGAGGATCCCAAAGCCTTAAAAAGCAATCAAACTCATGTTAGATAATTGATGTGAGACTAATATTAACAATCAACCATAGAGAGAAGCTCAGTAAGATGTAGACCACATAACAGCAGGACCTACCTGGACAAAGTTTAGTGGTATGGGGATACACACCGAAGATTTACAATGGGAGGAACGGGAAAAGCCATGACACTTGTGTATCATATGAATGATCCTTGAAATTCATGGAGGCACCCACCTTGTTAACTAATCAATTTTTTTACCATACCTCTTTCATAAACTATCACCATTCTCACCCTCTCTCTCAGGCAATCCACCTTTACTATCCCACCTACAATTTTTTGTCCAAACTTTTTACTCCTTAGATAAACTCATTTCGTGTACTATTTGGTGCTGTTTTTTTGGTTATTCACGTACACATCAATGATATCGACCTTACAACCCTCATACTTGTCTATGCCGCTTGTTCAATCATCGTCGATGTTACTTTTCATTAAATTACTCACACTTCATTGCATCTCCTTCAATTGTGTCGCTATTTGCTCTTCTTCCTCAAGAAGCACATATCCAGAAACCTCCGCCTTTGCAGGTTTACAGCTTATTTCTTCCAATATCTGACATGTTGCTCTTGGTTATTCCAATACTCATCAAAAATAATCCTCGATCGGCACTTGATCACCACCATGGATATTATCTTTCATGAAATTATTTATTTCTTTTCTCCATATCACACCATTGTGTCATCACTTTTCCTCTTCCTCTAAAAACACATCTTGTTAATCTTCTCCCTTTGTACGTTTCAAGTTGTTGCTCATGCTCTCCAATTGATACACTTCCAACATCATGCTAACTTAACCAAGCATTTTTTTGACATTACAGCCTCCAATCTCCCCTCACCAATTGAATGAACTGTGCTAAGAAAAAGTAAAAAGAGGACTCTTGTCATTTGCCCACTTATCCATTACTTTTCATAGTTTTATAGTCCCCTGCATGAATCTACTCTCGTGACATCTTAAGAAGTACTCAACATCCTCTCTGAAAACAAGTCATAGATGTGGAGATGCATGATCTCGTAATTGTAACAAATGGGACTTGGTTAAATCCCCTCTAAGGTGAAACCTATTGCTTGTTGCTAAGTGTTTACGGTCAAATAAATCTAGATGGTTCGGTTGAGCACTATAAAGCTCAACTGCTAAATGCTAATAGAAGGCTTCACTTAAATCTATAGGGTTGATTATTATGACACCTTCACCACAATCTCCATGCTCACCTATGTTCAAATTTTCCTATATGGTGTCATTATTCAAGGGTAGTATGTTGGACATATGGATATCAATAATGTCTTCTACTATAGAGATCTTGATGAAGTCATACACATGGAGCAACCAACCGGATATATTGCTTAGGGTGAAAACCATATGAGTCTACTCTGTAAGGCTATTTATGATTGAAGCAAACCATCAGGCCTAATTTGACAAGCTATGCATTGTCATAGCCAATAATGGTCTTCACAGTACACCTCACATCATTACATCTTTATCAGGATACACCACTAAGATCGGTTAGACTAGCTATGTATCTGGGTGTTATCTTACTCACTCGAATTGTGATAGAAGTAATTTGAGATGCCTTTGAGATAATCAACTATTTATAAAAAAAATTGTAACTAAAAATTTGTAACGACCTATATACTTTCTCAAAGTAAACCTTGTCTAGCAAATAAGGGTTTCATTTTTCTTTGACAATATATATTTTTGATTTCCTCAGAGAGATTGTCCTAAATGCTAAAAAGTCATAAGATACTTTTATAGATACATAGATAACATCTGACAATGAGGAACCCTGTGATGATACAACAAATTATCAAAGACTTGTCAGAAAATTAATCTATTTAATTGTCACTAGACCAAACATTCCTTTCATTACGAGAGTTGTGAGTCAATATATGAAAGCTCCTAAATTAATAAACTACGAAAAACTTATGTGCATTCTCAACTATATTAAATATTAAGCAGTCACGTAGAAAAGGTTGATTATATATCAAAAAGCACTCGAATGTGGAAGTATTCTGCAATGCATATTATGCAAGCTCGGATGATTACAAAAAAATCACGTTAGATCATTATTGTCATGGCGTCGCCTAGGCGTCCCGGCGCCCGATTGTAAACAAGGAGTTGGGCGCCTTATTTTTTTTAAAAAATATGGGAATAGACAGCGGTTAATATATAAACCGTTGTCTATTCTTGATCTATAGACAACGGTTTATATATTAACCGCTGTCTATTCTTGATCCATAGAATAGAAAGCGGTTAATATATAAACTGTTGTCTATTCTTCGAGGAATAGGCAGCGGTTTTTACAATAACTGATGTCTGTGCTACCCTGAACCCTAGAATAGACAGCAGTTGTTATAAAAACCGCTATCTATACTATCTATTTTAAACCGTGAACCGTAAATTCTGGTTTTTACCTCGAGTTTTTGGTTCTTACAGTCGCTGCTCGGTGCGATAAACCCTAAAGACGATTTTGTGAAAGTTGCTGGCTTCATGCTCTCCTTTGCTTCAATTTGACGATTCTTCTTCGACAAATCTCATATTCTCACTTGGGTATATTATTTCTTAAGACCTTTCTCCTTTTCTTTCTGCTCTCCTTTGTTAATGTCTTTGACTCTTTATTTTTAGTAGTAATGTAGTAGTAGTATAAACATTGTGTTATTTGTGTAGCGGCCTAGCAGGCACCCACTGAATCTTCCATTCTCATGTATTGGCTATGCTAAATGTATATAAACAACACAATGTGCATTTTTTTATTTGATAGCCTAAAAACACACTGACTATATATATTAGCCTAATTATTACATTTTAACCCTTATTGTACATGTCTAAACCACCTGACTCTATAGTTCTATATTAGTATTTAGCGCTAACATAGTAGCTCAATATCATTGCGGTTTTTTATGAATTTTGCTTAGGGTTTTTGGATGGTTTAGGGTTTTCTTTAGGGTTTTCTTATTACAGGAAAATGGCTGATAAAGGATCTTCATCAAAGTCAACAACAGACTTCACTAAAATGAATGAATTGAATAAGTTTAGGTTAAAGGTGAAGAAGCTTATTATTTCTGTGAGTGATGATGGTCGCATTATTTCCAGACCTAAAACAAATAAATTGATGAGTTTTATGGGATCTCTTGTGAGGTCTTATATGTCAATTACATATGTTGCATGAAAAAAAGTTGATAAACAAATTAAAGATCAACTATTGACAGAATTAAATATAAGTAACTTTGTTATCAGTGATTACATAACTGTGATGTTTTAGTTAATTTTTAATTGATATCATCTACTATTTTTAGATTTATTTTGATAATATTGACGGTCTTCGCAATGCATTAATGAAAAGCATGGGTGAAAGTTTGAGGTCTTGGAAATCCAAACTTTTTATCACTTATGTAAAAGATTTTGATTTAGAGCATCGATACAATGTTCCTATCAAATATAACTTTATTACTGCTGAAGACTAGAGAGTTTTTGTCGATCATCGCACCACTCTGGAATATATGGTTGAGTTCTTAATTTTTATTAAATTCCATGTTTATATCATTCTTTAACCGCTGTCTATAGCCTGCCTTTTTAAAAAAAAAATGGCGCCTTGCGACTTGCTCGCCTTATTGTCGCATAGGCGTCCGCCTTGTCGCCTAAGCGTCAAGGCGCCCGGCGCTCGCCTTGTCGTCGTGACAAGAATGCGTCAGATTATTGTATCTTTATTGGAGCATTTTGGTCAAATGAAAAATTAAAAAAAAAAATTGGTATAGATTGATTAGTATTCTTGAAGGTGAATATAAAGCTACCACATTCTTCTTGTGAACAATATGGGTTAAAATGCTTGAGGATAGTTTGATGTCACAGTGACCCATATTATGATTTTGTATTGAGATAACTGAGTTGTAATCTAGTAGAAATCTCATATTCCATAAAATGATCAAATATCATGAGTTCGACTAACACTTTATTCAAGAAGTTTCTAATATTTATCAATCATCGTGTATCCATATCAAAGTGAGACATCTTTACCAAAGCTTTCAAGACTCTATCTTTCTATAAATTATGTAACAAGTTGAAATTAACTGAAATAATATATATATATATATATATATATATATATATATATATATATATATTCTTCAACATGTAGGTGTTAGATACTAAAAATCTAAATCATTGTAGCCATTGAATTACATTCCTATGGATCATCATCTCAGTTCTTAGATCATGCTTTTATTATATAATAGATAATTTATTCATTGAATAAAACATCTCCCTTTTGACAGAACAATTCCTCATCCATATTAGCTTGGGGCGTATAGAGCCTTTTTTATTATTATTTAGCAACTTTCAAAACGGATAACTTAATTTAATCACGTTGTTATTCATACATTCCCCATTTAACCTTCTTAAAATTAATTATAGTTAATTGATTAAAAGAATGAGATTTTGTTAATATCACGCATGTCACTACTGTTGAAGCCGGGAAAATTCTCTACTCCAAAATTCGGATCAAGACAACCTAAGGTTACCGGCTCAAAGGTTGGGCTCGACGGCTAGCGGGCTAAAGCTCGGAAGCAACTGAACAACAAACAGGACCCCATATGCTGCGGCAGGAAGGTCCCACCACGTACCCAGAAGCTTAGAAGAAGCAACCCCTCCACAACCAAAAATGGACGAGCAAGGTACGAGGAAGACTAGTTGGTAACTAAGTCGCAGCGACTAAAGGGGATGGTCGCTAGGTCGCGGTCTGGTCTCTCTGAAAGAAGGAATTCAAAGGCTCAGCTGACGTCTAAGAAGGAGAATTTGCGAGATCTCAGCGAGATTTCCAAGTGTCTCTCCTAGTACCCATGGGGTCCTATTTATAGGGAAATCCAAAGAGAGGGGGGTCTTATTTATAGCTCCACCCCTCGGCGACTAGGAGGCGACTTCCTGAAGGAGATCACACGGCTGGGCGAGTAGCATGCCTCGTCGCCTACCTGGCGAGTATGCGAGGGAAGCTCGCCATACTCGCCCAGGCCTTCTGCTGCCTGGCGCGTTGACTCTGACCTCTGTCTTGACTTGTTGACTTCGACTTCTAATGACCTGGCTCTGGAGGGGTCCACCTTCGACGAATACGGGTTGTACAACTACATTACCCATCTTTCATATAAATGACTTGCATGAAAATATTTGAACTTGTTGCGAACCATAAAAATTCCAAGTCAAATGCATGTATTAACAAATGACATCAAATTTATAGAAAATGAAAGTTATGATCTGTTTAAGTCTACAAAAAATTTCAACATAAAACCTTAAAAAAACTGTATAAATTATCATACTCCTATTATTTATATCTATGATCTTCATATCATGAACCAGTGTTCAACTTTTTGAATTATTATCCTTTTCAATGACTGGTTTAGCAATTGCACAAATAACTAGGTTTCATGCTTGAAGTTATAATTGGTAATGAAATCATGCCTGGACATCAAAAGTACATTCTGAAGTGGAGAAACAAAGTTACACGTGATTCATGGATATTAAAAGCAAAAAATTGACTCTTGGATATTAAAAGTAAAATTGATTCATGGATATTGAAGTAAAAAATATATATGAGAAAATCTGCAAGAGGAAAAGCATCAACTGCACAATTGGTAAGAGACAATTTTTTCCAGGTTGAGCAACATTAATGGCCATTTTCAACTTTACATTTGTTAGGCATACAAAATGTGTAGGGTACACTTTAAATGTTTAATTTACAATATTAAATTCAAATTTTTTATTTATTTTTAATTTTATCTGTAGTAAGTGTTATTTTATTTTTTATGGCTTACTATAGCAGTAACACGGATCCTCCTTTGGCTCTATATATGAGCTTCCTTCTCGTATATTTGAAATATTTGGTATTTTGGCTCTATATATGAGTTTCCTTCTTCTGGCATATCAGGGATCTTTGGTCGTGGGATTGCTTCTTTCTAATGCAGGACAGGCATCACCACCTACCTGCCACCCTGGAGTCCCATCAGGGCCCCACCTGGAGTCAGCACCAGACAGCTTTATTAGGCCCGCGAGCCGCACACCCCAACTTGTCTCCGGTCCCACCACAGAAAGCCGAAGGGTTGTTGAGGCCGAGATTCGATCTCGAGACCTCCTTGATAAAGAGCTCTCAGCCGAGCTCTCATCGCCAACTGAGTAGTAGATCAATTGGTGATGAAAGCTCGCTTGAGAGCTCTTTATCAAGGAGGTCTCGAGATCGAATATTGGCCTCAACAACCTTTCGCCTTTTGGCTTCCTGTGGTGGGACCAGAGACGGGTTGGGGTGTACGTCCCGCAGGCCTGATAAAGCCGTCTGGTGCTGACTCTAGATGAGCCCTTGGTGGAACTCCAGGGTGGCAGGCAGATGGTGATGTCCGTCCTGCATCATAAAAGTGCACTTTTATGATGTAGGACGGGCATCACCACTTGCCTGCATCATAAAAGTGCATTTTATGATGCAGGACAAACATCACCACCTGTCTGCCACCCTGGAGTCCCACCAGGGGCCCACTGGAGTCAGCACCAGGCAGCCTACACTTTTATGATGCAGGACATACATCACCACTTGCCTGCCACCCTGAAGTCCCACCAGGGGCACACCTGGAGTCAGCACCAGGAGTCTTTATCAAGCCCGCGGGCCGTACACCCCAACCCGTCTTCGGTCCCACAATAGGAAGCCGAAAGATTGTTGAGGCTGAGATTCAATCTCGAGACCTCCTTGATAAAGAGCTCTCAGGCAAGCTTTCATCACCAACTAATTTGCGGCTCAGTTAGTGATGAGAGCTCGTCTGCACTTTTATGATGCGGGACAGGAGTCCACCTGCCCGCCACCCTGGAGTCCCACCAAGGGGCCCACCTGGAGTCAGCAGCCAGCGGCTTTATCAGGCCCGCGGGCCGTACACCCCAACCCATCCCCAGCTCCACCACAGGGCCGATAGGTTGTTGAGACCGGAGCTCGATGTCCCGACCTCCTTAATAAAGAGCTCTCAGGGTAGCTCCCATCACCAACTGATCCGCGGATTAGTTGGTGATGAGAGCTCGTCTGAGAGCTCTTTATCAAGGAGGTCGGGGGATCGAGCCCCGGCCTCAACAACCTATCGGCCCTGTGGTGGAGCCGCAGATCAGTTGGTGATGAGAGCTCGCTTGAGAGCTCTTTATCAAGGAGGTCGGGGGATTAAGCCCCGACCACAACAACCTATCGGCCCTATGGTGGAGCCGGGGATGGGTTGGGGAATACGGCCCGCAGGCCTGATAAAGTCGCCTGGTGCTGACTTCAGGTGGGCCCTCTAGTGGGACTTTAGGGTAGCGGGTAGGTGGACTCCTGTCCCGTATCACTTTCAAACTACTTCTTTAGGGTGTAAGGTCAATGACTGGGTGTGTGGAAATGCTTTCGCCCCTTATTTTCTTGGATGGTTTTATTTTTGTTATTTCATTAAGTAATTGAAATAAGTATCTGAAGCATCTGAAATTTGTTAGCAATGCTACAATCTAATTTTCCATCAATTGCATCAAAATTCAATCATGTGTGTTGCCATCTTGATCCGAAACTTTTAGATCATGAATTCTAGCATAAGACCGAAACTATTCTATACGAATTGGAATTTTACCATTTCTTCATTGAAGAGGTGAAATAACTGATTCATGATTACAGCCTGTTTCCAATGAATATTTTGCATATCTGCTGTATTTATTGGCTGGTCTAAATGATAGAAACACGAGGAGGGATTTTTATATTGGCAAAGAAAGAAGGCAATCTTGATTCCAACATAAACAAAAAAAGATATATAATTACATAGATACTGTGTGTGTAGATTAAAGAAGCTTGAAAATTACAACAGTGTCAAAAAACAGATAGAGATGTTGAATAAAAAAGAGGAACATGTCATGATTTTGCAGAATAGAGAACAAAAGTGCAAGTGATTTGTTTGATGCATGTTAAAATACTCAATCTTCACAGTTTCCAGCTTTAAATATTTCTGGTGAGTGTATTCAGCTGTTAAAAATAGCAACGTGCAACAAATTGTCAAAATAGTTCTTTTGTCTTCACTTTCGATGAACTGCCAAACAGTAAGTAATCACTGAAAAGGAAAACTTATTCCAATACAAAACTAAAAGTAAAACAATGCAATTAAGTCATACGTACCTTTTAATTTAAATATACACGTTGCCTCCATGAGGAGGCAGTGTTACCTATTACCGCCTAAGTTAACTGCGTTATCTCTCCCTATTCCCTTGGTTGTGTTTTCTCCTTCTCTGCAGAACTGCCGCACCCACTCTTTGTTCGGGCATACGCCATAGGGGAATTACCATCCACCCCCACCACCACCCCCACCTCTATCCTCAGTCAAATTAGGTTCGTATCATTAAACTTTCAATGAACAGTCACACATATCTACACTTAAAGTCAAGTCCCCTTAGACTTATATCATGTGTTGCCTTTATTTATACTATTTACAAATCACAAAAAATGATGCATTCCGTCACCACCGGCCAATGTCTCTGACTCAATGGCGTTGTCTCAATGTACTTATCCAAGGACTATAGTTCGAAGAAACATATATGAAGAATTTTTTATGGGAATAATATCTAGAAAGGTAGAAGCAGTTTTGCATTTTCATATAACAATAGGGTCTCGATTATTCTGCTCATGTCAGGTGTGCTTAGTTACTAAAAAAAATCTCAGTTCAACTTGCTAACATTTTGTTGTCCAAAAAAAATTCTAATCCAATTTGATAGCATTTCAATGTAAAATATTCGGAATGGAAGCATAATAATTTTACATTATGCACTTTGCAGACCACACATCAAAAAAATTGTCTCCAACATTTATATCTTCAAATGTAAACCTAGATAAGAGATGTTGAACGATCTATGATTAAAAAAAATTTAATCACTAACCAAATAAAATTGAAGATGGAAGCATATTTAAACATAATAAAATCAAACAAAAGACATTGTATTTAAAATATAATGTTGACATCTCAACAGCACTTGCATCTCAATAGCATTAAACAAATAACCACTAAATTCCATGTAGATTATGACACAATGCTAATATTAAAAGGTGACTAAGCACATAAGCTTTGTATAACCCGTAATTCGTTGAGATCAAAAATGTTTAAGGAAGACACTACAAGAGAGTACTCGGCAGAAGTACTTGTTGGGAGTACTCGACGGCCTCCAAGAGAGTACTAATTGGGAATACTCGGCGGCCTCCAGGAGAGTACTCGACGGGAGTAATCGTTGGGAGTACTCAGCGGCCTTCAGGAGAGTACTTGCACCACGTCTGGGTCTGGGAATAACATTTTGGTTAAGGCGAGAGCGGCAGTTCGCAAACCATACCCCCCTCCACCTTGGATCTGCCTATGAATAAGACCCTGATGCACAAGTAAAAGGCACCTTCACCCCCCCCCTATGGTGGACGAGTTTAGTGTCCGCCTCACTTGTGCCGACCTCAACAATGGCTTTAGGAGGGGAAGTTCCTATAGACTTACGGGGGTGTGGAGGGAACTCCTCATTGCAGCACAAGGGTCGTGTCTGTAGGTAGTCCGGAAATGTTTTTTGTGCTCGCTAGCTTCTTCTTGTCAAGTCTCATGCGAGTCAACTACTAAACTAGTAACATTTGGTCACCCCCTTGATCTGAATGTGGTTGAACCGGTTTTCAGGTTTCAATATTTTTGGTGCGGTGAGCATGGGTCGTGATCAGAGGAAGAAACTTTAGTGCGAGACCTCACGGCGAGCCATGATGAGAAGGATGTAAGGCGAGTTCTAGTTCAGGCAAGCTCCATCTATGCGAGTACTGGCTGAGGCAAGCTCCGATTTAAGCGAGTTCCAGCTGAAGCGAGTTCAAGCTGAGGCGAGTTCTAGTTCAGGCAAGCTCCAGTTGGGCAAGCTCCAATTTAAGCTAGTTCTAGTTGAGGCGGGTTCCAATTCAGTCGAGCTTCAGTTGGGTGAGTTCCGGCTAGGCGAGCTCTAGTTTAGGTGAGTTCCAACTCAGGCAAGGTCCAACTCAGGTGAGTTCAAAATGGGCGACTCCTTCATCTCGGCGACCTCAGTTGGCGAGTTCATTATGGAGACCTCAGTTGGTGAGCACAATCAACTCGCAGTTATTCTACTCGAAGATATTCAACTCGCAGGTATTCTGCACGCATTTGTTCTACTCGCATACATTCTACTCGCATGCATTCTACTCGCATATTCTACTTGAATGTGCTTTACTCGCATGATGCGAGGTGACCCTGTATAGGCGAGAAGAAATCGAGCTCGGTAAGAAGCGATTTCAAGGTTAGGCGAGCTCAAATTTAGGCGAGTTGGAGTTTATAAAATAAAAATTTTCCGGAGGCGATGCCCTGGGACGCCGCAAGGGGCGCTACCCCCTTGACCCTCGTCCGCTGACCGGGCAGTGGAACCCCCGAAAACTCTGTGTAGGGGGTCACAAGGACAAAGGTGACACTTGTTTTTCCATAATTTTCACAAATTTTAGTGCTAACACCTTTTCATGCACAGTCTATATTAATGCTCATGGGTGCATTGGTAAAACCCATGAGTACTTTCGTATGATTTGCAAATAGTGTTGACTTTTATATTTCGACAATGATGACAACCGTAAAGAAGGATCCACCTAATAGGGCCATGGTGGAGTGTATATTCTGCGAGTTCATGTTCGCGAGGTATTCTCATATATTCTGCAAGCTTATACTTGTGAGGTCATCGCTCCAACCATTATGGTGTTCTCCTCTATATTCTGCGAGCTTATACACGCGAGGTCATCATTTCATCAACGGGGTATTCTTTTATATCGCACGATTTCATGCTCATGAGGTGATCACTTCAGCAACAAGTCATCACTTCAGCAATCAGGGCATTTTCTTTAATTCCGCGAGTGCATACTCGCGAGGTCATCACTTCAGCAACCAGGGTATTTTCTTTAATTCCACGAGCGCATACTCACGAGGCCATCGCCGGGAGTTATACTTTTCAAAAGGAGATTGAGTGTTTACTTATTTCAGGAAACAGAGATTCGCTCCGAGTACATACCATAAGCTACAGCAGAGAAAGTTTGGTCCTTTCTAAGTCCGGAAGCGCATCGGTGAGAATGCTTATCTCCTAGATTTGTCTGTTGAATTCGGTACTTCGCTGATATTTAACGTGCCTGATCTAAACACCATTTTATGGAGACCCACCTAGTTCCAGCTCGAGTCCACCTACTGCAGCTCCAGAGATTCCACCCGACTTAGCACCAGTGTAGACACCCACCACTGAGGAGATAAAGCAGGTTTTTGACGTACGAGAGTTTCACACTCGCCATCGGACGTACCAGCACTATTTGGTCTCATGGCGAGGACGGGATATCGCAGACAGCTCTTAGATTAGCACTGACGAGTTACAACATCGTCGCACATATCTCTCAGTTGCTAATTTTTGCGAGTTCTCGCCGGGGTCGAGCTCTTTCAACCTCAGGGGAATTGATGCATCCTGCGACGCACGTAGTTTTTTCCCCTAGATTTATTTATGTATTTTTATTTCATGTGCTCGTTTCATTTTGTGTACTCGTTCTCAGTTCATGCACTCGTTTGACTCATCAGTTTGACCGCCCGATGAAACCCTGAATTAAAGGTTTGGTGTTATAAGTAGTAAGACGGTAAAGACAAACCTAGTTTATTTAAGCGTAAATTAAAAATTCAAAAGTTAGAATATTAATTTCCAAAGATTATGAATGGGAAAAAATAAATTTGGGAAGAGTTAAATCAGAAATTATTATATGTGGAAATGCCATTAGAAGGAATGTTTTGGAATGTTATTAGAGGAAAAATCGGCGTGATTAAAGCTTCAGCCTTTCTCTTTTAATAAAAATCATCGTGAAGAAGTGGAGGGGAGATTCGGCCAGAGCGGAGAAGTGAAAAATTCATTTCTCTGCTACTTACCGAACACCTGCCTCGCCTCCCTTGCACCGTCAATTTTGTTGTCGCCTATGTTGTTAAAGGCGTGCCTAAGGCTCCAGGCTCACCAGGCTCAGAGGTTTGCGCCTTCGTGCGCCTTTGGACATTAAAAGCACGTCTGAGTGTGTTTTTTGTTCTAAACCTATTTTTTTCAAAATAATGAAAAAAATAATACAAAAACTCAATAATTTTTATATGATTTAGTGTTTTTGATACATAATCGATCATTGAGAATTAGATATGATGCAGAAGATCATATTAATTTTATTTTTTAAGAGATATAAATGATAATAATGAATGATTAATAAGTAGAATATATAAAAATTATGTTCAAGAAGATAAATTGATGTTTAATGTCATTATTAAAAATGAATGTGGTTGCGCCTTGTCTTCTTCGGGCGCGCGCCTGCGCCTTGTGTCTAGGCTCCAAGACCCCTTTACGCCTTGGCGCGCCTTGCGCCTTTAATAACTAAGGTTGCCGCCCTTGCACCGCCAGTTTTGTCGCCTCCCGTGTCCAGAGGGGAACCCCGCCTGATCTCCCTCCACTCCTCCAGTGTCGGGTCTTGCGTCTGCCACTTCTGCTAATTTCCATCTGCCGCCGCCAGATCTGTCAAGAAACGAGCTCATCGGGTCGTCGTCATCTTCGAAAATCCTGTCCGACGTCTTGGGAATCGATCAGCGCCGTCGACTTTGGCTCCCCTTCCGGCTGCTGATCCAGACGGCCATCGACCATTGTTTCGGGAGAACTTTCTTCTTGTGCGTGAAGGGCTTGGAGGGGCCACTGCCTCACCATTGTTTGCTTTGGGTATACTCGTTTGCTCCTTTGCATTAGTATAAATTTATGCTTTCACATAAATAATCTTTGGGCTTGCCTTTACGTTCACACTACTGAGAGTACCGTTTATTCATAAATTATTGCTTATAATTTTTTCTTGTGGTCGTGTTAATTCCGTGGAGGGTTCGAATCATAAAACACGTGAGAGATCCACTCGAGTGATATTAACGAATTTCTTAAAGTCCAAAACGACGATTTTGATTTGCGCGCGCAAAATCGATTTGGCCGCTCGACCCTTTCTATTTTCCAAAAATTATTTTTCGGACACACTCTTTAAAATACCGAGTTTTTCAAACCCTAGTAGCGGTCTACATCACGCGAGCTTATACTCGCGAGGTCATCACTTCGGCAACCAGGTCATTCTCTTTAACTCTGCGAGTTTATACTCGCGGGTCATCACTTCAACAACCTGGGCATTCTCTTCAATTCAGCGAGTTCATACTAGCGAGTTAATCGCTTCAGCAACTAGGGAATTCATTTCATCTCCTTGATATATGTTGTCCCGTGACTTCATATTTGCAAGGTTCTCTTTAATTTTGTGAGTTCACATTCGCGAGGTGATCGTTGCAGCAACTGTCATTGGTTTCATCTCTTCAATGACTCATACTGGCAAGGACATCTCCAACTACTCATCTTTACTAGATCCAAAAAAATCTTAATTCGAGGAGTACTTACTTGAAATGGGTATTTATACACGAAATAATCTTATTTAGGGTTAATACTTCACGATGAAGAATCAAAAGGCTATTACTCATGCCTCACTTCAGCAAGGCAAGTCATCATAAATAAGTGTGAGTTATTTTTTATTATTACTATTTATTACCTAAAACAGCATTGCCTTTATTGCAAAATTCATAAGAACGAGAGAAAACATCCACTTGAAGGAGTATGATGTCCCCAAAGGTGAATAAGGGTGTGTGTTGAAGTCCTCAAGCTGTGTTGTTGTCGTAGTCCGGGTCCCTGCACGAGCTTCGCTCCGAGAAGGTGTCGACTCCTTTCCACTTCCAATTGAGCAACACTCCTGGGAGGTGTCAACTCATCTCCACCTCCAGTTGAGCTCCTCTTTTGGGAGATGTTGACCCATCTCTCTAGACCAAGGGTCCTACATTGCTTTTTCGAGCTCGTATCGAGCCTGAAAAAGGCGGAGATTGTATATAACATGTAATTCATCGAGATCAAAAATTTCTAAGGAAGACACTACAAAAGAGTACTCGGCGGGAGTACTCGGCGGGAGTACTCGGCGGGAGTACTCGGCGGGAGTACTCGGCTGGAGTACTCGGCGGGAGTACTCGCCTGGAGTACTCGACGGGAGTACTCGACGGCCTCCGGGAGAGTACTCGTCGGGAATACTCGGCGGCCTTCAGGAGACTACTCGGCGGGAGTATTCGGCGGCCTCCGAGAGAGTACTCAGCGGCCTTCAAGAGAGCACGCACACCCCGTCTGGGTCTGGGAATAACATTCTGGTTAAGGCGGGAGCAGATGTCCGCAGACCATACCCCCTCCCTCCCCCTTGAATATGTCTATAAATAGGACCTCGAGGCACAAATAATTGGTAATTGCCACTATAGACAGCTCCCAAGTCCATAAAAATCCTAAATGACACAGAAAAACGCTAAATTTGCTTGCAAATTCAATAGTAAAGCAACTTTCCAATACCAAGCAAAAAATTAATTAAAATTATCGGTTTCTTGGGATTAAAAGGATTTTTATGAACTCAATATGGGCTTTTGACACTTTGCACCCCCGAAAAACGGGGTATGCGCTTTGCACCCTGAATCTGTAAAATTGGCATTGTGCACACCCCCACACACCCCCCAATTGCCGATTTCTGGCATTTAGCACCCCAGGCCAAAATTTTAAGAGTGTTTAGGCCCGGATAGCACCGAAAATGATCATTCAAAGGTATTTAGGTCTGGGCAACACCAATAATCCGGGGTGCAAAGTACCAAAATGAGCATTTTTGGTGTGGCCCGGACCTAAATACCCTTGAAATTTCAGCCTAGGGGTGCAAAGTACCAGAAATCGGCAATTGAGGAGTGCAAATTGCAAATTTTAAAGATTCAAGCTGCACAATGCCAATAACCCATATTTTGGGAGAGAAAAGTGGCAAAAAGCCACTCAATATATTAAATTTTATTTCTTAAAATCAATAGCCAGCATATTACACTTTGCAGTCAAAAAACAGTTCCTAAGTTAACAGATAACTGCATAAGATGAAGGTGTCATCCAACAAAACTCACCCTATTGAAGTCAGCTATCACAGATATAGGAACCCACCCTTGCTCATCCATATTCTGCCTCAAGAATAAATCTTTACACAAATTATCCGGGCTGACACAAGAAATCAGAGGAGACATTTAACATGGCAATATCTACCACACAAGAATGGATGTCAAGTATAACTTACGCATACCTGAAATAATAATCTATTTGTTTTAGAAGCATAGCGCGCTGAGGATCAGATGCCGGAAATAACATCATTTGTGGCGCATGTGCTAGATGAGGAGCGAATGGGACACCTCTGAGGGACTCTGGATGTGAAGGTGCGGCAACATAGTATATAGGAGATGGAAAATCTGATAAGAAAGTCAACCCAATCAGTTCACCAAAGATGATACAAATTAAGGATATAAAATGGCTTCTACGTCTAGATGATTAGTGATTTACCAGGAAATCCCATGTGATTGGAAAAGGGCCTAAGAGGTGGAGGGGTAATGAAGGGTGCAGCTGCTACGGATGAAGGCCTCAAGTATGGCCGAACACCTCGCTGTTGATGCAGCTGCTGCATGTGAACATCTCTAACAAAATTCCGATGATTCCAGTCGTATCCTCCGCGCTCCCCATCACGCCTACTGTTGTGGTTGCTACTGTTTCCCCTTCGGCCCCCGCCATAACCCCGGTGATGGCCATTCCCCGCATGGGGTTGAAACATTTTACCAGCCTTATGATCCCTGTCATTATCAGTATTGCCACTGTTCTGAATTGGGGGGCCTCTAGGAGAATTCTCTAGAGATGGTGGTTTGCTATATACTGACTGGCTTGATTCTTTTGGGGAGGAAGAGGGCAATGGAAGTCCAACATCTGATGATCCTGAGAAGCTGTTGTTGTTGCTGCTGCTGCTGCAGTCAGAAACAAGGCCGCCCTTCACAGACTGATCGCGGGAAGCAGATGAATTCTGAGTTGAATTTTGGTTTTGATTGTTTGGAGATTTCTTGGAGGGAGATAACACCGAGGAACCCTATCATAAAACATACAGTCATTACACGAGATGAAGACGATAATTTACTTTCAGTACAGGCGAGAACGCACCTGGGGACCGGAGACCGATCCGTCGGAAAGGGCCTTGAGGAACTCAGCAGAGGGCGATTTTGGTGAAGCCTTGGCAGATTCGGTGAGCGCAGGCCAGGAGACGGCGTCCATGACAGATCCTATCTCGATTGCACTGTTCGATGGAATCTTCCAGGCTGGCTTCTTCCCTCGGGAAGTAGGAAATGTGTCCGCGGCATTCCCACTGCCGCCGTGCTCCGATCCTGCGGAAGAGCGTGGCGACTGGGTTTCAACGGATGGATTTAGCGGCGATCGCCCTGAGAGTGCCTTAGAGAACATCGGAGAGGTCAGCGGGGAATAAGGGAAGGTGGTGGCGGCGGCGGCGGCGTCGCCGTCCCCGCCCTGCTCGTGCTCTCCACAGACGACATGCGATGAAGAAGGCGAAATCTTAGGGATTACCTGCGCAGAGCGCAGGGAAGTGGTGTTATCGACGGTGGATGCCATCACCGGAAAGGACTGAATAACGTTTTAGGGCTGCGGTCGGAGGCAGATGATGAATTGGTGATAGGGGATTAAGGGAATACTGGTGGATTTACGGAAGTTGAGAGGGATCCGATTGAAGACGAGCAAGAGTGAGACTCCTCCTCACCTCCCTCCTCCTTCCTCGCTTCCTCGGTTGGCTTTGATTTCCCACCCTGGGCCAGGGGAGAAATGAGAGCGTTGGTCTTCTAATAGTACTATAATGATATATATTTATTATAATATATAATAATACATTAATACTGATAAGAAAAGCACATCTATAATTTTAGGTGATTGTTATCCGCACTGAAGTTTTGGTTATTCGCAAATATTTTTTTCCTAATTTTTTGTGCCTTTTAGAAATACGTCTTGTACATGCATTTTCAGGAAAAGTGTTCAACATCAAAGTTGTAGATCTCATCGAGATCTACAACTTTCGTGTTGAACACTTTTCCTGAAAATGCATGTACAAGACGTACTTTGGAAATACACCCAGATTTCGCGCCTTTTAGAAATACGTCTTGTACATGCATTTTCAGGAAAAGTGTTCAACACGAAAGTTGTAGATCTCGATGAGATCTACAACTTTGGTGTTGAACACTTTTCGTAAAAATGCATGTACAAGACGTATTTCTAAAAGGCGCGAAAAATTGGGAAAAAAAAAGTGCGGATAACCAAAACTGTAGTGCGAATAACACTCACCTAATTTTAACATCTTATAATTTAGAGTTTATATTTTATAACTTTATATTTGCTATAAAAAAATTTACCTTTGTTGGAACTTGGAAGAGATAAGCTTGCAAAATTATTATTTTTTTCTTAAAATTATGTAGGGCTCACAAAATGCTGCATTCCTCCTCTTCAGGCAAAAGCATGTCTTTATATTTCACCCCAGCTAAATGATAGACTAAAATAAAAAATAGAATTGGCAAAAAAATCCATTTAAGTTTCTAACCTTTATAATCTTTAAGTTTTTAGTCCCAAATTTTTTATTTTGAAGAAATCAGTCCCTAATTTTTCAGAATTTTTAGAATTCAGTCATGCTTAACACTTGCGCTTATATCTATTGAAAAATTCCTTTATTAATTATTAAATAATGGCTGCAATACTTGAATAAAGAACATAAACAATACATAATAACATACATAACCTGAACAAGGAATTTTGAAGCAAAGCTTTTGCATATACAATCAATCTAAACTTCTAGAGCATATTTTCCGAAGAAAAAGAAATTTTTGCTCCTACAGAACTAGGTAAAATGAACAATATTGTTGCGGACTAACTCGGCGTCCCAGTCGGACCGGAATAAACTGGACCGTCTTAGCTCTCGGGACGGTCGAGCGCGCACACAGTCAATGAAAAGAGAGAGCTGGCAAAAGAGATTTTAACGTAGAAAAATCTCTCAACTGGGTAAAAAACCACGTGACCGGATCTGTGTCGATCAAAGTCCACTATCAGGTTGCGGTTACAATGTGTTCAGAGATTCGAGGGCGACAGACC
Source organism: Platanthera zijinensis (assembly GCA_039513925.1). Classification (NCBI taxonomy): domain Eukaryota; kingdom Viridiplantae; phylum Streptophyta; class Magnoliopsida; order Asparagales; family Orchidaceae; genus Platanthera; species Platanthera zijinensis. The sequence continues at coordinate 16,290,036 of CM077081.1, read as the reverse complement.
GCTCATCGTTACAACTTCGAGGTGAGAGAGAATTTCTGATTCGCAACAGGCAACAGGCTGCGCCAAGGGAGTGCAAGATGCAAACTTGGTGGCTTGCGTGTTTGAGCGTTGGCGGTGGTTGTCTTCTTCCTGTAACGCCCCGAAACTCAAAAGAGTGACGGGTGGCGTTTTGAGCCAAGTCTGGGATTTGGTAGAGGTGACACGGCCTGGGACACGGGCGTGTCACAGGGGCGTGTCATGCTCGGGTTCGGCGATGGTCGCGTGGTCGACGAAATTGCAGTCAACGGTCGTCGGGGGGGTGAACACGGCCTGGGACACGGGCGTGTCCCAGGGCGTGTCAGTTACTCAAAGCCTTTCACTCAACGATCGTTGAGTGAGGGCGCACGGTCTGAGCCCAGACGTGTTCGGGTCCGATACAGGCGTGTCAAATTCGACACGGGCGTGTCGAATACTCGTGTCCTGCTCGGGTCGTTTGGCGAGTTGTGTTAAGGTAGCTACACGGTCTGGGACACGGGCGTGTCCCAGGGCGTGTCTAGCACACGACATGTGACACAGGCGTGTCACATGGCCGTGGCAATCTCGACACGGGCGTGTCGAGTGCCCGTGTTCTTTTCGGGACGCGGCGGTTTCGGTGTCGATTGAGGCACACGACCTTGGACATGGGCGTGTCGCAAGCCGTGTTCGGCCCAGAAAGTTCATTTTAACTGTGAATCGTGGCCGTCCGTTTCCTTATTTTGGGATTCAACGGTTCAAGACTGTTCTAGCTGGGATATACCCGGGAATAGGGGTCAAAAACCCTCGTTCTATTTGGTTTTCTCTTTATAAATCCTAGAGAGAAGGGAGAGCTAGGAGGAAGAAGGAAGAGGGAGATCCGGTCGCCGGAGGAGATTCGGAGCGCCAAATCGCAAATCGAGCCCAGATCTACGGAGGCAAGATCATCGCGGTGCTTCTCATCCGCATAGTTTTCCATGGCGCCGAGGAGAAATGCTAGGGTAACGATTCTCATCTTGAGCATGTGAAACTCTTCTTCTTTTGCATAGGAAAACCCTCTCCCGCGAGTGTGCGGCGAGTTTGCAGTATTTCTTGGGGTAGATATGTAAAGTCACCTTTGTTTAGAGTCCGGAATCGAAGTACGGGCATAGGCATAGTGTGTGAAGCCTACCCAGACGTGTTGGTCTGGATCGGTGATGATTTGTTATGCATTGTTAGTCGGAGAAGACTCCGTGCCTTTTGTGTTTTTCGGGTTTCTACGTGGTAGATTGCAGCAGGGATCCTTGAGGATTAACCCCAAGGCGCACCCGGAAATCTGGGCAGAAGCGTGTTTCTGCCATCTTTGGTGGCCCGGGAGCCATCTTTGTACATAACCAGGTTATGTACCTTGGTCGATCGATTTACGGGCTACGGGGAAACTTAGCTCGCGCCGATGACTTTTAGTGGCGTGGCAGTGTGAGCAGCGAGTTGAGTGAAATTGTACCTGCTCTATGTGGTTCGGTTTAGTGGCCTACCGATGGCATAGAGGGAGGGTCTTCGGCTTAAGCCATGAAGACTTTATTGCTCACGAGATTGTCGTCCCGGGGACGGTGGTGGACCGAGTCCACCGTGTAAGTGCCCTGAGAGCACGGGGTGTGCAGTCGAGTGTGCTTATACCTGTGATGAAGTGTGCTTAAATTGTACTTTCACAATCTTGTTTGTTTATACTAATACACGTGCAGGGAAGAAGCTTTGCCGCCCCGAGTTTGGGGCGGAATCGTTATAATTTGGTCAGCTTTAGCTGACCGTTATTCTTGTTTGTCACCGTTGCGGTGATTTGTGCTTGCAGGTGCTGCGGAGCCGAGCGGAAAATAGTGGGTCAAAGCCCAAGTTGTTGAGCCGGCCCTCGAAGGCCTTGGTTGTTTACTTATTTAAATCATGTGTGGCCGGCCTGCGCGCCGAAGTTTGTAAAACACTATTTATTTAAGTGAACTGTTGTAAGGCCATAAGGCCAGTACTTTTGTGTATTATGTAGTTCATTCCTACTGGATTTTGTTAGTGGACATTCGTGTTTGTGCTGGGTTCTTTCCTTTGCAACTTAACAAATTTCTTCCGTTAGATGCTTTGTGTAGGTCGTGTGTATTGGTTGAATGGTTTCATTGAGTAACCCACCAGTCTGTCTGTGATATATGGTGTCGGGCCCCAGCCGGACCTACTGCTAAATGCTATGTGACGGATATGGGGTGTTACAATTCCCTTCTCCGCGCACTTGGGGACTTGGCTCGTAGGCGGATTGAAGATGACCCGAGGGAGGAGTTCGGCAGAGCTCTGCCTTGAGGAAGAAGAAGACTCCTGGAGCGAACAAAAGTGAGAAACAAAGAGGCACGAGGCTCCTTTTATAGCATCCAGGAGCAGTGGCGGATCCAGGAATTTTGCAATGGGGGGGCACAAATTTTTTTTTTAAATGAAACAACAAGATAATATAAAATTTTTGACATTTCAAATTCATACAAAACTACATTTAATTCACCAAATCCGAAAACACAAAATTACACAAGAAAATTACATTTGTCCATGACGAGTCTTCATTTTTTGAAAACGATCGATAACATCATCGTCACGGACTTTCAAAAATGCATCTCTCTCAATAAAAGTAACTAGACAATCATTCAACATTTGATCGCCCATACTGTTGCGCAACTTGTTCTTGACGTAGTTCATGCCCGAGAACACTCTTTCTATACTTACAGTAGCCACCGGAAGAATTAATGCAAACTTCAAAAGCTTGTAGATCGGTTGATAAGCAATATGTTTACCAGTTTCAACAAGTTTCGTGCAGAGATGACCAAGATCCTTCAAATCAAAAAAATTCCCATCGCTTCTCATGTCGGCAATGAAGTTGTCGAGCTGAAAATCTAAATTAAACATCTCCAAACTTGAAAAATCATTAGGATAAAACTCAGCAAGTCTTATCACTTTTTGTTTGTCAAAAATATGAAACGAGTTAATTGGATTTAAGCAAGTCATACAATGAAGCAACTCCATGCTCACTTCATCAAACCGATTGTTAAGCTCTTGTAGTTGTAGATCGACGACTTTAAAAAATATTTGTACTCGATAAAGATGCAAATTTGTGTAGTCTTCAACAAACCGTCTTGATCTTCCTCGAGGTATATACTGATCATCCATATTGGGAATATGAATCTTATGTTTACCGCAAAAAAACAAGATCTTATTTAATAATGTGTCTCATCCATCATCTCTTAAGATTTGCAACTGTTTTTTTTGTCAAATTAACAAAAGACATTGCATTAACAATGTCTTGATCCTTTCTTTGAAGAGCTAGATTTAACTCATGAGTGTATCCAAATATAGTGGTCATTACGTGAAGCATTAACACAAAGTCAAATGATTCCAATGCAAATAACCTGTGCATTCACTCGATCATTTGCTTTACTCTTCCCAATTATCAAAAGTGTAGCGACCATATAAGAATATAATGAAATAATATGCATTAATGTTCTGTGGTGTGATCCCCAACGAGTATCTCTAGGCCGACTCAAACGAAGCTCTTGATTCAAACCTGATCCAGTTTTCAATTCACCATCTTCTATTGCCCTGACAAGCTTTTGAACTTGACTTTCTCTAAGCATTTCATGTCGCTTACAAGACACTCCAATCACATTTAATAAAGTTGTAATTGCTTCAAAAAACCATTCACAGTCATCATTAATCTTAGCAACCGCAACTTGTGTTAACTGAAGTTGATGAGCAAAACAATGAATGTAGTATGCACATGGATTTTCCCTCAAAATTAAACTTTTAAGACCATTTATCTCACCACTCATATTACTTGCCCCATCATATCCTTGCCCACGAATTTTAGATAAGTTCAATGAATGCTCCATTAGCAAAGATTCAATTCCAGATTTAAGTGACAATGCAGTTGTCTCCTGAACATGCACAATACCAAAAAATCGCTCTATTAACCTCCCTTTTTTGTCCACATAACGCAAACAAAGAGCCAGTTGCTCTCTATGTGACACATCACTAGATTCATCGGCTAGAATAGAAAAGTGACCATCATCAAGCTCTTGCATAATAATCTGGGTTGTTTCCTTTGCACAAGCATTAATTATATCTTTTTGGATTGATGGAGCAATCAACTGGTTGTTTTTCGGGGCATTTTTTAAGACATGTTTACCAATTTTTTCATTAATATCCGCCAGCCACTGCAGAAGTTCAAGAAAATTTCCCTTGTTAAGTAAATCTTGGCTCTCATCATGACCACGCAGGGACAAACCTTGACGCAAGAGAAATCTTAAGCATTTAAGATAAGCAACTAAGTGTGTTCTATACTCACACTTACTAGCGTCTGATTGTTTATCAAGAGCAACAATGATAGACTTCTTGGGTTCTTTTAGAGCTTGAAATTTTTGTAAAGCTAGCTGATGAGCGTTATTAATCTTTCCTACATGTTTTTAGAATCCTTCAAGTTTGTTCCATGACTTATATCCTCCACCAGTGACAAAAGCATCACCCCCAACAACAGTAGCTGCAGCATCATTCTTGAACAAGTAACACACAAAACAAAATGCAGCATCCTGCGCAACATTATACTCAAGCACTTCATACATATCAAACCAAGCAGCAACAAACCGACGATCCCGATCTCCCATTTTTCTTTGAGGAAAAGAATACCCTTTTGGTTGGCATGGACCTCTTAATATATATGTTTTCCTCACGGCCTCTTGATCCTTTAACGGAAAGGTAGATATACTTTTTCTTAAACCTGGATCATGTGGAAGCAACTCCACATCATATTCACAACCAACAACAATATCTTGAGTTGGCGCAGGGAATACGTTTATAATATATTCGGATGGAGAAGGGGCAATCTCCTCATTTTCACTCTCATGCGGTGATGACAAATGAGACTCTTTAGATTTTAACTTCTTTTGAAACATAGACGCGATGAGACTAGTTCTCTTCTTCGGACCCTCCATTTTCACTTCTAGATCAAGTTATAGAATAACATTAAAAATTTGCAAGATTATTGAATAAAAGGGTATAACAAAAATCTACATACTCCGCTTGACCCTCTACTGATCAATACTACCGAGTATCCCTAAAAACATTCAGCACAAAGTCTACCATGCTTTGCTTAGCCACTAGTTGACTAATACATCAAAGCACACCTAAAATATATAACAAATAAATACAAAATAAGATATAGATGAGGAGAGTTACCTTTAGAGGAGAAGCAATAAATCCAATTTTTCTGCAATAACTAAGGCACTGCTCTGTAAAATAGTGATCAATGAAATTTATCCATCAGAACCACCACAGAGCACAAATAATTTAATTAAATGTGATCATAAACAAATAAGTAATCAAGTTAAGAATTTGCTTAAAGAATTAACTAAATTGCTGGATAAACAATATGTTCACTGCTCTGTTTTTTTACTTAGCCCATTTGATTTCTCATTTGTTGCTATTTGCTAAAAGCATTAACTAAGGCACTTCATTTCAGATATATTTAGTAAGCATCTCCACAACTTTACAAAATATTTATGAACTCAATGTTGATCATTCCCTCAAAGAACTCTCCAAAATGAGAGTACAATTCTGGGTTCAAGATACAAAGTAGTACAGATATGTATGAGAGTATCAAGTCAATGATGCAAAAGTATTCATGAATTGTGATTCAGCTAGTCATAATGATTAATGTTACATTTTAGTGCGCTTTTCTTTTATTCCTATTTTATAACAATATATATTACTTAGATCAATATATATTTGACTTAATAGCACTATGGTCTCTAACGTAGAGCCCACTCTCTCGGGGTCGTGGCATGAATAAATTAATTAGCTGAGTTTCTAATTTTCAACACATTTTCCAATTTAGTATACATCAGTGTGCTATAAGAAATTAGCAAATGAGAATTAATTTCCATCTTGAAGAAGGATGCTTAAATAAGTAAGATTGTAAATTTTGTTGCATACACCAATGGAAAAAGGACAACAAGGATAAGTCTACCATCAATATATGAATTTGTATGAGAAAATTAAAATGTAAATATCAACAAACACAACCGCACAAAGCTAAAGAACCATGTGTTAAAGTTAACAATATGCTCCAGACCAAGTTTCCATCATCAGCAGAGAAATCACCAAAAAAACATTATGAAGAAGAAGAAGAAGAAGAAGGGGAAGGGGGATACCAGCAGGCAGCAGCATGGCAGAAGGGGATACCAACAGCACGGCAAAAGGGGGCACTTAGGGCACGGGAATGGCGGAGGGGGGTAAAAAATCGGGGCACAGCGGCACAGGAATGGCGGACGGGGTTAAAAATCACGGGTTAAAATAAAATTTGGGGGGCACCGGGTTGGGCGAACCAAGTCAAATAAAACTCGCGAAAAAAATTTGGGGGGCACGTGTCCCTGTGGCCCCCCTGTAGATCCGCCCATGTCCAGGAGGTGGTTATGGCGGGCCCCCCCCACTAATTTGGTGTATTATTGGGTGGTTACCTGTAAATCGGACGGCGACGGAGGCCCTGTAGTGATCGGACCACAGCGGCTTGCAAGCGGCGGTGGCGGCGGACGGCGGTCGGTAGCAGCCGGTAGCGGGGATGGTGGCGGTGGCCGCGGCCGGCAGCAGCGACGGGCGGCGGCGGCGAGTGGCGGCTGGCAGCGGCGGCAACGGGCGGCGGCGGCGAGCGGCGGCTGACGGCGGCGGCGGTAGTTGTTGAATGGGAGGCTCTCATGATTTCTCTTATTGTGGTGGAGATCATGGGGAGTGGGTTGAGTGGTCAAACCCATGATCTCCATAATTAGAGGGATCATGGGGGAGATGGTTAAGTGCACACCCAAGCCTATAAATGGGGTTTCATTCCCATCAATTGTCCTCCAAATCCTTTGTTGTCCAAGGTTGGTACAAGCCGAGAAAACAATGATTTTTCCTCCTTTTTTGATAATGGTGACGTTCAGCGACAGGCCAAAAACGTTCGCGAGCTGCGCTCGGCGAGCGTGTTAAAAAATCTCTGCGGGAGAGGGGGGACGACACGCCCATGTTCGGATGGCGCGACGGCGGCCAACGCGCAGACATGTGAGGGTGCGCGCAGACCAAGTCGCACGGGGTGTGCATCCATTCGCGAGCGCGCCCTTGACTGCTCGTGCGTTGGGTACGTGTGCGTGCCTAGGTGTGTGAGTGCAGTTGTGCGCGTATGCGCGAATCAGTGTCCGCGCTACAGTGCGCGTGGCACTATGCGCGTTATAGTGCACGCACGTCACTGTAGCATGGTACAGTCGCGCGCTACAGTTGCGCGGGTGCTGTGCGCGGGCTGTGCGCCTATGCACGCAAACTGACTGCGCGCAGTGTGAGTGCGCGTCTGGATGCGTGTGTGTGCTAAAGCGCTTGCGCGGGCATGCTTTGTTTCACGGGGCCCATAGGTATGATGCTTTGTGCGTGCTTGGGGATATGCACATGAGGTGTGCTTAATGCGCGCAATGTGTTATGATTGTGTGCAAGAATGCAGTGTGCACATAATGGTAAGATACACCTGCAAGAGTGGAGATAAAGATCTTGCACTTGGTGATGCCACAGGTTGATATGCGTGGTGAGCTCAGTGTGCGCGATATGTACATTTGGATGTTGTGCGCGTATGGAGCGATATGCACAATCGTGCCTCGTATGTGTGCAAGGCTGGCTTGCGGGGAAGTTTGCACGAGACTGGCTCGCGGCTTAGTTTGTACGGTTCCATCCTGCGACTTTGTTTGCATGGTTCTAGCCTGCGACTTTGTTTGCACGGTTCTGGCCCGCGGCTTTGTTTGCACGATTCTGGCCCGCGGCTTTGTTTGCACGATTCTGTCTCGCGCCTTTGTTTGCGCAGGTTGTAATCACGGCTTAGCCGTGAGGGGGGCAGGTCCCCATGGGGAGTTTGCATGAGTCAGGCTCGTGGCTTAGTTTGCACGAGGGTTGCTCGCGGCTTCGCCGTTAGGGGGGCAGGCCCCCACGGGGAGTTCGCGCGAGGGTTGCTCGCGGCTTAGTTCGCACGAGGGTTGATTGCGGCTTCGCCGTAAGGGGGGCAGGCTCCCACGGGGAGTTTGCACGAGTCGGGCTCGCGGTTTAGTTTGCACGAGGGTTGCTCGCAGCTTCGTCGTGAGGGGGGAACGAGGTCGGGGCAGCTAGGGACGGTTTGTCTCATTAATGCTCAATAGAAGCCACTAGGACAGAGACCCCCAAGGAACACTCCTCTTAACAGCTCTGGGTCGACCCCTAGGATTTGGCGAGCTTATGTAGAGAACCTGCGGAAGAAGTCCTTCAAAGACTCCCCTTCATTCTGGCGGATACCTGATAAGTGGGAAGGGTTGCGGACGATCCTCTGATTTGCTACGAACTGATCCGCGAACTGTCTTGTAGCTCTGTGAAGTTGGGAATGGTGCCCAACCTCAAGGAGTGAAATCATGTATGGGCTTGCCCCTTGAGAGTGGCTGGGAACACTTGGCAGAGTAATTGATCAGGTGCGCTGTAGATCCTCATGATAGTAGTGAAGTGGTTGACATGTTCCAACGGATCGTCTGTCTCATTGAACGTCTCGATATTCGGTAGCTTGAAACCATGAAGAATTGGATGAGTCAGGATTTGCGGAGCGAGGGGGAGCCTTGGCAAAATGGTCGGCGAGTATGGATATCCCGCCGGCCGGCCTGCCGGTATTCTTCTGCGATCACCTCCCGAATTTCTTCCCGGGTGAACCTTTTGAGTGGGGGAAGTCGGCCTCATCTCCCTAGTTGTGGCGGTGTCGCCCAGTTTAAGTTTCTCCACGAGCCTTATAAGTGGAGCTGGCGGCGGCGGAGTATTCTTCAAGCGCCTCTTATCTTGGAGCTTCCTGCGTCCTATCATGATTTGGCTGTGGCAGATTGACTGGTGCTAGAGGAGGAGCAAGAGGTGCTCTCAGATTCCTAAGCAACGCAAGCATTTCAGTTTGCTGCTCCTCCATTTTTCGAACTCTCCCCTCGAGGGCGGTGACAGGCGCGAAAGCAGTCTCAGCGGTCAATGACACGTCCACTAGAGAGTGGGGTTGGTTCAGCGTGTCCTTCTAGGACGGATCCTTCAGTTGTACGGGTGCTTCTTTTTGTCATTGAAGCGGAACTTGGACGTTGCAAAGGTGGAGGTCTTGACTTTTGAAAGATGTTGGGAATCGTAGTTCCCACAGACGACACCAAACTATTGCGGACTAACTCGACGTCCCGGTCGGACCGGAATAAACTGGACCGCCTTAGCTCTAGGGACGGTCGAGCGCGCACACAGTCAATGATAAGAGAGAGTTGACACAAGAGATTTTAACGTGGAAAACCCCCTCAACTGGGTAAAAAATCACGTGATCGGATCTATGCCGGTCAAAATCCACTATCAGGTTGCGGTTACACTGTGTTCAAAGAATCGAGGGTGACATGCCGCACCTCGTTACAACTTAGAGGTGAGAGGGAATTTCTGACTTGCAACGGGCAACAGGCTGCGTCGAGGGAGTGCAAGATGCTAACTTGGTGGCTAACGTGTTTGAGCGTTGGCGGTGGTTGTCTTGTTCCCTTCTCCGCGCACTTGGGGACTTGGTTTTGACGAGCAGTAATAAAATGTTGAACTATAAAAGCACTGAAGTAAAGCGCTAAAATAAACTGTACGAGTACGAGACTGGAGTAGTACTGAATAAAAAGAACTATAATTAAAGTACTAAAAAGAACTTGACTAGTACATGACTTGAGTAATACTCAAAAGAAATGAACTGAAATAAAAGAAAATAAGCAGGACTAGTATGAGACTGGAGTACTGAAAAGAAAGAACTGAACTAAAATAAATAAAGGAACTGAACTAGTGCAAGACTAGAATAAATCATAAAGAAAATGGATAGTACTCCAATCACTCCATTCAGGAGGCCACTTCAGTTGCATCTCCGTTCTCAGGAGGCAAGTTCAGTTCTATCTCCATTCTCAGGAGGCAAGTTCAGTTTCATCTTCGTTCTCAGGAGGCAAGTTCAGTTCCATTTCCGTTCTTATGAGGCAAGTTCAGTTCCATTTCTATTCTTAGAAGGCTTCTTTTGAGTTTCACCCATTATTATTATCCGATATTAAGTTCAGTTGCGCCTCTTAAATACGGTTTAACCTGACTTATATTTAGGGATTACAATATTGCTCCTCGTTATAAAGATTATCGAGAGCTAAATATCCACAAGAGGTTTAACACTATCTCTTAACATCATTTACTCGCATCAGGGCGAATAAAGTTTCTATGTTAAACCCAATATTATTTTCTTCCGATTTAAACCTCTTTTGCAAAAAAGAATCGAAAATTGAGGAAACCAAAACTCGAGGTTGAATTTGTCAAAACATAAACCTCAAGAGTTTCTCGAGTTATTTTGATATTCGACTGAGCTTCAATAATTCTTTAAGTCTCGAACAAACCCTTATTTTTATATTTTAAAAAAATATCAATATTTCAAATCAACAAACTATGACAGTGGGTTTAAATAATAAATACATGTTGCTCAAAATAGTTTTCATCGTTTTGAGGTCTTACATAGCCTCTAACTTTATTTTAAAACACGCTCGAATTAAATCAATTCATTAAAATGTCAGGAGCGCCTCAAAATTCCTCGTATATGCCCAAATCATGTATTTATTCTCAGGAATTTCTTATAAAGATATAAGATATTTTAATCGAAATTTTTTGTATATATAGCAATCTTTAAATTAATCTCGAACATGATTTAAAATCTCAAAAAAAGTAGGAGTGCTCGAAAATTTCTCAAATTTCATCGTGACATGTCTTTAGTAAATATAAATCATTCATGAGATTTATGAGATTTTGATCGGGAAAATTGACCTCTATTAATTTTCAAAGGTGAAAACCACCACTTTAAATGCTTGAAAAATATCTAAGCATAACTAAAAATCTCCAAATCTTTATAAAGCATGCATAAGGGCTCCAACTATCACTGAGAATTTTATCTGATTTTTAGGAGCATTTTAGGCCTCCAAATTAGTCAAATAAACACTATTTTAATTTTTTTAAATAGCAAATCGAGTCTGAAAATTCTTCAATTTTTATGAGGTGTAACTGACACCAAGATGGACATTTTTCTTGTTCATAACTTTTCCACCCGAACTCTATTTTAGCCTCAAGAAATCAATACCCGTTTTTGCTATAATATTACCCCCCCCCCCCCCCCCCCCGCTGTACAGGAGGATACATGTACCAAAAACTGTCCCTTATGAGTCTTCCCTTCCCCCGGCCGGCCTTGAATCCACCCCCGACCGACTCCTCGGGGGTGGGCGATTCCTCAGGCGGTGGTCCGGCGGCCTGCCGCCGCCGGCCAAAACCAACCTGAGCACCTTCGTTAGAGGGGTGGTGGCGCCACGACGATGCTCCGGCCACCGGAGGCTACATGCGACGGTCCAAAAGTTTGATAGGAAGGAGAGGAGATAATTTCCACCTTGTTTGGGGTCTCCAGGACCTCTCGGCGAGTTCCGCCATTAATGACGGTGGAGGGTGGTGGAGCTCGGGTATGCTTCTCCGGCGAGGTTGAGCTCCGGCAGAGGGGATAGTTGGGATCGGTTTGAGTTGGGAAAGAGGAGTGAAGTCCTCTGGTATGGATGTCATGAATTTATAGAGGGAGGGGAGAGCACCTCCCTCCTCCTCTCCCTTTCGGTCGTGGCATCTTTGAGGAAGAAGATGGGTTAGAGTTAACTCAACCCAGGTGGGGTGAGGGTGAGGTGGCACCATACTATTGGCTCGTTGTACCCCCTAGTGCCTAGGGTAGGGGTTAATCCTATTTAGCATGTGATGAGTTTTGGCCAATAGGAAGGGAGACATGGAGAGAGGATTTTGGCTCATCCTAGCAAGGCCAGGGCAGGTGGCATCCATCTAAATGGCTAAGGACAGCCATGTGTCCTCATCTTGTAGCATGGCTTAGGTGGGCTTGAGCTTTGGAATTGAGAAAGAGAGAAAGAGAAAGAGAGAGGCTCTCTCTTGGCTTGGCCCAAGACCCACCCACCTTGATGTCATTTTGTTGTAATATAAAGACCATATAGATTTGAGGTTGGGCTCAAGGGTGGCCTTCGTGAATGACCTCAAGTGGGGGTAACTTGAAAATTATGATTTCTTAATGAAAATTCAATTTTTTAGGGAGGGTTGACCAAGTCAACTGTTGGGTGGGTCCCCCATATGGGTCAAAGTCAAAGTTTGTCCGAGTCGTCGAGTAACGAGCCAAAGTTTTGATATTTTAGTAATATCAGTATGTACACGTTTTTCGGTGCACCATAATGCTCGTTTTGACTGATGTTGACCTCCCGTTATTAGAGTTGACTGGAACGAACTTTGTTGACCTCGTATTGATCATACGAATCCAACACAATTGATTGGGGTCAAATTCGAGTTCATTTGCCCAATATTCGAAAATTGTGCGTCCCAACGTGCTACGGAACTTAAAACGGTCATATTCGTCGTTAGGCTTCGGATTTCGACGCAACGAGTTACAATGCGTTCGTATCAATTATACGAATCCATAGGAACTGACAGAACTCATATTGAAGTTCTCTAGCTTGATAATCAAAAATCTCGTTTTTGCAACGTTTTACGCGGAACGTTCATATCCACCATATGACCTCGGAATAAGTTCCAACGCACTCGTATTGACTATACGAGGCCATATAAATTGACGGAACTCAAATCAGTGTTCTCTAGCTCAATATCAAAATTTCTCGTATTTGCGACGTTCTACGAAGAACAGTCATATTCACTGTATGACCTCAGAACTCAATAGAACGAGTTCCGACGCACTCGTATTGACTATACGAGGCCATAGGTATTGACGGAATTCAAATCAGAGTTCTCTAGCTCAATATCCAAATTTCTCGTATTTACGACGTTCTACGAGGAACGGTCATATTCACCGTATGACCTCGAAACTCAACGAAACGAGTTCCGACGTACTCGTATTGAATATACGAGGCCATAGAAACTGACGGAACTAGAATCAGAGTTCTCTAGCTCAATATTCAAATTTCTCGTATTTGCGACGTTCTACGAGGAACGGTCATATTCACCATATGACCTCGGTTTGCAACGAAACGAGTTTGGTTGCACTCGTACCGGTTATACGAGTCCAAAGCAATAAATAGAACTCAAATCGGAGCTCACTAGCTTGAAATTCCCTGAAATAGGGTCACCTCCTATCTATTTTAGGCTTTGGGTAGGGGTTCAGGTCACTTTTATTGGGTCCACTAGGGTACTAGTGACCCAATAAAATTCGGGATGTTACACTCTTCACCAAGGCTCCCCGCTCGCTGCTCAAATCTTGGCTCATCCAGTCCCACATGGCTTTAAGCTTCCTAACATCGAAACGTTCGACGGAACAGAGGATCCACTCGAACACATCAACCATTTGCTTACTATAATGAGGATTTCCAGTGCTCCAGACCAATTACTCTGTCAAGTGTTCCCTGCCACTCTCAAAGTTCAGGCGTGCACTTGGTTTAATTCTCTCCGGGAAGGAACCATCTTCAACTTTGAAGAATTAGCGCCCCTATTCTCAAAATAGTTTATTGTAAACCAGAGGATCGTTCAGGATCCATCACACCTTGCAGACATCCAACAGAATGAGGGAGAATCCCTCAAAGACTTCTTTTGATGCTCCAACTCAAAAGCACGGCAGATTCCGATGGTTGACCTCGAGCTCCTTAGAGGCATCTTCTTGGGAGGACTTCGTCCAAGCGATTTCTGTTCAGCACTCATAGGGGAAATGGTGTGCAGTTATTCAGGTCTTGTACATCAGGTCGAGGCTCAGATAACGGTTGATGAGGCCATTGAAGCACACCACCAACAATTCAAATGCAACTCAAAGAGACAGCGAGAGCAGGGGTTAACACCACTACCAATTCCCAAAAAGAGCAACTCATGTTATGTCAACTCTCGACGAGTTGGGGGCATCACCAACATCAAACATTTACTCCCCTCAAAGCTTCGCGAGCGAAAATGTTGTTTGCCTTACACAGTCATCCGTCTCTCCAAAAACCAATGGCTCTTACTCCAAACTCAGAGGACCAATCTAAATATTACGACTTCCATCAAGGTCACAGACATAATATAAGACCCCATTTTTTGCTATGCTACCAGGTCTTACGCCAAGAATTGTCGTTTTGCGGTGACCCCAACACTCGGGGAGGTCGTCACTACAAAATGCTGATCCTGCCGCCATTAGTGATCACCAAAGAAGTAGAAGTAATAACTAAGCCAATTATAATCAAGTCCACCAAAATCACATCAAATATATAAGAGCATGCAAATCACAGCAAGTCCACATGATATAGAAGTACTGAAACTGAACGAAAGTGTAGAAATAAAAACGGGCTCATGTTTGGTACATCATGACCTTACTACAACACTCTTGCGGAAGCTAAGTAAAACTAACACTCACGGAGCCAGAGGCTGGTGCTCCTGTGCTAGACTGGCCCACCTCCATATGCACTGTACTCCGCTAGCGATGTATCTCCTGTTACTGCTCCTTGTCCCCCATCCGGAGTCCCTAAAATTTTTGGTCCACCAACCGTTAGTCAAAAGACTAAGCCTGATTTCCCCCACCACTCCCCTAGTGGCTCCTAGGCACCGTGCGGGAGGAATGAAAGGAAATATTATGAAGGTGGAGAGTACAAACAAGGCAGGTGACGACTAACCTAGCAGGAGTATGAGTAAAAGAACTATAGCTATGAAACAATAATGTAAACAAGTAAAGTACAGAACAATAAATGTAGGAAAAGTAAAAAGAACAAGCTATATTTAAAGGTAACCTTAGTTTATAAGAATGTTCATACAAACTTATAAATCAAGGGGTCGTTTTACAAAGTCTATCGTATAAAAAGTCTCATACCAATTTATACAATATGGGTAGAAGTTTAAATGCAATGATGACATGATATGCTATGTTATGCTGGTTTAATTTTATGTTCATACAAGTGCAACACACACACGACTATATGCGCACAGACCTTTAGTTACCCGATTTTATAAGCTAGATTCACTCCCAGGAGCCTCCGTAGTGGCCAACGGAGACAGTGGGTTGGGCCACCCCACTCCTAGGCGGGTATTTACACTACCAGGCCTAATTCTTACGTACGTATCTGAAGGACACACCAGAGTCACCACGTACTAATGCTGGCAAACCCGCCAGTCTTTTCCTTGGCTAAGTATAAACCACACCCGCCGAGTCATCGTATCGACGTTGGTGTGAACGACCGTCAAATACCAAAGACCCACCATCTTATGCACATGCAGTCATGAATTTCCGAGCCCTCTGCTCCCCGGACTAACCTATCCGTTACAACTACCTTCCGAGACTTCGGCTCGCCGGGCTAACTTGCCCATTTCCACAGCCACCGAGCCTACCGCTCGGACAACCCAACCAATCTAACCTCCCGAGTCATCGGGGAGAGTGAAGGTGATGTCCTAGTTTTACTAATTACTCTTAAACATTTTTGTCTTACGGTTTAAGGTTAACCTTGGGCTGCCTAGGGCATTTCCTGTGAAGGGCTCTCGAGGGAACTAGAAACTACGATGGACGGAAGCTCAAAGCTCCCCTTCACAAGGTACTTATTATTATTGGTATCTACCCATGTTCCAATTTGTTATCATTCTCTTGAACTAGCTCTAATCGTATTTAGACTTTCCCTCTCCAAGGAAGGACGGTCCACCGTCGATCCCGAGCATAACTCTGTCCTTGCACAATTAGGCTCACACAACCTACCTTCTTTTGGTGATCTCATTCATTCTCAATCAGACTAGGTACACCAACTATCTCACCTTCCCGTACAAAGGCCTACAAGTTACCTTATTTCTACAGTTTTATTATGTGCAGTCCTAATGAGCTACATAATGTGCATGAAAGGTGAGACTTTAAGTAATCATCAAAATGACCTAAGATTATTATTGGGGGTCTATCATGATACTTTATGAATAAATCTAGAAGATTGTAATTTTCCTACTTTATTTGGTATTTATTATATTTTCTACAAAATCAAACACCTATGCTTTTGATCACCAAGTACACTTTTCTGACTAGTTATGACCTTATAAAAATTATGAAAATTTGGTAACATCAAAATAACAGTAAATATCAAAAATCTAAATTTTCCAAAAACGTTTTGACCTTTAACAAATTATGGAACAAACTAGCATAATCTTAATTTAATTAGGGGAAAATTATAATCTGCCATCTAAAAATTATAATAAAATTACTAGATGATAATTATGACCAGAAAAAGGCTACTGCCCATAGTTTATAATTTTCCAACTCTAATTGATCACATATATGAATTATATCAAAATATTCAATAAATGAGTACTTATGAAGGAGCCTATATGAAAGTCTTCCAATATATTTATAAAAATTCACATATCATGACTATGTCCTCAAATGTCCTATGACCAAGTTTCATAATTTTTCAGTAAGCAAATAACTCTAAAATAATTATTTTGTGACTGAATCAATCTTAGGGTTTGTGAATGAAGTACCAAAATTATCAATCCAAAATTCACAATAAAATTTCTAGGGAACAATATAATCTAATTAAGATCACTACCTAAGTTTCATGAGTATCCAAATCCATTTGAGTATGTAATTAAATATTGGACTCAAGTGTCATAAATTATTCATAATTATTTAAAGAGGGTGTAAGCTCCTAAAAATCCTAAGACCATTTTTTAGAGCCTATTTTTGCCCTAGGAACTCACCAACCAAGTTCTAAGACCATCCATGGACATACTATCCCATGTCCTTCACTAGGCCTCAAACCTCATCTCTAGGGCCTACACTAGGGTCTTACATGCTCTACTCCAAACCACTCAAATTCCCTTAAGGAGGTGTTTTAGATGACTTTGAGGCAGTGAACCAAGTTTCATCCTTTTTGTATGAGGATTGACCACTCAACCCATCAAATACACATTTGCCCTAATTTACCCTTAAGTGACCAAATTTTGGTCACATCAATACCTAATAAAATCAGCCCCAAATGGGTTGAGATTTTTACTAGTGACCTACCATAACCCTAAGGGTCATCCACCAAAATTTTGGAGGGTTTTGAGGTAATTAGACCCCTTAATTAAATCATACATGATTTATTAAATGTTTTCTAAAACTATAGAAAAATGTATTCCAAAAATTTCCTTTTTTGGATATGTCTGATATATAGATAAGACTGACCTATGATCGAAATTTTAAGGCATTTGGATGAGTTGTTTAGTGGGGGCACACAAATTTGTGTCTGGTTAACCCTAGGTATAGCTTGCACCATTTAATGTGTTGTGGTCAGACCAGTGACCCAAATTGGTTGAAATTAATTTTAAAATAAACTAGATTTCAAAGTCTACAACTCTGATATTAACCATTTTTCCAAAAGAGGCATTTAAGTATTTTTTAATAATTAAATTTATCTACTACATAATGTGTGACAAATAATGAAATAAAATGAAATAATAAACTCTTATTATTAAAGGCAGCACACAAATCTTAAAGCGCCTAACTGACAACATCCCATCATCGTTCTCCTGGAGCCAACGACCAAGATTGGCCCGTCTTGGGCCAACTTCGCAAGTGAATTCCCGGCCACCCATGCCTCTTTCCATCTGGCCACCGCCTCCACCACCTTCGTTGAGGTGGCGACTGGTGATTCATAGTGGTTGGACGACCGGAGGTGGCCAGAACAGTGAATTGTGAGTGGAGGAAAAAGCTTGAAAAACAAGCTTTCGGCCTGCTTGATCTGGGGCCAATTGGACTCGAACCTTGCGGCCAATAGAAGTGGATCTATCCATTGAAAAAGGGGAGAGAAACATGACCTTTGGGGAGGGCTAGAGCCTAGCCGATCGTCGGGTTGCCATTACCGGTGGTGGCGCCGCTCGGTACTCTGTAACTATATAGCCAGATGCTTCGATTTCTTCAGGGAAAGAATGGAAACGACTCCTCACAGCTTGGTGAAGCTTTTAAAATAATCAAAAGGGGAGGGGAGGGGTCAAGCTTCAATGCACCATTTGTTGAAACCAAAAACTCGGTCTCTATGGAGTTCACCCTTGGGGAACGGGTGATTGCACACTTACTACTCTCTCGCGAGCTGAACAACCAAAGGGAAGAGGACAGGGAACAGACCCAAGGGCTCGGCGTGGAGGACCCACTACACATCCGGAAGATCACAGAGCGCTTCCCCTCCTTAACCAAATGTAGGGCTAAGGAACCTCAGAAAAGCACTAAGAGATTGGGAGACAAGTAAGCATGCCCCTCTGAGGTACCCCCTTGGGTCTATTTATAAATTTCTGAAAACGACATGCACATAACCAATCCCCGCTGATCTGGAATTACTGAAAACACATTGGGCTGGCCTGCTAATAGCCAAACTCCGCTAATCTAAATTGCTAAATGCAGACCTCTGAGGACATTCAGGTAATTTGCCTCTGGGCCCTGCTGGCGAGTGATCGATGAGAGTATCACTCGGCTAAAGGGGGCGAGTGTCGGGAGCTCAACGCACTCGCCGCCTTAAAGATCCCTAAAGGGTGAATGTCTGGCTGGGCGATCACTCACCTAGCTTGGCGAGAGCTGATCTCGCACGCATGCCTGCACGCGAGATATTCAGGCGAATGCTGGGTGAGGATGACACTCGCAGAAGGGACAAACCGCTCCTCTTCCCTTCGAGCCGCGCGAGTGCCTCTCTTCAGGCCTCGGACGGGTACTAGACACTCGCCAACCCGATGAGGCCCACTCATTGAATATGGGGTTGTACACAATCCTCACTCTTTGCGAGCTTTTAACAAAGCTCGGAAAGAAACATCCAACCCTACATATTAGATGAGTGGGTGCTGACCTGGAAGAGGATCTATCGTGGCCCCTCCACTGCTATATAAATATCCAGGCAGTGGTAGGCATTTTCCTGCCCTTACTTCTCGCGGATGTTCCCTCCTCTTATTACAATGTCACTTTCCAAGGAAGCTCTAAATCGCCTCCACGCTGTTCAAGACAAGAACAATTCCCGATGGGCTCAGTCGCCCCCTGACTCTCTCGCAAAGCTCCCTGGTCAACCCCGAAGATGAAAAAAGCCAAAGTGGTCCGACGCGACATAGGGAAAGGCGAATTGACTTATTGCAATCCTTCCTTGCCCAAGATAGACTTGGTATTTGTATTCGCTTAGCACTATTTCCCCTTTTGTCGCCGAGATGAAATGTTGACGTTATATCCATTCGCAGATCCCGCCAATGAAGAAGGAGGTTGAGGAGGCGAGTGTTACGGTGGTGTCCCCGGGAAATGGGGACGGGCAGGCGAATCGCGATATAACCCCCCCTCTCCGGCTCAATGTTCACGCGCGGGAGAAAGGTAAACCCTCCACTAACTGTTAGCTTTTTAGTCCCCTGGTCTAATCATTCTTTCTTTGCAACTTCTACTTTTGGTACTTTGGGGATGGGAGGCTCGGCGCCGAGATCTCCCGTTCGCGAGACGCCTGCGGATCTCGGCTCTACTCCTCTCCTGGCGGATGCTATCCCCACACATTTCGCCGAGTCCACCATCCATCCACCAGGCCTAGGAAAGAGGAATATATCCTTCGAGACCCCCTTTAAGGGGCAGCTGGGGACTTCTCGTTGCCCTCCCTTTACCCCGGGCTTTTGCGAGATTTCCACCGACATCGATATTGACGAGGAGGAGGTCTCGCCTCTTCCTTCTCCAGATTCAATTGCCGACTACCTGGGCGATCCAAGGGACGCTGTCAGGATGAAACAGCGAGTGGTCAAGTCATTCCAGAAACAATCAATGTTGCTACGTGGGCTCGCCGATCGGGTGCGGGAGAACCAAGAATCTGTCGAGGAGCGAATTCTCGGCCTGGAGAATAGTTATAAACAACTGGTTGCCAATCTATCGGGAGAGGTCAACGGAGGGACCGAATATCCCGACCTTCACATCGCGTGCGTTGAGTATCAACTTTTTCTTGCACAACGGGAACTCCAGAAGATTCGCTCCATTCACTATGCACGCACTATGCCGGGAGCGGGAAGGGGGAGGCCGGGGATGGTGAAGACGGCCCCCTAGTGGGCCTACTGGCACTCACCTCCCACTCTTGTTCCTTTCATGGATTCTGTAATGATAATTGCTGGCTTATGTGCCGAATGCTGACTGTGTGCGATATTCGTGTGTTATTTGGTCTCGTTTTCTTTTATGTCTTCTGTCGCACATTTACATGTGTTCTATTCTTGCGGATGCATTTACTATGATGTTCCCTCTGCTCGAAACTGTGGTGCGAGTGGGACAATGCGGGATCTTGCCTAAGGTTAAGACCGGACCAGAGGCGAGATCCAAGAAGGTGATATCCGCACTTTTTCTATATTAGGGTCATTTCCCTCCCAACCTTTTTATATAAATAGGGCGTACGCCTACCGCATTAATCATTTCCTTCAACAGCCTTTACTCGCCACTTTCTTGTTCTTTTCCCACTCGCGCTTTGCTCTCGCCTTTCCTTTGGGCGAGATGTTGGGAGAAGGTGATGGTCGGAACAAGTGCGCCGCCGCATTCGCCGACTACCCCTTCACGAACTACAAGTTGTCAAAGGAGGAGTACCTATCGCTTGTTAACCTCAATATTACCCCATGCTTCAAGGCGCGACGTCCATCCGACAACGAGGCAATTAACAACTTATCGCCTTGCGAGCTTGCTATCCCTATCGAACACTTCGAGGTTGGACTTCGCCTTCCCATATGGCCCGAGATACGTCAAGCCCTGCTCTACTTTGGGGTAGTTCCCGCACAGCTCAACCCAAACTCGATAGCTCTGTTAGTCGCATTCGCTTGCTACATGCGGTCTGAGCTAATAAAATTCAGTCTTCAGGTCTTTCGGAAATTGTTTAATTTCCGCGCCAAGGACGGGATCGCCTTCTTCTCCGGCAACAACCTCAAGGCGAGAGGTCTCGCCAACAAAAACCACCACTGGATGAAGAAGTTCGTCTTCGTCTCTGGTGACTTCGGCAGCCTCCCTCTCACCGATCCAGCAAGACGAGTCTACCTACCGCCCTCCCAGTCTCGGCGGTCATGAGTCTATCCTCCATCACTTCCTTCTCGGGAAAGTTTTCGACGCCGTCTTCTTGAGGAGGAACGTTGACACACTCTGTCGGTTCTCGTCGGAGAAGGTAAGGAGCGCATTCGCCGTTTCACGGGGTAAAGTTTTTTTAGAAACTTGTCTTACATTGTTCTTGCAGGGGTGCATGATCTCCCTCTCAATCCTCCATTTGTCGAAACCGTCGTGCCTTTGTCTGAACTGGCGTGTGTCGAGGCTGCCGCTGAGGCCTGCAGGAGCTCCTTGGGATCGCAGCCGGAATCTAGCGGCACAAAGCGGAAGCCCGTCGTGCCGACATCTCTGCCTCCTACCAAGAAGTTACTAATATCTAGCCACCCGGTCGCTGC
The DNA here is from genome assembly GCA_039513925.1 of Platanthera zijinensis. Taxonomy (NCBI): domain Eukaryota; kingdom Viridiplantae; phylum Streptophyta; class Magnoliopsida; order Asparagales; family Orchidaceae; genus Platanthera; species Platanthera zijinensis. The sequence goes on along the minus strand of CM077081.1, from coordinate 16,268,592 downwards.
CGAGAAGTCAAAAGATCCCGAGAGGTTGAGAGCCGCCGAGAAAGCAAAGGTAGCCGAGAAGCCAAAGGTCATTGATCTCGGCAAGGGCGAGGAGATCATTAACAACTCTCCTAACACCGGCGTCGGCGGAGCGGTGAAGAGGGCAGGAGAGGTCGGCGAGACCTCGACACAGGGGGGAGCCGGGACCTAGGGATCACAGGAACTTCGGCCTCGGTGAAGAGGTGCAGAATGACAGGGATGAGCCCTTGTTGGTGTGGGACCGGAATGCTAACAGGGCCTCCATCTCTACCTTGCTCCCCTCTTGGCAAGAGGGCGATATGGTCTCAGGCCAGGCCTATGCGCTGGCTTTCATCATGTACGGGCGGGACAGCGCCGCCTACTACGACAGGGCACTGACCAAGTCACTCGCCTATGAGAGCTCGCAGTCTCAATTCCGCGCCCTCGAGGTCACGCACATGACAACGCGCCGCTGCATCCGCCTCGCATGAAAACTTGCGGATGTTAGCGCGGCGCGATCCTCCCTCTGCTCAAACGTAGAAAAGCTGAAGGAGGAGCTCGCCACTTCCAAGAGGGATCTCGCCCTTCGAGAGGCTGGAGTGGTAAGTCCTTACTCTCTTGTATATGCTACATATCTTTTTACTCTCGCCCTGATCCCTGGTCGTTTCGCAAGATGCGGCGACCGTCGCCAAGAAGGGCGCATGTATCGCCCACCTAGAGGATGAAAGCAGGAGAATGAGGGCCCAGAATCAGCAGTGGATTGACTCGCTGGCCCCTCTTCCCCCGAGCGAGAAGAAGGGGGCCCTGCTGTACACTCAACAGGAGATTGACCTAATGATGCGGGATCGCGCCATCATGGGGGCGAGGTACGCGCTCCAGATGATGCAGCAGGCTGGCTTCCTCAATAGCGACGGCGAGAAGGTGACGGCCGAGATCCTGATGTCGAAACTCTTTGAACATCTATCTGAGCCCGCGCGGAGTGAAGATGAGGATTCTGGCGAGAGCGAGAGCTCGGCCTCGCCGCCCTGAGGCTCTCGCCCCCCTTTTCGCTTTTACTTGTATTTTTTCTTTCGGGCCTTGCCCCCCTTTTCGCTTTTACTTGTATTTTTTCTTTCTGGTCTTGCCCCCTTTTGTCCACGTAACAATTGTGATGAATGAAATATATTGTTATAAATATTCTTATCTTTTTTCCTTTTGTTATCCTTTCTAAATTCGGATAACGCGGTGCTTAAAGGTGCATTCGACTCGCGCTTTCGCTTAACTCAGGGTCAGACATCTCGCGATACCTTAGGCTGACTTTCCGCTTAGGATTAGACTTCGCGTCGTTCTCGCCCTTTTAACTCACGCGCGTGCGAATTCTTGGGCCATCGAGAGCGAGTTCTATGCATCCGTCTTTGCTTGCTCCCTTCGGAATGACGAGATCCCCTTGACGAGATCTTCCCCAAGGTTTGTCTTTTCTTTTGAAGAAAGCCTTGGCCTTCGGATCTATTTTATTGATGAGAGTAGCTGAGGGCTTGTTCTAGAAACTTCGCTAACCGAGGACTTAATCCTGGGAGGGGGAGAACATCCTTCTGGCCAACTTCCGGGTGCTACCACCGGCCCAATCAGCTAGGTGAAAGCCTGACGACGGGTGTTGAGCCTCCACCGGATTCCACCTCTAGAGTCATAATGACGTCACTTCGAGGATCCCGGCCCTGCCAGCTTGGTGGGAGCCTGGCAGCAGGAGAGTCTCGAGACCTAACCCTGAAGGGAGAAAACATCCTTCTGGCCAACTTCCGGGTGCTACCACCGGCCCAATCAGCTTGGTGAAAGCCTGACGGCGGGTGTTGAGCCTCCACCGGAGTCCACCTCTAGGGTCATAATGACGTCACTTCGAGGATCCCGGTCCTGCCATCTTGGTGGGAGCCTGGCAGCGGGAGCGTCTCGGGACCTAACCCTAGAGGGAGAAAACATCCTTCTAGCCAACTTTCGGGTGCTACCACTGGCCCAATCAATTAGGTGAAAGCCTGCCGGCGGGTGATGAGCCTCCACTGGACTCCACCTCTAGGGTCATAATGATGTCACTTTGAGGATCCCGGCCCTGCCAGCTTGGTGGGAGCCTGGCAGCGAGAGCGTCTCGGGACCTAACCCTGGAGGGAGAAAACATCCTTATGGCCAACTTTCGGGTGCTACCACCGACCCAATCAGCTAGGTGAAAGCCTGACGGCGGGTGTTGAGCCTCCACCGGACTCCACCTCTAGGGTCATAACGATGTCACTTCGAGGATCCTGACCCTGTCAGCTTGGTGGGAGGCTGGCAGTGGGAGCGTCTCGGGACCTAACCCTAGAGGGAGAAAACATCCTTCTGGCCAACTTCTGGGTGCTACCACCGGCCCAATCAACTAGGTGAAAGCCTGACGGCAGGTGTTGAGCCTCCACCGGACTCCACCTCTAGGGTCATAACGACGTCACTTCGAGGATCCCGGCCCTGCCAGCTTGGTAGGAGCCTGGCAGCGGGAGCGTCTCAGGACCTAACCCTGGAGGGAGAAAACATCCTTCTGGCCAACTTCTGGGTGCTACCACCAGCCCAATCAACTAGGTTAAAGCCTAACGACGGGTGTTGAGCCTCCACCGGACTCCACCTCTAGGGTAATAACGACGTCACTTCGAGGATCCCGACCCTGCCAGCTTGGTGGGAGTCTGGAAGCGGGAGCATCTCAGGACCTAACCCTGGAGGGAGAAAACATCCTTCTATCTTTCCTATCCCTGTCAGCTAAGCAAAAGCCTGGCAGTTGGAGCATCCAAAGACCTTGCTAATAGTAAACTTGATCTGCAAAAGGGGTGGAGCATCAAAAGATTTCATAGGTAATGAGGAAGTGAATGTACATATTTTTACTGATAGAAACACTTTAAGTCATCACCACTCCAGGTGTGACTTAGGGTATCGCCCTCCACATTTTGGAGGTGGTACCCCCTGACCTTAGAGCCTCCTGGATGACATACGAGCCTTCCCAATTTGGGTTGAGTTTCCCTACTGTCGCAGACCTCCCAGCTGCGTCCACCTTCTTTAGGACCAAGTCTCCTTCGGTGAACTATTTGACCCTAACGTGTTTGTCAAAGTACTTTGCCATTCTTATTTTCACCTCTTCTTGTCGGATGGCGGAGAGGTTGTGCAGCTCTTCCACCATGTCGAGGGAGAGCCGCAGCTCCTCCTCATTTTCAGCTCGCCATTCTTCATTGTCAGCCTCTGCCTCGACCACTCGAGGTGTCCGGACCTCGAACTCAATGGAAAGCACCGCCTCGCATCCATGAGAGAGCTTGAAGGGGGTCTCTCTTGTGGCGGTGTTGAGAGTGGTTCTAAGGGCCCAAAGAACTAAAGGAAGCTGTTCTACCCAGCTACCCTTCAAATTTTCCATCTTTTTTCTTGAGGAGGTTGACGATGATCTTGTTCGCCGCCTCCACCTATCTGTTGCTCCTGGTGTGGTGAACCAAAGCAAACCTGAGATCAATCCTGAGTTGCCCACAGAAACTGATGAACTCAGCACTAGCGAACTGAGGCTCGTTGTCCGTGACAATGGCGTGGGTCAACCCGTACCGGCAGATGATCTCCCCCCACACAAAGTTCATGATGACCTGGGAGGTTACCTTGACCAACGCCTTGACTTCTAACCACTTGGAAAAATAGTCAATCATGACCAACAAGAATCTCCTCTGTCCGCTGGCTTGGGAGAAAGTCCCTACCAGATCCATTCCCCAGATTACAAAGGGCCAGGGCGTCGTGAAGCTCCTGAGGCGCTGAGATGGCTGTAGTTGGAGGGGGCAAACAACTAGCATTTGCTACACTTCTTTGCGAACTCTGTGGCGTCATGGCTCAGGGTCGGCCAGAAGTACCCTTGCCTGATGATTCTTCCTTCCAAGGTTCTGCCCCCTCAATGGCTTCCACACTCCACTGAGCGGACTTCCTCCAGGATCTTCTGGACTTCCCTCTCGACCACGCAACGTGCCAGCATGCCAGAGAGGGTCTTTCTATACAGCTGCCTGTCACGCATAAGATAGTATGCCGACTAATGCTTGAACTTTTTGCTGTCCATCCCCTCCGGGTACTCTCCTGTGGACAATAAGGTCGCAAAAGGGTCCATCCATGAGGGGTGTTGGTCCACCTCCATCAGCTCGCCTTCCTTGATGGATGGGCGGAACATGTAGGTGATGGTACCCCCCAACCGGGGGCCGTGTTTGGCTAACTGATCCACCTGCTCATTTTCCTTTCGCGGGACATGTCGGATGGAGAAGGTCTGGAACATACCGATGACCCCCTTCACCTTTGCCAAGTATAACTACAGGGTAGACTCCCTTGCCTCAAACTCCCCGTTGATCTGGGAAGACACCACCATAGAGTCAGTGAAGACCTCCACATCAAGTACCCCCAGCTCCCTGGTTAGGCGTAGCCCTACGATCACCGCCTCGTACTCGGTCTGGTTGTTGGTGATGGGAAAATGCACCACCACCGTTTGCTCGATCCTTGTTTCCTGAAGGCTCTCCAAGATCACCCCCACCCCTAGGGAATGCCTCCCTGAAGCGTCATCCATCATCACCTTTCAAGGAATTTGGCGAGTGAGTTCTGCCTCCGCCATCTCGACCACGTAGTCAGCCAGAAAGTATGTCATTGCTTGGGCCTTGATCGAGAGACGGGGAATGAAGGAGATGTCGAACTCGCTCAATTCCACTGACCACTTGGTCAACCGGCCCGAATGCTCCACCCCCTCGAAGATGTTGCGGAGGGAATAGTCAGTCACCACTCGGATCGAGTGTGCTTGGAAGTAGGGCCTGAGTCTCCGAGCTGAGATGACCAGAGCGAAGGCCAGCTTCTCCAAGATTGGATACTGGAGTTCTACCTTCCTCAGGACCCGACTCATATAATATATGGGGAGTTGCTTCTTCCCCTCTTCCCGAATCAGGACGGAGCTCAAGGCCTCTGCTCCGACCCCTAGATACAAAGATAGGTCCTCCCCTGCTAAGCAAGCTTGGGGGTCTCGCAACCCCATCTCGCCGAACTTACCACCGCTTGCCGAGCCCGGGAAGAGCACTCACCCAGGGAGCTCACCATCTCTTCCTTCCTCTACAACTTCTTTCCCAACCCGCCTGCCGGGAGCGTCCACGCCGAGAGCTGGAACCGTGAGAACAGGGACTGCTGGTGTCGAGCACTCGGCACGCGCGCCGAGTGCGAATCTGACCAAGTCAAGTACTTCCTGCCTGAATTCCTCGAACATCCCCACCGTGGCGAGAGGGGGAGGGGGTGGCGAGTCGGCCCTATCCGAACCTTGCCCTTCTCCTCCAGTCATTGAGCTTGCTGCAGATTTTTTGTGCTGACCACGCTCCACGCTCACCGCACCAAAATGTTGAAATCGAAAACTCGGTCTCTATAGAGTTTACCCTTGGGAAAGGGGTGATCGCACACTTACTACTCTCTCGCGAGCCGAACAACCAAAGGGAAAAAGATAGGGAACAGACCCAAGAGCTCGGCGTGGAGGACCCACCTCACACCCGGAAGATCACAGAGCGCTTCTCCTCCTTAACCAAATGTCGGGCTAAGGAACCTCAGAAAAGCACTAAGAGATTGGGAGATAAGTAAGCATGCCCCTCTGAGGTACCCCCTTGAGTCTATTTATAGATTTCTGAAAACGGCATGCACATAACCAATCCCTGCTGATCTGGATTTATTGAAAACACCTTGGGTTGGCCTGCTAATAGCCAAACTCCGCTGATCTGAATAGCTAAATGCAGACCTCTGAGGGAATCCAGGTAATTTGCCTCTAGGCCCTGCTGGCAAGTGATCGATGAGAGCATCACTCGGCTAAAGGGGGTGAGTGCCGGGAGCTCAATGCACTCGCCGCCTTAAAGACCCCTAAAGGGCGAATGCCTGGCTGAGCGATCACTCGCCTAGTTTGGCGAGAGCTGATCTCGCACGCGCGCCTGCACGCGAGATATTCAGGCGAATGCTGGGTGAGGATGACACTCGCCGAAGGGCCAAACCGCTCCTCTTCCCTTCGTGCCACGCGAGTGCCTCTCTTCAGGCCTCGGACGGGTACTGGCCACTCGCCAACTCGATGGGGCCCACTCATCGAATATGGGGTTGTACACCATTAATGGCCATTTTTTAGAATTTCGGCCAACTAAATTCTCCTCCCCTAGCCACTGTCATGGCTGGGAAAAACCTTTGATCTCCTCCTAACTGACCAGGGAAGATGAATCAAGCCATTGTAATTGAGTGGAGAGGCCTTTGGCCTTCCTTGGCCATGAATGACCTCTTTCTCCTCACTTTCTCTCCTCTATTAAATGAGAAGTGGAGCTTTCTCTCTCCTAGTCACTATTTTTCAGAAAATGAATGACTAATTATGTAATTATAAACCTCATGAGGCTAGTGGGCCACCTCAATTGGGCCTAACCCAAGTGGGTTGGGCTTGAGCTAGCCTTTTCTCCCTTTTTTGGGCTTGGCTAACCCTAGCCATTTAAGCCCAGTCCTAGGTCATTTTGGGGGATGTGACTGACTCAATGGGGGTGTAAATGATCCCATTGACAACACCCTAGTCCACTTGTGTCTTGGTGTAGCCCAATTAGGTCAACTTTGGGCAATTTGACCTAATTAGGGTTTGTGTTGACTTTAGTCAACTTGACCTCTTGGGTTGACCCCAATGGGTCTTTGGTGATCCATTGGTCTCTCTTAAGGTTTAGGAAGGGTTGTGTAGGGTTGGTTTGGTACCTTGGAGGTTACTTGACTCTTAATTAGGGCACTTTGATCATTTTAGGGCTAGAGTTGACTTTGGTCTACTTGACCTCTTTAGTTGACCCCAATGGGTCCTTAGTGACCCATTGACCTCTCCTAGGGTTAGGAGTGCTATGGTGGGGTCATGGAATTAAGTTAAAACCCTAAAGTCAAAACCTAGATTTGGTGATGAGGTTGTGTTATAGGCAGACCAATGTGATTTCCACCTTCATGCCTTTGCGCACTTGGTCTTCTTGGGCTTCCTAGGTTTTTGTCATGATCTAGTCATGACAAAACCACTCTTAGGGGTCTTGTTATTTAAAGAATGTTACACATAAGATAGAAGATTGTTCGCGACTGAAGTCAGAAATCGAACGATTCGTTCGCCTTGGGTACCTCGAGAGTTCTCTCCAAGACAAAGACTCTGAATCAACATGTCAAGAATCCAGCACGGGGATGATCCTTGGGATGAACATCCCAAAGAAGAGTTTGTTTTCTATCAAAGGGGCATCTAGAGCTCCACCACCACTACTTGTATTTTGTATTTTCAGCATTCGTGGAACAAACAACAAGTGTTATCTTCAATCTTATTGATGATTCAATTCATTACTAAGTGTTCAGTGATCCCAACAAGGAACTCTGACCTCTCCCCTTACAGAGTGTTTGGTGCTCGCAACATAGGACTTTGGTCTCTTCCCTTGCAGAGTGTTCAGTGCTCCCAACAAGGGACTCTGACCTCTTCCCTTCTAGAGTGTTCAGTGCTCCCAACAAGAGACTCCGACCTCTTCCCTTGCAGAGTGTTCAGTGCTCCCAACAAGGGATTCCGGCCTCTTCCCTTGCAGAGTGTTCGGTGCTCCCAATAAGAGACTTCAGCCTCTCCCCTTACAGAGTGTTCGGGGCTCCCGACAAGGGACTCCGGACTCTCCCCTTACAGAGTGTTTGGTGCTCCCGATAAGGGACTCTGGCCTATCCCCTTAGAGAGTGTTCAGGGTTCCCCATAAGGAACTCCGGTCTCTCCACTTATAGAGTGTTTGGTGCTTCCAACAAGGGACTCCATCCTCTCTCCTTACAGAGTGTTCAGATCTCCGCAAAAGAGATTCTAGCCTCTTTGACTCATAGCCCGACTAGGCTGTACAACCGAATTAAATACTTACATTCTTTGGTGATGGATCAAATGCTTACATTCTCCGTTGTTACTACAAGCCAACGCCCCACCATCGTCTGGGCACCGTCATCGCCTGGGCATGCCTCCCTCGCGGACGCGCAGTTAGATCGAATACTTACATTCTCTTACACCTGGATTGAATACTTACATTATTCGGCAATTGACTCATAGCCAGGCTAGGCTGCATAACCGGATCGAATACTTACATTCTCCGGCGATGGATCAAATACTTACATTCTTCGTCGTTACTACAAACCAATGCCTCGCCATCGCCTAGGCATGCCCCCATCGCGGTCGCGCAATTGGATTGAATACTTACATTCTTTGACGATAGATCGAATACTTATATTCTCCTTCATTGTTGCAAGCCAACACTCCGCCATCGCCAGGGCCTACTGCCTCGCGATCGCACCTTCGGATTGAATACTTACATTCTCTGACACCCGGATCGAATACTTATATTATCTGACAGTTCTCATATGGCCAGGCTCGACCCCACCGTTAGATTGAATACTTACATTCTCTGACACCTGGATCAAATACTTACATTCTCCAGCAATCCTCTCTTGGCCAGGCTCGGCCCCACCTTCAGATTGAATACTTACATTCTCCCCCGAATCGAATACTTACATTCTCCGACAATCCTCTCTTGTCCAGGCTCGACCCCACAGTCGAATTTAATACTTACATTCTCCGACACCCGGATCGAATACTTGCATTCTCCGACAGTTCTCATATGGTCGGGCTCGGCCCCACCGTCGGATTGAATACTTACATTCTCCGACACCCCGATCAAATACTTACATTCTCTGGTAGTTCTCATATGGCCAGACTTGGCCCCACCGTAGGATTGAATATTTATATTCTCCAACAACCGGATTGAATACTTACATTCTTCGACACTTGGATCAAATACTTACATTCTCCGACAGTTCTCATATGGCCAGACTCGGACCCACCGTCAGATTGAATACTTATATTATTCGACACCCGGATTGAATACTTACATTCTCCGACACCCGGATCAAATACTTACACTCTTCGGTAGTTCTCATATGGCCAGGCTCGGTCCCACCGTCGGATTGAATACTTACATTCTCCGACCCCCGGATTGAATAATTACATTATCCGACACTCGAATCGAATACTTATACTCTCCAACAATCTTCTCTTGGCCAGACTCAGCCCCACGACCGGATCAAATACCTACTTTCTCTGATAGTTTTCTCAAAGACGAGCTTCGCTCTGCAGTCAAGATCAAAACCTTACATTCTCCAACCCAAGGATCGAATTATCGTATCCCAAGTGTGATTGTATGCCAATATTCCACCAAGCAACCAATATGCATACAACAAAGGCTAGAAGAAAGAGAACAATACTAACAAACCAATTCAGGCGCAAATGCGCCACACACAATCATTAAAGGATGGTAACAAACATACATCAGACGTGATAATGAAAAAAATAAATGTGTACAAGCATATGAAGATAAAAATACAAGCCGCTACTCGACCACATCAGGCTAGAGAACGCTCCCTTCATCCTCATAAATGTTAGCAAAGCTGAGCGTCGAGATATCACACTTCAGGCGCTTGGCAACTAGGCAAAAGTCTTTGACACCCCGCGTCTGAATGCAACCTCATGGTCATCCTCCATCTGAGGATCAACCTCCCTGAACCAAATATCATCGCGAATCTCCTCAGCAAACAAGTCGCGATCACGCAAGTAATCTAAAAAATCATGGTACTCCTCCAGTCCAACCACATTCATCTTAAGAACGCGTTCTTCTGAAGAAAGACGTGTTATCTCTGCCTTGGAAGCCTCCAACTTCGCCTGCAACACGAAGCTCTCCTCCCGAGTAGTATTCAAAATCCACACGATCTTTTCGGCCATCAACTTCTCCGACTACAACGATGATCGAGCTTCCCCAATCTCAGACTTAAGCTCTGATAGGATCCACCGAAATCAGGATACCTCCCGATCTAGGTCCTCCTTGGAGGCCACAACTAAAGCCTCTGTCGCTCGAAGCTTCTTCTAGAGAACCAAATATCCGTCTTTCAAACTCACATAATGATCGTTCCATGTGAATGCTATATGCGCTTGAGCTTCAATCTGCAAACAATAAGCAAAGCGTTAACGCGGTATAGAATAATCAGTTCAAATGAAGATGAACGACTCACTTACCACGCTACTCATCGCCTTCAAAGATGAAGACACTGGGGGAGAAGCCTCCGAACTGTAACACCCCAACCTAGTTTAATAACCCATCAGCTTTCCGGTCGGGTCCAGCGACAGGAAGTCAACTAAGAAACAGTATTAAAACTAGTACATAGCAAGTAAAAATGGAAAGAACGGAAATGTAAGCTTATAGCGGAAGTTGCATGAGAAAACTAAGGTTAAAAGTGTACCTCATCATGATGATTTCACAGAGCCACTACAATGGAATAGGAAATATAAAACTGCATATCTGAAATATTACAAAAAGTCTGGTACATATATCAGTTTTTAAACATTACATTACAGGAGTCCAAAACAACAGTAAGGACTAAAATAAAACAACTGGAAGGGAAAACAAATTATCGGAGCAACTGCAATGACATGCTCATCCTAAGCATAGTTTCCCACCTGGGTCCCCTATAAAAATATGCCCAAAAATGAGTCAGCCCAACGGGAGAGTAAGAAAAACCATTCCTCCTAGTGACGCTAAATTTTTCTGAAAATAGTTGAATGCATGCTTTTATTTTAAGAAAACAGTTTTAAACTACAGAAAAACTTTATGGTAATATGTTATGCATGCTCTGACAAAATATCACTAGCTATATAAATTTTTGGTTATATGACTACGTATTCTCATTTGTTTGCACAAGTTCTAACGTTGGTCATCTAAGTATTTTTCTAACGTACTGTCTACTCTTAAGTTGTAGGTGGTTCGTGCTTATTCTTCTTCTAAAGCTCTAGACAGAGTAGTTCCTAACACGCAACTGAAATCTAACGATCCGATCCCAACTAATAACGAGTGTTCAATTGAACGCCCAATAACTGCAACCCCGACACAAGGAGCTAAAACTGGCACAAGTCATGTGCGCGCACGTACACACATGCACGTACACGATCCGCACACGAGTGGTACGTGATCGCTAGCCCGCCTACCCAAACGGGGGGTGCAAGCACCTATACAAGCACAAAAGAACGTAACACAATACACACGTGTGCTAAAGCACGCGTGCGGCAGTGCATGCACGCGCTAAGAAGTGTGCGATCTTGCGTGCAGGCGTGCGCACCTCAGAGTGCGCCCCCTAGGCGCATGGGGGCGCGGTCGCCGGGGAGGGGCGCGGGCATGCGCGGGTATGCGCTCGTCATCACATGCCCGAGAGGCGACTTCACTTCGGGAAGTGCCAGTCGGGGACATCTCGGCCGGTGGACTTCTTCCCGCGTCGGTGGGCTCCACCCGCCGACTTGAAACTTCTATTTTAAGATTAACCTTTGCTCGTGAAGCGCCGTCGTCTGCCTTCTTTGGCACCTCACCGATTGCTTTCCCCATTGTTGCCGCCAGTTGGATCCTTCGTAGGAGGAAAGGAAATCCTCGCTCTTCTAATAAAAGCATGTTTCCAACACCGAGGATTTCGAGGGGCAATTGATGGGGCCAAACCCCCTTTTTATAATTATTATTGGGGTGCGTTCAACCATTTCACCATGATCCCACCATCTAAGTGGGGATTAAGGGGGAACCGTCACGTGCGCAATCACGCACGATCCGTGCATGGGTTCGTCCTCCCCAAGCCGTCTGGGGGCCGACCGCTCGGTCCAGCCCCTCTCTCCTGCCGCCGGTGGACCGGTCCGTGTCGACCAGATTTCTGGTCGGCCGAGTAGCCGCGCCTCACCGCCGAGCGCCCGCATGGCGCGGCGGCCCCGCCGACCACCCCCGCCGCCGGGGAGCCATCTCTCCTGCGATTACCATGGGAGGAGTCAGGCCGCCCCCGTTCAGACCGGGGCCGGCCGACCGCACCTCGCGGCCGACCGACGCCGCGCCCTTCGCCCGACGCCGATGTCGTTCTCGGCTGCGGACGTCGGGGTCGTTTCCAAAGGCCGACGCCGAGGCTGCGCCCGGTGGCCGCCGCCGGGGCCGTGCTCGGTGTGCTACCCAAATGTGGCCAGTCGGCCCTTTCCGGCCGCCGGCCGCACCTGTGTCCGGTGCCGTGTAGGCAGTCCGCCGCCCTCGCCGGGGCCGGCCTCCCGCAAGGGGGTGGCCAACCGCTCTTCTTGCCCACCTTGGGTGCTTCCCCCATCATTCGATCATCTCGCCGCGATCGTCGCTATCCGTTTTGGGGCGCAACCACCCATTAACTGTCATGATTAGTGGGGAGAACCCATTAATTGGATAGTGAGTCTGCATTTAACGAAATAGCATGCGAATGATATTCAAATAAGGTTATGTTTAAGATTATGATAATGATGGTTATGGTGTGCGGATAGCCGCATAACCACCGTAATTAATCACCTCCTGAAGGCTATAAAAAGCCCCCAGGCTTCCTTATTTCTCATTTTTGCTCTCTTGCTTTCTTCCTCCTCAACTCGAAGTTCTGCCGGATTCTTCTTACGAGCCACCTTCAAGCCACCACTCCACCATCAGAATTCTCCTAAGTGCAGCAGGTCCATCGGAAATTCGCCAAAGTCCCCAAGTGTGCGACGAGGCGGAAATCCCTGCTACGGCGAGAGTCTGCACGTTCGCAATTCTACTACAAATCCTCTCGTGTGGCGCTGCCTATTGCCCGCCGTGAGCATAAGTCTTTCTCTCTCTCACCCCCAAAGCGTAACGAGGAGCGACCTGTCGCCTTCGATTATCCGAGAAAGCTGTAATCACAGGCAAATAGTGGATTTTGGTCGGCACAGATCCAACCACGTGATTTTTTACCCAGTTAAGGAGTTTTTCCACGACAAGACATCGTGTGTACATTTTCTCTCCCATTAATTGTGTGCGCGCTCGACCGCTCCGTAAGCTAAGATGGTTCAAGTTATTCCGGTCTAACCTGGACGTCGAGTTTGTCCGCAACAAGTCTTCCCAACCAGCAAGACAATAACAGAAAGAACCCACGACCTTCTAGAAAAACTTTATTCCGGAAGATTACTCGGTTCACCGTGCCGAGCCTGGCGACCTATTAAAATCCTTTTTTCGCTGATGAGCTCATCTTGCCCCTGGCTCACTTTGAGACATGACTCCGCCTGTCATTCTAGCCCGAGGTTCAGCTTATGTTAACCCACTTCGGCCTCGTCCCTTCGTAGATTAATCCGAACGGGGGCACTATATGTGCTGAATGCGCGAGGCCCGGGTCGTTACATTGCCGTCTTCCATAAACTATTTTCCATAAAAGTGAACTTGGAGTGAGTCGTCTATTTTAGCAGCCTCACACTGGAGATTTGCGAGCACCAGAACAGTGTCCATCGAGGGAATGAGAAGATTGTTGTCGGGCGATGACTATTTCAAGCCTTTGCCTCCTCGCATTCCAGGGACCTCAGAGGCCCTGTATCTTTCCCTCTACCATAGGGAGATGGACGTCGTTCGACTAAGACGACATGTCAATGAACTCGATTTTGTTGACCCCGCGACAAGTATGCGAGGTGATAGGTTCCTCCCTTTGGCGAAATAAAAGAGTAACTAACATTTCTGCTGGCGCTTTATAGGTCTGCGCGCACTCCCTGCCGAAGTGTCAATCGGCGAGGCAGAGCCCTCGCTGATGAGGAGGTGGCTTTTGCCTTTTGCCCTCGACCCCATCACTGGCGACCTCAATGACAGGAATCTCATTGCCTCCGAGCCAGCTCGCCAAGGGCCGCCGAGTCGGATGCTCCCGTGACCCACACTACCTTCCCTACTCGGCTTATCCTCCCAATCTGTATCTCGGCGCGACAACAATGGAGATTCCGACGAGATGTTGTAATGAAGGGCTTATTCATCATCAAAGGCGATCACACCTACAGGAAAAGAACCAAGCAACACTGGAGATTCCGATATCAGAGTGGCTATTCAGGCGATGACGCGTGTGGAAAGAGAACCGAGAAACGATGACAATTACAACAAATGTCGGGAGTCAATTTCACACAAGCCTTGTTTACACCAAATAAAATGCAGTGGGAGTCAATTTCAGCTCAATTCCAACGCACCCAATACCATATTTGATTGATTAATCCTAAATGTCAATATCTGTGCGTCAAGCCAAACGAACCTTTATAATTCTGCTGAATATGGTCAATAAGATTATTTTAATTACATTACAATTATCACCATCATTGTCTAGAGGTGCAAATTTAATCCGGACCTGGTTGCCCGGCTCGAGTCTGAGCCCAATTAGGCCCGACCCTGGTTAGGCCCGGGCAAGGCCTAGTCCAAGCCTAAGGGGGCTCACCAGACCCCTTATTTTGGCAGAGCCCAACCCGGGCCAGGCCTAGGCCCAACCAGACCAAAGGCCCGATTAATATTATTCTTGTTGGGGCCACCCTAGCATTAAATTGCTGGTGCGTGATGACCCCAAGTTGGGCGTCCAACTTCTTTGTCCGCCCAACTTGCTATTGACAACAGCTAGTCACCTTTTGACAGCTCGTTAGCTGCAAAATAGCAACTAGCCATTGGCGCTTGGGCGTCCTTGAGCTCGGTTTTTTGGGCTCAACAGACCCCCTTATTTTGCAAGGGCCTAAGCTCGGCCTTGGCCCGATTGAGTAACTTGAGTTGGGCTGGGCCTGGTCCTGACATCAAAAAATCCCGAGGCCAGGAGATCTTATTTGCACGCCTAATCATTGTCAGGATGAAAGTTTTTCTCTCAATCATAGCAATGATGTGAGAAAGGCGACAAACAATGGTTGCGTGTTGTTGGCGAAAAATATGTTTAATCTGAACAAATTTTTTATAGAATGTTCATGAAATTCATATGAGCGGTGATGCTAATGATAATTTGTTATTTGTTATAATGAACGAGTTTATAACAGCTAGCTATGAAACGTCACTTTGAAGAAATTTGGTCATGAAATCAATAAATAAGAAAATGAGATTTTAAAAACAGAACAGTCGAAAAAATTAAGCCATTGATAGCCGCAATCCAATTTTAATTTGTCACATCCTAATGTTAACTGCAACACAAAAGTTTAACCAACTCGATATTTGATTGCCGCACCCCATTGTTAGTTGAGAAAGAAGATGCCGAGCAGCTTCAACTAGAGAAAGGAAGAATACAAGGGGCTGGGTGTGATTGAAGAGGGAATATGCCAGAAAATTTTTTGAGTTGCCGTTAAATAAAAAAAAATGAAGTGTTTTTAAAATGAATAATTCTATATATATCTAAGTCATACATAAAAATCACAAAAAGTGGGTCCCACACCCAATAAAATAATCCAAACCTTTACTTTTCTGTGTATTTTAGGTGTGTGAAAAAGACAAAATAATATATTTTATTATGTATGAGCCCACTTTTTGTGGTTTTTATGTAAGATTTAGATATCTGTAGTTCCGCCCTTTTAAAATTAGGGTTTTTACTTTTTTAGGATTTAGGATTTTTAAATCGTAGAAATCAAAAATAATTTTCAATTAATAATCACAAAAAAAAAAAAAAAAAAAAGAAAAAAGAAGAAGAAGAAAGAAGCTTAGACACCGATTAATAAATCTCCCACACGCGCACGCTTTGACATCCCAGTCTTCATTCCCGCCAATTTATGTGACCTATAAGTTAGTTCGCGGTCTGTATTCCTCCACATCCCGGTTTTCACTTTAAAGCTTCATCTCACACTCTCCGAGGAGGAAGAAGCTCACCCAACTCCGATGTCTCCATCCCGCCGGCTCAGCAACGGCCGCTCTCCGCTCGTCCGCAAGCAATGCCAAATCACCTCATTCTTTTCCCTCGGAAAGAGCCCAACTCCAAACCCTAGCCCTAATCCTAGCCCCAGTATTTGCTCTAATTCGCCCCCTCTGCAAGGCGAAGCGAAGCAGAAGAAGCCTCTTCTCGTTGTCGCGCCACCCTCAGTGTGCAGCCCTGCCAAGCCCCTCATCGGCCCACAAAAAGAGAATGCACTCATTCGAGGTGGTCGGGAGGAGAATCAAGGTTTTTTGGCCGCTCGACAATGCCTGGTATGAAGGGCGTGTTCGATCCTTCGACGAGGCCTCCGAAAAGCACGTAATCCAGTATGATGATGCGGAGGAGGAGCTTCTCGATCTGGAGAAGGAGAAGTTCGAATGGCTAGAGGTGGAACGGCCCCGTAACCTTCGTAGACTGAGAAGGATGTCGCATACTGAATCTTCGGTGGCTTCTACACCATTAGAATCTGGTAAGGTGGAGGTTGAAGAGGAAAGCAGCAAAGAAGCTTCTACGGATGATGAGGAGTGGGATCGGGTCTCTCAAAAGGAAGCCACAGAGGGTGATTCTGAAGACTTGGAGCTTGAGAACGAGGGGGATATCAAAGATGAGGTAGTATCTAGATCAAGAAAAAGCGTGGCCTCGTGTTCTTCAAAGCTTTCTTCAAGGCCAGGGAAGCGAAGGAAGATTGCAGTAGAAAAAATGGACTGCATAAGGACTGTGAAATTCGATGATCAGGACGATAACACAGAGCATAAAACACCCGTTGATATTATAAGAAGCAGCTTAACGCATCATGGTACTTCATCCAAAAGTAAGTACATTGCGCTTCTGCACTTAAAACTACATATGAGATGTTCTATAGTTGTTATGAAGTTGAAGTTCATGTTACTTATAACCTGCACCCTAAAAGTTTATGGATTGCCCGATTAATGCTTTAATGACACATATGATGGCTTCAGAGTTGGTTTGCATTCTAAATTCATAAAAAATTCTGTCAGAAATTTGACATTATATGGTTTTTGCCTCCTTAAATTTGAAAAAAATGGTTCGTTTTGGCAGTATTCTAGCATTGGGGTCGGCTGTGGTAATATACTGCTGCCATTTTTCTTCCTTTTCTTGTTGTTGTTGTTGTTATAAATGTGAAATTCTTCACGAGCTTATTTCCTCATGCAGGTAACCAGATTTTGGATGTAGATTCCAGTGTAAATGGCGAGGAAGGTGATCGGTTTGGAAAACGACATGCAGAGAAATTCAAGTTTCTTGGAGCGTGAGTTTTGTCACGTGAAATTATCATACTTTCTAATTCATGTCATGTTTGGACGCATTTATGCCACTTTCATCATGAGATACCAGGCTTAACAATGAAATCAATGTTCTATTCCCCATTTCTAATGGAAAAATGTTATGATTGATTCGATCAATAATCCGCGTACACTAATACATCTGAAGATAGATTGGACTATTCAGATAAGTTTTGTTGGTTTGTAAAATATCGGGTTAATTCAAATTGACTAAACCTTAAAAGCTATGATTGCTCTAATATTGACCTACATGTTCCTATCTTCCTTCCCTTGAATTTGTAATTTCTTTTCCGCTTCTAATATTTTCGTTTCTCCAAGTTTCCTTTCCCTCCATCGTAATCTTGTTTTCTACGGATTTGTAATTTTTCAATGCACTTTACATCTGTTTTGGGCCCTTTAATAGAGAGGTTTCTTAGACTTCCATAGGGTTTTATGACGTGCTTGCGTATGAATCATCGTTACATGTATGATACGCTTCAGATATGGCGAGGTCCAAAAACAAAGAAACGGCTATGATGATATACAATGAGGTATAATGAGATAACCCACACCAACAAAATTTAAAAGGGATATAATTGCTTGCATCATAAACAAAAATGTAAAAAGGTTCTCTTTCAATCACATCAAATTAGGTTACATCGGAGTCCTTATATACATAGACCTAAATAATGACTCATCAAAATAATTACAAATATACTCAGATATATATTTTACTCCTGACATTCCCCCTCAAGTTGAGTATGAGGAGCTGAGGACTAGTTTTACCCCAGGAACTTCTTCGTAGTGGCTCCGTCATACATTTAACCCCTTAGTAAAAATGTATGCAAATTATTCTTCGAATTTGACAAATGAAATAGAGTAAGAATCACTGCCAAATTTCTCATTGATGAAATTTTTATCAATCTCCCTATGCTTGGTATGGTCATGTTAAATGAGATTCTTAACAATAGAATTAGTGGCTTTGTTGTCAAGAACAATCGAACGACTTTAATCAAGAGCGTTCTCAAGTCCATCATTAGTGCTCGAGCCATACACCTTCACAAATGCCAAGTGCCATGACCCTGTATTCAACTTATGCATTTGACTGAGCAACAACATGTTGCTTTTCTCCATGGCAAGATTTCAACCAACAAAACTACAATATCCTGTGATAGAATGTTTGTCCACCATATAGCCAGCCTAGTCTGCATTGGTGTAAATTTCTACTCATTTAATCACTAACAATAGAGTTACTTGTTTTAGTATAAGGGGAGAACAAAATTCCTCTTAAGGGTCACTTTCATGGTTCAGGTATTCAAGAGTTCTAAACACATCATCATGATGTCTTTCCCCAAGGCTATGCATTAATTGGCTCAAGATGCCAACATCGTAATATTAGGTCTAATGTGAGAGAGGTAAACACGACGACCCATCAAGCGTTAGTAGCTCAAAATATCTTTGATCCAATTCCATGGCTAACCTCAGTAGTAGAGTTAATTGACTTACATCCTAACTGTTAGAGAATATAGGATATAATGTAAAGACCCATTAATTTGGCCCATTTTATTCTCTCTTGCTATAGTTTCTCTCTCTCTTGTATAGGACTTTTCTCCTCTCTCCTTTCCTATATATATGTACTCATACTTGTTATTAAGATTAAGAGAAGCACTCATAAGGTTGAGACCATTACTTTCTACATGGTATCAGAGGTAACCATCCCCTCCTGCGGTTTCCAAAATTCTGTCCGCCTCCCTCTACTCGCCAACGACCTGCTTCCCTCCTGCGGCCTGGCATTTCTCTACCCGCTAATCTATTTAGCTGCTTGACTCCTGCGGCCTGCCTTCCCTCCTGCGGACTTCCTTTTCTGAACCCGCTTCCTCCTCTCTCCGTGGTTCCACCCTCCATTCCGGGCTTCTTATAGCCTTCTTTCTCTGCCTCGTGGGGTCCACAATTTCTTTACTTAATTGTCGCGGCCTGTCACAATCCGCCGCGGTCTGCCTCAATTCGCGCCCTGCTGCGATCTCCTCCTTAGTCGCCGCGATCTGCTATTAGTCGTCGCGACCTGATCCTCCTCGCCGTAAACTGATCTTAGTCGCCGCGACCTGCTCCTTCAAGTTCCTTGCTCGCCCTCTCTCCCTTGCGAGCTTCTGCTGCAGTCCGCTGTCCTCTACTGTCCTTGTCTCCCCGCTGCAGCCTCGCCTGCTCGCGCGGTTTTTCGCTTCTACTCCGTCCTTCTCGCTGCGATCTCTCTGGTCTCTTCGGCCTCTTCTCTCCACTTCGACTCCGTCTCTGGTCGCGGCCTAGTTCTTGCCGCTGGTGTGTTATCACCGAACCGAGCGGCTTCTTACTTATATCCTCTGCCAACTTGCTCTCTCTTTGCCGAACTCTTCCCTTAGCCGCCCGACTTCTTCTGTTCACCGCGGCTTGGGTTTTCTGCCCGCTCTTGCCGTGTGTTGGTATCTGCTGTTGGCTCCCGCGGCCTGTCCCTGTCATCTTTTTAGCCGCTCCTCGTGCTCTTCTGGTCACTGTCTCAGAACAGTGCGCGGTCTGCTTCTCTGATCCGCTGCGGTCTTCTCTTCTTGCTGGTTGCTGCGGACTGCTTCTTGCTGCGGCCTAGTTCTTCTCGCTGCGGCTTTGTTCTTCTCACTGCGGCCTGGTGCTTCTCGCTGCGGCCTGGTGCTTCTCGCTGCGGCCTGGTGCTTCTCGCTGCGGCCTGGTGCTTCTCGCTGCAGCCTGGTGCTTTTCGCTGCGGCTTGGTCCTCACTACGGCCTGGTCCTTCTTGCTGCGGCCTGCGCTTCTTATGATGTGTGCCCCTTCAGCACCACCCCGCCATCCGAATGCTACTGCTGCTTTGCACGCTGACATCCAGACACCTCAAGCGCTAATCGCCCCATCACCGGGCTCTGTTGTGTCTATCTCTGATCACGGGATTTCATGTCTGGTACACAGTTCCTCATGGATTTTGGACTCCGGAGCGACGCACCACATTACTTCACTTCGGCCTCCGCATTACTTGGCGTCTGAGCATTCTAAGTTTACAACTGTCGCAAATGGGGATACCACCCCCGTCTCTGGATGTGTCGACATCCTCCTTACACCCTCTATTACTCTTCGATCTGTGCTTCGTGTTCCTGGCTCTCCTTTTAATCTTCTCTCTATTAGTCGTCTCATTCACGATCTTAACTGCAAGATAACGTTCTCTTCAACCTCTTGAGTTGTGCAGGATCGCAAGATGCGAGACATCCTCGGTACTGGGCGGCTGTCCAATGGGCTCTACATTTTTCGTTTCCTCTTCTCCCACCGCTCTCTCCACCATCTCTTCTGTTGGCTGACATCGTCGTCTCGGGAATGCTCATCTTCCAATTCTCCATAAAGCTCTTCCGGATGTTTCCCTTTCTGAGTTTCAGTGTGAATCGTGCATTTATGACAAACAACATCGTGTCTCGTTTACCTCTCCTAGTACTCGGTACGATGCCCCCTTCTCCTTAGTCCATTCTGATATTTGGGGGTCATATAAGCTCCCTAATTTTTTTGGCTATCGGTATTTTGTTACCTTCATTGATGATTACTCACGTGTTACCTGGTTGTATTTACTTTGGGATCGTACTGAACTCCCCTCGACTTTCCGTGCCTTTCTTTTGGAGACTCGTACTCAGTTTTCTACTTGCGTGAAAATTCTTCGTACCGATAATGCGCGTGAGTATACGGGCCGCACCTTCTCTAATATCTGCACAGAGTTTGGTATTGTTCATCAGATCTCGTATGCATATACTCCTCAACAGAACGGCGTCGCCGAGCGGAAGAATCAGCATCTTCTCGATGCCGCCCGGTCTATTATGCTTCAGATGCAGGTTCCACCTCTCTATTGGAACTTTGCCGTCTCTACTGCCTGTCATCTCATCAATCGCATGTCCTCATCCACCTTGAACTTCGTGGCTCCTGTTACTCTCCACTTTCCTTCCAAGGCTCTGTTCTCTCTCGCGCCCAGAGTCTTTGGCTGCACGTATTATGTTCATAACCTGGCTCCGCCCACTGACAAATTCGCTCCACTTGCAACGAAGTTGATGTTTGTTGGCTACTCCCGCACCCAAAAGATCCGGATATGTTTGCTATTCTCCTGCCGACGGTAAACTAATCATCTCCGCTGATGTCACCTTTTGGGAAGATCAACCCTTTCATAACATCTATACAGATTCTTTTCTTCCTCCTATAATTCGGCCCGTGGTCCCCACCACGTCTCCTCTTCCCCCTCTCCTTCCAACACCTACCCCCACCTCTCGCCACTCCGCCCTACACCGCCTCTCATTCGTGTGTACTCTCGTCGCCCTCCCAGTTCTAATGCCCTTTCGCGGCCTCCCTCTACCGATGTGATTCCGCGGCCTGCTGCTCCGGTATCTACCTCTACAGCTCATCCTATGCGAATTATGTCTCTTTACATTGCCTGTCCCTGACTCTTCACACCTTTGCTACTTCATTATCCTCCATTTCTGTTCCTACTTCTGTGCAGGAGGCTTTGCAACATCCGGGTTGGCGTGCTGCCATGGACGAAGAAATGCGCGCCGTTTGGGCTAATCAGACATGGGTTCTGGTTCCTCTATCACCTGGCCAGACTACAGTCAGTTGCAAATGGGTCTTTGTCATCAAGCATGCTTCTGATGGGACAGTTGACCATCTTAAGGCACGACTGGTGGCTCGTGGCTTTACTCAACAACACGGTCTCGACTATGAGGAGACCTTCTCTTCGGTCGCCAAGCTTAACACGGTTCGTGTCCTTCTCTCTTTAGTTGTGCATCGTCGGTGGCCCCTGCACCAACTCGATATCAAGAATGTGTTTCTCAATGACGACTTACAAAAAACAGTTTATATGCAACAACCTCCCGGGTTTGAGACCATGAGGGAGTCCAGAGTTTGTTGTCTTAAGAAGTCTATCTATGGTCTCAAACAATCCCCTCAGGCATGGTTTGATAAGTTCAGTAAAGCTGTTCAGGCAGTTGGTTTTAGTCGGAGTTCGACAGACTTCTCTCTGTTCACTCGACATAGAACAACAAACACGATTCTTCTTTTGGTATATGTAGACGACATCCTAATCACAGACGATGATTCAAAAGAAATACTAGAGGTCAAACAACACCTTAGTTCTGTTTTTCAAACAAAAGATGTGGGAAACATTCGATACTTCCTTGGTCTTGAAATCGCAAGACGTCCTGATGGACTTGTCTTATCCCAACGGAAGTACTGCCTTGACCTTCTCCGTGATGCTGGCTACTCCGGGATGTAAACCTGTAGAAACACCGATGGATGCCAATCAGAAGCCATGTGCGCATGGGTCTGACTATGATGATCTGCTTTCAAACCCTGAGTATTATCGACGTCTTGCAGGAAAACTGATATATCTGACAGTTACAAGACCTGATATCTCATTTGCTGTCGGAGTAGTCAGTCGGTATATGCATGCTCCTCGAGGCTCTCATTTACAAGTAGTGGAATGAATTCCTCAGATATTTGAAGACTGCTCCAGGACAAGGGTTGGTGTATAAACCATCCCTTTCTCTATCTCTTGCTGCATATTCCGATGTGGACTATGCGGGCTCCGTGGATGATCGACGCTCTACTACAGGTTTCTGTACCTACTTTGGAGGGAATCTTATTACTTGGCGCAGCAAGAAACAATCTATTGTTGCTCGCTCTTCTGCTGAAGCTGAGTATCGTGCAATGGCCGCCGCTGTGTCTGAACTCACCTGGCTGGAGGCTCTTCTTGGTGATCTAGGAATCACTTTATCCTCGCCAGTAGTTTTGCTTTGTGATAGTCAAGCTGCAATCCATATTGCGAAGAACCCAGTATTTTATGAACGGACCAAACACATTGAAGTTGATTGTCACTTCGTCCAGTGAAAAGGTTCAGTTAAAGAAGTTAGGGCTAGAGCATGTTCCCTCTTCTAAGCAAGTTGCTGACATTCTCACCAAGTCATTGCCTCGGCATTTGTACCATCAGTTCTTATCCAAGCTTGGTGCCTACGACTTGTACGCTCCAGCTTGCGGGGGAGTGTTAGAGAATATATGATATAATGTAAATGCCCATTAATTTGGCCCATTTTATTTTCTCTTGCTATAGTCTCTCTCTCCTGTATAAGACTTTTCTCCTCTCTCCTTTCCTATATATATGTACTCATACTTGTTATTAAGATTAAGAGAAGCACTCATAAGGTTAAGACCATTACTTTCTACACTAACATTCCCGAATCTTCCAGCAGGTCCAAGTTGTACTTATTCCAGAGATAAAAATGTCATTCTTCATTCAAGACAGAGTGAATTCACGAACATAGTGAATTTATTTCCCTTGTCCAAGTGGTCTTTGATGAAATGTCGATCAAGCTCAACATGTTTTGTCTTATCATGTTGAACAGAATTATGAACAATACTGATGGCAACCTTGTTGTCACAGTAGATAGTGACTGACTTGTTCACCTGAAGACTCATATCTTGAAAAATTGTCTTCAACCACAAACTCTCACATACTCTTTGCGCCATAGCCCTATATTCTGCTTCCGCACTTGAGCGAGCAACAACATTCTATTTCTCGCTCTTTCACAATACAAGGTTTCCGCCCACAAATGAGCAATAGCCGGTGGTGGACTTCATATCGTCTTGACTGCCGGCCTAATCGGTATATGTAAACACTTAAATTTCCAAAGGTTGATTTGCAGAGAATAGAAGTCCACGTCCTGGAGACTTCTTGAGGTTTCTCAATACCCGATATGCTGTCTGTTGATGGTGAATGGTGGGAGTATGCATGTATCTACTTAGAACCCCCATGACGAATGTAATATCAGGGCGAGTATGAGATAAATATATGAGTCTTTCAATCAATTATTGGTATCTTGAAACATCCACCTTCTCTCCACTAGTGTTAACATCGACCTTGTGGTTAATCTCAATAGGTGTATCCGTGGGAGCACAACCAAGCGTCCCAATTTCTTCCAGAAGGTCAAAAGTATACTTTCTCTGAGAGATAAAGATCCCTTGATGAGACCTCACTTACTTCAATTCTCAAAAAGTATTTCAACTTCCCCAGATCCTTGACCTCAAATTCTTTGCCTAATTGTTTTTTAATTGATCCATCTCCTCTAGATCATCTCCTGTAATGATGATGTCATCCACATATACAATAAGAATTGATACTTGAGCTCCTCTCCTTTTGATAAAGAGAGTGTGATCAGCCTGTCTTTGAGTATATCCCAGTTGGAACATGGTCTTGTTAAACCGTCCAAACCAAGCTCTAGGGGATTGCTTCAGGCCATATAGGGATTTTTGCAGACGACAGATCTTTCCACTGGACCCTTCTTTAGTAAAGCCAGGAGGGACTGTCATGTAAACTTTTTCTTTCAGATTACCTTGCTAGAATGCATTTTTAACATCAAGCTGTTGTAATTCCTATCCACGACACGCAACACAAAAGAGAATCACTCGAATAGAATTCATCTTTGCAACCAGAGAAAAATGTTTCTTGGTAGTCAATTCCTTGGGTCTGAGTATACCCTTGAGCAACCAAACATGCTTTATACCGTTCCACCACCCCATCTTGATTTTGCTGAACAGAGAAGATCCATCGTGATCCAACAGTTCTCTTTCCTAGGGGAAGATAAGCAAGCCACCATGTCCCATTTTTTCCAAGACACACATCTATTCTTCCATAGCTTGTTTCCACTCAGGTATCTGAACAGTCTCCTGCCAGGTCTTAAGAATCACAATAGAGGAAAGAGATGAGATAAAAACTTTGTGAGCTTGAGAGAGGTGAGAGTAAGAAATATAGTTGGCAATGGGGTGTATGTTGCCACCCGTTTTACCTTTAAGACGAGCAAGGGGAACATGAATGCCATCATCTGAATCTGGAGCGGAGACAGACACCGACATTGGTGGAACAACGACGGTCTGTACTTGCTCAGAAGGAATAGTGGTGGTAAGAACGGGAGCAGAAGTCGGTGAGCTAGGGGCCGGAGGAGCGGAAATATGAGAAGAAGCAACAATCGGTGAGCTAGGAGCCGGAAGAATGGGAATATGAGGAGAAGCCACAATCGGGAGAGGAGAGTCAATGGATCCTGTCACTGTTACCACTCGTCTCCCCCTGACGAGGACCGAAGTAGGACTCCCCCTCACGAAAAGTAACATCAACAGTGCAGTAATATCAGCGTGTAGGAGGATGATATCACCTATACCCTTTGGTTGTAGGAGAGTAGCCAACGAAGGCACATTGGAGGGAGCGAGCATCCAGCTTATCGCGATGCGGGGTATGAAAATGAACAAAGCAGACTGAGCCAAAGATGCGAGGAGCGACGTGAGAGGTGTGAACAATGTGGTTCTTGGCTAAATGACAGAGAAGCGTATCATAGGAAATGGAGCGAGACGGAAGATGATTAATGAGATGAGCAGCAGTCAGAACTGCATCACCCCAATAGGACTTGGGAAGGTGCATTGCAATTAACAAACACCGAGCAACCTCCAGTAAGTGTCTATTTTTCCATTTGACAACACCATTTTGAGTAGATGTGTGGACACATGTGGTTTGATGAATAATGTCATGGTCAGACAGGTAGGTGCCAAACGCTCCCTGATCATCATACTCCCCACCATTATCACTACGAAGCACATGAATCATGCCATTGAATTGGTTCACAACCATCTTATGAAAGGACTGAAAGCAATGAAGAACATCACACTTGCTTTTTAATAAATACAACCAAGTAGTATGGAAATGACAATCAATAAAGGTAACAAACCATTTATAGCCAGATAAAAATAGCACCGGGGAGGGACCCCAAACATCAAAATGAATAACATCAAACGGAGTGGAACTAGGAAAAGAAACATGACTGATACTATGTCGAACATGTTTTGAACGATCACTTATGTCACACTTAAACGATTGAATTAAACAACTGAAAGAAGGAAAAAGTTTGGTAAGATATAAAGGAGAAGGGTGACAAAAGGCGCAGATGCCAGCGTCGGATGTCGTGCGAGGTAGGAGCCCTGGTGGTGGAAAGAGCACTAGAAGATAACGACTGGTTCATTAAGTATAGTCCGCCAACGTTCCTACCACTGCCAAGCGCCCGCTTCGTATCCAGATCCTGAAACACAGACACCAGGGTAAAAAGGTTACATAGCAATTTAAAGTAGTTAAGTGGCTTTTGGAGAGAAGATTGCGAGGAAACGAAGGGACATGCAAAACCGAAGAGAGTGAGAGGTCGGGGGAACATGCAACAGTTCCTCTGTCCGCAATAGAAGACATATAACCATTAGCTGCAATAGCCTTATCACGACCAGAGAGAGGAGTATAAAAGGTAAAACCTGAGGCAAAACCAGTCATGTGATCCGTCACACCCGAGTCGATAATCTACTCGGAAGGGGATGAAGACACAACATGAGCACTGAAGATACCTGAAGTAGCAAACGCAGCAGTGGGATCAACCGATGTTGGGTCAGGCTAGGAGCACAACATACGACGAAAGACCTCCAACTCCATAGCAGAAAGGTCCCAGAGCTGTCCTCATAAACCTCAGTCGAATGAGCAGAAAACTGTGTACGGGCACCGACCGGACGACCACCACCACAGTGACCACCTCTCCCACGAGCACCAGAACCCCGATCAGAGGGAGCAAAATGGGGGTGTAGGCGAAAGCAAATGTCCTTAGTATGACCTTTCTTCCCACAGTGGCTGAAGACAAGAGGAGGGCCTCGAGAAATCCCAGCATTGAGGAGCATATTGAAGGCTTTCCGAAGAGAGGGAAGAGGCTCACGGTGGAGGATGTGTAGGCGAACAACATCAAATTCCATATTGAGACCCATAAGAAAGACATGAACTCGGAAGCGATCTTTATCCTTCTGAATAGCCTGCTCATCGGCAGTGCAAGCAGCGGTAAATGTGTTGAAATAATCCAGTTCCTGATACAAGCGTTCAAACTTAGAGTATGTAGGCAGAGACGGTCATGGTGCCCTGCTTTAGCTCCAAAACATGGCGAGTGAGCTCATAAATCTGCGTCGAACTGCCTGCTTGAGAGTAGGTGTCATGGGTTCTTTTCCAAATTTCATAAGCCGAATCCAGAAACATGTAGTTGCGATACACCTGAGAGGAAATAGAGTGAAGTAACCACGAGACAACCAAGGAATTGTTTGCATCCCATTTTCTCCAGTAGGGATCGGTACGCGGTGGCTCAACTGTGGTACCATCAATATGTCCGTATAGCTGGTGACTTCAAATAACATGCTGTGCTGCTCTGGACTATTCCAGATAATTAGTGTCATCCAAGGCAACAATAGTGATCTTCAAAGAGCCAGATTGGCCGTGGCTCCGAGGAGATCAACAGAGGGAACATGGAGGGCTCCAGTTGGAGTGTCTTCGCTGATATGAGTTGACGAGATTTCGGAGGAATCTGCCATCGATGACTGTCTCAAGGGAGAAAAAAACGATGATCTCAAAGCGGAAGAAAACACATCCTACGAGTGTCTCTTAGATTGTGTTGCTGGAAAGGGCACCGGAGGATGTGACCACGATGTCTCCGGCAGCCCACATGAGGACAAAACGGCCGGAGACAAAGGGGTGCCCGAAAGAACTGGGCGGAGAAGAACCGCTGACGAGGGACTCCGCCAAAAAAAGGGCCGAGGGGCGGCAGAGGCCCTCGGCTATGGTGGGTTGTTGGAAGAGGGCGGCGGGCGCTGGAAGAGGGCGGTGGAAGCGGCGCTGGAAGAGGGGGGCACTGGAAGGGACGACTAGGGTGGCCACGACACTGGAGGAGGCAGAGTCGAGCGCTGGAGAATCCCACGGGATGCGGTGCGGAGTCGCGCGTTGGAGAACCCTGCGAGATGCGGTGGAGAAGACGAACGGGTAGGGCAGAGTGTCGACTCTGATACCAAGTAGAGAAGAGGAAGAAATATTATTGCTATGCCCTAAACCGGGCAGAAAATACATGTTTATAGGACAAACACCGCGTGATAAAACACGTGAACTAAAAAACGGAAACAAATAAAAATATAACAAAGATGCCTCTAAAATTCGTATATTCAACTTTAGCAACACCCATATCCTGTCCAACACGATCAAATTAAACATACAAAGTTGATTGACATTTTATTAAGAAAAACATTGAAAAAAGAATTATTTGTACTCCGTTTGTTCCCTCCGAAGGAAGAATTGCTGTTATTCTCACCAATGTTTTGAATGAAAATGCATTTGTGAAAATTTTTGACAAGTTAAACATGAAAAACATTACCATTCAAACTTGAGAGGGAGTGTTAGAATATTAAGACTTTTTTGATTTTTTACTTTCGATCTTTGTATGGATCTTTGTTCTATATAACAGAGGACTCTTTAATTTATTCAATATGAAACAATTTTCTCTCTTTTATCCAACAGTTTTTGTTATGTCAAATTTCTTATTAATATCATGCCACCATTTGTCACAATTGTTGAAGCAAATCTAGTCTTAGCGATTGCAAGCTGCTTTAGAAAAACAAATGAATATTAAATGTTGATCTTGTAACGATGACTTGTAATGTAATTTTTTATCGATTGAGCTTTATTGGCAACTATTGTGATCCACCCACATTTTCTAACAAATGCACATTTCTTAATATTGTTAGATGCACAAATAGTTTCTAAAGCAACGTTGATAATGTGTATCGGTCCAAATTGCATGGGAAACTTTATTTTGATGATTGCTCCCATGGGATTATACATAAGAGTGTTATCATTGATAAATTGCATAACAGCATCGGGGCCATCAACATTAATAGCTTAAACAATTAAGTTAGCATTATGATTTCTATCCTTGCACTCTCAAGATGGATCAATCCTCAATGACAGTCATAAAATTAATCAACCGTCTTTTTTGAGCAACCATTCATCATCTTTGCCAATTTTATTCCCTTGCAATTCCAATTTTCTTTAATAGGTTCAATCAGTCTTTTAATATTAGCTCTCTTTTGTTGTAAATAAGTGATCCTCGGAGAAATATACCTAGGAGGAACTCATCAAGGTTTTGGTTCGTAACAAACCTCTATGAACTCACATAATATGAATTCCTATCTAAATGCTATGACAAACCAGCAACTTAAAACATTATACAATATAATTTCTTACCTCATCCTTAGTTTTATTTTTTAAATTCATATCCCCCCCCCCCCCCACCCCCCACCCCACCCACACACAAAGACAAAAAAACTCTGGAGCAGTTTGACTGTAAGATTTAACTTACAGTTGGTCTACATCTGTCTTCGACATCAGAATCTGTTCTTTGAAACTTTCTTAAATACTCTGCAGTAACATTCAGACATGGAAAATAATTCTTGAGTGCTTTGGTTTAAGTAAAGAGGGTCCTCAAGGAAATTTAAACCTATGCATACCATTGAAGAGTTGCCAGCAATTGATACCTTCAAGGAAACAGAGGGTGTTTTTGGATGCGGGTTTGAGGTGTATGTGTGTTGGGTGTGTGTGTACTTCTATCTGTGTGCTGTTTATCAGCGCACTAGTCTTCATTAATGCTCACCATGCTACTCTGATGGCGGCTGATCTTTTGGCAAAGGATTCGTTAATTAAATTGAATTGGCACACAATTCTTGGATAGTTGGTCTTTTTTTAAAGTTTGTAACCTCCATTGTTACTAGAGAACGCAAGGATGCACAGGGGAGGCGCCCTCCAGATGTTGACTATAATCCAAGAACACTTTACTTGCCTCAGGAGTTCTTGAAGAGTTTGTCTGGTGGGCAGGTACTTATTTTTGTATGTATACATGCATCTTTGCTTTGCTTCTGCTTATTATTAATTGGCACATCTGGCTTACAGAGGCAATGGTGGGAGTTTAAGTCGAAGCATATGGATAAAATTTTGTTCTTCAAGGTATTCTTACATCTCTGACCACCGTAGTAATATTTAATTTAAAACTTATTGAATTATGGAACATAGAGATTAACTTATATTTTTTTAACAGATGGGAAAATTTTACGAGTTATATGAAATGGATGCACATATTGGGGTTAGAGAGCTCGATCTTCAGTATATGAAGGTAAATGATGCCTCTTTTTTTCCTACGAGTGAATAGTACATGAGGTTTCCCATGTGGCCACGACAGTACCCCGGGAACTACAATATCCTACTGCGCTCATCTGCTCTCGGGAGCACGGGCTTTGCATAACGACACTTCCCGCCGCTCACAGCCCCCCGAGCGCAGTAGAAAATTGAGTGATAGATGTAGTACTGTGCTCGGTGTGTGTGTGGGGGGGGGGGCTGCGAGCGGCGGGAGTGCCGTCCTGCAAAGCCCGCGAACCTGAGAGCAGACGAGAACAAAATGAGATATTGTCGTGCTGGGGGTACCGTCGCAGCCGCACATCGGGCCCCGTGCACTGTCACTCATATTCTACATGAATTATCCTTAGTTTTATCTTAAACTTTATTTGATTACTTGAAATTAAATTGAAGATTTATGTTTGCTTGGAGATAAGGTTAAAATTTTGGATCACATCTGGTGGAATCAAATTAGTGAAAAGAATTCAGATGAAAATTGATATTCTACAATTTGGCGCCATAGATAGGATGGATCTTGCTCAAATTAAATTGAAATTAATCATTATATATATTTCTTTAATGACAAAAGATAGGGCACAAGGGCGACAAATGATCCATATAGCCGACCCCTCTCTAGTGGGATAGAGGCTTGAGTGTTGTTGTTTATGTTGTCTTTCGTAACTTGTTTCCCTTAACTTGTAATGTGTTGTGTTACTGTTGGTATTTGTGTATTTTTTGTTGTTTTTTTATTTCGTGCTTTACCAGAGCACCTATTTATAGTGATTGTAACTCCTTATTTCATTATTTAATACAATGAAGAATTTCCTCCGATATCATTTACCTGAATTCCTAATCCCAACTGTTTTTCACTGTAAAGTTACTTGGGGCATCATTTGAGTTACTCCGGCTTTGCACCTGGGGCACGGGCGGAGCCCATCACCTGAGAGCGGGCGACAATGCTTATTATCTTTTATTATAGCAAATTTTGTCGCAAGATGTTATCTTATTTTAATTAATAATTATTTTTTTTTAAAATTTTATTTAATTTTGAATTTAATTTTACTTTACTTTTAATTAATAATTTATATAAAACATTATTTATAAAAAATTATATAAATGTATATATATATATAAATATTTATAGTAAACTTTATCTTATATAAACAAAGGCTTGCACAACTTTTTTCTGGGAAAATACAAATGGCATTTCAAATCTCTGTTGATTTACTGTTCATTCAGTAAATTCTTTATATAGTATAGACTTGCTATTTTGATGATTTGTTTTTTATTAGATTAATTTATGACCTCTTTAAAAATTTTATGGCCATGCAAGTTGATGTAAAGGCCCATAAGAAGGCTCAACAAATTTATTAGTTTTCCTTCTCTTTAGTCCACGCCTCTAGCGGGGATCTAAGGTCTCTCCTTCTGTATAAATAGAGGTGTAATTTAATGTTTAGATAGATTTTGAGGAATAAATATTTTCAAACTCTCAACTTGGTACCTCGTGTATAAATTGAGGTGTAATGTAATGTTTAGATAGATTTTGAGGAATAAATATTTTCAAGCTCTCAATTTGGTGTCAGAGCAGGGACATTTTTTTTCTTGACTCTCTCTCGCATTGCGGTCTCTGACTTGCGCATATTTTTTCTCGCAGTTTTTTTCCTACGGTTTGCAGCCTTGCGCCCGCTCACACATATTTGTGCTGCCTTGATCTCCACGTATTCGCCCCAATTTACTGTGTTCGTCCCTGATTCACGCTTATTTTCTACAAGCTTCTCGTACGCTAACTTCTTGAGAGCTTGCCTATTTTCTGTGTGATCATTTCCCGTGAACCTCCTTCCCACGAGCTCTACTCTAGCGGTTTTCCTTCCCTTGTGCAACCTTCCACTGAACTTCTCTTCTCGCGAGCTCACCTCCTATGAACTCTACTCCAACGAGCCTCCTTCCCGTGCGCGCCCTCCCTGCGAGCTCTCATCTTGCGAGCTCATTTCAATGAGCTCTACTCCATTGAGCTCACTCCTGACAAGCCATATTCTAGTGGGCTCTATTCCTAATTTTTTTTTCCAGCGAGCCCACTTCTATCGAGAACATTTCCCACAAGCTCCCTTCTGGCGGGCTCCATTCCAAGTTTCCGACAAGCTCATGCGTTTTCGTTGGATACTTCTTCACTATGAAAGGATATAATTGCTACCACTCCACCTCTCGATTTTTCCTTTGTACCATGAATGTTACATTTTGTGAAGGGGAATAATTCTCTCTCATCACGGTGAGATGGACACTGATGCCGACACTCCCAATATTCCTCTTCCCATCGCGGCCTCGTATATTCTTCAACCCATTATTCCAACCACCGAGTTTACTCTTATCACCCCTTCGACTTCTATTACTGGGAAGCTTATTCCTCGTATTTCTGAGGTAGATCAGTGGAGGAATGCTAGTGTTGAGATTGTACAAACCCCTATAATTTTTACATGATAGATACACACTTTCGAATGAGGTCCTGACAATGAACTTCATACATCTTAAAATTAAGACAAAATCAATAAAGTTTCTTATTGCTAATTATATCTCGTATTATAATCTAACCTCAACACATAAAATTTCTTTTGTTCTCTGCCCTCCATTAGTATTTCCAAAACTTGGCAGGTAGTGGCTGATATATCAGAATGGAGGAAGGCAATGTTGGCGAGATGATTGCATTGGAGAAGAATCAGTCTTGAGAACTATCTACTCTCCCATCTGGAAAGAAAAACATTGGATCAAAATGAGTGTTTTTAGTCAAACAAAATCCATAGAGGTTCGTTCAGATCACATGAATTGGAATTGAACAATTGTAATTCATCCAATTCTGAATTTCAATGCAGTTGTTCAACCGCATGATGGTTTTGTATAATAGGTATTGGAATTCGCAAATTCTTTGCAGGAATGGAAATTATCCACTCAATTGTTAATTGCCAAATCCTCATAAATGACAAACTGAAGCTTTACATAGAAGAATGAAAAGCCCTGTGATCAACTGAAAATTTAAGTACAAGTTTTGTTGAGAGAGCATCGATGACATCTTCTGTTCAAAATTTTTAATTTGATGGGAAGGATGAATGCGAAAGGGTGTTGGAATGGAGAAGCAGAGGGAAGCAAAAAAAAAAGCCACAAGACAAAATCTTTTTTGTTTGTTTTAATCTAAGGTTCTGGAAAAATTCGTAAATAGCAAATAATAACAAATTGATTATTGTTCATAATAAATTATTGTGCATAATAATAAAATACTCAGAAAATGATAAATACACAAAGGAAACAAATTTAATTTTGAGAAAATGAACACATTCATACATTTTCAGCAACATGTTTGATTTTATCCCGATCTCTGATTGCTGGCGGCGAGAGAAATCAAGGAAGAAGAACTCGAATGGGTAGGAGGAGGTGGTGATTATCGACGGCGATAAGGATTCAGGAAGAAGAAGAAAAGTAAAAAGAGGAAGAGGAAGAAGAAGAAAAGTAAGAAGAGGAAGAGGAAAAAGAAATAGAAAGGGGAGGAGAGGAGGTGACAATTATTGGCGTGAGAGGGAACGAGGGTTGCAGGATGCGATCGAGCTTTGGATCTAGTTCTGCAGCTGGGGTGCGATCGGGGTCGGGATAAGGCAAACACCAAAAACTTGGGAAAATAGGTAAGAATTTGTCGGAGCTTTATTTGGTAACCTTTCGAATTGACCCAGTTTCAATTCTGCGTGAATTCCCTCCATCCGATCACAAGAATTAAATTACTAATACCCAATTTCAAATCTTAATTCCAATTCCTTGGTGTCGAATGGGCCCTAAGTGATTGTAGAGTTATACAAAGCAGGATTAGTTTCCCAGGGATATACTCAAACTCATGGAGTTGACTCTCATGAAACATTTGTGCCGGTTGTCAAAGATGGGTTCCTTCTGTATTATCTATCATGCACTACATGCTTGAGATGGGAATTGCAACAACTAGACGTGAAAAATGCTTTTCTGCATAGAAATCTCGAAGCGGAGGCATACATGAAGTTTTTGTTGGTTTTTTTGAAGAAGGGATCAAAAGGGAAAGTCTGTTAACTCAAAAAATCCTATGGTTTGAAGCTATCCTTTGGCGCTTGATTTGTAAGGTTTCACAAAGCTATGATTCTACTAGAATACAAGCGTGGCTACTGTGATCATACTCTCTTTGTTAAGAAGAAAGAAGTGAAATTGACTGTTCTCATTGTTTATGTAGACAACATCATTATCACAGGAAATGATTTGGAAGAAATCATGTGGCTTAAGGCTCGCCCGTGCAAGATCTTTGAAGTCAAAAATCTAAGAAAGCTAAAATACTTTTTAGGAATTGAAGTTGTAAGGTCAGACCGTAGAATCTTCATTTTAAGAGGAAATATGTCTTCGATCTCCTAAAAGAAATGAGGATGCTTGGTTGTGCACTAACAGATACCCTCCATAGAAGCAAACTGTAAAATCAGTGAAAACAAAGACAGAAAGAAATACACATGCGAGGTGTATTCAGTCATATAGTCTTCTCCCGTAGTGGGATCTTTATCTATTAGGAGTCCCTTAAGGAGTTATGATGTATCTTTTAAATCTTAGGTATTGAGCTCTCTTGGAGAGTGAAGTGTCAAGGGGACCAAGACTTTTGATGTTTGTCGAGAGCTTGCCTCTTGATTGTATCTTTATGTTGGTTAATGCAATGCAAGTTCTGTGTTATCGTTCTTGATACTGGTCCGACCTGCCACTAAGTTCGGGTTTCAACGAACCCTAATTTGATCCGTACGGATCGCGGACAATCAACACACAAGCTCGCGTCTCCTCACGCTTGATCCACACTTGATCACGCGCGTCCGACAATTCCGTGCCTTGCTGATTCCAACGATGCTTCCCCTGCCCCGATTGCTGTCGTCAACGATTACAACGCGCCTGTTATTCCTTCTCCTTGCCCTCGATTGTTGACGAAAAGGATTCTAGCGCTGTTATTCCCGTCCTCGACTGCCGACGGAAAGGATTCCAACACCCGTTGTTCTCTCCTGGGCATCCTCTTCGACTTCCACGACCTCTGCAACACGTACCGACGATTCCAGAGGCGCCTAACGACCAGTTCGTCATTTGCCAATTTCTGCAACGACTCTTCTTCTTCTCTTCTAGTGATTCTAGTGTGCTTCTTTCCTTCTTCTCAAGTGCTTCTAGTGCGTCTTTGCCGGTTCCTATGCCCTATTCCACCTTCCAACGACTCCTGGCTCTTGCTACCTTTTAACAACATCCAACCCTATCGCCCGTAGCATTCCAGCATCCCTCCCGTGGATCCCACAACATTTCGGCAGCCGTCCCGTGTCTCCTGCAGTATTTTGATGGCCCTCTATGTGTAACATCCGTTATCTGACGCGAAAAAATAATTTAAATTGTAGGGTCGAGTCGCGACGGATTTTGATCGAGGTAGCGCGTCGTCAAGGTACAATGCTTCTATTCCTAAAGGTTCCGTTCATTAATTTGTGATTTATGTTAGTCAAAATGTTAGTGAGACGCATTTTAATTTAGTGTCGAAGCGCGAAAAAAATTGTTATGTTTAATTGGAGTTAATGTGAATTAGCACATTTTGGGGTGCCAATAGCATTAACATCTTTTAGATGAAAAGAGGGGGCGGGGCGGTTTTATAGAAGCATGAGTGCGGTTTAATTTAATAACCGCAACTTCTCACACACCGCAGCCCGTATTCTATTAACCCGCACACACCCTCATCTCACTGGAATAAGCCGCATACCCGACGATTTGCGTCTCCCGTTCCGCAAGGCCGACGACTCCGACTCCCGCTAGCGCCGCGCCCGTCGTTTCCCGCTGCCCTAGCCGGCGGCCTTCCTCCCTCCAGAGATGTACTCCGACTTCTCCTTCCTCTACGGGCGTCGGTGGGTATTCCTTTTCCTTCCTTGGCCGTGAAAGAGCCGGATTCAACCCTAATCGGTGGAAGTGAGTCGTTTGGTTCCGGTAAGTGTTATTCCTCCCTTATTGCTATTCCTTCATGGAAATCCTTCGATTTGGAAACTAATATAACGTAGGTTTTCATTTTGATTGCCCTAATTAGGTTTTGGAATACAAAATCCTCCGCGAAATTGGAGTTGGGCGCACAGAGAGCCTCAATCACTCCCTCGTAAAGGTAAAACACTAAGTTAGCCTCTTGATTTTTGGTTACCCTAGTTATTAGAATTTTTCCAACAGAAACTCTAGGGGGAAAATATGTAAAATAGGGTTGTTTTGGATTTTATGATTTTTGTGACCTCGAGACAAGGTTCTGAAAGTCTCTAGCAGTCGAATTTCCTTGGGAAAAATAAATGTCGCCGCGCCGAGTGTACGAGCACCGCAACACCACAGTAAGGAAACTTAATTTCTGCTAATTAGATATAACTATAAATATATATTTTTGTATACGCATGAGTAGACTTTGTATAAATATCATGACCATGCATAGAAAGGTGTGGTGATAGGAAAACGGTCGCGGAAAACGTGTAGGATGACACCATTCTCCAAGACCAAAGTAGTCAGATCATGAACAGTAACGTTAGGTACGAAACCTTTACCCGTGTAAGTAAGTTTGGAATTTGTCCAACCAAGGGCGTGAATGTCCCTTTTAGTCGATCACGAGAAAGTCAAGGGTCGCTCAGTAGTCCACCAAAAGAGAGATCCCAAGCAAAGTAGCATCAGTCCAAAAAAGTCAATAAGCACATAAGTCTTTTCGTGCTCGGTAAAGGCACACTACTTTTCTCATAAGGCATATGGTACCTTGTGAGCAGTACAGTCTTGGGAGTTGACTTCCCTTTGAGATGGTTAGTAGATTCGAGACCGTGTCCGCGCGACATTAGAACAATTGAGTTCGTAAGATGTTCTCGGGTCGTCAGTTTCAGTTGCACGTTAGGAGCTACTCTGCCTAAAGCCTTCCAAGTAGATGCGCAGGTTAGAAGCCACCTAGAACTCAAGTATAGACCTGACGTGAGACAGTACACTAGTTAGTGAACGACAAGACTTGGGTTAGTGAACTAAAAGTCACGTACATAAGAACAAATAGATGTTTTGACCAGGAAGTAGTGCGAAGGCATGCATAATATATAACATAAATGTTTTTAATACACAAAACTGTTTTCTAAAGGCATGCATTCATCATATGAGAAAATGATTTTAGTGTCAGTAGGAGGAGTTATTTTTCTTTACTCTGACTCCTCGTGGACAGTGTTTTTCAGGTGACACAGGTGGGAAACTACGCCTAGGATGAACGTTATGGTGGCGTCAGTTAGTAGTGGTTTACCATTTAGTTTTCTTACTTTCAGCATACACTTGTAGATGTGGACAATATACCTTGTTAATGTTTATTATGCTATGTACCAGACTATTAATATTATTTCAGATTGTCAGTTATTTCAATTTCATTCATGTTTAGTGGCTCTGTGAATCCAGATTTTGAGGTATGTGGTTACCCTTAGTTTACTTTCTTAACTTCCGTTGTAAGTTTTAAATTCTTAATAGATGTTTTTTTTACCTGCTGCATACTAGTTTTAATACCGTTTCCTTGTTTTCTTTATATCGCTGACCTGACTGGACGACTGATTTCTTAAATACTGGGAAGGGGTGTTACAAATTGGTATCAGAGGGAGGTTTAGGATCCATGGACCCTAGAAGGTTTTCAAAGAGCCATAGGAGTGTGTAAGAGTAAACTCTTGTTAGTAGAGTACTCTAAGTGCGTTTAAGCCCTAGTTTTTGCAAGAGTACGAAATAAATTGTTAAGCCAGATTTCTTAGATGTTTGATAAATAATCAGATTTCTTTTACATGTTCTATCAGGCACCACGAGTCAGTGAACCGGGTGAATCTTCACGTCAGGACCCTGTTCCTAACGCGACCGTGGGAGACGCTGCCGTGCCTCAGGTACCCCCAGTTCCAGCAGCTCCAGAGGGCATTGACATAGCGTCTCAGATTGCCAGGGCGGTCACTGTTGCCTTGATGGAGTTTCAGAGAGGACTTGCTGCAGGGTTTCCGGCTCCAGTACAAGTACCAGCCCCTGCACCAGCTCCTGCTCCAGCACCCGTGGAGATGACCCTGGAACGCTATTTGAGGAATTTTAAAGAGCTTCAACCCTCTAACTACAGTGGGGATGAGACTCCGATGGACACAGATGATTGGATAACAAACACCAGAGACCTGTTGAATGTTTTGGAGTGCCCGGAGAACAAGAAGGTTCCTCTGGCAGTTTTCCTCCTCCGAGATGAGGCAAAGGTCTGGTGGGACAAATACCGGGTAGATGATCCTGCAGGTAAATTTTTATGAAATTTCCTCTTATTTTTGGAAGTGATACGTTCATTTTTAATAGTATGACCATACTTTTGGCCAGGTCGTACGACAAACATGTTTACGTGGGGCGAATTTTCTAGAGCCCTTGCAAGTTGGTTCGTGTCTCCTTCCGCACGACGAGGTCTCCAGGAGAAGTATCTTAGGCTTTCTAGGGGGACAGAACTGTTACTGAGTACGAGCGAGAGCTTACCCATCTGGCTCGATATGCGGGCGTGATGCAGGGAGATCAAGCTGAGAAGTGCAGCCGCTTTGTGGATGGCTTGCGTGATTCGTTGAGGCAATCGCTGATGACTATGTTCAACGCTGATTACCAGAGCTTAGTGGATACGACACGCAGGCTGGTGGCTGATCAGCAGAAGGTTCAGAAGCGAAGTAGTTTCCGTGCGAAGCGATCCCATGATTCACACCAGCCGCAGCAGAGCAGGAATGACCAAGGGAATAACTGGAACAAGAAGCCGAAGCCTGAGGCTAAGAAGAACGGTCAGTCTGGAGACATGAGCAAGGACTACCCCACTTGTCCCGAGTGTCAGCGTCGCCATCCAGGAGAGTGTTTGGCCAGCGCTGACATGTGTTACAAGTGTCGTCAACCCGGACACATAGTTCGCTACTGTCAGGAAGTTGGTGCAAATCAGGTAATCAAAACCTAGTATTATTCATTACATTCATGTAATTACAGTAGATGTTAAATGTAATTTGTTCCTGCAGTCGAAGTATGAGGTGGGTGGCTCTAGCAGGGTAGATAAGGGCAAAACGTTGATGATCACTGATGAGAGATCACATCAGGGTCGAGACTTAGTGCAACCCAGAGCGTATGTGCTGGGTCAGCAGGAGGCAAAGGATCAGGATGATGTAGTGACTGATAATTGTTTATTTTCTTAACAAGTTTATTGAATCCTCCGTGGTGACACTCTTTTCATCTTTGAAAATCATTCATGTAGGCATCCTTATGATTCGTAATTTACCCTCCAAGATTCTGTTTGATACGGGTGCCTCACACTCGTTTATCGCGGAATCTCTAGTGCGTAAGAGATATCCCAAGCAGAGTAGCATTAGACCAAAAAGGTCAATAAGCACACAAGTCTTTTCGTGCTCGGTAGAGGCACATTACTTTTCTCATAAGGCATATGATACCTTGTGATCAGTACAGTCTTGTGAGTTGACTTCCCTTTGAGACAGTTAGTAGATTCGAGACCGTGTTCGCGCGACACTAGAACAATTGAGTTTGTAAGATGATCTCGGGTCGTCAGTTTCAGTTGCGCGTTAGGAGCTACTTTGCCTAGAGCCTTCCAAGTAGATGTGCAAGTTAGAAGCCACCTAGAACTCAAGTATAGACCTGATGTGAGACAGTACACTAGTTAGTGAACGTCAGGACTTGGGTTAGTGAACTAAAAGTCACGTACATAGAACAAATAGATGTTTTGACCAAGAAGTAGTGCGAAGGCATGCATAACATATAACATAAATGTTTTTAATGCACAAAACTGTTTTCTAAAGGCATGCATTCATCATATGAGAAAATGATTTTAGTGTCAGTAGGAGGAGTTATTTTTCTTTACTCTGACCCCTCGTGGACATTGTTTTTTAGGTGACCCAGGTGGGAAACTACGCCTAGGATGAGCGTTATGTTGACGTCATTTAGTAGTGGTATTCCATTCAGTTTTCTTACTTTCAACATACACTTGTAGATGTGGACAATGTACCTTGTTAATGTTTATTATGCTATGTACCAGACTATTAATGTTATTTCAGATTGTCAGTTATTTCAATTTCATTCATGTTTAGTGGCTCTGTGAATCCAGATTTTGAGGTATGTGGTTACCCTTAGTTTACTTTCTTAGCTTCCGTTGTAAGTTTAAATTCTTAGTAGATGTTTCTTTTATCTGCTGCATACTAGTTTTAATACTGTTTCCTAGTTTTCTTTATATCGCTGACCCGACCGGACGGCTGATTTCTGAAATACTGGGAAGGGGTGTTACACTATGGCTCCTACAACATTCCAATAGTCCTTCAGAGCCTCCAACCCCATTATATCGGCCATCCCATTCTTTTTCCTCCTTTCAGACTCCGTGAATGCTCGATGCGATCAAATTGAAGCTATCATGGATAACGTCCTTGCCATGACGCTTGTGCTTTGTTGTCGGCTTCTTCCACATATATCCTTACAGCTCATTCCCACCCTTCTGCTTCCTATCGGGCCTCCTCTATCCATCCCACCTCCACCCCTCAGTGGATCTTCGTCCATTAGAATCACAACCACCTGCATGCACCTCGCTCGACCTTGAGGATGAGATATTTTGCTGGCACGACATTGCTTTTCCTCTCGGGCAGTCCTACGCCAGCTTTACAACAACCATCCCGTCGCTACGCCTCCCAGCTTCCGATGTTTCAACTGGTCTGCCCAGCATAGGAGCTGCCCGAGTCTCGCCGACGCGCCAATGGGTCATTTACTGACTCGTGCTTGAGGACAAGATTGCTTTTCAAGATAGGTGTATTGATATGCATGCGAGGTGTATAAAGTCATGTAGTCTTGTCCTATAGTGGGCCTCCATCTTTATAAAAATCCCCTTAGGGAGTTATGAGGTATCTTTTGAGTCTTAGGTATTGAGCTCTCTTGGAGAGTGGAGTGTCAAGGAGGACCCAACCTCCGGATACTTGACGAGAGCATGCTTCTCGATTGTATCTTCTGTTGGTTTATTGCAATGCAAATTGTGTTACCGTTTTTGATACGACTATAACGTATCACCTTAAGCTACCAGAGATTAGTGGAAAAACTTATCTACCTCACACATCGTCGTCTTGATATCACGTATGCAGTAGAAATCCTGGGTAGTTATGTCACGACCCGTTTAAAAGCAAAAATCAGAGTGCTCTTTGGGCGGGTCGTGAAGCCACAAAAATGGGAGAAAGAAACTCCATGTTTGTTAGCGGGAGCTGAATTAATATTATTAGATTTAAAATAAGTAATTTGGAGGAAATACAATATCTTTA
The DNA here is from genome assembly GCA_039513925.1 of Platanthera zijinensis. Lineage (NCBI taxonomy): Eukaryota > Viridiplantae > Streptophyta > Magnoliopsida > Asparagales > Orchidaceae > Platanthera > Platanthera zijinensis. Next base: position 16,227,201 of record CM077081.1, on the reverse strand, counting down.
TGCGGAAGTTTTAAAATATTGCAGTGAAGAGCTAAATATGCATGCATTTTAACAAACTTATGATACGAGGTTCTGATACAAATTTCATGCATTAAAAATCCCAAATAAAATGAACATGCAACATATCCAAATCCAATACATAATATTTTAACCTAGCAGTTGTCCATAATACAAGAGAAAATGTCTGATCTACAAAAAACAAAACATTATTCCAACAATATAAAAAATAAAACATAGAACCCGACACAACAATAAATAAGATAAATCTCCAGGAACATAGGAACTTGACGCAGATCAAGCTCAGGTAGCAGACGGTGCAGTCACAGACGCTAAAACAAATTCCAAAACAAGAAGGAAAAAACTCCAGAACATTGATAAAAGTAAGGAAAGTAAAATGCATAACTAACAAGGGATCAGAATGTACATGTACAAATTTTCACGAAATTAAACTAGCAAAACAGACAAGTAAATGAGTCAAGCAAAAACAACAAGAATTATTAGCCTTCTCCGGAGTTCAACATATATTCGTTCATGTAATGACATAAGCTGTAACAAATGAAAGGTGTAGTTGTTTTTATTTGATGCACAAGATTCTTGATTCAGAGGGATTCAAATTCAGATTCATGACTTATCAGAGATTCAGAATTTATGCCCGTGATCTCTAAGTGGAGGCTCTTGCAAACCCTCACCCTTGAGCCAGAGAGTTCATGCTCGCTATGGCCGGTCATTTGTTCCCGTTATGGATTTATGAGGGAACACAACGACACAAGTCAATAAGTTGCATCAATTAAACACTACTTTTCAATGTTTGCTTATGATATTAATGAATTAAATGATTCATAGTTTAATGATTTCCTAGCGTATTAAGACATGCTACTTATTTAACGATTCATATATTTAAGAGTAGAATTCATAAATATAAGAAGGGTGCATGAAATTAAATTTAATGTTTGCAAGCAAGAGAGATTTCTTTACATGCCTTAACTAATGATGAAAATAAACTTGGATCACAATTATTTGTGCAAATCGAAGCCTAAAAAAAGGTAATCAAAAATCTGAATGAAAGGGATGGAGGAAGAATTCCAAAGGAAGCCAAATCCGTGCTCAAGGAGCCAAATACGGGCCCAAAAATCCGAGTAAAGGGGGATTTGAGCAAATCCTAGGTGTGAAATCGGAGCCCAAGGAGGTGAGGTGGCTGCCCCTCCTTCAATTTGCCAGGCAAAATCGAGAGGGAGGGAAAATGGGTGTCGGCCTGAGGAATAGGAGAAGAAGTTGTGCCGACCCTTTGGAGAGGAAGAAGCCGATGCCGACCCCTTTGGAGGAGAAGAAGAACGCATTAGGGAAGAGAGATCGGTCTCCTTGGCGCTGTCTGATTGAAGAAGAGGAGGGGAAGGAGGAGGCGCTGACGGAATTCAGAGCGGCTTGCGTGCGGCTCGCGGGAACGGAAGCAGAAGACCTAGCGCCAGATGGGAATAAGGAAATCAACGGAGGGTGGGGGGCTCGGTAAGGTACATGAAGAACTCTCCCAAACAGAAAAATTCTATTTTCCCAGAATAAATGTGATTGTTGAAGCATACATGGATGATGCTTATGCTGGATGCTAATATGCCATAAAATCCACTACCCGATATTGTTTCTTTATTGGGGGAATCTAGTGGTCTGGAGAAGTAAGTAACACAATGTGGTGGAAAGGTCAAGTGCAAAAGTAGAGTACAGACCAATGCCATAAGGGATATGGGAAGGACTATGATTTTCAGTCTACAGTTCAGGATTTGGGGTTACAAAATGTGAAACACATATGTCTCTATTGCGACAATAAAACAACTTATTAGCATTGCACATAATTCTTGTTCAACATGAAGAACAAAACTTGTTTGACAGACACGTCATCAAAGATCATCTGAGAAAGACAACATCTGCACACCGTTCGTCCAATCCCAAGATTAGCTGACAAATATCTTTACTAGAAGTCTTAACTGTGACACCTTCACTTATAATGTCTCTATGCAGGGAATGATCGATATTTACTCCCATCCTGAAGGGGAGGGTTAAATAGTTGTATATAAAGCCCAATGTAATGACCCATAAGAAGGCCTATCCTTTTTTTTTCCTTCTCTTTAGTCCCACACACCTTGTGGTTATCTAAGTTCTCTCCTCTTGGTGTATAAATAGATGTGTTTAGGTAGATTTTGAGGAATAAATAATTTCAAACTCTCAATTATGCAATGGGTATTCTATGGTTATTGATCATTTTTCATGTTTTAGTTACCTTTGGGTTACGTTTTGCGGCACTTGAAGCTATTATCGTTAATGCTTAAAGAATCAATCAACAACCATTTGAGAGCCAATTTTGTGAAGCGAAGAAAGCACAAACCACTGTGATTTAACAAATCAACACTCCTTTGAGAGCCAATCCAGTTGAAGAAAGAAAGCGGAGGTCATCATTATGCATTGACTTTAGAAACAACAAAAAATATCAACCCAAATATGAGTGTACTTTATTATTTTCTTCAAAACATGAATGCTTGAAATTCGGTTTGAAAAACTAATGCAGGTACTCCAGGACAGTATTTAATCTTTATATCGTCTCCATTAAAATATAAAAAGAGAATTTAGGAGTAGTACCCAACAGATGGTCAGCAACATAGATATGGGTAAATATTTGAATGGCCAAAGAGCAGATTTTTATAGAGAACGAGGAAAATCTATTATTTTTTCAAAAGATTTCCAAGTTCCGTTTGACGATGGTTGAATTACCTTAGACTATTTCTATGAATTTCTTCTCTGAAGGGTTGCCTTGGGTCTCCAGAGAAATTTGCTGGTGGGAGCTAGACCCTCTTGACAGTTGAATTAGTAGAGACCTTAGCTACACCTTGATAAGATGGCGATGATGTTATCAATCCTGGAAAAAATGTTTTTCCCTCAGATTTTGATGTGATAATAAAAAATCTATACCTATTAGGGGAAAATAATATTGTGAGTATTATTATAAATGATTTTTACTTTTCATAAAGGTTTGCCGATTAGACAATGCATCATTAGTTATCTATAATTTATGTTTTGGATGGTTGCCTTTGAATCTTTTCCGGTAAAAGATGTGGTGATAGGATGGCTCTATTAATGAAATTTTCTAGGCGTGTTTCATGGATTAACAGTTGATTTCTTATAATTTATGATTTTTGTGGGGACACTAATTGATATGAAAAGCTGAGTGAGAAAGATGTAGTATCTGCTATACTTATGGTACTTCTGTTTTATGTCTCTGTTCTCGTGGCTTTGTAGCTATACTTGGGGTACTTCTTTTAAATATCTCTGTTCTATTATGATTGCTAGTCACTAGCTCCTTTTCTTTTTTCCCTTTGAAATTACTCGTAGGGGGATCAACCTCATTGTGGGTTTCCTGAAAAGAATTTCTCAGTTAATTTGGAGAAGTTGGCCAGGAAGGTGTGATTTTATTCTTGAAGCTTCTCTGTGTTTCAAATTTTCATTTCATGTTTTTTCAATATCCCGTGATCTTCAGTTGATCCTTCTGACGATTTTCTGGCTTGCATTTATCTGATGTACAGGGGTACCGTGTTCTCGTTGTTGAACAAACAGAAACTCCTGAGCAGCTTGAGCTCCGTCGAAAAGAAATGGGCACCAAAGATAAGGCTAGTATTGGATGCTTATTTTGTGTTTGCAGTCCTAGAGTCTGTTTTATGTTTGCAATTCTTAATATGTTTCCAAATTCATGCATCATTATTTACTAGTTATAAATTTCAGCATGAGCGCATATGCTTAAACAGTTTAGATAATAAAGATCTAGTACACGCTGGATTTGCACAGTTTTTTTCTTGGGTATAAAATAGGCTTGGTAAAATGAATATACATTTACCTAGGATTGGATTTTTCAAGTTGTACTTATGAAGGATTGAAGTAAATAAAAACAGTAGGCATAAGGTAGGTCAAGATTTCATGTTAAATTTCATCCAGATTAAATTTAATGGTCATTTCTCAAGGATAATCATTTTTTTTAACATTACTAAAGGTTTGAATGGGTTCCCGTTGAGTCTTTCTACTTTTTTGTATATGAGGGCTTCAATTAATTGATTTTGAATTCGTGTGATTTGATCGTAATCGAAATTAAATTCTAGTTAAAAATATTTACCTTATTAAGCTGAGATGTTTTTGAACTATTCGATTTTTGGGATTCTATGCAACTCGTATATAGTGCATATAGTTTACCTAGAATTTTAGTTGGACCTTGACATTTACAATCAATGCCTTGCACTTTTAAATTTTTTTTATTGGTTCCTTTTGAATTAAATTATTAGGAAAGACCTAGAAATTTATGTAGAAGCATTTATTAGTATCGACTAGTATGGATGGGTAAAGTAATATCAAATGGACCTAAAATTATTTAGTTCAACACTTCAACCAAAATAATAACCTACATTCATGGGAGAGGAGAGAGGAACTGATCCACTACTAAGAAGCCACACGTGTGTATAAATGAAAAGATATAGGAAATGGTCTCCCTAACTCAAGTGCACCCAATTGTTGACAAAGAGAAGCTCAAATCTCTCAAGTCAAACTAGGTGAGCTACCCAGTATCTTGTAGAAGCACAATAATTATTTTATTGAGACTATGTATAAGGCCCATATAATGGCCCATTGTAGAGTTCATTAGTGTATTAAGTTTAGTCCCACATCTTAGAATGGAGTTGTGGCTTCACTCCTTCCTATATAGATGTACAAATACTTATAGTTGAAGTTAATGATGTTATGAGGAAAATAATAAGATATTAAAATTTTCCTTTTATTTTCGTGTATTTTGTATATCTCTACATGGTTTCAGAGCTATGTTCCCTTGGCCTCTACGCGATCGAGCCCCTACAAGTTAGGGTTTTTTGGACAGGAGAGTTGAAGAAGCCAGAGAACACGACATGAAGAGCTGAGCGAGAGTCCACTCATATGACAGTGTTCATGTGGCTTCTTAGCTTGGCCGTTTTATCGATCGCCATTGCGGTAGATGGTCTGGAGACGGTCAAAGAGGTTTGGGACAAGCTGCGGAGTACATATGATGTCGTGGGAAACACTCTGCAGGTCTTCCAGGTGAAAGGAGAAATTGACGACACCGTTCAGGGAGAGAAAATGGTGCAGGAGTATGCCTCATAGTTAGAATGCTTATAGGTGGATTACGATCATGCCTTCGGTGGGATGGGTTGTAGCGACCCATAGTGTTGGACCTCCAAGATTATTCTGGAGGAGAGGATGATGAAGTTCCTGAAGGGCTTAGATGGACAGTTTGATCAGAAGAGAGCCCTACTTCTGTCCAGTACGAAGATCCCTACACTTACAAAAGCCATCCCAACCATGATCAGGAGGAGTCACGTCTCAAACTTCTGGCAGTGACAGGAGGTTCCAATACTGTGAAGTTAACACTAGCTGTTGCTGGTTTTGGTGTTACAGGACAGAGGAGAGAAATCCGACAGTGCTACAACTGTGGAGAGGGTGGGTCATCTGAAGTATGCCTTCCGCAAGCCGCCCAAGGAGGGGCGATTCGGGTGGTGGACGAGGACGTGGTTGGGCTCTTGGTGGTCGAGGAGGTTACCGGGTCAATTTGGGTCTGAACGAAAGTGCAGAGGAAGTTGACATTATCTATGCTGAGGAGCAGATCCTAATGAGCATAATGGAGCACATCAAGAGGAAACGAACTGGTGAAAGAAACAGAAATGTAATTGGGGAGGGGGACTTTGTATGCCTACCAAACTGATGGATCTCTTGCTGTAGCATATCCTACCCATGAAATCAAATTGGATAGTTGACTCAGGTGCATCACGACATGTGACAGGAGATGCGGGTGACTTCTCCTACACTCGTCTTGCTGCTTCAGATAGCATTCAGACGATAGATGGGATTTTCCGACCATTGGTCGGTAAGGATACCGTCATTACACAGGTTTGGTAAAACTATCCAATGTCTGCTTGCTCTTTATTTTCCAGTTAGCCTCTTATCCTTTAGTTTCATAATCATTTAACTGAGATGTGTTGTTTATTTTGATATTCCCAATGTGACTTTTCAGAAGAAAAGTACGGGGCTGATACTTGAGACTGAAACTTGACATGACAGGCTATGGTATCCGGATCAGGAAAGATTGGATGCATCTCTTATATCTGTGGCAGAGAAGGCAGGAGTTGGGGGCAGAAGATGAGTGCGGAGGATATGTTGATACTTCATCACCGTCGATTTATGCATCCTTCTCTCAGCACTCTAGCTTGATTTCCTACTGTGTTTGAAAAAACAAATAAAAACAAACTAGTTTGTGATGCTTGTGACTTAAGCAAACTTACTAGGAGTTTTTATGTTGGTACGGGTCAGAGGAACCCTTCCCCTTTTGATGTAGTACATTCTGATGATGGGGGCCTTGTGCCGTAAGTTTTGTAACGGTCCAGGACAGCCCACCCCCACCCTTGAATCCAGTGGAGGGATGTTAGTCTAAATTTACCGGACCTAGCCTTCCATGACATCTAGAGCTGTCACGGTTCCGGTTCGGTTCCAGTTCCACTAAAACCGTGAACCGAACTGCTAAGGTAACAGTTCTTCAAATTAGAACCAAAACCATATTTGGTTTGACCGGTTCCGGTTCTGGTTCTGGTTCCAGCATAATTTTTATAATCGTCGTGTCAACGGTTCCGGTACAACCAGAACCAAAACCAAATCGACCACTAACGACTCAGTCTGGTTCTATGCGGTTCGGCCTGGTTCCAATCGGTTCTAACTAGAATCAAAACCAAATTTGATGGAATGAATGAGGGCGGTTAAAAATAAAAATCGGATAGGAAATGTAAAGTCATTCGTTTTTTTTTGCAAGAGAGACTTCAAAGTTCTGGGCCCGGACGCTGAAATTTCACATTACTCCAAAGGGGAGTGATTTTTTGTATAATATAGTAAGGATGAAAGTTAAAAATAAATTCGTAAAACCACAAAACATCACCAGACCGCGTTAAACCGCACCAAATGTTTTGATTGTAGAGCGATTTCGTTGGTTGAAAACACATAATTTGCAGTGTTGCGCGCCACACTGATATTATTATAAATATAATTTTCCTATGTTATTGTATTATTCACATATTTTATTTGAGTCGAAAAACATCACATCTTTCTTACCTGATATAACTGTTTAAAATCCGAAACTGCACCGCAAAAGCTGATTTCAAGCCACATCAATATCAAACCACACCGCACGGTTTTGTGTAATGTGTTTTTGTTTAGTCCAAAACCGACCCCTTTTAGTGTGATTGCGGTTGGAGTTCAAACCACATCAATTTCACCCCTTATAGTAAGTATAAATATCATAGATAAACGAGTTGTGGTTCGGTTTTACTTCAGTCTAGTTTAGATCGGGGTCTAAAAATCTTGGAACCGCTTGAGACTTGTATGTTGCGGTTCCGGTTCTGGTCCGGATAATAAAATAAAAGAACCACACCCAGACCTATGTTGTTCACGGTTCCAAAATTCAAACCGGAATCTGAATAATTTGCGAACGGTTCAGTTCAGTTTTTTGCGGTTCCAATTCAGTTGTTGGTTCAGTTTACGGTTTTTGGTTTTAAGTGATAGTTTTAATGACATCGTCCGGGCTGCAGCCCAACACCCCAACCTCTCTCCGGTCCTACCATAGGGCACAATGAGTTGTTGGAGGTTGCAACCTCTCTTTTGATGAGGGAAACTAAAGTTAAGTGGGTAACGTAGGAACTTCCCAAGAGGTCACCCATTCCACTACTACTCTCGCCCAAACACACTTAACTATAGAGTTTTTCCACTCCTCTTCACTAACTCTATAGTTATGCGTGCTTGGACGAGAATAATAGCGGGATGGGTGACCTCCTGGGAAGTCCTTGCGCTACCGACTTAACTTGAGTTTCTCTCATCAAAAGGGAAGTTGTCGCGAGGACCCCAATTCTGACAGGAATTTTGTATCTAAGCTACTTTCAAGTTATTCGTCACAAGATGAAGTATGGAAAGTGAGTTTAAAATAAAACACATAATAAACACTTAACTCATATCTTGGGTCGTTTTGCTGCCAGTCTTTATCGTTATTCCTCGGTCAACTTAACCTTTCTTTGCGCAGTTAGGGTCGCCTCAGCTATCTAAACAAAATAGACGACGGACTTAGTCGTAAAAATATGACTACGTGAAGAACATACCTCTTTTACTGCTGTACATGCAATCAAAATTTTTTAGTATCAATATGTATAAGTTTTCAATTTCTCAATTCAGTATAAAAATGCAATATCAAAATCAATAAATCGAAAAAGTCAATATCAACAACATTATGTTATTTTTCCGATTATTGTATTCAGTTCTTTAGGTTATTCAGTGTTTTCTTTCTTCTGTTTGTTTCTCTTTTTCAATCAAATTTTTAATTCACATCTTATTCAATCATTCATCTCATTAGATCAATAGTTCTAAACATATCATGTTAGTCAATCATTCATTTAATTACATAACTCAGAAAATGTCAAGGGATGCATTAAATGTGGGCCCCACCCCTCCCTGGATAATCAAACATAGGCAAACCCCCTACGTGGAAAATTCATTAGTAGGTACCTCCCTACATCATAGGATTTAATTCTAAACATTTCTCATTTGTAATTTTTAAGCATCTTTTATCTTTTCCTGTTACGGTTTATCAGATTTAATTCAAGCTCATAATATGAAAAACATGTGTTTTGAAATATTAGTTCCCCTCAGAATTGATATCGCTTTTATTTGCCATCACTGTTTGATTTCATAACTATATTTGAATATCAGTGATTTCAAAAAGATATGCATCTGCAAGGCTGTAAGGTTATCTTAAAAAAACATTATACAGGTAATATTCAAAATACTTTAATAGAACATAATTCAAGATATAAGTACTCACGTTTTCTCTTCTCTTTTGTCGTTCTTTTAATTCTCGTCATATTTAGCATCTGCTCTCATTCTTCACGATATCTGTAATTTAGGTGTCCAAAGAATTAGGTATCTTTTAATAGTTGCGACATTGGCTCGACCCAATGATTTAGACCCTTGTAGGAGTTATATATATATATATAAGTAAATTGATTCCCAAGAGGTTTGTGCTTAATTCAATCCTTTCGGAATTAAACCTCATTAACTGAATAGTAAAAATCTGCCAACCATTTATCAACAAGCAACCACTGATTTCATTTTCCCTAATTACCTAACCAAAAACACCCAGACCAAGCTACATAACCCATCAAGTAGCAAACAATGACATAAACATTTCCCACTTCAACATCATGTCCCAACAACCGGCTAGTCATATACTAATCAGGAAATTTCTCCCAACATATATGAAATCAAAATAGTCAACAATAAACCATAGTTCCAAAAACATAGAACCTGAGGTTTGATGCATATTGAGCTCAGGAAGCAGATAGCACGAACACGAATGCTAAGGAAAATTCAAAGCAAGAAGGAAAATGCTTAGAACATTGGAAAAAACAGAAGCAAAGTAAAGTACAAAACTAGTAAGAGAAACAAAAATGTATGTGTGCCAGTTTTCATGAAGCTGAACTAATCAAGACAAGCAATTAAATGAGTTAAACAAAAACAAGTAAGTTATTAGACTACTCCGGAGTACAACATATATTCGATCACGAAATGTTATTAGCTGTAATCAGTGAAATGTGTAATTGTTTTTATTTGATGCACGTGATTCTAATATGAGTCTAAATACATGGCTTATCAAAGTAATTGTGCTTGTTATGTCCATTTATTGGTTTTCGTTGCCAGTCAAGCGAAAGCTCGAGCAAAAGTGTCACATCAATTTAGCACTACCTTTCAATGATTGCTTATGACATTAATAATTTTAAGTATTCATGATTTAGGAGATTCCTAACATATAAATACATATTACAAATTTAGCAATTCAGATGTACACGAGTAGAATTCATAAACCTGTAAGGGGTTATCAAGTCAAGGAATAATAATTCCTCAAGTCTTAGAACTAGACAGACATAAGAAACAAGATTCGATGACACCGAGAACTCGGAAATGATTTTGAACTTTGTGAGTTTGTGGGATTAAGTTATCATTAACAGGAAGGGTTTTCAAGTAAATCGCAGGGGTAAGTTGATATGCATCGATCCAGGAATAACAAATACTCATCTAGATCAAATCATTCTATGACACAAATATCTTCTATGTAAACATGTATATGATCAAAACCTTCATGTAAAACACAATTTATTTATTTGCTAGTAAAAAATTTTAATATTTACCATTATAATAATTATTGCTCATGCTCACAAAGAATTATTAGTCTTTTAATAAACCATCAAATATGATACACTTCACCTAAGTGAGAATTCAGTAAAAAATCACCTTCATTTACTAACTCATCTTCTCATTATTCATCCCATGAGACACAATTCACCAAGTAAAAAAAAACAACCAAGGTTACAAACTCATGTCGATCCAAACAAATTAAATATTTAAACACTAACATATTGACTTGTCAGATTAGGCATTCAACATTCCAGTTTATTCGACAGATCAAAATATCTAAGGATGAAGTCACGTGGTCAAAAGAATAGATCCAATAAATTAAACGCAATGCTTGGAAGAGAGAAAGATCTCTACTTGCCTTAAGGAGCTGAAGCCGACGGAGGCGGCCAAGCGGCGAAAGCAAAATCCACCCTACTTTGAACCTGCTAAGAACAACGAAAAAGACAACAGAATTCACTACGCTAACACGGACTTTGATTCAAAACTAGATCAAGAGCGGGCTAAGAGATTTACCTCTCTCAAGAGTGTGGGGAGAGGAGAAACCACGAAGAAATTGGAGTCTTGGCGACGCTTAGGTTACCTTAAATCGGAGAGCTTGGAGAAATCCCACCACTTGAATCGAGGAGAGGCGCCGAAAATCACGAATACAAAATGGTTAGATGATTATAAGTGGGGCAAAAAATCACGAAACACAAGATATATGGAATTTGGAGCACGAATAATTCAAGAAAGATTAGGGCAAAACTGAATAGAGGTGATGGAGGAATCTTACCCAAAAGAAGCCAAATCCTGGCTCAAAGGGAAGGAAATCCTAGGCGTCCCTCTTGAAATCCACCAATCAAAATGACGAAGAAGAGGGCTGGAGGTGGCAAAAGGGGTTGTTGTCACCTGAGGAAGCAAAAATGAAGAGGTTGTTGTTGACCTTGGAGGAGGAAGAAGGGCCTGCTGCCGACTAAGGAAGGAGAAGAGGAAACACTGTCGGCTTGGGGATGAGCAGAACCTGCTGACCCAAGCTAGAAGAGGCGGCGGCCACGGCAGGGGGAGGCGCAGGAGACGGGAGCGGTGAGATCGGGAGTTGGCGCGAGGCGGAGACGAGCAGAAATCGGGAGGCGGGGTGTGCGTGCGGGAGACGAAAGCCCTATGACGACGAGTTTAATGAGGGGGGGGGGGGGCTTGGTTTAGGAATTAGAAGGAGGGATTTAGGTTAATTACTGTTAGAAAAGTCTTAGTAAGGGCCCATCTAAGGGCCCATTTTTCTCTCTTTTCTTTCTCTTTGTATTTATCCCACATCTTGGATTGAGATTTCTCTTCTTCCTCTCTTCCTATATAAATGTATTCATACTTGTAATTATGCATTCAAGAAGTATATACAAGGTTTGAGGCCTCTCTTTACATGGTATCAGAGGAACTGGTCTCCTCCTTGGGTATTCGGTCTTCTGTTCGCGGTTGCTCGCGGTCTCTGTTTTTCTAACCGCCCGAACTCGGTTAAGCCGGCCTGTCCGTTTGCAAAACGTCTGTTCTCCCGGCTGACCGCGCGGCCCTTCCTTCTCCTGCTTAGCCGCAGTTTCGAGCGGCCTGTCCTTTTTCTAGCCTCTGTCTCCTTTTCTCTGTTTCCCTCGTGGCTTCCACGTCTCCTCCTCCTCCTACCTTCCCTTTTATAAACTTTTCTTACACGTGGGATCCACCCTCTCTTGCTTCTTGTTCTGACCTCCCGGTCTCCCTTCCTATCCGCGGGCCTCTCTCCCTTGCTATCAGCGCGGCCTATCTCCCTTGCTATCCGCGCGACCTCTCTTCCCGCTTGTCGCGACCTCTCTCAACTCGCCGCGGTCTCTCCCCTCTAGCCGTACGTGGCGCTCCTTGCTCGCTGCGGTCTCTTCCTTTTTTTACTCGCTTCAGTCCGCATATAGGTCGTGAAATCTTTCCTTGCCGCTGGTGGACTCACCGTGACCGTGCGGACTCCTCTTCTAACCTCTTCACCGCTAGTCGCTGCTGGTAGCCGTCTTGTCGCTAGCGGTCTCTCCTCATCCCTTAGCCGCATCCTGGTCGTGACGTTCCTTGTCGCTGGTAGATCCACCTTGACCGTGCGACTTCTCCTCTAACCGCTTCCCGCTAGTCGCTGCGACCTGTCTTGTCGCTAGCGGCCTCTCCTCTTCCCTTAGCCGCATCTTGGTCGCGACTTTCCTTGTCGCTGGTGTGTCCGCCGTGACCGTGTGACTACTTCCTCTGTTGTCTTCTCTCTTCAGCCTCTTCTCCTTTAGCCGCTCGACCTTCTTTGCCAAGCCGCTCGACCTTCTTTGCCAAGCCGCCCGACCTCTCCTGTTAGCTGCCCGGTTTCTCTTGCTAGAAGCCCGACCTCTTCTGTTAGCCGCACGACTTCCGATACATCCGCGTCTACTTCTGCTCCGCCAGCTCGTACGACTGCTACGACTTCCGAACTCCGTGATGAGATACAGATTACTATCATCTCTGTGACAGGGAAACGAAATTTCGTCGAATGGGTTCACTTTATTCGTCGTGTTCTGCAGACGAAGGGTCTTCTTCACCACTTGACCCGAGCTACCCCCGATGCTCCTTTCGATGACTGGTTTCGCGATGATGGTCGGGTCCAGTCTTGGCTCCTCAATTCTATGGACACCGAGCCCTACAAGATGACCATGTATCATGACACGGCCAAGTCCATGTGGGAGGAGCTTCACTCTTTTTACTCTGGCCACAACAGTCTTCAACACTTATATGATATTCTCTCCGACCTTCAGAACCTTACTCCTGGTGCTCCCGGCGATATAATCATTTTCGTTGCCTAGGCAAAGACTCTGGCCGAGGCTTGGATTCAACATCAGCCTCCCACTACTGATCTAGCTACTCAACGAGCCCAGAAAAGGCTGTCACCATCGCGATGATGATGTCCCGTGTTCCGCCCCACCTGCATAGTGTTCGGGCCCAGATCCTTTCTTTCACGACGACTCCTTCACTATCTGATGTCTGCTCAATGTTGCTTCGAGTTACGCCTCCTACTGAGGCTCCTCCTGGATTTGCGTCTGCTCTTCTTCAACAACCTCTACTTCCGACCCCCTCCTGCTCGTGAATCTTCCACTCGAGGGGGCCGACCTCCGTCTCGGGGACGAGGACATGGTGGCCGCTCGTCTATGAAATGCACATATTGTGGCCGGGGTGGTCATCTTGAGGCTACTTGTTACATCAAGCATAGGTTCCCTCCCCACCTCGCTGCTACTTCCTTTGTTGCTCCTGCTCCCACTGGGGCTTCTGCCCAGGATCCGACGTCCACTACCCCCCAAGATATCGATGAGCTTCGCACCCAACTCCTCCAGCTAAAGGGTGCCCTCGGCCGCTCCTCCAAGCTCGGTTGTGTCTTTCTCTGCGGAAGGTATAACCTGTCTCTTTCCCTAGCCCTCACTGGATCGTCGATTCCGGCGCTACTCACCATATTACCTCCCAGAAGCCCTCCTAGTATCTCCAGACGGATAATCCTCCGTGTATCACCGTGGCCAATGGTGACACCCTACCGGTCTCTGGCGCCGCTGCTCTCCGGCTCACTCTGGCCCTTTCTCTTTCCTCAATTCTTCACGTTCCGGGGTCCCCTTTCAATTTACTTTCTGTTAGTCGCCTGACGCACGACCTTGATTGTTGCATAACCTTTTCTCTTTCTTTTCTTATGCAGGATCGTCGCACCAGAGTATCATTAGTAGGGGGCAGCTGTTGAATGAGCTCTACATCTTGGATATCCCACCCACTCTTCTCTCCGCCGTCTCAACTGTTGATTGGCATCGCCGCCTTGGCATGCTCCCCTTCCGATTCTCAAGCGGGCTCTTCCTGATGTTCCTTTACAGGAGTTCTCTTGTGAATCTTGTATCTACGGCAAACAAACATCATTCTACCTTCCCCCTGCATGTACCAGGAGTAGTACTCTTTTATCTTCAGTTCACTCTGATGTATGAGGCCCTTATAAAGTCCCTAGTATCTTTGAATTTCGTTATTTTGTAATCTTTATTGATGATTACTCGCGTACTACATGACTATATTTACTACATGATCGTACTGAACTTACATCTGTCTTTCGTGCCTTTTTAACTGAGATGCGTACACAGTTTCGCCACCCCCTCAAAATCATCCGCACTGATAATGCCCGCGAATATACGGGTCGCACCTTCTCCAATATCTGCACCGAATTTGGTGTCATCCATCAAACTTCGTGTGCGTATACTCCTCAGCAAAACGGGGTGGCCGAACGGAAGAATCGCCATCTACTCGATGTTGCTCGATCCCTCATGTTTCAAATGAACGTTCCGATCGAAGTATTGGAATTTTGCCGTCTCCACAGCCTGTCATCTCATCAACCGCCTACCCTCGTCTGTTCTTGACTTTGCCTCCCCTATCCAACTCCTCTATCCTTCCACCAATCCCACCTCTCTCACCCCGCGGGTCTTCGGGTGTGTTTGTTATTTTCATCTTCTTGGCCCTCCTTCCTACAAACTTGCCCCTCGGGCGGCCAAATATATGTTTGTTGGCTACTCCCGTATTCAAAAGGGTATGTTTGCTACTCTCCTTCTGATGGCAAGCTGGTCGTCTCAGCGGATGTCACCTTCTGCGAAGACCAGCCCTTCCACTTACCTTCCCCCATCCCGTCTTCCTCTCCTCCTCTTCCCCGGCCTACTGTACCTATCACGTCCTCTTTTCTGCCATCTCCCTCCTCTCTCCCTGCCCCCTAAGGTTCCTCCGTCCGTTATCCGTGTCTACACTCGTCGCGGCTCCAAGGATGGTTCACTGCAATAGCTCCCTGCTCCCAGCGACACTCCGACAACGACGGATCCGACTCCTCGCTTCTACAGCTCATCCCTTGGGCAATTACGTTTCTCTCCATCGGCTCACTCCACCTCTCTACGCCTTTGCCACCTCTCTTTCCTCTATTTCTATTCCTAACACTGTGCAAGAGGCGCTTCAACATCAGGGGTGGCGGACGGCCATGGACGATGAAATGCGGGCTCTCTGGGCCAACAGGACCTGGGATCTTGTTTCTTTTCCTATGCCGGACAATCCTGTGTTAGCTGCAAGTGGGTCTTTGTTATTAAACATGCGGCGGATGACACCGTTGAGCGTCTAAAGGCCTGCCTCGTGGCAAGGGGTTTTACTCAACAACATGACCTTGATTATGAGGAAACCTTCTCTCCGGTGGTCAAATTGAACACGGTCCGCGTTCTTCTTTCCTTGGCTGTTCATCGTCATTAGCCTCTTTATCAGCTTGATATTAATAACGCCTTCCTTAACGACGATCTGCAAGAGACTGTTTATATGCACCAACCTCCCGGGTTTGAGACCACGGGGGAGTCTCGGGTTTGTCATTTTCGGAAATCTATTTATGGTCTCAAACAGTCCCCGCGCGCTTGGTTTGAAAAATTCAGCAAGGTTGTCTGCGATATTGGCTTCATTCGGAGCTTGGCTGATTTCTCTCTGTTCACCCGACACCGGTCAACTGGAACTGTGATCCTACTTGTGTATGTTGACGATATCCTCATTACTGGCGATGATGCTACAGGGATACAACATATCAAGCAACAGTTGAACTCCACCTTTCAAACCAAAGATCTTGGCAACCTTCGTATTTTCTTGGGCTTGAGGTTGCCCGATGCCCTGATGGTCTTGTGCTATCCCAAAGGAAGTATTGTATGGACCTCATTCATGATGCCGACTATTCTGGATGCAAACCTACGGATACTCCTATGGACGCTAATCACAAGCTCTAGGCCGACAGCTCTGACTCCTGATAAGCTGCTTACAAATCCGGAATACTATAGACGTTTGGTTAGAAAGCTGATCTATCTTACGGTTACTCGACCAAACATCTCTTTTGTCGTGGGAGTCGTGAGTCGGTTTATACATGCTCCTCAGACATCTCATCTTCAAGCTGTCGAGCGTATTCTTCGATATCTCAAGAACGCTCCAAGACAAGGGCTTGTGTACAAGTCATCCACTTCTTTATCCCTTGTTGCGTACTCTGACGCTGACTATGCAGGATCCATTGATGATAGGCGTTCCACAACTGGTTTCTGTACCTACTTCGGTGGACATCTCATAACCTGGCGTAGCAAGAAACAGACTGTGGTTGCTCGCTCTTCTGCTGAAGCCGAGTACCGGGCTATGCCTGCTGTTGTTTCCGAGTTAACTTGGCTTGAGAGCCTTCTGGGAGACTTGGACGTTCGTCTCTCATCACTGGCAACCCTATTTTGTGATAGCCAAGCAACAATACATATTGCCAAGAATCCAGTCTTTCACGAACGCACAAATCATATTGAAGTAGACTGCCACTTTGTTCGGGAAAAAGTACAGTCAAAGAAGATAGATTTGGAGCATGTTCCTGCTACAAACCAAGTTGCTGACATTCTGACTAAAGCTCTCTCCCGGCCGCTATACTACATGTTTTTATCCAAGCTTGGTGCCTACGATTTGTACGCTCCAGCTTGCGGGGGAGTGTTAGAAAAACCTTAGTAAGGGCCCATTTTCTCTCTTTTTTCTCTCTTTGTATTTGTCCCACATCTTGGATTGAGATTTCTCCTCTTCCTCTCTTCCTATATAAATGTATTCATACTTGTAATTATGCATTCAAGAAGTATATACAAGGTTTGAGGCCTCTATTTACAATTACAAAAATTGCCATCAACAAACCCCATACTTTTATTTTTATAAATATATGGGTTGTTACAATGGTTCTGAGTGTTGGGTAGTGAATTGTGTACATGAGCAAAAAATGGGAGTTGCAGAGGTGAGAATGCTTAGATGAATGTGTGGACACACGAGACTGGATAAAATTAGGAATGAATGTATCAGAGATAAGACAGGAGTAGCACCAATTGCGGAGAAGATGCGAGAAGCTCGACTAAGATGGTTTGGAGACGTACAAAGGAGACTATTAGAGGCAATCTGTTAGGCATTGTGAGTCTAGTCACTGGGCATGTTAAACGAGGAAGGGGTAGACCAATAAAGACTTGGAATTAAACTATAGGGAAAGACATGATGTACTTAGGCATTACTGAGATTATGACAAAAGTTAGGGCACAATGACGACAAAGGATCCATATAGCTGACCCCACTGTAGTGGGATAAAGGCTTGAGTGTTGTTGTTGTTGTTTGGGTGTACCTGAGATTCTGAGAAGAGGGGACACCGATTTATCTGTGAGATCGACGTCGATCTGCAAGATACGGAACACGAATCGGTTGAGATCGACAGTTGTAGTCGAGAGGCGAGAGGTGCACGTCGTTGTCTAGCATGCAAGCCGCCATCGAGCATGCAGGCCGTTGTCGAGCGTGCATGCCGTCATCGAGCATGCTGGCCGTCGTTGACACCAATCTGCGGGAGGGAGACGAGTCGTTTCTCTGCTGCGTCTATCAGGGAGATCGGGAGGAAAGGAGCTGTGGCTAGACCAGAGAAAGAAGCTGCGGCTCGGAAGTAGGATACAACAACGGATTTTTTGAAACGCGGGTTTGCAAACAACCATGCCAAATGCCGCTTCGGCTTCATTTGGTGCGGCAGTGGCGAGAGCAGCCGGCGGGTCCAAATGCCGGTCTCGAACGTGAGTGGTGGGGAGGAGGGGATTGAAACGGAGCCAGAATAGGGCTTTCTCTCCTTGCCGCGGGAGCAGACGCAGCGTTTGCTGCCGCCGATCATTTGATTTGCCGCCTTGCGGCGGCGTTTGCCGTAGCCATTTGATTTGCCGCCTTGCGGTGACGTTTGCTCCAAACGCTGCCTGAAAATGCCGCGCCAAATGAAGCCTTAGTCTCTTGTAGACTAAGTTGTCAAGGCGCGCGCCTAGGCGCGCCTGAGGCGCCGGGCGCACCAGGCGCAGCCCGCCGCGCCTCAGCACAGCTGAGGCGGGCGATGTGCCCCAGGCGCGCCTCAGGCGCGCCCAGGCGCGCCTAGGCGCGCGCCTTACAGGCTCCCAGGCGCGCCAAAGGCGCGCCCGGGCCTTTTAAGGTATTTTTAAAAAAAAAAAAATTTTGATGTTGGCAAAAACATGATCTTAGACGCACCCGAGGCACCCCTAGGCGCACTTGGGCGCCCAATTCGCTGAAATTGTGCGCGCCCAATTCGCTGAGCGAATTGGGCGCCCAATTCGCTGAAATTGAGCGAATTGGGCGCCCAATTCGCTTTGAGCTGCCCATTCGCTGAAATTGAGCGAATTGGGCTCCCAATCTGAAGTTCAGCGAATTCGCTCAATTTCAGCGAATTGGGCGCCGAATTCGCAGCGAATTGCGCCGAATTCGCTCAAATTCAGCGAATTGGGCGCCGAATTCGCTCAATTTCAGCGAATTGGGCGCCGAAGCTCAATTTCCGAATGGGCGCCGAATTCGCTCAATTTCAGCGAATTGGGCGCAATTCGCCAATTTCAGCGAATTGGGCGCCCAATTGCTCAATTTCACGAATTGGGCGCCCAATTGCTCAATTTCAGCGAATTTGGCGCCCAATTCGCTCAATTTCAGCGAATTGGGCGCCCAATTCGCTCAATTTCAGCGAATTGGGCGCCCAATTCGCTCAATTTTCTTTTTCCCCAATTTTTGCGCCTCACGTGCCTCAGGCGCGCGCCTGCGCCTTGCGCCTTGCGCCTAGGCTCCAGGGGCCCTTTGCGCCTCGGTGCGCCTTGCGCCTCTGATAACTTAGCTTGTAGACAAGCATTGCTTATTTTCTTCAAATCATCATGTCCAATTCTATAGTATTAATATTTAAAGTACCTTAAATTCTATTAGTTAAATATAATTGTAATATTGGACCTAAAAATCATTGTTTACTTTTCACTGCTAATCAGGTTAGATCGCTTCCTTTCTTCTTGGAAAGTCCCTGACGCAGGACTGGGCTCTGTGAAAATAAATGTCAGTATCGACACGCTAATGTAATGCTTCTTGCAAATGTGCAATGACCGTGCCGACACAATAATGCAAACCTAAGTGGATGTGCGAGATGAGTGTGATCAAGCCCAGTCTAATGATGTGTGCATGGGTTCAATTTATCCGGAATAAATTTTTAGCAAATCAAGTTATATAAGCATGGCAAATTAGCACAATATGAACCGCTTTTCAAATGAATAAGCAAGGCCACGTCCGTTTTCACAATGAGTACTTTCAACCACAAATTACACGTTTAAGTGTTATAGAACTAAAAGAAAAGGAACAACGACACTAGCAATCACAAATACCATAGCAAATATATAATACCCTCCAATATTTAACTTAAAAGAAAAAACATCACATTAAATTAATACTCACAAAGCGCAAAGAATCCGGCGGCGGGCGTGGCTCCACAAGATGAATGCGGTGGTTGTAGGGGAAAGACAAAGATGTTGGGCTGCTGGAGATGGGCTGCATGATACTTGAAGGTTAGGATTTGTAGCTAGGAACAAGAACTAGGCTTGTCGCAAGAAGAAAGGGGAGTTTGGTTGGGAGACTTGCGACAATAGTGATGGAGGACTGGAGTTACAGGCTGGGAGGAGAAGGATGACATAATTGGGCAAGGGATGGATGTCAGTGGAGGGATCCGTGAGGAATGTGGGGAGGAAAACAAGTTTATGTCGATCTATGGAGAGAGGGAGGACGGTTTGTTGTTGGGTTTGAAGGGATAGCCTCTGGTTGTTGTGGAGCTTCACGTACTGGACAAGCTCGAAGGAGGGAATAGGATTTATAGAAAAGTGTCGGTTTATGGGAAAATGGATCGAGCGAGTGACTAGAGGTCTCGTTCGACAGGGAGGTCTTCGTTCCTTCCGTCGAGGGAGGAGGAGATGAGCAGGAGAGGTTTCCGGGGTCGTGGATCTCAGCAGGAGGTTGACGACAATGAAGCCGCTGGAAACTGACGGGGCTGCCTCGACGGGGTGGAGCCGTCAGCCTGGGCGACGTCTGGGTATGGGTCGTCAACTCCCAGGGAGGTGGGAAACTGGATCGGGGAGGGGAGGGGAGATGTGGCATGCGGCTTGCGGACGGGGAAACTACAGGAGGGGGGAGGGAAGTTCGGCTGGAGTCGTGCGGTAGGGATGATGGACAATAGCGGGTTAAACCAAAAGTCGTGTGTTACAGAGGTTTCACGGGAAGCATTGAAAAGGAAATGCAAAAAATATGAAAACTGATAGAACTGAAAATTGAATCCGGGACGTCGCACCCTGGGCTCCCGCGACGTCGCACCATAAGTGATTGCCGAAATTCTGGATTCTCTATCAAAACTCAGCAAAGACTGAAAATTTGAACATCCGCCGCTATTTATAACGAGAGAGGGTGGTTGAGCACCTGCCGCGAATGGCTACGATCGTCCGTTACGCCCGTTGTTCTAAAACACCACATACACGCTAAAAAAACATAGAAAATGAAAAGCGATGATTCGGACGCGCTCACTGTCTCGGATCGCCGATCCGATCAACGCATCTCCATCAAAATGCAAAAACGGGTCCCGCCGAGTGGTGGGCCGATCTCCTCCATCGAACACGATCATGCGGCCGATCCCATCAGGCCCTAACATAAAAAAAAATTAAAGTTGAAATTCATTTCTTTGTTTTCTATGAGTTTTATCATTGCATGTCATCCTAATATCATTCGACCAACAATAACATTGATGAGTAACATAATTTTTTGTTCAGTGTAAGAAATAAACAAAGCTTTAGTTTTTCGTTGGAGTTCTAAACAATGCTTGATTTACACTAGAAATATGGTACTGCGCGAGGTAAACATGACAAAGATTTAGTTTCCACAGCAATCACTAGCTGAAAGAAACTCTAATTATTACCTAATTAAAAAAAGAAGGTTAACCTGGAGATCAGCGGGGAGGAGCGTGTTGAAGAGAGAAGGAAGAGAATGGATGAAATTTATCTTATGTGACAGGGTGGACTAGTTAACAACATTCTTGGCACTGTCATAATGGAGTCGAAGGAATGTGCTTGATGACTACGGTGGATGCAATGGTTCTGTTCTGCTTTCTGGTATGTATCAGTTCAGGAGCCGACAAAACCATCCCTAGGCAACATAAGAGGTTTTGGCGCTCTCTCTGAGAAGAAAATGATGAATATTTTTGGCATGTGATGGTTAAATTTATTTTCAAGTATGTGTGAAATCTATCATCATGCTCTACCTCATCCAAGCCATGAAATGGTTTTTTCATTGTTTTTGAAGTTTTTATACCCAAGCATCACTGTCAGTCACTTTATCTATATGCTTTGTAATTCCATCTGATAAATATTAGTTTTGTTTAATATTTATTTATCAAACCCAGATGTTGTTTTGCTTTATGAAGGTTGTTAAGCGTGAAATTTGTGCTGTTGTCTCAAAGGGAACACTTGTTGAGGGCGAGGGATTGTTAGTAAATCCAGAAATTTCTTATTTGATGTCAATTACTGAAAAAGTTCATAATTTTGATGAGCACCATACTCAAGGCACAACGCTTGGTGTTTGTGTTGTTGATGTTTCTACCAGCAAATTTACATTGGGACAGGTTTGCTATTCTTATGTGAAGTTCAATTGGTTGATCCATGATGCTTAAGCATTAGAAACATTGTGTCAGCGTTATTGTTGAATTAAAGATTTTGCCAATTTTTGTCTTCTCATTTTTTTTCCTTTGTTGATCAGTTTTCTGATAATCTGGAGAGGGACTGCTTATGCTCATTATTATCAGAGTTAAGGCCAGTTGAGATTATAAAACCTTCTAAGGTGCTCAGCCCTGAAACAGAGAGAATTTTAATGCATAATACTAGAAACCCTCTAGTGAATGATTTGGTTCCTTCCTCAGAATTTTGGAATGCCGAAAAAACAATTTTGGAGATTAAGAAAATTTATAGCTCATTAAAATATTCAGGAAAATCAGGGATGATGGATGATACAAGTAGTGTTCGTAACATGGAAAAGTATCCTGATATCATTCCCGACATTCTAATAGAGCTTGATAGTGCCGGGCAAAATGGATGTTTTGCTCTTTCTGCTCTTGGAGGCTGCATCTTTTATTTAAGACAGGCTTTTCTTGATGAAACTTTGCTCAAGTGTGCTAATTTTGAGGCACTTCCATGTGCTGGCTCTCTCAATATGCTTCAAAAGCCATATATGATACTTGATGCTGCTGCACTTGAGAACCTTGAGATTCTTGAGGACAGAAATGGCAACCCCGCAGGGTAACTGCAATTGAAATATCTTTAATGCTTTATTGGTGTACAACGTTAATTTATGTGAAATTGTTTGTCAACTCAGAACACTATACGCTCAATTGGATCATTGTGTGACTGCATTTGGTAAAAGATTGCTTAAAAGCTGGCTTGTACGACCACTCCATGACATTAACTCCATTGTGGCTCGCCAAGATGCAATATTAGCTTTTAAGGTAAGTCTTACCGACTCTTGTCCTAGATTGCAAAGTAAATTGACATGTTTAATCTACTGTGTTTTTTGCTAGTTTTTAATTATAGGTGTAAAGAGTTAATCTGTCAATTTACTCAATTTGTGGTTAAATTTGAATATGTAATTAGTAGTTTTGAGTCTCTAGGTAATTTTCGGTAAGTTGTAAATGGTTCCTCGTGTTTATCATAAATGGTAGATTAGTTTTTGCTATATCAAAACCACTTAATTACACACCTTGTGTTTTTAATGTCTATTAGTAATTTTTTTCATCAATTATTTCATTACGGGCTCATCTACATTGATATTTACTCTATGTTAATGAGGAGATTATGCCCGTTGTATATTTGAATAATGCAATGTAGACCTCCCTTCTTTTCTCACTCTTCCTGTATACCTCCTCTCTTCTTAAAATTAACAGAAGCATCAGTGAATTACGCGAAGGAGTGGGAAGATGTTATGGTCCTGCTTTCGATCACGTATATCGCCAGCGTGATCGCACGACCCTTATCTAGTCTATACTTTTAATTACGTGTGTAGAGAAAGGTGAAAACCTTGTATATACTTCTTGAATTCCAAAATACAAGTATGAGTACAAATATATAAGAGAGAAGAGAGGAAAACTAAGCTATACAAACAATGTGGGACTAAACACTAACTCCTATATGGGCCTTATTAATGGAGCCAATGCATCATGTTTTTCTAATATTCTCTAACACTCCCCCGCAAGCTGGAGCGTACAAGTCGTATGCATCAAGCTTGGATAAGAACAGATGATACATTTGTCGTGGTAATGCCTTGGTGAGAATGTCGGCAATCTGCCCAGACGCAGGAACATGCTCCAACTCTAACTTCTTTAATTGGACCTTTTTACGAACGAAATGGCAGTCAGCCTCGATATGCTTGGTTCACTCATGAAACACATGATTCTTTGCGATGTGAATTGCATCCTGGCTATCACAAAACAAGGTTGCAGATGAGGGTAAAGTGACCTCCAAATCACCAAGTAGACCCTCAAGCCAGGTGATTTCAGATACATCCGCCGCCATTGCACGATATTCAGCTTCAGCGGATGATCTAGCAACAACAGACTGCTTTTTGCTACGCCAAGTAATAAGATTTCCCCCAAAATAGGTACAGAAGCCTGTAGTAGAGTAGCGATCATCTAGGGAACCCGCATAATCCGCATCTGAGTATGCAACAAGAGATAGGGAGAAAGATGACTTATATACCAATCCTTGTCCAGGAGCTGTCTTCAAATATCTGAGGATGCGTTCCACAGCCTGAAGATGAGAAGTGCGAGGGGTGTGCATAAATCTGCTAACAACTCCAACGACAAATAAAATATCAGGTCTTGTGACAGTTAAGTAAATCAATTTTCCCACAAGGCGCCGATAATACTCAGGGTTCGTAAGCAGGGAATCAGAGTCAGACCCATGAGCACATAACTTGTGGTTGACGTCCATCGGAGTTTCTACAGGTTTACACCCCGAATAGCCAGCATCGTGGAGGAGATCATGACAACTTTCGTTGTGACAGAACAAGGCCATCAGGTCGTCTTGCAACCTCAAGCCCAAGAAACTACCTCAATCCTCCCAGATCTATTTGTCTGAAAAACGGATTTCAAGTGTTGCTTAATTTTCTGTATCCCCGTGGTGTCGTCTCCAGTGATCAAGATATCATCCACGTATACCAAGAGAATGATAGTCCTAGTTGATTGATGCTGAGTGAAAAGAGAGAAGTCGGCCGAGCTCCGCTTGAATCCAACATCGCGAACAACCTTACTAAACTTGTCAAACAAAGCCCAGAGAGACTGTTTAAGACCATAAATCGATTTCCGAAGAAGACATACACGAGACTCCCCCGTGGTCTCAAACCCAGGTGGTTGATGCATGTAGACTGTCTCTTGAAGGTCGCCATTCAAAAAGACATTCTTAATATCAAGCTGATGGAGAGGCCAGTGGCGATGGACAACCAAGGAGATCAGAACACGAACGGAATTCAGCTTGACAACGGGAGAGAAAGTTTCCTCATAGTCAAGCCCCTGCTGTTGGGTAAACCCACGCGCCACAAGCCGGGCCTTGAGCCTATCAATTGTCCCATCCTGAGCATGCTTGATAGTAAACACCCACTTGCAACTGACACATGATTGGCCTGGAGGAGGAATCAGATCCCACGTCTGGTTGGACCAAAGAGCAGTCATTCCTTGTCCATGGCCACGCGCCACCCTGGATGTAAAAGAGCCTATTGCACGGAGTTAGGAATAGAAATGGAGGAGAGGGAGAGAGCAAACTTGCGTAGAGATGGAGCAAGACGATGCATAGAGACATAATTTGCCATGGGGTGAGCGGTAGAGGATGTTGTTGTATCGTCAGTCCGCGGGATAAGCACTGGTACAAGGAGGCTGTTGCAGAGTTCCAGAGACCGGGGAACGGCGAGTGTAGACCCGAATAAGGGGTGGCTTGGATGGTGGAGGTGGAACATGTGCCTGAGGAGGAGTGGGAAGTAGTGGTGGTAAAGAAGACGTGACGGGAACAATTGGTCGAGTTACTGGTTGGGGGAAAAGAGGAACAATGTCAGACGATGGATCATAAAATGGTTGAGCCTCCTGAAAGGTGACATCAGCAGAGATAATGACTTTGTCATGAGGTAGAGAATAACACACATAGCCTTTCTGTGTCTGAGAGTAACCAAGAAATATACACTTGCGGGCTCGGGGAGCGAACTTATCCTTGATTGGACCGAGAGTATGAACATAGCAGGTACACCCGAACACACGAGGCGTAAGAGCAAACGGGGAGTAGGATTGAAAGAGAAGGCTTAACGGAGTGGCATGGTCGAGCACAGAAGAAGGCATGCGATTGATGAGATGACATGCCGTAGAGACTGCAAAGTTCCAAAAACGAGTAGGAACATTCATTTGGAGCATTAGGGATCGCGCCACATCAAGAAGATGACGATTGTTTCGCTCGGCCACACCATTTTGTTGAGGCGTGTACGTACAAGAGGTTTGATGTATGATACCGAACTCCGTGCATAAGTTCGCAAATGTACGACTAGTGTATTTCTTTGCGTTATCCGTACGAATAACTTTTGTAGGAGAGACGAACTGTGTACGGATTTCATTCAGGAAGGCACGAAATGTAGAGGTAAGTTCAGTACAATCCCGAAGTAAGTACAACCAAGTTAAGCGTGAGAAGTCATCAATAAATGTGACGAAATAACGATAACCAAACATACTAGGGGTTTTATAAGAGCCCCAAATATCAGAATGAACTAATGCAAATGGAGTATCACTCCGAGTACAATGGGGAGAAAAGGAAACACGATGCTGTTTGCCAAAAATACATGACTCACAAGAGAACTCATGCAGAGAGACATCCGGAAGAGCTTTCTTGAGAGTCTGGAGGGGAGCATGCCCGAGACGACGATGCCAGTCGGTAGTTGAAACAAGTAGAGAAGGCGGAAGGAGGGACATCGAGGAGGTAGAGCCCATTTGACATCCGTCCCTTACCAATGATATTCTGCGTGTTCCGATCCTGCACAACAAAGGTAGATGGTGAGAAAGTAACACAACAATTTAGGTCTTGTGTAAGGTGACTAACGGAGAGTAGATTAAATGGGGAACCGTGGATATGAAGAGCAGAGGTCAGAGACAAAGTGGGTGTGATGGGTATATCAACAACACTAGAAACGGGGGTGGTATCACCATTTGCCACCGTTATGAACTTGGGGTGAGCAGTCCCGGAGTATTGCGGAGGGCGTTGCGATGTGATGTGATGTGTGGCGTCTGAGTCCACAATCCAGTGAGAGCTTTGCGATAGACAAGAAATACCTTTATTAGAAATAGATGTGACATAGCCAGACGAGCAGGAGAGCACCCCCTGCAGGTATTGAAGCTGAGTGCGTAGAGCATCAATATCTGCCCGAGTAGAGGCATCAAAATCTGGGGCAGGAGCGACAGGAGGATCAACCAGAGCAGCAACGACAAGATGTGGAGGCAGACCGTGTTTGCGATAGCATGTGACCTCAAGATGGCCATCTCGGCCGCAATAAGTGTACTTAAACAGAGGTTTGCCAGACCGACCGCGTCCCCAAGTCGCGGTACGGCTGCCACGAGCTGAGGACCCCCGAGCTGAGGACCCCCGAGCAGGCGGAGCTGGTGAAGAGTGCTGTAGGAGCGCTGGGGAGAGAGTAATAGGAGTATCAGGGGGCGGGGTGACCTTCAGGAGCATAGAGCATACATCGGATAAAGATGGTGTGTTTGTAGAGGATAGAATCTGGTCCCGAACACTGTGGAGTTGTGAGGGGACCCGAGACATCATCATAGCAATGCCGACAATCTCTTTTTGGGCTCGCTGAGCAGTAAGATCGGTAGTGGGAGGCTGATGCTGGATCCAGGCCTCCACCAGGGTCTTGGCTTTAGCCACAAAGGAGATCATATCACCGGGACCCCCAGGATCTAGATTTTGGAGA
Source organism: Platanthera zijinensis (assembly GCA_039513925.1). Taxonomy (NCBI): domain Eukaryota; kingdom Viridiplantae; phylum Streptophyta; class Magnoliopsida; order Asparagales; family Orchidaceae; genus Platanthera; species Platanthera zijinensis. The sequence goes on along the minus strand of CM077081.1, from coordinate 16,200,087 downwards.
TCCGAGATAATGTCAAACAGGTGTTGCAAACTATTCTGGTCCGAGTAGAACGAGTGGAGTTCCTCCCACATGGCTTTCGCCGTGTCATGATACATCGTCATCCGATAGGGCTCAGTGTCCATAAAATTGAGTAGCCAAGATTGGATGCGACCATCATCGCGGAGCCACTCATCAGTGAGAGCGGTTGGAGTAACCTTTGTGAGGTGGTGTAGAAGACCTTTCGTCTGCAGAACGCGACGAACCGAGTGAACCCACTCGACAAAATTGCGCTTCCCACTGAGAGAGATAGTAGTAATGCGAAGTTCATCGCGATGCTCAGAATTGGGGTCCGCAACACGATCGGGAAGAACCGAGGAGGTGTTGGAGTTCTCGGACGCCATGAGACCACAACGGTTTGATGAGGGCAATAACTGGGCGGGCAACGAGTAGAAGCCAGAAATCAGACCGGGAGGAAGGAAACCGGGCGGCTAGAGAGAGTTCGTGCGGATAGCAAACCGCAGGAAAAAAAATGTGCAACAACAAGATCGAGCAACACGACAAGCAGGTCGTGGTCGGGCGGCGAGTAGCAAGCCGCAAGAACTGGACCGGGCGGCTAGGGACAGACCGCTAGCAAATAGAAAGTAGCTCGGATGGCTAAGAGCAGACCACACCAAGACACAACCGCGGCGGATATGCACCAGTTCGTGCGGTTAGAAGCAACCCGCACCAGAGCGAAAAAGCAGTCCGCGCGAGTAGGTGAGCTGGTCGCGAAGTGAGGAGGGGTAAGGTGACCGCTGCGAGGAGTAAACCGCGCGACAAGGAGACCGCAACAGTTTGAGCAGGAAGCCGGATAGAAGAAAAACCGCGAGAACTCGCTCGACGAATCGAGGGAAGTCGCAACGGGTAGTAGTTGCAGCGGATAGAAAGAAACCCGTGACGGTTAGAAGACCAGTCCGCACAAGAAGGGGAGGGGGTGGGGCCCACGTGCCAGAGAAAGGGAAGGCTATAAAGAGGCGTAGAGGAGGAGGTGGATCCACGGGAGAAGAGATGACGGCGGGTAGAATGTGGAGAAACCGCAAAGCCGCGCGTTTAGGTAAGAGAATAAACTGCCCGATTAACCGGAGACCTGGCGGTTTGAGAAAAAAACAGGCCGGATCGATGACTCTGATACCATGTAGAGAAAGGTGAAAACCTTGTATATACTTCTTGAATTCCAAAATACAAGTATGAGTACAAATATATAGGAGAGAAGAGAGGAAAACTACGGTATACAAACAATGTGAGACTAAACACTAACTATTATATGAGCCTTATTAATGGGCCAATACATCATGTTTTTCAAATATTCTCTAACAACGTGCATTTTGATCCTCCGTGTCTAATGTCACGACCCATCTCGATAAAAGTCAGAGTGCGTTTCGGGCGGGCTGTGATGCCACATACATGAGCGGAAAGAAAATCATGACAGGTAAGGCGGATGCAGAGATACTGGTAATATGTTTTAAATAATTACTTTTAAGTAAAACAATTTGATTTTTTATGCGGAAGCTTTTAGAGTTTAAAATAATGAAAATTTTAAATGCACATGTATTTTGTAAAAATCATGTTTTACAGGGCACCACTACAGATTTCATGCAATAATGATTCAAAAGAGCATGCGCATGCATTAATATCAAATTCTAGTACATAAATTTAATTAGTCTAGCTGTTGTCCATAATACCAGAAAAAATGTCTGATTGCAATTATTACATAAAAAAATATTTGACAGTAAATGAAATATAAACATTGAACCTGAAACTTTAAACAGATCGGGTTCGAGGGTCTGCCGGCGCTGTCACGAACGCTAAGACAATTCCAAAACAGAATGAAAAAGCCTCAGAACATTGAAATAAACAGGTGAACAAAGTAAAAGTAAAGTATGAGCATGAGAAACATAAATCTACACGTACCAGTTTTCATGAATCAGAGCTATTAAATCATACAGATAGAATAGTACAAAAAAATAACTGAATTAAATCATACTCCAGAGCATAACATATAATAGAACAAGTAATATCATAAGCTGCAATCAATGAAGTGTGTAGGTGTTTTGAGTGGATGCGCATAGTTCACACTCAGGCCGGATACATGTCTTATTAGAAAAACTTCCTGCTTGTCGTGACCCTCGTCACGGCCCAGGCCCGGCTCAAGGAGGCTTAGTGGGTCCCAACTGGTACCGTGAAGGCTGCAACCCAAGTGACCCCAACACGTTTCAATGTTTACTTATGATATTATGAGTTACATGATTCACACTTTAGTGATAGCGGAAACGAATTCACTTAAAACTGAAAGATCAGATGAAGAACTGACTTTACTCAAGACTTACAACCAGACAAGCATAATGAATAAGATTCGATGACAAAAGAAAGCTAGATAGAGAGTTTTGAACCTTGCGGGTTCGAGATGTTAAGGTCAATATAACAAGAAGACTTTTCAATCACATCACAAAGGTAAATTTGACATGAATAAATTCTGAGACATCACATACTCATTTAGATTAGATCATTTTAGACACACGTATCTTCCAAGTAAACATGTGTTCACTATGAGCATAATATAAAAACATCAAACATATATTTGTTATCGAGAATTCGTTACAATTATTATCTTCCAAGTCAAATGTGTGTAGGATACGAGCATGACATAAAACAATCAATCATTTAATCGCTAGCAGAGAATCTTAATAATGATCATTCAATTTAATTAATGCTCGTGCTCACAACTTATTAGCTCTCAAATTATTCGTCAAATGAGATGAAATTCATTAAAGTGAGAATTCAATTAAAATCACCTCTTTACAGTAACTCATGTCATCATAAATGAAAAATCTAAATAAGATTCATTCATGTAGGTGACTATCCAAATGAATTCATTCATGACCACAAACCCATGTTATTTCAAAAATATTAAGCCCTATACTACTAATTTATCCGGTCAAGATTTTATGAATTAAATTCGTTTGACAGATCAATTATATACATGAACGCGAACATGTAATCCAAGAACATATGCAATAAATTAAACACACTGCTTGCAAGGGAGAGGGATTTCTGCTTGCCTTAGGGTCTGTTTGGGACAGCTCTGGCGGATTGAAAAGCTGCTGTCCGGATAGAGCTGTTTTAAAATAGATCTCTGGGGAGCAGTTTTGAAAAGCTGCAGATGTTCTGTGCAGAAGTGCGCTCGGAATCGCGGAGAAGGAGGGCTTGGAATTAATCTCGAAATCGCCGGAGGAAGGCCGTCCGGCCTCTGAGCATGTTCCAACTGAAGAAACCATTAGATTTCCAAAACATGTGAGAGAGAAAGCTATTTGCGGGAGCAGAAGCTGGGGAGGGAGAGATTTCTGAAAAGCTGCAAAACAGCTCCAGATTCTTGAAAAGCTCTTCACAGGGAGCTGTCCCAAACAGACTGAAAGCAGCTCTGGCGGTTGGAATAGAGATTTTCCAACCGCCAGAGCTGCCCCAAACAGACCCTTACATGAGGCTGAATCTGACGGAGGCGGCTGAACGGCGCAAGCAAGATTTAGAAACCCTAACTGGACCTGATCAGGAACAATCACAGACAATATTGGATAATTTTACATGACGGAAAACCAAACGCTAGCACAACAATTCATTTATCGCAAAACTCAAACAAGAGCGGAGTTTAGAAATTTACCTCCCTTAACAGTGAGGGGAGAAGAGATACTACGCGAAAATGGGGACTTGACAGCGTTTGGGTATGGAAAAACCCTAATTTGGAGAGGACTTCCCATGATACCCACCAACTGAATCGAGGAGCGACGCCGGAAAATACAAACATATCACAGTTAGACGATCGTAAGGGGGAAAAAATCTGAATTGCAACGCATACAAAATTTGGAGACAAAAACTTACAAGTAAAGTTCATAGAAATCTGAATAGAGAAGGAGAGGAGGGAAAATATTACCCACAGATCCGAGCCCAATATTTGAGGAGCGGAGGAATCGAGCAAAACCCTAGGAGTTCTTCTTGAAATCCACTTATCGAAATGGAGAGGAAGAAGAGGAAGATGGTTGCCGACTCAAGGAGAAGGGGAAGTTGCTGTGGGCTGCTTGGGAAGGAGGTTGAGCTCCTGTCGTCCATGACAGGAGGAGGAAGAACTGCCGGCTTTAGGGGAAGCAGGAGATGTTGGCCTAAGCAAGAGGAACAGGAGGCGCCGACCACACGGGAAGGAGGAGCCGGAGAAGACGTCAGCGGGAGCAGAGAGTCGCGTCGGAGGCGGGATCGGGAGCGGGGCTTCGTGCGGGAGCAGCAGCGGAAGCGGGAGTCGGGCATCGAGCAGGATCGGGAGAAAATACCCTAGGCCGACAGATCTACGGGTTGCGAAAATATATAAAAAAAACATACGGGATCGGGGAGGGCTGACCGGTTATCTAGGAAAAAATCAAACCTAAATAGGTTATTTACAATATCGCCATCCGAGTTAAATTATAATAATAACTCATTCTTTATAAAATCGGGTTGTTACATCTAAAGCCCAAGTAAGGAGCATTTTTGGAAACCAAGTGTGACTATTAGGTCCCGGTTGGGATCCAAGACAAGTAGGCAAGATCATTTTCTATTCCCTCTCTCTCTAATTCTCTCTCTCTAAGTCTCTCTATTCCCGTTTCCGATTCACGCGCAAGCCCTACCCGCGCGTATATCGCGCCCCTTCTCGCTCCCGGTTGCGCAGCCCTAGCGACGCATATCGCCCACCGCGCGTCTCCCCCCATCGCCAGCCGCGTAGAGCCTCTCTCCGTGTCCCCCTTCTGGTGTCTCCGCCATATAGCGGCCCGCCTCACGGTCAGCCAACCCATCCGCCCGGCCTTGGACCCGCTCGTAATCGGTAACCCGCAACAACTTGGTATCAGAGGGATTCTCCTCCACCGTCCCACCCCGTCCCTGTTCGCCGACGCCCTCCCAGCACCCCGCAGACCCCCTCCGCCGCCGCACCCTCGGGAAGCAGCAGTCTCCACGGACTCTTGTTCCTCTTCTCCCGATTTTCTCCACCTTTTCGCTGCACGACCTGCTGTGGGCAGCTCCAGCCCCACCGACACCAACCACACTCCGTCTCCTCTTCCGACAATGGCCGAACCACCTACCCTAACTCAGATTTTTGAGTCCCTCGCAAAGCTCCTCCTGATGGATAACAATGCTGCCCTCATCAGCGCCGTCACCTCCCAACTAGTGGCTCACCGACCAATCCAATCGGCGAACGGCTCCTCCCATGACGGCCCCCCACCAACTCCTCTGGAATTTTTGCCCCTGCGACACGAGGGCAATGGCGTGCCACGATATATGCGACTGGATTTTTCAATCTTCGACGGTCGCGAAGACCCCTTGGCTTGGCTCTCTCGCTGTGAGCAGTTCTTCGCTAATCAGTGCACCCTTTGGGAAGACTGGCTCAATGTCGCTTCTTTGCACTTGATGGGTTCAACCCAACTCTGGTTTTCCTAACTGCAATGGGAGAAACCCCTCCTATCATGGGAGGATTTCAAATTCAGCTGCAACCTCCGTTTCGGCCCACCCCTCCGCAACAATCCCTTGGGCGATCTCATTTCTTTTCGACAGACGGGTCCGATTGACGAGTACCTCGAACAATTTCAGGTCCTCCTGGCCCGGACTTCCTCAGTTTTACCTATCCAGCCGGTGCCCATCTTCACGGCGGGACTCCATGAGCGCCTCCGCGTGGACGTGGAGTTTCAGGCCCCCGCAGATCTGACGACCGCCATGAGCTTGGCTCGCATCTGCGAGAAGCGTCTGCTGTTGGATCAACTCATCTCCATTCGCCCCGACAACGAGGGGCCTAGCCGCAACCAGCCTCCTAGCACAGGACCGCGACGCCGACCTTCCAGGCACCGCCCGCCGACTGTCTACACAGGAGATGATCGACCGCCGTGCCAAGGTACTCTGTTACAACTGCGACAAGCCCTATTTCCATGGACATCGCTTCGGGCGCCTCTTTTGATTGTAGGTGGACGACCCTTCTGCGAAAAGGGATGTTGACATGGACACGGGATCCGACGACCTCCGCCACCACAGAACAAGCTTGAGGGCAAGCTTGTGGTCCCGGGAGGGAGGATATGTTATGGCCTCTCTTTCGATCACACGACTCTTATCTCTTCTATAATTTTAATTACGCGCATTTTGATCCTCCGTGTCTAAGCCAAAGGAGGAGACATTTTTGGAAATCATGTGTGACCATTAGGTCCCGGTTGGGATCCAAGACAGGTAGGCAAGATCATTTTCTATTCCCTCTATATCTCCCTAATTCTCCGTCTCTCTCTAAGTCTCTCTATTCCCGTTTTCGGTTCACGCACAAGCCCTAGCCGCGTGTATATTGCGCCCCTTCTCGCTCCCGGCCGCGCAGCCCTAGCTGCGCGTATCATGCACCGCGCATCTCTCCCCATCGCCAGCCGCACAGAGCCACCCTTTGCGGCTCTCCAACGGTGTCTCCTCCATAGATCGGCCTGCCTAGGTTATATACATTCATCTAATTTATAATTTTGTTGTCATTCTTTATTCATTCTGTCATTTATAATACATAAGTAATGTCACGACCCGTCTCGACAAAAGTCAGAGTGCGCTTCGGGCGGGCCGTGATGCCACAGGCATGGGCGGAAAGAAATTCATGCCTGCTAAGGCGGATGCAGAGAATACTGAAAATATATTTAAAATAGTTACTATTGAGCAAAATAACTTGATTTATATGCGGAAGCTTTTAAATTCATCAGTGAAAAGAGATTTGATGCACATGTATTTTGTAAATTTCATGTTCTACAGGCCACTATTATAGTTTTCATGCAATTATGATTCGACAAAGGATGCATATGCATATAATACTAAATTTTAGTACATAGTATTTTATAGCCTAGCAGTTGTCCATGATACTTGCAATTATTACATAAAAGAATTAATTGACAATAAAAGAAATGTAAACATAGAACCTGAAACTTGAAGCAGATCGGGCTCGAGTACCTGGCGGCGCTGCACGAACACTAAGACAATTCCAAACAAAAAGGAAAAGCCTCAGAACATTGAAATAAACAGGGTGAGCAGAGTAAATTATAGAACAGTAACAGAAACAGAAAAAACATGAGTGTACTAGCTTCTCATGAAGCGATGCTACCAAAACAAACAAACAAACAAAAGAGCTAACAGAACAAGTTAATGTATTATACTACTCCGAAGCGTAGCCTAACATTATTCATGTAATATGTTGTAAGCTGTGATCGATGAAAGGTGTAGGTACTATAGCGGGCGCACATGGCTCACGATCAGATCTGAGTGCAAGTCTTATCGGAAAAGTAATCCTGCTTGCCGTGACCATGCCAACAGACAGATGCCCAGTTAGACGCTACCATTCAAGGATTTGCTTATAACTACGAATTTGTTTTCAAGTTTCATCTTAGATTATTTATCATATTATTTTATGACAACATTATGAGAGGAAACTTCAGATCGTGAAACAGATTCACGTTAACGAGAAAGATCAGATTGGAAAATAAGTTTTACTCGGGTCTTACAATTAGACAGACATCAGAAATCAGACAGACATCAGAAACCGGATTCGACGACACAGTAGGAATCAAACAGTAAGTTTTGAATCTTGCGAGTTCGAGGGGTTAAGGTCATAATAACCGAAATTTTTTTCGAGTAAAAAGCAGAGGTAAGTTGAAGTGTATTGGATCGGAGAAGTCAAGTATTCATCCAGGTTAAATCATTCTTGGACTCAAGTATTTTCCACGTAAAAAAGTGTGTTACGAGCATGGTACAAAACATCAATCATATACTTGCTAACTAAAATCCATTATAGTTATTATCGTGGCAATGATGCTCATGATTAACGCTCTGCTATTCTTCAAATTATTCCTCAAAAGAGACATAATCCATCAATTTACATATCCAATTAACTATCGTTCACTAACACATCTCCCAATTGTTCAAATATTATCATTTACATTCACCACTCATGTTATTCCTATCGCGTGAACCTCAAACTGAAACAAATTCAATTAGGGATTCAAGGTCTAAATTATTTGACGAAACAAGCAAACAAGAGCAAATTACAAACATAAGATCAGACAAGGCAATTGAAATTCAATGATTGCAAGAGAGAGAGAGAGATCTCCACTTGCCTTAGAGAAGCTGAAGCTGACGGAGGCGGTCAACTGACACGAGCAAAGTTGACGCTCCTCAAGCAAACCTGTTCAAGAACGACGAAAACGCTATAACAAATTTATCACAATGCTAACAGGCAATCATCCACTACAAAATTAAATCAAAGGCGGCTAAGAGATTTACCTTCCTCAAGAGTGAGGGGAGGAGAGATTCCACGCGGAGATGGAGGCTTGGCTAGGGGAAAGCCCTAAATCGGAGAGAGGCTTGGAGGAATTTCATCACTTGAGTCGAGGAGCTGCGCTAGAATTCACAAACCTATCACAGTTCGGCGATCACAATGAGGCAAAAATCTGAAACACAAGTTATACAAAATTGGAGCGCAAACTTTCCTAGAAAGTTTCATGGAAATCTGAATAGAGGGGAAAAGAGGAGATTCTTACCAATAGGAGCCAAGTCGGAGCCCAAGGATGGGAGGGGAGGAAACCCTAAGTGTTTCTTGCCACAAATCTCGGCCAAAAAGGAGAGGGAGCCGCTGTCGGAGGAAGAGGAGGTGAGATCTGAAGTTGCTGCCCTAGGAGAGAAGGCTGTCACGGCTTGGGGAGAAGGATTTCTGGTCGGCCAAGGCAGAACAAGTTGCGGCCATGGAGGGAGGAGGCGGCTGCCGGCAACCAGGTGGCGAGAAGAACATGATGCAGCGGCTGCTGGAGGAGGTAGAGCTCCTGTCGGACATGACAGGAGGAAGAGGCGAAGACGTCGGCCACGACAGAAGGAGTAGCAGCCGTCGGCCATGGAGGAAGGAGCCGGAGAAGGCGGCGGCGCCTGGAGCAGGAGGCGGAATCAGGACCTGCGGCTTCTTGCAGGAGCAGCGACGGAAGCGGAAGAGCGGGATCGGGAGAAAAAAAATACCCTAGGCCGATGGGTTGCGGCTTGCGGGATGCGGGAACGGGGGAGGGCTGGCCGACTCGGTTATAAGGGGGGGGGGAGTGCTCGGGTTAGGTAGGAAACATCAGGTTTTATTTTAATATAATATTATTATTAGTTTATAACAATAATTGGGTTGTTACAGGTAATGCTAAGGGTAGCTGTCTCAGTAATCACTAATTTGGGCCCGACCCAATTGGTTCATCATATACCAATTCAACTTAATCAAACAAGCATTAGGCATTTCAGCCCCCTTGGACTGGTCATTATATTCTAATCTAACGCCATTGAGCAGGCGTTAGAATTTTCGGCCCCTTGGTTTAGACATCATAATCTAATTGAGCGCTATCGAACAAGCGTTAGGCTTTTCGGCCCATGAATTGGAAAATCTGTACATATGCATCAATACATTCAGTCATTTCAGTCAACCGTGTTTTCTTTCTTTAAGTTATTATGTTATTCATTTAAGAAATTAGAGGTATCATTTGTTATTTAATACCCTCAGAATTATGATCTCTTTCTGCCTACTGGTATCCCAATGTTATTTATTGCCATCTTTAGCCGTCAAATCATTAGAGATAATTTATTGGCAACGATTCATTTGGGTTTGAAAATAGTGAACATATTAAATTTAAATAAAATCATTCATATGCACTAATGCACATCCAGGAAGTAATTTTCTATATTAGAATATATTAAAAATATGCCGAAGAAATATTCTATATTAACAATGCATGTAATAGATTAAAAATATGCGGAAAGTAAAGCATAAATCAAAGAGGTGAAATTCACAGTAATCTTTTCCTTGCCTTTATCATTCCTAGAGTCATCATCAAACCTATATCTGGACATAATCTCCTTAGTATCTGTAACTGTATGAATTCTCTTATTATATGGGTTGTGTCTTAAATAGAAGTTGACATTGACACTAGAGAACGATGACATGACTTTTCAGAGGTTGTCGGGGGAGAAACGATTAGATGATAGTTATTCGTAGTAACTTATAACAGTCTTCCTTGGAATCCACATAATTCGATTAAACCGGGTACATATTTCAAATACCATTAACACGAAGGATAAACCGAAAAATAAACATACCAGATCACTTCAACAGAGAATTTCATTACCCTATACTCAGCTGAAAATTTTAGGAAACCACAACATTTTTCATTAAGAGGAGGTAAAAGTTGCCAAACAAATAAATACAACTGAACTATAGAGGGAAAGTGGATCTGGAACAATGAGATTTCATAATCCAATTGTTATAGTGAGAATAAACCAAATCGATGATTAATGTGATTGTTTAATTTATTTGCTAAGCATAGAACAACATAAAACGATAAGCTGGAGTACACATACGGTCCTTTAGTTTCTCCTAATGAAACACAAAAGTAAGGAAGGGAAGTGAAGAAGCTTACAAAAAGGTTATGATGAAGAAGAAAAGGAAAAACTTTCCATCCTGCAAAAAATCAAACCTGCGAGATCCAAATCGGTTTTGAGAACTAGGACCGAGATCTTCGTCGAGGAAAAAAGAGGTTCCTTATGATAGAACAAGGATGAACAACATGAGCAATGTTAGACCGAGTAATGGTGAAATGAGACTCCCAACAAGGTGGCGGTAGCGAGTAGGATCAGAAAGTGGAATCCCATCAACCAGACGTAGCTAAAGGTGAAGCTCCATAGAGGTGTCAACTGTGCGAGTCATAGAGAGCAACCCGAGTTAAGAGATCTGATGTGTAATGCTACTAAGGGAGCTGAAAATTGCGGTCTGTAGAGCTGACATCAAGGCCCAAGAAGTAGCTCAGCTTCCCAAGATCAGTCATCAGAAACTACTGCTGATGGTGATGCTTGACGAAGGTCATATGAGAAGGATCATCACCAATAATAATCATATCATTCGCATAAGTAACAAAATAGTCGGACCATAAGATGAGTGTACAAACAGAGCTAGATCATGTGGACTCGATTGAAAACCGATGGCTGTAATGGTTGAGCTGAAGCGTGCAAATCACGCACGAGACACCTTCTTGATCCCATAAAGAGCACGCCTCAAGCGGCAAACAAGGCCTGGAGGAGAGAAGAGACCTGGAGGATGAATCATGTACACCTCTTGCTGAAGATCGCCGTGAAGAAAGACATTCTTCACGTCGAGCTGAGACAAAGACTAGTGACGAACATATGCAACTGCAATAGGAGTGCGAACCGTTGTCATGTGAACGACCAAAGCAAAGGTTTCGTTGTAGTCACGCCCCTGCTCCTACTGAAAACCACGAGTCACAAGACGAACCTTGTACTTCTTTACAGAACCATTAGAGCGAGTCTTTACCTTGAAGACCCACTTGCAAGTAATATGAATAACATCGGGTGGAAGAGGAATAAAATCTCAGGTACGAGTGTGTTCGAGTGCCTCCAACTCAGCAGACACGACAACCTGTCACTTAGGTATCTGGGTAGCCTCACAATAGGATTTCGACTCTAGAGTACCACAGATAGTAGCAAGAAGGGTAGGAAGGTCCATTGTTAGGGTAGCAAGGCTAAGACAATCAGGAGGATGTCTCTCACAAAGTCGATCGCGACGCGCTGGAGGATCATCCACAAGATACTCACTGGACGAGACAAACACTGAGTTTGGGTCTACTGGAGGCAAAAGAATAGAAGGAGGACGACGAGTGTAGTGATATTGAAGAGGAGGGACACAGTTTCAAGTGGACTGCTCATTAGAGGGAGAAGTGAGTGCTGAACGGAGGGATGAGGGGGTGACAGAGTAGACTACGACAAGGGAGGAGGAGGTGACAGAGTAAACTGTGGCAAGGGATGAGGGGGTGGACATACCGGGGGAGAGGTTACATGAGGCGGGGAGATGTGAAGAGTGGGAAACTGCACATCAGAAGGAGTTACAGATGAGTGTAAGGTCGAGGGGATAGAGGACACAAAGAAAGAGTGAGACTTGTTAAAGCCTTAAATGTGACATCACGTGAGATACAAAGTCGGCGTGCAACAGAGTCATAACATCGATAGCCCTTGTGTTCAGTACTGTATTTAAGAAAAGCATAAGGAACATACTGAGTAGAGAGCTTGGTACGCTCACGTGGAGGGAGTAGATCATAACATCAACAATAAAAAACATGAAAATGGGTGTAACATGGGGGTTGAGAGTACAAAAATTCATCAGGACTTTGGCCTTGAAGGAAAATGAAGGTTGCAGGTTAATAAGATAAATAACAGTGGAAACAGCCTCCGCCCAAAAATGAGGAGGCACGTGGGAGGCGATGAGAAGGGTGTGGGCCATCTCAATAATGTGGTGAGGCTTCCTTTCAACGGTGCCATTTTAAGCGTGACACCGGGACATGCAAGCTGAGGGAGATGTCATGGGTAGGTAGCAGATCGCGAAAAGCATGAGAGAGGTACTCTCCACTGAGTCAGAACGAAAAATATATATGGAAGCAGAAAATGGGGTGCGCACCATAGCATAAAATTAACATAAATCTTAAAAAATTCAGAACGAGAATGCATATAGTAGCCCCAACAATAACGAGAATAGTCATCAACAAAAAGAACATAATACCGGTGTCCGCCCTTGGATACAAAAGGTGTGAGACCCCATACATCAAAATGAAATAAATCAAAAAGAGGCTAAGACCTAGAGTCACTAGGCTGATAGTGGAGTTGTAGCTGTTTACCAAGCTTACAACCCGTGCAAAAGTTGGACCGATCAACAAAAACATGACCAAGATAACCATGACTGATGAGAGAAGGTAGACACAAACTACTGGGATGACCGAGACGGTGATGCCACTGTGAGAAGCCCACTGAAGGAAGACATAATGTAGAAGCCACCATTGGTGATGAAATAGATGGAAGATGGAGGTGATCAAGGACTTACACCCCGTTACAACAATGACTAGCTCCAAGGAGTGTCCCTATCAGATGATCCTACACACGACACACTAAGTCATCAAAAATAACAAGACAATTGTGGGATGTGAGTTGGTTGGCAGATATAAGGTTTGTGGATAACTTGGGTATGTAGGCAACATCAGGAACAAGAAAAAGGTTGGTATGATGGAGGCCACGACTGGTGATGAGGAGAATAATGCCATCTGCTACCATAATGCTATGGCCAGAAGAGATGAGCTGACATGATAAGAGGTGGGTGACATCATAAGTCAGAGGGTGAGATACCTGTAGGGGAGGAAGCAGCCAGCTGAGAGGTAGAGGCGTCAGAAGCATTCAGTGAGAGCATAGAGGCAGAGGAGCGAGGGAACAAATCGTAAGAGAGTTGTTGGGCAATCTACTGGGCAAGCTCAAAAATAGAGTGAATGTGCCAGAGCAAAAAAATGAGCTGAAGGTGCACCAAGGGAACGTTGCTGATCAGACTACTGAGCCCTCTGAAGCTTGCGACACTCAGATTTTACATGACCAAAACATTGAAAGTAATGATAGCGGACAGACGGGCGACGAGGTGCACCAGACATAACAACAGATGGCGCCGGAGGAGTAGGACGAGGACCAGGGCGCACCAGATTACTATAACCAGGCGAGGGTAACAGTGGAGCACGCACAATAGAAGGCTGTGGTAGAAGCTGGGGAGTAGCCAGAACAACATGAAACATCACACCAGGAGGAGCAGCAGTATACAAGGAGTGGAGATAAGTCTCCTCAACAATCACTAAGGCCAAGGTATCGCTGAGAGACGACGGAGAATTCTGGCGCAAAAGCTGTGCTCGAACATGCTCGAACTCGGAGCATAGACGCATAAGAAACTCATACATACGCTGGAAGTTGTGATCCTGCGATATAACAATACACTGAGTGCAAGTAACGCAGAAGGAATGTGTCATCTCATCACACTGACGTCAAAGGTTCAGGAGCTCAACAAAGAAAAATTGTACAAATCGATCAAGTTGGTAGCAGACACCAAGAGTTTGAAATAGGGAGTAACGCAAAGCCTGGCTAGATGGCAAGTAGAGGCGGCGCAAGTGATCCCACATCGCCTTGGCCTTAGCCTGTAGGTAACTCGTAGACAGTCATGCGAATGTGGAGTTCGCAGGATTGACAGATGATGACTATCGCGCAAGAGTCATCAGAGCGCCACCTCTCCCAGTCGGAGCACTGGGAGGAAGTGGTCGTGCTGACAGTAGAATAGAGGGAGTCTTCAAGACTGAGAGACTGTGGGGTGTTCGTAGAATTGGCAGCCGGTGAGGGCGGAGCAGGCTCGGTGCCGTTAATGTGACCCCATAGATCGAGAACACAGAAGATCACGTCGACTGTGGCGGGCCATGCCTTGTAGTTCTGCCCGTCGAGGATGACATTAGCCTTTTGAAGGAAAGCAGATGAGGAGTGAGACGATACCATCGAACCAATGGAGAACAAAGGTGGTCGCCTTGGACAAGAGTGCGCTCGATAGAGGACAGAGGAGACCGACGAAGTCTGGCGGATCGCAAGAGGTAGCAGAGGAGGCCGACGGTGTTGGGTGGGCTGCGGGAGGCAGCGGAGGACGAGACACGAGCTTTCTGAAGTAGAGCGTTCACGGTATATGATACGTGTTGGAGTCTTATGTGATCTCAGAAAGTTAGTCTCGCTGCCAATGTAATATGAGCTTATAGGGTCGCACATAATGACATATAAGAAATTGGTTAAATGATCGCGCCGACTCTACTTGTATAGGATATGAGTGAATAGCCAAGCTTGAATTGATCGGGAGAAAGGTTGTCAGATAGATTGCTTGTCGATATGGTGATATCGACTAGAGCTCAAGTCGAAGCATGTCGACTTGATAGTCTGCCGGCAGAACTGTGTCGACTAGAAAATGTCGATATACTGGATATCGACTTGTCTGTGTCGTCTGGACAGTCACTTCGTGTCGACTAGAACTCAAGTCGATATAGTGTATATTGACTTGACTGCTTATCGACTGGACAGAGCTTGTATCGGCTAGAGCTTAAGTCTTTTTGAACTTTGTCGACTAGACTATAAATTGACAATGTTGCAGATGTCGGATGTCGGGGACACGTCGGTTTGAGTTTTCATGCCGGTTTTTTATATATCGGGGGATATATCGGGGATATTTCATATATCGAATTTTAATATTTAATTAATTATATATGTAATTAAATGTTATTTTTTAATTTTTATACATATCACAGTACTACCTATTTTACAACCTATTGAACTTTTAAATATTAAAATCTATATGTAACATTTAACATACAACACTTTAAAGATGAAAATTTGCAAAACTAGTGATTTTAAAATTAAAATTCCAAAAATCTAATTTCAAACATACCTCATTCTTCATCGCCTGAAAACTCATCTATAGTCGGCAGAGTAGATAGAATATGATCTTCATCCGATGAACCCTCTAGATCTCCCTTGTCCACTTCAGATATTTTTCTCTTTCCCCTTCTTTGATAACTAATTGCCACTTCTTTGCTTGTAGCTAATCTTTGAGGTCTCCTTTCATCATGATCAGCGTCGACTATATTGCCAATTTGCGCCCATGTCAGCCCCTCGCCAGGAAAGACTTCATCATCGTCATCTTCATCCTCCTCAGGATCAACATTCACCATCCACTCCTGTACCATTCTAAAATCAACATTCTTAGCTGCCAATGGATCCCGAGATGTCTCTGAATATTTCGACTTTAGCAAAACATTGAACTTTACAAATACTAAATCGTTCAATCTCTTGCTAGCAAGTTTATTTCTCTTTTTATAATGTATCTGTAAATTTTTAAAAAGAGTTAAATAATGCATACAATCATATAATAAGATATAAATGTTTAACTACATAACTAAATTAATGTATACCATCTCGAAGGTGCTCCAGTTCCTCTCACAGCCAGAAGATGAAGTAGTCAAACTTAAAATTTTCATGGCCATAGTTTTAAAGTACGGCGTATCAGCACCGTTAAGCCGCCACCAATGTACTGTGAAAATTAAAATGACAACACAATGTATTAAACTATTAATTATTCATTTATTATACATAAATACATCATTATTGTTAATAAATATATATATTAAAATGTACCTGGAATTAAGTTCGGATTTTGTAGCTGTCTCTTTGCCATCTCTTTACCAAATAACCCTTGTTGGTATTGGTAAATATCAAGCTCAGCGCTGATGTGATCCTGTGTAGAAGGATCTTTCCTATATATTCTTGAGAGACACTCAACAAAACCACTCATAAACCTTCCGTCAGTCTCAATCTCCACTCGATGAGAATAATAAAAATATGGGTTTAAGTAATATCCTGCAAATTGCATAGGACTGTTCAATCTCCACTCGACAAAAATAATAAAAATTTGGGTTTAAGTAATAACCTGCAAGGTGCAGAGGGCTGCTCATCTTCTTCTCCCATCTGCTATCAATCAACTTCCATATAGAAAGATATTTATTCTCTTGGTGATCGAGAACTACGGCAACCTCTTCCCTAGCTTTTTTGATATCACCATATAACCACACCATGAATGGTGTATCCCCGTCAACTCTTCTCAAAACTCTCACAAATGGTGTGAATATACCAACAGCCAGTTCGACATTCGCCCAAAATCTAGCGCTCATCACTATCATTGCAGCCTACCATATGCAAAATAAAATATTAAGAAAATACTATAAAAGAGCAACTTTCAAAACATATATTTTAAATGAAATGAATAAAGAAGCAATAGTTTTACCTGCTTTCCCCCAGCACTACTGACCAACTTTGTTGCAGCCCACTTTGCAGATGTGAATCAACCCCTCAATTGATTCTTCTTCTCTAAGATGCTCTCTAAAGATAGAAATGCTGTAGCGAATCTCGTCACACCTGGTCGAATAAGCTCATGAGAGTCCAAGTCCTTTGTTGACTCTCTAAACATGTCGAGCGAGATGGTGTGACCATAGATAAATATAGAGAGTTGTCGGCCTAAGGAGATAACACTCTTTATTGGCTTCAATTTTCCTATATCTTGTAACAGTAGATTAATAGTGTGTGCCGCACAGCAAGTCCAAAAAATCGTAGGTATTTTCAAAGCCATAAGCTTTGCAGCAACCATATTATTTGACGCGCTATCCGTCACAATCTGCAAGATACTATGCTCTCCTGGGCTCTCAGGGCTTTCAATCGCCTCATCCAAGAAGTCAAAGATGAACTTTCCATCGTGTGTGGAGGAGGAGACATTCTTCGAAAGCCAGAATGCCACTCCGGAACTACAATGTATCATGATATTCATCACGCTCCTACCCTTCCGATCTGTCCACGCATCGGTCATAATACTGCAACCATTCAATTTGCAGGTCTGCGTGAATATGCCCAACATCTCCTTCGTCCTCTCCACCTCCCCTCGCAAAATTTTCTCTCTAAACTCATAAAATGTTAGGATCTTCATCCCAGGTCCGCATAAACCAATGACATGAGCCATCTGCTGAAAGGATGAATTACATATGACGTTAAACGGGATCCCGTTTTCATATGCCCATCTACCTATGTACACGGCAGCATCATCTCTGGCTTTCTTTTTGTACTTACTATCTATCGCGCTCTGTTGGGAATCTTTTTCCTTGGTAGACTCGGCAGCTGAATGAACAAACTGGTCCATTGGATCCTTTGAACGTGTGCTCCTAAGTATGCTAGTGTCCTCTTCTTGATCAACATGAAGTCCTTCAACAACCACCTCATTCAGGATTGCTTGGAACTTGACACTTTTAGCCCTCTTACTCTTTAAATTTGAGTTCAGGGCCGAATCCGCTTTAGCCTTAACGTCGGCGGGAACCTGGGGGCATGGCTTAATATTACCCTTCCACCCAGCCAAGTGATGCTTGAACCGTGTAATTCCGTCATTCACTGTCTGCTTGCAGTAGTTGCATTTGATTCAGTTTGTGTCGTTTGCAACCAGCTTCTCACCAAATACCCAGAACGGATCTCTACCGGTTGGTACCAGTGATACGAGAACCTCACTAGAACCAGCAGAAGAAGCCATTCTAATAGGACATGAAATGAAAATAATATTAGTTAAATGAAATGAAAAAATATTTTACATGACTATATCACGAGAAAAATTGCTAGTTGAAAAAAATCAACATCATAAAAGCCCCATTACTTCATTAGATCGTTAGATCTTCAGATATCTTTTATATTATCCATGCAATATTTTATTTATCCAACAAAATTTTGCCTTCTCAGTAGTATACTAGTATACAAAGTTATAACTATCATTCAAACTTTCAAAGTATCCAACAAAATGAACAATGCATTCAAGTATCATTCAAATTTTCAAAGCATCTCACAATTTATTAAAAGCCACAAAGCAACAGGGCAACTACAAATGTGATTGGATATACATGCATCATTGATTGCAAAATGAAGTTGGATAAATAACTATTAATAGGAGTATTTCAAATCATTTGTTGATTAATAAACGTGTCAAATAAAAATAAAGCAGCAACTAATAAGACAAATAAAGCAACAACGCAGCCACTATGCTACAATCAGAAAGGCAAGCACAAATAAAATAGCGGACCGACATGTCCGACAACATGTCTCTGGTTATTTCTTTTAGCCCAGAGAGCACCAACGAGTAAAACATTAAAGATTAAACTGCTATAATTTTACACTAAACATATTATCTAATATTAACTTTTTAATAAGAATGAATACGTTTTAAAGTTTTAGTAAATAAAATAATATATACATAATAGTCACTTGCATATTTAATTTGTAATAGCCTTGGCAAAACCTCAAAAGTAGCCTCTACAAATAAATCAGGACAAGCAGTATCAGTAAAAAGGAGTCATCTCAGTACCAATAAGTTTTGTTCACAGTTAGTTGAAATAATCATTATTAGGATCCATGCGGAAGACCTATTCAATTATTAAGAACATTCTTCCTGTCCCTTTCCTATTAGAACGTATTCAATATTATTAAAAAGTTAATATTAGATAATATGTTTGGTGTAATATTATAACACTAAAAAATGAATTGCATAGCGATAGAGGGAGAAGAATGAAACAACCGAGAGAGCACCAGCGAGCAGGGAGAGGAAAGGGCCAGTGAGCTAGAGAGCACCAGAGAACCAGAAAATCAGAGAGCACCAGCGAGCAAGGTGAAGAAAGAACCAGAGAGATAAAGTGCCGACAGCGTGCGAGAGAGGGAGAGCACCAGCGAGCTAGAGAGCACCAGAGAACCAGAGAGCACCAGCGAGAACGGAGAAGAAAGAACCAGAGAGAGTGCCGACAGCGCGCGAGAGAGGGAGAGCACCAACGAGCTAGAGAGCACCGGAGAATCAGAGAACCAGAGAGCACTAACGAGCAGGGAGAAGAAATAACCAGAGAGACAGTGTCGCCGACGCGCGCGGGAGAGCTAGGGCAGGAGCGACGGGGAGAGCTAGGGTAGAGTGACGGGGAGAGCTAGGGCAGAGCGGGATGAAGTGAAATGAGCGGGTTCTTGTGAAATGAGCAGGGTCATTTTAGTATTAAGAAATTATAATTAATAAAATAATTTTTTAAATAAAAAATGTAAAATAACGCCCGATATCGGGTGTTATTTGGTGCCGACATGTCGGTTTTAACCGACATGTCGGACCGCTATTTTCAAAACGCCATTAAAAGAAATTGTGCCGGATTTGTGTCGTTTTTGCTCCCAAACCTTCATGTCGGACATGTCAGCCGATATCCACAACACTGTAAATTGATATAGTGTATATCAACTTGACGGGTTATCGACATAGAAGTTCCGCCGACTGGAATGTTCGTCGACTAGACATCAAGTCGATATAATAATATCGACATGACTGTCTGTCGACTAGGACATTGTCGACTAAATATCAGCACGGTATAGTGTGTCGACTGGACCTCTAATTGATATAGTGTATATGGACTAGACATCTAGTCTACACAGTGTATGTCGACTTGAGTCAATATTTTCTCATGTTTTAAATCTTGAATCGGTTCAACACTTACTATTAGATTAAGTCATACACTTACTATTAGATTAAGTCATACACTTACTATTAGATTAAGTCATACACTTACTATTAGATTAAGTCATACACTTACTATTAGATTAAGTCATACACTTACTATTAGATTAAGTCATACACTTAATATTAGATTAAGTCATACACTTAATATTAGATTAAGTCATATTGAACCTGAACTCGGTTCACTAATATGTGTATATATATAGATAATATCAGTGCTAGGGTTAAGTTTATTAACTGTTCCCGACCCCCTTTCTGAAGTGTTCAAAACGGAGAATGCGAAAGCCAAGTTTGTGGCGATGGGTTTGACTCGATCGCCGATGATCCTCTCCGGTGACAGATCTAGCAATCTGTGGAGACGAAGAGCCCGATCTTCTTTTAGCCTCTGTTGTTCGACGATAGGTGTTTCTCGGTGTTAGTGTGGATATCCATAAGTTCGTAGATTTGGTTTTGCGAGTTTGGAACTCAATCGACCGTTTCACTGATTTCGAATCAGGCGCAAATCGATAATCAACTTGGATTTGGATTCCGACTCTGAGGAAAAAGAAGCACTTGATGTTCTTGAAGCCCGATCGAGTACAGTGACTCGACATCCCACACAGTTATTCTTGCAATTTTATTTCTTGAATCATGGTTTTCGCATGATCCCTGTTCTCTCTTGGGGTTTTCTAGAAAATTTTCCGTTGCACGCATATTGATGTGACCATAGAGAGAACCTAACAGTACGCAAAATCAAAAGAGCGTGGAAGCAACACATTGAAACAACGCGTGGAAGCGGGAAACGTGTCAAAGCAGAAGAAGGCGTCGAAGCACCTAGTGCAAAAACAACGGCGACCACGACGACATCAGCGATCGGGGGAGACGACAGCGTCAGCTAGAGCTGTCACTAAACCGAAAAACGTAAAATGAACAAGAATTGAACCAGAATCGCAAAGAACCGGACCGAACCGTTCGCGAATTTTTCAGGTTCTGGTTTAAATTTTGGAACCGTAAACAAGAATGGTGCGGGTGCGGTTCCTTCATTTTATTATCTTGATCGAAACCGGAACTGCAACTTACATGTCGCGAGCGGTTTCAGAATTTTTAGACCCGAACCGAACCGAACTAGAACCGAACACAATCCGTTTATTATTATTATTTATAATATATTTATTATTATTATATTAATAATATATATTTATTATCTATACGACTATACCTATATCAGCCATTCTATTGTAGCACCGTCAATTGCAGTTGTACTCAGTGATGGACCCTGCCAACATACAGAATCGGTATTTAATAGTTATTTAATTTTGTTGATAATTATATTATCTACTTTGTGCGCCAAATCAGATATTATTGCATGTATATCTGTATTAGTATAATTTCAACATATTTAGAATTAAGAAATCATGAAATTGTTG
This sequence comes from Platanthera zijinensis, assembly GCA_039513925.1. NCBI lineage: Eukaryota > Viridiplantae > Streptophyta > Magnoliopsida > Asparagales > Orchidaceae > Platanthera > Platanthera zijinensis. The sequence goes on along the minus strand of CM077081.1, from coordinate 16,178,664 downwards.
GTCCAATCATTTGAATTCTAATCTCTTATTCAAATATACATTTTTAAAGAGATAATAATTTGTGTATGTGTCTAACAACTGAAATTATAGAGCTAAAAATGATTAAAATTATAGCATATAAAACCGATTGGAATCAGACCGAATCACATAGAACCTGACTGAACCTTTAGTGGTGAGTTTGGTTTTGGTTCTTGTTGAATTGGAACCGTTGACACGACGGTTCAAAAAAATATGTTGGAACCGAAACCGGAACCGATCAAACCAAATAAGGTTTTGGTTTCAATTTGAAGAACCGTAACCTTAACGGTTTGGCTCATGGTCTTAGTAGAACCGGAACCAAACCGAAACCGTGACAGCTCCAGCGTCAGCGATCGGAAGGAGCGTCAGCGTCAACGGTCGGAAGGAGCGTCAGCGATCGGAAGGAGCGTCGACTAGCGGAGGAGAAGCTGCGACTGTCAACGAGATCGACCGAGGAGCGGAAATGAGGATGCGTAAAGACTTGCGCACGGGGCCGGAAGGAGACGAGAGCGGCGTTGAAAACCATAGGCTCTGATACCTTGATAGAAAAAGGATCGAATGAATATATTCACATTAACAATAGGGTTTGTATATACATATACATGAGAGGGTGCTCAACACCCAAGGTGAACCTGAGCTATTTCTATCATATAGAATGTACATTATATCTAGTACCTTGCTTCAACAGCGTCAATCAAAGGAGGGGAAGAAGGAAATCAATTCCTCGCTTCATGTCGAAGCTCTAACACAAAAAACCAGGCGAGAGAAGAAGACGTTCGACTCGAGCTCAAGAGAACGGCACAAAAACTCCCAAAAGAGCGAGAGTTTATAATAGTATACTAAGAATGGCAAAATACCCATCGTTATCCTCCATATCAGACATTCATTAGCCATCCACGCCCCAAACAAAGGCATATTGAATCCACATAGGGCCATATGTGTCATTTACCCATTCCACTAGCTAGAGCTGCCATTTGAAGTTGTTTAGACCCCCGATTTGCCACCAAAAAAAATCACGCGAAACGTACATATGTTCTGCGTGATTTTTTTCGGGGGCCAAATCTGGGGCCTAAACGGGATTTTTATGAAAAGTGTTCAACATGAAATTTGTAGATCTCGTTGAGATTTACAACTTTCATGTTGAACACTTTTCATAACAATACACATATCAGACATAGTTCAAAAAGGCGATTTGTATGTTATCTGAAAAAAGGTATCGACATGAAAGTTGTAGATCTCATCGATACGAATAATTTTCATGTAGTTCACTTTTTATTGGAATCCGACGTAACTTTTTTCAAGGCCTAAATAAGAAACTTAAACGGCTTCAATTCAAAAAATTGATTCATATCGATGAGATCTACAACTTTCACGTTTATACTTTATCACTATTTCAAATAACATACAAATCAGGCTCAAAACTAAAAATTAATGTGCTCGTGCTAATATTATATAAATCATATATATAATTTCCAAGGGTGAGGAGAGAGGAAAAAAATAAAATGCCTTAAAATTTTCCATTTAATTCTTTGAAGTTAAATGTTAGTTCACAGTGTGGGACAAAATTGTCGCATGCTTTGTTTCTTAGTAAATGCTAGAAAATTGGAACACACACTTTTAAATAATGAATTTTTTAACGCTGTTTTACACGGATGTGAATTAATGAATTTTAAAATAAATAAATCTGAAGGTCAAACTATGTGGCTACCCATTATATGGGCTCCATTTATTTAGGAATTAAAAAAAACAAAGAAATAGTTTGTCATTCATACCCGTGCAAAGCCAGCCCCCACAAAGCCGCCGGGGGCCGGTACTGTCGCGGCATGGGAGGGCTCCATACATGCACCGTCACTCGCGCGCGGGTGTGTTGTGTATATATATATATATATATATCTCATATGCGGACACCCTTGTATGCGGGCGTACGTGCAAGTGTTTTTTGGGGTCAAGATGGTTTCAAATCGAAAAGTGTTCAACATTGTCACGACCCGTCTCAACAAGATCAGAGTGCGCTTCGGGCGGGTCGTGATGCCACAGGCATGCAGAGAAAAAAAAAACCATGCCTGCTAAGGCGGGACCAGAAATTATACAACTAGTTTTTAAAACAGCTATTTTGAAAGAATTTTAAAAGATTTTTAGATTAGTGCGGAAGCCATGCATTTCTTTTATAAAAATTAAGGCACAAGTAGTGCTAAGACTAAATGAATGCAATTAGTCACAAAGGTAGAATATCATAAGTGAAATGAACTAGTACAATATTTTGCCCTAAATAGTTGTCCACGATACAAGAGAAAATGCCTGATGATAACTAATACATAAACAGAAAAATCCCAACAGTACTGAAGCAAAATACATAGAACCTGCTGATACATTAGACAAAGATAAACCTCCAAACAGAAGTTGTAGCTGGCGGAAGAAATCTCAGGAACCGGGCGGCGCAGTCACGAAACCTAAGGCAAATCCAAACAGAATGAAAAATGCCTCAGAACATGAAGTTACATAATGATTCAAGTCAATAGCTTACGCAAAAAGTAAGTAAAGAAAACTAGAGCTCAGTGAGCTAGTCTTACATGTAGCAACCAGACAAGTGACCATGTCTAACAAGATTCTTTTACGTTAATAGCCTACTCCGGAGTTTAGCCTAGCTGTAATACCATAAGCGATCTATGTTGAAGGGTGAATGTGTTGTCATTTGGTGTACATGATTCCAGTGTATAAATTGATGCAAGGCTTATCAACGACGGTGCTTGCAATGATCGACTAATGGTTTTCTGTTACCAGTTAGTCGGGAGCTCGATTCAAGGCGTCACACCAAAACAACACTCTTACCTCAATATTCGCATATGGTTGTATACGATTTCAGGGATTTAAGATTTAATAATGACAAATTATTATTTTGACGATTTCAGTTTATAATGGACTATTTTATTGCAACACGTCAAGTAATATAAATTTCATGTTTGCAAGTGAGAGAGATTTCTCTACTTGCCTCAAGGTCACGTCGAAAAACTAGCGACAATTAAGTGGCGCGAGCAAGGTTAGGAGCTTGAGCTAAACCTGTTCAGGATCCATAAACGCATTTTAAATTGAATTAACAAGAGTTTTATACTTGCACATGCGTTGGATATTCGCATCACACCACAGGGGGGGTTGTAAAAATTTACCTCCCTCGAGAGTGAGGGGAGAAGTGGCTATCGCGAGAGATCGGGAATTTTGGCGGCGATTCGGAGGCGAAAATCCCAAGATTGGAGCGATCCCACCACCTAGACTGGACGAGCGGCACCGGAAACGTAAACATAAATGAAATTAGTCGAATTCACGACAAACCTAAGGGGGACCGACGTAATTGCATCGATCGGAGGCGGAAATCCATGCAATTAGGGCAAAAAAAAATTGAAAACGAGGGATCGATGAAATTCCTTACCCAAGGAGACCCGATCTGGGTTCAGGAATCCACGAGGAGGGGTTTCGAGCGAAACCCTAGGAGTCCCTCACGAATTCCACCGGCCGGAACGAGGAGGAGCTAGAGTCACCGGAGAAGAATGTTGTCTTTGCCTTCACTAGCCGGAGGAGGAGATGAAACAGCCGACAGCTGCCCTTACTGGCTGGCGACGGAGCCTAGGGTGCAGTCGGCCAAGGGAGGTGGCTTGCAGGAACCGTCAGCCATGGGGAAGGAGCAGGAGGCGACGGGGAAGCCAGAGGAGGGGCGCCGGAGGCCTACCGGAGGAGGAGGCGCCGGAGGCCGGGATCGGGGCTGCCGGGGGATGTACGGGGCGGAATCGGGGCTGACGGGGCGGGATCGTCTGCGGGATGCGGTTTGCGGTATCTTGCGGGATTTAAGATTGGGGGAGCGGGGTAGGTTTAGTCCGGGGGTTAGTTTTAGGTCTTTTTATATTGTTTTATTATTATTATTATTATTATTATTATTATTATTATTTTGTGGTTTGTTACATTCTCCCCTACTTAGGAAGTTTCGTCCCGAAACTCACATAGGAATTCTTTGAATGGAACTAAAACAACGACATACAGAAGTTTGCAGATTAACGCATGAAAGCTAACTATAAAGGATATTAAAATAACAAGGAAGACGTAGAGACGTACCAAGAATCAAGAGAAGAGTTGTGGATACTTGCTGCGCATGTTAGACTCGAGTTCCCAAGTGTACTCTTCAGACTTGCCATGCACCCAATGTACCTTCACCATCGGAATGGTTCTCTTGCGAAGCTTGCGTTCTTGATATTCGACGATTTTCGAAGGCTCAATCGGATAAGACAGATTGGCTTCAGGAATAACTGGAACTTCTTCAAGAACACGTTTAGGATCGTGGATGTACTTCCGAAGCTTGCTGACATGAAAGACGTCATGAACACCGGCCAAAGAAGCAGGTAACTCCAGACGATAGGCAGATCCTCCAACACGCTCTGAGATGACATACGGTCCCACGAACCTCAGGCTGAGCTTATGGTGGCGACCGAACCGTTTCACCCCAGGAGTAGGAGAAACCTTCAGAAACACCTGATCACCAACAGCGAACTCTAACGGACGGCGACGTTGATTTGCATACTTTCTCTGCCTCTCAATGACACGACTGAGCTGAAGTCGAGTCTTCTTGGTAGCTTCTTCCATTTCCTGAAGTAACTCAGGGCCCAAAATCACCTTTTCACCGATTTCCGACCAGTAGAGCGGGGTCCTACAGCGACGCCCGTACAGTGCTTTGAAGGGGGCCATCTTGAGGCTCTCTTGATAGCTGTTGTTGTAGGCGAATTCAACCAAGGGTAGATGTTCATCTCAAGCTCCCTTGTAATCCAGAATATAGCACCGAAGCATGTCTTCAAGAATTTGGTTGACCCTCTCGGTCTGGCCATCAGTCGTCGGGTGATAAGCGGTGCTCAGGTTAAGATCAGTGCCCAAAGCTTGCTGAAATCCCTTCCAGAAGTGCGATACAAATCTCGAGTCACGATCAGAAACAATCCGCAGAGGGATCCCGTGGAGTCTTACAATCTCTGAAACATAGATCCGAGCCATCTTCTCGGTGGAATGACCCTCCTTATATGAAATAAAATGAGCCACTTTAGTCAAGCGGTCCACAATAACTCAAATCGCATCATGTCCCCTCGGAGTGCGAGGCAATCCAGTGATGAAGTCCATAGAGATATCTTCCCACTTCCATTCAGGGATAGGCAGGGGCTGCAAAAGTCCACCAGGACGCTGACGCTGAGCCTTCACCTTCTGGCATGTTAGACATCGAGAGATGAAGCGTGCAATGTAATTCTTCATGCCAGGCCACCACACGATCTGCTTCAGGTCATGATACATCTTGTTGTTTCCAGGATGACCAGATGTGCGGGACTCGTGAGCTTCTCAGCAAATACTGTCCAGCAACTCAGGGACATTTGGAATACAAAGTCGACCTCGGAAATGCAGAACATCATCAGAGATGGAGAAATCCGGATGAGTCCCAAGTTCAACTTGCCGGCGAATGCGCTGAAGTGCGGGATCACATGGCTGTAAATCCTTCACCTGCTCTACCCATAACGGACCAGAAACCCCTTCATGACCCTCGAGTGCGATGGATATGTCCATCCGGTCGAGGTCATCAATCAGGGCTGCAAGAATAGCTGTCATGGGTGCACAAGCGGCAACAGAAGCCTGCCGACTCAACGCATCTGCCACTGAATTGGCCTTACCAGGAACATACGTGAGTTGCAAGTCATAGTCTGAAACAAACTCGAGCCAACGTCTCTGACGAAGATTGAGGTCTTTCTGAACAAAAATGTACTTCAAACTCTGATGGTCGGTGTAAAAGTGGCACTTCACACCATAGAGATAATGACGCCACAGCTTCAAGGCAAACACCACTGCAGCGAATTCCAGATCATGGGTGGGATAATTTCGCTCATGAATTTTCAGCTGCCTTGACCCGTAAGCAATAACACGGTCATCCTGCATCAGCACGCAGCCCAACCCAACTCCAGAAGCATCAGTATAGACTGAAAAGTCTAACTGATCTGACGGAAGAGCTAATACTGGCGCGGAACATAGTCGCTGCTTTAGCTCGGAAAAGGCCTGCTCACACTGATCTGTCCACTCAAACCTTGCATGCTTTTGAGTTAGCCTTGTCAGAGGAGCGGCAAGGGAGGAGAAACCCTTGACGAAGCGCCCGTAATAACCAGCCAACCCAAGGAAACTGCGGATCTCGGTGGGAGTAATGGGCTGCTTCCATTCCATCATTGCGGAGACTTTGGCGGGGTCAACGGATAGCCCATCCCCTGAAATGACATGCCCCAAGAAGGCAACACGATTCAGCCAGAACTCGCATTTTGCCAGTTTGGCGTAGAGTTGATGCTGGCGTAGGGTAGAGAGGACGAGTCTAAGGTGAACTGCATGCTCTTCACGAGTTTTGGAGTAGACCAAAATATCATCTATGAAGACGATGACGAATTTGTCTAGAAACTCACAGAATGCACGGTTCATCATATCCATGAAACCAGATGGGGCGTTAGTCAACCCAAAAGACATCACTAAGAATTCAAAATGTCCATACCGAGTTCGAAAGGCTGTCTTGGGGATGTCGGATTCCTTAATCTTTAGTTGATGGTAACCCGTTCTGAGATCTATCTTGGAAAACACAGAACTGCCTTTGAGCTGATCAAAGAGGTCATCGACGCGTGGGAGGGGATACTTATTCTTGATGGTGACCTTATTAAGCTCCCGATAGTCGATACACAGCCTCAGGGAACCATCCTTCTTCTTTACGAAGAGGACGGGGGCTCCCCAAGGAGACGAGCTGGGACGAATGTATCCATGCTCGAGCATCTCATCCAACTGAAATTTGAGTTCTTCCAACTCGCGCAGTGCCATACGGTATGGAGCTTTAGATATGGGGCGCGTTCCAGGCTCCACATCAATAGAGAACTCTACATCACGATCGGGAGGCATCCCAGGCAACTCGGTGGGGAACACGTCGGGGAACTCGGAAGCAATCGGGATAGACTCAAGTTGCGGTATGATAATATCCGAATGTGAAGCATACACAAAATAAACAGAACAACCCTGACTAAGAAGGCGAGCGGCGCGCACATCACGAATTACCTTCAGGTGGCTGCGAGTCTGAACATGAACACTGTAGTCCTTGCCGCGAATGCTGAGATTGACCCTCTTTCCCACACAGTCCAGCTTAGCTTGATACGCGACCAACCAATTCATCCCCAAGATTACGTCAAATTCTGACATCTCCAGAACTATGAAATCGGCGAAAACTTGCAATTCTCCAAGCAGGATCGGGCAATTGAGAATGCCGCTGGTGGAGAGATGCATATGACCGGGTACAGAAACCTCGAAAGGGACCTTAAGTGTCGAAGTAGGCCAATTATAAAGGTCCACGATGTGGCGTGCTATAAAAGAGTGAGATGCCCCGGAATCGAAAAGGATTTGCATCCACTTATTCTTGACCCTAAAATTCCCTAGAATTAAACATCATAAACACATTTCAAGATTATCCATACTAAAGGTAGGTAATTAAAGGATGTAGGAAATTAAAACTCTACTTAGAACATACCGGAGATGACAGAGGTAGATGCGAGCGCCTCCCCCTGAGTGGTGACGTTCAGCACAGCCTTTCCCCTGTCCTGAGCTCCGGGGACAACCTGCAGTGGCTGAGCGGGAATCGGGCTTTCCCTCATAGGGCAGTCTAGCTTGAGGTGTCCAACCTGCCCGCACTTGAAACATGCCTTCTGCCTACGACGGCAGTCCTTCAGCTGGTGGCCCGGCTTCTTGCAGTACGCACAGACGGTGGAAGCAGAGGCAAGCGTCATCTGAGGCAACGGGGCATGAATGTCCTTCTTTTGCTTCTTCAGGAGAGAACGACATACTTGGGCAACATGACCCACCTTGTGACAGAAGGCGCACACCTCCTTAGGCCCTGGACCTTGCTCCTGAGATGGAGCATTCTTGCGCTTGAGGTCGGATGTTGCGGCATTGCTGGTGCCATGCTGGACTTTCTTGGTAGATCGATCCAGCTCAATTGCTTCCACCTTCAAGGCGGCTCCTACGGCCTCTGCGTAGGTGGTGGTGCCATGGGCTACCACATGCTGCTGGAAGTCATGACGGAGTCCCTTCACGAAACGGCTGATCCTTTTGGCTTCATCTGGCACAAACTCCGCAGCAAGGAGGGACAAGCGGGAGAACTCTCTCGCATACTCGGTCACTGTCCTGTCATACTGCTGAAGGGATAGGAACTTCTCAGCTAACTTGTCCCGTTCCACAGAAGCGAGGAAGTTTCCCATGAGAGCATCCTTGAACTGTCCCCAAGTCAAGGTGCTAGAATCGGGGAGGCTGCGGCGCTGAAGCCACCAAGTGTAAGCATCTTCGGTAAGCTGATAGGCCGCAAGGAGAACCTTTTGGACCTTGGGAACTGCAGCATACTCAAAGTGTTTCTCCATCTGGGAGACCCATTCCGTGATCACGAAGTAGTCACGGTCGCCGTTGTAAGTAGGCGGATTTAGTCTCTTGAAAGCTAGAGTGTCTGCCATCGTTACGGGAGTAGTCGGACTTGGCACAAGCGGGGCCTCGAGGGTGCCAGTAGACAAGCCGGTTCCAGATCCGGGTGCAGGAGGGGTGGTGGTAACACCTACTCCAGTCGTCCCAGCGCTGCCGGAACCAGAGGCTGGATCAGGAGTTTGACGTTCCCCTTCCAGACGGGTGACACGCTCTAGAAGCTGTCTCAAAAGCTGGGTAGTTTCATCTCTAGGGGCCTCCCTTGCAGCAGGGGTAGCTTTCTTTCGCTGCGATCGCTTAGGAGCCATCTAAGAGAGACAAAAGAATTGAGGAAGAAAATGGTCAGGCGAAGCATAACGGATCAAGACTACAGGTTCTAGCATTCAAACACTGTTGGATACATAAATCATGTAATAGTTACAGCATTTTCAGTGGACAACTCTAGGTGATAGCCATGCAAATGCAAATGCGACGATAAAATCGCGTGCGATAACATTATGATTTTGAAATCCATGTGTGTACAACCGTCATCTGTTGCTCTTAGCTTAACACTTGTGCAATGAGTTATGATATGCATGCAATGTAATTATGCCTACAATGCATTCATAAAAAAAATGCCCATGAATGGATACACATGTCATGTTAAGAGCCCATATCACTTAACATGTCATGCGCATTATGATTCTAATGTCACGCACTTGAAAATATTAAACCGCCCATACAATTTAATATTTGCAAGCGGTGTTTATCTTAGTGGAAATTCATATGCATATAAATGTTAAGTTTGCCCATACTCCCTTAACATCTGTACGCATACTACTCATGCTTATGAGTGAGTGTGTGCGTGTTTCAGCCTCAAACAACAGACAATGATAGAGTGAGTGAAGTAATGATGCATGTATAAATATAGTAAAATTCAAAAATATGTAATATTTTCAAAATACATTTTTTTTTTCAAACCTGGCTCTGATACCAACTGTCACGACCCGTCTCAACAAGATCAGAGTGCGCTTCGGGCGGGTCGTGATGCCACATGCATGCAGAAAAAAAAAACCATGCCTGCTAAGGCGGGACCAGAAATTATACAACTAGTTTTTAAAAAAACTATTTTGAAAGAATTTTAAAAGATTTTTAGATTAGTGCGGAAGCCATGCATTTCTTTTATAAAAACTAAGGCACAAGTAGTGCTAAGACTAAATGAATGCAATTAGTCACAAAGGTAGAATATCATATGTAACACCCCTTCCCAGTATTTCAGAAATCAGCCGTCCGGCCGGGTCAGCGATATAAAGAAAACTAGGAAACAGTATTAAAACTAGTAGCAGCAGGTAATAAAATCTATACTACGCACATTAAGACTTACAGCGGAAGTTTGAATAAAGAAAACTAAGGGTAACCACATACCTGATATCTGGATTCACAGAGCCACTAAACATGAAGTAAAACTGAATTAACTGAAAATCTGGTTAACCATAAATAGTCTGAAATAAATTAGATAAAACATTAATCTGATACAATGTTCTCATCTACAGGTACATGCTGAAATAGAGTAAACTGAAAAAGATAAATAGTACAAACTGACGCCACCACATGCTCATCCTAGACGTAACTTCCCACCTGGGTCACCTGAAAAACAGTGCCCACGAAGGGTCAGAGTAAGGAAAAATAACCCCTCCTAGTGACACTAAAAACCAGTTTTACATATGAATGCATGTATGTTTTTGAAAAATAACTTTATGCATTTAAAACTTTTATGCTATGTGCTATGCATGCCTTCGCACTATTCTCCGGTCACACATCTACTCGTACTAAGCACGTGACTTTTATTTTACTAACTCAAGTCCTGGCGTTCACTAACTAGCGTACTGTCTCATGTCAGGTCTATACTTGAGTTTTAGGTGGCTTCTAACCTGCTCATCTACTAGGAATGCTCTAGGCAGAGTAGCTCCTAACGCGCAACTGAAACTGACGACCCGAGACCATCTTACGAACCCAATTGTTCTAGTGTCACGCGGACACGGTCTCGAATCTACTAGCTGGCTCAAGGGAAGACACTTCCCAAGTCTGTACTACTCATAAGGTTCCATGTGCCTTATGAGAAAGGTAGTGCGCCTCTACCTAGCACGGAAGAACTCTGTGTGCTGGCTGACCTTTTTGGTCTGACGCTACTCTGCAAGGGATATCTTTTCTGGTGTACTACTAAGCGACCATTGACTTTCTTGTGGTCGACTTGAAGGGACATTCACGCCCTTGCTCGGAACAAATTCCAAACCTACGAACACGGTTACCGCTTTCGTACTCTACGTTTCTGTTCATGACCTGACTACTTGGGTCTTGGGGAAATCGTGTCACCCTACACATTTTTTTCGTAACCGTTTTCCTATCACCACACCTTTCTATGCATGGTCATGATACTTGAAATAAATCTATTAATGGGTATAAAAATACAATACTTGATATATCTAACTAAAAGGAATTTAAATTTCCTTACAGCGGTGGTGCGGCGCTCGTAGACTCGGCGCGGCGACATCTTCTATTTCGAAGGTAAATCCACTGCTGGGGACCTTCAAAGTGCTGCCCCGACCCCACCGAAGTCCTGCAAGACAGGGCAACCCTAATTTCATCATTTTCCCTTAAGGGTTTCCAATGGAAAAAATTCCAAAACAACTAGGGCTACAAAATTAGAAACTAAACTTCGGATATTACCTTAACGGAGAGTAATTTAGGCTCACGAAATGCCCTACACTAACTCCGCGGTGGAATTAGAACTCCAAAACCTAAAATAGGACAAAATGAAAAGAAAAATCTAAGTTACTTTACTTCCAAATCCAAGAATATCCACAAAGGAAACGAGACGAGAGGGGAATCGACTCACCGGAACCAAAACGGAACTCACACCTCCGGCTAGGGTTGAAACCCGGTACTTCCAAGGCCAAGGAATGAAAAGGAATACTCCCCGGCGCCTGCAGAGGAGGGAGGAGAAGTCGGAAATGGCTTCTGGAGGGGGATCGGCCGCCGGCTAGGCGCGGGAGTCGTCGGCTCTGGCGGAACTCGTCGGGCGCGCTCCGTGCGGGAGACGGAACAGGAGGGCTTGCGGTTCTTATCCGTGAGGGAAAAGAGGCGAGTGATTTTATGAACCGTGAGGAAAAATAATAGTGCGGGTTTTAGGTCGTGAGGTATGGTTTTGATAACCACCTCCCCTCCTTCACCCAAAAACCAATCTATTAAAACAGCTATTGGCACACCCAAACTCACAAAACTTTTCATTACTAACTCATATCACCGCGCGCGTCAGATTTAATATAACATGCGTTACACACTAAAATTAACGCACTTATCAAATTAACGGACGCTAACAAAAGGAATTGTAACATTGTACCAAGTCAACGCGCTGTCTCGATCAACAATCGACGCGACTCGACCCTACAAAGAAATAAATTTCGCGTAACAATTTACGGATGTTACAAATCTCCCCTCCTAATAAAAATTTTCGTCCTCGAAAATTGTAATCATACCTGAATCGAAGAGAAAAGAATAGTCTGCATTGCTCTTAAGCTCATCCTCTCGCTCCCAAGTATACTCTGGACGGCCACCGTTCATCCAAAGGACTTTGACCATGCGAATCTCTCTATTTCTGAGCTTCTGAATCCTTGAGTCCACTATCTTGACTGGTCTAACTCCAATACTAAGATCTGTTTCAATTGGTGCTTCCTCGGTACTGATGATCTGACTGGAATCTCTGACTGCTCTCCTCAGATAGGAGACGTGGAATACATCATGTACACCACTCATTTCTTCAGGTAAGGCCAACCTGTATGCAACCTCACCAACTCTTTCCAACACCTCAAAAGGACCAACGAATCTGGGACTCAGCTTCTTCATTCGCTTTATTCTAGAGACTCCTCTGACTGGTCTGACCTTCAGATAAACGTAGTCTCCAACACTGAACTCTACTGACCTGTGCTTCTGATCATGATACTTGGCCTGGCGATCCTGAGCTGTCCTCATACGCTCCTGAATAAGCTTGATCCTATCAGTGGTCTTATCAATCCATGACTCTCTGATAGAAGATCTTTCCTCACTCTCTGCCCAACATAACGGTGTCCGACAACGTCTACCATATAGGGCCTCGAACGGTGCCATCCCAATACTCGCCTGAAAACTATTGTTGTAGGAGAACTCCACAAGGGTAACATACTTCTCCCACTTTCCTCCAAAATCTAGTATGCACATCCGTAGCAGATCCTCCAAAGTCCTATTTGTGCGCTCAGTCTGTTCATCTGTCTGGGGATGGAATGCAGTGCTGAAATATAACCTGGTACCCAACCGCTCCTGAATATATCGCCACTCCCTGGAGGTAAATCTGCCATCTCGATCTGAAACTATAGTCTTGGGAACACCGTGAAGTCGAACTATCTCGTCTATATACAACTGGGCTAGCTTCGGACCCTGATCCGTCTTCCTAAGAGGAATGAAATGAGCGACCTTAGAGAGTCGATCTACTATAACCCACAAGGAATCATTCCCACTCTGCGATCTCGGCAAACCATGAATGAAGTCCATGAATATATCCTCAAATGTCCACTCGGGAATGGGAAGTGGCTGCAACTTGCCTCCAGGCCTTTGGCACTCGGCCTTAACCAACTTGCAAGACTCACACTTCCCTACATAATCTGCAACATCATTCTTCAAACCTGGCCACCAGACTGTCTTCTTAAGATCTGCATACATCTTCGTGCTACCAGGATGTATAGAATATCTGGAATTGTGTGCCTCGAACAAAATGTCCTCACGAAGGTGACTAACATCTGGGATGCACACTCTGCCATCATGCAATAATAACTCATCCTGAATAGAGAACCTCTCTTTCTGACCTGACTGCACTGATATCCAGATCTCTGCCATCTTTGGATCCAACGGTATAGCTGTCCTGATCCTATCTCTAATATCGCACGAAATCTCCATCCAACTCAACCAAGCTGAACCAAAACTGCAACGGGGCACAACGATAATGTCCAGTCTCTCCAGCTCTCGTACTAACTCCTCCTGCTGAGTGAGAAGATAGAAACACGAGCCTCTCCTGCTAAGAGCATCAGCTACCACGTTCGCCTTTCCTGGGTGGTACTGAATGTCTACATCGTAGTCTGCTAGAAACTCCAACCATCTGCGCTGCCTCAAATTGAGCTCTCGCTGATCAAAGATATACTTGAGGCTCTTATGATCAGTGAAGATCTCACAACGCACTCCATAAAGGTAGTGTCTCCATATCTTCAGAGCATGAATGACTGCTGCAAGCTCCAAGTCATGTACGGGATAGTTCCTCTCATGAACCTTTAACTGTCTCGAGGCAAAGGCTACAACCTTTCCATGCTGCATGAGAACACAACCCAAACCCTGACCTGAAGCATCACTATAAATCTGAAATCCGTCTGGCCCTGAAGGCAAACTCAAAACTGGTGCGGCCATCAATCTGTTCTTCAAGTTCTCAAAGGCCAACTCACACTCAACTGTCCAATCCAAGCCCTTTCCCTTCCTAGTGAGGGAAGTCAGTGGTAAGGCTATCTTCGAGAAATCCCTGATGAATCTCCTGTAGTATCCAGCAAGACCCAAAAAGCTGCGAACCTCTGAAACTGTCGTCGGCCTTGGCCAACTCTTAATGGCCTCTATCTTCTTTGGATCAACGCTAACCCCTTCCTGACTGATGATGTGGCCTAAGAATGCAATCTCTGAAAGCCAAAACTCACACTTTGCAAATTTTGCATACAACTGGTTCTTCCTGAGTGTGCTCAAAACAATCCTGAGGTGAGCTGCATGATCTTCTGCACTCTTAGAGAACACCAAAATATCATCTATGAAGACGATGACAAAACGATCTAAATACTCCCGAAATACCCTGTTCATCAGGTCCATAAATACTGACGGGGCATTGGTCAGCCTGAACGGCATGACCACGAACTCGAAGTGTCCGTATCTGGTACTGAAAGCAGTCTTCTGTATATCCGCGTCACGAATCTTCAGCTGATGATAGCCCGACCTCAGATCTAACTTGGAGAAAGTGCTCGCTCCCACCAACTGGTCGAACAAATGATCAATCCTGGGAATCGGGTACTTGTTCTTAACGGTCAGCTTATTCAATTCGCGGTAGTCTATGCACAATCTCAGGCTACCATCCTTCTTCTTCACGAAAAGCACTGGAGCACTCCAAGGCGAAGTACTAGGGCGTATAAAACCCAAATCAAGCAACTCCTGCAACTGGCTCTTCAATTCTGCTAGTTCCCTTGGAGCCATCCGATAGGGAGATTTGGCTACCGGTGTAGCCCCAGGATGCAAGTCTATCGGGAACTCAATCTCTCTATCTGGAGGGGCACCAGGGAGCTCTTCCGGGAAAGCATCTGGAAACTCCTGCACCACTGGTACCTCCAACAAATCAGCCCTAGACTCCGCGCTCATCAGTACTACGAAGGTTTCACAACCCTGACTAATGCACTTTCTCGCTTGGACTGCAGATATGATCATCTTCACTACTCCCTTCAATCCCTGAAACGAGAAAGATGTCTGGTTGGGGCCATCGAACTGAATCTACTTCGCCCTGCAGTCAATCCTGGCGTTGACTGCTGAAAGCCAGTCCATTCCAAATATCAAGTCAAACCCTGCTATGGGTAGCAGCAAAGCTTCCACGATAATCTCAACATCACTAAACTGCACTGGTACCCTGCACTTGTCTCTGGTCTGCAGAAGGGATCCATTCGGCATCATGACTTCCAGCGGTACTGACTCGGAGAAGACTTCTAAATCCAACTTACGCATTAAAGATTCCGCGATAAACGAGTGCGAGGCACCCGTATCAAACAGAATCTTAGAGGGTAAGTTACGAATCATAAGGATGCCTACATGAATGATTTATGAAGGATGAAAAATTTAACGTGTCACTACGGAGGATTTAAAACCAACTTGCAAGCAAACAACACTTACCTGTCACAACATCCTCCTGATCCTTCGCCTCCTGCTGACCCAGCCCATAAGCTCTGGGCTGCACTAAGTCTCGACCCTGCTGCGGTCTCCCATCAGTGAGCATCAATGCTTTGCCCTTATCTACCCTGCTAGGGCCACCAACCTCGAACTTCGACTGCACGAAGTAAATTTCATTAAAAATCTATCGTAATTACATAAATGTAATCAATACATAAGGACCTTGATTACCTGATTTGTCCCAGCTTCCTGACAGAAGCGAGCTATGTGTCCAGGTTGTCGGCACTTGTAGCATACGCCAGCACTGGCCAAACACTCTCCTGAATGGCGACGCTGACACTTGGGACACGTGGGATAGTCCTTGCTCCGG
Source organism: Platanthera zijinensis (assembly GCA_039513925.1). Classification (NCBI taxonomy): domain Eukaryota; kingdom Viridiplantae; phylum Streptophyta; class Magnoliopsida; order Asparagales; family Orchidaceae; genus Platanthera; species Platanthera zijinensis. The sequence goes on along the minus strand of CM077081.1, from coordinate 16,162,811 downwards.
TCACCAGATTGACCATTCTTCTTAGCATCAGGCTTCGACTTCTTGTTCCAGTTCTTTCCTTGATCATTTCTGCTCTGCTGCGGCTGATGCGAATCCTGAGATCGCTTCGCACGGAAACTACTTCGCTTCTGAACCTTCTGCTGGTCAGCCTCCAGTCTGCGAGCTGTATCCACTAAGCTCCTGTAATCAGCGTTGACCATAGTCATCAGCGGCTGTCTCAACGAGTCACGCAAGCCATCCACGAAACGACTGCACTTCTCAGTCTGATCTCCCTGCATCACGCCCGCATATCTAGCCAGATGAGTCAGCTCTCGCTCGTACTCAGTAACTGTCCTGTCCCCCTGGAAAAGCCTCAGATACTTCTCTTAGAGACCTCGTCGTGCGGAAGGAGGCACGAACCAACTAGCAAGAGCTCTAGAGAACTCGCCCCAAGTGAACATGTCTAGGGTACGGCCTGGCCAAACAAAAATACGATCATACCATATTAAAATTTACACATTACTTCCTAAAATAAAGGAATTGATCATAACACTTTACCTGCAGGATCATCTGTCCGGTATTTGTCCCACCAGACTTTTGCCTCTCCTCGGAGGAGGAAAGCTGCCAGAGGAACTTTCTTATTCTCCGGGCACTCCAACACATTCAGCAGGTCTCTGGTGTTAGCTATCCAATCATCTGTATCCATCGGGGTCTCATCCCCACTGTAGTTCGAAGGCTGAAGTTCTCTGAAATTTCTCAAATAACGCTCCAGGGTCATCTCTACAGGTGCTGCTGCAGGAGCTGGTGCAGGGATTGGTACTTGTACTGGAGATGGAAACCCTGCAGCCAGTCCTCTCTGAAACTCCATCAAGGCAACAGTAACCGCCCTGGCAACCTGAGACGCTATGTCAGTACCCTCTGGAGCTGCTGGAACTGGTGGTACCTGTGGCACGGCAGCGTCTCCCATGGTTGCATTAGGAGTCGGGTTCTGGCGTGAAGATTCACCTGGTTCACTAACTCGTGGTGCCTGATAGAATATATAAAGGAAAGCTGATTATTTATCAAGCATCTAAGAAATCTGATCTAGCAACTTATTTTGTACTCTAGCGAACACTAAGGCTTAATCGCAACTTAAAGTACTTTACTGACAAAAGTTTACTCTTAAACGCTCCTATGGCTCTGTGAATTCTTTCTAGGGTCCAGGGATCCTAAACCTGCCTCTGATACCAATTTGTAACACCCCTTCCCAGTATTTCAGAAATCAGCCGTCCGGCCGGGTCAGCGATATAAAGAAAACTAGGAAACAATATTAAAACTAGTAGCAGCAGGTAATAAAATCTATACTACGCACATTAAGACTTACAGCGGAAGTTTGAATAAAGAAAACTAAGGGTAACCACATACCTGATATCTGGATTCACAGAGCCACTAAACAGGAAGTAAAACTGAATTAACTGAAAATCTGGTTAACCATAAATAGTCTGAAATAAATTAGATAAAACATTAATCTGATACAATGTTCTCATCTACAGGTACATGCTGAAATAGAGTAAACTGAAAAAGATAAATAGTACAAACTGACGCCACCACATGCTCATCCTAGACGTAACTTCCCACCTGGGTCACCTGAAAAACAGTGCCCACGAAGGGTCAGAGTAAGGAAAAATAACCCCTCCTAGTGACACTAAAAACCAGTTTTACATATGAATGCATGTATGTTTTTGAAAAATAACTTTATGCATTTAAAACTTTTATGCTATGTGCTATGCATGCCTTCGCACTATTCTCCGGTCACACATCTACTCGTACTAAGCACGTGACTTTTATTTTACTAACTCAAGTCCTGGCGTTCACTAACTAGCGTACTGTCTCATGTCAGGTCTATACTTGAGTTTTAGGTGGCTTCTAACCTGCTCATCTACTAGGAAGGCTCTAGGCAGAGTAGCTCCTAACGCGCAACTGAAACTGACGACCCGAGACCATCTTACGAACCCAATTGTTCTAGTGTCACGCGGACACGGTCTCGAATCTACTAGCTGGCTCAAGGGAAGACACTTCCCAAGTCTGTACTACTCATAAGGTTCCATGTGCCTTATGAGAAAGGTAATGCGCCTCTACCTAGCACGGAAGAACTCTGTGTGCTGGCTGACCTTTTTGGTCTGACGCTACTCTGCAAGGGATATCTTTTCTGGTGTACTACTAAGCGACCCTTGACTTTCTTGTGGTCGACTTGAAGGGACATTCACGCCCTTGCTCGGAACAAATTCCAAACCTACGAACACGGTTACCGCTTTCGTACTCTACGTTTCTGTTCATGACCTGACTACTTGGGTCTTGGGGAAATCGTGTCACCCTACACATTTTTTTCGTAACCGTTTTCCTATCACCACACCTTTCTATGCATGGTCATGATACTTGAAATAAATCTATTAATGGGTATAAAAATACAATACTTGATATATCTAACTAAAAGGAATTTAAATTTCCTTACAGCGGTGGTGCGGCGCTCGTAGACTCGGCGCGGCGACATCTTCTATTTCGAAGGTAAATCCACTGCTGGGGACCTTCAAAGTGCTGCCCCGACCCCACCGAAGTCCTGCAAGACAGGGCAACCCTAATTTCATCATTTTCCCTTAAGGGTTTCCAATGGAAAAAATTCCAAAACAACTAGGGCTACAAAATTAGAAACTAAACTTCGGATATTACCTTAACGGAGAGTAATTTAGGCTCACGAAATGCCCTACACTAACTCCGCGGTGGAATTAGAACTCCAAAACCTAAAATAGGACAAAAGGAAAAGAAAAATCTAAGTTACTTTACTTCCAAATCCAAGAATATCCACAAAGGAAACGAGACGAGAGGGGAATCGACTCACCGGAACCAAAACGGAACTCACACCTCCGGCTAGGGTTGAAACCCGGTACTTCCAAGGCCAAGGAATGAAAAGGAATACTCCCCGGCGCCTGCAGAGGAGGGAGGAGAAGTCGGAAATGGCTTCTGGAGGGGGATCGGCCGCCGGCTAGGCGCGGGAGTCGTCGGCTCTGGCGGAACTCGTCGGGCGCGCTCCGTGCGGGAGACGGAACAGGAGGGCTTGCGGTTCTTATCCGTGAGGGAAAAGAGGCGAGTGATTTTATGAACCGTGAGGAAAAATAATAGTGCGGGTTTTAGGTCGTGAGGTATGGTTTTGATAACCACCTCCCCTCCTTCACCCAAAAACCAATCTATTAAAACAGCTATTGGCACACCCAAACTCACAAAACTTTTCATTACTAACTCATATCACCGCGCGCGTCAGATTTAATATAACATGCGTTACACACTAAAATTAACGCACTCATCAAATTAACGGACGCTAACAAAAGGAATTGTAACATTGTACCAAGTCAACGCGCTGTCTCGATCAACAATCGACGCGACTCGACCCTACAAAGAAATAAATTTCGCGTAACAATTTACGGATGTTACATCATAAGTGAAATGAACTAGTACAATGTTTTGCCCTAAATAGTTGTCCACGATACAAGAGAAAATGCCTGATGATAACTAATACATAAACAGAAAAATCCCAACAGTACTGAAGCAAAATACATAGAACCTGCTGATACATTAGACAAAGATAAACCTCCAAACAGAAGTTGTAGCTGGCGGAAGAAATCTCAGGAACCGGGCGGCGCAGTCACGAAACCTAAGGCAAATCCAAACAGAATGAAAAATGCCTCAGAACATGAAGTTACATAATGATTCAAGTCAATAGCTTACGCAAAAAGTAAGTAAAAAAAAACTAGACCTCAGTGAGCTAGTCTTACATGTAGCAACCAGACAAGTGACCATGTCTAACAAGATTCTTTTACGTTAATAGCCTACTCCAGAGTTTAGCCTAGCTGTAATACCATAAGCGATCTATGTTGAAGGGTGAATGTGTTGTCATTTGGTGTACATGATTCCAGTGTATAAATTGATGCAAGGCTTATCAACGACGGTGCTTGCAATGATCGACTAATGGTTTTCTGTTACCAGTTAGTCGGGAGCTCGATTCAAGGCGTCACACCAAAACAACACTCTTACCTCAATATTCGCATATAGTTGTATACGATTTCAGGGATTTAAGATTTAATAATGACAAATTATTATTTTGACGATTTCAGTTTATAAGGGACTATTTTATTGCAACACGTCAAGTAATATAAATTTCATGTTTGCAAGTGAGAGAGATTTCTCTACTTGCCTCAAGGTCACGTCGAAAAACTAGCGACAATTAAGTGGCGCGAGCAAGGTTAGGAGCTTGAGCTAAACCTGTTCAGGATCCATAAACGCATTTTAAATTGAATTAACAAGAGTTTTATACTTGCACATGCGTTGGATATTCGCATCACACCACAGGGGGGGTTGTAGAAATTTACCTCCCTCGAGAGTGAGGGGAGAAGTGGCTACCGCGAGAGATCGGGAATTTTGGCGGCGATTCGGAGGCGAAAATCCCAAGATTGGAGCGATCCCACCTCCTAGACTGGACGAGCGGCACCGGAAACGTAAACATAAATGAAATTAGTCGAATTCACGACAAACCTAAGGGGGACCGACGTAATTGCATCGATCGGAGGCGGAAATCCATGCAATTAGGGAAAAAAAATTGAAAACGAGGGATCGATGGAATTCCTTACCCAAGGAGACCCGATCTGGGTTTAAGAATCCACGAGGAGGGGTTTCGAGCGAAACCCTAGGAGTCCCTCACGAATTCCACTGGCCGGAACGAGGAGGAGCTAGAGTCGCCGGAGAAGAATGTTGTCTTTGCCTTCACTAGCCGGAGGAGGAGGAGATGAAACAGCCGACAGCTGCCCTTACTAGCTGGCGACGGAGCCTAGGGTACAGTCGGCCAAGGGAGGTGGCTTGCAGGAACCGTCGGCCATGGGGAAGGAGCAGGAGGCGACGAGGAAGCCAGAGGAGGGGCGCCGGAGGCCTACCGGAGGAGGAGGAGGCGCCGGAGGCCGGGATCGGGGCTGCCGGGGGACGCACGGGGCGGAATTGGGGCTGACAGGGCGGGATCGTGTGCGGGATGCGGTTTGCTGTATCTTGCGGGATTTAAGATTGGGGGAGCGGGGTAGGTTTAGACCGGGGGTTAGTTTTAGGTCTTTTTATATTGTTTTATTATTATTATTATTATTATTATTATTATTATTATTATTTTGTGGTTTGTTACAAACATGAACGTTTTAGATCTCGGCGAGACGAACAACTTTCATGTTGATCACTTTTTGAAATAGAGCTATTTTGGCCCTCATATTGGGACCCGAAAATCTGTTTTTTGCGGCTTTACTGTAGCAGTTTCGCCGCCCCAGATTTCGAGGCTCAAATCGAAGGTCAAGACTGCTCCAAATCAAAAAGTGATTAGCATGAAAGTTGTTCGTGTCGCCGAGATTTACAACTTTCATGTTGAACACTTTTCGATTTTAAGCCTCCTTGAGTCTCGCCCGTACGCCCGCACATGATCAAACCCCGATGGTCACGCGCCACAGTACCCGACCGGCGACGGCGGGCTTCGCCCGCTGTAACATCCTAACTTAGACGCGAATTTTATTTAAATTTGTAGAGTCGAGTCGCGGCGTTTTCAGTTAGTATTTAAAAAAAAGTATTAGTTTGAGTTGGGTGTGCCGATAACCGTTTAGTAAAGTGGTATTTGAGTGAAAATGGGTTGCCAATAGTAATTTTCCCCCACTCTTTGCGGTTATGAAGAAAAAAAAACGCTGCTGTCCGATTAAAAACCCATAATTTCCCTCTCACGGGAATAAATCGCAGACCGAACTGTTCTCGTTTTCCCGCAAGAGCCGCGACTCCGTCTCCCGCAGGCGCCGTGCCCGACGCCCTCCGCTGCCCTAGCCGCCGCCCAATACCGCTCCAGAAGCTCATTTCAACCACTCCTCTTTCCTCTACAGGCGCCAACACGCCTTCCTTTTCTTTCCTTGGCCTTGGAAGTGCCGGGTTTCAACCCTAGCCGGAGGTAGTGGAAACTTTTGGTTTCTGGTGAGTCTATTTCCCCTTATCTCCATTCCTTCGTGGAAATCCTTCGATTTGGAGGTTAGGTTAAACTAATTTGCATTTCTATTGCTCTATTTTAGGTTTTGGTGTTCGTGGTTCACCGCAGAATTTGTGTGGGGCGCTTTGAGAGCCTCAATCGTTATACGTAAAGGTAATATCTGAATTTTAGCGCTTGAAATTTTGTAACCCTAGCTGTATAGAAATTTTCCACGGGAAAATCGTAAAGGGAAAAATTATGAAATTAGGGCTGTCCTAAATTGCAGGACTTTGGTGGGGTTGGGGCAGCAGTTTTGAAGGTCCCCAGCAGTAGGATTGCCTTCGGAAGAGAAAATGTCGCCGCCCCGAGTGTACGAGCGCCGCAACACCGCTGTAAGGAAATTTAATTCTTGTTAGTTAGACGTAGTAAAAATTATATTCTGTATACGCATGAGTAAGTTTCGTACAAACATCGGAAAGTGTGGCGGTAGGAAAATGGTCGTGGAAAACGTGTAGGATGACGCCCTTTTCCATGACCAAGTTAGCCAAATTATGAACAGTTATTTTAGGCACGAAACTTTACCCGCGTACGTAAATTTGAAATGTAGGACGTGAATGTCCCTTCAAGTCGACCACAAGAAAGTCAAGGGTTTCTCAGTAGTTCAGCAAAAGAGATATCCCAAGCAGAGTAGCATCAGACCGAAAGGTCAATCAGCACACATAAGTATTTTCGTGCTAGGTAGAGGCGCACTACCTCTCTCATAAGGCATATGGTATCTTATGAGCAGCATAGTGTTGAGAGTTTACGTCCCTTTGAGACAGTTAGTAGATTCGTGACTGTGTCTGCGTGACACTAGAACAATTGAGTTCGTCAGATGATCTCGGGTCGTTAGTTTCAGTTGCGCGTTAGGAGCTACTCTGCCTAGAGCCTTCCAAGTAGATGTGCAGGTTAGAAGCCACCTAGAACTCAAGTATAGACATGACGTGCGACAGTACACTAGATAGTGAACGCCAGGACTTGGGTTAGTGAACTAAAAGTCACGTACTTAGAACCAATAGATCTTTGACCAGAAAGTAGTGCGACTACATGCATAACATATAACATAAAAGGTTTTTAATTCACAAAACTATTTTCTAAAGACATGTATTCATTATATGAAAACTGTTTTTAGTGTCACTATGATGAGTTATTTTTCTTTACTCTGACCCCTCGTGGGCAATGTTTTTTAGGTGATCCAGGTGAGAAACTACGCCTAGGATGAGCGTTAAGTGAAGTCAGTTAGTAGTTACTTCCACTTTCAGTTTACTCTATTTCAACATGTACTTGTAGATGAGAACAATGTACTTATTAATGTTTATTATGCCATGTATCAGACTATTAATGTTAAACAGATTTTCAGTTAATTCAATTCTATTCATGTTTAGTGGCTCTGTGAATCATGATCTGAGGTATGTGATACCCTTAACTTATTTTCCTAGCTTCTGCTGTAAGCTTTAAATTTCTTAGTAGATATTTCTTTATCTGCTGCATATTAGTTTTTAATACTGTTTCCTAGTTTTCTTTATATCGCTGATCCGACCGGACGACTGATTTCTGAAATACTGGGAAGGAGTGTTACACCCGCCCCCAACCGCCTGCTTTTTTAAATTGAAAACAGTAATAAAATAAATTTAAAAAATAATTAATTAAAAATTTAAATTGAAAACATGAAAAAATTAAATTGAATTAATTAAAAAAAATTACATTGCTTTTCGAATAGACCGCTGATATGCCTAATGATAACCTTCCTCGAATAGATCACTGACATATCTAATGATAGCATACCATAGTAGGTGTAGGAGCTCTACTAAAAAGTTTTTGAATTTTAATGAATTTTCATCATTACTATAAATTTGGGGATAGTGTAATTACTTGAATAAACATTATATTTTATTTTTTTTGAAATAGATTGTAATGTATATCAAGTCATTAAAATTTAAAAATGAGGGTATACTTGACATTTTTGATTGTTGCACCAAAGACAAGTTTTCCTATATAGTAGTGAAAAATATATAAGAATAAAGAAAATTTGTCGTAAAAATTACATCAAAATATTTTCGGAAATTTTGCAATAACATTTCAGCACCGAGTTTCTTTTATCGTCATTGGGGATTTATTTATTATTTTCATATTCTTATTCTTAATAAGGTTTAGGTGTTACATAGAAACCAACTGCTTCAAAGATCAACCAGAGACTATTGATTTATATAACTAACTAAAATGAGAAAAAATTAGGTCTTAGAATTACTAAAATGTCATTCCTTCGTAATAAGACACCCTCTCATCGCTTGTAACCTCCACTGGATGGGATAATGTCAACAATAGTTTTGGTAGGACCTTGGAAATTCGATTATAATTAATTCGATTAAAGTAAATTTAATTTGTTTGACCAAATTGGCATAGAACAACAAACATTATCGTATGGAGACGATTATCGAATTTGAAACTTACGTTTAAATTCAGATTTGATTAAAATTAAGAAGATATTTTCGGTATATTAGAAATCTCCCCTCATAAATTGTCCTAAAAAATTGCTGCCACATCTATAATATATATAAAGGTATCCCCTTATGATGTAACCCGGTCAATGAAACATTTACGGCTGTTGGATCGATCGTATTTTAATATCAGCCGTCTGATTAAAACTTAAAGTGGATTTCTAATAGCGAAATTAAGAAATTCAGCCAAAACAAATCCCCATAGTCTCCCAATATTTGCCGGAGCGCCGCCAAGCTACCCACAGTGGGTTCGCCGGAGTCCGGTGAGACTGCCGGTGGTGGCACCCTATACCTATGTCGCATTCTGTTTTATTTTTATTTTCATTTTTTTAACAAATAATAAAGAGAAATATAATAAAATTTAGTAATTAAAAAAATTATATAATTAAATGAATATCCCTCCCCCGGTCGGGATTCGACGACACCGCTAGTGGACGCCGGGCAGGCCGCCGGTGGCTCTGCCCGGCTGCATCCTAAACATGTGCCGCGTTTTGTTTTTTAATAATAAAGCTCAATATAATATAATTAAATAAATTAAAAATTATTTAATTAAATAAATATTCCGCCACGCCGGGGGCGGGCGGAGCCCGTCGGGGGCGCCCGGGTACTGTTGCACGGGGCGGCACCCCGTGCACTGTCATTCGTAATGGTAAAAAAGGAATACTTGCTTGAAAGTTGTTCTTTAAGAGAATTTCACCAAAGAGCAGCCCGATGCACAAAGGCATCCCCGCATAGCGTGGGTCCGAAGAAGGGTCCCACCACAAGGGTAAAATGTAGTCAGACCTTACCATGCAATTTTGTAAGTGGCTGCTTGAAGGACTTGAACCCGTGACCTCAAGGTCGCACGACAACACCTCAACCGGTGTGCCAAGGCTCCCCCTTCACCAATGTGACATTTTTCTCATTTATTCGCAAAATCCAGAATACGCATCCTCAATGATCCTATTGGTACGCTCCGTCTGTCCTTCAGTCGGGTGCTCAAACTAATTCTTTTTGACATGAGATAAGAGCATAAGTTGAACCTCATCTACTAAGCACATCTACTACCAAATTTCTTTTCTCGGATGATAATGAATATTTACATCATAAATTGAAATGAAATCAAACAACCTGCACTGTCCCATATTGAGTTCTCGCTGTGGAAAGAAGTACATGAGATTTTATATTCTTAGATGATCTCACAACAAACTCCCTAAATATAGTGTATTCAAACCTTCGATGCATGAATGATTGCTACTAGCTCCAACTCATGTGCCGAGTAATTCTTCTTGTGGTATTTCTATTATCAGATGTGTAAGCTATAACTCTCATGCTGCATAAGGACACTACCTAAACCTTGAGCAGAAGCATCATTATAGATCTGAGAACCATCTACTCTTGAAGATAAACACAACATTAAAGCAATCATCAATCTAAATTTCAACTCAAATACTAACTCAGATTCAACCTTTCAACTATTTTTTTTTGCTTCTGGTGAGCGAAGATAGAGGTAGTGTTAAGGCTTTTACTATCTCCTTAGCAATCTATAACGCCCTGAAGTCCACCACAATTTAATTCTCTTATTCTGAGTGGTTTTTCACAATTATATAACACAACAATTATAATATATATAACACATGAGAGGTATCGGGGGAAAATATATAAATTTTTTTTTATTCGTTAAGCATAATTTTACATCATGTCTATCAAGAGTACATGAAAAAACGACTACTACGAGGCGACCCTTGATGTTTTTATGCGTTGATGTGCACCCAATTTCTTTTTCTTTTCATATTCATTTTCAAAATAGAAAATATTTATATAGATTTTCTGTCAGAGTTTCTATTGCCTTTTAATCCATGTTTAGCCTTTTAATGATTTCATGTTTTCAGTGATTTCAAATTTTCGAATTTCTTCAATTCAATTCATTTTCACTGTGCATGCAAGAAAGTATCAAAGTAAAGTAATTTGTATGTTCGTAATTCAAAATAATTCAAAGATACATAATCAAAGCGGTAAGGACTCATCACAACTTTTCCTTTGTCCTTGTCCTTCATAGAGTTCTCGTCACGTTTATCGTCAGACGTCATCCTATATAGTATCAAGAATTTTTTTTATTTTAGGGTTGCACCCATAATGGTCAAGAAATTCCAATGAAACCCATGGACACTGCTTAACAATCTGTTGTGGACCGGAGGCCTGAGAGCTACTCACCTTTGGATCCATAGTCCCGCCCTTTCTGGCTGGCGCCACAACATGGGTCCGCGGGGCCCATACGCACCCCAACCCCTCTCTGCACGTTTTCTCGGTGCGAAGGGTTGTTGAGGCGGGGGCTTGATCCCCCATCCTCCTTGACATAAGCTCTTAACGCTAGCTCGCATCACCAACTGAGCCGCAGATCAGTTGGTGATGTGAGCTGGCGTTAAGAGCTTATGTCAAGCTCCCGACTCAACAACCCGTCGCACCGAGAACACCCCAACCCGCGCTTTTTGATGTTGTGGGTCGGAGGTTTGGGAGCTTCTCACCTTTAGATCCATAGTCCCACCCTTTCTGGTCGGCGCCACAACATGGGTCTGCGGGGCCCATTTGCACCCCAACCCCTCTCCGCACGTGCTCTCGGTGCGCCGGGTTGTTGAGGCGGGAGCTTGATCCCCCGAACTCATTGACATACGCTCTTAACGTCAGCTCACATCACTGACTGATCCATGATGTTGTGGGCCGGAGGCCTGAGAGCTGCTCACCTTTGAATCCATAGTCCCGCCCTTTCTGGCCGGCGCCACAACATGGGTCCGCGGGGACCACACACACCCCAACCCCTCTCCGCACGTGTTCTCGGTGCGACGGGTTGTTGAGGCGGAGGCTTAATCCCCCGACCTCCTTGACATAAACTCTTAACGCCAGCTCACATCATCAACATGAGTTTGACTGCATACATCTGTCTATACGCACTCGACGTGCGTCGATACACACTCGGCGCAATCCACCAGTTTTATTCAGGTCATTGGATTGGTCCTTTACTCATATCCCATATGAGTGAGTCCAACACAACCCTTCCTCCAATTTCTCAAAACAATCTTATGTGCGACCTTATAGACTCAAATCGCGTTTGCAGTGAGACTAACCTTCTGACTACTTCCAGATCACCATAGAAACACTAACATGCTTGACATCAAATATATGTCGCAGATCATGTTTGCAAAATTGAACTTTGCTCGAATGCAATGACAAACGAATTCAATATGTTTGGTATGTTCATGAAAGACGGTATTCTTGGCGATATGGATGACAGTCTGATGGTTAAGTAAAAGATGACCGAAGAGGGGGGCTTGACACCAAGATCAGTAAGAAGACTTTCCAGCCACATGAGTTCAGAAACAGAAGAGCCATCGAACGATATTCAACCTTTGCAGAGGTGCATGCCACCGCTGTTTGTTTCTTGCTCTGCCAAGTGACCTGGTGTCCTTCAAAATATGTGTAGTAGCCACTCGTAGATCGACGATTATCGAGAGAAATGACATAGTCTGCATCAGAATCGACAATTAATGATAGAGAAGAAGAGGGCTTTTACACAAGCCCTTGCCCCGGAGCATTCTTCAGATATCTGAGGATTCACTCGACAGACTAGAGATGGGATATTATCAACAAAGATAGATAAGCTTGTCAACAAGTCGATGATAATATTCTAGATTGGAGAAGCAGATCAGAGTCGGACGCGTGAGCACAAAGCTTGTAGTTGACTTCATTTTGTGTGTGCAAACTTGCAAAATAAGTAGCTTATATTGTGATAAGTAGCTTATATTGTGAAGAAGATCACAACAATACTTTTGTGGTGACAAAACGAGTCCATCGTGTCGACGAGTTACTATAAACAAAGGTCTGTGGAGCTTCGAGTGATGCCAATGCCCCCTTGACTGAACTTATCAAACCAAGTCCAATGAGACTGTTTGAGTCTATAGAGAGATTTCTTGAGATGCTAGACAAAAGACTTCCTCATGATTTCATTACCGAGAGGTTGTTGTATATAGACAGTCACTATTGGATTATTATTAAGGAATACATTTTTGATATTAAGTTGATGCAATTACCAATGACGATGGACGACCAAAAAGATCAATACTCATACAACTTGACGATTGGAGAGAACAATCAAGTCATGTTGAGTGAAACTGCAAGCCACAAGACGGGCTTTAAGGTGCTCAACCATCCCATCAGAAGTCAGGACGATGCTTCATGGTAAAGATCTATTTACATCCCACAGAGATTGATTAGGAGGAAGGGAGACAATTTTCCAAGTTTGATTGGCTTAATGGGCAACCATTTTCTCATCCATCATGGCCCACCACCCCGAATGTTGGAGAGCTTCTTGCATAGAAGAGTGAGTGGAAATAAACAATAAGGAAGTTCCAAACCTATGAAGGTCAGGAGATAAGCGGTGAAATGATACATAATGAGAGAGGACGAGGGGGACGACATCCTGGGTAGATGTCGCAGTCAGATGATCGGGTCGGGGAGCTTCATCAAGAGAGGGAAATTGTTTCAGGAAATCATATCGAGGACGATGGTGCGTGTACACTTGGAGAGGAGGATGTGTGGTTGGTAACACTGGAGGTGGTGTTGGGAGCAGAGGAGGTAGTGTGTGGTTGATATGGACGTTAGAATATGAGATAACAGTGGAGAGGCACCTTGAATTGTTGAGGTGTAAAATGGTTGATCCTCGAGGAATGTGACATCAGTGTATGCGATCGTTTTCTTATTAGTGGGAGAGTTCAACAAATAACCCTTCTGGTTGTAAGAGTACTCAACAAAGATATATTTTGTACCACGAGGGGCCAACTTGTCCATAAGAGGGCCAAGATGATGGGCAAAGTAGACACACATGAAACACGAAGAAGCAGTGAGAAAGGAGGTGTGGTGGGCAACATGATGGAGAAGGTAGTTGCACAGTTTAAAATGGTTGATGACATGTGATTAATTAAATAACACGCAGTGGTAAATCTCATAGTTTGATTAAAAAAACCTAGTGGTGTATGAGACCGGGAAGAAACTTCTAAAAAACAGCAAAGTTAATTGAACCATTTTAAAATGGTTCGGTCCTTGCGGTTTCCCTTCTTCTAACCGCCCGGCCCGTATTCCTCTTCTGTCCGCATTTCCTCTGCGGCTTCTCCATTTCTAACCGCAACCTGGCTTTGATACCATGTTGAATGAGCTCAAAACTTGTATGTATTGCTTGTGTGCCAAAATACAAGAAGAGAATACAAATATATAGGAGAAAAGGAGAGAAGAAATCCTATACAATGGTGTGAGACTAATAGGAGAAGAAGGAAATAAACAAAGAAAAAGAGCCCAATAATGGGCCATTTACATGGGCTTTTCTAACATCATCAATAAATAGTTGATTGTTTCTTTAGCAACGGAATTCTTTTATGAGTTACTATAAACAAAAAAAGCAGAAAGTTGGCATATGGCAGTCTTACCTGATAACTTATATTGACAATGGAACATGTGAGGGCAACATCAAAGACTTCTGTGTTGGTTAGTTAATGGGAGATATTTGCGCCGTCTACTTTCTCCATTTTCTTAAAGTGTAGAAAGTTAATCAACTGAATACTTGACTCATTGTGCAAGTTTACGTACACCACTTTGTTCAGTGGTTCTGACTTATGAAATACAAGCAATCGTGCAAGAAATTCTCCGTGCTTTGGCTCGACAACACACCCGTTGTTTGACATTTCCATAAAATTTTGGCTCGCCAATTATAAAACTTGAAGGGATAGGGCATACTTTGTAAAATAAAATGAAAATACAAATTAAACTTGTTATAAACGTTGTAATAATGAAAGAGTAAAAATAGAATGATAAATGTTTCACAAAGACAATAGTCTTTTCTTCTAGAATCTGAATCCATTTTAGATGTTTTTATTGTGTACATTGGCTTTTCTTATAGGTTGTTGGTCTTGATTTTGCACTTGAGTTCCGTAAGATGTTGTCTGGACTTCCAGATATGGAGCGCTTGCTTGCACGCCATTTTGCCAGTTGGTATTTTTCTATCCTGTAACCAAGTAAAAGGTTTTCCTGAATGTTTTTGCTGTAAACTTAGTCCGAGCTATATGGTTTATTCCTTATCATATATATATATTGCACGTAAGTTCAATTAACTTTGCTGTTTTTTTAGAAGTTTCTTCCCGGTCTCATACACCACTATGTTTTTTTAATCAAACTATGAGAATTACCACTCAAATATTATGGTGCATAGGGACAAGGATGGGATACGATACAAATTCAGGATCTGCTAGGATACACAATAATTTTTTGAATATTTAATTATGTAAAGATAAATACAAATTAATATGGGGACATGCATGTGTTAGGGTCCCGCCTCGGTCGCGTAGTTCGACCGTATCTACTCTATTTTATATTTTTATTTCGCGCTTGTTTAATCCTCCGTGTCTAAGCCCAACGAGAGAGCGTTTTGGTGTTGCTACTTAAGACCCAGATGGGGAACTATGATGCTAAGCAAGCTAGAAGAAGTATTTTATTTTTATGATTTTGTTAGAAGTTATGTTGAGTTTTATTTTTTTTGGTGTGCTTTTAGCCTTGTATTCTCCCCTCACTATATAAGAGGGCGTGCTTGTTATAATTACATATGTGTGTTTTTACCTAATTCTAACATGGTATCAGAGCCGGCGTAACCTAGCCCGCGCGTCTGCTCGCCCGCTCGCCCGCCTGCGCCTGTCCGCCCGCTCGCCCGCTCCGCCGCTTACCCGCCGCTCGCCTCGCCTGCGCCTGCCCGCGCGCCCGCTTCTGTAGCAGCGCCCCCCCGCCTCCTCTCCTCTCTCCCGCCTCCTCTCTTTTCTCTCCTGTTTGCACCCGCCGGTCTTGATATGGATTAACCGGCGGGATTTTTTTCCTGCGACCTTCCAATGGTCCGATTGAGCCGAAATTCTGGGAATAGTTTCGCTTTCCTCTCCTTATTATCATACTTGATTCTTGGTGGTTTTTACCAGTTCGTCTTTCCGGAGATTCAGATCTACTTTTTCTCTCCGTTTTTTTACCGTCGTTCTTCTACTCCCGGAAGTTCAGATCTATGATGCCCTAAGGTTCCCCTTTTCCTTTGGACCGTTCTTCTTCGTTGGTGCCATGTCAGACGTTGATTCCGGTGCTTCCGGTGCCTCTGTGCCCCCCGCTGGATCTACCCGGGTTGGCTCCGATCACAGTTTCTCTCAGCTCACTACGATTCGTCTGGATGACACAAATTACCTATCTTGGTTCCGTTCTATTACTCTGGCCTTAAAGAGTCGGCGTCTCTTTGGCTATGTTAGTGGCGACACTCCTGCGCCTGCTCGCACCTCTGCTCCTTGGTCCCAATGGGACTCTGAAAACTCGCTGGTCATGTCTTGGCTCATCAATTCCATGCAGGAGTCCATTGTCCGGAATTACCTCTTCCTCGACACTGCTGCAGACATCTGGAAACGGGCTGAATCTACTTACTCCCGCAAAGGGAATGTGACACAAATCTACCATCTTCGCCGACAGCTGTTCCATCTTCGTCAGGGAGATCGTCCTCCTTCTGCCTACTATTTGGAGTTTACCAAACTCTACCAGGAGTATGACTATTTTGAGTCTCTTGCAATGGTCTGTGATGCTGATGCCCTCCTATTAAGGGCTCGTGAGGATCGCAACAGGGTGTTCGAATTTCTCCAGGGGCTTCACCGCGATTTCGACCAGATTACTGTGCAGGTTTTGGGGCGCGTTCCCATTCCCTCCTTGCCTGAGGTCTTTAGCATTATTCAGCAGGAGTTTGATCGTAGACAGTCCTGGAACATGACCACCACTCCTGAGGGTTCAGCTTTGGTTGCTCATCCTCCCACCACTGGTAGCAGGGCCTCTCGGGACTTCAAGCCTCGTGCCACGGATAAGGATCATCTCATGTGCGATTATTGTGGCAAGCCCCGTCATACCCGGGATACCTGTTACAGTCTGCACGGCTTCCCTCCAGGATTTTCTTCTCGGGGTTGGTCTTCTTCCCGTGGGGGGCGAGGTCGTGGACACACTTCTGGCCGTTCGCATCATTCTGCCCATCTGACTCAGATTCCTGAGAGCAGCCCTCCGGGTCTTCTTGGACCTCCTCCTGCAACTATGTCCTCTTTTTCTGCTGATGAGATGCAGACTCTTCGCCGCTTGATGCAAGACCATCTTACTGAGCCGGTTACTACTTCTTCCTCATCTGCCCTTGCCCATTCAGGTATCCCAGGTGCTCACTCTGCTACAATTTGCTCCTCTCCCCATTGGATTATTGACTCCGGAGCTACTGATCATATGACTGGATCGGCTTCAGGTTTTGTGTCTTATTCCCCTCTCTCTGGTCGAGATAAAATGAGTATTGCTGATGGATCCTTTTCCTCCATTGCTGGAAAAGGGTCCATACCTTGTTCATCTCTCACTTTATCTTCTGTCCTCCATGTTCCAAACTTCACCCGCAGTTTACTTTCTGTTAGTCAGTTGACTACTTCCCTTCAATGCTCAGTCACCTTTTTTCCTACTTATTGTGTTTTTCAGGATCTGAAGACGGGGAAGGCGATTGGGTCTGGTAGCTTGCAGGACGACTTGTATGTGTTTGACCCCTCCAACGGGTCCACCTCTCCGCACGCTCTTCATGCCACCCAGTCATCCCAGCTGCTCACTTGGCATCGTCGTCTTGACCATCCTTCTGTTTCCACTATGCATCGTCTTTTATCTACTTTTCCCTCTAGTTGTTTTAAAAATTTTGTGTGATGTATGTGACGTTGCAAAACATCATCGTCTCCCTGTTAATCATGTTTCTTTACCTAGTACTATTCCTTTTCATATTGTTCATACTGATGTGTGGGTGCCTTGCTCTATTGGCTCTATTTTTGGATGTCACTGGTTTATTTCCTTTATTGATTGTTTTTCTCGAATGACATGGGTTTATCTCATTAAACATAAGGGTGAAGCTTTTTCTATTTTTCAACGCTTCCATAAGATGGTATCTACTCAGTTTTCTGCATCCATAAAAATTTTACCCAGTGACAATGGTAAAGAGGATATCAACTCTTCCTTTGACCACTACCTTACCACTCATGGCATTATTCATCAAACTTCTTGTGCTCATTCCCCGTCACAGAATGGGGTAGCTGAGCGAAAGAACCGTCACTTGCTGGATGTTACCAGGTGCCTCTTGCTTACTATGCATCTCCCCAAGTTCTATTGGGGGGATGCTGTCCTTACCGCTGCTTATCTCATTAATCGTTTGCCCTCTCCTGTCCTTGGTAACCAAACTCCTCTCACCACCTTAGGAGTTTCTCCGACATCCTCTCTTCCTCCTCGCATATTTGGGAGTACGTGCTTTGTCCACATTCCCTCTCCTGGGAGGTCTAAACTCGACCCCCGCGCCCTCAAGTGTGTCTTCATTGGTTATTCCCCTACTCAAAAGGGGTATAAATGTTATCACCCTCCTACTCGTCGGACACTTGTATCTGCTGACGTTACTTTTCGTGATTCTACTCCTTATTATGTTACCTCACTTCAGGGGGAGCCTGCTGTTGAAGTGAGTTCTCCTACCTTCTCCCTTCCGATTCCTCCCTCTAGCGAGAATATCATACCAGTTATATCTCCGGTTGATCATCCAACTGTTTCTCCCGTTGCTCCTCCCGTTATCTCTTCTTCTCCGCCTACTCGTCCCTTACAGGTTTACACCCGACGGCGTAAAAGTCAGAACACAACGGCTAATCCCATGCTCCCAGACCCTATGCCAACTCTGTCAGAAGATCTCTCCCTCCATGAAGGTATCCGATTGAGTACTCAACACCCTATATCTCAATATGTTTCCTATGATACGCTGACTCCCTCTTATAAAGGGTTTGTGTCGTCCCTTGCTTCGGTCTTTATTCCATCTACCTGGCAGGAGGCACTTGAACATCCTGATTGGAAAAGGGCAATGGTAGAAGAAATGGCAGCTTTGGCGAAGAATAATACTTGGGACTTAACCACCCTTCCACATGGGAAAAAAACAGTTGGTTGCAAGTGGGTCTTTGCAGTCAAACAAAATTCCAAAGGCATAGTGGAACGTTGCAAGGCAAGATTAGTGGCGAGAGGGTATACTCAAACTCTTGGCATTGACTATCAAGAAACCTTTGCTCCTGTGGCAAAAATGAATTCTATTCGAGTCCTGCTGTCATGTGCTGCATGCAAGGGTTGGGATCTCATCCAATTGGATGTTAAAAATGCCTTCCTTCATGGCAATTTGGAAGAAGAAGTGTATATGTCCCTTCCACCCGGTTTTATCTCTCAGGGTTCAGATGGAAAAGTTTGCAAATTGAAGAAGGCTCTCTACGGCCTGAAGCAATCCCCAAGGGCGTGGTTTGGACGGTTCCATAGCGCTATGGTCTCCCTGGGGTACAAACAAAGTCATGTTGATCATACTCTGTTTATCAAAAAGAGGGCCAACATGGTAACAATTTTAATAGTCTATGCTAATGACATCATTATTACAGGGGATGACATTGATGAAGTAAAAGCCTTAAAGAAACACTTGGCACAAGAATTTGAGGTGAAAGATCTTGGCAAACTGAAGTATTTTCTGGGTATTGAAGTTGCCAGATCTAATAATGGCATTCTCATCTCTCAACGGAAGTACATTCTTGATCTTTTAGAACAAACGGGTCTGAGTGGGTGTAGACCTGCTGACACTCCCATGGAGGTTAACCACAATCTTGGAAGAAATGATGGCGATCTTATAGAAGATGTTAAAGGTTATCAAAGACTTGTAGAGAGATTGATCCACTTGTCTCATACTCGACCTGACATTGCTTACGCCGTTGGAGTTGTGAGTCAATACATGCACTCTCCGAGGGCCAGACATCTTGATGCTGCCCATCGGATCTTGAGATACTTGAAAACTTCACCTGGAAGAGGAATCCTTTTCACCTCCAATTCTGACCTGAAGATCGAAGTTTATACTGATGCTGACTGGGCAGGAAGTGTTGAAGATAGACGATCCACGTCTGGGTATTGTTCATTTATTGGGGGGAATCTTGTCACTTGGAGAAGCAAGAAGCAACAAGTCGTCTCCAGGTCTAGTGCTGAAGCAGAATTTCGTGCCATGACACATGACATTTGTGAAGGACTCTGGCTGCGCTCCCTCATGAGTGATCTGAGGTTGAGTGAAACTGCTCCTATTCGGTTGTATTGCGACAACAAGGCTGCCATTAGCATTGCCCACAATCCTGTTCAGCATGATCACACAAAACACATTGAGGTGGACAGACATTTCATTAAGGAACACATTGAGAAGAAGATCATATGTATTCCCTTTGTTCCCTTAGAGGGCCAACTTGCAGATATTCTTACAAAGAGTCTTGGGGCAAATCTTCACTATGACTTGATTGACAAGTTGGGCATGAGAAATATAACATGCCCAACTTGAGGGGGAGTGTTAGAAGTTATGTTGAGTATTATTTTTTTTGGTGTGCTTTTAGCCTTGTATTCTCCCCTCACTATATAAGAGGGGGTGCTTGTTATAATTACATATGTGTGTTTTTACCTAATTCTAACAGATTTTAACTCTCTCTCTTTATTCTCTCTCTCTCTCTCCCGTCCGCCGAGCCCTAATCCTGCAGCAAGCTGCGAACCTCGCCGACGCCGATCGAAGACCCGCTCGCCTCCATCGCCATCATAGATCGCCTGACCTCCACGAAGGCCTCCTCCTCCGCCATCGAGGACTTCCCTCCTCTTCCCGGTGCACACGTTCCCAATCACGGGCTTGTAACAGTATGACATTCAGATTTTCTTCATTTTTTCAATAATTATAGCTCACATCATTTATTAAATGAAGCTAAGTTTATCTATTGCAAAACTGTATCATATTTTATATAGTTGTAGATAAGTATGTAATCGGTTGAATCCCACTAATTTCCATTCAACGTTTTTGTTTCACATGTTTTTTAGCATACTCGGGTATATCTGATAGTATCTGAGAGTATCCGAGACTTTGTTTATTTAAAATTTTGAGAGTTTCTGGGACTGATTTCCGAGAATTGTTCGAGGGAGGTGTTGCTAAAAAACTATGGTTCAGGGGAGGTGTTGCATCACATACTAGGGAAAATACTCATTGTTTTTAGAATACTCGGGTATTTATACCTCACATATTGGTGGATGATGGGATTATCTGCGTCAACTATAAATAGAAGCCAATATAAAATAGACTTGCATGTTATCAAAGAAGCACTAGTAAGGTAAGATGAAATTTATGTACGAGAAGGCAACAGGGACCGACTATGACGTAATGGTGTATGGGGATGCAGGCAATCATGCAATCAATTACTAGAGCTAGCACTTATCCTAGTAATTATGGGATGCAACTATGTGATTCATCCTACATCAATATCTGGCACCAGTTGTATTAAATAAATAGGCTTAAAACTTAAAAAATAATGATAATTGATGCAAATATTTCAATTCAAAGTTACAAGTAAGAATTATGAATTAATGAGATCACAATAAAGTTAAACACAAAGTTAATAGATATTACACATCTGATGAAAGAAAGAGAAGCAATAAAATTGAATATTACTTAATAATGCAAGAATACTTGTGCAATATAAAGAACATGAAAAACAACTATAGAATTCACCTTATAAGTGGAATGGAGGTGGGATGAGGACCAGGTTTTATAATAAGGTGGATGGTGATAGAGGAAAAGTTGATTTCGCCTGTTCACGGAGAGAATGATTCGGGGGAGGTATTGGGTGATGATCGTGAAGGTGTGCAGATCAAAAGGGTTGTAGCGGGCTAGCTCCGCTAGATTGTATAGGCGGCAAATTGGATGGAGGGTAAGAGATGGGATGGAGGCTTAGTAGAGGGTTCAAAATATATGTACTGCATTAGGTAGCTAGTTGGGCACTCTACAAGCTATGGGGGCATAAAGGAATTAGACTGCTTGGGTTATGGTGGCGGATGGTGACGCTGCGAGGTGAGGCATCAAGAGCTGTTAAAGTTAGCCAGGGTGGCAAAGATGAACACTATTAAAGTTTTGTTATCTTGTGCTTCCTGCAAAGGTTGGAATTTTTGGCAACTTGATGTGAAGAACGCGTTCCACCATGGGGATTTGGATGAGGAGGTTTACATGTTTATTTCACCAGGTCTCACTCCTAGAGGTGCAGAGGGGAAAGTCTGTAGATTAAAAAAGTTCTATATGTGCTGAAACAGTCCCCAAGAGCTTGGTTTGGGAGGTTCCACAAAGCTATGATGTCATTTGGATATCTTTAGAGTAATGCTGATCACGCAATGTTCATCAAACATAGGACTGGGAAGCTCACCGTTCTCATTGTATATGTTGATGATATAGTCATAACAGGGGATGATGTCAAAGAAATGCAGAATCTAAACAGAAATTAGCCAGAGAGTTGAGGTCAAGGACCTGGGAAAACTCAGGTATTTCGTGGGTATTGAGGTCGCAAGGTCCAAGCAAGGAATCTTCATTTCTCAGAGAAAATATACTCTGGATCTCCTTGAGAATGTGAGGATGAGTGGATGTAGACCAGGTGGCACCCTGATTGAAGAAAATCACCGATTGGGGCGCAATGATGGAGAGGTGATTGAAGACATCTCTGAGTTTCAGAGATTAGTGGGGAGGCTAATCTACTTATCCCACACTCACCCAGATATTACTTATGTGGTGAGTGTTATCAGCCAGTTCGTGCATGCTCCAAAGACATGTCAAGTGGATGTAGCTCACAGAATTCTTAGGTACCTCAAATCCTCACCAGGAAGGGGTATCCTGCTTGCTCCGAAGTCAGGTCTAAATATTGAATTTTATATTGATGCTGATTGAGTCATGTTTGTTGAGAATCGGCGATCAACTTCAGTATATTGTTCCCTTGTTGGGGGCAATCTTGTTACTTGGAGGAGCAAGAAACAACAAGTTGTGGCAGGATCCAGCGCAGAAGCCGAGTTTAGAGCTATAATTTACAGGGTTTGTGAGGGCTTATGGATACGCTCATTGATGAGTGACCTAGGTCTTGTTGAAGCAGGATCCATCCAACTGTATTGTAACAATAAGTCAGCTATTAGTATCGCCTATAATCCCGTTCAACATGACCGCATTAAACACATTGAAGTAGTTCGACACTTCATCAAGGAGAACATTGAGAGAGGAATTGCGTGTACTCCCTTTGTGCCCTCTGACCAATGTTGCAGATGTCGAATGTCGGGGACACGTCAGTTTGAGTTTTCATGTCGTTTTTTATATATTAGGGGATATTTCATATATCGGATTTTAATATTTAATTAATTATATATGTAATTGTTAGAGTTATTATCGTTTGAGTATTTTAGTATTATTGAGATTAGTCCCACATCCTTAGTTTTGAGTTGTTGTGTTTATGTAAGTCCTATATATTTCCCCTATTTGGATGAATACAATTGTACTTTCCATTTCATTCCTTATTTCTAACATGGTATAAGAGGGATGATCCGTGTAACCTAATTTTTTTCCCTGTGATTCCATTTCCGCCGCTACTCTTCCCCCCGACCCGCGCTTCCATTTTCCGCGAGCTGCTAGGGCTCACGCCCGCCGCTCCCGCTTCTGTCGATGGAGTCGATTTCTCATCCCGTCGACAGGAGCGGCTTTGATTCCACCATCGCTGCCAGCGACATCTCTGCTTCTCCCGACGGCTTCGTCGTCTACTCCCGACGGCTTTGCTTCCGTCGTCATCTTCTCCCGACGGCTTTGCTTCCGTCGTCGTCTTCTCCCGACGGCTTTGCTTTCGTCGTCGTCTTCTCTCAACGGCTCTGCTTCTTCGTTGTTTTCTAGGGCATTGTCTTCTTGTCCTCCGACGGTGCTACTGCTCCTTCTCCGACAGCTTCCTCTCCGTCCTGGATGCCCTCTGCTGCTGCTCTTTTTCTCCGGCTGTCTTCTTCTCCTCCGACGGTGCTACTGCTCCTTCTCCGACCGCTCTGCGTGCCGCTGCTGCTCGGCCGTCTAATTCCTTCTTTCTTCTTCAGATCCAGTCCGGTCCGACAGCTCTCTATATCGTGCTGCTGCATCTTCTTCCACGACGCCGGCAGGCCTATGCCGCTGTTGCTCTGCAACTTCTTCTTCTCCGGCAACTGCCCCTTCTCCGGCCCGACCTTCTTCTAGCCGGTTGCGCCTCTTGCCGCTGCTGCTTTTCGGCCCAGCAACCCTCTTGTTGCTGCTGCTCTTCGTGCGTTGCTGCTCTTCGTGCGCTGATGCTGGCTCTTCTCCGACCCGACCTTCTACTTGCTGGGTGCCTCTCCCGACTGCTGCTCCTCTGGCCCGGCAGCCCTCTTGCCATTGCTGCTTTACCTGCGCCGGCGCTGCTTCTTCTCCGGCCCGAGTGACTCCTGCCTTAGTTTTTTTGTATGTTGCTGCCTTTTAGTTTCCATTTCATTCCTTATTTCTAACAATAATTAATTATTATTTTTTAATTTTTATACATGTCACAGTACTACCTATTTTACAACATATTAAACTTTTAAATATTAAAAGCTATATGTAACATTTAACACACACTTTAAAGATAAAAAATCGTAAAACTAGTGATTTTAAGAAACTTACAACTATATATTATTTTTGTGAGATCAAAATTCCAAAAATTAAATTTCAAACATAGCTCATTCTTCATCACTTAAAGACTCATCTATAGTCGGTAGAGTAGATAAAATATGATATTCATTTGATGAATCCTCTAGATCTCCCTCGTCCACCTCAGATGCTTTTCTCTTCCCACTTCTTTGTTAACTAATTGCCACTTTTTTGCATGTAGCTAGTCTTGAAGGCCTCCTTTCATTATGATCAGCGCCGATTATATTGCCAATTTGCGCTCATGTCAGTCTCTCTCCAGGAAAGAGTTCATCATCACCATCTTCATTTTCATCCTCCTCAGGATTAACATTCACCATCCACTCTTGTACCATTCCAGAATCAACATTCTTAGCTGACAATGGACTCGAGATGTCTCTGAATATTTTGACTTCAGTAAAACATTGAATTTTACAAATATTAAATCGTTCAATCTTTTGCTATCGAGTTTATTCCTCTTTTTAGAATGTATCTACAAATTTTTTAAAAAAAGTTAAATGTCACGACCCGTCGGATAACATTTATCAGAGTGCGCTACGGGCGGGTCGTGATGCCGCAGTCGTGGACAAAAGTAACTTAAATGTCTGCTAGACAGGAGCTAGAAATATGATATTAGAACTAAAATAGTTATTTTGGAAAAAAAGAAGTTTAGTTGTTTATATATATGTATGCGGAAGCATTTTAAACATGTAAATGAATGGTTGATGTGTATGCATTTTAAACAATACAATCAAAGTCCCACACAGTGCTGAAGAAAAATATAAATGTAATAGACCGCAGTAGTAAAATGTCATAAATAAAATGATCTGGTATAACAATGAAAATCCTAGCAGTTGTCCACGATACAAAAGAAAATGGCTGACAATAAGTAGTACATGATAACAGATCTGACGGTAAAAGAAATCAAATACATAGAACCTGATGTAACAACTACAAAAGAGTAAACCTCCGAGCAAACGGTAGCTGAATGAAGAGCAGCTCAGGGAGCAGGCGGCGCTGCCACGAACCCTAAAGTAAAATCCAAACAGAAGGAAAATGCCTCAGAACATGAAAACTAAAAGTAAACATAATAACATTCTGATGTCTATAGAGAGATTTCTTGAGATGCTAGACAAAAGACTTCCTCATGATTTCATTACCGAGAGGTTGTTGTATATAGACAGTCACTATTGGATTATTATTAAGGAATACATTTTTGATATTAAGTTGATGCAATTACCAATGACGATGGACGACCAAAAAGATCAATACTCATACAACTTGACGATTGGAGAGAACAATCAAGTCATGTTGAGTGAAACTGCAAGCCACAAGACGGGCTTTAAGGTGCTCAACCATCCCATCAGAAGTCAGGACGATGCTTCATGGTAAAGATCTATTTACATCCCACAGAGATTGATTAGGAGGAAGGGAGACAATTTTCCAAGTTTGATTGGCTTAATGGGCAACCATTTTCTCATCCATCATGGCCCACCACCCCGAATGTTGGAGAGCTTCTTGCATAGAAGAGTGAGTGGAAATAAACAATAAGGAAGTTCCAAACCTATGAAGGTCAGGAGATAAGCGGTGAAATGATACATAATGAGAGAGGACGAGGGGGACGACATCCTGGGTAGATGTCGCAGTCAGATGATCGGGTCGGGGAGCTTCATCAAGAGAGGGAAATTGTTTCAGGAAATCATATCGAGGACGATGGTGCGTGTACACTTGGAGAGGAGGATGTGTGGTTGGTAACACTGGAGGTGGTGTTGGGAGCAGAGGAGGTAGTGTGTGGTTGATATGGACGTTAGAATATGAGATAACAGTGGAGAGGCACCTTGAATTGTTGAGGTGTAAAATGGTTGATCCTCGAGGAATGTGACATCAGTGTATGCGATCGTTTTCTTATTAGTGGGAGAGTTCAACAAATAACCCTTCTGGTTGTAAGAGTACTCAACAAAGATATATTTTGTACCACGAGGGGCCAACTTGTCCATAAGAGGGCCAAGATGATGGGCAAAGTAGACACACATGAAACACGAAGAAGCAGTGAGAAAGGAGGTGTGGTGGGCAACATGATGGAGAAGGTAGTTGCACAGTTTAAAATGGTTGATGACATGTGATTAATTAAATAACACGCAGTGGTAAATCTCATAGTTTGATTAAAAAAACCTAGTGGTGTATGAGACCGGGAAGAAACTTCTAAAAAACAGCAAAGTTAATTGAACCATTTTAAAATGGTTCGGTCCTTGCGGTTTCCCTTCTTCTAACCGCCCGGCCCGTATTCCTCTTCTGTCCGCATTTCCTCTGCGGCTTCTCCATTTCTAACCGCAACCTGGCTTTGATACCATGTTGAATGAGCTCAAAACTTGTATGTATTGCTTGTGTGCCAAAATACAAGAAGAGAATACAAATATATAGGAGAAAAGGAGAGAAGAAATCCTATACAATGGTGTGAGACTAATAGGAGAAGAAGGAAATAAACAAAGAAAAAGAGCCCAATAATGGGCCATTTACATGGGCTTTTCTAACATCATCAATAAATAGTTGATTGTTTCTTTAGCAACGGAATTCTTTTATGAGTTACTATAAACAAAAAAAGCAGAAAGTTGGCATATGGCAGTCTTACCTGATAACTTATATTGACAATGGAACATGTGAGGGCAACATCAAAGACTTCTGTGTTGGTTAGTTAATGGGAGATATTTGCGCCGTCTACTTTCTCCATTTTCTTAAAGTGTAGAAAGTTAATCAACTGAATACTTGACTCATTGTGCAAGTTTACGTACACCACTTTGTTCAGTGGTTCTGACTTATGAAATACAAGCAATCGTGCAAGAAATTCTCCGTGCTTTGGCTCGACAACACACCCGTTGTTTGACATTTCCATAAAATTTTGGCTCGCCAATTATAAAACTTGAAGGGATAGGGCATACTTTGTAAAATAAAATGAAAATACAAATTAAACTTGTTATAAACGTTGTAATAATGAAAGAGTAAAAATAGAATGATAAATGTTTCACAAAGACAATAGTCTTTTCTTCTAGAATCTGAATCCATTTTAGATGTTTTTATTGTGTACATTGGCTTTTCTTATAGGTTGTTGGTCTTGATTTTGCACTTGAGTTCCGTAAGATGTTGTCTGGACTTCCAGATATGGAGCGCTTGCTTGCACGCCATTTTGCCAGTTGGTATTTTTCTATCCTGTAACCAAGTAAAAGGTTTTCCTGAATGTTTTTGCTGTAAACTTAGTCCGAGCTATATGGTTTATTCCTTATCATATATATATATTGCACGTAAGTTCAATTAACTTTGCTGTTTTTTTAGAAGTTTCTTCCCGGTCTCATACACCACTATGTTTTTTTAATCAAACTATGAGATTTACCACTCAAATATTATGGTGCATAGGGACAAGGATGGGATACGATACAAATTCAGGATCTGCTAGGATACACAATAATTTTTTGAATATTTAATTATGTAAAGATAAATACAAATTAATATGGGGACATGCATGTGTTAGGGTCCCGCCTCGGTCGCGTAGTTCGACCGTATCTACTCTATTTTATATTTTTATTTCGCGCTTGTTTAATCCTCCGTGTCTAAGCCCAACGAGAGAGCGTTTTGGTGTTGCTACTTAAGACCCAGATGGGGAACTATGATGCTAAGCAAGCTAGAAGAAGTATTTTATTTTTATGATTTTGTTAGAAGTTATGTTGAGTTTTATTTTTTTTGGTGTGCTTTTAGCCTTGTATTCTCCCCTCACTATATAAGAGGGCGTGCTTGTTATAATTACATATGTGTGTTTTTACCTAATTCTAACATGGTATCAGAGCCGGCGTAACCTAGCCCGCGCGTCTGCTCGCCCGCTCGCCCGCCTGCGCCTGTCCGCCCGCTCGCCCGCTCCGCCGCTTACCCGCCGCTCGCCTCGCCTGCGCCTGCCCGCGCGCCCGCTTCTGTAGCAGCGCCCCCCCGCCTCCTCTCCTCTCTCCCGCCTCCTCTCTTTTCTCTCCTGTTTGCACCCGCCGGTCTTGATATGGATTAACCGGCGGGATTTTTTTCCTGCGACCTTCCAATGGTCCGATTGAGCCGAAATTCTGGGAATAGTTTCGCTTTCCTCTCCTTATTATCATACTTGATTCTTGGTGGTTTTTACCGGTTCGTCTTTCCGGAGATTCAGATCTACTTTTTCTCTCCGTTTTTTTACCGTCGTTCTTCTACTCCCGGAAGTTCAGATCTATGATGCCCTAAGGTTCCCCTTTTCCTTTGGACCGTTCTTCTTCGTTGGTGCCATGTCAGACGTTGATTCCGGTGCTTCCGGTGCCTCTGTGCCCCCCGCTGGATCTACCCGGGTTGGCTCCGATCACAGTTTCTCTCAGCTCACTACGATTCGTCTGGATGACACAAATTACCTATCTTGGTTCCGTTCTATTACTCTGGCCTTAAAGAGTCGGCGTCTCTTTGGCTATGTTAGTGGCGACACTCCTGCGCCTGCTCGCACCTCTGCTCCTTGGTCCCAATGGGACTCTGAAAACTCGCTGGTCATGTCTTGGCTCATCAATTCCATGCAGGAGTCCATTGTCCGGAATTACCTCTTCCTCGACACTGCTGCAGACATCTGGAAACGGGCTGAATCTACTTACTCCCGCAAAGGGAATGTGACACAAATCTACCATCTTCGCCGACAGCTGTTCCATCTTCGTCAGGGAGATCGTCCTCCTTCTGCCTACTATTTGGAGTTTACCAAACTCTACCAGGAGTATGACTATTTTGAGTCTCTTGCAATGGTCTGTGATGCTGATGCCCTCCTATTAAGGGCTCGTGAGGATCGCAACAGGGTGTTCGAATTTCTCCAGGGGCTTCACCGCGATTTCGACCAGATTACTGTGCAGGTTTTGGGGCGCGTTCCCATTCCCTCCTTGCCTGAGGTCTTTAGCATTATTCAGCAGGAGTTTGATCGTAGACAGTCCTGGAACATGACCACCACTCCTGAGGGTTCAGCTTTGGTTGCTCATCCTCCCACCACTGGTAGCAGGGCCTCTCGGGACTTCAAGCCTCGTGCCACGGATAAGGATCATCTCATGTGCGATTATTGTGGCAAGCCCCGTCATACCCGGGATACCTGTTACAGTCTGCACGGCTTCCCTCCAGGATTTTCTTCTCGGGGTTGGTCTTCTTCCCGTGGGGGGCGAGGTCGTGGACACACTTCTGGCCGTTCGCATCATTCTGCCCATCTGACTCAGATTCCTGAGAGCAGCCCTCCGGGTCTTCTTGGACCTCCTCCTGCAACTATGTCCTCTTTTTCTGCTGATGAGATGCAGACTCTTCGCCGCTTGATGCAAGACCATCTTACTGAGCCGGTTACTACTTCTTCCTCATCTGCCCTTGCCCATTCAGGTATCCCAGGTGCTCACTCTGCTACAATTTGCTCCTCTCCCCATTGGATTATTGACTCCGGAGCTACTGATCATATGACTGGATCGGCTTCAGGTTTTGTGTCTTATTCCCCTCTCTCTGGTCGAGATAAAATGAGTATTGCTGATGGATCCTTTTCCTCCATTGCTGGAAAAGGGTCCATACCTTGTTCATCTCTCACTTTATCTTCTGTCCTCCATGTTCCAAACTTCACCCGCAGTTTACTTTCTGTTAGTCAGTTGACTACTTCCCTTCAATGCTCAGTCACCTTTTTTCCTACTTATTGTGTTTTTCAGGATCTGAAGACGGGGAAGGCGATTGGGTCTGGTAGCTTGCAGGACGACTTGTATGTGTTTGACCCCTCCAACGGGTCCACCTCTCCGCACGCTCTTCATGCCACCCAGTCATCCCAGCTGCTCACTTGGCATCGTCGTCTTGACCATCCTTCTGTTTCCACTATGCATCGTCTTTTATCTACTTTTCCCTCTAGTTGTTTTAAAAATTTTGTGTGATGTATGTGACGTTGCAAAACATCATCGTCTCCCTGTTAATCATGTTTCTTTACCTAGTACTATTCCTTTTCATATTGTTCATACTGATGTGTGGGTGCCTTGCTCTATTGGCTCTATTTTTGGATGTCACTGGTTTATTTCCTTTATTGATTGTTTTTCTCGAATGACATGGGTTTATCTCATTAAACATAAGGGTGAAGCTTTTTCTATTTTTCAACGCTTCCATAAGATGGTATCTACTCAGTTTTCTGCATCCATAAAAATTTTACCCAGTGACAATGGTAAAGAGGATATCAACTCTTCCTTTGACCACTACCTTACCACTCATGGCATTATTCATCAAACTTCTTGTGCTCATTCCCCGTCACAGAATGGGGTAGCTGAGCGAAAGAACCGTCACTTGCTGGATGTTACCAGGTGCCTCTTGCTTACTATGCATCTCCCCAAGTTCTATTGGGGGGATGCTGTCCTTACCGCTGCTTATCTCATTAATCGTTTGCCCTCTCCTGTCCTTGGTAACCAAACTCCTCTCACCACCTTAGGAGTTTCTCCGACATCCTCTCTTCCTCCTCGCATATTTGGGAGTACGTGCTTTGTCCACATTCCCTCTCCTGGGAGGTCTAAACTCGACCCCCGCGCCCTCAAGTGTGTCTTCATTGGTTATTCCCCTACTCAAAAGGGGTATAAATGTTATCACCCTCCTACTCGTCGGACACTTGTATCTGCTGACGTTACTTTTCGTGATTCTACTCCTTATTATGTTACCTCACTTCAGGGGGAGCCTGCTGTTGAAGTGAGTTCTCCTACCTTCTCCCTTCCGATTCCTCCCTCTAGCGAGAATATCATACCAGTTATATCTCCGGTTGATCATCCAACTGTTTCTCCCGTTGCTCCTCCCGTTATCTCTTCTTCTCCGCCTACTCGTCCCTTACAGGTTTACACCCGACGGCGTAAAAGTCAGAACACAACGGCTAATCCCATGCTCCCAGACCCTATGCCAACTCTGTCAGAAGATCTCTCCCTCCATGAAGGTATCCGATTGAGTACTCAACACCCTATATCTCAATATGTTTCCTATGATACGCTGACTCCCTCTTATAAAGGGTTTGTGTCGTCCCTTGCTTCGGTCTTTATTCCATCTACCTGGCAGGAGGCACTTGAACATCCTGATTGGAAAAGGGCAATGGTAGAAGAAATGGCAGCTTTGGCGAAGAATAATACTTGGGACTTAACCACCCTTCCACATGGGAAAAAAACAGTTGGTTGCAAGTGGGTCTTTGCAGTCAAACAAAATTCCAAAGGCATAGTGGAACGTTGCAAGGCAAGATTAGTGGCGAGAGGGTATACTCAAACTCTTGGCATTGACTATCAAGAAACCTTTGCTCCTGTGGCAAAAATGAATTCTATTCGAGTCCTGCTGTCATGTGCTGCATGCAAGGGTTGGGATCTCATCCAATTGGATGTTAAAAATGCCTTCCTTCATGGCAATTTGGAAGAAGAAGTGTATATGTCCCTTCCACCCGGTTTTATCTCTCAGGGTTCAGATGGAAAAGTTTGCAAATTGAAGAAGGCTCTCTACGGCCTGAAGCAATCCCCAAGGGCGTGGTTTGGACGGTTCCATAGCGCTATGGTCTCCCTGGGGTACAAACAAAGTCATGTTGATCATACTCTGTTTATCAAAAAGAGGGCCAACATGGTAACAATTTTAATAGTCTATGCTAATGACATCATTATTACAGGGGATGACATTGATGAAGTAAAAGCCTTAAAGAAACACTTGGCACAAGAATTTGAGGTGAAAGATCTTGGCAAACTGAAGTATTTTCTGGGTATTGAAGTTGCCAGATCTAATAATGGCATTCTCATCTCTCAACGGAAGTACATTCTTGATCTTTTAGAACAAACGGGTCTGAGTGGGTGTAGACCTGCTGACACTCCCATGGAGGTTAACCACAATCTTGGAAGAAATGATGGCGATCTTATAGAAGATGTTAAAGGTTATCAAAGACTTGTAGAGAGATTGATCCACTTGTCTCATACTCGACCTGACATTGCTTACGCCGTTGGAGTTGTGAGTCAATACATGCACTCTCCGAGGGCCAGACATCTTGATGCTGCCCATCGGATCTTGAGATACTTGAAAACTTCACCTGGAAGAGGAATCCTTTTCACCTCCAATTCTGACCTGAAGATCGAAGTTTATACTGATGCTGACTGGGCAGGAAGTGTTGAAGATAGACGATCCACGTCTGGGTATTGTTCATTTATTGGGGGGAATCTTGTCACTTGGAGAAGCAAGAAGCAACAAGTCGTCTCCAGGTCTAGTGCTGAAGCAGAATTTCGTGCCATGACACATGACATTTGTGAAGGACTCTGGCTGCGCTCCCTCATGAGTGATCTGAGGTTGAGTGAAACTGCTCCTATTCGGTTGTATTGCGACAACAAGGCTGCCATTAGCATTGCCCACAATCCTGTTCAGCATGATCACACAAAACACATTGAGGTGGACAGACATTTCATTAAGGAACACATTGAGAAGAAGATCATATGTATTCCCTTTGTTCCCTTAGAGGGCCAACTTGCAGATATTCTTACAAAGAGTCTTGGGGCAAATCTTCACTATGACTTGATTGACAAGTTGGGCATGAGAAATATAACATGCCCAACTTGAGGGGGAGTGTTAGAAGTTATGTTGAGTATTATTTTTTTTGGTGTGCTTTTAGCCTTGTATTCTCCCCTCACTATATAAGAGGGGGTGCTTGTTATAATTACATATGTGTGTTTTTACCTAATTCTAACAGATTTTAACTCTCTCTCTTTATTCTCTCTCTCTCTCTCCCGTCCGCCGAGCCCTAATCCTGCAGCAAGCTGCGAACCTCGCCGACGCCGATCGAAGACCCGCTCGCCTCCATCGCCATCATAGATCGCCTGACCTCCACGAAGGCCTCCTCCTCCGCCATCGAGGACTTCCCTCCTCTTCCCGGTGCACACGTTCCCAATCACGGGCTTGTAACAGTATGACATTCAGATTTTCTTCATTTTTTCAATAATTATAGCTCACATCATTTATTAAATGAAGCTAAGTTTATCTATTGCAAAACTGTATCATATTTTATATAGTTGTAGATAAGTATGTAATCGGTTGAATCCCACTAATTTCCATTCAACGTTTTTGTTTCACATGTTTTTTAGCATACTCGGGTATATCTGATAGTATCTGAGAGTATCCGAGACTTTGTTTATTTAAAATTTTGAGAGTTTCTGGGACTGATTTCCGAGAATTGTTCGAGGGAGGTGTTGCTAAAAAACTATGGTTCAGGGGAGGTGTTGCATCACATACTAGGGAAAATACTCATTGTTTTTAGAATACTCGGGTATTTATACCTCACATATTGGTGGATGATGGGATTATCTGCGTCAACTATAAATAGAAGCCAATATAAAATAGACTTGCATGTTATCAAAGAAGCACTAGTAAGGTAAGATGAAATTTATGTACGAGAAGGCAACAGGGACCGACTATGACGTAATGGTGTATGGGGATGCAGGCAATCATGCAATCAATTACTAGAGCTAGCACTTATCCTAGTAATTATGGGATGCAACTATGTGATTCATCCTACATCAATATCTGGCACCAGTTGTATTAAATAAATAGGCTTAAAACTTAAAAAATAATGATAATTGATGCAAATATTTCAATTCAAAGTTACAAGTAAGAATTATGAATTAATGAGATCACAATAAAGTTAAACACAAAGTTAATAGATATTACACATCTGATGAAAGAAAGAGAAGCAATAAAATTGAATATTACTTAATAATGCAAGAATACTTGTGCAATATAAAGAACATGAAAAACAACTATAGAATTCACCTTATAAGTGGAATGGAGGTGGGATGAGGACCAGGTTTTATAATAAGGTGGATGGTGATAGAGGAAAAGTTGATTTCGCCTGTTCACGGAGAGAATGATTCGGGGGAGGTATTGGGTGATGATCGTGAAGGTGTGCAGATCAAAAGGGTTGTAGCGGGCTAGCTCCGCTAGATTGTATAGGCGGCAAATTGGATGGAGGGTAAGAGATGGGATGGAGGCTTAGTAGAGGGTTCAAAATATATGTACTGCATTAGGTAGCTAGTTGGGCACTCTACAAGCTATGGGGGCATAAAGGAATTAGACTGCTTGGGTTATGGTGGCGGATGGTGACGCTGCGAGGTGAGGCATCAAGAGCTGTTAAAGTTAGCCAGGGTGGCAAAGATGAACACTATTAAAGTTTTGTTATCTTGTGCTTCCTGCAAAGGTTGGAATTTTTGGCAACTTGATGTGAAGAACGCGTTCCACCATGGGGATTTGGATGAGGAGGTTTACATGTTTATTTCACCAGGTCTCACTCCTAGAGGTGCAGAGGGGAAAGTCTGTAGATTAAAAAAGTTCTATATGTGCTGAAACAGTCCCCAAGAGCTTGGTTTGGGAGGTTCCACAAAGCTATGATGTCATTTGGATATCTTTAGAGTAATGCTGATCACGCAATGTTCATCAAACATAGGACTGGGAAGCTCACCGTTCTCATTGTATATGTTGATGATATAGTCATAACAGGGGATGATGTCAAAGAAATGCAGAATCTAAACAGAAATTAGCCAGAGAGTTGAGGTCAAGGACCTGGGAAAACTCAGGTATTTCGTGGGTATTGAGGTCGCAAGGTCCAAGCAAGGAATCTTCATTTCTCAGAGAAAATATACTCTGGATCTCCTTGAGAATGTGAGGATGAGTGGATGTAGACCAGGTGGCACCCTGATTGAAGAAAATCACCGATTGGGGCGCAATGATGGAGAGGTGATTGAAGACATCTCTGAGTTTCAGAGATTAGTGGGGAGGCTAATCTACTTATCCCACACTCACCCAGATATTACTTATGTGGTGAGTGTTATCAGCCAGTTCGTGCATGCTCCAAAGACATGTCAAGTGGATGTAGCTCACAGAATTCTTAGGTACCTCAAATCCTCACCAGGAAGGGGTATCCTGCTTGCTCCGAAGTCAGGTCTAAATATTGAATTTTATATTGATGCTGATTGAGTCATGTTTGTTGAGAATCGGCGATCAACTTCAGTATATTGTTCCCTTGTTGGGGGCAATCTTGTTACTTGGAGGAGCAAGAAACAACAAGTTGTGGCAGGATCCAGCGCAGAAGCCGAGTTTAGAGCTATAATTTACAGGGTTTGTGAGGGCTTATGGATACGCTCATTGATGAGTGACCTAGGTCTTGTTGAAGCAGGATCCATCCAACTGTATTGTAACAATAAGTCAGCTATTAGTATCGCCTACAATCCCGTTCAACATGACCGCATTAAACACATTGAAGTAGTTCGACACTTCATCAAGGAGAACATTGAGAGAGGAATTGCGTGTACTCCCTTCGTGCCCTCTGACCAATGTTGCAGATGTCGAATGTCGGGGACACGTCAGTTTGAGTTTTCATGTCGTTTTTTATATATTAGGGGATATTTCATATATCGGATTTTAATATTTAATTAATTATATATGTAATTGTTAGAGTTATTATCGTTTGAGTATTTTAGTATTATTGAGATTAGTCCCACATCCTTAGTTTTGAGTTGTTGTGTTTATGTAAGTCCTATATATTTCCCCTATTTGGATGAATACAATTGTACTTTCCATTTCATTCCTTATTTCTAACATGGTATAAGAGGGATGATCCGTGTAACCTAATTTTTTTCCCTGTGATTCCATTTCCGCCGCTACTCTTCCCCCGACCCGCGCTTCCATTTTCCGCGAGCTGCTAGGGCTCACGCCCGCCGCTCCCGCTTCTGTCGATGGAGTCGATTTCTCATCCCGTCGACAGGAGCGGCTTTGATTCCACCATCGCTGCCAGCGACATCTCTGCTTCTCCCGACGGCTTCGTCGTCTACTCCCGACGGCTTTGCTTCCGTCGTCATCTTCTCCCGACGGCTTTGCTTCCGTCGTCGTCTTCTCCCGACGGCTTTGCTTTTGTCGTCGTCTTCTCTCAACGGCTCTGCTTCTTCGTTGTTTTCTAGGGCATTGTCTTCTTGTCCTCCGACGGTGCTACTGCTCCTTCTCCGACAGCTTCCTCTCCGTCCTGGATGCCCTCTGCTGCTGCTCTTTTTCTCCGGCTGTCTTCTTCTCCTCCGACGGTGCTACTGCTCCTTCTCCGACCGCTCTGCGTGCCGCTGCTGCTCGGCCGTCTAATTCCTTCTTTCTTCTTCAGATCCAGTCCGGTCCGACAGCTCTCTATATCGTGCTGCTGCATCTTCTTCCACGACGCCGGCAGGCCTATGCCGCTGTTGCTCTGCAACTTCTTCTTCTCCGGCAACTGCCCCTTCTCCGGCCCGACCTTCTTCTAGCCGGTTGCGCCTCTTGCCGCTGCTGCTTTTCGGCCCAGCAACCCTCTTGTTGCTGCTGCTCTTCGTGCGCTGCTGCTCTTCGTGCGCTGATGCTGGCTCTTCTCCGACCCGACCTTCTACTTGCTGGGTGCCTCTCCCGACTGCTGCTCCTCTGGCCCGGCAGCCCTCTTGCCATTGCTGCTTTACCTGCGCCGGCGCTGCTTCTTCTCCGGCCCGAGTGACTCCTGCCTTAGTTTTTTTGTATGTTGCTGCCTTTTAGTTTCCATTTCATTCCTTATTTCTAACAATAATTAATTATTATTTTTTAATTTTTATACATGTCACAGTACTACCTATTTTACAACATATTAAACTTTTAAATATTAAAAGCTATATGTAACATTTAACACACACTTTAAAGATAAAAAATCGTAAAACTAGTGATTTTAAGAAACTTACAACTATATATTATTTTTGTGAGATCAAAATTCC
Source organism: Platanthera zijinensis (assembly GCA_039513925.1). Lineage (NCBI taxonomy): Eukaryota > Viridiplantae > Streptophyta > Magnoliopsida > Asparagales > Orchidaceae > Platanthera > Platanthera zijinensis. The sequence goes on along the minus strand of CM077081.1, from coordinate 16,125,929 downwards.
AAAAATTAAATTTCAAACATAGCTCATTCTTCATCACTTAAAGACTCATCTATAGTCGGTAGAGTAGATAAAATATGATATTCATTTGATGAATCCTCTAGATCTCCCTCGTCCACCTCAGATGCTTTTCTCTTCCCACTTCTTTGTTAACTAATTGCCACTTTTTTGCATGTAGCTAGTCTTGAAGGCCTCCTTTCATTATGATCAGCGCCGATTATATTGCCAATTTGCGCTCATGTCAGTCTCTCTCCAGGAAAGAGTTCATCATCACCATCTTCATTTTCATCCTCCTCAGGATTAACATTCACCATCCACTCTTGTACCATTCCAGAATCAACATTCTTAGCTGACAATGGACTCGAGATGTCTCTGAATATTTTGACTTCAGTAAAACATTGAATTTTACAAATATTAAATCGTTCAATCTTTTGCTATCGAGTTTATTCCTCTTTTTAGAATGTATCTACAAATTTTTTAAAAAAAGTTAAATGTCACGACCCGTCGGATAACATTTATCAGAGTGCGCTACGGGCGGGTCGTGATGCCGCAGTCGTGGACAAAAGTAACTTAAATGTCTGCTAGACAGGAGCTAGAAATATGATATTAGAACTAAAATAGTTATTTTGGAAAAAAAGAAGTTTAGTTGTTTATATATATGTATGCGGAAGCATTTTAAACATGTAAATGAATGGTTGATGTGTATGCATTTTAAACAATACAATCAAAGTCCCACACAGTGCTGAAGAAAAATATAAATGTAATAGACCGCAGTAGTAAAATGTCATAAATAAAATGATCTGGTATAACAATGAAAATCCTAGCAGTTGTCCACGATACAAAAGAAAATGGCTGACAATAAGTAGTACATGATAACAGATCTGACGGTAAAAGAAATCAAATACATAGAACCTGATGTAACAACTACAAAAGAGTAAACCTCCGAGCAAACGGTAGCTGAATGAAGAGCAGCTCAGGGAGCAGGCGGCGCTGCCACGAACCCTAAAGTAAAATCCAAACAGAAGGAAAATGCCTCAGAACATGAAAACTAAAAGTAAACATAATAACATTCTGATGTTTAATTAGAGGAAATAAGAGAAAGAAAAACAACTAGCTGATGCTTAACTGTACTCTGGCCTACTCCAGAATTAGCCTAAATTCCATTCACGCAATGACATAAGTGGTACAATGAAAATGGTACGTGTCTCAATTTGATGTACATGATTCTAATATAAGTTTAATTGCAAGGCTTATCAGCGCGGTGCTTGCAATGGCCATTTACTGGTTTCCGTTACCAGTTTGGCGGGAGCTCGATTCAAAGCGTCACATCAAATCGACACCTCTTTTCAGTGTTTGCCTATGACGAATAGTGAATTGGGGATTCATGTCTTGGAGATTTCTAACACAGCTAAACAAGTCATAAACACACGACCCCGTTGTATAAGAGTATACATTTAATAATATAAGAGTAATTATAATTAAATTTCACGTTTGCAAGCGATAAAGGTTTCTCTACTTGCCTTCAGGTGAAGCTGAACGGATGACGACGACTGTATGGTGCTAGCAAAAACTTAGGAGCCTTAGAGCGACCTGCTTAAGATCACGCAACCAAGATGACCTACGAATTTTTCTACGCTTGCATAAACATTAATAAAATTGCAGAAATGCACAAAAGAGGTTGCTTAGAAAATTACCTTCCTCGAGAGCAATAGGAGAGGAGTTACCGCGAAGGATCAGAGACTCGGTGGCGCTCGGGTGACGGAAACCCTAAATCGGAGAGGGTTTCTTCACGAACCGCCAATTAGAGCGACGAACGGTACCAGAAAAACGCAATCACGACAAGGGTTAGTCGATTGTACGACGAACACGAGTCGATCGACACCAAAAATTTTGTTGGAAAGCGAACACTAACAACCACATAGAATAAATTCTGAAAAGAGGGAGAAAGAGAGATTTCTTACCCCGAGAGATCGAAAACAGACTCAAAAATCCGAGGAGAGGAGGGTCCGAGCAAAACCCTAGGAGACCTCCTTGCAAACCACCGACCACAACGCAGTGGGAGAGGGATGGAAGATTGCCTTCATTTGGAGGGGAAGGAGGAAGAACTGCTGCGGTCGGCTCCAGGAGGAGGAAAGACTGTCGGCCCTTTAGGAGGCGGTTGCTGTCTCCAAGGAGAACTAGGAGAGCAAGACGGGGCGACAGAAGCAAGAGGAAGAGGCGTCGGCCCTAGAGGAGGAGGTTTCCGGCCACGGGGAGGGGGATCGGGACACCCAGAGCCGAGATCGGGAGCGGCGAGTCGCGTGTTTCACGGAGACGGGGTTGCGGTTGTGCGGGAGAAGTTTGGACCGGGAGAGAAAAATGGGGTATTGGGGCTCACGAGTTTTAAGAGGAGGGGAATAGGGTTTCTATTTTATTATTATTATTATTATCATTATTGAGTTGTTATATTCTCCCCTACTTTGAAAGTTTCGTCCCGAAACTTTCTTGAGGATTCTCTGAATGGGGCCAAAACAACGAAGATTCGGACGACATACGCTCCAAGCACAAACTTGCAATTCAACGCATGAGAGCTAACTATGGAAAAATACTGAAATAACAAGAAAGTCGGGCGCAGAGACTTACCAAAATCAAGTGAAGAGTTGCAGATACTTGTTGCGCGTGTCAGATTCGAGTTCCCAAGTGTATTCCTCAGACTTGCCATGCACCCAAAGTACCTTCACCATAGGAATAGTTCTCTTGCGAAGCTTGCGTTCTTGATACTCGACAATCTTAGTGGGTTCGACCGGATAGGAAAGATTGGCTTCAGAAATCACTGGAACTTCTTCAATAACGCGAGTAGGATCACGAATGTACTTCCGAAACTGGCTAACATGGAAGACATTGTGAACACTGGACAACTAAGCAGGCAAATCCAGACGATAAGCAGATCCTCCGACACGCTCTGAAATAGCATATGGTCCCACGAACCTCGGGCTAAGCTTGTGATGACGGCCAAACCGCTTCACCCCAGGGGAAGGGGAAACCTTCAGGAATACTTGATCACCCACGACAAATTCTAACGGACGGCGACGCTGATTTGCATACTTCCTCTGTCTTTCGATGACACGACTAAGCTGAAGACGAGTCTTTCTCGTGGCTTCTTCCATTTCCTGAAGCAACTCAGACCCCAAAACAACTTTCTCACAAAATTTTGACCAATAGAGCGGGGTCCTACAACGACGCCCGACAATACTTCGAAGGGGGTCATCTTGAGGCTCTCCTGATAGCTATTGTTGTAAGCGAATTCAACCAACAGTAGATATTCATTCCAAGCTCCTTTGTAGTCCAAAATATAACACCGAAGCATGTATTCAAGAATCTGATTAACCCTTTCGGTCTGGCCATCAGTTGTTGGATGATAAGCAATGCTCAGGTTGAGCTCGGTGCCCAAAGCTTGCTGAAAGCCTTTCCAGAAGTGCGATACAAATCTCGAGTCGCGATCAGATACAATCCGCAGAGGAATTCCATGGAATCTAACAATCTCTGAAACTTAAATCCGAGCCATCTTCTCGGTAGGATGACCTTCCTTATACAGGATGAAGTGAACCACTTTAGTCATGCGATCCACTATGACCCAAATCGCGTCATGCCTCCTCGGGGTGCGGGGCAAACCCGTGATGAAGTCCATACAGATATCTTCTCACTTCCATTTAGAGATAGACAGAGGCTGCAAAAGGCCACCAGGGTGTTGACGCTGAGATTTCACCTTTTGACACGTCAGACAACGAGAGACGAAACGAACAATATAATTCTTCATACCCGGCCACCACACGATCTGCTTCAAGTCATGATACATCTTATTATTTCCTGGATGACCGGATGTGCAGGATTCATGAGCTTCTAAGTTATCAAAGGCGCAAGGCGCACTGAGGCGCAAAGGGCCTCTGAAGCCTAGGCGCAGGCACACGCCTGAGGCACGTGAGGCGCAAAAATGGGGGGAAAAGAAAATTGGGCGAATTCGCTAAAAATTAGCAAATTGGGCGCCCGATTCGCTTAATTTCAGCGAATTGGGCGCCCGATTCGCTCAATTTCAGCGAATTGGGCGCCTAGGGGTGCCTCAGGTGCTTTTAAGATCATGTTTTTGCCCATCACAATTTTTTTTAAAAAACAATACCTTGAAAGGCCCAGACGCGCCTTTGGTGTCCTTGGGAGCCTCTAAGACGCGCGCCTGAGGCGCGCCTGGGGCACATCGCCCGCCTCAGCCATGCTGAGGCGCAGCGGGCTGCGCCCAGCACCTCAGGCGCGCCTAGGCATATGCCTTGACAACTAAGATGAGCTTCTCGACAAATACTATCTAGCAATTCAGGAATATCGGGAATGCAGAGCCGACCGCGAAAACGCAAAACATCATCAGAGATCGAGAAATTTGGGAGAGTTCCAAGTTCAGCCCTTTTGCGGATGCGCTGGAGTGCGGGATCAGATGATTGCAAATCTTTCACCTACTCTGCCCATAATAGACTCGAAACCTCTTCGTTACCCTCGGGTGTGATGGATATGCCCATCTGATCGAGGTCATCAATTAAGGATGAACGACTACCTGACATGGGCGCACAAGCGACAACAGAAGCATGTCGGCTCAACGCCTCTGCCACTGAGTTAGCTTTACCAGGACCATTCGTGAGTTGCAAATCATAATCCGCTATGAATTCTAGACAACGCTTCTAACGAAGATTGAGATTCTTCTGAACGAAAATATACTTCAAACTCTGATGGTCGGTGAAGAAGTGACATTTCACGACATAGAGATAATGGCGCCAAAGCTTCAAGGCAAACACCACCGCAGCGAATTCTAGATTATGAGTGGGGTAGTTGTGTTCGTGAATCTTCAAATGTCTCGATCCATAAGCGATAACACGATCCTCTTACATCAGAACACTATCCAAGCCAACTCTAGAAGCATCAATATAAACGAAAAAGTCTAACCCCCCTGACGGAAGAGCCAAAATTGGCGCTGAACACAAACGTTGCTTCAATTCAGAAAATGTCCACTCACACTAATCGGACCACTCGAACCTGGCATGCTTTTGAGTTAGCTTTGTCAGAGGAGCAACAATAGAGGAGAAATCCTTGACAAAACGCTAGTAATAGCTAGCCAAACCAAGGAAACTGCGGATCTCAGTAGGGGTAGAAGGTCGCTTCCGGTCCATAAATGCGAAAATCTTGGCAGGATCAATGGAAAGTCCATCACCTGAAATGACGTGGTCTAAGAAAGCAACACGATCCAACCATAACTCACATTTCACCAGCTTGACATAGAGTTGATGCTGACGAAGGGTGGAGAGAGTGAGTCTAAGATGGGCAACATGTTCCTCACGAGTCTTGGGAAAGACCAAAATATCATCAATGAACACGATGATGAACTTATCCAGATACTCACAGAAGACACGGTTCATCATAGTCATGAAAGCGGAAGGGGCGTTAGTCAAACCAAAAGACATCACCTAGAATTCAAAATGTCCATACCGAGTCCGGAAGGCTGTCCTGGGAATGTCAGACTCCTTGATCTTCAGCTGATGGTAACCCGATCTGAGATCTATTTTGGAAAAGACGGTACTGCCTTTAAGCTAATCAAAAAGGTCATCCAGGTGTGGGAGGGGATACTTATTCTTGACAGTTACCTTATTCAGATCTCGATAGTCTTTGCACAGCCTCATGGATCCATCCTTCTTTTTAACGAATTGAACAGGGGATCCCCAAGGAGAAGAGCTGAGTTGAATGTAGCCACGCTCAAGCAATTCATCCAATTGCAATCTAAGCTCCTCCAGTTCTCGCGGTGCCATGCGGTATGAAGCTTTAGATATGGGGCGCGTTCCGGGCTCTACGTCAATAGAGAACTCTACATTTCGATCAGGAGGCATCCCAGGCAATTCGGAGGGGAACACGTCAGGAAACTCAACAGCGACTGAGATGGACTCGAGTTGAAGGGAGACAACATCCGAGAGTGACTCATAAACAAAACAAGCAGAACAACCCCGACCTAGCAGCCGAGTGGCACATACAACAGAAATTGCCTTCAGGTGGCTGCGGGTTTGAACATGAACGCTGCAGTCCTTGCCATCGATGCTGAGATGGACCCGTTTGCAACACAGTCCAGCTTTGCTCTATAAGCGACCGACCAATTCATGACCAAAATTACACCGAACTCTGATATTTCCAGAACTATGAGGTCGGCGAAGCTTTGCAATTCGCCAAGCAGGATCAGACAATTGCGAATACCCCTGTTAGAAAGGTGCACATGACCGGGCACAGAGATCTCATACGGGACCTCAAGTGGGGAAGTATTCCAGCAATGAAGGTCCACAATATGACGAACGATGAAGGAGTGAGATGCACCAGAATCAAATAAAATCTGCATGCACTTATTCTTGACCCTAAATCTCCCTAAAAAAATAGAAACAATAAACGCATACCAAGATTACTCATTACTAAGGCAGATAGATTAACAAATGCTGAAAATGAAGAGCAACACATACATACCAGAGATAACGTTAGTAGAAGCGAGCGCCTCGCCCTGAGAGATGACGTTCAACACCGCCTTACCCTTATCTTGAGCTCCATGGACAGCTTGCAGAGACTGAGCTGAAATCGGGCTTTCCTTCATGGGGCAGTCTATTGTGAGGTGTCCAACTTGTCCACATCTGTAGCAGGCTTTCTGCTTGTGGCGGCAGTCCTTCAGCATGCGACCTGGCTTTTTGCAGTACACACGGATGGTGGAGGCAGAGGCGAGCGTCATCTGAGGATGTTGAGCAGGGACGTTCATCTTCTGCTTCTTCAGGAGGGAACAACAGACCTGGGCGACATGGCCCACCCTTATGGCAGAAGGCACACTCCTCCCTGGACCTGAGGCCTTGCTCCTGAGGTGGAGCATCCTTGCGCTTGTGGTCAGAGGTTGCGGCGTTGCTAGACCCATGCTGAACTTTCTTGGCAGAACGATCAAGCTCATTAGCTTCCACTTGCAAAGCAGCACCCATCTCAGCATAGGTGGTGGCACCATAAGCCACCACCATCTGGCGAAAATCGTGTTGAATCCCCTTCACGAAAAGACTGATCTTCTTGGACTCATCTGACACGAACTCTGCGGCCAGGAGGGATAGGCGAGAGAACTCCTTCTCGTACTCTGTCACTGTCCTGCCGTGCTGCTGAAGGGACAAGAACCTCTCAGCTAGCTTGTCCCGCTCCACCAAAGAGAGGAACTTCTCCATAAGGGCATCCTTGAATTGCCCCCAGGTCAAGGTGGCTCCGGCGTTGAAGCCACCAAGTGTACGCGTCCCTAGGAAGCATCGGTACGGGTACGGGTACCGGGTACGATACGTATCCGGTACGGTAAAATTTTAAAATCAAGGATACGGGTACGGAGGGATACATTGTATTAAATTTAATAAATATATATGCATATATCACAAATACAATTATAATTTCTCAAAACAATAAAACATGAAGCATAAATAATCAATTGAAGTACAAGTCCATAACTAATGTAATATAACATGAAGTACTTAGACATAAAGTATTTATTTCAAATAAAACGATGTTCATCACTCATTTTCTTTATCTTCCTCCATATTGTTGAAGATCAAGACATCTTCAATTTCTTGCTCTTCTAAAGACAAGTTGACAACCGTAAGCATGTCAACTCCGTCAAAAGGATTTGCCCATGCATCTCCTCCTATATCCCACATTCTACTCCTTCCTTGACTGTAGATTTCGCTTCTCCTCGATAATAAGCGTAGATTATTATGCACGTACACCAAATCATCAACTCGTTGTGGTAGAATTTTGTTTCTTCTCAATAAGTGAATGAATGAGTATGTGCTCCAGTTTCTCTTGCAGCAGGACGATGAAGAAGGTTGACCGAACAACTTTAAAACAATTTTTTGTAATTTAGGTGTCGAAGTTTCATACTAACTCCACCAATCTTTGGGCATTAATGAAGCTCTACTCTCCAAACTATCTGGCTCACTAAAAGCTTGACCAAATCCCGTAAATCTAGAGAACTCATTGATTACTATATTCCTCTTCACCACATCAGGAAAATATCTTCTTAAGCATTTATTCCTCTCCAAAGAAATCTCCTCATCCATATTTGGAGCAACTCTATTTGGCCCTCCTTCAAGTCATTCTCGACTATAATACCTACAAATAAAAATATATAGTAAATAAATAAATCATAGAAAATGTTTAATATCAAATAAGAAAAACAGACTCAAAAATCCGAGGAGAGGAGAGTCCGAGCAAAACCCTAGGAGACCTCCTTGCAAACCACCGACCACAACGCAGTGGGAGAGGGATGGAAGACTGCCTTCACTTGGAGGGGAAGGAGGAAGAACTGCTGCGGTCGGCTCCAGGAGGAGGAAAGACTGTCGGCCCTTAAGGAGACGGTTGCCGGCTCCAAGGAGAACTGGGAGAGTAAGACGGGGCGGCAGAAGCAAGAGGAAGAGGCGCCGACCCTAGAGGAGGAGGTTTCCGACCACGGGGAGGGGATCGGGACACCCCGAAGGCGAGATCAGGAGCGGCGAGTCGCATGTTTCACGGAGACAGGGCTGCGGCTGTGCGGGAGAAGTTTGGACCGGGAGAAAAAATGGGGTATCGGGGCTCACAGGTTTTAAGAGGAGGGGAATGGGGTTTCTATTTTATTATTATTATTATTATTATCATTATTTATTTGTTGCATTAAATAATGCAAACAATCTTATAATAAGATGTTTATATTTAACTAAATAACTAAATTAATGCATACCATCTCGAAGGTGCTCTAGTTCCTCTCACAGCCAGTGGATAGTCAGACTTAAAATCTCCATAGCCATAGTTTTAAGGTATGATGTATCAGCACCGTTAAGCCTCCACAAATGTAATGTAAAAATTAAAATGGCAACACAATGTATTATATATAAATACATAATACATCATTAATGTTAATAAAAATATATATTAAAATGTACCTGGATTTAAGTTGAGGTTTTATAACAGTCTCTTTGCCATATCTTTACCAAATAACCCTTGTTGGTATTAGTAAACATCAAGCTCAGCACTGATGTGATCCTGTGTTGAAGGGTCTTTCCTATATATCCTCGAGAGACACTCAACAAAACCACTCATAAACATTCTGTCAGCCTCATTCTCCACTTGATGGGAATAATAAAGTTATGGGTTTAAGTAATAACCTGCAAGGTGTAGAGTGTTATTCAATCTCCACACGACGAGAATAATAAAAATTTGGGTTTAAGTAATAACTTGCAAGGTGCAGAGGACTGCTCATCTTTTTCTCCCATCTGCTATCAATCAACTTCCATATAGGAAAGTATTTGTTTTCTTTATGATCGAGAACAACAACAACCTCTTCCCTAGCTTTTTTGATATCCTCATATAACTACCATATGGATGGTGTATCCTCGTCAACTCTTCTTAAAACCTTCACAAATGGTGTGAATATACCAATAGCCAGCTCTACATTCATCCAAAATCTAGCGCTCATCATTATCATTGCAGTCTATTATATGCAAAATAAATTATTAAGAAAATACTATAAAGCGTCAGTTGCAAACATGTATTTTCAATTAAATGAATAAAGATGCAATAGTTTTACAGCTTTCCCCCGACAATACTGGCCAACTTTGTTGCAACCCACTTTGCAGATGTGAATAAGCCCCTCAATTGATTCTTCTTCTCTAAGATACTCTCTAAAGATAGAATCGCTGTAGCAAATCTAGTCACACCTGGTCGAATAAGCTCATGAGTGTCTAAGTCCTTTGTTGACTCTCTAAACATGTCAAGAGAGATGGTGTAACCATAGATGAAGTCATGGAGATAGATAGTTGGCGACCCAAGGAGATAACACTCTTTATTGACTTCAAATTTTCTTATATCTTGTAACAATAGATTAATAATGTGAGCTGCACAACTAGTCCAAAAAAATTTAGGTCTTTTCAAAGCTATAAGCTTTTCAGCAGCCATATTATTGGACGCGTTATCCGTCATAATTTGCAAGATACTATCCTCCCTTGGGCTCTCAGGGGTATTAATCGCCTCATCCAAGAAGTCAAAGATGAACTTTCCATCATGTATGGAGGAGGAGACATTCTCCAAAAGCCCGAATGCAACTCTAGAACTACAATGTATCATGATATTCATCACGCTCCTACCCTTCCGATCTGCCCACGCATCAGTCATGATAGTGCACCCATTCAATTTGCAGGTCTACGTGAATGTGCCCAACATCTCTTTTGTCCTCTATCCCTTCGCTCGCAAAATTGTCTCTCAACTCATAAAATGTTGGAATCTTCATCCTAGGTCCGCATAACCCAATGGCATGAGTCATCTTCTAGAAGGATGAATTATATATGACATTTAACGGGATCGCGTTTTCATATGCCCATCTACCTATGTACACGACAACATCATCTCTGACTTTCTTTTTGTACTTACTCTCTATCGTGCTCTATTGGAAATCTTTTCCCTTGCTATACTCGACAGTTGAATGAACAAATTGGTCCATTGAACCCTTGCAACCTGTACTCCTACGTATGACAGTCTCCTCTAATTCATCATCATGGATTCCTCCAACAATCACCTCATTCAAGGCTGCTTGAAACTTTACACTTTTAGCTCTCTTGCTCTCTAAATTTGAGTTTAGAGCCGACTCTGCCTTTGCCTTAACGTCGACGGGAACCTGAGGGCATGACTTAACAATACCCTTCCACCCGGCTAAGTGATGCTTGAAACGTGTAATTCCACCATTCACTGTTTGCTTGCAGAAGTTGCATTTGATTCGGTTGACATTGTTTGCAACCAACTTCTCATCAAATGCCCAGTACAGATCTCCATCAGTTGGTACCAGTGATACATGCACCTCACTTGATCTAGGAGAAGAAGTCATTCTATGAAATATGAAATGAAAGTAATATTAGTTAAATGAAATAAAATAACATAACTACATTACGAGAAAAAATATTAGTTGAAAGAAATCAACATCAGAAAAGCCCATAACTTCATTAGATCATTAGATCTTCAATCAACTTTCATATTATCCACGTAACATTTTATTTATCCAACAACATTTTGCATCATCTGTAGTATAATATACAAGGTTATAATTATCACTCAAACTTTCAAAGTATCCAACAAAATTAATAAAACATTCAAGTATCATTTAAACTTTCAAAACATCACATATTTTATTTATCAAAAGGCACAAAGCAGCAAGACAACTAAAAATGTGATTGGATTTACATGCATCATTGATTGCAAAATGAAGTTGGATAAATAACTATTAATAAGGGTATTTCAAATCATTTGTTGACTAATAAACGAGTTAAATAAAAATAAGGCAAATAAAGCAACATGACAGCCACCATGTTACATCCAGCAAGTCAGCCACAAGGCAACAACTAATAAGGCAAAGAAGGCAACATGGAAGCCACCATGCTACAACCAGCAAGTCAACCACAAGGCAGACATCATGCCTTGTTGAACTAATAAGGCAACAGGATAACCACGAACAACTAAACGGGTCATTGATTGCAACAACCCACAAGCCAGCCACCATGCTATAACCGACAAATAAGGCAACAGGGAACAAGACAGTAGGGCAACTGGCCAATAAGGCAGCAGGGCGCAAGGCAACAAGATAACATGACAGCAACTAGCACACCAACCAACACAAAAAAAAACAAAATGCAGAACGAGAGAATGAGAGGGGGAGGTAGGGAGAAGAATGCACCAGCCGAGAGAGTGCCGAGATCGAAAACATCAACGAGCTAGAGAGGGAAAGCGCCAGGGAGCCAGAGAACCAGAGAGCTAGAGAGCACCAACGAGCAGGGAGAAGAAAGAACCAGAGAGATGAAGTGCCGACAGTGCGCGAGAGAGGGAGAACACCAACGAGCTAGAGAGCACCAGAGAATCAAAAAACTAGAGAACCAGAGAGCTAGAGAGCACCGACGAGAAGGGAGAAGAAAGAACCAGAGAGATAAAGTGCCGACAACGCGCGAGGGAGAGCTAGGGCAGGAGCGATGGGGAGAGCTAGGGCATGAGTGGCAAAGTGAAATAAAATGAGTGGAGGCAGGGGAATTAAAACAACGTAGTGAAATGAGGGGTGTCGGGTTTAATAAAAAAAATTAATTAAAAAACGGGCAATATACCCATTTTTTGGGGTCGGTATGTCAGTTAAAGCCGACATATCGTCCCGTTATTTTCAAAATGCCACGACCAACTTTTACAATGGTTTCGTGGCGTTTTACCTCCCAAACCTTCATGTCGGCCGATATCCACAACACTGCCTCTGACAGACAGCTAGCAAACATTCTCACCAAAGGATTGAGTGAGAATATATTTGGAAGGATTGTTGACAAGTTGGACATGACTAACATCCCACACTCAACTTGAGGGGGAATGTTAGAATATGTTTTTTTTTTCTTCCTGTTTTTGTATCCCCTCCATATATAGAGGAGTCCTTTATCCAAAATGAATTAAATTTTCAACCCAACAACAAAATATCATATATACATTGAATAAAACCTACAAGTACTTGCAATATAAAAAAAGGAAAACTATAAATTTATAACCCTGAAAGAAATATAGGTATGTTCGTACAATGCAAAGGACATGAAGCTAAATGTAATACTCATCAAGTGATCGCAGAATCGCACGGCGGCTGGTGGTACTTGCCATAGACTTGCTATAGACATTGGTGGAATTGCCATAGACTTGCTATAGACATTGGTGGAATTGCCATAGACTTGCTATAGACATTGGTGGAATTGCCATAGACTTGCTATAGGCAATGGTGGAGTTGTTGTCTATTTGGAGTACTGGTGGAGGGATGAGATGGCCATAGACTTGCTATAGACAATGGTGGAGAGATGAAATGGCTTGTGACTAGAGGAAGGCGTGGCTGGTGGTTTTGTAGGGTTGTCGTTGGAGGATGTGGTTGGGATGTTGGAGGTTGCGATGGTGGTTGGAAATGGTGGAAGACAGAATGCAATGGAAGGATAAGCTGCAACGATAATGAGTGTGGTTGTTGCGAGCAGCGGAGGTGTAGAGGCAACTAGCAGTGACCTCACCCCTGGGTAGGCCTCACAACTTTGACAATGAGCAGGCAGCGAGCTTCGACACCTGTTTTTGATCAAAAGTTTTGGATTTGTTCTGAAACTTCTCAATACCTTAAATCTTACCTAAATCAAGATACTTATAGAGAAATGGCGAGATTACATATCCTGTAGGGCCCAAATTACTTGACCGTGATATTCACCATAAAATTGAAAATACCGCTCAAAATAAATTAAAGAAAAATATACCTATGATGACCGCATGTTATTGGATGGGGGGGGGGGGGGGCTTGGTAATGGATCTGCCATGACGATCATCAATATCACCAGTCTCTTCTAACTGCTTGGGAGGGCAGGCAGTGCCTCGCCTAAATGGGGTGGCTTAACTAGAACTCCTAAATTTTAACTTGGTGAAGCTGGTGGCAAAATTTACACTTGGGGTGCTTAGACTGTATGAGTGTCAATATGATAGAAACAATCTAATAGAAATTCTTGAAAGTCGACATTGAACATCTTTATAGTAGAGTACTAGTATGCTAGTCATTGCGGTTAGTACGACTGGTATGGAGTTCCTATACATCCTACCATTTTGTAACATGAACTAAGCCCTAAACTTGTGGTTATGATTCGAAGTCAATCACTTGACAAGACTACTGAGACCAACACTAACCTAACACATGTACAATGGAAATTAATAACAACTTAGTTCTAATGCAATGCAGTTGCATGCGCCAATCATGCAATATTTTTGATGCACTATTAATTAAATAAGAGAATTTGGATTGTTAGCCAATTAATCATATTTGTAGAATAATGGAGTAAATCTTATATATAATTCTTGAATGTCAAATTACAAGTTTGAACACAAATATATAGGGAGAGGAGAGAGAGAGAGTAATCCCCTTTTCAAGATGTGAGACTATTACATGAGGAAGAAGAGAGCCTATAATGGGCCGCTAAATGAGCGCTTACAAGATTGTTTTTTAACACTCCCTCGCAAGCTGGAGCGTACAAGTCGTAGGCGCCAAGCTTGGATAGGAACTGATAGTATAATGACCGAGAGAGGGCTTTAGTTAGAATGTCAACAACTTGTCCTGTAGCGGGAACATGCTCCAATTCTATTTTCTTTGATTGAAGTTTTTCTCGAATGAAGTGACAATCAACTTCAACATGCTTTGTTCGTTCATGAAAGACGGGATTCTTGGCAATATGTATCGCTGCTTGACTGTCACAAAATAAGGTATTCGGTGATGAGAGTTTAAGTCCCAAATCATTAAGAAGACTTTCAAGCCAGGTTAACTCCGATACAACAACAATCATAGCCTGGTACTCGGCCTCAACAAGCGAGCGAGCAACAACGGTCTGCTTCTTGCTACGCCAGGTAATAAGGTGTCCATCGAAGTATGTACAAAAACCAGTTGTGGAACGCATATCATCGAGAGAACCTGCGTAATCAACGTCAGAATACACAACAAGAGATAGAGAGGTAGATAGTTTGTAAACGAGTCCTTGTCCCAGAGCAGTATTTAAATATCTGAGAATGCGCTCAACAGCTTGGAGATGAGAAGTCCGAGGAGCATGCATAAAACGACTCACAACCCCCACAACAAATGAGATATCAGGTCGAGTAACCGTAAGATAAATTAGCTTCCCCACCGAGCGTCGATAGTATTCTGAATTTGTAAGCTGTGGGTCGGAATCAGAACCATGCACAAAAAGCTTGTGATTTACATCCATAGGGGTGTCCGCAAGTTTGCACCCTGAGTAGCCAACATCTTGAAGGAGGTCAATACAGTACTTCTGTTGGGTCGTCTTGTGACCTCAAGCCCAAGGAAGTATCGAAGATTTCTCATGTTTTCGTCTGAAATGCTGAGTTCAAATGTTATTTGTTTTGTTGTATCTCTGTAGAGTTGTTGCCAGTAATTAGGATATCATCAACATACACAAGGAGAATCACAATACCTATTGGATGATGACGGGTGAAGAGGGAGAAGTCAGTCGAGCTTCGTGTAAAACTGACGTCGCGAGGACTGTTTGAGACCATATATAGACTTCCGGAGATGACATACAAGATACTCCTCCGTGGTCTCAAACCCGGAAGCCTAGTGCATATAAACAGTTTTCTGGAGATCGACATTGAGAAATGAGTTTTTTAATATCCAACTGATGGAGGGGACACTGACGATGAACAACCAAGGAAATCAGGAGCCGAACGTTATTTAACTCGCAATCGGGGAGAGTTTCTTTATAATCAAGGCCTTGTTGCTGAGTGAAATCCTGGACCACGAGGCGAGCTTTTAGGCGGTCAACAGTTCCATACACAACATGTTTGATAACAAATACTCACTTGCAACTGACACAGGACTGGCCGGCAAGAAGAGGAATTAGATCCCAGGTCTGGTTATCCCAGAGGATAGTCATTTCATCATCCATAACCACCCGTCACCCCGGGTGCTGAAGCGCTTCCTGTACAGAGTTAGGAATCAAAATTGAGGAAATAGAGATGACAATTTTTTGGAGTGTCAAAGAGAGGCGATGTAGAGACATGTAATTCGCCAAGTGATGAGTCATAGAGGGTGATGATGGATCACTGGGCCGCGAGATGTCATCGGTAGAAGGGAACTGTAGGGAAGCATTCTTGGACTTACGACTAGTATAGACACTAAGACGTGGTGGAGGTGGAGGAGGTAGAGAATAAGTTGTGATCGGGATGGCATGACGAGCGGGAGTGGAAGGTGGAGACGGGATGGAAGAAGAGGAGTGGAATGGTTGATACTCAAGAAAGGTTACATCAGTCGAAACAATCAGCTTGCCTTCGAAAGGAGAATAACAGACATAACCTTTCTGAGTGTGGGAGGATCCAACAAACATACATTTTGTGGCGCGAGCAACATGCTTGTCGGTAGGCGGACCAATAAGGTGAACATAACATACACATCCAAAGACACGGGGTGTGAGAGAGAAAGACTCTTTGGAAGGAAAGAGGAGACTAAATGGAGAGGCGAAGTCGAGAACGGAAGAAGACATGCGGTTGATGAGATGACAAACAATAGAAACCACAAAATTCCAGTATTGTGTGGGCACCTGCATTTGAAACATTAGTGATCGCCCGACATCGAGGAGGTGACGTTTCTTACGCTCGGCCACACCGTTTTGCTAGGGGTATAAGCTCACCAGGTTTGATGTATGATGCCAAACTCAGTGCATGAATTTGAGAAGATGCGACCAGTATATTCGCGAGCATTGTCAGTGCGAATGATTTTTAACGTAGTGGAGAACTGCGTGCATGTCTCAGTAAGAAAAGTACGAAAAACAGATGTTAGTTCGGCACGATCATGAAGTAGATATAACTAAGTGAGACGTGAGTAATTATCAATAAATGTGACAAAATATCGATATCCAAAAACGCTAGAGACTTTATAGGACCCCCAGACATCAGAATGAACTAAAGAGAACGAAGTAGCACTCCGGGTACATGTAGGAGGGAAAGAAGTACGATGTTGTTTGCCATAGATACAAAATTCACAAGTAAACTCTCGCAATGAAACATCAGGAAGAGAGAATCGGGAGGGGTGCATGCCTAAGCCGGCGATGCCAATCAACGGTGGAGACTACAGAGAGAATGGTGGGTGGAACGTCCAAGAGATACAGCCCATTCGACAGCCGCCCTTTACCAATGGTACTCCGCGTGCGGCGATCCTGCACAATAAAAGAGAAAGGAGAAAATGTTATACAACAGTCAAGTTCCTGAGTAAGACAACTAACTGATAGCAGATTGAAGGGGGATCCCGGAACATGAAGAACCGAGGATATAGGGAGAGTGGGAGCAAGTCGAAGATCAGCTGCGCCAAAGACCGGAGTTGTGTCGCCATTTGCAACAGTGATGAACTTGGGATAAGCAGACTGTGTATACTGCGGTGGTCTCTAAGATGTAATGTGGTGAGTAGCACCCGAGTCCACGATCCAGTGAGGGATATGGGAGAGACATGAGATACCTTCAGTGGAGAAAGACACAACCGAACCAGACGAGCGACTGATAATACCTTGGAGCTGTTGAAGCTGGGTGCGGAGAGCGTTGATGTCTTGCCGGGTAGAAAAATTAGAGTTCCGTAAAGCAATACTAGTGGGAGTGAGAACAGTTGTAGTTGAGGCAACAAGGTGTGAAGGCAGACCATGCTTGCAGTAACATGTAGTTTCAAGATGACCTTCTTGACCACATTAAGTACATTTGAAGGCAGAACGCCCAGCTCGTCCCCGAAGCGTGCGGCGGCCTCCCCTAGCTGAAGAGCCACAAGCTGGAGCTGGAGTAGGTAGGAGTGGCTGCTGAAGGAGTGCTGGAGAAAAAATTGTTGGGACCTCAGAGGGAGGTGTAGAGGAGCTGGAGCATAGAACAGACGTCAGACAGTGATGACGTTGTAGAGGAGGAAAGAATCTGAGCTCGGACACTGTGAATATGGAGAGGAACACGGGCCATCATCATCACAATCTCAGCAGCTTCCTTTTATGCCTGTTGTGTAGCAAGATCCGTGGAGGGAGGTTGATATTGTATCCAGGCCTCCACCAAAGGTTTGGCCTTGGCAAAGAAAGAGGTCAAATCACTCGTTGTGCCAGGATCCAGATTTTGAAGCGCAGAAATGATATCAAATAGATGTAGCAAGCTGTATTTGTCAGAGTAGAGAGAATGAAGCTCCTCTCACATTGCCTTAGCAGTCTCATGATACATGGTCTTAGCATTCTCATAATACATGGTCATGCGGTATGACTCAATGTCCATGGAATTGAGGATCCAAAATTGGACCCGAATGTCATCACGGTGCCATTCGTCAGTGGGAACAATAGGAACATCCCGAGTAAGGTGATGAAGAAGACCCTTAGTCTGTAGAACTCGCCAAACAGAATGCACCAATTCCACAAAGTTGTGCTTCCCACTGAGAGAGATGGTGGTGATCCAAAAATCATCACGAACTTCCGGAGAGGGGGGAAGCTGCACGAGCGGGAAGAGAGGAGGCCGCCGTGGAGCCCATTGTAGCAAGAGAAGAGGGCGGCTTGACAACGAAGTTGCGGTTAGAAGAATGAGTGACGGGTAGAGCAGCAAGTCCACTGCGGATAGAGCAACAAGTCCGCAGCGGGTAGTGAAGCAAGTCCGCAGCGGGTAGAGAAGAAAGTCCACAGCGGGTAGAGAAGGAAGACCGCAGCGGGTAGAGAAGCAAGGACGCAGCGGGTAAAACAGGGGCAAGCCCGTATCAGCTGGAAGAGAAGCACAACGGATAGAGTAGCAAGCCCGCAACAGCTAGAACAGGGGCAAACTCGTAGTGGGTAGAGAAACAAGTTCGCAGCGGGTAGAACAACAACAAACCCGTATTAGCTAGAGGAGAAGCACAGCGGGTAGAGGAGCAGTAGACCAGTCCGCGCGATAAGCAGTGAAATAGTAGAGAGTGATCAACGACGGTTAGAGGAGAACCAGCCCGCAGCGGGTAGAGAAGAAAGTCCACAGCGGGTAGAGAAGGAAGACCGCAGCGGGTAGAGAAGCAAGGACGCAGTGGGTAGAACAGGGGCAAGCCCGTATCAGCTGGAAGAGAAGCACAACAGATAGAGGAGCAAGCTCGCAACAGCTAGAACAGGTGAAAACTCGTAGCGGGTAGAGAAACAAGTTCGCAGCGGGTAGAACAACAACAAGCCCGTATTAGCTAGAGGCGAAGCACAACGGGTAGAGGAACAGTAGACCAGTCCGCGCGATAAGCAGTGAGATAGTAGAGAGTGATCAACGGCAGTTAGAGGAGAACCAGCCCGTGCAAGATCAGTTCACGCGACAAGCAGTCCACGCGATAAAAGGGGACAAGAGATATGCCGAAGAAGACCGCGCGAGTCCACAAGAGTTCACAATGGGTAGGCGAAAAACCGTTAGCCCGCGACGAACAACAGAGAGGGGGCAAGCAACAGGAAGACCGCGGGGCAGATTGGTTATCAACAAACCAAAGAAGACCGCTAGGAAGCAGCGGATAAGGGCAGTTCGCGAGAAGCAGTGGAACGAGACCGGAGCGGTCTGAATCAGAGTGGGGCCCAGACAAATCCCTATAAAAGGGAGAGATGTGGGGATGAGACGGGAGGGAGGGAAGTGAAAAATGAAACCTCACAAGGGTTGTGGTTTAAGAAAAGGAGGTCGCACAATGGATTGCGGTTAGGAAAGCGGAGAGACCGCAAAAGGAGTGCAATTAGAGGAAAAGAAGCCGCACAAAGAATTGCGGTTAGGAAAGAGATAGGAGAACATGTCGGCGGTCAGAAAGAGGTTAACCGCCGGAAGGATCAGTTCAGCTCTGATACCATGCAGAATAATGGAGTAAACCTTATATATACTTCTTGAATGTCAAATTACAAATTTGAGTACAAATATATAGGAGAGGAGAGAGAAAGTCATCCCCTTTTCAAGATATGAGATTATTACATGAGGAAGAAGAGAGCCTATATTTAGCCGCTAAATGAGCCTTTAAAAGATTGTTTTCTAACAATATTTAATCACAAAGAATTTTAACAAGATAATATGTATCAAAACATGTGAATGGAGGAACTAGAAATTAAATACACCACAAATAAAATCCTTTGGGTACTAGCGATATAAAAGAACAAAACTTTGAAATGATAATCCCAAAAGAAATATAAGTATATGAGTATATCCATACAATACGAAGGAAGCAAAATTAATTGTAAAATGTGCGGTTAGAGGGATGGTGATGTGACATGGAGGGATGAAATGGCTTGTGGTTGGAGGGTGTGGTCAAGGATGGTGCAGGGTTGTCGATGGAAGATGATGTGGTCGAGGGTGTTGTATGGTTATGGTTGAAGGAGTATTTGGTTGAGATGTTGTAGGGTTACAATGATTACTGAGAGAGGGAAGGCTGATGACAACTGGAGGGATGGAAAGAACCGCTTGTAGCAATTGCGGTTGAGGAAGCAACCAATAATGTGGGTTGCGGTAGAGGGTTTGAGAATGACCTCTAACGGAGATGGCAGAGGCGCACTGGGGCGTGAATGGAAGGATTCACAAAGTTCGTACCAAAAATGGTTGCCTGAGGTTATCGACCCATCTGTTTAACACCACATATGTAATGGAAAAAGAGACGGATCACATGAGTTGAAGGTCGGGTTACCTATAAATAAGACCTATGAGTTGTAGTAAGGTTTCACCACGCACCTGGAAGTATATAGGAACTTCCCCACCTAAACCAAAACTGTGCTAGGCACAAAGGAAGCACAAGCTCAGTAAATGAGGAACTTGGGGGGGGGGGTCCAGCGTGCCTTTCCTGTGTGCCCTGTAGTCCTATTTATAGGCCATCCAGACCGAGGAGGGGGATCTGCGAACATCCGTCCCCACAAGATAGTGGATTCAGCATGCTACTGGACATTAGTGAGCTAATTGACGTTGTTATAAATGGTCTCTCAAGCTCGCCACTAGTTGTGCAAAACTATTGGCGAGCTTTGAGGTATCTCGCCTAAAAACCTCACTGATGCGATCTGGGGAGGACCTCTCTTATGAGTCTTGCGCGAGCGAGGTCAGGAGGACCTCTCTTATGGTCCTCGTCCGAGCGTGGTTTGGAGGACCTCACTTATGGGCCTTGTTTGAGCAAGGTTAGGAGGACCTCGCTTATGGGCCTTTCCCGATCAAGGTCGGGAGGACCCCACTTATGGGCCTTTGCTCGAGCAAGGTCGAGAAGATCTTGCTTATGGGTGGCCCGCATCGTTGGGCCTTGTCCTCAACGTATCTTCGATGACATTTTTCTTCTAGATCCACGATCAACTTCTTATTGCTACGGACTTAATTGGGTCGGACCCCTCCTCTGCAAATACGGGTTGTACACAATCCCCGCTCTTTGCGAGTACATTTAGAGCTTGGTAAGAATTGTTCAACCCTTATTCGGCGAGCTGTGTCTTTCAAGTTGTTCTCACGAGCTGACAGGTTGCGAGCTCATTGTCTTTATAAATAGGGGGTACCCCGCCTCTCCCCACCCCGTAGCATTAACCTCGACTGATATTTGGCGAGATGGAATCCAAGTCGCCTAATGTAGTTATGAAGTCCGCTTTTCTCCTTGCTGCCCTGAAACGTTGCCCTTCTTGCCATGATAAGGAGCACAAGAAGACAGAAGGGATGAAGAGAAAAAGAACCTCAGCTCTTGGATTCATATTGTCGTTACGAGTCTAACAAAACTAATTAGGGTCAATTTTGAGGTTTTTTGTTTGGTTTCACCTTTTCAGGTAGTCACATTACTTAAAACTCATTTTCCGGTGATAATATCTTTGATACTCGTCGGAATTGAGCTCGCCCGACTCCATTGAACTTGTATCGACATTACGAGTCTAACAAAACCCGACTCACTTTTCACTTTTGGGTAAAAACGTTTCTTAAAATTGCGTCGACATGTCAAATTCTCTGATACTCATCGGAATTAAGTGTGGTCAACTCTGTTGGACTCGGATAGGCTTTACAATCCTATTGTGATTGATTATGAGGTAATTTATTAGCTCGTAAGGAACCGACTGATTTAAGTCATAATTGAGGAGTGAATCATTCAGACTTTTGAACCAGCTAGACTCCTAGATGGTTCAATTGAAAAGTGAGATGTTACAATCCAATAAAACTAAACAGATATTTGTCTCAAAAAATAAACATGAATTAGGGGGTTTTGGTCGTGAGAGCGGAAAGTACCTGGAGGAAACAATCTGGGATACTTCTTCCGCTTCAAATTCTTTGGCGCCTAAGAATGATTCTCTTGGCCATAGTTCATCCACTGAACTTTTACCATTTTAACATCTTTGCTTTGTAGTTGTTTGACAATAATGTGAACTGGCTCTAGCAATACAAACCTGTCTGCCCAAACAGATAAATCAATTGTTTGAACTCTCTGCTCAGGACGTATCGGGGCCTTCCGCAAGGACGAAATATGGAACACATTGTGTAGTCCACTCAACTCAACGAGCAACTCTGGACTGTAGACCACTGGTCCTATCCTTTGAGGGATAGCGTACAGACCCATATAACGAGGGTCCAAATTTTGATGTCCACATACTTGACAAGCTTCATGCATTAGCCTGATCTTCAGAAACACTTGCTCCCCCACCACAAACTTCATTGAATGGTTCCTAGCGTCATAATACTTTGTCTACGTACTTTGTGCCTCCAACATGTGCTCTTGTATCAATCTTACAAAATCTGTCATCTCTGTGCGAATAGAAACAAGAGACCGGAAAAACTGGAGTAATGGAATTTTTATTATCCAAAAAACTGAGTATTACAAAGGTATAGCCTCCCTTATATAGAATGGAGGAGATGAGAGAGATTACAAATACCCAATGTGGGACTAAATACACACATACATCATCTACAAATCTAACCGCCAAACCGCCCAGGAGACCGCCTAACCGCGCGGTTAGTAGGCACTAACCGCCCGGTCACCACCATCAGAGCACGCCGCCAATCCACTGAGATCCCAGAGATTAGCCGGCAGACCGCCCGGCTACCAACCCGCCATAGATTAGCCGGCTGACCGCCCGGCTACCAAACCGCCAGTCAAGCCGCCTGTCCGCCCAGGCTTATACAGCAACACTCCCCCTCAAGCTGGAGCATAGATGTCAATCATGCCTAGCTTGCTGCAAATGTGGAAGAAAGAGGCGGACACAGGTTTTGTGAATATATCTGCCAGCTCTTTCTCCGAGGTAACAAACGGAGTGCAAATCTGGTTCTTCAACACTTCTTCTCGAACGAAGTGACAATCAACCTCTATGTGCTTTGTTCGCTCATGGAAGACCGGATTTTTAGAAATGTAGATCGCGGCTTTGTTGTCGCAGAACATGGGAAGAGGATGGTTATAGACCTCTCCAAGATCTAGCATGAGAGCCCGCAACCATTTTAACTCACATGTGGTTGACGCCATGCTACGGTATTCAGCTTCCGCACTAGACCTGGAGACGACTGACTGCTTCTTGCTCTTCCAGCTAACCAAGTTTCCTCCAACAAACGTGCAAAAACCGGAAGTCGACTTGCGGTCCCCTTTGTCGTCCGCATAGCTAGCATCGGAGTACGCTTCGACTCTTAGGTGACCGTTTTTCTGAAAGAGAAGACCTTTCCCAGGTGCGGACTTCACATACTCCAATATCCTGAGAGCAGATTGAAGATGACATTCCCTAGGCGACTGCATAAACTGGCTGACCTTTCCCACTGCATAGGAGATGTCAGGTCTGGTCACCGTAAGGTAGATGAGTTTGCCAACAAGACGCCGATACCTCGTAGTGTCCAATAAAGGTGGAGATTCGTCTGTCCATGTCTTGTCTTCTCCAGGAGCCATAGGACACCTGGCAGGTTTAGCACCCGTCAACCCTGCTTCTTTCAACAAATCAAGAGCATACTTCCGTTGGGAGAGAACCAAGGAACCCGGTTTCCGAGAGATTTCAATTCCCAAGAAGTATTTTGGAGAACCCATATCCTTCGTGACTAGGTGTTGGCGGAGATGGACCTTTGTCAAGGCTACACCAGCTTGATCGTTGCCAGTAAGAAGAATATCGTCCACGTAAACAGCTAGCACAACCAGACCGGAAGCGGTCTTGCGAATGAACAAGGAGTGATCAGCCGAACTCCTGGTGAAACCGATAGCCCCAACGATGCTACTGAACTTATCGAACCACGCCCTGGGACTCTGCTTTAGGCCATAGATGGCCTTCTTCAACTTGCATACTTGAGTCTCCCCCTGAGCAACATACCCAGGAGGTTGCTCCATGTAGACGTCCTCGTGAAGGTCACCATAGAGGAAGGCATTCTTGACGTCTAACTGCGAAATAGGCCAATCCTTGTTGACCGCCACCGACAAAAGGACTCGAATTGTGCTGAGGCGAGCAACGGGCGAGAACGTGTCAAAGTAATCAACTCCATAGGTCTGAGTAAACCCTTTTGCAACAAGTCGGGCTTTGTACCGGTCCACACTGCCATCGGGACGGAACTTAACGACAAACACCCATCGACAACCAACCACATCCGTGCCACAAGGAGGAGGCACAAGGGTCCAAGTGCCCCGGTCAGAGAGAGTAGTAATCTCCTCATCCATGGCAGCCTTCCAGTGAGGAATACCAAGAGCTTCCTGGTAAGTGCGAGGTGTGGTAGTCGCTGAGATAGCTAGGGCGAAGTCCCTGCGAGAAGGTGTTAGCTGATCATAAGAAACAACAGCTGCCAGCGAGTGCTGGGTGCACGTCCGAACCCCTTTGCGAAGGGCAATGGGCAGCTCCAAGTCCTCGAGTTCCTCAGTCGCCGGTGCATCCGTGGCGGAGAGAGCTGGCCCGGGAGAAGAGAGAGACGGCCGAGGAGACGAGGGAGAAGGAGCATGAGCAATAGAAGGAGGGGCCGGTAGAGGTGGTGATGGAGGAATCTCAAGAGGCGTGGATGTGGTGGAGAGAATGGGTGGAGAGGTCGAGTCGGTAGGAGGAAGAGGGAGGTTCGATCCATCGACCTGTGGGAGGTCAGAAGAGAAGTAGGCGGCATTTTCAAAGAATGTCACATCCGCCGAGACGAACTGCTTGCGAGTAACAGGGTCAAAGCAGCAGTAACCTTTTTGAGTGGTGGAGTAGCCCAAAAAGATACACTTCGTGGCACGAGGGGACAATTTGTCGCGAGTTGCGGCAGGGCTATGAACAAAGGCAGTGCACCCAAAAATGCGGAGAGGTAAGGGAAAGGGTTCTTTGGAGGGATAGAGGATGGAAAACGGGGTTTTGCCTTTGAGGACAGTAGAGGGAATGCGATTGATGAGGTAGCAGGAGATGAGGACCGCGTAGCCCCAATAGCTACGAGGAACCTGCATCTGCGTCATGAGAGTGCGAGCGACATCAAGGAGGTGACGGTTTTTACGTTCCGCCACCCCATTTTGCTGGGAGGTATAGACGCAGCTAGTTTGGTGAATGATGCCATGTTGCGTACAAAAAGAAGCGAAATCACTACTCAGATATTCTTTTGCATTATCAGAGCGAAAAATTTTCACAGAGGCAGCAAATTGATTTTTAATCATATAGTAAAATGATGTCCATACAGAGAAAAGTTCGGAGCGATCCTTTAATAGATACACCCACGTACATCTAGAATAATCATCAATAAATGTTACAAAATATGAACTCCCACGCCCTATGGTGAGGGTAGGGGAAGGTCCCCAAACATCAGAGTGAATAAGGTCGAACGGCTTGGAAGAGCCACGACCTTGCCTAGGAGGAAAGGGGGAACGGTGATGTTTGCCCAGTTGACAGGCATCACAGTTGAGAGGAGAGTTGTGCTGAGGTAGATGAGGGAACAGTTGGTGGATGAGACGTGAGGGAGGATGCCCCAGTCGAAGGTGCCACTGAAGAAGATCTGTAGAAGCTGGAGAGAAGACGGTAAGGGCGGATACATCATCAAGGAAGTAGAGACCGCCCCGCTCAGTCCCAGTAGCAATCGTCCGCTTGGAGTCCGGGTCCTGAAACGAACAAGAAGAAGGAGTAAATGTTACCGAACACTGAAGTTGCTTGCAAAGAGAAGTAACCGACAATAAATTGCACGGAAACTTGGGCACATAGAGGGTATCCGCCAGGCGAAGTGACGGAGTAACTTGAACCATGCCCGTTCCATGCACCGGAGAGGGAGAACCATCCGCAACTAGAACAGGGGGCAACCGAGCATGTGTTTCTAGGAGAGAAAAACACTGAGGATTGCCCGTCATATGATTAGTGGCGCCAGAGTCGATTAGCCATTTACCTTGGGTAACCACGTGGGCACTACCTGAGGTCGTGGCCACGGAGGCAGATGGCTTGGAAGTAGTAGGAGCATCACCAGCGGGGCGAAGATGTGGATGCTTTGTCCAGCAGCGGTCAATCAGGTGTCCTGTGCGACCACAATGAGTACAGAGGTAGCGAGAAGGGCCACGCCCGCCAGAGTGGGTACCACGGCCACTAAATCCACCACGATGAGCCTGGTGGGCATAGGCATCCGGAGCCGGAGGAGCGGCAAGCACGGGGCGTTGGAGCAGAGAGGTAACAGCGGCAATGCGGGCAGCAGTAGCATCCAGGGTAGGAGACTCAGCCTCTCCAAGAATTTGCTGCCGGATCATATCGTATGAGTCCGGAAGCCGCAGAAGGTAACAAACCACTAGGAGTTCCTGGAAGTGCTTCAGCTGAGTGGCCACATCTGCAGAGAGAGGACGATTTTGTAGAATCTCAGCGCCAAGGGCTTGGACCTGTTGGTAAGCTGCAGGAGGGGACATGGACTGGCGAGAAAAGAGATCCGCGTAGAGAGTATAGATGCGAGAGGTTTGGCCCCCCTTGGAGTAGAGAGCGGCCAAGTGATTCCAAGCTTGTTTGACCGTCTCATCGTGACGGATGACAGGAAGACATTCATCAGACAGGCTGTTCGCCAGCCAAGTGCGAACCAGTGCATCATTCGCATCCCAATCATTAAACTCGGCAGAGTCAGTAGGCGGAGGGTCATCGGTAAGATGATGACGCTTGCGCTGAGAGCGGAGAAGAAAAGTAAATGAGACACTCCAGTCGGGATAATTGGGCCCCAGAAGCTTAGAGACGGTGCCAAGATTCCCAGAAGCAGGAGAAGGAGGAGGCGGTGGGACAACGACAGTAGACGAGGTGGAGCCATCAGAATTGGTCATCCTGGAAGAGAGGTCGCGCGGTTAAGAGGAGAGACCGGGCGAGCAAAAGAAGGAGAGATTGCAGCGGTCACACAGAGACCAGCGGCTAGCACAAGAAGAGAGGCCGCACGGTTAACAAAGGAAACCGGGCGGGAACGCACGCGAACAGAGAGAAATCGCGCGGATAGGAAGAAACGATCTGCAGCGGTCACGATGACAGACACCAGCGGCCAGAAAAGCCACGACCAAGCCGCAGAACCAAACAGAGGGAGAGAAGTCGGGCGGCTAGCAGACAGACCGCGCGAACAGAAGAGGAGAAACTAGGAGGCAAAAGGCAACAGGTCGGGCAGGCAGAGAGCAACGACAAGGAAAGAAGCCGCGCGAGCAGAATGCAAGCCGGCGAAGGAGACAAGCCGCGGAAACAGGCCGCGAGAAGAGGACACAGAGGCCGCGCGGACAGGAGAAGACCCAATCAGGATGAGTAGACCGAGTCCTCTGATACCATGTGCGAATAGAAACAAGAGACCGGAAAAACTGGAGTAATGGAATTTTTATTATCCAAAAAACTGAGTATTACAAAGGTATAGCCTCCCTTATATAGAATGGAGGAGATGAGAGAGATTACAAATACCCAATGTGGGACTAAATACACACATACATCATCTACAAATCTAACCGCCAAACCGCCCAGGAGACCGCCTAACCGCGCGGTTAGTAGGCACTAACCGCCCGGTCACCACCATCAGAGCACGCCGCCAATCCACTGAGATCCCAGAGATTAGCCGGCAGACCGCCCGGCTACCAACCCGCCATAGATTAGCCGGCTGACCGCCCGGCTACCAAACCGCCAGTCAAGCCGCCTGTCCGCCCAGGCTTATACAGCAACAATCTCATCGATGTAATCGTGGCCCAACGCATAATTGTCCTTGTCCTCTACCCACAACAACGGAGTAGGACATTACCTGCCGTAACGAGCCTCGAAGGGAGCCATCTTGATACTAGCCTGGTAGTTTTGTTGTTGTAGAAGAACTCAATAAAGAGGAGCATCCTCTCCCAAGGTCCCCCGTAATCCACTATGTGCATCCTAAGAAGGTCCTCCATAGCGCGGCTCGTCCGCTGTTTGCTCGTCGGCATGCGAATGAAAGACGGTACTGAAAGTGAGTCTGGAGCATATATAGGCTTGCACCTTCTGCCAATCATTCGACGTGAAGTGGTGATTTCTGTCTGACATAATGGTCTTCAAAATTCCTTGAAATTTGACCATTTGCTCGACATAGACTCGTAACAGCTCCTTGACTCCATCAATCTGCCAATTCGGAATGAACCGAGCCACCTTCGCCAGACGGTCAACTATCAGGTAGATGGAATCGTTCCCTGACCAATAACATAGTAATTTGTGCACGAAATCCATAGATATATCCTCTAACTTTCACTAAGGTATCGGCAATAGTTGTAACAGTCCCGACGTTCTCTTGCACTCGACCTTCACCAATTGACATGTCCTATAGTGTGAGACGTATGCCATAATATCTTACTTCATCCTAGACCACCAAAACGTACGTTGGAGGTCTAGCTACATCTTAGTGATACCCGGGTGAATGGAATACTTTGTATCATGAGCCTCTCGTAGGATCTCCTGCATCAACTTACCACCATCTGGAATGCATAATCTGGACCTGAAGTAGAGTAGCCCTTCATGCAACATAAAATACTGCTGAGGCCAGCTGAGAGGGACTTTATGATCTTCGACAGATGTCGATCTGACGGTAAAGCTTCCTGGATCTGATCCGGAAGTCAAACTCTAAAGATGCTCATGTGTGCTTTGGCCCCTTTATCCAATGCAAGTGTTACCTCTTTGGTCTTGATCTGAGGAGCTACCACCGAAATACCGAGTCTATCGAAAGAACCAATCATCTCCTCTTTAGTGTTGCTGATCCAACATGCTATTGTAGGTAGCCATCGGCTCAAAGCATTTGCCACTGTGTTCGCCTTATATAAATAATGCAGAGTAAGCTCGTAATCACGTATAAACTCCAACCATCGTCACTATCTCAGGTTGAACTCCTGCTGGTATATTTATTTCAGGCTCTTGTGATCAAAGAAGACCTCACACTTCACCTTATATAAATAATGTCTCCATGTCTTCAGGATAAAGACAACTGCTCCTAGCTCGAGATCATGGGCATGGTAGTTCCTCCCGCGTTCCTTCAACTATCGAGATGCGTAAGAGACCACCTTGTTGTGCTGCATCAGAACACACCCCAATCCTCAGAGTGACGTGGTAGCATAAAATTTGAACCCCTCGGTGCCCTTTTGATTAGTCAGGATTGGTGTTGAAGGCAAGCCTTGAGCTCATAGAAGGCTACCTCGCACTCTGGTGATTAGGAGAATGGCGTTTGCCGGCGCGATCAATGACAAGACAATGCAGGAGAAGCCCTCCACGAACTTTCGGTAATAACCGACCAATCCCAGGAAACTGCAAACATCGACCACTGATCTAAGCTGTGGCCACTCTCTCATGGCGATAACCTTCGTCGGATCTACTGTAATCCCGTGGCTACTGTTCACATGCCCCGAAAACACTACCTTGACAAGAAGAACTCACACTTGCTTAATTTTCATACATCTGGTGCTATCTCAAAGTCTACAGAACGGCCTCCAAGTGGCCTAAATGCTCTTCCTTGATCTTCGAGTTGACCAAAATATCATCGATGAATACTCACGAGGCGATCCAAGTACAGCTCGGACACCTGATTCATGAGAATCATGAACGCCGATAGGGCATTTGTTAGCCCGAAGGGCATGTCGGTGAACTTGTAGTGCCCATACCTGGAACTAAAGGCAGTTTTCGAGATGTCCTCCCGGATCTTCAACTTATAATATCCAGAACGTAGATCCATCTTTGAAAAAATGTTGGCTCCTCGTAACTGATCAAACAGGTTCTCGATCTTTGACAATGGGTACGTGTTCCGAACCATCAAACAATTCAGCTCTCAATAACAATGCACAATCTCAACGATCCATTTTTCTT
The DNA here is from genome assembly GCA_039513925.1 of Platanthera zijinensis. Lineage (NCBI taxonomy): Eukaryota > Viridiplantae > Streptophyta > Magnoliopsida > Asparagales > Orchidaceae > Platanthera > Platanthera zijinensis. Next base: position 16,096,185 of record CM077081.1, on the reverse strand, counting down.
CTTTATGAAGAGGTTGGAGCACTGCAAGGAGAAGAACTGGGGTGCACAAATCCTAACTCCATAAGTTCCCGCAAGAACACCCTGAACTCTGCCATCTCCTTTGATACCATGTTGTATGGGGCTCAAGATACCTGCCTGGCTTCTGGTACAAGCTCAATGACGAAATTTGTGTTATGGGAGCGGTGGGGGATCTCCTCTGAATGGCGGTCTGGTCGGCCTCTAGTGCTCTGGAAGCGTCCAGTATCTCGGTGAAGGGCTTCCCCCTGAATGCGATCATGGGTACTCGTACGGAGTCGCTTTGTCACCTGAAGAACTTCTGAGCCAACTCTTACTCAGAAGCCACAAAGTAGCCAACATACCTCGCCAGTTGATGGAACTCTCTCATACACTGTGACTGGGCGGGCCATCTGTATGAAGTGAAGGAACCGGTCCTGCAGTTCCTCCCTATCGGTCTTAGTAATGAAACGCCCTGTCACCGTGCCCGCAAACTCTAACCATGCAATCTGCGACATGGGCCGCCCGCCAAAGTCCTTCAGGCATGCAAACCTCCACCATGCCCTCACATCCATCTCCGGTAAGGTAGCCGCCGACATCACGTACAAGTCAAAAGGGCACTGCATGCCCTCTTAGAGCTCTTCAATCTGATCCAACCAGTCCTCTGTCTGTGTTGCGGTCTCCGTGACTCAGTACGGTGGTGGCATCAGTCTGCAGAACTCAGTCATGAATGACCTCAACAGAGGTGTGGCCACAATCTGAGTTGCCTATCGTGTGTGTGAAGTCCTGAAAAGCATCGTGGATGCCCGTCAGAACGTGTCCTACTTTCGACAAGGACATGGTCGTAGGTGGTGATGGAGTCGGAGCTGAATCCATGTGCGTTGTATGAATCGGCGGGTGTTCGCACTTCGCACGCTGAGTGTACGAAATGTGGGCTGATGGATTAGCACGTTTAATTTCATTTTTTTCACGAAATTTACAATTTTCATCATTAAAACACATCCTTGTTGGTGAGGAACCTCCTTCTAGAAGCTGTATGCATGGTATACTGCACTCAATCTTCTTGAAACTATTGTACTAGACCCTCGAAAGAAGACAGGCTTCTTACCATCGCGTGGAGAACCCATGTTCCAATATTGACATAATTGTCGACGGGGTGGACGAGGTAGAGCAAGAGCATCATTAATATAACAAGAACTATTAATGCATTAGAAAGAGACTAATTAGATGAATTCTCATGATGAAAATTTGGGGAGGGGGTGAGGGGAAGAGGAAAGAAGAAATATGCCTTGCTTAAGAAGTAGGGGATAGAGACTTGGGATTAGAAGGGGATTTAAAATGTATTTATTGACTTTATATTACTTATGAAGACTAATTCTTCATGAACCGTTACAGTTTGGTTAGAATTGTTCTAGACATCTCAAATTTTATCTAGACACGTTAGTGTCTAATGAGATTGATTGTGTGTTGTGTTCACTGGTTCAATATATCTCCTCTAATTTGCTTGTCTTTGGAAACGACAGCGAGTCTTTTGGCAGAAATGCCAGTGCTGTAATTCTCTATGAGGATGCCTCTAGGAAAAAGCTTATGGAATTTTTAGGTGTGCTTCGAGGCTGCCAATTGATGATTCAATCTATTTCCTCTCTTTCTTCCCTGTTAGTTAGCACAGAATCATGCCTAATCCATCGTCTATTGACACCTGGTAATAATTATCCCACACTTGACTTTCAAATGATAAATTTATTTACTTGAATTCCATCCTTAGCTCTATTCTTGTTATAACTTTGTCCAGGTAAAGATTTACCAGATGTTTCTAAACTGTTGAAGTATTTCAAGGATGCATTTGATTGGAAAGAAGCGGAACAGTCTGGGCGTATTATACCCCAGGAAGGGTGTGATACTGATTTTGATGCTGTCTGTAAAGTAATAAGCGAAGTTGAATCTGGCCTGATGAAGCACCTCAAGAACCAACAGAAGTTACTGGGAAATTCATCGGTACGATATTTGGCTCATTTCTACTGCTCCATATGGGGTTTCTAGTTCATTCTGTTGTTTTGGATATTTGTTTTTTTAATTTCTATCTGGTTGCTACTTTGTAGATTAATTATGCCACTGTAGGGAAAGATTCCTATCTGCTAGAAGTGCCTGATAGTCTGAGGAATGCCATTCCTCGGGATTATGAGCTACACTCATCAAAGAAGGTATGCTAAGCAGATTCTATTTTGACAATTATATAGAAGTTTTTGTTCATCGTTGGGTTGATTTGGACAGTTTCTAGGGAACTATTTATTGATATTGTTAGTTGCTGTATATGAGTAAATGTGCTGGCAGTTTATTGCTAAGTTGCCTGAGTTCTTATTTGAGAAAAAACTGGCCTTCCATGCATTTCAGAATATCTATTATGTTGATCGATCTTTTAATTCGCAAATGCATGATACTTAATAATTATCCTAGTAATAGCCAATTGAATAGTTTCATTTTCTTGTTCTCCCTATAATTTATTTTTAATTGATCATATCTTTGCCATTAATGTTCCCTAAAATATATCTATGATAGATGATCCCTAAACATTCTGATTTTTGTGGCATAAAGCAAAATGCAATATTTTGTACTGTATATATAAATATAGGCAAATTGTGAAATTGGTCCTTGTATTTTGTGCTTAGTTTGAAAAAAGTCCTCAATAATTGTCATAAATTAGTCCCAAATATTTATAACTTAATCGAAATAGGTCCCTAGTTAACATTTTATTATTAACAGAATATGTCTATGTGACACTAGTTTGGCGCATGCATAGATTAAAAAATAAAATATATAATGTTTTCCTTAAAATAATTTCCTCCTCTCGCACAGATATCTCCATGACATCGCCATTTGATTTGAGCTCGCAGAGATCTGCATGTGAGAAGAGGAAATTTCTTTTAATCTTGTCACGTGTCCAGTCAGCATCATGTTGGCAAATTGTGTTAATATTTATAACAGAATGTCAATAAGTTTTTTTTTTCCAAAGAAGTTATAAATATTTGAGACCAATTTTAAACAAAAAGGATGTTTTAAACTTATTTCAAATTTAGGTACTATTTATGAACTAATTTAATAGATTTTAATGCTAATTTCACCCCAAAACAATATCGCTTAGATCATAGATTCAGGGATTACTTTTATTTCCAAAATGATTGCATATGTTTCCATTTCCTCATCTTGTTTGGCCACCTTCACCAACTAGTATTACAACCATGATGTCTAGAGGACACCTACATCTCCATCAATAATGTTGTCATTGTTTGGTAAGAGGGCGTTGGGCCACCATTTGGAGGTGGTGGCAGAGAAATGGAGGATGTGATAATATGGATGCAATGATGACGACTAGCGAGAGGGTTCACCGAGTGGATGCCTGTTGTAGAGCTTCCATGTGATAACTACTAAAAAGGTTTTGTTGTATCTTAGAAGCTTGTGAGCAACAAATGTTTGAAACATTTCTAGTCGTGACTCGCGACATTGATGATGGAGATGAGGTTGAGATCTCCTTTGAGCCTCATTTACATCAAGAGTGGGAACACGCCACAATTGATTGGTTGATGACTACAGAACCCGCTTCTGGCATAGTGGGGACACTTAGTCTAGTTTGAGGCTAAGGGTTATTTTGGGTATTTAATATTATTAGCTAGTATTGTGTTGTATCTCATATATAAAGGAATGTGTGAGGTGATTATTGCGTCTTTGGATCTTGGATGTTTTGAGATCGGGCGATGCACCTGGGAGGAAGGAAGACTCCTGATTGTATGTGTATCAACTTGATCCAACATTCTCCCCTGTCGATCGTTCAATTAGCTGCCAATAGCCTGATCGTGCTTCATGTTAACCCGGCTACTTAATCCAGGCTTTTATTGAGGTTCCATGAGCCGTAGTTCTCCATGCTCTCAAGTTCCTTCTGCTACGTTCTTCCACATCCTTTACCTACTCCACCCAACGCCCCCTCTCTTTCGTTGTTATAGTTTCGTTGAAACTGTAAGAAAAGACATGATGTACTTAGGCATTAGTGAAGATTATGACAAAAGATAGAGCACAATGGCGACAAAGGATCCATATAACCGACCCCACTATAGTGGGATAAAAGCTTGAGTGTTGTTGTTGTAATGTTGATCTTGTTATAAGTTCCTAATAGCAATCTTCTCACAAATTCGTGTAACGATCCCATCGCAAGTTCCATCCACCGAAGATTTTGACACCAGCTTCTATCTTCGTGAAGCCCACCCCAAGTTCCTGGTGCTGTAGATTTTTTCTTCTGTCCAGTATAGTTATGTGTGGCCCCAACACCATCCCTTCAACACCACTCCTAAAAATCCATCAATAAGTCCCCCGTGCACCCTATTTGAACCCCCCCCCCCCACCCCCCACCCCCACCACCACATATTCCCAAACTTCACCCAATTTGTTTTAGATCAAAAACAAATCCATGGTATATGAATCCACGAGCACCATGGTTATTCTACCAGAAGTGTACCAAGCTTCGACGTCATGGTATATCTTTCTGTTGCAAACAATCTACTCTCCTACCCACCAATTTCCTACTAAAGAGTTATGCATGCTTCTCAACAACGAAGAATAAGATATTACCATTGATTATAAACCCATTGGCGTAGGTTGATGATCACAATGTCCTTGCAGCTTATTAACAGGGTATTTTTGACTCTGAATTTGTTTTAAATCGGGTACTGCACCTGGACGGGTGAAAAATCCTAATTTTATTTGTGTTCTGCCTTCTTTCAATTGTAGTAAGGAGTTTTGTCTCCTGTCAATGGCCTTCATCCACCGTGTATTTGGCCCAACACTTGTCTATCTTGGTTATCATTTACTAATGTATCAGAACTAATGGTTGACTGAGACCAACTATGTTCATGTAGTTTGTGGCTCATGTGTCTCTTGACACCTACAAGTTTTTATTTAGCAAGATTTAAGAGGGGGTGATTCTTTTGATGGATCCATGTGGTTGAGTAGGTTATGCTTCATGATACTTAAAGATGTTGAAAAAAGCTTTGGATTTGAGGGGGAGCGATAACGAACTCTTCCGTGAGTGAATATTTCTTACGGCTTGCAAGAGTAGTGGTTCGATCTGTTGGTAATAACACAGAATCCATCCCCCGGGCGTAACCAAATTAATATAGGGTGACATAAGACGCACACAAAAATTCTGAAACCACGTGCACTGGATATATAAATATATATAACTGCAATATTCAATATATGAAGAAGTATACCAACACGCGTTACAAAAACACCGCGGAGAGATTGGACTCGCTCGATCCGCGGGAGAGAGAACAATCTTGACAACAATCCGCTAGCACAACGAACACACAAGGTTCGTGACAGAACGAACCTTCATCGTCGTTAGACGACCCGCCACCACCAGAGAAGCACCCCACCGAGACTTGGCCTTGTCACGCATATGCAGCCCGCCATCGTGTCTCCGCCAACCATAAACTCGTCACACCCACTCCAACCTGCATCAACCTTGTCGCACATGTTGCAGCCCGCCGCAGCCTTGCCTCACTCATTGCGGCCCTGCCGCCTTGCCGCACCAACATCCGTCGACCTACTCCCACTGACATGCTTCAGCGATCGCCGGCGCCCTTCGGTGCCAGTCGCGGCCCTCAGCCGCCTTTGGTTTCGAGATCAAGACGAGTGAGAAGAGATATTCACGGGATCTTCTCAGGTTGAAGCTGCCTTGGGTTGGAGTGTCCACCTTTATAATAAATCCAATTCATAATTAATAATCACATGGGCCCCTACTTAGGGGGAAGAGTCAAAGTTTCCCTTTTTTATCTTTGCTGGCACATGGGGTTTGGAGAAAATTTAAAACAGACATTGGATTGATGAAAAATATGTTTTAACAAAAATACCAAGTTAGGCATTGCATAGAAAATGGATTTGATCACTAGTATTTCTGTCCCAGCTTTGGTTCTCTCTGATCCACTCTGAGCTGTTATTCTTAACTCTCTCAAAACTATTACACTACGCATGTTAATTTTCTATATTTTCTGGATTTTTTTAGCGCAAGTATTTCTTGTGAAAACATTTTCTAATGCGCTACTTGCCCAAACTTTTGATCTGCAGGGATTTTTTCGATACTGGACAGTAGAAATTAAGAATTATATATCTGAACTTTCCAAAGCAAAAGCAGAAAAAGAATCTAAACTGCAGAGCATTTTATTAAGACTGATGGTGCAATTCAGTGAGCACCATAACAAATGGAGGCAATTAGTTTCCATTACTGCAGGTGTCTTATCATTCTTGTAACTTATTTATCATGCATGTTTTTATTATTCAAATTATATGCACTCACTGAATTTATTCAATTAAATAGTGAATTGATTTTTTTGATCTTAATTTTTTGTACGATGGGAATTAATCATCCTGTAAACTGTACACATTTTCTCTGGAGCGCTGAATGTGAAATTTCACCCCAGGTTGACTTATCTTTTAGATTTAGAATTTAAGATTATAGCTGCCTGTGGAGGAAACAAATACGTGTTGCCAGATAATTTATTGACATAAGCCTGAAATACAAGAATCATTTCTTACTTCACTCATTACCGATTCTAAATACAAGAATCTGAGACCTAATTATAGACTTGAGCATTATTAAAAATGACAGCTTCATTGAAAATCACACAAAATATTAAATAGTGTTGTTGTAATATTAAATGTTGTGTAGGCTATATATATAGCCATTGGTTGCCCTAATAGTAAGACGAGCCTTTTTTTGTAACTTGGTATCAGAGCGAACCACCGCAAGCTTCCGCGACCCGTCCCTCTCCAACGACCTCCCGTGACTGGCGCGTCTTCCTTCCCGCGACATCCATCGTAGCTTCTCGACTTCTCCGTCCCTCGTGACCTCCTAGCCGGGCATCTCCCCCTCCCAGCGGTGCATTTCCCCGATTCCTCAATCGCTGCTGCACGACTTCAGCCCCCGCAGTCGCTTCTAGCGGCTGCAGCTTATCTGGCTGCGGCCAAACCGGCTGCAGCGGGTCTCTCCGCGCCGCACAACGGAGCCTTCCTTTCGGACAGTTGGTGCTACCAATCTCTGGGGGGATCCTCCTCCCTCTGTCGCACACCGTACAGGGAAAGATTTACTGGGAAGGATGCAATGATAGGATCTAGGGTAGGATGAGGCATAGCTTGATTGATGTGGTTGATTGGTGAGGAAGTTGATGCGTGACGCCAAAATACAGTACGATGGAGGAGGTCTTCAAGATGTTGGGTCTGGATGAGTTGACCACATTGTTGAGGGTGTTGGATTCTTCACACCGACCGACGGATCTGGAACTTCCACCTGATTGATTTGAAGCTTGATGAACCGAGCACCTACCTGAGTTGGTCACTCTGTGTGAAGAAAACCCTCGCAGCGAAACAGGTTGGGGGGCGATGAAGAAACCAGAGACTGGAAGAGATGAGTGGGAGTCGACCCAAATGATGGTGTTTTTATGTCTTCTCAGCTCGGTTGTCTCATCGATTGTTGCTACAGTCGATGGCCTTGAGACGATCATGGAGGTTTGGGACAAGTTGAATAATACATATGATGGTGCGGGGAACACTCCGCGGGTCTTCCAGGTGAAGGGAGAAATTAATGACATTGTTCAAGGAGAGAAGATGGTGCACGAGTATGCCTCAGAGTTGGATCGTCTATGGGTGGATTATGATCATGCCTTGGGAGGGGTGTGTTACAGCGACTCGTAGTGTCAGGCTTCTAAGATCATCGTGGAAGAGCGGACAATGAAGTTTCTAAAGGGATTAGATGGACAAGTTTGATCTGCAAAGAACTCTGCTCTATATGGTATGAAGATTCCTACGCTTACCGAGGTCATTTCTGTCATGATACAGGAGGAGACACGTCTAAAACTTCAGTCAGGGACATGAGAGTCCATTACTGTGAAGTCAGCACTGGCAGTTGCTGCCCTGATGTTACTGGACAGAGGGAATAAACCCGATATTGTTGCAACTGTGGGGAGGTGGGCCATTTGAGGCTTTCCTGCCCCAAGCCGCCCAAGGAGAGAGATTTGGGTAGTGGAGCTGCCCAAGGAGAGAGATTTGGGTAGTGGACGAAGACGTGGCCGGGCTCGTGGTGGTCGAGGAGGCTATCGTGCCAATTTGGGCATGACTGACAATGTGGAGGAAGTCAACATTTTCTATACAGAGGCGAAGCGGACCTTTTTGAGCATGATGGACTTCAAGAGGAAACAAATTGGCGAGGAGAGCAGGGATGGAGCTGGGGTCTCTATATATGCCATCCCAATTGATGGATCTCTTGCTTTTGCATCCATATCTTTCTCCAGAGCATTAGATTGGATCATTGACTTAGGAGCTTTACGTCATGTGGCAAGGAAATGCAGGCGAGTTTTCCTCCTACACTCGCTTAGCTATTGCAAATAACATCCAGACGGCGATTGATACTCCATCACAGGCGATTGGTGCACCCTTCGTTTGACATTATAGCTAGGCTATTTCCTGCTCTTTTTGAAAATGCAAATAAAGCTAAATTGGTATGTGATGCTTGCGATTTAGATAATATTAGAAGTTCATATTAGTACGGGCCGAAGAAGCTCTTCTGTTTTTGTTGTAGTTTATTTCGATGTATGAGGACCTTGTGTTGTAAGCTTTTTGAATGGATTATAAGTACTTTGTCACTTTTATTAATTGTGTCTCCCGTGTTAGTTGGTTATATTTAATGAAAAATAAGAGTGAGTCATTTACCTGCTTCCGCGATTTTCATAAGTATGTTCAGACACAATTTACTACAGTGATTAAGGTACTAAGGTCGGGATAGAATACACTAATAGGGCAATGGAGGAGTACTTATCAGCCCATGAGATATTTCACCAGACCACCGATGCATACACACCGACAGAGAATGAAGTCGCAGAAAGGAAGAACAGAGACCTTCTGGAGGTGGCAACAAGTATGATGCTCAACATGAAGGTTCCTCGGATTTTATGGGGATATGCGGTATTGACAATGGCACAGCTGATCAACAGGATGCCATCACAGGTTCTGGGGTGGAAGTCTCCGTGTCAACTGCTGCAAGGACATAATGGGGGTATCCTTCCTTTGCAGGTATTTGGGTGTGTGTTTCGTGAAGAATAACAAGTCGGTTGTTAGTAAGCTTAATGCGAGGGCAGTCAAGTATATCTTTGCGGGCTACTTTCGTACTCAGAAGGGGTATGTGTGCTGGAGTCCAGTGGAGAAAAGAAGCTTTGTGAGCATGGATGTTAACTTTAGAGAGTTGAAATAGTACTACCTACAGGAGGGAGCTCTACCCGCACTAGATTTGTGAGATACTGAAGATATAAGGTGAGAGAGGGAGAGGTTGGTGATAGATTTTGGAGTATGACAGGGAGGATCAGCAGAGGAGCGGGAGAGTGATGACGACCAACTAGAGGAGATTGAGAAGGAGAGGCGAGATGTTAGACCTACAGCTCAGGGGAAGCTACTTACATGCAGTAAGAGGGGGAAGTTGCCAGCAATATCAGTTCCAGTGCCTATGCCCAGTCTAGCTCCTAGTCCCTTGGCTACGTCTGTCCCTACTCCTGGAGCACCTACATCACCGCAAGGCTCACATGATATCCTTCCCTCTACTTCTCCTCCCCCAACTGTCATAATTTGGAGGACTACTCGCAACAATGCGGGAAATTTTCCTGATATATACGATTGTGACCTTGCTTTTTTTTTTGTCTTTTATGATCATATCTCCTCATCTCACTGATCATTCATTGTATCGTTGGATAATATTATTGTACATATCAATTACCAGGTTGCCAAAGACGATCCGAAGTGGAAAACAGTGATGAAGGAGGAGATGAGGGCTCTTGAGAAGAACAAGAGTTGAGAGTTGGCACAAATGCTAAAGGATAAGAAGGTCGTTGGGTGCAAATGAGTATTCACTGTGAGGCAAAATTCAAAGGGACCTATGCCATCTTTTATGACGGGACATTTGCACCTGTTATGAAAATGAGCATTGTCAGGACTCTGATCAGCTTGACGGTGAATGGTGGATGGAGGCTGCACCAATTAGATATGAAGAATGCATTTCTTCATGGAGATCTAGTAGAGTAGGTGTACATGGAGATACCACCAGAGTTTAGCATGACCAACGCAAAAGGCAAAATCTGCAGGTTGAAGTCCCTCTATGGAGCTGAAGCTGTCACCTCGCGCGTGGTTCGACAGGTTCAAGAAGGTAATGATTGGAATGGGTTATCAGCAGATAAATGCTGATCACACAGTGTTTTTCAGGCAGAATGAAGGTCACATCATCATGCTCGTGGTATATGTGGATGACATGATCATCACAGGGGATGATGAGCAGGACATTAGCCGCTGATGAGTCCGATATTTATAGTGTTTTTCGGACTCATCTGGGCTCGATTTCACGCACTTGCACTTCACTTTCATATCCTTATTGTTTATTTTTCACTTGTCCTTTATTCTCACATGAAGTACACATTTTAGTCCGTTGTGGTGCGCAATTGTGCACTATTTTACTGGGGGTAAGCACATGGTGCTCCCAGTGTCTTTATTTTGTTGTTTTTGGCTATTTGTGTGTGCTGGAGGCCTGTGCCCTAGCTGTTTGTTTGTTGTGCAGGTTGACAGATCTCTAGTGTTGCCCAATTCTTTCCTATAGGAATCACACGGTCGTGCGATTTCTTCATGCACAATCGGTGCAATCATGCGATGCCTACAAAGCCCTTTTCTGGGTGATCTTCCCTGGTCTCGTGCATTTTCTTCGCGTACGGTCAGTTTTGATCGTGCGTTATCAAAATCGCACGAGCTCATCCCTTTTATCTAAAATTTTATGTTATTTTTGCAATTTTCAAAGATGGCATGGTTGTGTGTTTACCTTCACGCACGTTTTGGTCGACCGTGCGTCTTCATTTCTCTCAAAATCCTTGAAAATTCACTGTTCTATTTTTGTCAGTGCGTTTTGTTCATGCACAGGCTGGTTTGCCCGTGCGTGTGTAAAACATACGAGCAGATGCTGTTTTGTCTAAAATTTATGTTTTTGTCCGTTCGTGACTCCTCCCGTGCGTTAGGTCGTGCGTGAAGGATTTTATCATAATTTTTCTATTTAAAGCCCCGATTTTAGGTCATTTCCAGCCCTGAACCAATCCTCCATTTCTCGCCGTAGAAGGAGCTCTGACTCCGTTTTCTTCCACCATCCGTGAGGGCTTTGTCTTAGGCCGCTTCACATCATCCAAGCGCATTAAGGAGAGGATTCCATGCTCATCTTCATCACCAAGGAAGGAGTTCTTCATATAGGACGTGGCCGGATTGTTGTTTACCGAAGAAGATGGGTCCATTGGGAGGTGGTGACAGTCCTCCTCTACCCCGGACGATAGTTGGGACCGAGCTAGGACGCGGATTGACAACCCGACGATTCCTACCGTGAATTTACAACAAGCCTTCGGATTCGGTCATATCTCTTGCCATTTCCTTCTCTTGGATTGACGATGTATGTTGTAATCTTCATATTATAATGATGTATGTCAATTAATCTTTGATTTATAATGTTATTTTCATGTTTTAGAAATCTTTGTTAGTTTAGTTGTGCGTGAAGTGCGCTGATTTTGCCGTCACCATACATTCGATTACGCAAACCCTCCTCTCCATTCCATAATCCTTCCATCCCACTAACCTCCACCCGGTCATGTTGGTTTGTCGCACTAGCAATTGCTAGTTGCGTGCTTTGCGACGAGGTGTTTGCGACCCTCACTCCGCTTGACTACTATCCATCCGCCTCTCGAAGTAGTGCATCGCGACCTGCGTAGTTCCCATCCTGCCTAGCGAAGCAGTGCATAGCGGTTTGCATAGGAGTAGTTGATGTAGTTTTATTTTATTTTGTCTCCGCAAACCAATCAACCCCCTTCATAACCCTGACGTCGTAGACTTCAATCTCAAGTCCTCGATAATTACTCCACGTCTCCACCTTACTGTGTTTCTTGTGAGATCGATACTTGGGAAACATTCGCCCATTTTATATTACTTGTGCGATCGGTGCACTTGTCGAACACACATCAAGTTTTTGGCGTCGTTGCCGGGGAACATGGTCGTGTAAGTTTTCTTGAGAGAAAGCCGAGAGATAGAAGTTCTTCCAATGTGTATAACCCCTTGTTATTTTTGTTTGATTTTCTTTTGTAGCCTTTTAGTTGTACTTCTCATCCTATTTTAAATTCTAAAGCAAGTTTACTAAGTTTAGATAATTGTTTGTGTAGCTCTGTTTTGCAAAGAATTTCAATTTTTGTTATATCCACATTTTTCCACGCAATGATCACAACGGATGAACTTAGTTTTTATGACACCTTGCGTCATCATATCAACACCGTGCGTACGATGAATGCTAAGTAGTGTAAGTATCTGGCGGAGAAATAATGCCAGGAAATGTTTGCATTGTCGAAGCATGGATCTTGTCTTGAAAGACTGCCCTGGTTTCTACAAGCAGCAAAGGGAGTATGACAATGATCTGGACATCCGGATCGTGTCTACTCCAATTTCTCTCTGCAATCCTTCACCCTCTGTTGACATGTATGCAACCCCACCTTCTCTATGGGGGACTGTTGCGGACATGCCCATCAGAGTTCGGGTTGATCCATATATTGACAACACCCTATCGCTCATTCTTTACCCATGGAGTAAATCGAGCGCTTACTCTTTGAGTTTATTTCTTGCACTGGTTCTTCACTTCATGTGTATGGCTTTACTCCTAGTGATGATGATCACTCATTTGATGCCCAACGAGAGGATTTGGAGCTTCTGGTAGCACCAGAGTGGGATGAGGAGAGTGTTTCCTCCAGCGAGGAGGTGTCTGTGGATCCTATTGTGGAGGAACCAAATCCTTTATTTTCTAATTGTGAAATTAGTTATGTTCCTCCAGTTTCTTTGCAAGATTTTTCTACACATACTTTTGATGATCCTGCCAAAGACTATTTGCAGGGTGATGTTCTGGACCTCCAAGCTGCGCCGAAGTGGGATGACGAGGACGACCTCTCTGATGAGGAGTTGTGCACCTCTTCATTGGTGAAGGAGATCTGCCGCACCACTGATGCCCTCGAGTTTTCAGATGCCCCTCGCTATGATTCATATGACACTGACAATGATCAAGCTTGAGAATTTGCCGGGAGTGAAACTGGGGCCACTCCTCATTTGTTTGAATCTTTTAGTTCTTCGTTCATTTTATTTCCCGATCAGTTCTTTTAATAATGATATTGATAAGTTCATTCTTTCTGCTTTCCCTCGTGATAATGATTCTGATATTTTATTTACCCCCCCAGCAGGTGCTTGAGTTCGAGGACCCCTTTTTGGGTAATTTTGTGTGGCAATCGTGGCAGGAAAAGCAGTTGCCAATGATGAAAATCATTGCCTATTCCACTTCATGATCATTGGTCGCATTTTCCTTGAAGAACTGGGTGTAGGGTAGTAAACGGTACTTTATCGATGACCGTCAATTGGAGGAGATAAAGAGGATGAAGAAAGAGTAAAATTGGAGATGGAAAGCTTCTGATCTACTTGACTGCTGTTGTTGAGTCTTCAGATCCATTGTGTTAATTTCGTACTACTACTTCAAATCAACCTACAGTTGATTTCTTTATTGGTTTTGTAATTATAATTAGTAGACTTTATTATTTTAGCTTAGACATTTTATAAATTGCTAATACAGGTATTTGGTCCGCCTTAAGAACAGTAAATAAAAGGGCTCCTAGGAGATAACCCAATTTTGCTATTTTCTTTTATCTATACCATTAACATTTATATATATTATATCTGTTTTTGCTTGATGCTTCCTTTTTGTTGGGTGGTGATCCTTTTGGTGGCAGACTTGGATTTTTCCTTCACAGTATTAACGTCAGTCTTCTGATATGCTCATTTGATGGGCATTGTGTAATCTCTTCCCTAGCCTCTATTTTGATTGTTATTGCTTTGTCATTTGTAGTATTACTTAGCCTAAGTCTGGGGGAGTGCCAACATTCGTTACCCAATGCACGTGCACACTTTTATTGCATGCTAGAAGTGTTTTATTTCAGTTTTGTTTACTATAGTTTCATATTCACCGCACACCACAACACCCTCTTGAGCACATTCTTATCCGTTAGCGCATCACGAGCTAATTAAATTTTTTTGTGTGATTTGGAAAATGTCTGTGTTGGCTTATGATTATAAGACAGAGTAAAATGTTGAGTCTTGTAGTGCTTCTAGTCGAGTGCTCACGTCTCGCTTAGAAATCCATGTAGAATTAATTTTTCTTTATGCTTATAGTTTTATACCTTTTCTATCAGTTTAAATATTGTTTATTCTACTCAAAAATGTTAAATCTGGTTTGAATCCGACTGTAGTGTAGGGATGTGTGTAGATGGTCGTTAGCCTCGTATTGCTTAAGTCGGGAGCAAGGATGATTTCATTCAATGGCTAAGAACTTGCCCAAAGCTATTCTTGAAGCATGAGTATATGTTAGTTCATCTATGCGAGTGTGATGTCGGCCATCATTTTGGCCTGTTTGAGCCTTTGTACCGATTCCTATCGCTCTATCCTCGCTAGCCCCTTTGCGCCTACCCTGCCCTTTGATTCTGCTCCACCAATATCTCACCAAAGACAAAAAGCCGATCCTAGTCGCACACCCAAATCCGAGCTCTAGTTGCTGATTTATTTTCATGTTGGGGGTGTTGATGCGGTGTTCGTTATGTGGATATGTGGATATGCTCCGACGAATAAATGTGCTGAAATTGGTTGTGAAAAGAAAATGATTTGAAAAAAAAATGAAAAGAAGAAAATTGTGAAAAAGTGAAATGTGAAAAAGTTAGAATGAGAAAAATTATATTGGGAGTAGGCGATGCACACACCCATAGTTTAAAGTCTAAGTCTGGGGTGTGGTGCACCCACATTTTATATTGTGGTGCGTGGATAACGTCCTTTTGTGCTAGCTCATTTGGGCTAACTGCGTAATCTTCATATTTATCCTTGTATACCCCACCTAAGCTCAAGCCTCATCTTAAACCTAAAGTCCTACTGATTCGCACATTGAACCAAACCAGTGTCATGGAGAGAATGTGGAAGGTGAGCTTATGGTCACTAACATTGATGGAATTTTTTGGAGATTGTCCCGAGCCCCGGTCTTTGGCAATGCTCACCTCAGTGATCGGTCTGCTTTCTCCTCATGCGTGACCAAATGATTCACCATGATTCTATTTTTGAGTAGTAATAATATGTAAATACGCTTTTAGAAAATTATAAACTATTTTGCATAATTAGTAATTTTTTCTACTGTATTCTATGCACGTGTATCTGACTTTGCATGGTACTCCGCCCTTGCAGTTTCTAAGTCAGCTATTTTATTTTTCTCGTCCACTTGAGGGATGATTTGCTCGGGACGAGCAAATGGTTAAGTCTGGGGGTGTGATGCGTCCGATATTTATAGTGTTTTTTGGACTCATCTGGGCTCGATTTCACGCACTTGCACTTCACTTTCACATCCTTATTGCTTATTTTTCACGTGTCCATTATTCTCACATCAAGTGCACATTTTAGCCCGCTGTGGTGCGCAATTGCGTACTATTTTGCTGGGGGGAAGCACATGGTGCCCCCATGTCTTTATTTTGTTTTTTTTGTCTATTTGTGTGTGCTGGAGGCTTGTGCCCCAGTTGTTAGTTTGCTGTGTAGTGGGCAGATCCCCAGCCAATTATTTCCTGTAGGAATCGCACGGTCGTGCGATTTCTTCACGCACGATCGGTGCGATCGTGTGATGCATACAAAGCCCTTTTCTGGTGATCTGCTCCGGCTCGTGCATTTTCTTCGCGCACGGTCAGTTTTGATCGTGCGTGATCAACATCGCACGAGCTCATCTCTTTTATCTAAAATTTTATGTTATTTTTGCAATTTTTCAGATCGAACGGTCGTGCGTTTACCTTCACGCACGTTCTGGTCTACCGTGCGTCTTCATTTCTCTCAAAATCCTAAAAATTCACTGTTCTGTTTCTGCCAGTGCGTTTTGTTCATGCACGGGTTGGTTTACCCGTGCGTGAGTAAAACGCACTAGCAGATGTTGTTTTGTTTAAAATTTATGTTTTGGTCCGTCCGTGCGATTCCTTCTCGCACGGTTAACTGTGCCCGTGCGTTAGGTCGTGCGTGAAGGATTTTATCATAGTTTTTTTTATTTAAAGCCCCGATTTTAGGTCATTTCTAGCCCCGAACCAGTCCGTCATTTCTCGCCGTAGGAGGAGCTCCGACTCCGTTTTCTTCCACCATTCGTGAGGGCTTTGCCCTAGGCAGCTTCACATCATCCAGACGTATTAAGGAGAGGATTACATGCTCATCTTTATCGCCAAGGAGGGAGTTCTTCGCATAGGACATGACCGGATTGTTGTTTACTGTAGAAGACGGGTCCATTGGGAGGTGGTGACAACCCTCCTCTACCCCGGATAATAGTTGAGACCGAGCTAGGATGCGGATTGACAACCCGACGATTCCTACTGTTAATCTACAATACGCCTTCAGATTCGGTCGTATCTCTTGCCTTTTCTTCTCTTGGATTGATGATGTATGTTGTAATCTTCATTTTATGATGATTTATGCCAACTAATCTTTGATTGATAATGTTATTTTCATGTTTTGGAAATCTTTGTCAGTTTAGTTGTGCTTGATGTGCGCCAATTTTGCCGCCACCATCCACTCCATTACGCAAAGTCTCCACTCCATTCCACAAGCCTTCCATCCCACTAACCTCCACCCAGTCATGTTGATTTGCCGCACTAGCAATTTCTATTTGCATGCTTTACGACGAGGTGTTTGTGACCCTCACTCTGTTTGAATACTCGTTCGTCCGCCTCTCAAAGCAGTGCATAATGGTCTGCATAGTTCCCATTGTTGAAAGGGGGGACCCGACCCATCTTGGGAAACCCGTGGAAGAAAGCAGCCCACATCCCGACTGCAGTCGGTGCACTCCAACCAAATATCTCGAGGCCCACAGCTTGGGGAAATCCCGGGAAGGTTGTTGAGACTCGAGCTTGATCCCAGGACCTCTTTTATCAAGCTCTTTCATGGAGTCCTGATACCCAACTGAGCTGCACTTTTGTTGAAAGGGAGCCCGACCCATCTTGGGAAACCCAGGGAATAAAGCAACCCACATCCCGATTGTAGTCGGTGCACTCCAACCAAATCTCTCGGGGCCCACACCCATCCCGCCTAGCGAAGCAGTGCATAACGGTCTGCATAGGAGTAGTTGATGTAGTTTTATTTTATTTTGTCTCCGCAAACCAGTCAACCCCCTTCATAACCCCGACCTCGTGAACTTCAATCTCAAGTTCTCCTTGATAGTTTCTCCACCTTTGAGATCGATACTTGGGAAACATTCACCTATTTTATATTACTTGTGCGACTGGTGCACTTGCCGAACGCGTATTATCCGCGTCACGAGGGCTCTGAGCAAGGAGTTTGGGGTGAAGGATCCGGGGTTTTTTAGGTATTTTCTTGAGATTGAGATTGCTTACGAGGCAGAGGGGATAGTCCTTTTTCAAAGTAAATATGCTTTGGATGTCCTCACAGAAATGGGGATGTTGGGGGTGTAAACCTGCCGCGACTCCAATCGATCGAAAGTGTAAACTGGTTAATGAGGCTTGGAACCAGTGGATCGTGAGATGCATCAAAGGCTAGTCCGGAGGTTGATTTACTTAAACCACACTCGCCCGGACATCTCCGCTGCTGTGAGCGTGGCGAGCCTCTACATGCATGACCCACAGAAGGGCCATATGAGTACAATGTACCAGGTTCTGCGGTACTTGAAGAATGCTCCTGGCAAGGGGTTGATCTTCAGAAGGAACGAGCACATGAAGACTGAGGGCTACTATGATTCTGGCTGGGCAAGCTGTCTGGATGACAGGAGGCCCACTTCAGGCTATTGCATATTTTTGGGAGGCAACCTATTCTTCTGAAGGAGCAAGAAACAGTCAATAGTGGTTAGATCGACAATAAAGGAAAAGTATAGAGCCATGACGTTAGAGGTTGCAGAACTTCTGTTGCTGAAAGGGATTCTTGTGGAGCTAAAGTAGCATTAAGGAGATAAAATGAATATGTGGTGTGATAATCAATCAGTTATCAGTATTGCAAATAGTAAAAAATGGACAAAAAGGTAAATAAACCACAAATTTTATTGCTCCAAAAAGTAAGTATTACATAGGTATGCCCCATTATTTATAGAAAACTGGGGAGGTGAGAGAGTACAATACACGATGTGGGACTAAACCTAAGTCGAGCGGCTTGTGCGGTTTGTCGTACACAAACCACACACTACATAAAATACAACAATAAAACTTGCGGCCACTAGAGGAGGCCGTCATAATCAAAGACAGACCGCCAGACAAGTCGCCAGGCCGCACATGCGGGTTGCCACCAGACCGCAGTGCGGCTATCCATCAAACCGAAGCTTTGCAATCCTCCTGACAACAAACTGCGGGTTGCCACCTGACCGCCAACGCGGTCAACCACCATGCACAGCAGTGGCTCTAACCAGATCGCTGCAACTTCACCAGGCCGCTGCGGCTAGCCCATAAACCAAAGCTACAACCTCCTGCAGACCACGGATGCGGCTTCATATAGGATGATGCGGTTTCATCAGATCATTGCGACTAATCAACCAAGGAATAGTTGCGGTCTCAAACCAGTCCGCTGGACCACCAACTAAACAGCACATTGAGCCAAACCGCCAGAAGGCCGACCAGACAGGCCGTTGCGGCTAGAATGGCAGATCGCCCGAACTATGTTCTAACACTCCCCCTCAAGCTGGAGCATATATGTCAACCATGTTCAGCTTGTCACAAACCTCTGTGAACGAAGTAACCGGTTTCGTGAAAAAATCCGCCAGCTCTTTATCAGAAGTGACGAATGGAGTGCATATCTGATTCTTCAAAATCTCTTCTCTAATAAAGTGACAATCAACCTTGATATGCTTCGTTCTCTCATGAAAGACCGGATTCTTCGAAATGTATATAGCTGCTTTATTGTCACAGAACATTGGTAGATGGTGATCATAAAACTCTCCCAGATCTAGTAAGAGAGTCTGAAGCCACTTCAGCTCACAAGCAGTCTGAGCCATGCTTCTATACTCTGCTTCTACACTCGACCTGGCAAGTACAACCTGCTTCTTGCTCTTCCAACTGACTAGATTTCCTCTAACAAAGGTGCAAAAACCAGATGTTGACTTTCTGTCACCCTTATCGTTTGCATAACTTGCGTCAGAATAAGCCTCTACCTTTAAATGTTCCCTTTTCAAAAACAAGAGCTCTTTCCCTGGTGCACCTTTCACATACTCGAGAATCTTCAGAGCAGACTGCATATGACACTCCCTGCGGGCTTGCATAAACTGACTCACTTTCCCAACCGCATAACAAATGTCTGGTCTCGTAACAGTCGGATAGGTGAGTTTACCAACAAGACGTCTGTACCTGGTGATATCTTCAAGGAAAGGAGAAGACTCACTCCAGCATTTGTCATCTCCAACAGCCATAGGAGGCCGAGAAGATTTAGCTCCAAGAAGACTTGTCTCTTGTAAACGATCCAGAGCATACTTCCTCTGTGAAAGAACAATAGAACCTTGTTTTCGAGATATCTCAATCCCCAGAAAGTACTTAGGAGATCTCATATCCTTCGTAACAAAATGTTGGAGTAGATGCTTGTAACGGCCCGGCCCGTAAGCTCAGAGGCTGCCGCACCCGCTATGGGCCGCACAGCGTGGCCGTAGACCGGCACCGTTAAAGGGCTGCAGCCCAGTACACCCCAACGCCTCTCCCGCCTGTTTCTCAGCAAGGCGCGTTGTTGGCGTCAGGTTTCGAACCCGCAACCCTTCATAACACTCTCTTCCAACAGAGGCTATCACCAACAACGCGCCTTGCTGATAGCCTCTGTTGGAAGAGAGTGTTATGAAGGGTTGCGGGTTCGAAACCTGACGCCAACAACGCGCCTTGCTGAGAAACAAGCGGGAGAGGCGTTGGGGTGTACTGGGCTGCAGCCCTTTAACGGTGCCGGTCTACGACCACGCTGTGCGGCCCATAGCGGATGCGGCAGCCTCTGAGCTTACGGGACGGTCCGTTACAAAAAAGTGCATCATTTATGTTTCCGTTTCCGGTGCCGCTCGTCCAATATAGGTGGTGGGATCGCTCCAATCTTGGGATTTTCGCCTCCAAATCGCCGCCAAAATTCCCGATCTCTCGCGATAGCCACTTCTCCCCTCATTCTCGAGGGAGGTAAAATTTCTACAACCCCCCCCCTCCTGTGGTGTGATGCGAATATCCAACGCATGTGCAAGTACAAAACTCTTGTTAATTCAATTTAAAATGCGTTTGTGGATCCTGAACAGGTTTAGCTCGAGCTCCTAACCTTGCTCGCGCCTCTTAGCTGTCGCTAGTTTTTCGACGTGACCTTGAGGCAAGTAGAGAAATCTCTTTCACTTGCAAACATGAAATTTATATCACGGGACTTGTTGCAATCGTCAAAATAATAATTTGCCATTATTAAATCTTGAATCCCTGAAATCACATACTACCATATGCAAATATTGAGGTAATAGTGTTGTTTTGGTGTGACGTCTTGAATCGAGCTCCCGACTAACTGGTAACAGAAACCATTAGTCGACCATTGCGAGCACCGTCGTTGATAAGCCTTACATCAATTTATACACTGGAATCTTGTGCACCAAATGACAACACATTCACCCTTCAATATAGATCGCTTATGGTATTGCAGCTAGGTTAAACTCCGGAGTAGGCTATTAACGTAAAAGAATCTTGTTAGACATGGTTACTTGTCTGGTTGCTACATGTAAGACTAGCTCACTGAGCTCTAGTTTTCTTTACTTACTTTTTACGTAAGTTATTAGCTTGAATCATTATGTAACTTCATGTTCTGAGGCATTTTTCCTTCTGTTTGGATTTTGCTTTAGGGTTCGTGACTGCGCCATCCAGTTCTTGAGTTTCCTCCACCCAGCTTCAGCCTTTGTTTGGAGGTTTCTTTTTGATTGATGTACTGGCAGGTTCTATGTATTTGCTTCAGTTACTATTGGACTGTATTATTCATGTATTAGTTATCATCAGACATTTTCTCTCGTATTGTGGACATCTTTTAGGGTAAAACATTGTATTAGAACATTTTTACTTATGAAATTTTGGTAACTATATGCATTTGTAAATTTCAGTACAACTCCTGCAGTTTCATTTTTATAAAAGTAAATGCATGCATAAAAAAATGTTTTATTCACCAATTTACGGCTTCCGCATCATTTTAAAAATCAAGTATACTATTGCTTTAAAAAAACATGAAATTTTAAACTAGTTTGTAGGATTTCTGGTTTCGCCTTAGCTTACATGGTTCTTCTCTACATGTCTGTGGCATCAGGACCCGCCCGAAGCGCACTCTGATATTGTCAAGACGGGTCGTGATAGTTGGTATCAAAGCGAGGTTAACAAAAAAAAGTATTTTGAAAATATTACATATTTTTGAATTTTACTATGTAAAAAAAAAATATTTATACATGCATCATTACTTCACTCACTCTATTATTGCATGTTGTTCGAGGCTGAAACACACTCACACTCACTCATAAACATGAGTAGTATGCATGCAAATGTTAAGGGAGTATGAGCAAACTTAACATTTATATGCATATGAATTTCCACTAGGATAAACACCGCTTGCAAATATTAAATTGTATGGGCGGTTTAATATTTTCAAGTGCGTGACATTAGAATCATAATAGCATGACATGTTAAGTGATATGGGCGCTTAACATAGCATGTGTATACATTCATGGACATTTTTAGGAATGCATTATAGGCATAATTACATTGCATGCGTATCATAACTCATTGCACAAGTGTTAAGCTAAGAGCAACAGATGACGATTGTACACACATGGATTTTACAATCATAGTTCTATCGCACACAATTCAGTGGTCGCATCTGCATTTGCATGGCTATCACCTAGAGTTGTCCACTGAAAATGCTGTAACTATTACATGATTTATGTATTCAATAGTGATAGAATGCTAGAACCTGTAGTATCTATCTGTCATGCTTAGCCTGACTGTTTCTCTTACTCAATTCTTTTATGCTTCTTTTAGATGGCTCCTAAGCGATCGCAGAGGAAGAAAGCTATCCCTGCTGCGAGGGAGGTCCCTAAAGACGATACTGCCCTGCTTTTGAGGTAGCTTCTGGAGCGTGTCACTCGTCTTGAGGGGGAACGCCAAACTCCTGACCCAGGCTTTGGTTCCGGCAGCGCAGGGACGATTGGAGGAGCTGTTACCACCACCACTCCTGCACCTGGATCTGGAGCCGACTTGCCTGCTGGCACCTTGGAGGCCCCGTTCGTGCCAAGTCTGATTGCTTCTCCTATAGCGATGACAGATACATTGGCTTTCAAAAGACTGAATCCGCCTACCTTCAACGACGACCGTGATTACTTCGTGGTCACTGAGTGGATCTCCCAGATGGAAAAACATTTTGAGTATGCTGGAGTTCCCGAGACCCAAAAGGTTCTTGCGGCCTATCAGCTGACCGATGATGCTTACACTTGGTGGCTTCAGCGTCGCAGCCTCTCCGATTCTACCACCTTGACTTGGGGACAATTCAAGGATGCTCTTATGGAGAACTTCCTCTCTTCTGTGGAACGGGATAAGCTAGCTGAGAAGTTCCTGTCCCTTCAGCAGTTCGGCAGGACGGTGATCGAGTATGCGAGAGAGTTCTCCCGCCTATCCCTCCTTGCAGCAGAGTTCGTGCCGGATGAAGCCAAAAGGATCAGCCGTTTCGTGAAGGGACTTCGTTATGACCTCCAGCAGCATGTGGTAGCCCATGGTGCCACCACCTACGCGGAGACCGTGGGAGCCGCCTTGAAGGTGGAAGCAATCGAGTTGAATCATTCTGCCAAGAAGGTCCAGCATGGCACCAGCAATGCCACAACATCAGACCCCAAGCGTAAGAGTGCTCCATCTCAGGAGCAAGGTTCCGGATCCAAGGAGGTGTGTGCCTTCTGTCACAAGGTAGGCCATGCTGCCCAAGTATGTCGTTCTCTCCTTAAGAAGCAAAAGAAGGACATCCATGCCCCGCCGCCTCAGATGACGCTTGCCTCTACCACCACCGTCTGTACGTACTGCAAGAAGCCGGGCCACCAGCTGAAGGACTGCCGTCGTAGACAAAGGGCTTGTTTCAAGTGCGGGCAGGTTGGACACCTCAAGCTAGACTGCCCCATGAGGGAAAGCCCGATTCCCGCTCAGCCTCTACAGGCTATTTCTGGTGCCCAAGAAAAGGGCAAGGCTGTGCTGAACGTCACGACTCAGGGCGAGGCACTCGCATCTACCTCCGTCATCTCTGGTATGTTTTATGTAAAGTTTTAAATTTCCTGCATCTTTTCATTACCTGTCTTAGTGTCAAATAATCTTGAACGTGCCCGTAATGTTCATTTATAGGGAGGTTTAAGGTCAAGAACAAGTGGATGCAAATCCTATTCGATTCTGGGGCATCCCACTCTTTTATTGCTCGCCACATCGTAGACCTTCATAGTTGGCCTACGTCGACACTTGATGTCCCATTCGAGATTTCTGTACCCGGACATCTACATATCTCAACTAGAGGCATTCTCAATTGCCCGATCCTGTTTGGAGAACTGCAAGTTTTTGCCGATCTCATAGTTATGGAGATGTCAGAATTCGACGTAATCCTGGGAATGAATTGGTTGGTCGCGTATCGAGCAAAGCTGGACTGCGTGGCAAAGAGGGTCAATCTCAGCATTGGTGACAAGGACTACATCGTTCATGTTCAGACCACCCGCAACCACCTGAAGGTAATGCATGTTGTGCGCGCCACTCGTCTTCTCAGTCAGGGTTGTCCTGCTTGTTTCGTGTTTGCTTCACTTTCTGACGCTTTCACCCCTCCACGTGAGTCTCTCCCGATTGTTTCCGAGTTCTCTGACGTGTTCCCTGCCGAGTTGCCTGGAATGCCTCCCGATCGTGATGTAGAGTTCTCTATTGATGTGGAGCCTGGAACACGCCCCATATCTAAAGCTCCTTACCGTATGACACCTCGCGAGTTGGAAGAGCTCAGATTGCAGTTGGATGAGATGCTTGAGCGTGGATACATCCGTCCCAGCTCGTCTCCTTGGGGAGCCCCCGTTCTCTTCGTGAAGAAGAAGGATGATTCCTTGAGGCTTTGTATCGACTATCGGGAGCTGAATAAGGTTACCATTAAGAATAAGTATCCCCTCCCGCGCGTGGATGACCTCTTTGATCAGCTCAATGGTAGCTCTGTGTTTTCCAAGATAGATCTCAGAACGGGTTACCATCAGCTAAAGATCAAGGAATCTGACATCCCCAGGACAGCCTTTCGGACTCGATATGGACACTTTGAATTCTTGGTGATGTCCTTTGGGTTAACTAACGCTCCATCTGGTTTCATGGATATGATGAACCGTGCATTCAGTGAGTTTCTAGACAAGTTCGTCATTGTCTTCATAGATGATATCTTGGTATACTCTAAGACTCGTGAAGAGCATGCAGTTCATCTTAGATATGTTCTCTCAAACCTACGTCAGCATCAACTCTATGTCAAGTTGGCGAAGTGCGAGTTCTGGCTGGATCGTGTTTCCTTCTTGGGACATGTCATTTCAGGGGATGGACTATCTGTTGACCCCGCCAAAGTCTCCGCAGTGATGGACTGGAAGCAGCCCACTACTCCCACCGAGATCCGCAGTTTCCTTGGGTTAGCTGGTTATTACCGGCGCTTCGTCAAGGGTTTCTCCTCCCTTGCCGCTCCTCTGACAAGGCTAACTCAAAATCATGCGAGATTTGAGTGGACAGATTAGTGTGAGCAGGCCTTTTCTGAGCTGAAGCAGCGACTATGTTCCGCGCCAGTGCTAGCTCTTCCGTCAGATGGGTTGGACTTTTCAGTCTACACTGATGCTTCTGGAGTTGGTTTAGGCTGCGTTCTGATGCAGGATGATCGTGTTATTGCCTATGGGTCGAGGCAGTTGAAAATTCATGAGCGCAATTATCCCATCCATGATCTGGAATTCGCTGCAGTGGTGTTTGCCTTGAAGATGTGGCGTCATTATCTCTATGGTGTGAAGTGCCACTTTTACACCGACCATCAGAGCCTGAAGTACATTTTTGTTCAGAAAGACCTCAATCTTCGTCAGAGACGTTGGCTCGAGTTTGTTTCGGACTATGACTTGCAACTCACATATGTTCCTGGTAAGGCCAATTCCGTGGCAGATGCGTTGAGTCGGCAGGCTTCTGTTGCCGCTTGTGCACCCATGTCAGCTATTCTTGCAGCCCTGATTGATGACCTCGACCGGATGGACATATCCATCACACCTGAGGGTCATGAAGGGGTTTCTGGTCCGTTATGGGTAGAGCAGGTGAAGGATTTACAGCCATCTGATCCCGCACTTCAGCGCATTCGCCGGCAAGTTGAACTTGGGACTCTTCCGGATTTCTCCATCCCTGATGATGTTCTGTATTTCCGAGGTCGACTCTGTATTCCAGATGTCCCTGAGTTGTTGGATAGTATTTGCCGAGAAGCTCACGAGTCCCGCACATTTGGTCATCCTGGAAACAACAAGATGTATCATGACCTGAAGCAGATCGTGTGGTGGCCTGACATGAAAAATTATATTGCACGCTTCATCTCTTGATGCCTGACGTGCCAGAAGGTGAAGGCTCAGCGCCAGCGTCCTGGTGGACTTTTGCAGCCCCTGCCTATCCCTGAATGGAAGTGGGAAGATATCTCTATGGACTTCATCACTGGATTGCCTCGTACTCCGAGAGGGCATGATGCAATTTGGGTTATTGTGGACCGCTTGACTAAAGTGACTCATTTCATCCCGTATAAGGAAGGTCATTCCACCGAGAAGATGACCCAGATTTATGTCTCAGAGATTGTTAGACTCCATGGGATTCCTTTGCGAATTGTTTTTGATCGTGACTCGAGGTTTGTATCGCACTTCTGGAAGGGATTTCAACAAGCTATGGGCACTGATCTCAACTTAAGCACTGCTTACCATCCGACGACTGATGGCCAGACCGAGAGGGTCAATCAGATCCTTGAAGACATGCTTCGGTGTTATATTCTGGACTACAAGGGAGCTTGGGATGAGCATCTACCCTTGGTTGAATTCGCCTACAACAACAGCTATCAGGAGAGCCTCAAGATGGCCCCCTTCGAAGCACTGTACGGGCGACGCTGTAGGACCCCGCTCTACTGGTCAGAAGTCGGCGAAAAGGTGATTTTGGGTCCTGAGTTGCTTCAGGAAATGGAAGAAGCCACCAAGAAAACTCGTCTTCAGCTCAGTCGTGTCATTGAGAGACAGAGAAAGTATGCCAATCAGCGCCGCCGTCCGTTGGAGTTTGTCGTAGGTGATCAGGTGTTTCTGAAGGTTTCTCCTACTCCTGGGGTGAAACGGTTCGGTCGCCACCATAAGCTCAGTCTGAGGTTCGTGGGACCGTATGTCATCTCAGAGCGTGTTGGAGGATCTGCCTATCATCTGGAGCTACCAAATTCTTTGGCCGGTGTGCATGATGTCTTTCATGTTAGTCAGCTCCGGAAATATATCCACGATCCTCATCGTGTTCTTGAAGAGGTTCCAGTGATTCCTGAAGCCAATCTGTCTTATCCGATCGAGCCTTCGAAGATCGTCGAATATCAAGAACGCAAGCTTCGCAAGAGAACCATTCCTATGGTGAAGGTACTTTGGGTGCATGACAAGTCTGAGGAGTACACCTGGGAACTCGAATCTGACATGCGCAACAAGTATCCACAACTCTTCTCTTGATTCTTGGTACGTCTCTAAATCTGATTTCCTTGTTATTTCAGTATCTTTCATGGTTAGCTGTCATGCGTTAATCTGCAAACTCCTGTTTGAAGTATATGTCATCTGAAACTTCGTTGTTTAGTATCATTCAGAGAGTTCTCAGGAAAGTTTCGGGACGAAACTTCCTAAGTGGGGGAGAATGTAACAACCCATAAATGATAATAATAATAATAAAAACAATAAAAAAAGACCTAAACTAACCCCCGGTCTAAACCTACCCCGCTCCCTTAATAAAATCTCGAGCCGCCCCCCCCCCCCCAGTCCAAACCCACAATCCCGCAACCCGCAGGAAATCCCGCTTCTGCCTCCGGCGCACCCGACGGACCCGGATCCCGCCGCCAACGCCTCCGGCCGCCCCCGAGACGCCTCCCCTTGGCCGGAAAACGCTTCCTCCTGGCCGGGCGCTTATTCCTTTTGTTTCCCCGACGTTTCCGGTGCTCCCCTTGGCCGGCAACTCCCGCACAACCCTTCTTGGCTGACTGCTTCCAAGAGGGGGCCGACAGAAACTTTTACTCCCTTCCTCTCCTCCTCCGGCTAATAAGGGCAAGGACATCACTTCTCCGACAACCCTAGCTCCTACTCGTTCCGGACGGTGGATTTCGTGAGGGACTCCTAGGGTTTCGCTCGAAACCCCTCGTGGATTTATGAGCCCAGATCGGGTCTCCTTGGGTAAGAAATTTCATCGATCCCTTGTTTTCAATTTTTTTCCCTAATTTATTTTGCTTGGATTTCCGCCTCCGATCGACGCAATTTCGTCGGTCCCCCTTAGCTTTGTCGTGAATTCGACTAATTTCATTTATGTTTCCGTTTTCGGTGCCGCTCGTCCAATGTAGGTGGTGGGATCGCTCCAATCTTGGGATTTTCGCCTCCAAATCGCCGCCAAAATTCCCGATCTCTCGCGGTAGCCACTTCTCCCCTCATTCTCGAGGGAGGTAAAATTTCTACACCCCCCTCCTGTGGTGTGATGCGAATATCCAACGCATGTGCAAGTACAAAACTCTTGTTAATTCAATTTAAAATGCGTTTGTGGATCTTGAACAGGTTTAACTCGAGCTCTTAACCTTGCTCGCGCCTCTTAGCTGTCGCTAGTTTTTCGACGTGACCTTGAGGCAAGTAGAGAAATCTCTCTCACTTACAAACATGAAATTTATATTACGGGACTTGTTGCAATCGTCAAAATAATAATTTGTCATTATTAAATCTTGAATCCCTGAAATCACATACTATCATATGCAAATATTGAGGTAAGAGTGTTGTTTTGGTGTGACGCCTTGAATCGAGCTCCCGACTAACTGGTAACAGAAACCATTAGTCGACCATTGCGAGCACCGTCGTTGATAAGCCTTGCATCAATTTATACGCTGGAATCCTGTGCACCAAATGACAACACATTCACCCTTCAATATAGATCGCTTATGGTATTGCAGCTAGGCTAAACTCCGGAGTAGGCTATTAACGTAAAAGAATCTTGTTAGACATGGTTACTTGTCTGGTTGCTACATGTAAGACTAACTCACTGAGCTCTAGTTTTCTTTACTTACTTTTTGCGTAAGTTATTATCTTGAATCATTATGTAACTTCATGTTCTGAGGTATTTTTCCTTCTGTTTGGATTTTGCCTTAGGGTTCGTGATTGCGCCATTCAGTTCCTGAGTTTCCTCCACCCAGCTTCAGCTTTTGTTTGGAGGTTTCTTTTTGCTTGATGTACTGACAGGTTCTATGTATTTGCTTCAGTTACTATTGGACTGTATTATTCATGTATTAGTTATCATCAGACAATTTCTCTCGTATTGTAGACATCTTTTAGGGTAAATCATTGTATTAGAACATTTTTACTTATGAAATTTTGGTAACTATATGCATTTGTAAATTTCAGTACAACTCCTGCAGTTTCATTTTTATAAAAGTAAATGCATGCATAAAAAATGTTTTATTCACCAATTTACGGCTTCCGCATCATTTTAAAAATCAAGTAAATCATTGCTTTAAAAAAACATGAAATTTTAAACTAGTTTGTAGGATTTCCGGTTTCGCCTTAGCATACATGGTTCTTCTCTGCATGCCTGTGGCATCACGACTCGCCCGAAGCGCACTCTGATCTTGTCAAGTTGGGTCGTGACAATGCTGATTTGTCATATCAATACATTTCCTATCATCCCCAGTAAGAAGGATATCATCCACATATACCGCAAGAATTACCAGTCCAGATGAGGTTTTCCGAATAAACAAAGAGTGATCTGCAGCGCTTCGAACAAACCCCTCCACAGAAATAACCTCGTTAAATTTTTCAAACCAGGCTCTCGGACTCTGTTTAAAACCATAGATGACTTTCTTCAACTTACACACCTGAGACTCCCCCTGAGTAACATACCCAGGAGGTTGCTCCATATAAACTGTCTCGTTCAAATCCCCATAAAGAAAAGCATTCTTGACATCTAACTGAGACATTTCTCAATCTCTGTTCACAGCCACAGAAAAGAGAACACAGATCGTAGTAATCCGGGCAACAGGGGAGAATGTATCAAAGAAATCCACCCCATAAGTTTGCGTAAATCCTTTGGCCACAAGACGGGCTTTGTAACGATCAACCGTACCTTCAGGAAGGTATTTGATAACAAAGACCCAACGACAGCCAACCACATCAGCACCAGGAGGAGTAGGAACAAGAGATCAAGTACCCCGTTCAGTTAGAGTTTTCATCTCCTCATCTATAGCAGCTTTCCAATGTGGAACAAGCTGAGCATCACGATAAGACGCAGGAAGAACATTAGCCGAGAGGGCAAAAGCAAAACTTTGCGCCTGCGGAGACAGTCTGGTGTAAGATACCACACCAGCAAGAGGATGCTGAGTGCACAAACGAACACCTTTCCTGAGAGCAATTGGAGAGCAAGATCAGTCCTGTCTACTTGCGTAGGTTCATCCAAAGGAGACGCAGGCAAACTAGGAACCATGGGTAGCGGCGCAACCGAGGAATCAGGTAGAGCAGGAGAGTCAGAAGAAGGAGAGATAGCAGGCTCAGGACAAGGTGCAAAAATAAGAGGAGAAGGGACCGAATCATCAGAAGAAGAAAGAGTAGAGGAAGGAGAAAAGAACGGAACATTCTCAAAGAAAGTGACATCAGCAGAAACATACTGCCGACAGAGGACATGATCATAACACCTGTATCCTTTCTGATTCGGACAATATCCCAGAAAGATACATTTAATCGAGCGTGGGGACAGTTTGTCACGACCAGAAGAAGGAGAATGAACAAAAGCAGTGCACTCAAAGACACGAGGAGATAAAGGAAAAGGGTTCGCATCAGGATGCAGGATAGAAAAGGGAGTCTTCCCACCGATAACAGATGACGGAACACGATTAATAAGAAAACAAGAGAGAAGAACCGCATGAACCCAATAAGACTTGAGAACATGCATCTGAGTCAGAAGACTCCGAGCCACATCTAGCAGATGACGATTCTTTTATTCAGCAACACCATTTTGTTGCGATGTTTCAGGGAAGTGGTTTGATGAACAATACCATGATCCACACAAAACGATGTAAATTGATGACGAAGATACTCCTTAACATTATCGGATCTAAGAACTTTAATAGAAGTTTCAAACTGTGTATGAATCTCATTGTAAAAAGCAGTGAAAATAAAATAAGGTTCAGAATGGTCGCGCAACAGATATAATCATGTACAACGGGAAAAGTCATCAATAAATGTCACAAAATATAAACTACCCCTATCAACAGTTTGAGTAGGAGCAAGGCCCCATATATCAGAAAGGGCAATCTCAAACGGACGAGAAGAACTACGTCCTTTGCTTGCAGCAGAAGTAGAACGATGATGTTTCCCAAACTGACAAGCTTCACAAGGAATAGAGGAATCCCCGCGAGGTAAATCAGACAGAAGTTGATAGAGGATCTGTAACAACCCCCCTATTAGTAATAATAATAATATTATATATATAAAAAAAAACTTTAAACAAAGACCAAATAGAGCCCGGTCTAAACCTACCCCCACTCCCTCTCTTTAATAAGAACCGAGCTCCCCGGTTCTAAATCCCGCAAGAAATCGCAAGCCGCAGAAGCCCATCCCGACTGCTCGCTTCCGTCTCCGCCTCCTGCGCCCCCGACGGCCCCGATCCCGTTCTGCGTGTCCCCCGGCAGCCCTGATCCCGGCCTCCAGCGCCTCCTCCTCCTCCGGTAGGCCTCCGGCATCCCTCCTCTGGCTTCCCCGTCGCCTCCTGCTCCTTCCTCGTGGTCGGCGGTTCCTGCAACCGGCACCTCTCTTGGCCGACTGCACCCTAGGCTCCGATGACCTCTTCCCAAGCCTCTTCCCGCCGCCGTCTTCTCTCCTTCCTCTCTTCTTCTTCGCCAGCCAGTAAGGGCAGCAGCCGGCTACTTCTCCTCCTCCTCCTCCGGCCAGTGAAGGCAATAACAACATTCTTCTCCGGCGACTCTGGCTCCTCCTCGTTCCGGCCGGTGGAATTCGTGAGGGACTCCTAGGGTTTCGCTCGAAACCCCTCCTCGTGAATTTCGGAGTCCAGATCGGGTCTCCTTGGGTAAGGAATTTCATCGATCTCTCGTTTTCAATTTTTTTGCCCTAATTGCATGGATTTCCGCTTCTGATCGACGCAATTTCGTCGGCCCCCTTAGGTTTGTCGTGAATTCGACTAATTTCATTTATGTTTCCGTTTCTGGTGCCGCTCGTCCAATCTAGGTGGTGGGATCGCTCCAATCTTTAGATTTTCGCCTCCAAATCGCCGCCAAAATTCCCGATCTCTCGCGGTAGTCACTTCTCCCCTCACTCTCGAGGGAAGTAAATTTCTACACCCTTTCCTGTGGTGTGATGCGAATATCCAACGCATGTGCAAGTATAAAAACTCTTGTGAATTCAATTTAAAATGCGTTTGTGGATCCTGAACAGGTTTAGCTCGAACTCCTAACCTTGCTCGCGCCACTTAGCTGTCGCTAGTTTTTCGACGTGACCTTAAGGCAAGTAGAGAAATCTCTCTCGCTTGTAAACATGAAATTTATATTACTTGACTTGTTGCAATAGATAGACCCTTATAAACTGGAATCGTCAAATTAATAATTTCCCATTATTAAATCTTGAATCCCTGAAATCATATACAACAATATGCAAATATTGAGGTAAGGGTGTTGTTTTGGTGTGACGCCTTGAATCGAGCTCCCGACTAACTGGTAACAGAAACCATTAGTCGATCATTGCAAGCACCGTCGTTGATAAGCCTTGCATCAATTTATACACTGGAATTCTGTGCACCAAATGACAACACATTCACCCTTCAATATAGATCGCTTATGGTATTACAGCTAGGCTAAACTCCAGAGTAGGCTATTAACATAAAAGAATCTTGTTAGACATGGTTACTTGTCTGGTTGCTACATGTAAGACTAGCTCACTGAGCTCTAGTTTTTTTTACTTACTTTTTGCGTAAGTTATTGGCTCGAATCATTATGTAACTTCATGTTCTGAGGCATTTTTCCTTCTGTTTGGATTTTTGCCTTAGGGTTCGTGACTGCGCCGTCCAGTTCTTGAGTTTCCTCCACCCAGCTTCAGCTTTTATTTGGAGGTTTCATTTTGTTCGATGTACCGGCAGGTTCTATGTATTTGTTTCAGTTACTATTGGACTGTATTATTCATGTATTAGTTATCATCAGACATTTTCTCTCTTATTGTGAACATCTTTTAGGGGAAAGCATTGTATTAGAACATTTTCACTTATGAAATTTTGGTAACTATATGCATTCGTAAATTTCAGTACAACTCCTGCTGTTTCATTTTTTTATAAAAGTAAATGCATGCACACAAAAAAATGTTTTATTCACCAATTTGCGGCTTCCGCATCATTTTAAAAATCAAGTAAACAATTGTTTTAAAAACATGAAATTTTAAACTAGTTTGTAGGATTTCCGGTTTCGCCTTAACAGACATGGTTCTTCTCTGCATGTCTGTGGCATCACGACCCTCCCGAAGCGCACTCTGATCTTGTCGAGACGGGTCGTGACAGGATCCGAGGAGGAGGATGTCCAAGCCGAAGATGCCACTGAAGTAGAGAAGAAGAGGCAAAAAAGTCAGAAGAAGTATCAAGATGGAATAAGCCACCACTCTCAGTCCCAGTAGCCACCATCTCCTTGGACTGAGGAACCTGAAAGGCACAAGTAGAAGCAGTAAATATCGCTTCACAACCCAACTGCTTACAAAAGGCAGTAACAGAAAGAAGATTGCATGGAAAGTTGGGAACATAGAGAGTGTCCCGAAGCTGAAGAGAGGAAGTAACATGCACAGTGCCAGACCCGTGAACCGGGGACGGAGAACCATCAGCAATAAGAACAGGAGGCAAGTGATTACTCTTAGTAAGAGATGAAAAAAAGCCGAGAATTCCCTGTCATATGATTAGTTGCACCGGAGTCAATAAGCCACCTACCCGTGGTAGCTAACTGAGCAGCACCAGAAGTAGCAAGAGCAATAGTAGACTTCTTGGCAGAATCAGCAGAAGCAGGACGAAGATGAGGGTGTTTGAACCAACAACGATCAATCAAGTGACCAATCTTGCCACAATGAGAACAAAGAAATTTCGAATAATCACGGCCGCCAGTATGGCCACCCCGACCACCAGAATTATCATGTCGGGCAGGTTGAGCAACAATATCGGGAGAGGGAGAGGGAAGCAAAGGACGCTGGAGAATATTAGTAACAGCAGAAATACGGGCAGCAGTAGCATCGAGAGTCGGAGTGTCCGCCTCTCTGAGAATCTGTTGACGAATCATGTCATAGGAGTCAGGAAGACGAAGCAAGTAGCAAACTACAAGAAGCTCCTGAAAATGTTTCTATTGCTCCGCAAGATCAGCAGAAAAAGGACGGTGTTGAAGAAGCTCAGCCCCAAGACTCTGAACTTCCTGATAAGCAGCAATAGGAGTCATAACCGGACGAGCAAAAAGATCAGCATACAGAGTATATATACGCGAAGTCTGAGCCTCTTTAGAATATAAGGCAGCCAGATGATTCCACGTAGCTTTGACTGTTTGATCATGTCGGATGACCGGAAGACACTCATCAGACAAACTGTTGGTCAACCAAGTGCGGACCAAGGCATCAGAAGCATCCCAATCATCGTAAGCAGGGGAGCCAACAGGAGGGGGATCATCAGTCAAGTGAGAGCGCTTACGCTGAGAATATAAAAGGAAGACAAAAGACACACTCCAGTCAGGATAGTTTGAGCCTGTAAGCTTAGACACAGTACCCAAATTACCCGAAGTAGAGACAGAAGTAGAAGAATGAGAGAGAGAGGAACAGAGAAAGTAGCAGAAGATGGCAGTGTCCATGAAGAAAAAGAACAAACCGCTCAGTCAAGAAGAAAAACCGCACGGTCAGATAGCAAGAGAAGAACCCGCGCGAACAGGAAAAACAAGCCGCCCGGTCTCAGTGTAAACACACTAGCAGCAGAAAGAGGCTACGAACCAAAGACGGTGAAGTCACACGAAAGGAAAAAAGAGCAGAGAGCACACGAACAAAGCGGAAACCGCGCGACCAAAAAGAAAGAAAGGGAGGGAAGAAACCGGAAGAAGACGAAAAAGGGAGGGTCAAAAAATCAACCCGCGCGGTTACAAAGGACAAACCGCAAAGAAGAAGAAACAACTTTGGAGCAAAGGACCGGTTTCCTCTGATACCAAGTAAAAAATGGACAAAGAGGTAAATAAACCGCAAATTTTATTGCTCCAAAAAAGTAAGTATTACATAGATATGCTCCCTTATTTATAGAAAACGGGGGAGGTGAAAGAGTACAATACACGATGTGGGACTAAACCTAAGTCGAGCGGCTTATGGGGTTTGTCATACACAAACCGCACACTACATAACATACAATAATAAAACTTGCAGCCACTAGAGGAGGCTGCCATAATCAAAGACAGACCGCCAGACAAGTCGCCAGGCCGCACATGCGGGTTGCCACCAGACCGCAGTGCGGCTATCCATCAAACCGAAGCTTTGCAATCCTCCTGACAACAAACTGCGGGCTGCCACCTGACCGCCAACACGGTCAACCATCATGCACAGCAGTGGCTCTAACCAGACCGCTGCGACTTCACCAAGTCGCTGCGGCTAGCCCATAAACCAAAGCTATAACCACCTGCAGACCTCGGATGCGGCTTAATACAGGATGTTGCGGTTTCATCAGATCGCTGCGACTAATCAACCAAGGAATAGCTGCGGTCTCAAACCAGTCCGTTGGACCACCAACTAAACAACACATTGAGCCAAACCGCCAAAAGGCCGACCAGACAGGCCGCTGTGGATAGAATGGCAGACCGCCCGAACTGTGTTCTAACACAAATAATCCAGTCTTGCACGGTCAAACCAAGCGTATAGAGATTGATAGGTGTTTTATAAAGAAAAACCTTGATAGCGAGCTACTAGAGTTGTGCCACATCTTGACCAAGGGTTAGGTAGCAGATTGCTTGATCAAGGGACTCAATTTAGAGAATATGATTAGAGGTTGTAACAATATGATCTTAGTAAATATCTTTCGTTAATCTTGAGGAGTGTTGTAATATTTAATGTTTTGTTGGTTATATATATAGCCATTGGTTGACTTGATAATTAGACGAGCCTTTTTTTGTAACTCAATGGATTGTGATGTCCGAGCGTGTGTCGCGACTCATTAAAAGGGGTGATTTAGTCCCACACCGCCTAGCTGCTTCTTGGTCCTGAGTTTATAAGTGGGGTGACCACTCCTCCCCTAAGCACATGATTTTGGGGAGTGACGTCACAATGCTTTACATGGTATCAGAGCAGGGGGGCACGTGGCGAGGGGGGTGTTGAGTGCACTACGTGGAATGGACGGTGATGTCTGAGCGTGTGTCGCGACTCGTTCAAAGGGGTGGTTTAGTCCCACACCGCCTAGCGTGCTACTTGGTTCTGGGTGTATAGACAGGGTGGTCACTCCTCCCCTAATCACGTGGTTTTAGGGAGTGACGCCACAATGCTTTACAATATTGAAAATTAAATGACTAAGGACATCACCAACCAAGGTACAAACCATTCTCGTATATCCATCATCAAGTTGAGACTGTGGCATCACGATCCGCCTGAAGTGCACTATGATCTTTGCTTTAGGCGGGTAGTGACAACGTCGAAGGGTTTTATCATTATGAGGAAAGGGGTTGGAGACAGCGATACTAGAAATGACATAAGAGAACGAGTGTGAGGAAGTTGTGATAGGAACGACAACACTACTGAAGACGATGGAGATGGGTACTTGGCCCCGCGGCAGAGATCATTGTGGTCGACGCGAAAGTGAGAAGAGAGCGTAGAAAGAGGGGAAACTGGTTGGGGATGGTGGGTGACAGGGGTGTGGTCGTTCCTAGGAGTGTAGGGATTGGTTTGTGTCTTGGTTGGCGAAGCTGGGAGCGGAGGGACATGTTTCTTCCTCGGTTGGCGGAGCCAGGAGGGACGAGAATGGTCTGTACCTTGGTTGGTGGTGCCAGGAGGGAAGAGAATGGTAGATATCATGAGCCCAACACTAGAGGGCACATAGATATGTTTGCATTATGCACTATATTTACTCTGGTCATCATTTTGATGTCTATTATTTATCTTAAATCATATCTTGGTTTAAATTATTTGGTCTTATCATTTTAAATATCCGGTAAACTTTTGGAAAATTCAAATTTTATTCTTATGAAATCCATTCCATTTCCTTACAGTGGACATTTGATTTGTTTTGCAGAATTAGATGTTTTGATCAGTCTCTCAATATCAAGCACCTACTATGAAGGGCCTACATGCCGGCCAGTTATCAAGGATATAAAGTGCTCAAGTAATAGCACCCCTTTCTTGTCTGCCAAAAGCTTAGGACATCCTACTCTCCGCATGGATGCTTTGGGAAAGGGATCCTTCGTCCCCAATGATGTGACTGTTGGTGGAACTGGGATTACGAATTTTGTTCTTCTCACTGGACCAAACATGGGCGGTAAATCAACCCTTCTTCGTCAAGTTTGCCTGGCTATAATCATAGCGCAGGTATGTTTCATGAGCTTAAATCAAGTCGAGTTCGCTTAAGTTAAATCAATTTAAAGTCAAAAATTTGATTCGAGCTTGACAGAAACTGAACTCATTTTAGTAAGGCCGACTCGACTTGAAATGATTTGTTTATCTGTTCAAATCGAAATCAATTTCAAGTCAACTGAGTTTATTTTGAATGATTGTAAACCTTTTTATGAATATTCTATTATATATTATACATGTAATATGTTAAACTTGTATATTTTTATATAATCATTTTGTTAAATCACCGCACCCATTTTCCATTCCAAAATCTAGGTCAAAGACGGAGAGACGGGGCCTATTAACGAGTGGACCGTCTGGGTAGGCGGTGTGAGACTAATCTTTGCATGCATTTTTTTGGTTCATGGTGGACCATTCAACCCCCCCCACCCGGTGTGTACCTAGCTCTGATTAAACCACCAGAATTAACGCAAATCCCCTCTATATATGGAGGCTGACAAATATAAAGTTATAAATAAAAACATAAATAACACATATTGTAACACTCCCCCTCAAGTTGGAGGTGAGATGTTGATCATGCTTAACTTGACGATAATTCTTTCAAAGGTACTTCCACTCAGGCCTTTCGTGAGAATATCAGCATGTTGTTTATCTGAGGGAACAAAAGAAGTACATACAAGCCCCTTTTCAATGTTCGCATTGATGAAATGACGATCCACTTCAATATGTTTAGTACGATCATGCTGGACAGGGTTGTGTGTGATGCTGATAGCAACCTTGTTATCACAATACAACCTAATGAGCTCATCTTCAGAATCCCAAGTCACTTAGCAAAGAACGCAACCAAAGACCTTTACAAACACCATGAACCATAGCTCGAAACTCTGCTTCAACGCAAGACCTTGCCACGACCTGTTGTTTTTTACTCCTCCAAGTAACAAGATTCCCACCAACAAGAGAACAATACCCCGAGGTAGATCGTCGATCGTCAATTGACCCGACCCAATCAGCCTCGGGGTAGACCTCAATTCTTAGAGCCGAATTTGGGGAAAACAAGATCCCACTCCCAGGTGTGGACTTAAGATACCAGAGAATTCCGTGGGCAACATCTACATGACGAGTCTTCGAAGCATGCATAACTGATTGATAATACTTATAGCATAAGCAATATCTGGACGGGTATGAGCCAGGTAGATTAGCCTTCCTACAAGCCTCTAAAATTTAGATATATTTTCAATCTCCTTTCCATCATTACGACTCATTTTGTGGTTCGCTTCAATTAGGGTATCAGCTGGTCTACAACCACTCATCCAAGTCTTCTCAAGAAGGTACATATTATACTTTCTCGGGGAGATAAAGATCTCATGCTTGGACCTTACCACTTTAATGTCAAGAAATATTTGAGTGCACCCAGATCCTTGACCTCAAACTCAGAAGCCCATTTTTGTTTTAAAAGCTTGATTTATTCCACATCGTCGTCTATGATAGCAATATCATCAACATAAACAATGAAAGTTGTGAGTTTATCGATTCTACGCTTGATGAACAGTGTATGATCGGTATTGCCCTGATGATACCCAAAAGATAATATGGCCTTGTGAAGTCTCTCAAGCTAATCTTTTGGGGACTGTTTCAGTCCATATATGTCTTTCTTTAACTTGCAAACGTTTCTCACTGAACTTTTAGCAGTAAGACTTGGTGGGAGAGACATATAAACTTCCTCATATAGATTCTCATAGAGAAGCATTTTTAACGTCAAGTTGTCAAAGGTCTCATCCTTTGTAGTCAGCACGGGATAAAAGGACTCTGATAGTGTTCATCTTTGCCAAAGGTCTCACTAAGCTTTTTTTCCATGGGGAAGAGGCATTAAATCTTATGTGTTGTTCTTTTCAAGAGCATTCATTTTCTCAAACATCACTTCTCTCCACACGGGAATCTCCAGAGCACTTTGTCAAGATGTCGGTATGTATATGGAAGCAAGGGAAGACACCAAGGTCTTATGGGAGTAGAGAATGAGTCGTAAGAAACAGAATTTGAAAGATGATGTTGAGTACAGGATCAGATACCTTTTATGAGAGCAATGGGAAGCTCTGAAGGCCCTGAGTCTGGGTCCAATGATTGATTTGGTTGCACAGTCAAGTCAAGTGTGTTGGTGGGCCTCTTTTTTCGCCGAGTGTACACCTGCAAGGTAGGAACAATAGGTTTAGGGACATGGAAATCACTGACTTCCGACGGTAGAAGCTCCCCATGAAGTGAGGGGTAAGGTGGAGGAATGGGCAGAGGTACATACAGAGGTCAAAGAAGAAGAAAGCAAAGAAGGTGAGTCGTTCGGGGCAGGATAATAGGCCTCAATTTCACGAAACGTGACATCCATGG
The DNA here is from genome assembly GCA_039513925.1 of Platanthera zijinensis. Lineage (NCBI taxonomy): Eukaryota > Viridiplantae > Streptophyta > Magnoliopsida > Asparagales > Orchidaceae > Platanthera > Platanthera zijinensis. The sequence continues at coordinate 16,056,911 of CM077081.1, read as the reverse complement.
TGACAGAAATCTTCTTAGTAGGAGGATGAAAACATTTGTATCCCCTTTGGATATGAGAGTAGCCAATAAACACACATCTTAGTTGATACGATCTCGGAGAGGAATCCGGTGAGGGGAAGGGCTGACAGAGGTGAGGGAGAAGAAGGAGATTAGGGTTGAGGAAATTCTTAGGGAGCAGCCCTAAATTGCATTCATCCAAGCATAATGAAAAAAAGTACAACTTCACCCCTTATAGACGTGGCGTGCACAGGAAAATAAAAACTAACAGAGTGCGAAATAAATAAAATAGTCATGTCGGTGTCGCATCTTCGGTCTCTCCTCCTCCAGACAGACCCGTCGTCGTCTCTCACCGCGTATGGACTCGCCGCAACATCTCGTCGGCGTGTGTGTCTCATTGTTATGCGCAACCGTAATAATGTCGTCGTCTGGAAAATATGCCTTGTTCCCAAGGAAATAATCGGGGTGGTGGCGGCAGAAGTGATCCTGGGACAGCCCTGTGGCTTCGGCTTCCAGACGGTAAGACCAAGCAACAGGGACCTCCTGCGAGCCAGAGTCCCCCTGAAGGTGGTAGCGATGACCAAGTAGCTTGACTGGGTAGAGCGGCGATAATTGTCGTGTTTCTTCCGGACCAAAGAAAACGGGGCTCGTGGCAATACTACCAGGACTGGATGACGTCGGCGTGCGCAATAGAAAGTTATTTGTGGTCTGCCGGAAAAGGAAGAGGCACAATGGATGGGACCGAGACGACCCACAACCCTGCGAAGTCTGTGGTCCGCTTGATCGTGCAGAGGGAGATTGAAGAGCATAGAAGGGCGGAGTCACTGTCGTGGTGACATGGCTGGGACCGAGACGGCCCACAGCCCTGCGGAGTCTGTGGTCCGCTTGATCGTGCAGAGGGAGATTGAAGAGCATAGAAGGGAGGAGTCACTGTCGAAGCGACATGGCTGGCCCTCGTGTAGGATCTGCATGGACATAGTCTACCAATTGACGCATACATCGCCGAGTGTACGGAGCCAATCCACTTCTAGAATGACGTCAAGATCGCTTAAGCCAAATGGGTAAAAGTCCACGGTCATGGAACAGGTGCCCACAAAGAGAGACGGCGATGCAATGTGCCTGAGTCGGTCGTTGGCGCCCATCACCCATACGAACCACAACATTCGGGGAGGGAACCGAGGGAAGACGGACCTGCTGCACCAGGTGCTCAGAGAGGATGAGGTTGTGGCTTGCGTCATTGTTCACCATGATGATGATCGGGCGTTCCAGCAGTGTGCATGAGAGCTACATGGTCTGTTGGTCGGAGATCCAGCCCATCAAGGCGCAAGATAGATCCAACCGGTGGAACGTAACTGTGGTGAATTTGAAAGATGTATCCCCGTTGAGAGCTCCAAGGCCTCAAAGTCAGCCAGGGTAACCTCAGGGTCGACGTCGCCGATGATGGCGTGGAACTCCTTCACGGAGCACTCATGGTTGGGGGAGTACGGTTGGCGGCACCGAAAACAGAGATCCTTGCTACCAGATATTCAGCAAAGTGCGAATCCAGATATTCACGACCATTATCACTACGAAGGATCTGAATTTTAACTTGAAACTGAGTGGAGATCATGTTATGAAACTTTTTGAAGGTAGTAAATACATCACTTTTTTGTGTAGTAAATATAATCATGTAGTGCGAGAAAAACAGTCCATAAAAGTACAAACCAAACACAACCAGAAATAGAAGAGGTCCCCAAACATCGAATCACAGTAAAAGGAAGAGAGCTTGGCAACAAAACAGATTAATCGTAGTACGATTTTTTTTGTAACAGCACAGACAACACAAACAAAAGAAGTAAAAACAACACCTGACATAACATGAAATAATAACTTTATAACAGGAATAGACGGGTGGCCTAAGCGACAATGCCAGAAATATAAATCAGATGTGCTGGAGTGAAGGGTCGGAGGAGGTGCCACTGGGATGGAATCGAGCACGTACAAACCATTGACCAGACTATCATAGTCAATCACCATTCCCGTTTTTAGGTCCTGAAAAACACAAGAAAAAGGATGAAAGGTTACATAACAGTTCATGGAATTAATCAAATGGTTAATATAGAGTAACTTACGTGTGAAATTTGGAACATGTAAAATCGACGATAAGGTGAGAGAGGAACAGGAGAGGGAACCATCAGCAATGCTCACATTATCACGACTAGAGAAGGGTATAGGATATGAAACCTGAGGCGGAGCTAGTCGTATGATTTGTAGCTCCGGAGTCAATGAACCACTGAGTGGAAGATTGAGTAGTAGCAGAGTGAGCACCCGGAGTCCCAGCGTGGGCATACAAAGACAAGGCAGAAGACTCCGTAGAAAGACCTTGCATCATACGACGAAGGGAAAGAACTTCATCAGTCGTAAAAACACCAGGGAGTACAGAAGGATCAACACCAAACAGAGTAGAAGTATCCATAGCAGCATCGGTGAGATTGATAGAACGAGGAGGTATATGTCGGTCAGGGAAGCGCCAAAAGCCACGACCACCACGAGGAGGAGCACCGCCTCTCGGTGGAGGAAAACCATAGAGTCTGAAGCAGGTGTCTCTGGTATGACAGATCCTCCCGCAATAATCACAGAGAAGGTGGTCTTTATCACTACTTTTCAGCTTAGAATCACGGGTTGGACGAGCCCCCAACAAATAAGGTGTACCAACAACAAGGGCAGAACTCTCAAGAGCTGGGTCAGGCAGTAAAGTCTAGCGATGATCAAACTCATGTTGAACAATGCTATAAACCTCAGGAACGCCCCAAAATTTGAGCACTAATCTGATCAAAATCCCGATGAATACCATGAAGAAACTCAAAGATTCGGTTGCGATCCTCCCGTGCACATACCATGGCCTCATCAACAGGGATAACAAAAGTTAGGGAATCAAAATGATCGTATTCCTGAAACAACTGAGTAAACCCCAAATAGTAAACAGATGGAGGATGATCACCCTGACAAAGTAAGGATATCTTCCGTCTCAACTGGAAGATCTGGGCAGTATTACCTTTTCAAGAATAAGTAGTCTTCGCACGCCGCCAAATATCAACAGCAGTATTCAGAAATAAGTAGTTGCGAGCGATAAACTCCTGCGTGGAATTCGTTAGCCAAGACATGACTAAGGAATTTTCTAAATCCCATTGAGGCCAATCAGGAGCAGTCTTCTCCAGTTCCTTAGTGTGTTAAGTGACATAATCAAAGAGGTGACAACTCTTCTTAATTGTCAGGGTGATAGAGCGAGACCATGAAAGATAATTAGAATCATCTAAACGGGTAGTAGTAATCTGCGTAGTATTGTGATCATGACTCCCACGAAGAGAACTTGTAGGAGGAAGGACCGGCGAGGAGGGAGCAATAGAATCACTGAGACTAGACATAGTTGCTCAAGAAGAGAAATCTGGGGACCACACCACTTAGGGCAGCAAAGAGCGTCTGATTACGCTGAACAAATATAGATGTAGAAGAGTAGAGGAATAAAAATCCACTCCTTACAATGACTAGAAAGGCAAGCGACGTCGGAAGGAAGCAAATGCTTCACTGTATGTCCGGCACCGGAAGGAGAGGGGCTACAAACCCTGGAAGACATTCTTGCAAAGCGAGGGAAGTTGGCTGGAGGGGCCGGCGAACCCTGGAAGGCCGACGAAGATCGGTCGGAAGACGCGTTGGAGGGGCTGGCGAGCGGCACTGAGACGCTGGAAGACGCGCTGGAAGAGATGTTGTTGGAAGACCTATTGTTAGTCGAGCGCCAGAAGAAATGTCGCGGATCGAATGACGTGAGTGGCGAGCCGAACGAACGACGGAAGGAACAACGCGAGCAACGGCGGCTAGGGCACCAAGAGTCGTTGATCTGATGTTGGAGAAAACAAAAATAATAATTGATTAATTGCAAAGATCACAAATCCCCTCTATATATGGAAGCAGACCAAGATAAAGAAAAGGGATATTACAAAAGCTGTAAATAAAAACATAAATAACTCATATTGTAACACATTTCAAGTTAGTTGGATTATCTTCTGTCTAGCCAGAGTGTCTAGAGTGGAGCACAAAATCAAGTTGAGACTATCGTCACTATCCACATGACGTCAAATGATTGTTTTTTAGCCAACTCAGTTTATTTTTAAATAATTATAAACCTAATTATGAATGTTATATTAAATATTATGCAAATTGTATAATCTTTAAGTATTAGTTTCAAATTAGCTTGCTTTATCTTCTAGTTAATCGCGGTGTCTGAAGTGGAGCTCGAAATCTATGTCAAGCTAAATCAAATTTTGTGCTTGTTTAAATGCTTTTAACCTCCCTAATTGTAGACTTTTATCTGAGATTCACTGCATTATCTGTTTAATTCGAACTCAACCTTCCTATTTACTGCTTTCCTTAGATTGGAGCTGATGTTCCTGCAGAGAGCTTCGAGCTCTCCCCTGTCGACCGAATCTTTGTTCGTATGGGAGCAAGGGACCACATTATTACCGGCCAAAGCACGTTCTTGACAGAGCTTTCAGAAACTGCGTCCGTGTTGACTTCTGCCACTCGAAATTCCTTCGTCGCATTAGATGAGCTCGGGCGCGGCACATCGACTTCCGACGGGCAAGCGATCGCAGAATCCGTTCTACAGTATCTGGTCCATGAGACTCACTGCAGGGGCATGTTCTCCACTCATTACCACAGATTAGCTGCGAATTTCGTTAAAGATTCCAGAGTAAAAAAATTTCCTTGTTTTGTTTTTCCAAATATTCTAAAATGATTATTTAGAAATTGACTTTGAATCTGCCATTCTACTATTAGGTATCAGTGTGTCATATGGCTTGCCGAGTTGAAATGGGTACATATGGTGTGGAAGAAGTCACATTCCTTTACAGATTGACCCCGGGTTCCTGTCCCAAAAGCTATGGTATAAATGTTGCTCGTCTGGCTGGTAACTGTTCTCATTTTATTTTTTTTATTTTGGATTATTTGTATAAAATGTCATATGAATTGGACCTTTTGTCAAAAAAAAAGTTCTAATTTTTTTGGCAAACGAGGAAATATCTTTTATCCTATTTTTCGTTACGAATAATCAACTAGCAGGAATAATGTGATTTCTTGAAAATTATCATATCTACTTTGGTTTCTTGTAACCTGATTTATACGTCTTAGGCTCTGTTTGATGAGGTGTTTTTTATCCAATGGGTTTGTACAAAAACACCATCATCATAGAATATATGTTTGGCATGACAATGATTACGACCTGCACCATGAAAAGAAAACTAGTTTTGAACATAAGAGTGGATGGAGTTTCTCAGTTGAGGTCGGTCATTCATGAATGACGATTCATAACCACCGCGTTGATGACCGCCACCACTGTACCAAATAGAGTTTCCTGCAAACCCATCCTCTTATTTCTCTATAATTAGGGGTTTTTTTATGGGGTTTCATGATAAGCTCTACGGGCCCATTCGATTGGACGGAATCAAAGCTTCAAAACTAGAAATGGATGTCTAATTCCAATATAAATGAACCTTCAATTCTATCTCAAAGCTCCAATTCCTTTCAAACGAACAGACTAATAATGTTTAGGGTTTCAAGAAATCCTCAAGAGAATGCTAAACTTGGGTCATTCTTGTTTGAAAAAGTAGGGTCTTGTTCACATAATTTTAATACTATTAACTTAATTCATAAATTTTGTTTTATAAGATGATGAAATTGGTACTAAACTTTACTCCCAATTTATTATAAGTTTTCAACTTTTTTGTGGATTCAAATTGATCTCAAGCAATAGTGATCCCTTATTAGCAGTCTTTCAAGAAATAAATAGATACTTGATGTAGGAGCTATGAAGTTGGACCAAATTTCTATGGGTCTTGAATCTTTTGGTAGTATCTACTGTGGAGTAGATGGATTCTGGAGAATTTATACTCGGGCTAAATTATTTCAATCAGGAGTCTAATGACAAATCTGAATGTTGATATGTACTTTACCAATTTTTAATTTATATATCCTTTCATCTTTATATGAAGGGAGCCTTGGCGCACCAGTTGAGGTTTTACCATGTGAACTTGAGGTCATGGGTTCGAGTCTTGGAAACAGTCTCTTGCAAAAATGCATGGTAAGATTTGCCTGCATTTCACCCTTGTGGTGGAACTCTTCCTGAGACCCTTGCTGTGCAGGGATGCTTTGTGTCACGACCCGTCTCGACAATAAGTCAGTGTGGGCTTCGAGGCGAGTCGTGATGCCATAGGCATGGGCGGAAAGAAATCCATGTTTGCTAAGGCAGATGCAGAGAATACTTAAAATAGTTAATTTGGAGAAAAACAGTTGAATTTATGGCGGAAGCTTTTAGAATTTAAAAATAGAGAGTTTTAAATACACATGTATTTTGTAAAATCCATGTTTTTACAGGGTACTACTATAGATTTCATGCAATTATGATTCAAAAGAGGATGCACATGTATTACCATCAAATTCTAGTACATAGTATTTAAATAGCCTAGCAGTTGTCCATGATTCCAGAGAAAATGTTTGATTGCAATTATTACATAAAAGAAATATTTGACAGTAAAAGAAATTTAAACATAGAACCTAGAACTTAATGTTGATCGGGCTCGAGGACCTGGCGGCGGTGCACGAACGCTGAGGCAATTTCAAAACAGAAAGAAAAAGCCTCAGAATATTGAAATAAACAGAGTGAGCAAAGTGAAGTATAGAACAGTAACTGAAGCAGAAAAGTATGAGTGTACCAGTTTCTCATGAAGCAAAATTATTCGAGACAAGCAAATAAAAGAGCTAAATAGAACAAATTAGTTTATTAGACTACTCCGGAGTATAACATACAGACAGATCAAGAAATGTCATTAGTTGTAATCAGTGAAAGGTGGAAGTGTTTTATTTGATGCACAAGATTCTAATGTAAGTCTAAATGCAAGTGTTATCAAAATAGTTGTGTTTGCTATAACCATTTGTTGGTTTCCGTTGTCAGTCAAGCGGAAACTCGAGTCAAAGCGTCACATCAATTTAACACTACCTTTCATTGATTGTTTATGACATTAATGACTAAGGATTCATGATTTAAGAGATTCCTAACATATCAAGACCTGATACAAATTTAACGATTTAACTGCACAAGATTAGAGTTCATGAACGCGTCAAGAGAGGAATTTAGTTATGGAGCAACATTCACTCGAGTCTTAAAACCAGACAGACCTAAGAAACCAGACAGATGTCAGAAACCGGACATACATCAGAAACCGGATTCGACGACACGGAAGGAATTAAACAGTGAGTTTTGACTCTTGCGGGTTCGAGGGGTTAATGTTTCATAATAACAAGAAGGTTTATCGAGTATATCGCAGAGGTAAGTTGACATGTAATGGATCGAGGAAGTCAAGCACTCATCTAGGTTAAATCATCATTGGACTCAAGTATTTTCCAACTAACAAGAATACGCTACGAGCTTGATATATCAAAACACCAATCACATACTTGCTAACCAGAATTCGTTATAATTATTATCGTGGCATTATTGCTCGTGATTAACGCTCTACGATTCTTCAAATTATTCATCAAAAAAGACAGAATCCATCAATTTACTTATCCAATTAGCTATCTTTCACTAACTCGTCTCCGAATTATCCAAATATCATCATTTACACTCACAACTCGCGTAATTCCTATCGCGGGAAGCTCAAACCGATAACAAGTCTATTTAGGGATTCGAGATCTAAATTATTTGACGAAACAAGAAATTAAGGACGAATTCAGACAAATATAAGATCAGACAAGGTAATTAAGTTCAATGTTTGCAAGAGAGGAATATCTCTACTTGCCTGAAAGAAGCTGCAATTGGCGGCGGCGGTTAAGCGACGCTAGAAAAATTGACACTCCTCAAGCGAACTTGTTCAAGAACGATGAAATCGCTATAACAAATTACCACTACGCTAACACAGACAATTTATTTATCGCAAGACTCAAGCAAGAACAGAGTTTAGAAATTTACCTCTCTCATGAGTGAGGGGATGAGAGATACCACGCAGAAGCAGAGACTTGGCGATGCTCGGGTTAGGGGAAACCCTAATTCGGAGAGGACTTGGAGCAATTTCACCACTAGATCTGAAGAGCGGCACCGGAAACACAAACAAGACTAGATTAGTCAAATGTACGACGAACACAAATTAGGTTGACACAAAAAAAATTTATTTGGGAGCAAAAATTTAACGAATAATATCAATAAAATCTGAAAAGAGGAAAAGAGAGATATTTTACCCAAGGAGAACAAATTCATGCCCAAAATCTGAGTGGAGGAGGCTTTGAGAAAACTCTAGGTTCAAGCGAGGCACAAGGAGGAAGCCAAAGTTGATGTCGGCCCTCTGGAGGGGAAGAGGTGGGGTTGTTGGACTAAAGAGGGGGAGGCTTGATGTTGCCGGCCCTAAAAGAGGAGAGGGAAGGGAGCAGTCGGCGGCCTGAGGAGGAGAAGCCGCATGAGGCTGTCGGCCCTAGCAAAGGAGGAGGGAAGCTGTCTACCAAAGCAAGACGAGAAGTCAGAGGCCATGACAAGAGGAGGAGGAGTCGGAGAAGGCGTCAGCGACAGCAGGGAGCGGGGCTTGCGGCGCTACCTGCGGGAGACGAGGGAGGAATCGGGAGCAGGGTTTTCTTGCGGCTTGCAGGATGCGGGAAATAAGCGTAATCGGGATGCCTGGCTCGGGTTTAGGTTTAGCAGATGAGGAGATTAGATTTTGGGGGGGGGGTATTACCAAAATGTCATTATGAATAGTCTTATTTTATATGGGTTGTTACATTCTCCCCCACTTAGGAAGTTTCGTTCCGAAACTTTCTAAGAAACTCTCTGAATGGGGACTATTAGGGCGAAGATTCAGATGACATACATTCCAACAAGGTTTGCAGATTAAGGCATAGAAGTTATTTTTGAATACAAAGAAATAGAGATGAGAACAAGCGGCGGAGACTTACTAAGATCAGATTCAAGTTCTCAAGAGAACTCTTCAGACTTAGCGGGTTCGGTCAGATACAAAAGATTGGCTTCAAGGAGTACAAGAATGTCCTCAGTTAGCTCAAAATTGAAAGGTAAGACTCAAGGATTTGAAAGTGAAAAGATCTTGAACGAAGCGAAGATAGAACATCAACGGAAAAAGAAACAGAATGACGATTGATTGTCCACAGGAGAGAGTCATCACAGAGATGGAAGAAAACAAATCAACGCTGAAGAAATACATCAGAGCAATTCACAAAAAGAAACTCATTTCTTGTTGACACTCAGAAGCTATCTAGAAGGAGATATAGGAGGACCAGATAAGATTATTAGTCGAGCAGAACAAGTAGACTGAATACGAATATCGGAGACTTGAGACAAGAAATTCTATCACATTTCCTATTGTCAGGTACATAGATTGTGTAATAATTACAGCATTTTCATTGGACAACTCTAGGTAATAATCATGCAAGTACAACAATGAGATCATGTGTGGTGTCAAGCAGATAGTAAATCCATGTGTGTACAATCATTATTGTTGTTCTTGGATTCACACTTGTGCAATTATTTATGATATGCATGCAAATGAATGGATACACATGTCATGTTAAACGCTCATATCACTTAACATGTCATGCATATTAGGACTCTAATGTCAGCGCACTTGAAAATATTAAACCGCTCATACAATTTAATATTCGCAAGCGGTGTATATCTTAGTGGAAATTCATATGCACAAAAGTATTAAGTTTGCCCATAACCCCTTAACATTCGTGTGCATACTACTCATGCTTATGAGTGAGTGTATGCATGTTTCAGCCGCGAACAACAGATAATGACAAGTGAGTGAGAAAATGATGCATGTATTTTTATTTTATAATAAAATTCAAAATATTTGATAATTACAAAATACTTTATCTTTTGAAATTAACCTGATTTTGATACCAACTGTCACGACCCGTCTTGACGAAATTCAAAGTGCGCTTCGGGCGGGCCGTGATGTCACAGGCATGAGCGGAAAGAAATCCATGTCTGCTAAGACAGATGCAGAGAATACTTAAAATAGTTAATTTGGAGAAAAACAGTTGAATTTATTGCGGAAGCTTTTAGACTTTAAAAATAGAGAGCTTTAAATGCACATGTATTTTGTATAATCCATGCTTTTACAGGGTACTACTATAGATTTCATGCAATTATGATTCAAAAGAGGATGCACATGCATTAACATCAAATTCTAGTACATAGTATTTAAATAGCTTAGCAGTTGTCCATGATTGCAGAGAAAATGTTTGATTAAAATTATTACATAAAAGAAATATTTGACAGTAAAAGAAATGTAAACATAGAACCTGAAACTTAATGCTGATCGGGCTCGAGAACCTGGCGGCGGTGCACGAACACTAAGACAATTCTAAAACAGAAAGGAAAAACCTCAGTACATTGAAATAAACAAAGTGAGAAAAGTAAAGTATAGAACAGTAACAGAAGCAAAAAAGTATGAGTGTACTAGTTTCTCATGAAGCAAAACTATTCGAGACAAGCAAATAAAAGAGCTAAACATAACAAATTAGTTTATTAGACTACTCTGGAGTATAACATACAGACAGATCAAGAAATGTCGTTAGCTGTAATCAGTGAAAGGTGAAAGTATTTTATTTGATGCACGAGATTCTAATGTAAGTCTAAATGCAAGTCTTATCAAAATAGTTGTGCTTGCTATGACTATTTGTTGGTTTCTGTTGTCAGTCAAGCAAAAACTCGAGTCAAAGCGTCACATCAATTTAACACTACCTTTCATTGATTGCTTATGACATTATTGACTCTAAGGATTCATGATTTAAGAGATTCCTAACATATCAAGACCTGATACAAATTTAGCGATTTAGCTGCACGATATTAGAGTTCATGAACGCGTCAAGAGAGGAATTTAGTTATGGAGCAACGTTCGCTCGAGTCTTAGAACCAGACAGACCTATGAAGCCAGACAGACGTCAGAAACCAAACAGACATCAGAAACCGGACATACATCAAAAACCGGATTCGACGACACAGAAGGAATCAAACAGTGAGTTTTGACTCTTGCGGGTTCGAGGGGTTAATGTTTCATAATAACAAGAAGGTTTATCGAGTATATCGCAGAGGTAAGCTGACATGTAATGGATCGAGGAAGTCAAGTACTCATCTAGGTTAAATCATCATTGTACTCAAGTATTTTCCAACTAATAAGAATACGCTACGAGCTTGATATATCAAAACATCAATCACATACTTGCTAACCAGAATTCGTTATAATTATTATCGTGGCATTATTGCTCGTGATTAACGCTCTACAATTCTTCGAACTATTCATCAAAAGAGACATAATCCATCAATTTACGTATCCAATTAGCTATCTTTCACTAGCTCGTCTCCCAATTATCCAAATATCATCATTTACATTCACAACTCGCGTTATTCCTATCGCGAGAATCTCAACCGGATAACAAGTCTATTTAGGGATTCGAGATCTAAATTATTTGACGAAACAAGAAATCAAGAACGAATTTAGACAAATATAAAATCAGATAAGGTAATTAAGTTCAATGTTTGCAAGAGAGGAAGATCTCTACTTGCCTGAAAGAAGCTGCAATTGGCGGCGGCGGCTAAGCGGCGCTAGCAAAATTGGCACTCCTCAAGCGAGCTTGTTCAAGAACAACGAAAGCGCTATAATAAATTACCACTACGCTAACACATGCAATTTTTCTATCGCAAGACTCAAGCAAGAACAAAGTTTAGAAATTTACCTCCCTCATGAGTGAGGGGACGAGAGATACCACGCAGAAGAAGAGACTTGGCGATGCTTGGGTTAGGGGATACCCTAATTCGGAGAGGACTCTAGGCGATTCCACCACTAGATCTGATGAGCGACACCGGAAACACAAACAAGATTGGATTAGTCGAATGTACGACGAACACAAATTAGGTTGACACAAAAACATTTATTTGAAGAGCAAAAATTTAACGAATAATATCAATAGAAAAGAGGAAAAGAAAGAGATTTCTTACCCAAGGAGAACAAATCCATGCCCAAAATCTGAGTGGAGGAGGCTTTGAGAAAACCCTAGGTTCAAGCGAGGCACAAGGAGGAATCCAAAGTTGATGCCGGCCCTCTTGAGGGGAAAAGGTGGGGTTGCTGGACTAAAGAGGGGGAGGCTTGATGTTGTCGGCCCTAAAAGAGGAGAGGGAAGGGAGCAGTCGGCGTTCTGAGTAGGAGAAGCCGCAGGAGGCTGCCGGCCCTAGCAAAGGAGGAGGGGAAGCTGTCGACCAAAGCAAGAGAAGTCGGAGGCCACGACAAGAGGAGAAGGCGTCGGCGGCAGCAGGGAGCGGGGCTTGCGGCGCGACCTGCGGGAGACGGGGGAGGAATCAGGAGCAGGGTTTTTTTTTTGCTTGCGGGATGCGTGAAATAAGCGTAATCGGGATACCTGGCTCAGGTTTAGATTTAGTACATGAAGAGATTAGATTGGGGGGGGGGGGGGGTTACCAAAATGCCATTATGAATGATCTTATTTTATATGGGTTGTTACACTTTGTGCACTGGGCTGCCCTTTTATCCTTTCATCTCATATGTCGTGGGCATATTCCTTCATTCAGTTTTAAGCCTGTTTTCAACCCTACCCATCAAGGCAGAGTTCATCTTGAGGATTCCTCTTTATAAGATCACTTTTCATCTCTATTCTGCTGCATCAATATGTTTACTTGATGCTGAGTGAATGCACATGTAAATTTAAAATAATCACATTTTAGCACATGGAGAAAATAAATGTATTTAAAAAAATGCTATTTTCATTTTTCAAATCTAGTCATGCGGCATATTATATTATGTTAATATTCTCGAGAGAATGTTAATGAGTGATCTATTTCAGTTAAGCTTTTGAGGCCGATTTCACAAAATTGTTTATTTTTTTATGCAAAATAAGCTAACTTTTTTAGTATGAATGATCTGCCTATTAGTATGAATGATCTGCCTGCTTGATGGTTTTGTAACACCCCAACCTAGTTTAACAACCCATCAGTCGTCCGGTCGGGTCCAGCGATAAGAAGTCAACTAAGAAACAGTATTAAAAACTAGTACATAGCCGATATAAGTGAAAAGACTGAAATGTAATCTTACAGCGGAAGTTGAATATGAAACTAAAGGTAAAAGTGTACCTCAACAAGATGAATTCACAGAGCCACTAGATAGAAAAGAACCAAACCACTTAATATCTGGAAAATTACACAAAGTCTGGTACATAAACAAATTCTTAAACATTAATATCACATGTATCCAAAACTAGACAGTATGGTATTAGAAGTAAAACAACAACTGAAAGGAAACAAACTATAGGAGCGACTTCATAATCACGCGCATCCTAGGCGCAGTTCTCACCTGGGTCCCCTATAAAAACATGCCCAAACATAAGTCAGCCCAACGAGAGAGTAAGAAAGCTATTCATTTTAGTGACACTAAAATTGTTTTAGAAGAAAAGTATGCATGTTTTCAAAATACTTTTGTGATATAAGAAAAATTGTATGCTAGTGTACTGTACATAATTTTCTAAAAATAAAACTAGCAAAATAAATAACTATTCTAATTACTCATAAACTACGACGTCTACTCAAGTTCTGAATACTTTGGTTATCAAGGAGTTTCTAAGGTTCGGTCTAAACTTGAGTTCTAATTTCACTTATGCTTGTTCTTCGATAGAGTTCCAGGCTGAGTAGCTCCTAACGCGCAATACTAGTCTAACGATCTGAGTCTTACTAACGAATTCAAGTGTTCTAGTGTCTCACAAACACAGACTCGAATCTACTAATTTCTAAATGCGGATACATCCCCCAAACAATTTGACTCATAGGGTATACTATCACCTACGAGAATGATCGTGTGCTCTATCAAACACGGGAGAAGATCTCCACCGTGCCTACACAACATTTTCTGTCTAACGCTACTCTGCTTGTTAACATGTGCTTATGGTTAAGGCGATTCACCAAATTGGTTTTAGATGACTAGAACCATATTTCTAACTTTAATGCTTCCTACTCGTCAATCTAACCGAATGACTATATTGTTCGTATGGTGTAACTGTTTGGGACTTACTAAAATTAAACACATACTGCATATTCTAACTACACAATAATTGCATTAGCAATCTCTATTGATAGTAGAAATTTCTTACACTCGTATCAATTTTACTGAATTATACTAAATATTATTATACAGGCTATCTGATATGTCTAGCTAGGAAGAATAAGAATTTATTACCACAAGGTTGCGGCGCTCGTACACCTGACGCGGCGGCATGGTTTCTTTAGAAAAGTAAATTGAAACCCTAATTGACCTCCAATTGGCAAGGACGCTTATCTTCTCGAGCAACCTAAAACAAGGCACTTACCGTACTCATTACTCTATCTGAAATTTAAGGAATATAAGTCTATAGTGACAGAAAGACGTTTACCACTTCTCCAACAGTGGAGATTGTTATTTCTGTTACGGATAATGCCCTCTCTTATTTTGAATGTTGTTCCTCACAACCCTAACAAAAATTATAAAACCATAAGTCCATAGCACAGTTCTAACATTATTGCTAACTGAAATTGAGAAAAGATTTCGCCAAACCTAATTGAAAAGGGAAAGGGATGGGATATCGACCTTTAATTTCGATTGAGAGCCCCGCTGGATGCTTCAGAAATTTCTGCTAGCAAGAAACTTCGATTAATGGCTCGGGGATGTAGCAGAAACTCGAACAACGCCTGGAAACAAAAATGAGGCGCGGCCTGAGAAGATGTTGGGATGCCCCAGGTCGCTGGACCTACGCCTGTACTGACGGCAGTCAGCGGCAAATCGAGCCGACGGACTGGAGACAGCTTCAGTGGCGTCTATGGAGGTCGAAAGTTCCGTCGCCAACAACGACCGAGCGGGAGACTTCCTTGCCGACGTCGGAAGAGAAGGACGACTGCGAAACTGCTTATCATGAGAGGCTAGCGACAAAAACCGCGAAGTAGGGTTACTGGCCAAAGGATTTGCGGGATTATATCATTACCGAGCGACGCCTGAGCGGTTAGATCGTGCGGGGGGAACAAGTTGCGTAAACTGCCTATGGGCCCAACCTCTTTAGAAATGAAGAGATTTCATCAAATTTTACAGATTTGTCATTCGCTAACTTTACTATTACTAGAAAAATTTATGTGTTACGTCATCGCGCTAAACAACAACAAAAAATCTACCTGCGTCGAACACCTATTCAACGATTACCACAAAACCAACAATTAATGTACAAAATTTAACCCTACTAAAAACTTATATTGCCGAGTCGCTACCGCTATCAGATTCCCTCGCAATCATACCCTACAGTTGAATTATATTTTGTATCAGTAAACAGATGTTACAGGTTTTATTACCTACGGGCTCTAATTTTTATATTTTTGATAAATAGGAGTACCTCCTTCAGTTCTATACAAGGCCATGGCAAAATCCAATGATTTTGAGGCTATTTATGGTAATCCTCAGCACGAGGATAAAGAAATGGGTGCCGTTAAAGGTCTGATCCATGTTGCCAAGGCCTGGAAGCACGAGCAAGATTTTCTGGTCGTCAATATTACAATGCTCAGAGAAATTCAGCAGAAAGCTCAACTGTTGTTGGTTGAAAGCTGATCGTTGAACAGTCCATTGGCCCAGGTATATTTTGCTCGTGTTTATCTACAAATAGTATGTAGTATTGTTCATTATATTAACATATATATACCAAGTTGTAGTGCATGATAAAACAGAACAGCTTTTCTCCATAGCATCAACCACGCGTTCATTCAATTTGTGGAGTTATGCAGCTGCCATGCAGTTATACTATCCGTTTGGATAATCTAGCTGCGGTGTGCAGGATTCTCCCTGGGCATAGTGTGAGCCACTGGATTTTATGTCAAGTTGTCAACTATGGCTCTGTTTGGGAGGACTTATTTTCACCGGTCAGGCGGTTACGACCGCACGAACCAAACCTTAATTGTTCGATTCATGCGGTCGTAACCGCTTGACCTGTGAAAATAAGTCCTCCCAAACGGAGCCTATATGTATTCAAAAAATTCACATGTTGCGTTAAATCAAGGAGGATTTAAATTGAAGGAGTCATATTTAATTGTTCTATTTCAGGTTTATGACAAACCCAATTTGTCCCATTTAATATAGAATAACCAAGAGCATGTCGAAAATCTTCAAAAGTTGTTTGAGCTTGCGGCATCGGTTGGTTGTGCGGCCTATTTCTTTGATGGAACTCGTAATAGAGGGGCTTTTCACAAGATCACTTTGTCTAAATTGGGAGGGGGGGGGGTGATGGGGAGGATCCGTGAAATCATAACTGGTGGAGTTTATGAGTTTATTATTATATTAATATTTGTGTGTGAGTGAGTTTAGTCTCACATCTTGAATCAGTAGTTATGAGTCTTGTTGTAATCCTATAAATAGCCCCTTTGAGGATGAGTATGATGTGCTTCTATTTTTCATTTCTCCTCTATCAACAATCAACATGGTATCAGAGCCGGAATTGACTCCTCCATAAAATTTGGTTTCCCTAATTAGCGTGACGTACATTTTAGTGTGGCTTCCTTTCTCGATTCTTCCTGATCTCTCCTCTCCGTCTATTTCTCGCTTTTGGCTTCTCACCGTCGAAAGTAATCCCATCCCTGATCAGGCTTGTTCGATCCTGTGAGGAATAAGGCTTTTTCTTTAATAGATTCGTTGACCGGCTCTTCTTACGCTCACATACTTTTGCCGCTTCCCATGTTGTGTCGACAACTAATCCCGGCTACTTCCATCGCATATTCCATCGACGATCCTGTGAAATAATCTCCTTGTCATCTTCACTGCTCCCGTCAAGCTCGATCGACGGCGTCTCTAGGTCGCGTCGCCTGCTGGCCTTCGACGCTCTCTTTGTGGCTGCGTCTGATTCCGATGATTGCGACGGAGGTCCTTGCCTTTATTGTCGCATCAAGCGGTGATGTTTTGATCCCGACTTCTTCTGCACCAAAATGTGCTCTTTTGGTTCAACGATCTCTCGTTGGATGCTTCTCCATCCAGCGGTGAGCTGTCTTTGCGGTTTCGTTGTTGGGCTTTCCCTTTGCAACTCATTGTGTATGGCATTGATGGTCTCCTCTCCTTCCACTGCTTCAGATCTGGATGACGATCCTGTCGGTTGTTCTGCCCAAGACGATTTCTCTTTCTGCTATTGTGATCCATCCTTTGCCATTTTACTGCTCCAGATCCGGTCGCTGCCTGCCATATTTTCAACAATTCCAACTGTTGCTTCCCTTCAAAGGCGCCGATCTCTCGCCAAAGTTGATGTTCTTGTGTTGTTTTTGGTCGTTTTATGTGGTCTTTTTTATTGTCTGTTGTTAGTATTTGCTTCATCTGTCTTGTTATGTCTATATGTACGTGTTATGCACGTGATGGAGAGTGTTTGGGATGAAGGCGTCTCAGATGTTCTTTCTTGACCTTTCGCCTTCGTTCCTCATGGCCTCTAGGCGTATGGCGCGTGTTTGTCTCCTCATAATTCTTTCGAATGGTCGTGTGTTGGGATACGATTGTTGTTGGTGTTCTAATCTCAGCGGGTTGTGTCGCGTGGGACCGTGTCGTGCAGGACTGTGTTGTGTGGGACCTCTCTTTGTGCGGATTATCCCCGACGGATTATCCCTGATTCCCTGTTTGGTGATTAACTCTGCATCATTTGTTCCCTTCCACTTGGTGTGTGTAGGTTATATTGGTTGACCTTCCTATCCAGCGGGTTGTATCGTGTGGGAGTATCCCCATTCACCCGTCTGTTGATTTCTTTCTTGCGAGTCCATGTCGTGTGTGGGACCTGCGTCGCGTGTGGGTCTATGTTGTGTGTGACTATGTCCCCGACTTGATTCCCCAGTTTGATTTTTCCCCTGGTGGCTCGTCAGTTGTTTTATCCCACATCGCCTACCTCTATTGCCGTTATTTTGATGTCCAAGCTGAAGGTTCTTCCTTCAGCAGGGGGAGTGCTGAAGTTTATGAGTTTATTATTATATTAATATTTGTGTGAGTTTAGTCTCACATCTTAAGTCAGTAGTTATGAGTCTTGTTGTAATCCTATAAATAGCCCCTTTGAGGATGAATATGATGTACTTCTATTTCCCATTTCTTCTCTTCCAACAATAACGAAGACGGATTCGTTCTAGTCGAAACATCGAGGCGAATACATGAGCGGAAGCATATCTGACTAAGATTATAACGATAGCAGAGAAGATGATGAAGACATGGTCTTTTCAGAGGATGAGTATCTAGGTGAATTATAGATTACGTAAATTTTGGAATACTTTAATTCTCCTTTTTGGGTAGCTTGTGTTAATAGATGAAGAAATTTACATGCAAGGCATATGTTGTTAGTTGCGATTTATCAGTTTCTGTATTTAAACTGGAGAAGTTAAGTTGTTGCATCTTTGATAGATTTGCTATTGAAATAGAGGTTACAGTAGTAGAAAGAAAAATTATAGTTAAAATAGATAAGATGAATATGATTAGTGATAGAGGTTAGTTAAACTTTGAATATTAAAGAAATCTTTTCAATGGTACTTTGAAGTCTATGGACATGAAGCTCAAAAATCATCTTATTAAATCTAATAAGTAGTTGTCACATGCCGTCTTCCTGAATAATCTTAAATGCTTAGCAAGTTCATATTAATCTGTCAACATTTACCCTACTGCAAATTTCATAATTCAGATTCACTTGATGGGGATGAACCTCCATTTATAGCCTTGGGGGTGCATTTAACCACTCTCCCCCATGATTCCTCCTATCATGGAGATCATGGGTTTGACCAGTCAACCCACATCCCATGATCTCCTCCACAATAGGAGGATCATGGGGCCTCCCTTCCAATAACTACCGCCGCCGCTGCCTACAGGTTGGCCACCGTCTGATCACTACGGAGCATCCCTCGCTGCCCGATCTGCAGGTAACCACCCACTAACCACCAGGTTAGTGGGGGCCCCCATAACCACCTTCTGGAGGCTATAAAAGGAGTCACAGGCCTCCTCATTTCTCACTTTTTCGCTCCCTCAGCCTTCTTCTTCCTCAAGCCAGAGCTCTGTCGAACTCCTCCCTCGGGTCATCTTCAAGCCGCCTACGAGCCAGAGAAACTCCCAAGTCCCCAAGTGCGCAGAGAAGGGAAGAAGACGACTACCACCAGCCATCAAGCAGTATCCAGCACTCCCTCGGCGCAGCCTGTTGCCCGTCGCGAGTTAGGAATTCTCTCTCACCACCAAGTTGTAACGAGGAGCGGCCTGTCGCCCTCGATTCTCAAAACGTATTATAACCGCAAGTTGATAGTGGACTTTGACCGGCACAAATCCGGTCACGTTGTTTTTTACCCAGTTGATGAGTTTTTCCACGTTAAAACCTCTTGTGTCAACTCTCTATTTTCATTGACTGTGTGCGCGCTCGACTGTCCCGAGAGCTAAGACGGTCCAGTTTATTCCGGTTCGACCGGGACGCCGATTTAGTTCGCAACACCACCCAAAGCCAATACGTTGCTCTAATTGTCTATAGTACAATCTGTGTCATGTGTGTGTATAAATTAACTGAGGGTATCATTTCTCTTTTTTTTTAATCTTTCTTTCAACTCTCAATTAAGAATGACATAAATATAACATTGTTTTGCTCGGAAACTTCAATGAGAATCAATTTCAGTGAATTGGGCGCCCAATTCGCTCAATTTCAGCGAATTGGGCGCCCAATTCGCTCAATTTCTTTTTCCCCCATTTTTATGTCTCACGTGCCTCGGGCGCGCGTCTCTGCCTTGCGCCTAGGCTCCAGGGCCCCTTTGTGTCTCGGTGCGCCTCGCGCCTTTGACAACATAGGGTGGTACCATACAGCCTATCACAGTGCCATCAAAATGACCCCATATGAGGTGGTGTACGGTCAAGAGCCCACATTACACTCGCCTTATATCCCGGGGTAAGCAAAGACGGAGGAGGTGGACCGCTCCTTGCAAGCACGGGAACAAGTGATAGCAATGCTGAAGTTTAATTTGGCGCAGACCCAAAATCGTATGCGTGTTATGGCTGATCGGAAAAGGAGGGAGCGCACCTTGGAGGTGGGGTCATGGGCCTACGTGTGACTCCAATCATACAGGCATACAAGTCTCCGTGGGCATGGGTTTCACAAGTTATCACCAAAGTTTTTTGGATCGTTCCAAGTGCTAGAACGTGTGGGACCAGTCACATATCGGCTTTGTCTACCCGAGGACGCGAGATCCATCACACTTTTCATGTGTTGCAACTAAGGGAGCACATAGGAGAAAGCCCTGGCTAGGTGATCCCGCTACCCGCAACAGTTAATCAAGAGGGTAACTTGATGGTGGAACCGCTAGCCATCTTGAACCGCCGCATTGCGCCGCATCGGGGTCGAGTAATTACCCAACTACTTGTACAATGGGTCAATGGCTCGGTGGAAGAAGCCACATGGGAGGAGCCGGGAGAATTCAAGAGACGCTACCCGGACTTCGTTATTCCTTCGGGACAAGGAATATTTGGAGGGGATTGTATTGTTGCGAGCCTATTGGAGGTGCGGGTCTAGTATGGGTATTTTTGTAATTGACTCTTGTGGGAAGAGAGTATAAGTAGCTATGTTTTGTTTTAGGGTTTTTTAATCTAATCTCTGAAGTGTGAAGTGTCTCTGTTTGGGCGGCTGGAACGGGAACCTTTCCCCCCACCGCAAGTTCCTCCTGATCAGAGCTTGAGCTCTTAGGGAAGATTGTATCTGTATTTGCTGTTCCTTAAATCAGATATCCTTCCAGTGGTTGTTCTCTGTGGTGTTTGGATTTATTTACTGTTTTATTGGCAAGAACTTAACACGATCCAAGCACGCCTTTCCCTTCCTCCTGGGATATGCTCCAATCATTTCGTAAATTTATAATTTCATTAGGAATTGATGATAGGAAGTACCTCTTTCCCTTCCTCCCTTTGACTCCCTTTGCTCGGGTTTTGGTTTCACAATCCCGGTCCCCTCAACCCTAACTTCACACTGAACCGAATCCCGATTTAGCTATGACGTTACCACGAGGGACAGCCTCTCAACCATCCCATTGATCCTCCTCTCCATTACCTATCGCTCCGCGCCCTAGGGTTCTTGCCATTTTCGCCGTGTCTAGGGTTCGATTTTCTACTATTGCACTTATCTCTGCTGATTTTGATTTTGGAGCGAAGAAGATGAATCAGAAACATAGCGGAAAAATAATGGGGTTGAGGACATGTCAGCTTTTGAATTTGATGAAGATGCTGATGATTAAAATTGTATGCCCATAAAATTTTTAAAAACAAAAAGTTGCAGATAGCCAAATTTTGTGTCTGTTTGAGAAATAATAATTGCGTACGGGTAGCACTCCTTTCTCTGAGAACGGGTGAAATTTAAGCCGTTAATCTCGTATATCCAACGTCGGTGATCTCGCCGAAATAAAAAAAGAAAAAAAGACAAATTTTGAAGCTCAATTGGACGGCGAGATCGCTACCCGTGCTCCTTCCTCTGAGAGCGAGCAGCGCTCCCAAAAATTATTTTTGTCAGCTGTAGCGTTTTTTAATAAACGCCACCGCTTTTTTCGATGTGTTTGGCTGGAGCGGCCATGAATGTCGAACACTGAAAATGGCGTTTTTAGCTATATACATGATCCCGATAACCCCACTGTTTCCATGTATCATTTCCGCTATTTCCTATTCGGGACCGTCCACCCCCATTATCTGATTCTCTCGCGACGGACGATTCCTGTCCTCTGTTCTCGGAGAAATCTTCCACTGCGGACCGGCGTTTCCACTCCTCACGCACACGCCGCCGACTCTCCTCAGTTACTCCTCACGCAGCACATGATCGCAGAACTCTCCCGCTGCCAATCTTGTTTGCAGGCCATTCTCCTTCTTCCGGATCATCTTCCTAAAGCAGAACTTCTTCCTAAGCAGCAGAACATCTTTCTAGGGCAAGATAATAGAAGAACTGGTCTTCTTTGAGGTCGCTAATGGTAGCCCTGTGCGAGCATTTTACATCATCCGTGATGCTCTACAAATTCAGACTAATCTGTTATGAAGATCTTGGATTTGATCACTTTGGGTTACATGAAATGCTGAAAGTTCGGTTGTGGTGTCTGGGCTGAGCTGATGAACATGAAGGCTGTGCCTGCTTATGAAGATCCGCGATGGTCCACCTGTGCTGATTTTGAGGAGCTCATAGCTGATTAGCTGCTGCATTTTTTCTGGGAGGTCAATGAAAACCTCATTTCACATTATGATCTGCTGCTCTGTTTGATAACTATACACTAATGGCTTTTTTGTAGGTTAGGGTTTGATAAAGTGATTTAATACAACAATTAATATACAACTCGGTGGGTGGGGGAGCGGCTGGTAAATATTCAGTTTTTGTGTTTTATAGCCTAGTTGGACAGTAAAAATTGTGAACTTATGATAGTTCTATATTTGCCCAGTTTTGTAGTTAGTCGTTATTTATAATTCTTCACTTCAATAGCCACCGTAATTCTGTGTCACCAGATAGATAAAATTGCGTTCATGTTGGTGATTTTCTAAATCGATATTGTTATTTAAAATTAAAAATGGTCGAAATTATAATTGATTGAAATACCCGGTAGAGTCCAAGTTTAGAGAGTTTAAAGAAAATATAATGCAAAAGACAAATGTTAAACCGAAATAGATGTCTCACTCTCCATGAAATTAAACACGTGCCCAATTTGACCATGTCAATTGTCCGTGTGTCATTGAGCGAGTGCGGTTATTCCAAACAATCAGTTATTCCAATCAATTGTCAGTGTGTCTCGGTCGTTCGATCATTGACATACCATCCGATCAATTAAGATCATCTGTCTAGATTTTCATAGGGCTCATAATAGGACTATTACCTACACTGTGAAATTACCAATTTATCATTCAAATTTGGTAAAAATTCAATGAGGTTAGACTTAAACAAAGCCCCTCAAAACCGCCCTATCTAGCATGCCTGCTCGGCATATAACCCACCTGATCAAACACAAGTCTGCTCTGTATAGCCTGCCCGATAAAAAAAATTAAAAATGGCATCTAATGGAACTCGAACCGCCAACGGCCTGTTCAGAACTCTAACATCTTATCCATCAGGCAGCTTTAACTTATTTATGATTTTTTGGGTTTTCCTTTTAGTTTTTAAAATATAAAATATAAATTAATAATTTTACAATAACAAAAAAATTATTATTATAAATATATATATATATATATATTAAAAATACATAATACAAAAATATTAAGAATTGTCGGTGGCCGGCGAGACCCGCTAGGGCTGGGCGAAGCCAGTTGGGGGCTAAAATTTACATAATAAAAAATATATTAATTACTGCCGAAAGCGGGCTGAGTACTGTTGCATGAGACACGGGAGATCACTCGTGTACGAAAAAAAAGTAGTACCTAATTTCTTTTTAAGATGCATGAAAATTTTTTAAAATAAAAAAAGATTCGGACCCCTAAACTTTAAAGTATCCAAATTAATTTAAGAGGGCCCGGCAGCCCAGGCCCGCATAAACAATCTGGCGCAATAATTGAATCACATGGATGATGGTGGGGATGCGTGATGTGTACGCAGGGCGGTGAATGGTCGTCCGCATGCATTGTTGTTGACGGATCCAGATTCGCTTCATAAATTAAAACAAAAATAACAAATTTATTGCATGCGTCTTCTTTAATGTCCAAAACATTTGAGCTCTCTACGGCTTTAATAGTTCGATTTGGTTCGATTTTTGATGAGAACCGCTAATTGAATCACTCGAGTGTAGTTTCAAAAATCTATTCAGTCTGGTTCTGTTTGATTTGAGTGGTTTAATCGTTCAAATAAAAGACATTTTCTCATTAGTAATTAGTCATCTTAATGATAGAAAAGTAAAATTAGAAAATAATTAGTGTAAAGTAAAAAAGTTAAAAATTGCTCGTGTGAGTATTGAATAGCCCTCCCAAATCCTAGTCTCCACTCCTAACTCGTAAGTCTTAGGGTCAATTTGTTTCGGCGGTAGTGGTGATCAAAGGAGCTGTGGGAATGGAGCGGTGAGAATGGAGCTGTTTAGAATGGAGAAACAGTTTGGTAAAATAGCGGTGACAGAGCTGTTCAGAATGGAGAACAGTTTGATAAAACAGCGGTGGCGTTTTCATTACATTTTCATTGCATTTTTAAAATAAATTAAAATAAATATTTATTATAAATTTAATTTAATAATAATAATACAAATCAAATAATACTAATAAATTATAATTAATATTTATTATAAATTTAATTTATTATTAATAATAATAATCATATTAATAATATTAATACTAATTACATGTGGTTATCATAATATTATAATAATGATTATAATAATAATATAATATAATAATATTATAACAATAATATAATAATTGCTGGAGCAATTCATCTCCCTTTCACTCATGTTGATAATTTAATTATATAATAATATAATATAATATAATAAACTAATAATGATGGTGCCGGTGAAAAGCTCCGGTGAAAAGGAGCTCTTACGAGCTGTCCCAAAGCTCTGTTGAGAACGGAACTTTGCTCCTCCGTTCCCGCCGCAAAGCCCAAACAAACTGGCAAAAAGCAAAAACTCCGTTCCGTTCCCAACTCAACGGAATAGAAACGCCGAAACAAACGGATTCTTAATAAATAATAATTAATACTCTTGATTTTTAATAGCTTAGCTCAATTATATGTAATTAATTGTAGCATGAATGCCAAATTACAGTAACGAGTGAAAACTTAATTATATCCCTAATAGATTAAAATATTATTAATGCTAAAATAGTTCGGTTCACTTAGGCTCTGTTTTGGGGGACTTATTTTTACCAGTCAAGCAGTTACGATCGCATGAATCGGTTCATGCGAGAACCGGTTGTAATCGTTTGACCGGTGAAATTAAGCTTCCCAAACGGAACCTTAGATGTTTGTTTGCTTTAATTTTTGAGCTTTTTTTCTATGGTCTAATGGATTCAATTTCAGTGTAACTTTTCTTTGCTAGTTAATATGTTTGGTGAGACTTAACTATTATTTTTGTATGGATTCAATTTCAGTGTAACTTTTCTTTGCTGTTTTTGTATTCTCAGGTCATGGGTGGCTTACAACAAGGACACTTTTGAAATTTTGGATGGGTCTTGATTTTTTGTACAATTACATATATTTTGGAGGTTGTTAATGTTTTGCTAGGGGTTAGATTCATTTTTTTGTGATTTGAAAAGAACAAAATTATTTTGTTTTTTGGATGATGTGCTATTAGTTTCATGGTGTGAAAATATAATTTTATGAGGTGTTATTATAAAATGTCAGCTAACAGCGACTTTAGGGATACTGTTACATTGTCAATTGTGATAATGCAAACTAAAATATGTCTGTGTAACTAAATAATAATTTATAATTTTTTACAAAAAAATTCAGTATGTTTGATGTTTGGCATGATAAGGTCATTACCGTAAGAAAAGAAAACTAGTTTTGAACATAAAAATAAAGGGTGTTGTTATTAGCAAACTCATTTTCGTTACTAGCAAATCAGAAAAAAACAGATTTGGCCATTTTTTCTCTTCCCCAAAATTATTACTAGCAAACCAATCTAATTTTTTTGTAATTTTTTCAATTTTAAATTTTTAGCCCCAAATATTTTTCATTTGAAAAAGTGATCAACATAAAAGTTGTAGATCTCGATGATATCTATAACTTTCATGTTGACCAGTTTTTGATTTGAAGTTGTTTAAGCCTCCAATTTGGGCCCGAAAAAAGACGCGCGGAACGAGTTGTCCGTACAGATTTTTGGCGTGACTTTTTTCGGAGCCCAAATCGGAGGTCTAAAATGCATTAAATCAAAAAGTGTTCAACATGAAAGTTGTAGATCTCGACGAGATCTACAACTTTCATGTTGAGCACTTTTTAATTTGAAGTCGTTTAAGCCCCCGATTTAGCCCTCGAAAAAAGTCACGCCGATCATGTGCGTCCGTACTTATGTTCAGCGTGACTATTTTCCAGGGCCAAATCGGAGGTCTAAATTGCTTCAAATTAAAAAGTGTTTAACATGAAAGTTATAGATCTCGTTGAGATCTATAACTTTCATGTTGAACACTTCTCATGAAAATGTACGTATAAGACGCAGTTCAAAAAGACGTGTATATTCTCATATACACTTAACTCGTATATACAGCACACTCATATAGGAATTAGAGATCAAATATATTTCTAAACCGGGCGATATTTTGTTTAAAGATTTTGGTGCAGATGATGATAGTGTTGAAAAAGATGTTTTGGACATACGAAACAAAATTTTGCGGCATTTTGACTTATTTCTAATGCTATCATAAGTGGTTGAATGAATACATTTGAAATCTTCTGTAATGTCATTATATGTAGTGAATTATTTTGAAAGAATGAATGTTTAAAATAAAATTTAATTTTTTTAAAAAAAATTTATGTTGGTTTGCTAGTAACAAAATGGTTTTCAAATAGTCATTTTGAAAAATAAGAATTTGCTAATAATAATGGTTTGCTAGAAATCAAATTGGGTTTGCTAGTAACAGCACCCAAAATAAATGACATGTGAAATCGGATGTTCACGATTGCCATAGCCGTTTCATTATTAATGTGTTCACCGTTGCCACAGCCGTTTCAAACGGAACGTTATTGTGGAGAGAAAAAAACATAGAATCACTTGGGACTTCTAAGGCTCGTTTGAGAATCTGGCTGGGTAGGGAGGAGAGAAAATGCACATCCACAACAGTCGACTGGTGCTCAACAGGTTAGCAGCCAAATGCCTGGTTTGCCTCCTTTCACGCCGGCCGTCCTCAAAGAAAGCGTGCACTGGTTTCCCAAACAACACCTCTCCGGATCAGCCCCTCCGGAACGACGTCCCGCGACTTCAGCCGGTTTCTCAAACAAAGCCTAAAGCATTGTGGTCTCAAAGCGCCGCCCTGGCACTAGACAGTGGACCCTTGCCGGCACTGCCCTACCGGTTCGTTAAAAATGGTGTCCAATGGCCGGCTGCCGGCTAAATTGAGCTGTATCCAGCTGTAATTTGTAGTACTGTTTATAACTAACAATAAGAAAATCAACGTCAAATTAAAGTTCTTCGGCAATCGGCATCCACTTGCCGAATAATGCTTTCAGATTTATTATTATTATTATACCGCTTCACTCTTTCTTTCGCCCACTTAAAACTTTTTGTTATGTTTTATTTTGTTTTTCTGGGAATTGTATATTTCATTTCTTCATAAGAAGCAGCATATTTTCCTCATAGTAACTACTAATTAGTGATAATAAATTAACAATGTTTTTACAAAAAAAAAAGGTGAGTGTTATCCGCACTACAGTTTCGATTATCCGCACTTTTTTTTCCCAATTTTTCGCACCTTTTAGAAATACGTCTTGTACATGCATTTTTACGAAAAGTGTTCAACACCAAAGTTGTAGATCTCATTGAGATCTACAACTTTCGTGTTGAACACTTTGACTGAAAATGCATGTACAAGACGTATTTCTAAAAGGCGTGAAATCTGGGTGTATTTCCAAAGTACGTCTTGTACATGCATTTTCAGAAAAAGTGTTCAACACGAAAGTTGTAGATCTCGATGAGATCTACAACTTTCGTGTTGAACACTTTTCCTGAAAATGCATGTACAAGACGTATTTCCAAAAAGCGCGAAAAATTAGGAAAAAAATATTTGCGAATAACCAAAACTGCAGTGCGGATAACAATCACCAAAAAAAAATTAATATGTAGAAACTAGAAATGATGTTACCTAACGGGCGAAGAATCCATTGACATGGGCTTTGAATGTATTATGTGTTAGAGTGCTCGAAGCATCCGCGTGACCATCAAGTTTGGAATGGTCTCCTCGTTGCCCCTAGCTAGGGTATTTATAGGCGAAACCCTAAATCCCCGACTACGGGTTTGGATTCCTATCGGATCCTAACCGACCCGTTAAGGAGCCCATTAACACAAATATAAATATACCTCAACAATCTCCTCCTATATTGTATATAAGTGTTAGCAAAGAAAATGGGCTACTTATCCAATAGTTAATAATGACCAAACAAAAGAGATTTTCCAGAGTTATAAATATGAGTTTTAGATAACAAAATGCTAAACTCAAACCAAATGTTCCAAACATGAAATAAAGCAAGAAACTGGAAAACTCAAACTGATAATGGATCTAGGCGAACAGCAGATCATCATCATCTGGGTCAAAATCAACTGTCTCTCCTCCAATCTCCATATTGCCTGCAAACAATTACAACAAGAATGTCATGAGACAAATCTCTATGAATTCAAACACTTGCAGAAATAAAGTGATTAGTTCTAACAGCGGGTGAACTTAATACTCTGACTGGGAGGAAAGAATCCCCAAACAGCATCTCTATCTAATTTACACAAAATTAGATTAATTGATTTCATAGAATCAAACCATGTTCCTTCGATTATTAAGATTATTATTAACGTTCCACAATTGTGCTATATCATCAAGTTTGGAATGATACAACAAGCTGTGACTATTATATCATCAAGTTTGGAATGATATAACTAATAATCATAATATCAGGGCACATACCAGCAACCTCAGTACTCCTTTTTGGAATGATACCCAATTCAGCCTTTGGCAAAGAATAATTACGTAAGTCATCAAGTTTGGAATGACTGGCAACTATCTCACCTCTAGCTTTCATCAGATAACATCTGAAATACTTTAGTGTGCTCAACGTAGATGCTTGAATGTAAGCAGACAACGGTTCTTAAATTTAAAACATAAGCTAGGTATTAAGTCCTCCTAAATGGACGTTAATCCCATCTCCCCCGATGTTTTAGATGTGAGAACCTTACATAAGCCCTTAGTAAGGACATCTGCTACATTATCTTTTGATCTCACGTCCAATAGGGAGATTATCCCCTGACTGGTGAGATAGGTCAACCAGGCCTGTTTCATCCTTAGTTGCCTTCGCTTTCCATTGAACAACGTATTTGTAGCAATGGTCTTTGTGGCTTGATTGTCGCAATAAATCGAAATAGAGTTCATTTTTAGACTCGTCATTGGAATGTCCAATATCAGATCTCTTATCCACTCTGCTTCTTCTCCAGCTGAAGCGAGAGCATAGAGTTCTGATTCCATAGAGGATAGTGCAATGCACGTTTGCCTCTTAGACTTCCAAGCTACTGCAGCTCCTCCTAGTGTAAACACAAAACCACTAGTGGATCGACAATCAGCTATTTCCGAGCACCAAGATGCGTCGGAGTACCCTTCAAGCACTGGAGGATGCCCACTGTAACATAAAGCATACTTTTCAGTATACTTTAAGTATCTCATTAGCCTTTCTAAGGCGTCCCAGTGGTCCTTCCCAGGGTTACTGGTGAATCTACTCAACATGCCAACCGTAAAGGCTATGTCAGGTCTAGTGCAGGTAGTAGCGTACATGAGACTTCCTATGAGTTTGGAATAATCCAACTGTCTAATAGCTGAACCTTCGTTCGGTTTCAGTCTATTGTTATAATCGTATGGAGTCTCAGCCTTTTTGCTTTTATCATAACCCCACTTTTCCAGTAGATTCCTAATGTAGTGACTCTGACTCAGGGTAATACCCTTTTTTGTGAAGTTCACTTCCATTCCTAGGATGGTTTTCACCTCACCTAGGTCTTTCATGCTAAATTGTGCCGTCAAGGCAACTTTCACGTCTTTCACTTCAGACTGATCAGTGCCCAGAATTAGCATGTCATCAACATACAAGCATATGATGGCTACTTTATTTGCACTTGTCCTTACGTACAGACATTTATCTGATAGACTGGATTTGAAACCCAAGCCTTTTACACAGGTGTCAAATTTTTCATGCCACATTTTAGGTGCTTGTTTCAATCCGTATAGTGACTTAATCAACTTACAGACCTTATTTTCTAGACCTTCTATGACGAACCCTTCAGGCTGGTGCATGTAGATCTCTTCAGTCAGATCTCCATTAAGAAATGCAGTCTTGACATCCATCTGATGAACAGTGTAGTGTTCAATAGATGCTAGTGCGAGAAGAATCCTAATTGTCGCATAGTGACATACAGGTGAGTATATATCAAAGTAGTCTACACCACTCACTTGAGTGAAGCCTTTGGCAACTAGACGTGCTTTGTATTTTGCGATACTCCCATCAGGATTTAGCTTCTTCCTCAGAACCCACTTATTTCCAATGGTTTTAGCCCCTTTGGGCAAATCAACCAAAGTCCATGTGTTGTTCTGCATAAGAGAGTTCATCTCTTCGTCTATGGCTTCTTTCCATAATAGAGAGTCTCTAGATCGCATCGCTTCCTTATAGGTGGATGGATCAGCTTCAACTTGGTAAGTCACAAAGTCTGTACCGAAGCTTTTGGGCATTTTCTCTCTACTAGATAGCCTTCTGGTATCTAAACCAATCGTGTCTACAGGCTCAGTGTCAGAGTTACGTTGTCCTGGCCCAGCTAAAGGCTCAGTACTAGTGGCTGGCAGACCTGGCAGAGTCAGGTTCTTGTCCTTAAGGAACTTATCCTCAAAGAAAACAGCGTCTCTAGATTCTATTACAGTATTTGTGGAGAGATCCAGAAACCTGTCTGCAGCACTATCATCTGCACATCCTAGGTAGACGCAAGTATTGGTCCTGGGTCCAATCTTTGCTCTTCTAGAGTCTGGTATCCTAACATAAGCGATACAGCCCCAGGTCTTAAGATTGTCAAATCTAGGAGGCCTCTTAAACCAAAGCTCGTAGGGTGTCTTAGTCAACTTAGCATGGGGAACTTTATTAAGAATGTGATTCGACGTGAGGACGGCTTCACCCCAATAGGCCGCAGGCATGCCGGCAGTCAACAACATGGAATTCAACATCTCTGTTAAAGTCCTATTTTTCCGCTCAGCGATACCGTTGGATTGTGGTGAATACGGGGCAGTCGTTTCAGGAATTATGCCATTGCTGGCAAGAAAGTCTCTGAACTCCCCCGAGACGTATTCGCCTCCTCTATCACTCCTTAGCCTTTTAATTTTCATGTCAAGTTGATTTTCAACCCTATTTTTGAATATACGAAATTTATCAAAAGCTTCATCTTTGGTTTTAAGAAGATAAATGTGACTGAATCTAGAGTAGTCGTCGATAAAAGTTATCAGATACTTCCGACCTCCACGTGTGACAAAGCTTTTGTAGTCACAAATATCGGAATGTATTAACTCTAGCAATTGTGTGCTCCTAGAAACCTGACTGAAAGGTGTTCTAGTTATCTTAGTTTGAGCACAAATTTCACATTTTTCAAATTTGGTTTTTGTGTCGAGGGGTATGTTGTGAGTTCTAGCTAGCAGGAGTAGTTTTCTATAATTGACGTGTCCTAGTCTTGCATGTAAAGTCTTAGGATCTATCAGATTGGAGCTAACCTGATTTACTACTTCGTGTGCTAGACTCAGCCTATACATCCCGTTAACGACATATGCGCAACCAAAGTAATGCGAGTGAACCATAAGAGTTACTCGACCACCACTAATGTTAAAAGACATACCCGCATCGCACAACAGACTAATCGAAATTAAATTAGCAGCTAATGTCGGTATTAATTTAACATTTTTCAAAGTAAGAGTCTTACCTGAGGAGAGAGTCAGGGTAGCGTTGCCGACCTTCAGCACGTCAGCTATAGCTCCATTCGCAACAGTGACAGTCTCTTCCACCTCTTTTGTATCCTCCAGAAGCTTTGGATTGTTGCAGACGTGGCAGGTAGCACCTGAGTCGAGCCACCACTCTGAACTGGCCGTCCCGTTACCGACCATGGCAACAAAGTCGGTAGGCGCAGTCTGATGAACCATATTGGCTTGATTTTCAGTCCTTGGTGTGCTCGATTCGCCCCGTTTGGGCTGCTTGCACTCGGAAGCGCAGTGACCCCACTTATTGCAGTTGTAGCACTTGCCTTTGAATTTCTTCTTT
Organism: Platanthera zijinensis; assembly: GCA_039513925.1. Lineage (NCBI taxonomy): Eukaryota > Viridiplantae > Streptophyta > Magnoliopsida > Asparagales > Orchidaceae > Platanthera > Platanthera zijinensis. The sequence continues at coordinate 16,024,925 of CM077081.1, read as the reverse complement.
ATCTGTTTGCTGGTGGCAGCAACTGCGGGTGCACTGGTCGGTGGGCGAGTCTTCCCAGGCTTAGGCTTTCGCTTAGGGTGAGTGATCATGTTAGCAGTAGAGGACTGCTTGCTGATCGTCTCTATAGCGTGCCTAGTCCGGTTCTCATCCTCAATGCAGATGAAGCGCTTGAGGTCTTTAAGACTCACCTGCGTCTTCTTCCGGTACATCTCAGTCTTGAAGGAATACCAGGCCGAGGGCAATTTGAAGATAATCGCCCCTGCAACAAATCCATCTGGCAGAGGGATGTTTTCACTGTTGAGCTTGTCCACCAGATTTTCGAACTCAGCAACCTGTGGCAGGATTTCCCTTTCCTCAGTGAAGGTGAATGCCATAAACTTGTCCACCAGGTGCGTCTTGGACATGTTCTCCTCCTCCTTGAACTGCTCTTCTAAGGCTTCCCAGATCTCCTTGGCCCTTTGCATCTTGCCGTACGTCTCTGCAAGCCTGTTGGAGAGGCAATTCAGGATGTAGTCTCTGCAGAAGTCCTCGTCGTTGACCCACTGATCTTCATCTTCGCTTCCTTTGACGTCCTCAAAGACAGTCTGCACTGTGTAGAAGATGTTCAGGTACTTCATGCCGAACTGAGTGTTGCGCTTCCAGGCACTGAACTCGGCGTTGGAGAATTTCTCCAGCTTGATCATCGGCACGGGAGAGGGGTGATTGATCGCCTTTGACATTTTGTGTTTCTTTCCACTACGTGTAATTCTACTTGCAGACAAAAAATGCGAGCAGAAAAAACTAGAAAGAAATCACCTGAGCGGGCCGATGACGGTCTTCGGATCCAATCCAGGAGAGAGAAAAAAAAAATATTAGTTCCTCCAAGCGGCAATACAACCAGGCAAGAACCAAATTCCACAAACTCCACAGAAGCACAGCTCTGTCAACTGATCTGGATCCAATGAACAAATATCAATCCTTTGAATTCTCAGCAGAAAGATGAGAGCGGCCGGAGAGATGTCCAGCAACGGTAGACGCAAATCCACCAGACGGGAAGAAGCAGCGGCTCCTGATTACTCCGGCGACGGAAGAGAAACTACAGCAAGCGCGATCGTGTAGGATCGGCCCTAATCTGAGCCTTCTTCTTCGATCGCGAACGGGCGAGAGAGCAGCGGGAAAAACCACGAGCGGGATTCACCGAGATCGGTCGGATCTGCGATCGAAACGGCGATGAAGGCTTTCTCCAGCAGGCGAAGCACAAGCACGATCCGGGAAAAATCGCGAACGGGCTTTCCTCCTCTTCCTGATCGACGAAGACGTTACCGCGAACGAGATCTGCAATCGGCGACCGGGAGCGGAGGTCCTTCTCGCGATCTACAACACGAGCGGCGAAAAACAATCGGCAACGTCGATGGCTTCACCGGAATAAAAACCTGATCGGCCGGGTCTCGATCTGCAGCAGCCCGGGAACGAAAGCGAGAGCAACGGCGGAAGAATGTTTCCGATCTACTTCCCGATCCGATTCCGATCGACGATGGCGTACAGCAGCGGCGTGGTCGATGGATCGGCTAGGTCACGGGAGAAACCGGAGCGGGGGCTAGGGCAAAGAGGAAAACTTCGAGAATGTTAGAGTGCTCGAAGCATCCGCGTGACCATCAAGTTTGGAATGGTCTCCTCGTTGCCCCTAGCTAGGGTATTTATAGGCGAAACCCTAAATCCCCGACTACGGGTTTGGATTCCTATCGGATCCTAACCGACCCGTTAAGGAGCCCATTAACACAAATATAAATATACCTCAACATTATGAAGGTTTTCTGGGGTGATAAAGGCGCGATTTTTTGGTCCTTGAAAACAAAACATGACAGTAGTAATTCCCCCTACGAAGAATCCATTGACATGGGGTTTGAATTTATTATGAAGGTTTTCTGGACTGGTAAAGGCGCGATTTTTCGGTCCGCGAATAAGACGGTGGCTTCCTCCACAAGTAGATATTTGTTTTACTGTTGGGGCCCACCTCCTTCATTTCAAAATTGGAGTTCTTCCGCGGCCCTCCGCGCCCTAGGATTTCTCCCCCTCTCCGCCTCTTCTTCCGCCGGAAATCTCGGCGTTTTTTTCCTGGAATCATTTCACTGTGCGCGCCCCTGGTCGGAGCAAAGAAGGTAGCTTCAAATCTTCAAATCATTTCCCTACACGAGCCTCCCCTGGTCGGAACGAAGACGGTATATTTTTTGTCTTTCTGGTTAAACATAATCTGGAATTTATTACGGTTTATAGTTTTTCTTATGTTCTGGTTTGCTTAGTTTGTTCTTGCAGTTGCTTTCGGTTTAGTCTTATGGTACTTGCACTTGTTTTTTTGTTCAGTGTTTGTTTGCAGTTGTTTTTTCGTTCAATATTTGTTTGCAGTTGTTTTTTCGTTCAGTGTTTGTTTGCAGTTGTTTTTTTGTTTAGTGTTTGTTTGCAGTTGTTTTTTCGTTTAATGTTTGTTTACAGTCGCATTTTTTTGTCGTAGTTGCAGTTATATTTTGTAAAGTCTTTTTGTTTTAGAGGTGCAGCATGCCCGGGAGCAAATACTTAAGTTGTAGGGGTGCACCTAACACATTCACAGCAAATGTTACATACCTCTTGAATACATTGGCTGAAGAATCCATTGGAGCACTAAGAGATGTTGAGATCCTTCCCATGTTTCGAATGCCAAGTATTCCGCAAAACATATCAATGATGTATGTTCTTCTGAGGTTATACAACAGGGACAATGAAGTCTTTCATCTGGGTATTACCTTGTCAAGATGTCTGTCAATGAAGTGACACTTATTTTGGGTCTGCCTAATGCGGGTCTTCACTTTACATTTTCAAGATCACTCGGTGTGGACATAACCCACAGGAGTTTAACTGAAGAAATTTATAGAATTATTGATGAGGAGTGGTCTCACATAGTGGAGGGCAGAAGATTAACTATGTTAGTTAAATATTTATTAGCTCTGTTTTTTTTCGTTGAAGAGATTGAAGGATCATGCTTGTATTACTAAGATAACATGTCTTCCTGATTTTGTGAAATACAACTGGCCTCTTGCCATCCATGAATTCCTTCACGTAGAGTGTGATCATTTAAGCCGTGTAAGTGCTATTTGAAGTGTCGATAGCAACATCGGTGCCTTAGAGGGTTGCGCCACAGTATTACTAGTATGAGATGTTCTAACCACCATTGTATTTACTGTATTATGTTAATTCATATTGATGTAACCATCTTTTATATTTGAAGGTGTGGATGTACGAATATACAAGGCTCCAGCCTGCGTTGGTCGACTTAGCACGCCCCAGAATATGTCGTTGGTTTCTTAAAAATATAAACTAATTAGACATTATCTTTTAAATTCAAGCTAATCAGAAGGACCTTGTCTAGCAATCTTCTCTAAAATACTGCTAGAAAATGATTTAAAAATCTCTGCCAGGATTTCGACGCGAAATCGTGGCATGTTGTATTGCCATGTTTTGTGTTCTTCCCATGATATGCTTGTCGTGGATGAAATCGCTTTCATGAACTTCAAAACAAAAACTCTGTAATCCCAGTTATTGTCTTGTTTGGGCAAGCCGACCGCATCCATTATCGGCCAATTTACAAAGCCTTCTGAAAATGCCTCTAAAACATCGTCATGCAGGGCCTTCAGTTGCAGTACACGTGATAATCTAAAGTTAATTGAATGTCATTATTATCATTTAACTACAACAAACACAAAGTTTTATATTGAGTAATATTTTTTTCTAAATCTTTATACAAAGGTTACCACGTACGTCGGCCCAATGTAGGCCGCTTGGAAGTGAATCATAATACTCCCAACGCCTCTCTTTTAACCAGCACACCAACAATGCCCAGTGACTGGAGAGGTGGCAAGGCAAATAATTATATCAGACGAATTAACCGCCTCTGTGGTGATATGGCTAATAAGTGTGGTATAATTTCTGACAGTGCTTCTTTTATAGCACTGCACAATAGACCAATGAGACAAAAATTGAAATGATTACTTAAGTAAATGATTGATGCTCAAGTAACATACTTCATGATTTGGTGATACATAAAGATAGCTTTTAACTTCCTGTGGCGCTCTTTTTCTTTTCGCACCAAGGATCACAGAATAGGCATTTAAATGATTATCCATGACTCAACCTTGGCCCAGAAGTTCATCTACATCCCCTCTTGACATAGATATGTTCCTGCTTTCAAAAATTAGCATACTCCTGATAAGAAAAAAATGAACTTTAGCTTTTAATTAGCATTAATTACAACCAGGAATTTTAAGAAGACAAAAAAATACCTATCAACAAATTTGTTCATGACAAAATCAACGCTTTCGCTAGCTCTTTCTGTTAGAAGTATTCTCCCAGGATAGTTGGGATGTGTACCAGGAATTTTAAGTGTCCGTCTACAGACAGCCTTCTTGACCAATCTCGGGCTAACTCTAATGACCTCCAGAGATGACAGTTGTGTTTTAAAAACAAGTGTATACTCTAATTTGGAAGTGGACTGGGATATCGGGGGTGGTGGTGATGAAGTACTTGGTTTACACTCTCTTTGTAAGGTCGTAAATTGTGTCTCACAAGAGTTCCTCAATCACTTAACCTCTTCTTTGATAAATGCCTTGAGTCGGTCTTCTAGGCCTCTCCAACCCTCATCAGATTGAACGGCTTCAACCTTGAGATTGAGTGAGTGCTCAGCTTTTTCTTCACTCTTCACTTTCTTCATCTTAACCTTGATCTTCCTCAGCAAACTTTTCTATTTAATCATTATACTTCTCTTCTCATTTATCTTACTCTCGTAATCTAATTTCTCTTCAACCACGTCTATGGCCGCAAATTTTACCCTTTTTCTTTTCCCTTTCTTCGGCGGAATTGTTTCAAAGTTTGAATCATCATCCTCTTCACCCAGTAGGACCTTCTCCTCATCAAGCAGATTCATAAACTTACTGTGGACCTACAAAAAACAGTAAAATACAATGATGATGATTAAATAAATACTACCAAATGAGCATATTAATATTATGTTATTTGGAACGTACATAATTCTTGATAAATATGTTCGCTTGTAGTTTAATGCAGAATTTGGCATTGTAAGAAAGAGTATGAGACCAATGACATATTTTGGGGCATGCTAAGTCGACCAATGCAGGTTGGAGCCTTATATGTTCGTACATCCACACCTTCAAATATAAAAGACGGTTACATCAATATGAATTAACATAATGCAGTAAATATAATGATGGTTAGAACATCTCATACCAATAATACTGTGGCGAAACCTTCAAGGCACCGATGTTGCTACCAGCACTTCGAATAGCATTTACACGCCTTAAATGATCAAAGTATATGCGAAGGAATTCATGGATGGCAAGAGGCCAGTTGTATTTCACAAAATTAAGAAGACATGTTATCTTAGTAATACAAGCAGGGACTTTCAAACTCTTCAACGAAAAAAAACAAAGCTAATAAATATTTAACCAACATACTTAATCTTCTGCCCTCCACTATGAGAGACCACTCCTCATCAATAGTTTTATGAATTTCTTCAATTAAACTCTTGTGGGTTATCTGCATAACGGGTGATCTTGAAAATATAAAGTAAAGACCTGCATTAGGGAGACCCAAAATAAGTGTCACTTCATTGACAGACATCTCGACAAGGTAATGCCCCGACTAAAAGGCTTCCTTATCCTTGTTGTATAACCCCAGAAGAACATGCATCATTGGTATGTTTTGCGGAATACTTGGTATTCGAAACAGGGGAAGGATCTGGGCATCCCTTAGTGATCCAATAAATTCTTCAGACAATGTATTCAAGAGGGGTGTAACATTTGTTGTGTATGTATTAGGAGCGCATCTACAACTTGAGTATTTTCTCTCGGGCATGTTGCACCTGTAAAACCAGGAAGCTTTACAAAATACAACTGTAACTATGATTAAAATAAGTGACTACAAACAAACACTAAACGAAAAAATAACTGCAAACAAACACTGAACGAAAAAACAACTGCAAATAAACACTGAACGAAAAAAATTACAAACAAACATTGAACAAAAAACAACTGCAAACAAACCCTGAACGAAAAAACAACTGCAAACAAACACTGAACAAAAATACAACTGCAAGTACAATAAGACTGAACCGAAAGCAACCACAAGAACTAACTAAGCAAACCAGAGCACAAGAAAAACTATAAACCCTAATAAATTCCAAATTATGTTTAACCAAAAAGACAGAAAATATACATTCTTCGTTCCGACCAGGGGAGACTCGCGCATGGAAATGATTTGTAGATTTGAAACTACCTTCTTCGTTCCGACCAGGGGTGCGCGCAGTGAAATGATTCCAGGAAAAAACGCCGAGATTTCCGGCGGAGGAAGAAGCGGAGAAACCCTTGGGCACGGAGGTGCAGGAACTCCAAATTTTGAAATGAGGGAGGTGGGCCCCAACAGTAAAACAAATATTTATTTGCGGAGGAAGCTACATTCTGTTTCACTGACCAAATTTTGAAAAAATTTCCCTGGTGAAGGGCATTTTTCTATTTTATCGTAAAGTGCACTAATTCGACGGTCCGTGTGGATCAGTGCACGCATTTTAAAGTGCACACATCTCAAAGTGCATTACACTGATCCATGCGGACCGTCGAATCAGTATACTTTATAGTAAAGTGTAAAAATGCACTTTACCACCCCCGGTTCCATTATACAAGGGAAGAGTCGAGGGATATATGAGAGAATTTTAAGAACACTACTCGAATGAAGCCTTCGAGCGGAACCTTTTTCTCACAAAATAACAGTGATAACATAATTAAGACTGTATTTTAGACATTATTGCCGCAAAAATATAGTTATAAATAGCTTTTAAAAAGCACATATTCATTACAATTGTATAAATTAATATTCAATTTATTATTTTTGATATGGGCATATGAGTACTTTATATATATATATGAGTATCGATTCTCCACCGTCACTCGATCTCCATCGTTTAATCGTCGCGTAATCACCTCGTGTAACCACCCATTATGGGGGTGTGTATTGCCAAAAAATAATAATTGGTATGCACATACAACTCTCCTAAAAGTACTTGTTATAAAATATAAGGTGTTAGTCTACAAACATCATATAATTTGGTTATTATCTATGGATAAATGCATAACCATCATAACCACCTCAAAAGCTTGTAAATAGGACCCGAAGACCCTCTTTCATTCCATTTTTTTCATCTTCCTCTCCTGGAATTTTCTCTTTGGACTTCCTCCTCCCGCTTCTCCTCCTACGCACGTGAGAGATACCTTGAAGGCCTCTTTGCGTCTTCAAAGAATTCTTCGAAGATCTTCGAGCACCTTCGAAGAACATTCGAAGCAGTTCTTCAATCTACTTCGAGGGCCCCAGCGCACGTTCCACTCTGTGCACACTCCACCCGATGCACGTCCTGCTTCGAGCGAGTGTCGCCATGCGCACACTTCCATGTGCACAATGCACGCTCCATGTGTGAGGCGCCCATTTTGGACCCCACATAATTCTATATCTAAGCTGTATTCAAGACATTTGTCCCAGAATGAAGTAAGGCTAGTGAGTAGAAAATAAAACACATAATAAGACGTATCTCATAAATTGTAGTATTCTATGAGTCTTTTCTGTCTTTGCACGATCAACTTCACTTTTCACATGAAATCAGGATCACACCAAGTACCTAAACAAAATTGGCGACGGACTTAGTCATAAAAATATGATTAAGTGAGGTGAATACCTCTTTAACTTGCTGTAAAAACAAAAGAAATGGATTAGACATATCAGTAAATATTTTTTTATACTAACCCGTTTTTGTACCAGTAATGAAACTGTGAAGCGATATTATAATTGAAATGTTAGTAACCATAAAATAGTATAAGTAGTATGTAACAGTGTCAGTGCAAGTATGTAAAGTATACCAGTATCAGTGCAAGAAGGTAAGTTATGTGACTATGTAATCATGAAAGTAATGTAACTGTAAAACCATATCAGTTTGCACGTTCATTAGTAATAATGTATCAGTGTGACTATATACCCGTACGTTCTTATGTTATCTTTCACATTAGGTAATGTTAAGGCTAACTTTAACAGTATCAGTATTCATATTTCAGTATTTCAGTCTTTGGACCCGACCCCTCGGGGTCTACCGTGTCCAAATCATTACCTTCAACACGCGTCTATGCCTTTCAGCCGACTAATTTGGCAAACCATCAGTATCCTTTATGTGCATTGACTTTCAGTTATACCCTTAATATTTTCATGCATCGATAATCATTATCAGTGATATAAAATTATTCCATGCTAGCATATACAAGTAACCATGTAGTTGACATTCTAATAAAAAGAGTGCACATAAGGAAAAAGAGAACAATAAAACATAAAATTAAACAGGTAGCTCTCACCATCAGTTATCCTTTCCTTTTACATCTTGTCATGTCACTGTCACGTCTATTTGGAGATATCATCCTTCGCGATATTTGTGTTTAGAAATTGTTATAGTAGGCACTTTTCTATCGAGGTTGCACCTAGTTATTGTTACGACATTAATTATTTTGATAACATCATTTGACAGCCACTTAATCAGCCCTCTTATTTTAGTATTTTCATAACCATATATAAAGTACACATTAATTACAAAACATCAGTCCAAAATAAGTAAAACCATATAGCTTTGAAATCAACATCATCTAACCAATCTAGGTACAACCATATCAGCCCTTCACTGAACATTAATAAAAGACTCTCATAGTTATTCATTTTCCAAAACCAAGCATACACAGTTAGGCCCAAAACTCAATCACAACCATGAAAAACAGTTCGAACTAGAAGGATGAATATCAGCTAATCAACTACCGGTGAGTGCAGGAGTGGTCAACCGAGCTGTTAATATGATAGTCAGTAAAACACAACTACAGAAATGGCAAACCACTACCCTGCAAGAGCTGATATTCAATCAAGTTGAACAAATATAATCAGCTAATCACATCCATATCAATCTACAGACAAATAAGGAAACCCCAAAAATCAACAACAACGAACTACAACATCCAAACCTTAGTAGAAAATAACCCAAATCTGAGACCCTCAATTCATCCCTTTCTAATTTCTCCCCTAGATTTGAATATTGGAGTAACTATTGGAAGAGGACGAGAATAGTTGAGAACTTATAGTGAAAGAAGAAAGGAGGAGGGTCGGCAACCCTAACAGCTCAAATTGATGCCACTTAGGGTTCAACAGGCACAAACGAAGCTCTGTCGTCATCAGTGTAAGACCCTTTTTTTTTAACACCGGGGTCTTAGACCCAGAACCGCCGCTTTGCGGTGACACCTTCATGCCCTGAAGGGTCATCACCGCGAAACGCTGATTCTGTCGGTCGATTCGATCACAGAAAAGCAGCAATAGTAGAGTAAACACAAAATGTAGTAAACCTCTAGCCATAAAATTCACAATAAAAATCACATCAGAGTAATAATATCTTCACGAAGGGAGAGTCCCAGAAATAATATAAAAGGTACTGAAAGAAAGGGCTTATGCCCGATACATCAAAATCCTCACTACAGGACGCTCAAGCGGAATCAAACTATAACATCTACTATAAGTCGGGACTCACAGTCCCAGCTGGCTGAACTCCTAAGCTAGACTGCCCTATCTCCAAACGGGTCGACCTCCGGGGCTGCTCCTCTATGCTGGGCTCCACGATCCCCTAAATGATGTGGTCCGAAAACCGTTAGTCTATAAGACTAAGTCCTATCATCCCCCGCCCCTTCTCCCATGGCCCCTAGGCACCGAGCGGAGAGGAAGAGAGGGGAGGACTTGAAGGTGGAGAGTAATCAAAAATAGGTGGCAGCGGACCTATACTAGCAATTTTATAATACATGTGGCAGTAAAGTATGGAAAAATAACCTTAACTTATGTACGGAAACGCATAAGCCAAGGGATCTTCTGCAGGGCTCCCATCGTATAAAGAGTCTCATACCAATTTATACGTTGGGGTGTCGGTTATTAACAGCAATATATATAAAGAATTTGACCTTAATTTATAAACTTGCCCACACAAGCTTATAGACCAAGGGGTCGTTTTGCAAGTCCTAATGTATAAGTGTCCCATTCCACTTATACCTTAGGTGTCAGGGGTTACATGAATCGATTATGCTATGATATGCTAGTGGTTATGATGGAACATTCAAGTGCAACACACACTCGACTCTGTGCACACAGACCTTTAACTCCCCCTTTCTGGAGCCGTAACCTCCCAGGATACCTCTATAGTGGCAGACGAAAGCGGTGGGTTGGGCCTCGCCCACCTCTTAACCAGTAAAGCACTACCGGTCAGACCTATCGTAAGCCTCAACGCTTGGTGCACGAAGCGGACTCCTGTGTACTCTTGTCGGCTGGCACACCGGACTTCTGTTAGCGAAGTGCTAACCACACTTGCTGAGTCAGCATATTGGCGTCGGTGCATCGACCTTCCAATACCGAAGACCCACCACCTTTATTTTCTTTCCTTTTATGCACATGCAAATTTAACGTATCAAACCAATCGAGTCGAAGCTCCCCGGACCATTCTGTCCGTCTCTTAACTAATCGAGCCGAAGCTCCCCGGACCAAAGTGTCTGTCTCAAAACTAACCGAGCCGAGGCTCCCAACAATCTTCATGTGCTTACAGTGTTTGTGAAATGTGAGATCCTAATTACTAGGTTACTCTTTTCAGTTTGTTAATACAGTTTACGTTAACCCAGGACTGCCCCCGGTATTCCCTGTGAAGGGCTCTCAAGGGGCACTAGAAACTATGATGGGATTACGCTCATCGTTCCATTTCGCAAGGTACTTATTATTATTGGTTGATTCTCATACTCATTACCTTTTCGTGTTACGATAGACTATCCTAGTGTGATTTTTTAACCTTCCTCTCTTCGGGAAAGACGATCTTTCGTCGAACCCGAGCACCTCTTAACTCTAGCCAAACCACTTCTCACTACCCCTCCCATCCTTCTATGGTGAAATCATCCACATCTATCCGACCCAGCAGATTAACTAACTCCAACGCTGTGCCCCATCATATCCTATGACTATTAACATAAATTGCTAATTGTAGACTATCCTATGTTATATGTCGAACCAGATAGGACATGATTCAATACTCATCCAAATGCCCTAACTTATTTACTGGGGGTATATCATGATATAATTAGCCTATAATCAGAAAATTATAATTTTTCCTAATTTATCTGGCATTTAATTAATTTCCTCAAAAATTCCAAGGACTACCGATTTGAACATGAACTACCCTAAGTACTCATGCAAGATGTCCAACAAAATTATTATGAATATTATGTTATCTCAATATGGTAAATCCAAAGTATCACAATTTTTCTAACATCAAAAGGGCACTAAAACTATTTTAGCAATATTTTCTATCTTTCGTTATTTATGAATCAAGTACAGAGAATATCCATCCAAAAATTATAAATTAATTATAATATGCAGATACAACCTTAAAAATAGCATTGGACAAGTTTCATAATTTTTCAGCAAGTATTAATTTCTGAATAAATTAATTATCAAAAATCTCCATAAGGTTGACTTGTAAAGAAAGTGGCGTAACTAAGATTCTAAAAATCATGAATAAATGTCTACAAATATATAATAGCATGAAAGTTTCAATTCCTAAGTCTCATAATTTTTCAACAGAAATATCATCCATAATTAATTTTTAAACCATAAAACCTTTTTTAACATTTGTGAATGAAGTACTAGATGTACTCAACTAAAAATTATACAAAAATTCAAGTGTAACCATTCTGACCTAAAACATTTACTTTCAAGATTACATTGGGTTTAAATGAACAGTAAGATCTAAATAATGTCAATTAGGAATATAACAAACTTTACAAATGAAGTACTAGAAATAAACATCATAAAATTACAATAAAATTTTAATAGGTTCTACCCATTTGAAAACTCACTCTACCCGAGTTTCACAACTTTTAACTAAAATTTACTGACTATGTTACCATATTTGAACTTCTACCCTAAAACTAGGGTTAGGGTTTTGAGGTGTCTACCTACCTCCAAATCCTCTAAGATTCCTACCAGATGACTTAGGTTTTACTACCATCAACTCTACTGAGTTACAAGGTCAAACAAGGGCATTTGCCCCTATGCCCTTCACAACTCTCAAGGGCCCTTCCTTAGGGTTTGAGTTTGAACCCTAGGGTAAACCAACCCTAAATTAAAACATTCTTATTAAGAGGGTGACATTGGCCATACCAAGTCAGTGACCAAAACCCCAGCCTCTTTTGAGGTGAGATGACCACTCAAAATCCCAAGTGCATCATTATTCAAAAGTTCCTCTTTAAGGCCTAACTAGGGTTTGGTGATTCCCTAACTAAAACTCATCCAAACAAGTTGAAATTTTGTGCAGAGTTAGGTACTATTGCCAGGAACCACTCACCAAAATTTGGTAGGGTTTGGAGATCATTTGACTACTTAATTTAATTACCCTAGCATTATTAAATAAAAATAAAAACTTTAGGCAAAGTGTCTCCAAAAATTCTCATTTTTGGACAAACCCTAGATATGGTTAAGATTGGTCCCCTTGTCCAAATTTCACTCCATTTTGATTAGGGATGAAGGGTGGGCACCCATTTGAACATCAGGTTAGCCCTAGGTATAGGCCCCACCAAAATGGGTGCCCTGGCCAAACCAGAAGTCCAAATGGGTCCAAATTAATTTTGGATTAAAGTAGACCCATAGGTCTACCACTTGCATGTTGAAAGTTTTCCCACCAGAGGGCCCTAAATATTTTTAAAAATTAAAACCATCTACTGTAAATATTGTGAAAGAAAAATGAAATAAATCAACATTAATTAATTTCTATGAATCTTGCCGCACGAATCTTGGCGCAAATCCAAGGGCAGCCGAGTCGTCTTCTTCCTTGAGCCGACGACCACGATCTTCCCATCCTGGGTCGCATTGCGGGCTGGTTTCCCAGCCACCCATCCACTTCCCCGGCCGGCCACCGCCACCACCACCTTCGGGGAGGTGGGGGCTACCCCCAATCGGCGGTATGGCCGCCGGAGACGCCTATTCCGGTGATTCTACCAAGCCGATTTTTGGCCAAAAATCATGAAAACGAGGACTTAGATCGGGCTCAATTGAGCTTAAACCTCGAACCTAAACATTCCTAGGATCTATCCATGAAACAAGGAGAGGGGAGGACCTTTCTGGCGGCCTGTAGGCGAGAGGAGCGGCGGGACACCATGGTTGACGGCGGCGGTGCTTGGCTTCTGCAACGGTACAGTGGGAGGGCTCTAATTCTTTAGTAAAGGGTCGGGAAATCTTCCTCTTGGGCCACTGGTGGTGTTTAAAAGACCAATTGGGAAGGGGAGTGGCTGGATCCTTCATTGCCCATCAAAGCCATTAATGGCATGGCTCGGGTTGAGAGAAGGGGGATGAATATGCCCCTTGGTGGCCGGGAAACGGCTGGAAACTTCTCCCCTTCCCTAGGGGAGTTGAATCCAGCCATTAAAGGTGGCCTTTGGCCTCCTTTTGGCCGCCCCTATATTCCACCACTTCCTTCTCATTTCTCTCTCCTCCATTAAAATGAGGTGGAGCTCATTTTCTCTCTCTCTCCTAGTCATCAAGTTGACTTAGTCAATCTTGTGTTCTAAAGGCAGCCGACTCATACAAATTATATTCTTATTAAGCCACATGAGGGGGCTTGAGCTTGGGCTAGCCCATTTGGACTAGGTTGACCCAAAATGGGCTTGTGTTGACTTTGGTCCACCTAGCCTCTAGGGCTGACCCCAATGGATCCTTATTGACCCATTGACCCCTCTTAGGGTCTAGGTAGGTCTGGGTAGGGTTGACTTGGCACTTTGGAGGTCACATGACCCTTGGTAAGGGCACTTTGACCACTTTAGATCAAGGGTTCACTTGGGTCAACTCAAACTCTAGAGTTGACCCCAATGGATCTTTGGTGACCCATTGAAACCAATTTAGGTCTAGGAAGACCTGGGCAAGATTGTTTGGGCACATTAGAGGCCAACTGCCCTTTGTTAGGGCACCTTGCCTAATTTAGGCCTAGGGTGGTCCTAGGTCAAATTGGTAATCTTGGGTTGACTCTAATGGACCCTTAAGGCTCTAGTGGGTCCTCTAATAAGTTATTGGCATTGTGGTGGGGTCATGGAGTCATGGTGAATCCTTAAGGTCAAACCCTAGGTTTGGTGATGAGGTTGTGTCATAGGCAGACTAAGGTGATTCTCACCTTGGCCTTTGATCACTCGGCCCTTTTTTTAGCTTCCTAGGGCTTTGTCATGACCTGGTCATGATCAAAACCACTCTTAGGGGTCTATTTGGAAATGAGATGTTACAATCAGCACCCACAATGAGGGAGAAATCATCTCTAAATCATGAGAGAAAGAGAGGGAGGGGAGAAGAGGAGAAGGGAGCGGCGGATTCCATGAACACCAGGCAAGAACGGCGAGAGCGGTGTGCGCGATTTTGGGAATCAGAGAAGCTTGATTTCTTTCTTATTTCCCTTACCCTAGACAAAGAGCACCGCCTAACTCTCATTCCAATTAACCCAGCTACTATTCAGACTTCACATTTATATTAAAAACACCTTTAAATCCATGATGCTAATTATATATTAATACCAATAATGTATTTATTAACACAATTTCTCAGCGAGGGGTATTCACCACCAAAAGTCGGTCCAGCAACAACCTTATTTCCCAAGCCCAAAATCCCAACTTAGTAAAAACATCAAACCTTGGCCACGGGTACCCAACCGGCTCGATGAGCTAAATCCTTGCACGAACATAATGATTTCTGTCGTAACATTTCATTGTCAGAATACAAAAGAGAATTCATAAATCAAATCAACGGAGTCGGCTAAACTCGACACTGATTTTCATATGTTCATCATAGGGGATCTTTATGTTGCATTTTATTCTTCGTTTGAGTCACTTTACATTTTGGGCCGTTACAAACTCTTCCCTTCTTATAACGATTTTCGTCCTCGAAAAATGTCATGATAAGTCTATTTTACACTTATCTAGTTATTCATTAGAGCCATTTTCTCCTTCACGTGTTCACTTTTTCGGGTCATTTAATCAAATTTATAACAATCACGCAACGTGCTATATAATTCCTTTCATCATCACAACCTATTACCTCTTCTTACAATTAGTACCACTACTTATTTTGTTTCATAGATGAACCAATTTGTTACGATATAAACCATGATACAGTTATGTAAACTCTATATCTTTATCATTTATCATTTTAATCCCAACATACAGGATATCCGTGAAATTGCACTTCGTATTATATTAATCTTTCAATTTCATTAACATCTATGACAAGTTATAGTCTGTAACATCTCCATCAACGTTCCATGTTGTAAATTCATGTAGTCCAATTCATCTTGTATCGCCCTTCATACACATAATTTCACTCACGTACTTCCTATTTAGTTAATTCCTTGTGCTCAATGCCGCCATCGTGTCGCATAGCCATCATAACTGTTTTTCATTATATTTCGTTGTTCAATGCAATATTGTCATGCGTTCAACTTTTTAAGTTGTAAATGAGCAATACAATATTGATTCTTTACAATGCACTATATCGCTTTTAGTACTTCTGCTACTTTTCATTACATTTAGTCTTTGTTTACGTTCCTTCAGTTCAAAGAAATTATGATACCGCCACAATCAACAATAATATATCTCACCTTTAATGAAAACTTTTTCCTAAACTATATTGGGGCATTGATACTTGCACACAAATGAAACTTTAAAATAATACATTATTTAAGTGATATCAATTTTTGTCATCATCAACCTTATTTTAACAAAAATACAATATAATATCTTACGTTTTATCTTACCTTATGTACATACTTTGACCATATCATGTGTTCAAATTCTTAGATCATTGCCAATCCCTACATTACATTGATTACACTTTCATTCCCTTTTGTAACACTAACACGTGATGATCGCAGCTTTCTATCCATCATTTCCTATGCTGATGTATATAATAACTTGAGACCGAGGCAATGCACCATGATAACATTTTTCTCACAGTCTTCAAATCTTGTTTACATTTCGTACCAAAATGTTACAGTAGTTCTATGGAAGCTAAATAATTTAGAACTCATCATTTGCATACTCTTAATTCAACCATTTTATATTTATCAATTTGCTATAAAATGAATCAACTTAATAATGCAGAGTATGCCATTTTCATTAGTATGCCCTGTGTAGACAAACAAAATAATAACAATTTCTACTTGGACTCCCTTACATATAACTTATGGTTATGTAAAATTTGATTACGTATTATTATACTCGGTAGACATATAAAAATTAATCCTTGTTAAAATATTTTCACACTCGTCTCCTTACTTTAATTTGGACCGACTCCATATATTAGACTTCTATGTGCTCTTAACATCGTATCATGTGTAAATATTATGTACTCACTATGGCCGAACATCTTTAAAATCTGGCTCTGATACCAATTGTAAGGCCCCCATTTTGGACCTCACATAATTTCGTATTTAAGCTGTATTCAAGACATTTGTCTCAGAATGAAGTAAGGCTAGTGAGTAGAAAATAAAACACATAATAAGGCATACCTCATAAATTGTAGTATTCCATGAGTCTTTTATGTCTTTGCACGATCAACTTCACTTTTCACATGAAATCAAGATCACATCAAGTACCTAAACAAAATTGGCGACGGGCTTTGTCATAAAAATATGACTAAGTGAGGTGAATACCTCTTTAACTTACTGTAAAAACAAATAAAAAGGATTAGACATATCAGTAAACATTTTTTTATACTGTACCAGTAATGAAACTGTGAAGCGATATTATAACTGAAATGTTAGTAACCATAAAACAGTATAAGCTGTATGTAACAGTGTCAGTGCAAGTATGTAAAGTATACCATTATCAGTGCAAGAAGGTAAGCTATGTGACAATGTAATCATAAAAGTAATGTAACTGTAAAACCATATTAGTTCGCATGTTCATTAGCAATGTATCAGTGTGACTATGTACTCGTACGTTCTTATGTTATCTTTTACATTAGGTAATGTTAAGGGTAACTGTAGCATATCACTATCCATATTTCAGTATTTCAGTATTTGGGCCTGACCCCTCGGGGTCTACTGTATACAAATCAGTACGTTTAACACGCGTCTATGCATTTTAGCCGACTGATTTTGCAAACCATCAGTATCGTTTATGCGCATTCACTTTCAATTATACCCTTAATATTTCCATGCATCGATGTATTTTTATTTATGTTAGTTGTATGCAATTCGTTAATATGCTTAGTAATCCCCTCAGAAGCTAATCGCATGTTTGGCTTTGTACAAGGACATACATAATAGTGATAATCATTATCAGTGATATAAAATTATTTCATGCTAACATATACAAGTAATCATGTAGTTGACATTCTAACAAGAAGAGTGCGCATAAGGAAAAAGAGAACAATAAAACATAAAATTAAACAGGTAGCTCTCACCACCAGTTATCCTTTCCTTTTACATCTCGTCATGTCATTGTCGCGTCTATTTGGATATGCCATCCTTCACGATATTTGTGTTTAGAAATCGTTTCATTGGGCACTTTTCTATCGGAGTTGCACCTCGTTATTGTTACGACATTAACTAGTTTGATAACATCATTTGCCAGCCACTTAATCAGCCCTCTTATTTTCATATTTTTATAACCATAAAGTACACATTAATTACAAAACATCAGTCCAAAATAAGTAAAACCAAATAGCTTTGAAACCAACATCATCTAGCCAATCTAGGTACAACCATATCAGCCCTTCACTGAACATTAATAAAAGACTCCCATAACTATTCATTATCCAAAATCAAGCAAACACAGTTAGGCCCAAAACTCAATCACAACCATGAAAAATAGTTAGAACTGGAAGAATGAATAGCAGTTAATTAACTACTGGTGTGTGCAGGAGTGGCCAGCCGAGCAATTAATAAGATAGTCATTAAAACACAACTATAAAAATGACAAACCACTACCCTGCAAGAGCTGATATTCAATCAAGTTGAACAAATATAATCAGCTAACCACATCCATATCAATCTACAGACAGATAAGAAAACCCAAAAAATCAACAACAACGAACTACAACATCCAAACCTTAGTAGAAAATAGCCCAAATTTGAGACCCTCAATTCATCCCTTACTAATTTCTCCCCTAGATCTGAATACAGCAGTAATTATTAGAAGAGGATGAGAATAGTTGAAAACTTACAATGAAAGAAGAAAGGAGGAGTGTCGGCAACCCTAACAGCTCAAATCAATGCCAGTTAGGGTTCAACCGGCGCAAACGGAGCTCTGTCGTCATCAGCACCCGCAATGAGGGAGAAATCATCTCTAAATCATGAGAGAAAGAGAGGGAGAGGAGAAGAGGAAAAGGGAGCGGCAGCTTCCAGGCAAGAGCGGCGAGAGCGGTGTGCACGATTTTAGGAATCAGAGAAACTCGATTTCTTTCTTATTTCCCTTACCCTGGACAAAGAGCACCACCTAACTCTCCTTCCAATTAACCCAGCTACTATTCGCACTTCACATTTATATTAAAAACACCTCTAAATCCATGATGCTAATTATATATTAATACCAATAATGTATGTATTAACAAAATTTCTCAGCAGGGGGTATTCACCACCAAAAGTCGGTCCAGCAACAACCTTATAACCCAAGCCCAAAATCCCAACTTAGTAAAAACATCAAACCTTCAGGATGGCCACAGGTACCCACCGGCTCGATGAGCTAAATCCTTGCACAAACATAATGATTTCTGTCGTAACATTTCATTGTCAGAATACAAAAGAGAATTCATAAATAATATCAATGGAGTCGGCTAAACTCGACACTAGTTTTCATATATTCATCATAGGGGATCTTTATGTTGCATTTTATTCTTTGTTTGAGCCACTTTACATTTTGGGCCGTTACACCGCACACATTGTGTCCTCCAGTCAGCCGGTAGCAAGCCCTCAGTCGGCAACAAGTTTTTTGGTCAACAACAAGCTCTCCGCTCCAGACTCCACTGCACACAACAAAAGACAAGCTACAGACCTGAAGGTGTCCAGAGCACGCCTTTCCAGCCTCGAAGCAGCAGACGAAGACTCCAGAACATGTGCAGAGTGTAAGGGGACTTTGCCCATGATTCCCAACTGATGTGCGTGACCTCACATGATCTTGCACATGATCTCATGAGTATGCTCATGAGTTATTTCATTTAACGTTTTAATATATATCGAAGAAAACATGTCTCATTTGCAACAAAAAAAGGGTACAACTTGAGCTCAATTAATAGGTCTGGAGCTCGAAACATGCGCAATGAGGTTGTCAAGCTTGAGCTCAAAATGATTAGCTAAAATTTGTGAATTTCGCTTAGCTCGGCTCAAGACTCATTTGCGCCCCTAATTACATGAATCTCCTCTTTGAGTTTACATTTCATAACAAGCATGCACAAAAATAACCCCTTTCGATGGGAGCTCCATGGGTGTATTTTTGTTCATGCATGTTGTTGCGGTCCACTTGAGCCTCTAGGTGGACCAGACTAAATGAACCGCCTTAGCCTGAAGAGCAGTCGAACATGCAAATAATCTTAGAAAAAGAATGCTGACAGCAGGATTTTTTTTACATGGAAAATCCATTAATAGGGTGAAAAACCACGGGCCGGATTGATGTCGATCAAACTTCCACAATTTCATGCTGCTTCATAGAGCCTTTTATGAGAAAGCGAGGGTGAAAGGTCGCTGCTCGTTACAATTGGAGGTGAGAGATGTTCGGAGTATGACAAGCTACCATTCACGAGACTAAGAACTTTTCTTCAGCGGTGGTGGCAAATTCTCGTGTACTGAAGGCTCGGCGGGCTTCTGCTTGCACTTAAGCTGGTAGACACTGAATGTTGGTCGTGCTACTGGCGGGTCTCCTGCTATGGTGGGAGGAGCGCACATAGAGTCAAGCACTCAGAGTTACACGAAGACGGATGAAGACCTTTGAGAAGAAAGTCCAATGGAGAATAAGACCAAGAAGGAGAAGTGGAGGAGAAAAATCCTAGAGAGGAAGAAGATGAAAAGGAGGGTCTGGGGTCTATTTATTGATTTTAGGAGGGGCGTCCCGATAATTTTACCCGACAACTACCAGACCGACGAATAGGAGCGCCCATATTTGAGCCCCCGGATCACATGTCTATGGGAATGACGATCTTGCCCTCCGAGCAATTCGGGCCTAACCAGAAAAAGAATCACCCACCCGACGGGGGGATGGGCTGTTCAGCGAGGCCGGCGGCCGAGGGCGTCCTCACGTCAGGCAGCCAAGCGGCGGCCGACCTCGCTAAGACAGGCCAAGGCTGAGGCCACCCGTGCGCCGGCATCCAAGGGTCAGGAGGCCACACGGAGGCAAGCCGAGGCTGTGGCGGCCCGTGCGCCGGGCGGGCGCCAATTGGCCACGCGGGAGCCGACAAAGGCCAAGGCCTCCCGTGCGTCGGGTGGCCTAGCGGCAACCGACCTCGTGGAAGCCGGTCGGGCCCGAGGCCGAGGCCGTCTGTACGTCAGGCGGCCAAGCGACGACAGGCCTCGCGGAGGCCGGTCGAGGCTGAGGTCTTCTGTGCGTTGTGCGGCCAAGAGGCGGTCGGCCTTACGGAGGTCGGCCAGGGCCGAGGTCGAGGCCTCCCGCATGCGGGGTGGCGTGTGGCGGCCAAGGAGGCGGTGGGGTGGAGTGAGCACGGCGGTTGGGATCGTGCGCATGGCGATTAACACGTGGATTGCGCGTACGGTGGTTATTTCCTTAACTCACCACTTCGTTAGTGGGAGAAGCGGGAAATCAGGCTATTTATAACCCGAAATTCCAATAAATTGGGGACAACCCCATCACATGTCACGAAATCATTTTTATTCTTTCACTTATCAATTTTGTTCTTTTACTTTTGGTGGAGATGATGACTATCATTTTTGCTTTTCTACTTCTTATAAACAAATACTTTTTAGTCTTATTTTAGGATAAGGAACGAAAATTAGTGTTTGTGGCCTTGCTATTCTTGATACTTGCCAATTTCATTCAATTCTGTCATATTTGAAGCCCTACACTTTGATTCCTATGATTCTCAACTGCTATTTTCCTTCTCGGCTTCACCAAAGTTATCATCTCAAATGGCAGCACACAGGGGCGGAACTAGGAATTTTTCTTAACCCGGACACAATTTTAAAATAAATAATTAAATGCAAATCTTAAATAAATTTAAACTAATATTGCAATTAATAAAAAGTTAATGACCAAAAAAACACATGACATATCGTTCAACAGACCACTTTTCGTGGACACATATTCTGAAATTTTGTAATAATAGTATCATTAGTAATACCCTCAGTAACATCTTTCTCCGTATAAACGATCATGCAGTCATTCATCCATTCATCTCTCATTATGTTTCGTAAACGATTTTTTATAATCTTCATTGCAGAGAACATTCTTTCAGCTGTAGCAGTTGCAACGGGTAGAAGACATGTCAACTTTAAAAGCCTGAAAACCAACTGATAGTGATCTTGTTTTTTCAACTCCACCAATAATTTTAAAAGGCCACCAATTCCTTTACTATGAGAGAACATGTCGGTTGGTAAAGAGCACATATCAGTAATATACATATCAAGTTGTCCTTCAAGTAGTTGCAATTCTACTAGTGAGAAATCAGATGAGTATAATTCTGCGAGACGAACTAACTTTTGTTTATCAAATAAGGCAAATCGATCACTAGAGTCCAGACAATAAACACATAAAAGTAGTTCAGTGTTCACTTCAATAAAACGATCATTTAACTCGTTCAAAGTCCAATCGAGTACTGTATTGAAGATTTCAACACGGAAATGATGATAATTTGTAATCTCTCTGTCATTGCGTCTTGATCTTCCTGCTTGCATATATCTTTCATTCATAGTAGGAACCTCTATATGATATTTTGTGCAAAATTTTGATACTTCAGCCATGAAGGAGTTCCATTCAAGATCTTCATTTCTGAAATTCAACAGTAACTACTTTGTAAATTTAACAAACTTCATTGCATTAGTAATGTCTTGATCTTTTTTCTGTAAAGCTTGTGATAACTCGTGTGACTTTGATAAAATATTCTTCCTAAGGTTCTATATGCTCTGCATCCTTCAAATTATATTGCACTAATTTGAGTTTGTGAAAAATTTAAACTCAAATTAAAATAGATATTATAATTTACAAACTAAAATTATTAACTCATTCCATATTTTCTCTTAGCTTCGCATTCCTATTGATATTATTTATATTCACATTTCTATTGAAATTGACTATAAGAGAATCCATGAACACACACTCACACTCACACACACTTAACAAGCATGAACACACACACACACACAAACATGTACACACACTCAACACACACACACACATACATGAACACACACTCATGAACAGGAAAGGGGGAAGAATTATTTGCAAATCTTAGCTCATTAAATAATGCAAGTCAGCTTTCAGGGATAGCCTGGATAAGCTTTAAAGTCTACTCAACACCAATAGCCCAGGACATTTTTAATGATCAAAAGCATGATAGATGGATTATGCAATATACCTTCAGTGTAATATGGATTGTTTTCCTCTTGATCTGAAAAACAGAGGGCCCTTTTATTAACCTGCAAATGAAAGAACAATCAACCCCTTTTATTAACAATCTGGAAAAAAAATTAAGTAGATACAGATCTACTTAAATCTGGAAAACAGATCACCAGATCTGAAAAGAAGAAGAAGAAGAAGCGATATACGAGCAGCGATACCTTGCAGCGAACGGGCCGAACGAAAGAGGGCCCTTTTATTAACCTGCAAATGAAAGAACAATCAACCCCTTTTATTAACAATCTGGAAAAAAACTTTAAGTAGATACAGATCTACTTAAATCTGGAAAACAGATCACCAGATCTGAAAAGAAGAAGAAGAAGAAGCGATACCTTGCAGCGAACGGGTTGCGATACCTTGCAACGAACGGGCCGAACGGCGGAGCAGCGATACCTTGCAGCGAATGGGCCGAACGGCGGAACGGGTAGGGCAAAATCGCAGGGATGCGCGATTAAAGGTTCTCCCCGGTGAAATTCGCGAAAAATCATACCCGGGCACGTGCCCGGGTGTGTCCGAAGGTGGGTCCGCCCGTGGCAGCACATATGACTTTTTTGCTTCTTGGTTGGCAACCAAGAGAATTGGTGCAACTTCCCCTCTTCAATAGGGAGATAATTCGATATGTGTAACGCATATAAAGAATCCCGTGGAACTGTATTTTCAGTGTGAAATACAATGACAACGCAATGGACTGCATTTTCAGTGTAAAATACAGTTGCAAAATACCGTTCATTTTTTACATGTGTATTTTCAATTCGAAATAAATACATATTACTACTTAAAATGATAATAAAAATACAAGGATCTATATTTCATGATTTATTTTGTGAAAAAAAAACAAAAAAAACACATTTTGATTTTACGTAGGGTTCTCCGTATATGTTTAACGTATAAACAAATTTGACCTTCATGAGTGGAGTCACCTTGATTCTGCTTCCCGAATCAACGATCTTTTAGATAAGAGTTATTTAAGGGGCATGAATTAACAAAAAAACACATTTAGCATAAAAATCAATTGACTAAAGCTTTTGATTAAATTTTATTCAAAGTATATACAAAACATAAGTATGCACCTTTGAACCACAAAAGGTCCATGAAAATGATTGGGCATCTAGGCTTTTTTTTAAAAGACAAAAATATTTGCTACATAATTCAACTTTATGATCTAAGTGCATTTAGGAAATATCCTTAGGAATGAGTTAACTATTGTTAATAAATATGGATATAACTTCAAATTTCTTATGAAGATTCATCAAGCAACCATAGAAAATGGAGATAAAAAGTTTATGTTGATTTTCATTGCCAATAGCATAAAGTAGTCAGCTTTAGTCTTTAAGGCTTTAAGTGAGTGCCTAACTTTAAGAATAAAGCTAAGAAACATAACAAAAAAGGACACTCAACAAAATTGAAGGGGAAGGCTAAGGCCTTTAATTAGTTTGACCTAATTCTTTATGTTTGAGTCCTAATTTAGGTCTAGAACATTTAGAATTGAGGCGCATAGCATGTATATTTTTATTTCAAATATTTCATGTAAGTTCATCAAAGACATATACGTATGTAGATTCTCTCTCCCTCTCCCTCTCTCTTTCTCTCTTTCTCTCTCTCCCTTTCTCCCTCTCTCCCTCTATCTCCATCTCTCTCTCCCTCTCTCTATCCCTCTCTCTCTCTCTCTCTCTCTCTCTCTCTCTCTCTTCTTAGCTATTGGTTAAAAGCTAATGTCAAGCCAAATGTTAGTATTTTCCTTCTAAATAAGAATGCCATCAATAAAAGGCAATGTTAAAAGCACACCGTTTTTGGCTATTAACAACCAAATGTTATTGACACATCAAAAAATTTATTTACACACAAAATATTTATTTATTAACAGCCAAATGTTATTGACACATCAAAAAATTTATTTACACACAAAATATTTATTAATACACCAATAAAAAATTTGTAAAATGCACACCAAAAACTCTTTTCCAATTTTTCTAAATTGTGTCTCTATCTTGTAAACATTACTAGTGGAGTAATAGACACTAATACACACACATTTCACTGCACAATTCACACACACACACACTTTATTGCACATTTCACACACACACACACTTCACAGTTCACACACAATTCACACATACCACAGTTAATAGCATACACACTTCACACACACACACACACACTTAACTGCACACTTAACAACACACACTTAATAACAGATAACTCAATAGCACACTTAACTACACACACTTAACTACACACTTCACACAACACACACTTAATAGCAACCACTTGAACTCGTCGGAGAAAGAAGCAGCAATGCAAATCGCGAACAGGAGAAGATGGCGTCGTCGTCGCAATGAAAGGGCGTCGTCGTTCTGGAGGGAGCGACAGTGAACTCGCCGGAGAAGAGAGGTGAGGGCGAGCTCGAACAGGAAAAATCGCGAATTAGGGAGGAGAGGGCGTCGTCGGGTTGGAGTGCGGCTAAAGCTTAGGAGGTTTTGGAGATTTAGGGTTTTAACATTTTTAATGTGTTTTTTGGGTGTGGCAATAGCCATTACAGATGTGCTTTTAACACCGACCTAAATTATTAAAGAGACATTATAGAAGAAGGATGATAGATGCCTAAAAATTCATTAACCCGAAATTTTTAATTCCTAATCAAGCCTCGAGAAATCATTCATCTTAATATCAAAATATAAGGGGAAGAAAAATAAGGTAATGGGTGAAGAGGTTCCTTAATTTTCATATTCCTTAAAATGGAGAGATTTGAGAGCTTTGATTATAATTTAATAAGAAATTAAATGAAAATATTGTGATGGTAAGAATTAACACTAGAGATTGACAAATATCCAAACACCCAACATATTTGCACTCACTTTAAAAGAGAGTTAATAATTTTTGTGGGGGCTCAAAAAGGTACAAATATTGTTGAGAGACATGAAATCAGAGATCGGAAGAGAGAAAATGGCAAAAATAAGAGCGGGAAAGTAAACATCATATTGGTAAAGCGGAAAAGACAGAGGAGTTCTATTTTCTCATTACTACAGCAAGCAAGGAGGACCCCGACTATTTATAGAAAAAGAAAACTTTATAGAAAAGAAAAATACAAATTTAATTCTCAGCAAATATCTTTGATCTAGGGGGAAATTTTGCATTAATATAGCATAGATTCTTTAATCAAAGTTAAACAAAATATTAGTATTGTTTATCAACCTAATTTCATATCAACTTTTTATAATATGAGAAGATTTGAAAAATCTAGAATTTCTTGTCTATTATAGAGAGGACTTGCCTAATATGGCACAGCGTTTTGGCTCCGGTGGGCTCGAACAAAAACTCCGTCGCTTTTGAATGTATGTTTGGCGTGATAACGGCAATTATGACCTTCACCGAGAAAAGAAAACTTGTTTTAAACATAAAAGTGAATGAAGTTTCTTAGATGGGGTTAGGCGCTCACGAAAAACTACAATTCATAATCACTGTATTCGCAATTTTTAGTTCTGTACAGTGTCGCCAAATGAAGTCTTTGTCAGTGCAAATTTCTCTAGTCAATCTTTTTTTATGGTATAGGCACAAATACACGTAAACTCATAGCTAATATGAAAAGTTTTCATATATAATAAATGTTATTTACTTATTTTCCATAACACGGATAAAATAAATAACAAATTGGGAAAAAGCTCTATTCTTATTATGGTCGACGTTCTTTTTAGCTCTATTCTTATTATTTCCTAAACCTTTTTATGGTAGTGGTTCTTTTTTGGTCGTTTGGATGAGAAACTTTTTTAATAGAACTTTGTTGCGGATCACTTGAGGCTCTTGATAGACCGGATTAACCTAACCGCCTTAGCCTGCTAGCGATCAATCACACAAACAGTTAGAAAATAAGATGAACGAACAAAATGATTTTTTTACAAGGAAAACTCGTGAATAGGGTGAAAAACCACGGGTCGGATCGGTGCCGACCAAACTTCCACTATACAGTGACAGAGCCTTTTGAGAGAAGGCGAGAGCGATAGACCACTCCTCGTTATAATTGAAGGTGGGAGAAAGAGAGATGTTCGGAGGGTGATATACCGCCACTCAGGAGACTAGGAGCTTTTCTCTGGCGGTGGCAGCGAACGCTCGTGAACTGGAGGCTTGGCGGGATTCTGCTTGCAGTTGAACTGGTGGATGTTGAATGTTGGGCGTGCTGCTGACAGGTCGCCTATTGTGGTAGGAGCAGCGCACATGGAGTGGACCGCTCGAAGTTGCACAAAGACGGATGAAGATCTTTGAGAAGGAAGTCCAGTGGAGAACCTAGCCAAGAAGGAGGAGGACGCGGAGTAGAGAATGGTCATAGGAGGAAATCCGGGAGGAGAAAAAGCGAGAATGAGGGGAGGCCTGAGGTCTTATTTATAAGCCCCATGAGTAGTTTTGGTGATTACCGATTATCCGCAGACCGTAACACCTGTAACTACTACTCGCAGGCTAATTTTATAAAATTCTATGTGTGTATTGTTTTATTATTTTTATTATCTGCAAATTGAGTGAATCTGGCTATTTCCACCACCCCTCTACCGGTGGTTACTCCAGTGGTTATGTAGGCGGTTAGTCAAACATCGGACGACTGAGATCACTCGGGAATGATCGGATAGTGAAAAAGGCCCGATCGGGAGGGGCGGCCGGTCGTGCCCCTCGAAACTGCTCGAGGGCGGCCGACCTGAAGGCCGGCTGCACCCTTCGCGGCCACCCGTGGGCGGTCACACGGCGCGGTGCGGCCGACCGGGAGGCCGGCAGTGCCCTTCGCAGTCGCTCGCGACCGGCCGCACGACACAGGGAAGCTGACCGGGAGGGCAGTTGCGTACTTCGCGGCTGCTTGCGGGGGGGGCACGGCGCGGGGCAGTCGACCGTGGCTAAGGCGGTTGCACAGTGCGAGCCAGCTAGCCGTAAGGCTTTTCTGCTGTGTGCCGGGGGATGGCGGCCGGGTGGTCGGCCGCGAGCGCATGACCAGAAGGGGTGGTTGTGTGGCAATAATGGGTGGTTGGCACACGGATCGCGTAGGGTTCAGGCGCGCGGATTGTGTGCAATGCAGTTTTTCTCATAACTTCCCACTTCGTTTGTGGGGGATATGAGAATTATGTTTACTTGCAGCTCGGAATTCCTATAAATTAGGGATGATCCCATCAAGCTCTTTGGGAACCAAACACCCAAAGGTGTGTCACGTTGGGCTTCTCCTTGAACATCAGTTCATGTGAAGAATTCATGTTGATAGGACTCAAGGGTATCATGTTGATGACATAAGCCGCACAGGCCATTCTCTCTATCCAGAACACCCGGGGAATACCCTTGGCATGAAGCCAACTCTTGCAGGTCTCCGTCAGATGGCAAATCATCCTCTCTACAATTCCATTCGGCTTAGAAGTTTGAACACAAAAGAGCTATCTCCTGATCTCATGTTTTTTGCAGAAGTTAATGAACTCATAATAAGTAAACTCCTCTCCATTGTTTGTTCTCAATCTCTTAATCTACAAATTATGCATGCCTTAAACGAGCTCCTTGAACTTCATGAACTTCTTGAATACCTCCGACTTCTCTTTCACAAAGTATACCTAAGTATGTCTAGTGAAGTCATCAAAAAAGACCAACATATATTGGTTACCTGAATAAGAGTGAGTGAGGCATGGTTCCATCAAGTCGTTATGAATGCACTCCAAATGCGCATTGCACTTGGACAGTGATTTGTCAAATGGAAGGCGATATGCCTTTCCATATTGACATCATGCACATTCATGACCGCCCCCATAGGGAGAAAAGACTAGGCAAGCCATTCACCAAGTTATTTGTCGTCATAGCCTTTAGTTCATCCATCACTACATGCCCCAGACTCTCGTGCCAGATAGCAACGTTATCTTTCGCTCTCATCTTCTCAACATAAGAACTTGTTGACAAAATAAACAAGTCTTTCACCTGTCTCCCGACGTGAGTAACGTCAGTTTTCATCGCTGACATGTTTCTGAGAAACTTCACTTCTGTTGGGTCAAATATAACGTGATAACCAGTATCAATAGTGTTGGTCACCGAGAACAAGTTTTTCTCAATTCCCGACATGTGATATACATTCTTCAAGGTGAGCGACCCCTTATCACTGCCCAAAGAGATTGTTCCCACTTTTTCGACTACATGAACATTATCATCAGTAGTAATGATAACATCATTACCTTTGTACACCTGCAGAGAAGTGAATTTTGACTCATCTCCAGTGAGATAATGATCATAACTTGAGTCCACGATCCAATCCTCTTGGAAGTTGATGGAGGCTAAGGCACCAACAGACGTTGTCATCATATCTGCCATGAAGCAGTTCCCAAAACCTTCTTCACCCTTAGATCCACCTTCTCTTTTAGCAACATGGCTTGGCTGAATATTCACCTTGCAATCTTTCTTGAAGTGACCAACTTATTGTATCTGTAACACCTGAGTCCCCTCTTCTTACCTTCATCCTGCTTAGTAGCCTTGCTCCTCTCCCACTACAATGAGGTAAAAGCAATATATTCACCACGAGGCTTCTTCTTCTTATCTCAAATCTTCTTTTTTCTAGAGTAAAGAACCTCACTATCTCCCCCGGAGATTGAGTACTCAGACATTTGTCTTGCTAAGCTCTCTTGAGAGGCTAGCAAATTTTCCAACCATAGCAATGTCGGTTAATTAGCCCATCCCTGTACTGAAGTAATGAAGGCAAGATACTCCTGCAACTTGCGGATGATATGTCTCTCCAGCTTGACCTTAAAGATAGGCTCATCTGGGTCGAGTGCTGAAATCTCAACATACAAATTTGTCATCTTCAAAAAGAAAGAGGAAATGTGCAAGTCGCCTTGAGTTGCTTTCGACAACTCATTTTTCAGGAACTGTAGTCGAGATACATTCTTCTTGTTGAACAACCCATCCAGGGAAGTTCAAATCTCAGAAGTCGTCCTGCAGCCTATGATGTGATCGAATAACTCAGGTGAAACAACCCGCTTGAGAGTGAACTTTGCCTTAGTATTAGTCCTCCTCCAAGCTCTCACCTCCTGAGCATATATTAGCTCCAGCAATAATCATTTCTTGTCTATCATCTCCACTGACAACCTCTCAGAAGCCCTCGCCTAGCAGATAACTCTCCATACAAAATTTTCACTTCTTGTAATTTGTATGAGTTAGCAACTCAATACTAAGATCTCTTGCATATCCACCTTTCATTCTAGCTCTCCTGACTTAATTAACTTCCAAAGGTACTTAGCAAAGTCTCAAGGCTAATGATTGCTAAAACCTCTATCCCTCTGATACCATGTAAAATTTCATGAAGCAAGAGATCGCAGGAACACTTCAACCATCCAAGTCAAGTAAACCACTAGTAAACAGAAGATGCACCCGGTAAGTTCACAAAAAATAGACAAGTACAGAACTGGAAAACAGATCTCTGAAACTGCCTGGGCGCCAATTCGCCTTTCTATCCGCGAGGTCTCTTGAACAGCATAAGTCTCCAAACCGCCAAGCTGTCAGACCGCACCTCTAGTCGCACGAACTACCTCCTATTAACTGCTGAAAGGACTGTCATGCCCGCACTCCTTGGTTGTCTGACTGCACACGTCGCATAATCACAGAAGTCGCAGCGAACAGACGCTGGTTCACAAAATTGGAAACTGAACTGCCAGTCAGACTGCTAGCGACGAACTGACTTATTGAAACTGGGAAAACTGTCAAGGAAGAAGATTGTCTAGTCGCAACCAGCGACTAGCTGCTAACCGCTGACTACTCTCCGCTTATCCACACTGACTCTTGACTACTGTCAGAACTAGTTGCATGGTTGCTCAATGCTAGCCGCACAATCTGCAAACACAACAAACGATCAAGTCACTTCTCCTTGCCGCGCGATTAGAAAATTTTAACCGCAAATTTAACCCAAGCTAGAGTTCTAATTGTTCATGTTATTGATGATGAGGTCAACACCCCTATTTATAGGAGGGCAGGCGGATAGAGTTACCGCCCTGGGGGATAGAGTAACTAACAATGTACAACCCCATATTCGCTGGGTGGGACCCGGAGACACCACTGAGGGATTGGGCTAGGCTCAGGTTAGCCCTGGGTCAGCCCTAAGACATACTTATAGAGTTCTCGCCTTGAAGGGGCTCTCGCCCAAGGCAGATAGTCGAGCTCTCGGCAGGAGAGATCGTCGACCGACCAAGGCAGATAGTCGAGCTCTCGGCAGGAGAGATCGTCGACCGACCAAGGCAGATAGTCGAGCTCTCGGTGGGAGAGATCGTCGACCACGGAAGCTTCCGCCTTAGGGCAAGCTCCCGCCCAGGGGAGGCGAGAAGGCCCCAAGTAGGCCTTCCGCCCGCGGTAGTTTCAAGACCGTGGAGGGCGCGAACCTCCCTGGCAAGGGGGTCTCGCCAAGGTTGGCCCGGGTGGGGGTCCAGCGGGAGCCTCCTCAACCAGGGTTCTCGCCAAGTAGGTCCACGTGGTGGGGCCCGGCGCTCATAAAGAGGATTATTTTATCCCGAGGTGAAATGACCCAAATGCCCTTTAAATGACAGCGGGATTTGGCTATCGGCAGACCCCTCGGGGGTATTTCAGTATTTCCAGGTCAAAGGAAGACTATAAAAAGACCCATAAGGGCTCTTTGGAAGGCAAGCTGATCATTTTTCCTCTAGCCCTAGTGCCTTCTGAAGAGCTCCCAGCCCAGCATTTGGCTTTGGAGGGGAAGCTCTCAGAGATCTTCCGGGTGTGTGGTGGGACCTCCCAGCTGAGGCTTTGGGTCTGTGTTAGGGCCTTAGCAACCTGTCAGGGGTCGAGGTTCGAGAGAAGTAGGCATTGACTGCACTTTGGTTCGTGAACATTTGTTGAGGTCAATTTTGGCTTCAACAGTTCTGGTGCGGTGAGCGTGGAAGCAGTCGGTGCAAGAAAATCTTGAGTTAAGTCCCATGGCAGGAGGCGAGGGTGAAGGATCAGGCGCGGGAGGATCCCCCACCCGGGTGGACGAGGCGACGAGAAAAATGTTTGAGGACTTCAGGCGAGAAGTCATGCAGACGATCAACTTGGCCTTCTCGGCAAGGAACGAGTGGGAGACGCCGCAGGTTCCGGTGGAGGTGGTTCCGCTGCTAGGCGAGAACGCTCCAGGGCAGCGCCCCGGGAAGGAGGTCCCGGTGGAGGCAGGCGAGAGGGACGTGGCCGCGCGGGAGCTTTTCCCAGGCCAGCGTCTCGAGAAGGGGCTTCCGGCGGATCTGGGCGAGAAGGAGGCGACGGTGCGGGAGCTCTTCCCTGGGCAGGGTCTCGCGGATCGGTCCAGCCAACCGAGGTCGCGAGACGTGCCTTCTCGCCAGGCAGGGGGCGAGACCCCCTTTAGTGAGCTCATTGTCTCGGCTCCAGTGCCGGAGGGGTTCCGGGAGCCAGACATGACCTACTACACCGGGAAGGATGACCCGGTCCAGCACGTGCAATGGTTCGAGGACGTGGTGTCCATCAGGCAAATGTCGGATGCCTTCAAGTGTAGGCTCTTCGCCATCACTCTAAAAGAAAAGGCCAGGGACTGGTTCCACCAGTTGCCGGCGAGTTCCATCTACAGCTTTGAGGATCTGCGGAGGGGTTTTCTGTTGAGATTCTCAACTTCGAAGAAAAGGAAGAAGGAGGCTGAGTGCCTGTTTGCAGTAAGGCAGGGGCCGGAGGAGACATTGGGTCGCTATGTCGACCGGTTCCAAGAGGAGGTTCTCCTGGTCCAGGAGGTCCCGGGGTATGCGCTGATGCTAGCCTTCACCCTGGGGCTGAGGCCAGGGTTCTTTAGCATGGAGTTGAAGAGAGTGCCCCCTCTCTCTTTTGAGGAGCTCATGGAGAGGGCGGCGAAGGAGATAGACTTTGAGAGGGCAAACCCTGCGTTTGCAAGAAAGCTGGCCAGGTTGGCCGAGGATGACGTGAAGGAGCCGGTGGCGGGAAGGCAGAGAGAGCAGAGAGAGCAGAGGGAGCAGAGGGAGCCGAGGGAAGATCGGAGAAGAGAAGAGCCCCGAGGGCAGGGGCAACAGCATGGGGGGGCCAGGGAGCCAAACAACCGACTGGGTTGGAGGCCTCAGGAGGGTCGCCCCCAGGGCCAGGGAGGACTTCAGGGAAGAGATAACTTCCGGGAGCCCAGAAGGCTGGAGCAGGGAGGATGGCGACAAGGACCAAGGGGTCATTTCCCACCGCCGCAGGAGGCTATGGAGGTGGGAAGGGGAAGAGGAAGAAGATTTCGGGGAGCCGGAAGAAGGGGAGGAGGAGAAGGAAGAGGGGGCAGGGTGGCGTTGCCTTATTGTGACTTCCATCAGGAGGAAGGTCACGCAACGGCCACCTGCCCAGAGTTTCTGGAGATTAGAGGGGCCAGAGTGGCCGGAAGACAAGATCCGCCTGCAAGGATCGTCGAAGTACAGCGGGAAGAGGTGGAGGACAGATGTGAAGACAGGATTGACGTGGGGACCCGAGGAGGGATTGGAGTGATCCACGGGGGAGTGGGGATCGAGGCAACCCGCAAGGGGAGCCTTCAAACCATGTTCCGCCGAGGGGTCGCCTCGACCTCCCAGGCTCCACCCCCAGAGGAGAAGATCACTTTCTCATCCGCGGATATGCCAGACTACGAGGACCCGTTCTGCGACGCACTTGTGATCCAGACAGCGGTAGAAAACTACACCGTCTCCCGGATACTGGTGGATAATGGGAGCTCGGTGAATGTGATCTTCAAGAAGGCCTTCGATGAGATGAGAGTGGAAGGAAAAAGGGTCCTGGCTTCTGATGGACCGCTTTTTGGCTTCTCCGGAGAAAGGAAAGAAGTGGAAGGGGGAGTGGGCCTGCATGTGAGGCTTGGGGGCGTCTCACGGAACTGTCGGTTCGTGATCGTGGACGCCCCGAGTAGTTACAATGCCATCTTCGGACGTCCCCTCATCAGCGCCTTTCGCTGTGTACCCTCCTCGTACCACCAATGCCTCAAGTTCAACAATGGAGGGGTACAGGTTAGGATCAGGGGGGATCCGAAGATGGCAAGGCAGTGCTATGTGACGGCGGTTAACACCGTGTCATGGATGGAGGAGGCAGAGGAGTTGGAAAGGGAGATGGCCGAGCAGGAAGGAGTTGGGGAAGGGGGGATGAGCCTGGGAGAGGCGATGGAGGTCGCTGAGGAGATAGCGGAGGCGGAGGAGTCGGGGAAGATCAGCCCAGAAGAGGCGAGAGGAGTGGTGGATGAAGAAGAGCAGAGGCAGGAGGAGAGCCTGGAGGAGGCGATGGAAGTTGACGAGGTTGGGGGAGAAGAGCTCGAGTTTGAGCGGGAAGAGGCAAGGGTAAGTTGGGAGCGGTCGGGGCTGGAGCCGGCCGAAGAGGTGGTGGAGATGGAGGTGCTTACAAGAGCGGGGGAGGTGCAAAGGATTCGGATCAACGGAGGCTTGAGCCTTGAGGATTAGGAGCGGATGCGAGCCTGCATCCAGGGCAACGTTGACATCTTCGCTTGGAGCGCAGCAGACATGCCGGGCATCGACGCGGACGTGGCCTGTCACCGCTTGAACCTGGATTCCAGAGCCCGCCCCATACGCCAAAAGATGAGGGCCGTCGCCACCAAGCTAGAAGCCCCCATCCGAGAGGAGGTCCAAAAGCTCCTGGACGCAGGCTTCATCTCAGAGATCCAGTATCCAGGCTGGATCTCCAACGTGGTAATGGTAAAGAAGGGAGGAGGAAAATGGCGCATGTGTATCGATTTTTCCTTATTAAATAAATCATGCCCCAAGGATTGTTACCCCTTGCCTCGAATCGACGCGCTGGTTGACTCAGCCGTCGGTTTTTCTCTTATGAGTTTTTTAGATGCATTTTCAGGTTACCACCAGATCCGGATGCACCCTCCTGATGTCAAGGATGTTTCCTTCATCACAAGAGAGGGATGCTTCAGCTATAAGATGATGCCCTTCGGATTAAAGAATGCAGGGGCAACATACCAACGCATGATGGATCGAGTCTTTCGAGATCAAAGGGGAAGGAACCTGGAGGTCTATGTGGATGACCTCATGGTCAAGAGCAAGTGTGTTGATTCCCACCTGCGAGACTTGGAGGAGACGTTCGCCACCCTGCGGAAGTTCAAGATGAGGTTGAACCCCTTGAAGTGCGTCTTCGGGGCTAGTCGCGGCAAATTCCTCGGGCACCTCTTGACTCCCGCGGGGGTAGAACCCAACCCTGATAAGGTTAAGGCTATTCTAGACCTAGAATCGCCTCGCAACGCCAAGGAGATCCAGCGCTTGACCGGGAAGTTGGCCGGGTTAAGCAGGTTCCTCTCGCGGTCAGGGGATAGATGTTCCTCCTTCTTCAAAGTACTTCGTGGCAACCAAGCATTCGAATGGACGGCCGAGTGCGAAGAGGCTTTTCAGGGGCTGAAGAGGCAACTCTCCCAAGCTCCGTTACTTCAAAGCCCAAAGGAGGGGGAGGACCTAGCCTTGTATTTAGGAGTGGGAGGAGAGGCGGTGAGCTCCGTCTTGGTTAGGGAAGAGGGGAAGAAGCAATTACCCGTCTATTATGTCAGCCGAATCTTAAAAAAGGCAGAGCTCCGATACCCCATCCTGGAGAAGCTAGCATATGCTTTGGTCATCTCAGCTAGGAAGCTTCGCCCTTACTTTCAAGCACACTCGATTAGGGTGGTAACAGACCATCCCCTTCGCAAGGTCTTGGAGGGGGTGGAACATTCAGGAAGGTTGGCAAAGTGGTCCATCGAGCTAAGCGAGTTTGACATCTCTTTCGTCCCGAGGCTCTCTATCAAAGCCCAGGCCGTAGCGGATTTCCTGGCGGACTATGTTACCGAGGCCGAGGCTGAAGAGCCAAAGCCGCAAGAAGCGTGGAAGATGGTGGTCGACGGGGCCTCAGGAAGGCACTCCCTGGGAGGAGGTGTGGTGTTGGTAAGCCCTCAGGGAGTTACCATAGAGCAAGCAGTGACCTTCCACTTCCCTGTAACCAATAACCAAGCGGAGTATGAGGCTGTGATAGCTGGCCTTCGCTTGGCAAAGGAGCTGGAAATCCAGGATGTGGAGGCCTTCACCGACTCAATGGTGGTAGCATCGCAGATCCGAGGCGAGTTCGAGGCCCGGGAGCCTACCCTCGCAAGATATCTATCAAAGGTAAGAACTATTATTGGAGGTTTCCGTTCTTTTTCTATTCAACATGTTCCCAGGGAGGAAAGCATGGCAGCTGATCGACTGGCGAAGTTCGGGCCTCGGGGAGGAGGTACCCTAACCGAACTATTCCGACCAGCCATTGAAGAGGGGGAGTTGATGGAGGTGAATCGGCGGTCCTCATGGATGGATCCATTGGTGACTTTCTTAACCACAGGAGAACTGTCGGAAGAAGTCAAGGATGCAAAGAGCTTCAGGCACAAGGCGGCTCATTACCTGATGCTGGAAGGGAGCTTGCATCGGAAGATGTTGTCAGGGCTCCTCGCGAGATGCGTAACCGAAGAGGAAGTCCCGAGGATCCTGGAAGAGGTGCATTCTGGAGAGTGCGGCAGCCATTCAGGGGGGAGGACATTGGAAGCAAGGGTGATAAGGCAGGGATATTTCTGGCGGACCATAAGGAGGGATACCGCTGAATTCGCAAGGAGGTGTCGGAAGTGCCAAGTACATGCTCCTCTCCAGCTCTTGCCCGCCCAAAGACTTCGAAGCATCACGGCGCCATGGCCCTTCGCCATTTGGGGGATGGACCTGGTTGGACCCTTCCCTCCAGCTAGCGGGCAAAGGAGGTTCCTCCTAGTGATGATTGACTACTTCTCCAAATGGCTGGAGATCAAGCCGTTAGCCAAGGTAACCTCCCAGGTCATCAGAAACTTCGTTTGGGGGGAAATCATTTGCAGGCACGGATTGCCCCAAGCGATAGTGACAGACAATGGACCTCAGTTTGCCAGTGAAGAATTCATCGGTTTCTGCACCCAATTGGGGATTGACCTCAGGTTCGCCTCCGTCCATCATCCTCGGAGCAATGGTCAGGTGGAGGCGGCAAACAAAGTCATTGTCAACTTGCTCAAAAAGAAGGTGGAAAACCTGAAGGGTAGTTGGGTGGAACAGCTCCCTTCCGTCCTGTGGGCCTTGCGAACAACTCCGAACACGGCCACAGGAGAGACCCCCTTCAAGCTCTCTCATGGGTGTGAGGCTGTCCTCCCTGTCGAGTTCGAGGTTCGGTCCCCAAGGGTTACGGCCGCAGCAGAGGGAAACGAAGCTTGGAGGTTGGAGAACGAGGAAGGGTTGCGCCTCTCATTAGATATGGTGGAAGAGCTGCGGGATGTTGCCGCCATCAGGCAAGAAGAAATAAAACGGCGAATGGCTCGGTACTTCGATAAGCACATCAGAGTCAAGCAATTCGCCGAGGGGGATCTAGTACTGAAAAAGGTCGACGCAGCGGGAAGGTCGGCCGCGGTTGGTAAGCTCAACCCTAGCTGGGAAGGGCCTTACATAGTAGAGAAGGCTCTGGTTAACGGAGGCTACTATCTCCAGGACGCGGGGGGAAGGACCTTGAGTCACACCTGGAATGGTGATGACCTGAAGCGCTTCTACCCGTAGGAGGGAAAGAAGGATTGTAGTGTTGTAAACAACTGTTGCATTTTCAATAAGTTTATTTCAAAATGTTGACTGTCGCTGAATAGGCAATCTTTATGTTTTAGTTCTAACTGGCTAGGATCCCTCATCTCAGTGATAGAATAGGCCTGGTTGAAGGGATCTTCATCAACACCCCGAGCTCGGCTCGGCCCCAGGTAGACCCGCTGCGCAGGCTCTCATCTAGCTGGCAGGTCCGAAGGCTCGCCTGTGGGGGAGAGGTTTGGTTATCTTCATCAACACCCCGAGCTCGGCTCGGCCCCAGGTAGACCCGCTGCGCAGGCTCTCATCTAGCTGGCAGGTCCGAAGGCTCGCCTGTGGGGGAGAGGTTTGGTTATCTTCATCAACACCCCGAGCTCGGCTCGGCCCCAGGTAGACCCGCTGCGCAGGCTCTCATCTAGCTGGCAGGTCCGAAGGCTCGCCTGTGGGGGAGAGGTTTGGTTACCTTCATCAACACCCCGAGCTCGGCTCGGCCCCAGGTAGACCCGCTGCGCAGGCTCTCATCTAGCTGGCAGGTCCGAAGGCTCGCCTGTGGGGGAGAGGTTTGGTTATCTTCATCAACACCCCGAGCTCGGCTCGGCCCCAGGTAGACCCGCTACGCAGGCTCTCATCTAGCTGGCAGGTCCGAAGGCTCGCCTGTGGGGGAGAGGTTTGGTTACCTTCATCAACACCCCGAGCTCGGCTCGGCCCCAGGTAGACCCGCTGCGCAGGCTCTCATCTAGCTGGCAGGTCCGAAGGCTCGCCTGTGGGGGAGAGGTTTGGTTATCTTCATCAACACCCCGAGCTCGGCTCGGCCCCAGGTAGACCCGCTGCGCAGGCTCTCATCTAGCTGGCAGGTCCGAAGGCTCGCCTGTGGGGGAGAGGTTTGGTTATCTTCATCAACACCCCGAGCTCGGCTCGGCCCCAGGTAGACCCGCTGCGCAGGCTCTCATCTAGCTGGCAGGTCCGAAGGCTCGCCTGTGGGGGAGAGGTTTGGTTATCTTCATCAACACCCCGAGCTCGGCTCGGCCCCAGGTAGACCCGCTGCGCAGGCTCTCATCAAGCTGGCAGGTCCGAAGGCTCGCCTGTGGGGGATAGGTTGGCTCTTGTGATACTTTGTTCTTAGCCACCTCAACGACACCCCGAGCTCGGCTCGGCCCCAGGTAGACCCGCTGCGCAGGCTCTCATCAAGCTGGCAGGTCCGAAGGCTCGCCTGTGGGGGATAGGTTAGCTCTTGCGATACTTTGCTCTTAGCCACTCCGACACCCCGAGCTCGGCTCGGCCCCAGGTAGACCCGCTGCGCAGGCTCTCATCAAACTGGCAGGCCCGAAGGCTCGCCTGCGGGGGATAGGTGAAGTCCTTGACCTTTTGATCCTTGGTTCCTGATTGGTAACTACTACGTTACAACGAGCTCGGCTCAAACCCCGGTAGACCCGCCGCGCGGGCACCCATGTGAGCTAGCAGGTCCAACGGCTCGCCGACGGGGTAGGGGTTTGATTGGTTGGAAAAATACGTGGGCAGGACCCTGACCTAGACCGGGGGCAAATCCCTGAAGGGTCTCGGTTCAGGGGTCTCGGCCAGTAAAGGTCTCGGCTCAGGGGTCTCGGCCAGTAAAAGTCTTGGCTTGGAGGTCTCAGCAGATCGCGGCCCGGAGGTTTCGGCCAGTGAGGATCACGGCCCAGAGGTCTCGGCCAGCAAAGGTCTCGGTTAAAGGAGGCTCTCGCAAAAAGAAAGCTCCCGGCGGGCCCAGGCAGGACGATTCAATCGACGATGCGAGGTTTCCGCCTAGCTGATCTCTAAGTAGGGTCACCCTAAAGAGACTAAGGGTCTCGGCGGAAGCTCGCGCGGAGGTCATTCGGCATAGTAATATACGCTTAAAAAACACAATGACAGTGAAGAAATGAAACATTACTTTATATAAGGTTAATTACAAAAGTGAGGAGCTTCTCGCTCATTACAAGAGGATATTCAAAGTAAAAGACAACTCAAGGAGACGCGTTGTAGTCCCCACTGGTGCTCTCGCTTGAAGCATCGCCAGAGCCTTCCCCGGACGTCTCGTCAACAGCGGGAGAGGACCTCGGGACGTCTGAGAGCGGCGAGTCCGGCGCGCCCGGGGGTTTGGGAACCGGGTCGTAAAGCCAAGGGAGAAGCTGGCGAGCGTCGATGGTTGCGCCATCCTCCCGGAGCAGCTCGACGTCTCGCAGCGTCTCGAGCGTCAGCCTGACGGTCGCTTGAGCGTTGGCTTGAAGCAGCTTATCGACGTCATACTCCGAGAGGTAGCGGCTCCGCAACCGCGCATCTAGCTCCGGGGGCGGGCCCTTCGTTAGCTCTGCGCGGAGCTGTTCCCTCAGAAGGACGCTCTCGCAGCGCGCGTTGGCCAGCTCTGCGCGAAGCTCCCTGACTTGGGCGGAATCCTGCAAAAGGGACAAAAGATCTTAGTCGCGCATTACACAGTAGAAACTTCGAGGAAACGGGGGCAAGGGCTCAGGAAGGTCTCGCCTACCTCGGTCGCGGGGCGCAGAGACAGCGCCAATTTGGCATCCGCGAGCTCCTGTTGAGCTCTCGCGAGTTCTTCCTCCGCGACATGCGCGCGAGCTATCGCGTCCTCCCTCGCCTTGCGCATATCGGTAAAATTCTTGTCAAGGGTGATGCCTCGGCGCGCACACATATGCGTGAGCTCGAACGCGCGCATCAGGGCCCGGGTGGCGTCGAAGGCTAGGAGGCGGGTGGACATCTGGTCAAAAAACGCCAGCATCCTCCCGGCTGTAGAGACCATACCCAAGCGAGAAGGCCTCGCCGGTCACATTCTCCCCCTCCGCCCATCTGGGAAGGAGGGTTGAAACCCTGATCGAGTTTGACTCAGGGTCCCATTCCATCTGAGGCTTCCCCTCCGAGTCGGCGTATCTAACGCCGAAGCCAAAGTTTCGGTGCCCTCTCGGCACCTCCGGGGGCGGGACGCTGGCGGAGGTTTCGACGGCGACCACTTCTCCACCAGCCTCGCTTGCGGCCGATATATTCTTGGCGGAAGCCTCGGCACGGCTCTTGGCGGCGGCATCCATCTCGCTGGCCATCTGAAGGATCGCTTCAAAGGACCTGCCCTCGGGAGGAGGTTGGACAGGCGGGACGGCCGGGGCTTTTCCCTTCTCAAGGGCAGAGGGTTTCGGCCTCTTCAGTGTGCGGAGAGGAGGAAGGGTGGCCTTCCGCTTCTTGGCCGGTGGCGGCATGGAAGGGGTTGGATCTTCTCGGCAGGCGCTGGCGCTGGCTTCCGCGAGCGCAAGGGGGCCTCTCGCTGCCAGACCCCCGACACCCCATCCTGCGGCGAAGGGTTGGCGCAGAGGAACCTCCCGCTCTCCTGCAAAGTAAAAACGCTTTAGCACTTCAGCGCAAGAAAATCTTTGATAGAAAAAGGGAATCTGAGGCGAGACCGTACCTTCGCCCGATTGAACAAGTGGGAGGGAGTCGACGTCCCGCAGAAGATAGGGGACGTCGAACTCCTTGTTCCCGAAGAATTCCAGGATTGCGCTCTCGCGCGATCCCAGAGCGGGCGGCTTGTAGGCAGCGTCTTCATACTGGACGGGCTGAAGCGGGACGTTGCCGAAGTCCCCGCTGACGTATACGAACTTCTCGCCCCAATGGTGGTGCTTATTGGCGAGACCGGTAACCTCGAGCTGTTGACCGGAGAAGAAAACTACCCCCCCCTTGGCACGGAAGTTGAATAGCTTCCGGAAGATGGGCAGGCTAAACTCGATCCTCTCGGATCGCATATAGCATATGAATGCTATAAGGATCGCGACGGAGTTCGGGTTTAGCTGGGCGGGCACCACCCCATAATAACGGAGAGCTAACCGAACCTCCGGCCACAGGGGGAGGCGGAAGCCCACCTCGAAATGCTCGAGGGGGATGGCGAGCTCTCCCGCCCCGGGGGTATTCACCCTATCATGATTCCCCGGGTTCCGCGCCGAGAAGCCGGCGGGAACGTAGCGGTCGACGATCGCGTTGTATTCGTCGAGGGTGAGCTTGCAGGAAGGGAAGAGATGTTTCTGGAAGGCTTCCGCGCAATGGGCGCGACCCTTGCTCTCGCCAGGCATGGCTAGTTCGTGAGTAAGAGCGAGAGCTGTAAGGGAGTCGAAGCGGGAGCAGGAACGCGAGAGCACGGAGGGAGGCTGAGGTTCCGGATCGGAGAAGTAAATGCGGTTGGTAGACTTCTCTATTTATAGGGAATCGTAGTCATCATGAGTTCATCCGGCGGAGAGAGAAAGTGACAGCGGAGTACAGCTGTCAGAATCCGGGCTAACGGCGCCTCGGTTCTCCCCCTCAGGATGACGGCGGTCAACGGTCGCTACGGGTTTCGACGCGACTGCCTGGATCGGCGCAAGCCTCCTAGACTGGCGCAAGCCTCCTGGGTTAACGCAAACCTCCTAGATCAGCGCAAGCATCCTAGATCGGGGTAAGCGCCTTGATTAAAAAGCCCCGCAGAACGATAAAAAGGAAAGGGAAAAGAGAGACATGGGTAGAAGCGAGACTCTCGCTAGCGCAAGCCGGATAAAACTTAATTAATAATAATGTTTATTACAGACATTGAAAAAGAGAAACAAGGGGAGAAGAAAAAAAAGAGATACATTAAGTTTCAGAGCGTGAAGGCTAGTAGGGTTTCCAGCTCCATCGTCCCCGTTCTCGCCGCCTAGTCCTTGGGGGCGCCAACGGGTTGAAGTAAGACGATAGCGTGGTACACCCAAGGTTGATCCGCCTGGCGTAGTCCCGGATCTGCGAGATGCACCTCCCTGGCGAAGACTCGGCGGAAGGCCCGCGCGGGCAATCAGTCTCGCCCAAGAAGAAGTCCCGCTCCAGAGCCTCCAGTCTTTGCTCCACGGATTCGCGGAACGCTTTCGCCGCGGCAGCATGGGCACGGTCTCGCCGGACAAGCTTGGCCAGGATGGCCGAGATCTTCCTCCGTCTCCCCTTCGCGCTCCCTGCACTGTTCAGGGTTTCCTCTATCTCGCCAGACGAAGGGAGGGGGGACTCTTCATCCTCTTCTTCCTCGTCTTCTTCTTCCTCTTCCTCTCCTTCCTCGTTGACTTCCAAGCCAGGATCACCTGCGGAAGAAACACGCGAGAATTTTGGTTAAGACATGACGATCGACAGTCCGACAAAGTTTTCGCATACCTGCGGCTGGGCGAGAACCGTCAGCCAAAGTTGGACGAGAAGGCCCGGCCCCTCCGTTGGTTCCGTAAAGGAGGTGAAGAGGCTTGCCCAGCCCCGGGCGGAAGGGCTCGCGCACGATGATCCCGGCCTGGCCGGAAGCATGAGGGGAGTGGTCTTCTCTCAAGGGGCGATCAGCATCCTTGAGAGTAGCGGAAGGTTTGGAAGCCACCCCCCCCACCTGCAGGAGAGGATTGGCCACCGCGGGAGGCACTTCGGCGGTTCTCGTTTCATCTTCCCGGGTGGATAGACCCGGGTCGGCGGGAGCTGGCACTGCGAGAAGACGGTTCAGAAAAGAAAGGGTCTGGTTGAAATATTGACAAGGGAAAATGTACCTATTGTTCCGGTCTCGGCGGGAGGAATCCTTTCCGAGACCCGTGCTTGGCCTTCGGGGGGATGAGCGGGTAGGTTCGAAGAGCTGGGCGGAATTTCGGCGTCATTATCGGGAGCGGACTCCTGCGAAAGCATACTTTAATCATCGAATCTAATGTACAGTTAGCTCGGCAGGCACGTGCGAAAGGCTTACCTTCTGTAGGGAAGAATCTCCGGCAGGATTGGGAGTGGGGGAAGGAGGATCCCTGTTCTCGCGAGAAAGGTCCCGCCGGACCGCCTTCGCCCTTTTCTTTCCCTTCTTCTTCGGCTCCGAAGGCCCGGCGGTTGAAGTCTTTTTCGCTAACCATGGAGCCACCGCCGCACAGTTAGCCAAGGCCCGCGCTTGGGCAGCGGCTAACCGGTCTTGGAGGCCTTGCGGAAGCGGTTTGGCATCACGTTTGGAATGCATGGTGTGCTCGCGCGAAAATCCCGGAGGCGAGAGCTCAGTCGGAAAGCCGTATTTTAAGGGCAGGGCGTAGGGACGTCCATCAGTGCATATTTATAGCCGCAGTAGGACCCACCAAAAGATTCCCTCGATAGGCGGGCACGTGTCCAGCGAATATTTTGGGGGTTGGACTTGTCTTGTCGAGCGCAGGGCTAGCTCGAAAAGAGCGGGGATTGTGTACAACCCCATATTCGCTGGGTGGGACCCGGAGACACCACTGAGGGATTGGGCTAGGCTCAGGTTAGCCCTGGGTCAGCCCTAAGACATACTTATAGAGTTCTCGCCTTGAAGGGGCTCTCGCCCAAGGCAGATAGTCGAGCTCTCGGCAGGAGAGATCGTCGACCGACCAAGGCAGATAGTCGAGCTCTCGGCAGGAGAGATCGTCGACCGACCAAGGCAGATAGTCGAGCTCTCGGTGGGAGAGATCGTCGACCACGGAAGCTTCCGCCTTAGGGCAAGCTCCCGCCCAGGGGAGGCGAGAAGGCCCCAAGTAGGCCTTCCGCCCGCGGTAGTTTCAAGACCGTGGAGGGCGCGAACCTCCCTGGCAAGGGGGTCTCGCCAAGGTTGGCCCGGGTGGGGGTCCAGCGGGAGCCTCCTCAACCAGGGTTCTCGCCAAGTGGGTCCACGTGGTGGGGCCCGGCGCTCATAAAGAGGATTATTTTATCCCGAGGTGAAATGACCCAAATGCCCTTTAAATGACAGCGGGATTTGGCTATCGGCAGACCCCTCGGGGGTATTTCAGTATTTCCAGGTCAAAGGAAGACTATAAAAAGACCCATAAGGGCTCTTTGGAAGGCAAGCTGATCATTTTTCCTCTAGCCCTAGTGCCTTCTGAAGAGCTCCCAGCCCAGCATTTGGCTTTGGAGGGGAAGCTCTCAGAGATCTTCCGGGTGTGTGGTGGGACCTCCCAGCTGAGGCTTTGGGTCTGTGTTAGGGCCTTAGCAACCTGTCAGGGGTCGAGGTTCGAGAGAAGTAGGCATTGACTGCACTTTGGTTCGTGAACATTTGTTGAGGTCAATTTTGGCTTCAACAAACAACATAATGGCGGATAGCAG
The DNA here is from genome assembly GCA_039513925.1 of Platanthera zijinensis. Lineage (NCBI taxonomy): Eukaryota > Viridiplantae > Streptophyta > Magnoliopsida > Asparagales > Orchidaceae > Platanthera > Platanthera zijinensis. The sequence goes on along the minus strand of CM077081.1, from coordinate 15,980,593 downwards.
CACCAGACCGCACAACAATGCGGACTGCCAACACCAGACCGCATGTGCGGTTAACACAGCCAAACTGTACAGTTGTGCAAACAACTGAGCCAACCCATATGAACTACAACTGGCCAAGAAGACAACCACGCGAACTGAGATCAAATTGAGCACAAGGCAATCTGCCGGCCTCTGCGGTCTACCAAAGCAGACCGCGCAGTCCACCAATAGCCAAATTCTAACCGCACGGATAGCAAATCAGGGAACCCGCTAAATCAGACCGCGAGAACAAAGGTGGCCAAGGAACTGACCTTACATCAGAGTCTAGCCGCGCTACCCACGCGGTCTCCGCGGTCTGAGCGGTGTGCACACTCCAGACAGTCCACTTCCAACTTTAACATTATAACAAAAATTACTGCACTTTTTTAAAATGAAGTCACATTTTTAAAAGAACGGGAAAATTGTATAAATATTTAGGCTGCGTTTGGCGTGACTTATCGCAGCTTATTTGTTCCGGTGAGGTTGAACAAAAACGTCATTGTCATAGAATGTATGTTTGGTATCACAAATGTTACAAAAAAGAAACTATGTTGAGACATAAGATTTTGATATGACAATGACATTTTTGTCCAATCTCACAATAGCAAATAAATCGCGATAAGCCGCGCCAAACACGACCTTAATTTAGCTTCTCTGCTTTGAGTTTGATGGTATTCTGCTTCCTTAAGGTGGAGGTGTAGAGTACTGCTAACAGTATTACTTGGATGCAGTGGATGGTGGGGAGTTGTGGGCGATCAAAGCGGTCGCGCCGCGTTGGGATTTGGCGATCAATTGGTTGATTTTGGTGGGGAGATTTGAAGGAGAAGGGGGATGGGTCGCTCGTTTGAAACCAGCGGAAAGCCATGCCTTTGGAGACCGAGTCAGCGTCCAAAACAAAGCAGCGGCGGGCAGCGGCGTCGAAAACCTTAGATTGCTCGGCGGAGGGAGAGGGGCAGAGAGACCAGTCAGTCTAACAATGCTGTCAATGCTACAAAAAAACTTGCATTGTGATATCATGAACATCGACATACACACGTTAATACTTTACACAAATTTAAATATGGACTCATAAAGTTAGGCTCCGTTTGGGAGACTTATTTTCATCGATCAAACGGTTACGATCGCATGCATCGGCGCTTAAACAAATATTTCATGAAATTATTGGGTCTCATAAAAGAAATCATGAATGACCAAATGAAATGCACCTGTCTTTTTGCTCTCATGAAGTTATATTTATGGAGTAATTTTTAGGCCCCGTGTTTTTTGAGTCTTATCTCTGTTTCAAAATTCATGTCTGAGGCTCTATTTGGCATGACCGTGACGGTCGTGAATTTAGTGGTCATGAATTGTCCTTCGCCGACCTCACGGTCCTCACCTAAGGAATTATTTCATCCACTTTTATGGTAAATATTAATTAGTTTTCTTTTCTTGGTGGCAGTTATAACAACTGTCATGCTAACACACATTTTATGATTGTGTCGTTTTTGTCCAAACTCCCAGGAGCAAATAAGATGTTAAGGGTACCGCAGTTTTGGCTAGACATTTTCTTCTAATTTTTCGTGTCTTTTGGAAATATGTCTTCTACATGTATTTTTAGAAAAAGTGCTCAACACGAAAGTTGTAGGTCTAGACGAGATCTAGAACTTTCGTGTTGAGCACTTTTCCTAAAAAAGCTTGTAAAATGCGTGAAACCTGATCGTATTTCTAAAGTATGTGTACATGCATTTTTAGGAAAAGTGTTCAACATAAAAATTGTAGATCTCGTCGAGCTCTACAACTTTCGTTTTGAAAACTTTTCCTAAAAATACATGTACAAGGTGTATTTCCAAAAGGCACAAAAAATTAGGAGAAAGTACGGTGCGCCTAGCCAAAACTGCGGTGCCCTTAACAACTCCCTAAAAAGAAGTGTGAGAATCAAGCAAAGAAAAAGTGGGGATAAAAAAATTAATTTTGATCTCTATGGAGATCAAGATGATCTCCATGGGCATTGGACTGAAAAAATTCACTCGTGCGACTCAAAAAAAGTTTGTGCGTGGGAAAATGTAGCGCACAACCACCGATCCCGCCATATAATTCCGTAAGCACGAATTTTTGCACATGATTGATCTAAAATACGATCACTTTTTAATATGATCGTATTACATTAATATAGTTATATATTTTTCGCAAACAATCTATACTGTTGAAATCACAGATTATACTATGAATTTTATCCACACATTGTCACCTAAATATCTCTTATATGCGTAGCAATGCACTCAAATGGATGCCCTTTATCCAGTCAAATACATTATAGTCGCAGGGGCGGATCTAGAGGGGGGCCCGGGGGACACTGGCCCCCCACCCCATTATTTTTAAAATTTGTAAGTGTATTTGGATTCCTCTCATCGAGGCAATGAATTTTGACTACTTATAAGTCAAAAACGGTGGTCAGATGAGAGAGAAACAGCTCCGATAAGATGTAAATGTTCTTTTTTTTTTTGAAGGAAGTTGATGTCCGGGCCCCCATGTTAAAATTTTAAGAACCCGACGGTGCATTAAAAAAAAAATTATGCACCATTATTATTAATTGAATTCACCATTCATTATAGGCCAATATAATATATCCAAATATATATATATCAACCTCAAATTCAATACATCCTTGGGGATTATAGTCAACACTCAGAAGTCAGAACCCTACTGCCTATGTCTTTAATTCAAAGAATTAAATGTAATATAAATTATTAAATTAAAATATGAGGATAATAATAATAACTTTTATTATTTATTTATTTATTAAGAAAGTGGACAGGTGCTGCCAGTTCTTTAAATTTATACAATGGTTCCCAGTAGCTTGATGAGATGCAGTTCATAAGACATTTAGGTGGCGTTTGGCGCGGTTTATCCACTCCGGTGCGGTTGGACCGCACCGCCATTTTCATTAAAAGCTGTGTTTGGCGCGGCTTATGATGAAAACTGCGTTTTTAATTTTTCGGCGTTTTCTTTAATCCCTCATCCGCAACCAATATTTGCGTCCAGCCGCTGTTTCGCGAAATCCATCCTCCCGATAACCCTAGCGCGATCCTTCTTCCGCATCATCGACGATCACCGGTGATCCTTCTTCCCCATCGAAGACCACCGGCGATCCTTCTTCCCCATCGACCACCACCGGCGATCTTTCTTCCCCATCGACCGGCGATCCTTCTTCCCCATCGACGATCACCGGCGATCCTTCTTCCCCATCGACGACCACCGGCGATATTTCTTCCCATCGACGTTCTCCGGCGATTCACCTGCATCTCTACAGATTCCTTACCTGGTCCCGTCCAGCCGAAGCCGTCTTCGCAAGGGCGTCCAGATCCATCGACGACCACAAAGAAGCCTTCTTCCCCATCGACGATCACCGACCTGCTTCCTTCTTCCCCTGCCGTTTTCGATTTTCTGAGGTATAACACCTGTTTTTCAATTTCTTGATGTCACTTTTCTGATTCTTGTTATGAAATGTTGGATTTTGAAAAAAAAAATTGTGTATGTTGGTATATGTGTGTGTGTGCTCATTTTATGTGTATGTGTATGCTGGTATACATCTCAATTGTGTATGCTGGTATATATCTCAATTGTGTATGCTGGTATATATCTCAATTTCTGATTCTTGTCAATTTTCTGATTCTTGTCTCTATGTCTGTATATGTGTGTGTGTGTTCATTTTCTGTGTATGTGTTGTCTGTTGTATGTTGGTGTGTGTTGTGTTATGTTTGTGTTGGTGTGTGTTGTGTTGTGTTGTGTGTGTGTTGGTGTGTGTTGTGTTGGTGTGTGTTTGTGTGTGTTATGTTTGTGTGTGTGTTGGTGTGTGTGTGTGTTATGATTGCGTGTGTGTTGTGTTGTGTGTGTGTTGGTGTGTGTTGTGTTGTGTGTGTGTGTGTGTGTGTGTTGTATGTTGTGTTTGTGTGTGTGTGTGTGTGTATGTGTGTTGTTGTGTGTGTTTGTGTTCATGTTTAGCTTTGCATTTATAAAGTATTTGATGTTGTTTGTATTTGCCTTATAAAGATGGGTAAACCAAAAGATGGTGGTGTTGCTGCAATGTGGGATAATGCCGATGTTATGCTCTTTTGCGATATTTGCATAAAGGAGATAGAACTCAGGAACAGACCAACGACGAATTTTAATAAGGAGGGATGGAGTAATATTATGAAGAAATTTGAAGAGTCAACGGAAAAGAAGTACGATAAGGTCCAATTCAAAAACAAATGAGATCATCTGAAGAAAGAATGGAAACTCTGGATGGAGTTGAAACGCGATGAGACCGGGTTAGGTTGGAATACGTCAAGGAAAACTATAGACGCCTCCGACGAGTGGTGGGACGAACGATTGAAGGTATTCTTTTTTAAAGTCTTTAATTTCGTAAAAAAAAAATTTGATCAGGTTTACTAAAACGTATAATTTTTCAGGTAGTCCCGGCCGCCAAAAAATTTCGGTATTCAGACATCCATCCAGAGTTAGAGGAGAAACTCACCCTGATGTTCAGTGCTGTTGTCGCGACAGGACATCATTCATGTACCCCCAACACCATCAATGATCCACCAGAATCTTTTGATGAAAGAGTGATGTCAGATGGTGAACATGTAGATATCGATTTCACTGAGTCTGAACAAAAGGATCCATGTCTTGGGATGACCTCGCAAAGGCGGGAAGAAGATTGCTCTTACACTGCGGCTGGTGTAGAAGAGATGATCGCACTGCGTGATATTATTGCAGATCAGGTGTTCGAAGCTAGAGCATAATTTCCGCATTGGGTGTTATGTTACGTAGAATTTGATGAATGTATGAATGAAATTTTATTTGGCAACAATGTATGAATGAAGTTTTATATTGTGTTATATTTGGAAAAAAAAATTAATTCAAAACTCCGTTTTCAATCCAAATAACTTTTTGAAAACTCCATTTTGTAAACTCTGTTTCACCCAAACAGTTTTTTAACAAAACTCTGTTTTCCAGAATCAGCACTTATTCTATCAGCAACAGTTCATCAGCAGCTTTCCATCAGCAACAGCCCAACCAAACAGACCCTTAGTACTTTCTAATTTGAAGAGTTTTGCTTAAATGCCACATATTCAAAGTGAATTAATTACTCTGTGTACTTATTTAATCTTTTATTTAATTAGGTAATTGTCACTAAGACCCCAATTTTGGCTATCCACAACTTTTTGATAATCGCAAACAACTCTTTCAAAATGACTATTCGCAAATATAATTGTTAGCCGCAATTTTTTTTAAAAAAAATACATGATTTTTTTGCCCAATGTTTAGCCGTACAAAAAATGCGGGATATAATAAAATAAGTCTATTTGCAATGACATTCAACTAAACTAGAATCATAATAACATTAACTATGAAGTTTTTCCACTTCTCATCACCAATTCAGCTGCAACAACAACCCGCCACGTGACCAGTTTAAAGTAGGTGACCCAGTGTTGGGCTTGGGCCGAACGCGACACGTGGAAATGAGTTTGGTCGGTTGGGCTGCAACCCTCTAAGGGAGTTTAAGGAAGACAACTCAGATACTTTGCGAGGTGGGATATCGTCGTACTCCCCTTCTAACAAAAATCAGTTTTTTGTTGAAAGGGGGTCGGCCTACTCATGTGAGTATCCCGCGCCGCTCCCAGCCGGACTGCAGTCCACCGATCCCAACCCGCTCTCCACACAACCGTGTGCGGTCAATCTCCCAAACCAGGTTGACCTCCCTTAACTAGTTTGTGGCGGGTTGTTGAGGTCGGCGAGGCGTTGCGCTTGCCCAGACTCAATCCCCCGACCTCCTTTCGATGAGAAGTGATTCAGTTAACCGCCTCTACGAGGACTTCACAGGAGGTCACCAATCCCGGAACTACTCCCATCCGAGCACGCTTAACTATAGAGTTCTTTCACTTCTCATCACCAATTCAGCTGCAATATACCTGTTATGTGAGAATACAATACACATGCTGTTGAAACCGAAAATCGGTCTCTTGTGGAGTTCACCCTTGGGGAAGGGGTGGTCGCGCACCTACTTCGCTCCTGCAAGAAAAAACAACCAAGGAAAGAAAGAGCAAAGGACTAGACCAAAGGCCCGGCGCGGAGGTCTCATCACAAACCCGAAAGATCACTGAGCGCTTCCCCTCCTTAGCCAAATATCGGGCTAAGGTACCTCAGAAAGTGCTAGAAGACTGGGAGATAAGTAAGCATGCCTTCAGAGATACTTTTTGGGTCCTATTTATAGATTTCCAAAAACGATTTGCAAATAGCCAACTTCTGCTGGCCTGAAATTACTGAAAGCCCCTTGGGTTGGCCTGCCAAAAGCCGAACTTCGTTGTTCTAGCTGGTTAGGGGCAGACCTGCAGGGGCAGAATGGCAAGGAGTTTCCAAAATTGGGGACTGGGCGAGTAGCCCTCCAATGCCTCTGCTCAGCAGGAGGCGCGGGTCTGGGCTGGCTTGCCTAGGGGACGCGAGTTGGAGGCGGCCCGCCTTGGAAGGCGCGAGCCGGGGGAGGCCCGCCTAGGAGAGGCGGGTCAGGGGCTGACCCGCATGGGCGACCCTTGGAGGCCGACCCGCCTAGGAGAGGCGGGTCGGGGCTGACCCGCCTGGGCGACCCTTGGAGGCCGACCCGCCTAGGAGAGGCGGGTCAGGGCTGACCCGCCTAGTTGCCCGAGCCCCTTCGGCGAACACGAGGTTGTACATAATCCCCCTCTTTGCGAGCTTTACAAAAGGCTCGGAAAGAAACATCCAACCCCATGTGTTCGGCGAACGTCTTGCTGAGCTGGAAGGAATCTTTTCGGCGGGGGCCCACCTTCATGCTATAAATAAGCTGTCGGGCCTCTAGGATGACTCCTCTTCTTTTCCCCCTTCGGCGATCTATAGTCAGAAGATGCCTATGTCTGAGGAGATACGGGCTCGCTTGGCGGCTGTGAGGGAGGGTGCCCGGGATTCAGCTCTCGAAGCTACCCCGTGGCTGGCGCGCGGGTCGCCTGGCCCCCTTTTCAAGCCAAAGAAAGCAAAGGTCGTCCAGCGGTCTCGGGTGCCCGATGACCCCGCCTTTAGCTCGACTGGCGGTGTCGAGGTCATCCCGGAGGTATATATGTTTCTCATGTTTGATCCACCGCCCTGCTTCCTGACTTTTCCTTTCTCTTTGGTAGGAGATGCCTCGGGGAGATAGGGCAAATGAGGGAGAACCTGGGAGCTCCGCCCTGGTGGCAGTCGATCGGGCCACTAGTCCTTTGTCACAGATACCTATTCCCCCTGCGGCGCCTCCGTCGCCAAGGCCCCACGGCCTGGGGAAACCCTTCATCACTCTTGGAGGGGAACCCTTCCAGGGTCGGTCGGGCTCCTCTAGGCCTACTGATGATGTGGGCGACGTACCGACACCAGGTAAATCCTCTGGCTTTGGTCCGCTTACCGTCATCGCTCCTTCTAACCTTATCTCTGCAGGATATAATGTGATCTCTTCTTCTAACGCCAAGATGAGCGGAGGGTACTCACCTCCCCCTGACACGGACAACATCTCCGAATACCTGGGACACCCGCTTGATGCCGAGAAGATGAAGAAGCAAGTAAAACGACTGTTTCAAAAGCACACGCTGCTGCTACGGGAGGTATTCGATAGAGTGGAGAAAGATAAGGCCGAGACGGAGGAGCGACTCGCAGCTTTGGAAGGAGCGAGATTTCCATCTGACGAGGACGAGGCGACCTCTCCGAGTATACATATTTCGCGAGCCGAGGGGCGGCTCAGGCGTGCCTCGGAGCAAATTGATCGGACCCAGCGGGAGCTGTCGGCGGTCCGCGAGTATCATTATCCTCGCGTACCGCCCTGAACCAGCACGGGAAGGGGATGCAGGTGGAAGTGGATCCCGCATTGAGTCTTTCCCTTCCCCTCGCAGGTTGTGATCCGTTGGGTCTGAATCACCTCCGCATGCAGCAGTCGAAACGCTCAGGACGCTAACTTCTTTGCTTTGGACAGTGAACATTTGTAATAATTCAGGACCACTCTCACCCGTCATGGGCGAGTATTTGCTGCGATTTTCTTTTGGTTGTGTAGACGCTTCGATCTCCGCGGGAGGTGTGGACTAGACGCTCTGGCTCGGCCGGCTTTCTTTCGGGCGGGTTCGGCCTTGCTGGATCGCCTCGCCTAGCCATTGTTACTTAGTACTGGCGAAGGCGAGCTGGCCGCTCGCGGGTCGCGCGAGAGGTGACCCGCGCCTAGGTCAGAGTCGGCTCGCATGGTGGCCGCATTTCGATTATGCGGGCGCGAGTGCGAGCGTTTCGCGACCGACTAACGGGTGGGCGAGGACCCGAATTGGGTTCGGAAGTCGAAATGCCATGGCTATATTGCTATCCGCACTCTTCCCTCCAAAAGGACCATTTTCCCGCCCTTTCTCATTCTATAAATAGGCCCTGCCGACCCTCCCTCACCTACCGCATTTAAAACTTCCTCCTTCCCCTAGCTTTTGCGAGAAATCCCCTGTCCCGCTCGGCAAGACTTCTGCAGGATGGGAGGCGGTAGTGGAGAGGCGGAGGGGAGGAGCAAGTGTGCTTGGACCTTCTCCAAGCACGATTTCCCCCTCGTCTTCCTTACGGAGAGAGAGTTCGTAGATTCAGTCGGCCACTTTGTCTCGCCCAGTTTCGAGGCGAGGCGACCCAGGAAGGAGGAACGGATAAACGAACTCTTCGTTGACGAGCTCGCGTCCCCACGACCCACTTTGAGGCGGGCCTCCGGCTACCCTTATGGCCGGAAGTCCGCCAGATCTTCAAGTACTATGGGGTGGTCCCCGGGCAGATGACCCCGAACTCCGTTGCAGTGATCGTCGGGTTTGCCTGCTTCCTGCGGGAGGAGAAGGTCGAGTTCAGCCTCGCGGTATTCTGCAAGTTGTTCTCTTTCTAGGCGAATAAAGACGGAACCGCCTGCTTTGCCAGCAACCACGTGAAGGTGCGGGAGACCGTCAACAAGAGCCACAACTGGCTCAAAAAGTTTATTTTCGTCAAGGGGGACTTCGGCAACGTCCCCTTCTCGCTCTTCCAACTCAGCGAGGTGAGCTACCGCCCCCCCGACCCTAGGGTGCCATGAAGCGGGTTTATTCGGGTTCTTCGCTGGGAAGAACTTTGAGGTGGGCTACCTCCGCCGAAACCTGGACGATCTCATCCACGTCCCGCTCGGTGAGGGTAAGCGATTCGCCCCTCTGCTCTTTTTTAGTTCCGTCGAATATTTTCTAAGTTTCATGCTTTTGCAGGCGAGCGCGACATCCCTCTCCACCCGCCTTATGAGAGTGCGCGACTCGCTGCCGACGAGCTCGCCCGAGCCGAAGCGGCTGCTGCCGCCCATCGCGAGCTCTCAACCCCTGCTCCCGCGAAGCGGTCCATCCGCGAGCGGCCTCAGGACCCACCACCGCCAAAGAAATCGAAGAAGGCGGGTGGCTCACCTCCCCCGGCTCGCGACAAGGGTAAGGCTCCCGCGAGCCAGTCGTCCGCCGTTCCCGCCCCCGCGGCCTCTCCGGGCGTCAGATCTTCTGGCGGAGAGGCGGGCACGTCGCAGCCGCCGGAGGAGGTTCTACCATAAGATCCTTATCATATAAGTTTATATGGGCACTTTTATATGATGAGTTACTTTACTGTTAAGCCGATCCTTAACATATATGTCTGTATGGGCATTTAGATAAGTTACGGGGAGGGACCCGCGGACGAGTTCAGAGTCCTCTGCTTCAGTGGGACAAAGAGACCAATCGGGTCTACATCTCCTCGTTGTTACCGAGCTGGTTGGAGGACGACTCCAGCAGCGGGGATGCTTACAATCTCACCTTCGGCATCTACGGGCGAGAAGACGCCACCGTTTACGACGAGGAGGCGACGCGGGTGCTGATCTATGAAAGCGCTCAGGCCTAGTTTCGCAGCCTGGAGCTGGCCCATATGGTCGGCCGACGATGCCTTCGACTGGATAAGAGCGCCTCGTCCCTCCACAAGTTGGTCAATGAGAAGGAGGCGGCTTGCCGACTCACTCAGGAGGAGGCGAGTGAACAGCGGAAGCGGGCCGAAGCGGCTGAGGCCGCTTTCGCTTAATACCTGGGTGGAGCGGTAGGTTTCTCGACTCGCCTCAATCTTTCCTCCCTCACGCATAACATAACTCGGTTGTTCTCCTTTTCGCAGGACGCGGCGACTGCCAGCCGGCTGGGCACTGAAATCGCCTCCCTCCAACAGGAGAAGCAGACGCTTTAGAAGCGAGTGGATGCGTTGGAGGCTGCAGCGGCCGCCCTGCCGCCATCTACAAGCGGTTGCCAGCTCGCTCATTACAGCGATCACGAGATCGAAGTGATGATGCAGAAGAATGCGGCCAGCGCGGCGAAATATACTTTCCAGACATTGTAGAGGGCCAACCTTATCAAGGACGACGGTGCCAAGCTTTTGGCGAGCGAGATGGTACCGGAGTTGTTCCTTCCAGTACCAGGGCCGAGCGACGGGCCCTACCACCCTATATAAGGGCCCGTCGCTCAGGGCTCGCCTCGCCAGGAGCTTGCATTCGTCCTATTTTTGTCGTGGCAGTGACGCGGGCCAGAGCCCAGCTCTTGTAATAGTTTTATCTATTTTGATTTCGCCAATGTACAAAGACTCTCTTTTTTTAAATCTGAAACGTGAATATCATTATTTCTCGCATTCGCCCCTTGATTCTCACAATTGTTATAATTTCTTTTATCCTTGAATGTTCCCTTGGACGTTGCGGCGGTGAGCAAGCGAGTGAGGTCGTCTGCTCGTTTTAGACTCTAAAATTAGGCTTAGGAGCGAGGGGTAAGTTTGATAGTCGTGATGCGAGGGAACGACTCGCCTACTCCATCAGGGCTCGCTACCCATTCACGTCATTGGGTGGGCGAGGAAACTTGGGCGTGCGTTTGGACTTTTTGCGAGCCGGCTTTCTGGGGCCTTGGCGCGACCGAGTTGTCGCCGCCTGGATCCCTTCCTTGTGGCCCGCCGATCTCTAGGCCGGGGCCGGCCTTCTTCGCTCGCCATCGTGTCGAGATCCCTTCGTCGGCCCGCCGATCCATTTGTGGTGAGGGCGGCTAGCTCCTTCCCTTATACGCTGCTCCTGCCAAGGTCCCCCGCCCACGTCAGTCAGTGGGGGTCTGAGCGGGGCTCCCAGGGTCTGCTCATAGTTTGGGATGGACTCCTCTGAGTGACATCCAGCCCTGCCAGCTTGATGGGATCCTGACAGCGGATCTGCTCGGGGTCTAAGGCAGACTCCTCCGAGTGACATCCAACCCTGCCAGCTTGATGGGAGCCTTGCAGCGGGATCTGCTCGGGGTCTAAGGTAGACTCCTCCGAGTGACATCCAGCCCTGCCAGCTTGATGGGAGCCTGGCAGCGGGATCTGCTCGGGGTCTAAGGCAGACTCCTCCAAGTGACATCCAGCCCTGTCAGCTTGATGGGAGCCTGACAGCGGGATCTGCTCGGGGTCTAAGACAGACTCCTCCAAGTGATATCCAGCACTGCCAGCTTGATGGGAGCCTGGCAGCGGGATCTGCTCGGGGTCTAAGGCAGACTCCTCCGAGTGACATCCAGCCCTGCCAGCTTGATGGGAGCCTGGCAGCGGGATCTGCTCGGGGTCTAAGGCAGACTCCTCCGAGTGACATCCAGCCCTGCCAGCTTGATGGGAGCCTGACAGCGGGATCTGCTCGGGGGTCTAGGGCGGACTCGCATTTGCGCTTTTCATCGTCATGACACAAGTTCGTCAACAGAAGCTTTATTAGAAACTGAAACGACATTTACATGACTTAGGGGAAAAAAACATTTTAAGTCATCACCACTCCAGGTGAGACTTAGGGTCTCGCCCTCCACATTCCGGAGACGGTACCCTCCCGACTTCAATACCGCCTGTACAATGTATGGTCTCTCCCAGTTGGGATTGAGCTTCCCCACGGTGGCTGACCTCCCCGCGGCATCCACTTTTCTTAAGACCAAGTCCCCTTCCGCGAATTGTTTGACCCTGACGTGTTTGTCAAAGTATTTGACCATTCTTCTCTTCGCTTCCTCTTGCCTGGCGGCAGAGAGGTCTCTCAGCTCCTCAACCATGTCGAGTGAGAGCTGCAACTACTCCTCATTCTCGGCCCTCCATTCCTCTCTGCCTTCTCTGGCCTCGACCACCCGAGGGGTTCGGACCTCGAACTCTATTGGAAGTATCGCCTCACACCTGTGGGAGAGTTTAAAAGGAGTCTCTCCGGTCGCCGTATTGGGTGTGATTCTAAGGGCCCAGAGGATCGAAGGGAGCTGCTCCACTAAGCTTCCTCTCAGATTCTCTACCTTCTTTTTGAGGAGGTTAACAATGATCTTGTTCGCCGCCTCCACCCGCCCGTTGCTCCTGGGGTTATGAATCGAGGCGAACCTAAGATCGATCCCGAGCTGTCCGCAGAAGCTAATGAACTTGGCGTTGGCGAACTGAGGGCCATTGTCCGTGACAATGGCGTGAGGCAACCCGTGACGACAAATAATTTCCCACCCATACGAAGTTCCTGATGACTTGGGAGGTTACCTTGGCAAACGCCTTAACTTCCAACCACTTAGAAAAATAATCAATCATCACGAGCAGGAACCTTCTCTGGCCGCTGGCCTGGGGGAAGGGCCCAACCAAGTCCATTCCCCAAATTGCAAATGACCAGGGGGCTGTGATACTCCTGAGGCGTTGGGCCGGTTGTAGTTGGAGGGGAGCGAATAGTTGGCACGTATGACACTCCTTCGTGAACTTCGTCGCGTCTCGGCTCAAGGTCGGCCAAAAATATCCCTGCTTGATGATCCGACCTTCCAAGGTTCGACTCCCGAAATGGCTCTCGCACTCCCCGGAGTGAATTTCCTCCAAGATTCTCGGGACCTCCCTCTCGGCCATGCAACTTGCCAACATCCTGGAGAGGGTCTTTCAGTATAGATGACCGTCTTGCATGATATAGTATGCCGACTTGTACTTGAGTTTCTTCCTGTCCATCCCTTCAGGATATTCCCAAGTGGACAAGTATGTCGAGAAGGGATCCATCCACGAGGGGTGCTGCTCCATCTCCATCAGCTCCCCCTCTTCAATGGATGGGCGGAAGAGGTCTGTGAGGGTACCCCCCCCACTCGGGGGCCATGCTTTGCCAGCTGATCCACCTGCTCGCTCTCTTCCCTGGGCACGTGTCGAATGGAGAAAGTCTGGAAGGTGCCGATGACTCCCTTTACCTTTGCCAAGTATAGCTGCAGAGTCGGCTCCCTTGCCTCAAACTCTCCGTTAATCTGGGAAGCCACCACCATGGAGTCAGTGAGGACCTCCACATCATTCACCCCTAGTTCTTTGGCCAAGCGCAGACCCGCAATCACAGCTTCGTACTCGGCTTGATTGTTGGTGATGGGGAAATGTATCACCACTGTCTGCTCGATCCTCGTTCCCTGGGGACTTTCCAAGATGATCCCCACCCCAAGGGAATGCCTCCCAGAGGCACCGTCCACCATGACCTTCCAAGGAACCGGGCGAGTGAGTTCCTCCTCCGCCACTTCGATCACATAGTCTGCCAAGAAGTTGGTCATAGCTTGGGCCTTGATCGAGAGGCGGGGAATGAAGAAAATGTCGAACTCGCTCAATTCCACCGACCACTTAACCAATCTGCCCGAATGTTCCACCCCCTCGAAGATGTTGCGGAGGGGATGGTCAGTCACCACTCGGATCAAATGTGCCTGGAAGTAAGGTCGGATCCTCCAGGCTGAGATGATTAGAGCAAAGGCCAGCTTCTCCAAAAAAGGATAACGGAACTCGGCCTTCCTCAACACCCTACTCACATAATAAATCAGGAGCTGCTTCTTTCCCTCTTCCCAAACTAAAACAGAGCTCAGGTCCTCCGCCCCGACCCCTAAGTACAAGAATAAGTCCTCCCCTTCCTTTGGCCCCTGGAGCAGGGGGGCTTGAGTCAGCTGCCTCTTCAAGGCTTGCAATGCCTCCTCGCATTCCGAGGTCCACTCGAACTTTTGACCTCCTCTCAAGGTCTTGAAGAAGGGAGAGCACTTCTCCCCAGCCCGGGAGAGGAACCTGCTCAACCCTGCCAGCTTCCCTGTTAACCGCTGCACCTCCTTTGCATTCCGGGGTGACCCTAGCTCTAAAATCGCCCGGACCTTGTCGGGATTGGGTTCTACCCCAGCGGGGGTGAGAAGGTGGCCCAGAAATTTGCCCTTGCTTGCCATGAAGATGCACTTCAAGGGATTCAACCTCATCTTGTACTCGCGCAGGGTGGCGAAGGTTTCCTCCAGATTCTGGAGGTGAGAGTCACCGTCTCGACTCTTGATCATGAGGTCGTCAACGTACACTTCTAGGTTTCTTCCCTTCTGCTCTCGGAAGACCCTATCCATAATTTTTTGATAAGTCGCCCCTGCGTTCTTTAGCCCGAAGGGCATCATCTTATAGCAGTAGCACCCATCCCCGGTGATGAAGGAGACATCCTTGACGTCGGGAGGGTGCATCCTGATCTGGTGATAACCTGAAAATGCATCTAAAAAACTCATTATAGAAAAACCAACGACTGAGTCAACCAGCGCGTCGATCCGAGGCAAGGGGTAACAATCTTTAGGGCATGATTAATTAAGAAGAGAAAAATCAACACACATACGCCACCGGCCGTCTCCTTTTTTAACCATTACAACATTGGAGACCCAGCCGGGGTATTGGATCTCAGATACAAAACCGGCCTTGAGGAGCTTGGCCACCACCTCTCAGATCGGCTCGGCCAACCTGTCCGCCATGGACCTCATCTTCTGCTGGACGGGGCGAGCCTCCGGATCCAGGTTGAGGCGGTGGCAGGCCACGTCGGCGTCGATCCCGGGCATCTCTGCAGTGCTCCAAGCGAAGATGTCCACGTTCTTCTGAATGCACTCCAGCATCCTGTCTTGGGCCTCCGGGGTCAGCCCCCCGCTGACACGAACCTTCTCCACCTTGCATCTGAGGGTGAGAACCTCCGTCTCCACTACCTCTTCGGCCATCTCCAGACGAGACTGCTCCCCCCATTCTTCAGCATCCCCTCCTGGGGCGATGGCCTCTTCCTTGGCTTCTTCCACGGCCATTGCCTCGGCCGGCTCCCGAACTTTCTTCACCTCCTTTTTCTGGGCGCAACTCTCCTCCGCCTCCATCTCTTCCGGGCCAACCCCCTGCTCTGCCTCCTCCATCCTCCGCCTCATCTCCTCAGCACCCTCCTGCCATGAGATGGAGTTTACGGCGGTGACGTAGCATTCCCTTGCCATCTTAGGGTCTCCGCGGGCCCGTACCTGGACTCCCTCGACATTGAACTTTAGGCATTGGTTGAAGGACGAGGGGACGCAGCGGAAGACGCTGATGAGGGGCCTCCCGAAGATGGCGCTGTAGTTGCTAGGGGGGTCCATGATGACTAACTTGCAGTTGCGGGACTGCCCTCCCAGAGAGACTTGGAGTCATACCCCTCCTTCGACTTCCTTCCTCTCCCCCGAGAAGCCAAACAGGGGCCCATCTGAGGCCAACACTCTTCTGGCCTCCACCTTCATTGCATCAAACGCCTTCTTGAAGATTACGTTGACGGAGATCCCGTTGTCGATGAGGATCCGAGAGACGGTGAAATCCTCGATGGCCGTCTGGATGACCAGTGCATCGCAAAAGGGGTCTTCGTGACCCGGCATGTCCTTGACTATGAAGGTGATTCTTTCTTCCGGGGCGGGGTCTTGGATGTGGAGCCAACGCTCCGTCGGTACATGGTGTGGAGGCTCGCCTTACGGGAAGCCTCGATCCCCTCCCCTCCATGGATTGCTCCGATCCCTCCCCGGGTTCCCACATATGCCCGGTCTTTGCACCTGTCCTCCTCTGCCCGAGGCAGGACCTCCTCAATCCGCAACCCTTGGCAGTCTTGCTGCTGCTTCTCCCTGTTTCCGCTCATCTCGAGGAACTCCGGGCACGTGGCCGTGGCGTGCCCTTCCTCCCGATGGAAGTCACAGTAGGGTAACTCCACCCTAACCTCCCTTCTTCTCCTCCGCGTTGCTCTTCTCCTCTTCCCCATGGCTACGACCAGAGCCTCCTCTTGATCGAGGAGGGGGGGGGGGCACTGGCCCTGCCTCCCACCTGGAGGGTATAATTGGCCCTGGCCTCCTTGGCGGTTGTCCCCTCTGCGGAACCCTCTCCTCGTCCCTGCTCCTGCCATTCGGGCCTCCACCCCAGCCGCTGATTCGGCTCCTGCCGTTCCCACCTGGGCTGCTGCTGTGACTACTCCCTCTTCCAGGGCTCAGCTCTTCTTTCCTCCTGTCCTCTGCCTCCTCTGTGCCTCTCCTCCTCCATAGCCCACCTTGCTAACCTCTGAGCAAACTCCGAGTTTGACGCCTCCCCGTCGACTTATCTCTCCGCCCTCTCCATCAACTCCTTGTAGGAGAGGGGGGGAATCCTCTTCAACTCCATTCGAAATAAACCCTGTTGCAACCCCAGGGTGAAGGCCATCATCAGAGTGTGGCCCGACATCTCCTGAACCTGGGTGACCTCCTTCTAGAAGCGATCGACGTAGCTCCCCAGGGTCTCATTCACCCCCCTATTTGATGCGGAACAGGGACTCTGACT
This sequence comes from Platanthera zijinensis, assembly GCA_039513925.1. Classification (NCBI taxonomy): domain Eukaryota; kingdom Viridiplantae; phylum Streptophyta; class Magnoliopsida; order Asparagales; family Orchidaceae; genus Platanthera; species Platanthera zijinensis. The sequence goes on along the minus strand of CM077081.1, from coordinate 15,964,009 downwards.
CCCTCTTCCTCTTCTTTGAGGTCGTGAACCTCAGCATGAACCCCCGACGGAGGTCCTTGAAGCAGTAGATGGAACTGGCCGGCAGCTGGTGAAACCACTCCCTGGCCTTCTCCTTCAGAGTGATGGAGAAGAGCCTGCATTTGAAGTCATCCAACATCTGCCGGATCGAGACCACATCCTCAAACCATTGGACGTGCTGGACCAGGTCTCCCTTCCCAGTGTAGTAGGACATGTCGGGCTCCCTGAACCCATCTGGGACTTGGGCAGAGGAGACCAGCTCACTGAAGGGACTCTCTCCCCCCCACCGGGCGAGCCGGAGGGTCTCGCGCTCCCAACTCACCAAATCTGCCGCCGCCTCCCGAGCCCGGGAAAAGCACTCGCCTGGGGAGCTCGGCGCCCCGGCCTTCCTCAGCGACCTCCTTCCCTGCTCGTCGGGCGGGAGCGGCCTCGCCGAGTACCGGATCCGCGAGAACCGGGATTACTGGAGTCGAGCACTCGGCACGCGTGCCGAGTGCGAATCGGACCAGGCTGAGTACCTCCTGCCTGAAGTCCTCGAACATCCCCATCGTCGCGAGAGGGGGAGGGGGTGGCGAGTCGGTCCTGTCCGATCCTTGCCCTTCTCCTCCAGTCATTGAGATCGCTGAAGGTTTTCTATGCTGACCACTGTCCACGCTCACCGCACCAAAAATGTTGAAACTTAAAATCGGTCTCTTGTGGAGTTCACCCTTGGGGAAGGGGTGGTCGCGCACCTACTTCGCTCCTGTAAGAAAAAACAACCAAGGAAAGAAAGAGCAAAGGACTAGACCAAGGGCCCGCCGCGGAGGTCTCACCACAAACCCGGAAGATCACTGAGCGCTTCCCCTCCTTAGCCAAATGCAGGGCTAAGGTACCTCAGAAAGCGCTAGAAGACTGGGAGATAAGTAAGCATGCCTTCTGAGGTACCCCTTGTGTCCTATTTATTGATTTCCGAAAACGATCTGCAAATAGCCAACCTCTGCTGGCCTGAAATTACTGAAAGCCCCTTGGGCTGGCCTGCCAACAGCCGAACTCCGCTGTTTTAGCTGGCTAGGTGCAGAATGGCAAGGAGTTTCCCCAATTGGGGACTAGACGAGTAGCCCTCCAATGCCTCTGCCTGGCTGGAGGCGCGGGCCGGGGATGGCTCGCCTAGGGGACGCGAGTTGGAGGCGGCCCGCATGGGAAGGCGCGAGCCGGGGGCGGCCCGCCTAGGAGAGGCGGGCCGGGGCTGACCCGCCTGGACGACCCTTGGAGGCCGACCCGCCTAGGAGAGGCGGGCCGGGGCTGACCCGCCTGGTTGCCCGAGCCCCTTCGACGAATACGGGGTTGTACACCTGCTATGTGACTTGAGAAACAACCTCGCCCACATGATGATTAGGAGGTGCTACTCGCCTATAGTGAATGTCGTGATAACTCACCTCTTTGGATGCTCGCACGTGCTGGTAAGTTGCACTGGGTACTCTCCCATACTGGCGAGGGGCGACCGCCCACAAGCTGTCACATTGGTCGCGACCGGCCTCCCTACCGGCCATCCGCATAGTGCGGCCGCCCGCAAGCATCCACGTTGGCCGCGTCCGTCCTCCCGACCGGCCACCCAGCGCCGTGCGGCAGCCAGTAGGTGGTCGTGCCACGCCACGTGGCCGGCCTCCCGGCCGGCTGCCGTCTCCTCCCCCTTTCTGGTTGGCCTCTCTCCACCGGAAGTTTGCCACTGACCGCCCCTGATGGTTGGGCCTCCATCGTCTGATCGTTCCCGCACGATCTCCTCTGTTTGATACATGGATAACAACCGACATAATCACCGGCGTAACTGCCGGTAATGGGCGAGTGCAAATAGCCGGGATCGTATCGACCTGTGTATAATAAAATTATTAAAATAATACATTTATCGAACTATATAAAAATGGTCTGTAATTAGTAAAGAACGATCGTTATGATATGCAGATAACCGCATAACTACCGTAACCTCTCCTGAGACATATAAATAGGACCTCAGGTCTCCCTTCATTCTCACCATTTCTCCTCCGCTTCACCCCCTACGTGCTCAGGTTCTCCACCAGGATTCTCCTTAATCTTCGTAGCCGCCCTTAAATATCTTCATGCACTTCAAATTTCGTTCGAACATCTTCATCCATCTTCGACCGCCTACATCCTTCTTCGTGCGTCTTCGAGCGCTCCACTCCGTACGCACTCGTCCCACCACAACAAGGAATCTGCCTGCAACACCTCTAGCATTCAGCATTCGCTCGTCAACCGCAAGCTCCCTCTGCTCCTGCCGCTAAGTATGAGCAGAAGTTCGCCTAGTCTCCAGTGTGCGCGTCCTCCATCACGAGCAGGGAAAAATACTTAGTTTCGTGAGCGGTCGTCTGTCACCCTCCGAACATCTCTCTCTCTTCTCCAGTTCTAACGAGTAGCAGCCTGTCACATTTTTTTTCTTAAAATCCATGTAAAAATATTCACGAGTTTTCCACGCTAAAAAAATTCCCTTATCAGTTTTCTCTTGCTTGTGATTGCTTGTGCACTCAACTGCTCTTCGGGCTAAGACGGTTCAGTTAGTCCGGTCTACCAAGAACCTCGAGCGGACCGCAATCAACTGATTAAATTCATCTCATAGGGACCCCTTCAAGTATATTCAAGTAAGAGACTTCAAGAATCGCAAGAAGATCCAGATGTAAATAAAGATACCCTAGCTGCTGAAAGTGATAATAAGAACCAACCTTGACCAACAGATCTTGCCTTTGCAACCACTGAAGCATTCAAAATGAAATTTCCATTTGCTTCCGCTCGCACTTTTATAATGACAGTGGAGTGCGAGCGACAAGCACGGCTTCGTGCGAACGAAACCCACTGTGACGAAAGCAAGCCCCTCCAAGAGCAGCATGCTCGTTCTGTAAATACTAAACACAGACCGGTAAGCCCGTTCCACCTTACACTTCCCCACATCCTCACGGTGGGACCAACAACCCGTCATATGACGACAACAACGCGTAAACCGTGACCCACCCACCGGAATATCTGCCACACGTCACCTTATCAGGCCTATACGTTGCTGTACTCGGCAGTCACCGTTCCAGCGGATTAATTTACCTTTTTCGTCGTCCAAATCTTCTTCCAGCCGAATTCATACGAACCGGTATCGGCCGTTCGGCCATTTTGACCGCAGATGAAATCTGACCATCAATTTCTCAACAAGCGAGATCCACCGTCCCCCCAATTTCTCCCTTAGATTTCCTGCCAGCGTTTGAACTTTGAAGCTATCGGTATTATTTATATAACGCTTTCCCCCACCGCGGACGGAGGAACACGGAGAAGAAACATTCCCCGATTTTTTAGGGTTCCGGCGATGGAGTGCGAGGCCAAGTCTTGGGTGCGTTGGGAGGAGGAGATGGTGCCCAACGATCGGGGGCGACGTGAGGTTCGCTATTACGTTCTGGACGACTGCGGCGGACGAGACCTGGCCGTCATCGGCAGCGAGAAGAGCGCCCGACACATGACGTACGCCGTGCCGGAGAAATTCTTCCAATCTCTTATCAGGATTTCGGCCACCGCCTCGCCTTCCTCGGTTGCAGATGCGGCGGACGCTGTTCCGTCCGATCGGAAGTTGCGATCTCGCAGACAGGTTGTGGATTGGCTCTCCTTGCTCGTCTCAGGTTACTCATCATTCTCCCTTTATGATTTTTTTTTCTTTTTGCGCTGGCTGTTTTTTTTTCTTCTGTTTTCTGTGTTTGGGGACATTGTTTCGCGTGGATCTGAGATTTTTATTACGAAAATTTGGGGAAAGTTGCTCCTTATCTTTTTTTTCAAGGATTGAAGGGCATTTTTGCTGTTTCATGTGAATCTGCTACATAACACGTCCACTGTTTATCCTTTGCTTGATTTAGAAGCAAGATAAACAGGTTTTTTTTGTGGGGAGCACAGATTTTAGGGTTTCCTGTGTTCACCTTTATCTTCGTTTTATGGATTGCATGATTTTATTTTGAAGCGAAATATTGAACTAAATTCTCCCCAGTGAGGGTAAATTATGTTAGATCTAGGCTTTTTTTTTATCTTGCCCAAATTGTAGATTTGTATTTTTGTTCTGTCGGATTTTCTTTCAGGAGAAAATTAGGTTTATTGTTTCTCAATTCTTTGAAATTTAGCATTTTTTTGGTGCCGGAGCATGTAATCCTACCCTGGAACGAACGTGTAATCCTACGTATTTCAGCTCTTAAACGAAATCAAAAGGAGAAGATTGAAGACAAGTAGCAGCTCTTGAGGATCAAAAATTTTCAAAGCTTCCTGCATAACTAGGTGCCAGTTCTCATCTTTTTCCCTTCCTTCCGTCCTTCTTTTCTCCACTGTTTTCTTTAATTGGAACCGTTTATTCCTTAAAAATGAAAATCTGAATTATGTACTCCATAGTACGTAATTTTTGGAGAAGGGATATTAAAAGTTGGATTCCTCTGTTTCTTCTTCAAATCTGATTGCCAATATTGTGCAGCATTTTGTGTATTTTGACATATCCAACAAGCTCTGTAAGATTACATGGATTATCTCCTATATCATCTTGCTTCCTACAATATTTGGTGCAACCTATAAATCATAGTCTGTAAGGATCAGAGACACACTGCGGCACAGTATTCTACAAAACAAAAACCCTTTAAGATGTATCTAAAGGTTGGAGTGACTCAGCACACTATTATGTAAAAAATGTAATTGCTTGAAGGTTAATGTATCACATTTACTTTTATTTATTATCAACCTGGTTGAACAGGCGATTGTAGATATCATATACATATTGTGTAATTCCCCAAACTGTTGTTCCCATTGAGTATTGCAATCAAACAATAATTGGATCTCTGCATAAGTTCTTAGGAAATAAGTTAAATAAAAAAGGAATATTGAGTAAAAATTGTTATTGGAAAGAGCAAGTTGAATCAAATATTGATGATTGATTTAGGATTTTAATTAAGGGTCTGTTTGGCACGGTGTTGCCGTTCATGAACGCAGTCGTTACAAACCGTCCTTCGTGAACACCCAACCTCACCCAAGGAACTCCATCAATTTTTATGTTCAAAATTGTTTTTTTTATTGGTGGTGGTCATATAGACGCTGGATTACGAATCATCATTCGGTGGGGCCCACATTCATATATTCGCGCATGAGTAATTGATCGGATCAGTGACCCTATACTACGAGCGCATCCGGAGCGCTGTTTTAATACTTCTATGTATGTTTTTTTATTTTGGATTTGTATTATGTGTTTTAGGACACCGGTTGTAACGAACAGTCATAGTCCATGCCCAACTGCCCTCTCCTTATAAATAGGGGCAGAGAATTTTATTTTCAACATTGTTTATTTTGTGAGCGAATCAAGAATCAATACTGAAATCGTAATGCAGCACCGCGAGATCCTGGGGTGCAATGTCCCAGTTATTCATTTCAAATTTCCTTATTTATTTTCTTTTTCCGTAACTTTTCCCCCTACTATACGATCTCTCCCTCACTCAATCATAGTCGCCCATTCCAACCCTAAGGTTACGACCCATTGATCCCCAAATCGATTTCTGGGCGTCAGTTCTCCTCCAGCCCCGTCGTTAACTTCCTCCCACAGCGGCATTCCCCACCACATCTAACCTAATTCCCTTCCTCGTTGCACATCCTGCAATCAACGACTACCCAGTCCCCTTCCCTAATCCTCATAGCCTCCGCAGGTCGTCACTCCTCCACGATAATCTCACTAGCACCTCCCACCTCAAAACCTCCTCTCCCCTCCCCTTCTAGTGCCAACAAACTCCCTGCCACATCTGCATCTTGCCGCAAGCCCTACATCTTGCCGCAAGCCCCACTGCCTGCATCAAGCCTAATTTCCTGTCTTCTGTCGGAATCCAACCTGCCCTGTTTCCAGCAGCCCCTATACGACAGCCCCACTACAACAACCCCCCTACACCCGATCACCTCCCCCACTTCCTCCATCGGAACTTCACCAACTACCACCACCGGATCCCCATGTTTGTGAGTCTTTTGTATTGTGTTTTTATTTATTGAATATTGGAGGACACAGTTTTTTGGAGATTATTGACTTGTTGCTCTATTGCTGTACTTTCCCAATTCTTATAAGTTTCCATTTGCATAAATTGTCACATCAAACACATTTCATCACGATGAAGTTTTTGTCCAAACACACCAGACCAAAGTATCGCGTCAAACAGACGACGGTTCGTAACCATCGCCCATCGCGTTCACAACTGCCAACCGCCGTGCCAAACAGACCCAAAATTACAATTGTAAAGGTTTGATCATGTTTTTTTTTCAAAAAAAAAAAGAATGAAAAGCATCTATGTAGAAGTCACTTGAAGAAGATGAATATCTAGAATGATTATGATGAATATCTAGAATGATTCTGATGAATATCTAGAATGATTATGATGAATATTTAGAAAATGCAACTTTCATTATTAGAATAAATGGACTTGAACCTCCATTGCATGTATGGAGCTTAAGGGGGATAACTTGGAAGTTGAAGGAGAGTGACAAACTTGATTTAGATTTATCTAGGTTACTGTTATATATAAGTTTTTAAGATTTTAGTTGAGAAATGTGGAAAAACATTTTGTTTTTTTCCAAGGAGATGAACAGTAAAATATCTATTTTTAAAATGATTGAAATAGATGAACATGTAGATTGTTTACGATAAAATATCTACTGTTGAACATGTAGATTGTTTATGATAAATAATTAAAGAAATTTTCATTTAGTTTCTTTATGTCAACATTGATGAGTGCATGTGTTTGACATGATGCCACACAAAGTAATAACTATTTCAATGTTTCGCACTCAATTGAGTTCGTTTGGTGTATTTTCTTTGAAGTGAAGTAGAAAGGAAGTTTACTAATAATTTTGATCTTTTTTCCTATTTGTAGGGCTCATTTGGTTGCTTGTAGTTTATATATTGCATGCTTAGAAAGTGATGATTGAACAATTTTATATTTAACATCCGTTCATGGAGGATTTGGGTATGAAGAAAGAGAGAAAAGTATAGATTATGCAGTCGTTCATGGAGAATTTCTGTATGAAGAAAAAAATGAAGAAGGAAGAATCATTTTAGACTTTATCATAACACATGAGCTAATTGTGACAAATACGTTATTCATGAAGAGGGAAACTCATTTAATTACGTTTAAAATCAGACCAAATAAATCACAAATTGATTATATTATAACTCGGAAAATGCATAAACTGATTTGTAAGGATTGCAAAATTATAGTAAAAGAAAGTTTAACAACACAACACACGCCAGTGATGTTGCTAGTGCAAATTAAATATAATAAATTTAAGACAAGAAAAGAAGTGCTTCTAAAATTTGATGGTGGAACTTGAAGATGAAAAAACAATCATTATGGAACAACTAATTGTTGATCTTTATGTTGATCCTAGTGTCTCGTGAGAAGCTGTATCTTCACATTTAAGGAGAAGTGAAAAGAATGTACTTGGAGAGTCAAAAAGTCGTGCGTCCCCAAATAAAGAATCTTGGGGATGGAATGAGGAAGTGCACGACATAGTATGGACAAAGATGACCAGCTATAAAACACTATACGTTTGTAGGAATAATGAAAATTTGATAAAATATAAAGTCGCTAAAAATGAAGTTAAACATGCAGTAAGTAAAACAATAAATCAAGTTTATGAAGAAGTTTATAAGATCCCAAAGATGAAAAACATGACTATGTAAAATTGCTTAGCTAAAGAGAGGAAGACAAGAAATTTAAGCTAAATTAAATTCATAAAAGATGAAACAGATTTGGTTTTGACGGATGATGTGATTACTAAAGAGTGTTAAAAAAGACATTTTTATCAATTCTATAATGAAGCAAAAAACAATGAATTGAACTTGGAAGAAATAAATAAATCGAAGGTCAGAAGAGCATATGAACATAACATTTTATTATAAAATTCAAGTATCAGAGGTATATGATGTTTTAAATAAGATAAAAATGGAAAGACGGTTAGGCCAAACGATATACCCATCTAAATATGAAAATGCCCAGAAAAAAAGGAATTTTGTGGCTTCCTCGTTTCTTCAATAATATACTGAAGACAAAGAGGATGTCAGACCAATTGAGAGAAAACATCTTAGTACCTTTGTATGAGAACAAAAAAGATATTCAAAATTGTGACAATTATAGAAGAATTAAATTACTGAGTCATACCATAAAACCATGAGAACGAGTAATAGAAAAATGAGTTAGACGAGAGATTAGTATCTCGAAGAGCCAATTTGGTACCTTTGTATAAGAACAAATGAGATATTCAAAATTGTGCCAATTACAAAAGAATTAAATTAATAAGTCATACTATAAAACCATGAGAACGAGTAATAAAAAAACAAGTTAGACGAGAGATTAGTATCTCGATGAACCAATTTGGATTCATGCCGGGGCGGTCGACTATGAAAGCTATACATCTCTTGAGGAGACTCATTAACAACTATTGGGAAAAAAACAAGATTTGCATATTTATCGACCTTGAGAAGGCCTATGATACGGTTCCAAGAGAGGTCTTATGGAGAAATGTGTGAATGTATCATACATTGACATATAATCAATGATATGTATACAAATTTAGTGACGAGGGTGAGGACATCTGGAGGATTAACACAAATAATTGCTATCACTGATTCACTGTTGGCTTACATCAAAGATATGTAAATGTATTCTCAAACTTGGATTCATTTTATCTTCAACAAATTTGGATTCATTTTATTTGTTTTGACATGAGTTTTTTTATTTACTTTCAACATAATATTACCACTCAAGATTTCACATCTCAGATAGGGGCCAGCAAAGTTAGAGGGATTTCACTCGAGACTACTTGGTTAGACGAATGAATTCACATCTCAGTTTGTTTCTGCTAATTGTTGGTCTAGCTGTTAAAACTACCATTCCAAAATTGTTTTGAAAGTCTTGGAATCCATTTTGGCTTCTTTGAAGCATGAATTAAATGTTTTGAGTTTTGGATTAATACCATTTAGTTAATTTTCAAGCTTTCTTTGGCCAGAAAATCTATTTTTTATACCTCTTGACCTGTTTTCTGAAGAAATTACTTTCTTACTAGTTTCTTCAAATAACATTATTTAAGTAAAAAAATTTTAATAACAACATTCTTCTTTTTCTTGATGATCTTACATATTTTTTTGTTGAGAACCTGCATTCTCTGTTGCTGGATTATTAAAATCTTGCATCTGACAGTCACTGTTTTATTAGATTCCATGCCATATGGATTGCCTCCTATGGTGGACAGATACTCTGATGATGAAGATGCCTCCACAGCCTATGTGCCTACTTCCAAGGTAGAAAGATTCCATTTTTTTTTCTAATCATCAATTCATAGGTATTGTTTGTAAAGTTTTAAGTTTGACTAAATCCCTTAAAATCATTTTTTATTCTCCGCAGTTTTCATGGTTAGGTTCTGCGCGGGATTGCAGGAAGCGACGAAAGCACTACCAATCCTTTCACCGAAACGGAATTACAATTTCTGTAAGAATATCAAACTTTCTGCATTGGCTCACTGCTATGATTATTCTGAAATTAGTCCTATCTTATTTAAATATATGACATTATTTTCCCCGTCATCAGGTCAACGACTTTGTCTTTGTTTTGATGGAAAATAATAAGAGGCTTGTTGCATATATTGAAGATTTATATGAGGATATGATGTCCAGAAATATTGTTGCGGCACGGTGGTTTCACAAAGTTGACGAGGTTAGTATTGTTTTGCCACCCGACACTAATGACAGAGAGATTTTCTTTTCTCTTTGTCTTCAAGATTTTAGTGTTGAATGCATAGATGGGTTGGCAGCAGTACTTGGTTCCGAGGATTTTGAGAAATTTCAGAAAGAGGCACTACAAAAGCACAGCCCATGGGAGCCTTATTTGTGCCGGAGATTGATCGATAATGACAATGTTAAGCCATTTGATATTACTCGACTCCAGGGTTACTGGAGTCAGAATCTTCTCCGGTCCATGTATCCTTCCTATCTAAAGTTGCGGCTGAAGCGAACCGCTGATGGAAACCAAAATGTCTCCGTGTCTCAGGGAAATGGCAAGAGAAAGCCTCTCTCTAGCAGCGGATTGCTTGGTGAAATTAGGAATTCGAAGTTTTCAAATGTTGGGAATAGATTGGAAAGGAATCGTCTGGTCTCCGACTCATTTATGAAAGGGTTGGTGAAGAAGAATGCAGTCCCACTGCATCAGGATTCGATAGGTCCCGGAGCGAACGTTGAGCTGTTTTCTCAGGACAGTGGAATGAGGGGCTGTTGGTTTTCATGTGTGGTTCTCAAAAGACGCCATGATAAGATCAAAGTTCAATATCTAGATGTGCAAGATGCTGACGAAATTGGCAATTTAGAGGTAAAAATATAGAAAATCCATGTGTATAATTTTATTTAGGGTCATTTACTATGACCTCCCTCTAACTTTGCATACTTATAGAGATTTTACTTCTATTACTAATTCCTCTCTTCTAAGTTTACATTGTTAACATACATGTACCTAAAAAACTTTGGGGAGGTTTTTATAAATTTTGAAAGATAGAGGGGTGGTCCCTGTAATTATGCACAGTTGGAGGGGGGGGGGGGGTCATAATCATTTCTTTTATTTATTTATATACATTCTTTGCTGCTAGCAATGCTTGAAGCTCATCATCATTATTTTCCATATGCCAACTACCTGGGCTCTATATTCTGTAGTTCCTTTCATTTCTGTTATGCATGTTTCTTCACTCTGTTAAACTCTATTTTTTCATATATTGTTTCAAAAAAAGTTTTACATTCATGTTTTTTTTTGGTCTGTCTAGAACCTCTCTTTCATACCATGTAGATACCGTGTAAGAATATGCTGCCTAAAAATAATCATAATTACAGCAATACCTATTTTACTCTAAACGCCAAGTTTATTAATATTATCCCGGATTGATGTGGTTTCTTGGTTTCATTTATTCATGTGAATTTTATTTTATAGGAATGGGTTTCAACATCGAGGACTGCAGCTCCCGACAAATTGGGAATTCGCGTTTTGGGAAGACCAATAGTTCGGCCTTGCCCATCAAAGAAAGACGTGAGCTCAAACAGTCATGAAGTTGGGGAAGCTGTGGATGCATGGTGGCATGATGGGTGGTGGGAAGGGATTGTTATCAGCAGTGATGGTGAAGAGAAGATCCGTGTATATTTTCCAGGTATATCCATTGCAACATATTATTATTTCGCAATTTTTAGGAGTTCAGTTAAAGCTGAGTCGAAATAAGTTAAGCTCATGATCATCAATGGATTTATATCAAATTTTTTTTGTTTTGGCTTTCTTTTGGTCATCTCGAGTGCTATTTGTGGTGTTCAGCCTAAACTACGCATATCGCAATCTCATGTATAGTGAATGGAGACTTGTCGACCCTAAATGACTCGATGATGATTAGATTAATACATGCTAACTCAAATGGCTCATGTTGACCAAAGGTTAACTTGGCTGAATATTTTGGTCTAGTTAATTTACACTTGAGCCCATTGGATCAAAATGAGCCATCTAATACACGTTGCTTACAAATGCTCATAAGATCCAATGATTTGATCAAATAGTCAACTTTGATCATTTTTTGTACATCAAACCCTTTGAACGTTGACTTTGGAGCTATAATTATCAGACTTTATAATTAAGGCTTTGTTTGGCGCGACTTATTTACTTCGGTGAGCTTGATCAAAAAATGCCATTGTCATAGAATATACCTTTGGCAAGACAAAGGTTATGACAACTACCAAGAAAATAAATTAGTTTTGAGCTTAAAATGCATAATTATTTTAGGTGAGGTCGGGCGTTCACGAACGACGGTTCATGACCGCCGTGTTCACGGCCGCCGCCACCGCGGCAAACGAAGCCTTCAGTCGATCAATTAGACCCATCTTAACTCTGCATGGTCAACCACATCAACTTCTTTAGTCGATCAAACTTCCCGCACTCACTCCCCTTTTCCTATACGTACCGAATATCTAATTCCATTCATCTCATTTTTGTTTCGCTAGAGATCAACCGCTCAGCACTACTAAAGCCGACCTTCTACCAATCCGATCTCTTAGTATGCACGCCTAGAGGCGATACTAACTTCCTTCCCATGAACTTAGACTGCGCAGATCGCATTCTCTTATAGTCTTTTGACACCAACTCTAGTTACCAAATCTGTGCATTTTCAACCTTAGTTGTGCAAGCCATAGCCAACCGAAGTTTAGTTTCTAATCTTAGTTGTGTATGCCTCATCATTTTCTCTAATTCAATCATATGCTTTAATTCATCTTTTCTAAATTCCAAGTTTTCTGCGCATCCATCTTAAAATTCTCAGTTTTTGCGCCCTTAACTAAGATATTAATGATTTTTTTTTAATGTTCCTACACTTGATCCATACAGCATGATCGGCCTAATTATGATTGTATAAAATTTTATTTTCGAGTCTTTGTGATATCCTCTTACTGCTTTGCCCTCTCCATGTCACCTCTCTATTCCAATCATTTTGCTTTTAAACTCTTGAGTTCACGGGTTTCAGTCCTTGAAGCAGCCTCTTGCAAAAATGTAAGGTAAGGTTTGCTGTTTGCCTACATTTTACCCTTGGGTTGTGACTCTTCTCCGAACCCTTGCAGGATGGGGATGCTTTGTGCACCGGGCTGCCCCTTTATATACTTGCATGCTACAAGTTTCCTATATGTAGTTTATGTTAGCAATAAAATGACATTTTTTCCGAGTTAAAATAAGGATTAATTTGATATAAAATATTTTCATGCTCGTAATCATTCTCTCTTATTCTCGATATTAGTAAGTTGATTAAGACTCTTTGGTACGTTGGTGAACGTGGTGATTATCAACCGTCATTCGTGACCACCCGACCTCGCCTAAGGAACTTCATTCACTTTTATGTTCATAACTAGTGTTTTTTTCTTTTTTTGTCAGCCATAACCATTGTCATTGTTTACCTGGGAGACCGCTATTCAGTTTCTCCCTTTAGATGGGTCAAGGGTCTGATTCTTGACTGCGTAACCGCGAGACCGTGGCAATCAGCAAGCCGTTTTTTCCGTCTGAGAGTCGCCGGTCTTTTTATTGAAGACCGCGTAGCCGCGCGGTTAAAAGCTTGTCTTCGTTCTTCTCTAGCTGTGCATCCTGTCACCGCTGCCCGCTCTCCTGTCCCCCGGGCAGCCGGTGATTCTAGCGCCTGCCCGCTCGGGCAGGACCCCGAGCCTATAAATAGGCATGAACAACACTCTCTAGGCATCGCTAATCGAATCCTCAAGCTCGCCGTCTGTGGCAGCGGTCTCGAATCCTTTGCCGAGCGGGTTACTGTCCGATCGGATGTGTTCCTTGGTAACCGGTGTAATCGCTTCATCTATGACAACCGAAAAGCCCATCGCAGGAGTGGTTTTAGCCGCGACGGGCGAACTCCGATGTCGCCGCTTTTAGCGGCACCCTTTTGTCTCCTTTTCATTTAACCGCTAGTAACCGACAACTCGCAGTTCCTCTTTTACCGTTTTCTCTCTCTCGCAGGTTCTCCAGCGACCAAGAGACGTTCTCGACACGAACAGTCATGCCAAACATATATTCTATAATTGTGACATTTTTTCCAAACTCATCGGAGCAAAAATGCTGCGCTGCGGTGGCATTTGTGAACGCGGTGGTTTATGAACTGTCGTCCGTGAATGCTCAACCTCGCCTAAGGAGCTTCATCTACTTTTATGTCCAAAACTGGTTTACTTTTTATGTCCAAAACTGGTTTTCTTTTCTTGGTGGCGTTGCCAAACCGGCATTTCATGGTGGTGGTGTTTTTGTCCAAACTCATAGGAGCAAAAAAAAAGCTGCGCCAAGCCTAAATTTACTCTTTACTCTTTGTTAAAATATATTTTTGATTTTTATTTTCTAAAGGTACTTATAAGTAAGCTAACAAAAAATATGCTTAATTAATTATGAAAATATGTTTCTTTTAAAAGTTTATGTTATTAGTAATTTCATGATGATTATTCTTAATTAAGCTATTTATAAATTTAGTCTAATTTCAATTTACCTAATCTTACAGGAGAGCAAAGAGTATCCATTTTTAGTCCTTCAGACCTGAGATCCTCTCAAGACTGGGTTGAAAACAAATGGAACCGCATGAAGAAACGCCGGGACATTGCGAGTCTTCTACTCTCCGAATTAGATGGCGAAAAATGCAGCGAAGAAAAATCCAGCGACTGCATTACCTTCCAGTCACCCTCTAGCGCTCCGGCGGAGCCAGAACCTATTCGAGGGAAGGAAAATCGCTTGCCTCGGTTATATCTCGCCAAAGAGTGGCGGCCGCAGCTCGCAAAGGATTTTCATGACGGATTGAGATGGAGCTCCACGAGGAAAAGAACGCACGGGAGGCAGTTGTTCGGGAAAGAGTTCACGCGCTCTAAAAGAGCTCGTTTTGGCGTTGGCCAAAAATGCGGCCGAAACAACTCCGGCGCCTTCCTCATGCCAAAATCGTTGAATCCTGTTGACGAAGAAAACTGCAAGATCGGCGGAGAACCTTTGTTCGGTACACCGATGGCCGCCCTCTGCTCTAACCTAGTCATGACCAGATGACTGCTTTAACTGCTGTGTATATATATAGGTTGTACAATGTTTTTGTATGTATAATTTTGGGGTAGAATTGTTTTCTAACGGTGATTCTGACGGTGTTAATTTCAGAGCGATGTTGAAATTGTAACGGAGGACGAGCTCATGTTTTTTATTTGGAGTGCCTTTTTGTTTTTGCTGCGATTTTGAATGAAGCTGCTGCTCTTCGCCCTCCAGCTTGGGGGGCTAATTTGTCAATTGTTAGACTTTTTTTGTTCATCATTGATTGTTTTTTTTGTTCTATTTGGATTCCGTTGGACAATGTGATGGTGATTGCGAAGAAAATTATGTAAATTGTAGGTTAAGGGAGGTGTAAGCGCTCTGACTTTAGAAAGTGATTTGGGTTGAAAAAGCTATAGGGGCTCTGTTCGAGTTGGTGGTGGTAGTGAAAAAAGTTTTATTCTCACCATCATTATTGTTTTGAAAGTGTTTGGTTTCCCTATAATGGAGAAGTGCTTGTGGCTCCGTTTGGCATGGTGGCGGCGGGCGTAAAAGCATTAGTTAAACTGTCATTCTTAAAGGATCACCTAACAAACATCGTTCGTGTGAACATAAAAGTGGATGAAGTTTCTTTGGTAAGTATAAACAAATGATAATTTAACCCCTATTATTCATGGGATCCGGATCCCTTGGAGTTCCTATTTGAACTCTAGGGGGTGGAGTTTTGATTTTGCGAATAAATGGGGCGGAATCAGAAAAATTGCTTAACATGAAAGTTGTAGATATTCCCAAGACGAATAACTTTCATGTTGAACATTTTTTGATTTGAAGTCGTTTAGATCCCTGATTTGGGCCCCGAAAAAATTCTGTTCGAAATCGGGGGTCTAAACGACTTCAAATCAAAAAGTGTTCAACATGAAAGTTATTCGTCTCGGGAATATCTACAACTTTCATGTTAACCAATTTTTTTGATTCCGCCCATTTATTCGCAAAATCGGAACTCCACCCCTTGGTTAACATGAAAGTTGTAGATATCCCCAAGACGAATAATTTTTTTTTGATTCCGCCCATTTATTCGCAAAATCGCAAAATAGGAACTTCAGGGGATCCGGATCCTTGTTCATGACTGCCACCACCGTGCCAAACAGAGCCATATGCCAAAAAAAAAAAAAAATTTGTTAACTCCCTGGCATTAAAAAATTTGTTAATATCCTTCTTATTCTAAACATTTTTTTTTCAATTTTTTTTTATAGTTCTATTTTCACAACTAATGATTCGCATTATTTTGAAAGTCGCATGTATTTCTTTTAATATAGTATGAATTATAAGCCTCACATATTGACATGTAAATAATTTAATATAAGACTATATAATTTGACATAACATAATAGGAGTTATGTACACGCCCGCACGACCTACCAGAAGGTTAACTCCCACAATTGGCGACCTACCCCATCACGCGATCCGCCGCATCTCATGACCGACACCGTTGCCACCGCCAGGGCCGCTGCCACTGCCGGCACCGATTTGTTGTTCTTCCGGTTTCTTCAGCCATGAATCATCATCGACACGAGTTTCGTGAGCTTCGCAACAGACGAAAGAAGAGTGTCCGGACAGATATTTGGAAATGAAGCTCATATCCAGAAAGAGTGTGCTCTTCAACTATGTTCCTCTCAGAATCATCTGATAGCCACTCAATCTTCTCCAAACAGCATTCATTTGATCAGAATTGATCTATATTACGCTAGCGGCTGCGGAGTTTGCGGCGACTACAGGCCGAAGTGTCGCCGTTTTCGAATTTGAAAATCGAAGGGTGAAGACATAGGAGGGGGTAGATGATTCATTAGGTTGGGGAGGATGATCTCGAGCTCGCGTTTTAATTCATCATCTTAATCGTCTTCATCTTGGTGTTTCAATTCAACGCCGATATCCGAGGACAAACGAATGACGACGTTGATGCTATGATTATATAGAACTATTGTTTTTGAAGCAAAGAAAAAAAAAATCAAAAAATCATTTTTGGCGTTTTTCTAATATATTTGTCAACATAAATTTCATGGTGTGCATATAGCAATGATGTCCACAAAGTCAAACATAATGTGTACAGAGTCAAACATGATGTGCACATAAGTGCACCCTATTTATTCCAATATATAAAAGATAGGACGTTGTTACGTGCACATCACTTTACTCTGTGCACACTCAAAACAAAAATAAATCCAATATTTTTCTTTCCCAATTCCACCCATCCTGAACCTATGAGCACACCTGAAATTCTCACCTCCCCTTCTCCTTGTTCGTGAATCTCGCGATCCGCTATGACATCCCCGAATCCTCCGACGATTCCTCCGACGAAACCTCTAGCGAAAACCTAGCCTCGCCCGCCTCCTCTTCCGGCGACGTTCGCGAATCAGGCATTCCGTAAATTTGGCACCCGTCTCCTTCATAAATCCGGCAATGTCTCTTCTCATTTCCATCTTCAATTCCAACGTAGGTAAAATTTTTTTATATTATCCGGTAATGTCTCTTCTCATTAATTTTTTTCAGTCGATTGCCTCGACTCATGTTGATTTGGAGAGTTCTTCCTTTGACATATTTTGATTAAACTTGATGAATGTTCGAGTAATTTTATATTCTCAACCTATTTTATGCTTTAAATTTTATGTTTTGAATTGAGAAATGCAAGAAAATATTGTTATCAAAGAGAAAATCATATTTTATTTTGGTACTCATTTAATAATTTGGTGCGCACATAAAGATATTTATGGTATAATGATGTGTATCATCAAAACAATCATAGCCCTTCATTTAATCATCTCCTCATCTCTTTATTTTTTTTATTTAATTAAATAAATATTTTCCCTCACGATACCCTTGGGACTGCAACCATGGACTCGGGAGACTTCAAGTGACGAAAATTTCATCGTGATGGGAAATAATCGCAGCCGGGATATTGTCGTTGGCCGCACCTAAGGCCTGTAACTAGTAATATATTGAAAAAAAATATGCTTCTGACCTCCAAAATTTGTAGAAGCACAGCACCCCCCAACAAAAATCCTTGTTGCCTGCCTAAAAAAGAATCAGATTCTACAACAGCTTCTCCTAAACCCATTAACTCCCCACTGAAGGAATCCGAAACTTACACCAGCTCTCCTCCTCTCCATCAATCCCCACCTCTCCACCCTCCTACTCCGGCCGCCATTCATCGGACCGCAGATCGACCTCTTCATGCCGCAGCTTTATTGCATGATCATGAGGACGAACATCGACTGCGGCGGCTGCTATCGCAAAATCCGCGACGCGCTTCTGAAGATGGAAGGTGAGAAATCCGTGACGCGCTTTATAACCAGAGTATTGTTTCATCTATATCTTTTGTGCTAAAAAATGTTTTCTGCGCGGGACGCGGCCGAAGAGCTGGAGAGCCACTTGATAGAGAGGAAGCATGGAAGGGTGAGCGTTTTGGGGGCGTTCGACCCGCACGCGGTGGCGGTGAAGATGAGGAAGATGATCAACCGTCGAGTCGAGATTCTGGATATAAAGAAAGTTGATGTAGGGGACAACAGCGGTGATGACCGGAGATTGTTGGCGGTGGCCGATAGCGACAAGTGATGTTTCTAGTTTTTTTTCTTCTTCTTTTAGTCATTGCAAATGACTTAGGCTCCGTTTGGGGGGACTTATTTTCACCGGTCAAACGGTTACGACCGCATGAGCCGGGCGTTAAATTAAGGTCCGGTTCATGCGGTCGTAACCGTTTGAGCAGTGAAAATAAGTCCCCCAAACAAAGCCTTAGCCTTCAAATTCAAACTTTGAATTTTAAAGATCAAATGAGGCAGTAAATGGATGCTCTGCAGCCATATGTTATGCACATTAATATGCTACATATCATGTAGATAAAATAAGGGTTATTTATCTGGACTACCCATTGAAGTTTACATAATTACATGTAGTAACTTTTGAAGTTATAATGATCCCTTTTAATGTTTAATTTCATAACATTCATTCACAAAAGTAGTCATTTTGAGTAAATTTTTGGTTGGGGTCTTTTTGTGAATGTAAACATTGATGGGGGTAATTGTAAATTCAAAAGTTACTTAGAAGTACACAAGCTGTAATTATGCAAATTTCGAGGGGTGGTCCCGGTAAATTTTAAATGTTCATTATGTGTATATTTTGATTATTTGATTACCTGTTTAGGTAAAAGATAAGTATAAAAGTGGAGCTACAAGAGCTTAAAATTAATTAATTATAAATGGAGGAGCCCAAAATTTAGGTTGCGTTTGCCACGGTTTATTGTGACTTATTTATTCCGGTGAGAATGAACAAAAATGTCGTTGTCATATCAAGATCTTATGCTAAAACTAGCTTCTTTTTTGTAACATTTGTGATACCAAACATACATTTTATGACAGTGACGTTTTTGTCCAACCTCACCGGAGCAAATAAGTTGCAATAAACCGCGCCAAACGCAGCCTTAAATTAAATGAATAACATTACATTGATTTCAGGATGCTAGAATTTTATCATAATACACTACCTTATTCACAAGGTCTTTCTCTAAACCCACTTCTTAAAGACAAAAGGACATAATAATATCTATATTAAGTACGCAAGGCTATACTAATTTATTGACATACTATTTTATAGTCTCATCAAATCTTCATTTGTAGGGCCCTTTGGCTCAAACCCATGAAATTTTTATTAATTTACTTGTAGGGTAGTTGCCTCAAAATCATACAAAATTTTATAAAATTTTGTGATAAGAGTGTCAGCCGTTGATGGTCGGTTTGGAGGTCATCAATACGGTAGTATGAGCCTTCGTTCCCAAACTTTCGACCTAGCTTAAAGGTGACTATCAAAACCGTTGTTATGTCAGACATATATTTATAGAGCAAAAATACCGTGTCAAACGGACCATAAATCAACCATACTTTGAACATATGATTTTTTTTTAATAGAGTGATTCAACATATCATATTAAAACCTATTCATTCAACAAAAAAAGTGATTAATTGGCAGCCCGTGCTATTGAAAAAATTACTATCCGCGGACCATCTTTACGGATTCACAGGTCCCTTAAATTGTTTTTTTAATTTACCAATAACAACAGTTTGTTCATAGCTGAAGTTGATCCGCCAATAATCGCTCCCAATTAAAATCGGCTATCGGTCTAGGACCCAAAATGTTGAAGGCAGTTTATCATAGCATAACAAATTATGATTCATCATTTACCAATTTTAAATACCTCCAAAATATTTAAGAGTTTTATAAGGATAAACTTAAGACAAAAAAATTCCTATTTGGAATGTTAACTCATATGTAAATTCAAAATATAGAAGGGTTGAATATGTAATTATGTAAAAAGATTTTTGTAATCAATAATATAATTAATGATCTAAGTTTGTTCTTCTAATTCAAGCAATGAAAATAAAAGAGGTATGAGAGAATCTAGTTCTCAAAATTGTTTACAGTAGTCTTTGGCGGCAATGAAATTCTTTTCCTTAAATGATTCTTTCGAATTTGATTGATTTATTCGGTTCGACTTGGCTTTTTTGACACGGCGAGATACTCTCCAATCTTCACCATTGGGAGAGTGACGTTTGGGGAGGGACGGCCAAACATCGACGACACTATGCCAAGCCCGAAACATGGCGGCGCCATTAAGGGGTGAAGATAGAAAACATTTCTTCAAATTCTTTGACATGGGAGGGTGATGACAGAGTTTTAGGACCACATGAAATATTACAAAATAAAGTAAAATAAAATAAAAGGATAAAGTGTGATTAATACGACTTTGATTTAATTAAGTTAGCTAAGCATTATTTAATAATAATTTCAATTGCTTCTTGTCAAAATTATGAAAGCTAAATAATATATTTTTAATTTTTTTTTCAAAAGTAGAAGTTGACTTTAACACCAAGCCAAAGTTAAGATTTGAACGAAGTCAAACGGATCCGGATCCCTGTAATTCCTTCCAAAATTTCAGGGGGTGGAGTTTCACTTTTATGAATTATTCGAGTGAAATCAGAAAAAATGGTTAATATGAAAGTTGTAGATATCCCCGAGACGAATAACTTTCATGTTGAACAGTTTTTCATTTAAAGTCGTTTAGACTCCCGATTTGAGCCCCGAAAAAACTCAGTCCGAAAAATATTAAATTTTCATGTTAACCATTTTTTCTGATTCCGCTCGAATAATTCATAAAAGTGGAACTCCACCCCCTGAAATTCTCGCAGAAACTCCAGAGAATC
Organism: Platanthera zijinensis; assembly: GCA_039513925.1. Classification (NCBI taxonomy): domain Eukaryota; kingdom Viridiplantae; phylum Streptophyta; class Magnoliopsida; order Asparagales; family Orchidaceae; genus Platanthera; species Platanthera zijinensis. The sequence goes on along the minus strand of CM077081.1, from coordinate 15,943,170 downwards.
CAGATCCAAGTCAAACATGCTTGACAAGATTTCAAATTTTCAAATATCTTTATACCGAGAGTTTTGCGAGAATAAATAACCGAAACATTTTTTTGTGCTCGACCACCCGTTCTCGCCGATGCTGCACGCCGACTTCGACGAATCCCATCACTCCTTGGTCATGGAGTTTTGTCCCGGCGGCGATCTCCATGTTTCCAGGCAGCGACAACCTCCAAGACGGTTCACCTTTTCTTCCGCCAAGCAAGTCCTTTTCAATTTTCATTTTAATCATTAATATAATTTTGTTAATCTTTAAAATATTTTATTATGGGTGCTTTTATTAGCGTTGGCCTGTTGACTTCATCAATTTTTATTTGGAGTTATGTAAATTTTATTGGCAAAATCAATTCAGTGCTTAACTTTTGGAACATTTAAGAAATCAGTGCCTAAGGTTTATACGTTAAAATCTCGATCCTAAAAATTTAATACTTTCAAGATTTTAGTTCCTATTTACAACCACACTTAGGTTTTTGAGCATTACTCGGCTTAGTTGAGTGCAATAGTACCACATGTACAAAATTTTTTCACCCTCAAATCGTAGCATTGCATCTCGTTCAAATCAGCTCAAAATCATTATGAGTCGACTTGAAATCGAAGAAATTCAGGTTGAATTAAAATTGGCTCGAACTTATTGGAGCTAAACTTCATCTCATGCTTGCTCGAATTTCTTCAAGACGTCTATGAGCCGTCTGATCAATAATAGCTCTGACTCTTTTCGATGTCCATGCATTCTCCATTGTCTTCCAAGCATTGGTGGGGAAAACTACAAGGGAAAATCAATAGCATACAAAAAATATATGCAACCAACAACAAATGACAAGCAGCAAAAGCAGAGGACAAGAAAAAATAATAAAAACTACTCGCTAGAGAGGGAGTGGTGCTTGTGCCATTTGCTCAGCAGCTTGTCGACGAGGACGATGACTACAGCAAATGTCAAGCATGCCAAAGTGAAGACAGCAGCTTGTTGGCAGGGTCAACGACAACAACACGCGGCAAGCGTTAAAAACAAGATGCAAAATCAGAAGACGAGCTGACAGAGGGAAATTTTATCGTAAACGGTTTTTCCCGTGGGTTACCCATTCAGCCGTCCAAATACAAATCCAACGGCGCAAAATGTCATCAAAAATGGAACCAATTTTTTGAATATAAAATAATGTTGAGAGAGAGAGAGAGAAATATATGCATGAGTTTGTTCCAATCTACTCCTTTTCCCAGTTCATTTTTACTTCTTGGAGATAGAAAAGGAGGGCAGTGAGAGAGAGATGGGAAGGGGCAAAATTTTGATCAAGAGAATTGACGAGTCTACGACGAGACAAGCCACTTTCTCAAAGAGGAGGGCGGGGCTGGAGAAGGCGAGAGAATTCGCCGTCCTCCGCGACGTGTCTTCTCCGGCACCGGCAAGCACTACAATTTTGTCCGAACCAGGTTCTCTTCCTTTGTCTCTACGAGTCTCCCTAGTTTAACAGGCATGGGCTGTGCTTTGATCTAGTTTCACATGTTTTTTTTCTCCTCCTCTAGTAGTTTAATTATTCTTCAATTGTAGTAATGTTGAAAAAAAACTAATGAATAATTAGTTTTCATAGGTAACTAACTATGGATTAAGCCTATGCACAAATCTTTTACTCGATCTCAAAACCGGCAGCCGCACCTAAACATTTGATAGAGGGTTTTTAGGTTTACTTGAATATCAATGATTTTGAAATCAAAAGCCAATTCCGCCTTAAAACCATTTACCGGAACATCAAAATTAGTTTTCATGTTCTCAAAGCTGATTCTTGAATGAAGAGAATGCGGTGATGAATTGTCGTTCATGAATGCCCAACCTCACCGATAGAACTCCATCCTCTTTGATGTTCAAAATTAGTTTTTTGTCTTGATGGTAGTCATAACCGTTGCCATCTCAAACACATTTTATGACGGCAGTGTTTTTGTTCAAACTCACCGAAGTAAAAAAAAAAAAAAAAAACACCAAACAAGCTTTTGCAGCCAAATGCATGGGGCGAGATCATTACACATATAAAACTATGAATTCTTAAAACAGCTATTCCAAAAATTGTTGTTGCATCCAAAAATGTTTTTTAACCCAAAAATTTTCATAATAAAAAAAAAAGTTGAAACGCTCCACAGGCGAATCCTCCGGCACTCGAACTAATACCTTCGGAATACCGTCAATTCTGAAAATCCTCGCACTATCGCCGTTTCCAGGAAAAGAGGCTAGATCCACCGACGAGTCCACAGGACCACTCCAAAATTCGCCGTCTCCCGTTTCCGACAGCACATGGCTTCTGGAAACAATGGAGGATTGGACGGATAATGATCCATAATTGTCAATGGATAGCAAAATCAAACAACAGGCAGTTGGAGGAGATCGACATCCACAATTCTTCATTTCGTCGAAGATAGGAGAGGAAGCTGGGAGGCGGATGGTTGTCAGGCTAGAGTCACCAAAAATGAGTGAGGAATTGCGTAGGTGAAGATTCTAGTGGGCCGCGAACGTGGATTTGACGAGGATGGGCGAGGAGGCTCAGTGGGAGCTTGGTAAATCGTCGGGCTTCGACATGCTTATGCCAGAGATATGAGAGAAGGCTGGGAGGTGGTAGTGACAGGGAATCGGCTGAGCTGGGGCGGAAATGTTAGTTCACCGGATAGGGGAGTGGCCGGTGGGGGGATGTTGCTAGTATAATAATCTAGGGAATAAAAAAGGCCTTAAAAGAACTTCTTTGTTTGCTAACGAAAAAAAACAAGCACTCTGGCAACAACTTACCGCCAAAATTTATGAGCATACGGGATGTAAAGGATTACAAAAAATTACAGAGAGAAATCATAGTAGAATTGTTTATTCATTTGAATGATGTGTATTATTTTACGTATGAGTCTACATGACGATCAAAGTCATTCACTTTGTGGGGATCGGCGATTCATGAATTTTAATTGTTTTTTTTTTCATTTTTTAATTATATTTAAGTGTATTTTGGAGTCCGTCATGATCGAAGAATCATGACAATCCATGACAATTCATGGGGATAGAGTGCTCATTTAAAAGCATTGAAAGTTAGAAAGAAATCATCCTTTTGATCACCGGTGCCGAATCCAAATTTCGAGAGCGAAATCAAACAAGAGGTGTTGTTTGTTGCCCTCGTTTCCTTCCTTCACGAGGCGACCTGTTTCCATCTGGGCATGGCTATTGCCATTGTTTCCTACTGAATTTCCGCTGGTTTTTTTGTTGATTATTCATCATGGGTGATTCTCTGGCTACGGTTGATTCTTCCACCTCGCCGAGTGTCGTGACGCCCCAGATGGGTGACCCTCAGCGGCCCCATGGCCACGCTGGCTCTTTGAAGATCACCATTGTGCCCCTAAATGGGACGAATTACTTTGAATGGTCTTGTGCGGCTCAACATGTCATTTGCAGCCATCAGATGTTGGATATATAGATGGGACAATCGTGGCACCTCCTCTGGGTGATCCTACTTGGCGGCGTTGAGATTCTGAAAATTCCACTGTTGTCTCGTGGCTCCTTCATTCCATGTCCCCTAAGGTATACCGTACTTATATGTTGATGGACTCGACCTATGAGATCTGGACTTGGGCACGCGAAACTTACTCTCAAATCGGCAATTACACTCAGATTTATGAGCTGACACGTCGCATGGTGGAGTTATGTGAGGGATTCATGACCGCATCTACTTCTCAGAGTTCGAGCGTATCTTTTAGGAATTGGATTACTTTGAACAGTTTACTCCTGCCTGTACTGTTGATGCATTCCTGTTGCAGAAAAGGGACGAACGATTTCATCTACATGTTTTCCTGATGGGTTTGAACATGAAAATGGATATGGTTTGGACTAATATTTTACATTGATCCCCCCTTCCATCTCTTCGGGAGGCCATTAACATGGTTTTTGGCGATGAAGACCGTCGAAGGTCCCTCGGCACGGTTGCTCCTCCTGATCACTCTGCCTTTTACTAGTGTTGGTCGAGGTGATTCCAACCATACCAACGTTGTCCCTACTTGTGATTATTGTGGCCGCAGGGGCCATAATCAGGATATGTGCTTCAAGCATCATCCTCACCTTGCTCCACCTGGACCCAGCCGTGGTTGGGGACGTGGTCGTGGACCAGGACGGGGGGAGCCCGACATAGTGGTTCTTGTCCTCATGATGCTGCTTACTCCACAGAGGTTCATGACGACCATCATGGTCAGCCCCCAGGACATTTTATAGCATATGAATTGGAAGCTCTCCGTCAGCTCTTACACTCTCAGTAAAACACTACCTCTGGTACCTCCACTTTCATTGCTACTGCTGCCCAGTACTAATATAGTTGCGACACCTCTGTTTGAGTGAATCATTGACTCGGGAGCCACTGATCACATGACCGGATCCTCCTCAGTTCTTTCTTCCTACACTCTCTTGTCTAGTAAGGATAAGGTTATCTCCGCTAACGACACCTTGTCCCATATTGCGCGCAACATTTCATGTTCCCCCTCGATTTCCCTTTCTTCTGTCTTGCATGTTCCCTCTTTTCCTCGCAGTCCACTTTCAATTAGCAATAACACTTGGTCTCTTAACTGCTTTGTAACCTTCTTTCCTGATTCTTGTGTTTTTCAGGAACCGAGTACAAAACAAATCATTGGCAGTGGTAGGAATCGCAATGGCCAATACTATCTGGATTATACTACATCATCCCTTGCCCTTTTTTCTTCCGATGTTACTGCTACTGATACTCGACGTTGGCATTTGCGTCTTGGACATCCTTCTCCAGTCTACCTTCAAAAATTATTTTCAACTTTATTGTCGTTTATTACAACTTCAGCTTGTGATATTTGTGAAATGTCTAAACATGTTCCACATTCTTCGTCACATTTTTTTTCTCCTAGTACTACTCCTTTTGATGTTATACATTCTGATGTTTGGGGTTTCCCTATTTTACCTTTAACTGGTTATTGTTGGTTTGTCACCTTTATCAATTATTTTTCCCGCACTACTTGGGTGTGATTAAATTTAATATACATATATATATATATATATATATATATATATATATATATGTCTGTGTGCGCGTTACGGGCCTGCACGACGGCAAGACGTCGTAGCAAGTCTACACGCGGAGGAAGACGACGACGGGTTCGTCTGGAGGAGGAGAGACCGAAGACGCAACACCGTCGTGACTATTTTATTTATTTCGCACTCTGTATTTCATATTATGTTATGTACGTATTTATTTTACTCGCACTTTCTATTCGCACTCCGCGCCTATAAAGGGTGGAGTTGCACTCCTTTTTATTATGCTTGGATGCATGCAAATTAGGGTTGCTCCCTTAGAATTTCCTCTCAACACTAATCTCCTTCCTCACGTCCAGCGGCCCTCCCCCTTGCCAGATTCCTCTCGGGATCTTAACAATTTGGTCCGACCTGCCTCACCGCCCTCCATCGCGCCCACGGGCGGACCTCCTGTGCGACGTCGGCGACTCGACGTGATTGCATGATCCCTCTGTGTCTGCGTCTCCGCGATATCTGGAGCCTAGCGCCTGGCAACGTCGGCGCCCGACGCTCTCCAGACTGCCGACACTGCCCTAATCCGGTTCCAGGTAAATTCTAATTGTTGATTTCTTATGCTGAATGAAACTTTCTAGTGACTCTTTCCTGCAATGGCGTTTAAAGAGGAAACTAGTAAGGAATGAGGAAGAAGTTACTCGATAGCTCCAGGAAAACTCCCGCCGCAACAGGACCCGAAACAGGATAATGTCTAATTTCTTTCCAAAAACCCAAAAGTCCCCTCTGACCAGTAAGATAAGTATCAGTTTTTGATGGTCTGCTAGGATTAAAGTGGATCACTTTCTGATGGTCTGCTAGTATTAGTATCAGTTTTTAATTGACACGCAACATGCTTTTGTTTTTCATCCTTGTTTTTTTTGTAAATATGTGAAGGGAGATGATTTAGATTTTGCCTTCGATAGTATTTCTGACTTTTCAAATAGGAGAGACAACCAGGAAGCATTGTTTGTGTTAGAGGAATCGATAATAATTCTATTGAGTTTGTCCCCTCTATATATGGAGGCGGACACAAGACATAACAAAATAATACATATAACATATTGTAAAATACATATTGTAACACTCCCCTCAAGTTGGGCGTGAGATGTTGATCATGCCTAACTTGACAACAATTCTTCCAAAGGTAATTCCACTCAGGCCTTTTGTGAGAATATCAGCAAGTTGCCTGTCTGAGGGAACAAAGAGAGTACGCACAAGTCCCTTTTTAATATTCTCCTTGATGAAATGACGATCCACCTCAATATGCTTTGTATGATCATGTTGGACCGGATTGTGAGCGATGTTGATGGAAGCCTTGTTATCACAGTATAACCGGATAGGATCATCTTCAGAGAAACCCAGGTCACTTAGCAACGGCCGCAACCATATACCTTCACAAACACCATGAGTCATAGCCCGAAACTTTGCTTCAGCACTTGATCTCGCCACAACTTGTTGTTTTTATTTCTCCAGGTAACAAATTTCCACAAACAAGAGAACAATACCCTGAGGTAGATCGTGGATCGTCGACAGAACCGGCCCAATCAGCATCAGTATAGACCTCAATTTTTAGGGCTGAATTGGGGGAAAACAATATTCCACTCCCAGGTGAGGACTTGAGATATCTGAGGACTCTGTTGGCAGCATCAGCATGACGAGTCTTCGAAGCGTGCATAAATTGGCTAATAACGCTCACAACATAAGCTATATCTGGACGGGTATTAGCCAAGTAGATCAGTCTCCCTACAAGCCTCTGGAATTGAGGAATATTTTTAATCTCCTTCCCATCATCACTGTATAACCCGTAATTCGTCGAGATCAGATGCAACCGATGGTGGCCTAGAGGTTCTCGCCCACTTAGGAGGAGTGCAGTAGAAGTCACCTCTCATGGGCGAGATTCGGCCTCCTTGGGGCGAGTGCAGCCCCCCTGGGGCGAGTGCAACCCCCCAGGGGCGAGATCCAGACTCCCTGGTGCGAGTGCAGCCCCCCAGGGGCGTGGTCTAGGTTCGGGGCGAGTGGCGAGCCCCAGCTTCATCGGGCACTCGCCCACCCCAGGATACCTCTTTAGATCTGCTAGTATCCCCTCCAAACCGCGGAGTTACGCTGTTGGCAAACCGTTTGGGGCTGCGTTTAGTAAAAATCAAAAGACGGGATTCCGCTATTTGAATGCCAAACTTGGAAAACTATAAATAGACTCTCATGGGCACCTTGGTGAGGGGACTGCTTCTTCTTGCCTCCCCCCCCCCAAGGCTGACTCTGGTTGGTGACTGCTCTCAAGGCCCACCAAGGTGCCCAGCTCAACATTGGTTAGGAGGGGAAGCTCTCTTTGAGCTTCCTGGTGTGTTACGGGACCTCCTCGCTGAAGATCGGAGCCTATCTCTTAGTTCTAAGCAACTGGTTAGCTGCTCTCGCTTGAGAGAAGTAGGTGCAAGCTATCCCCCTTGGGTCCGAACTCCACAAGAAGCCAAGTTTTGATTTCAACAATCACGACTCATTCTATGGTTTGCTTCAATTGGAGTGTCCGCTGGTCGACATCCACTCATGCCAGTCTTCTCAAGAAGATCCAGAGTATACTTTCTCTGAGAGATAAAGATCTTATGCTTGGACCTTGCCACTTCAATACCCAAGAAATATTTGAGAGCACCCAGGTCCTTGACCTCAAACTCAGAAGCCAACTTTTGTTTTAGAAGTTTGATTTCTTCCACATCATCGCCTGTGATAACGATGCTATTAACATAAACAATGAGAGCTGTAAGTTTACCGGTCCTATGCTTGATGAACAGAGTATGATCGGCATTGCCCTGGTGATACCCAAAAGAAAGCATGACTTTGTGAAATCTCCCAAACCAAGCTCTTGGAGATGGTTTCAGTCCATATAGGGCTTTCTTTAACTTGCAGACGTGTCCCACTGAACTTTTGTGAGTAAGGCCTGGTGGGAAAGACATATAAACTTCCTTATCCAAATTTCCATGGAGGAAGACATTTTTTACATCAAGTTGCCAAAGGTCTCACCCTTTACAAGCAACACATGATAGAAGGACTTTGATGGTGTTCATCTTGTCTACAGGAGCAAACGTTTCCTGATAGTCAATTCCAAGAATTTGAGTGTACCATCGTGCCACCAACCTTGCTTTGCACCTTTCAACCACCCCCTGAGAATTTTATTTAACTGTGAACACTCATTTGCACCCAACCAGTTTCTTCCAAGGGGGAAGAGACACTAAATCTCATGTGTTGTTCTTTTCAAGCGCAACCATTTCTTCAAACATCGTTTCTCTCCACACGGGAATCTTCAGAGCACTCTACCAGGATGGTGGTATGGATATGGACGCAAGGGAAGACACAAAGGTCTTATGGAATGTGGAAAGAGAGTCATAAGAAACATAATTAGAAAGAGGATGTTGAGTGCAGAACCGGATACCTTTGCGGAGAGCAATTGGAAGCTCAGAAGGCTCTGAGTCCGGGTCCAATGATTGTTCTGGAAGTAGGTCCAGTGTGTTGTTAGGTCTTTTCTCCGGCGAGTGTACACCTGCAAAGTAGGAACAATAGGAGGAATAGTAGTATGGAAAGGAATATCACTCACTTCCAGAGATAGAAGCTCCCCCTGAAGTGAGGGATACGAAGGAGGAACAGGCAGTGGTACAGACGGTGAGGGCACAGACGAAGAGGGCAAAGAAGGTGAGTTACCTGGAGCAGGATAATAGGCCTCAAATTAACGAAACGTGACATCCATGTTAGCGAAGACCCTCTTAGTAGGAGGATGAAAACATTTGTACCCCTTTTGAGTAGGAGAGTAGCCAATAAACACACACCGTAGGGCACGAGAATCAAGTTTGGTGGGAGGAGGGTGATGGATGTGAACAAAGCAGACACAACCAAACACCTTAGGAGGGAGTTGAGAGGAAAGAACATGTAAAGTCCCGAGTGGAGTGACATTCCCAAGAACAGGAGAGGGCATGTGATTAATAAGATACGCAGCCGTAAGGACATCATCACCCCAGTAATACTTGGGAAGATGCATTGTTGCTAAGAGACAACGAGCCAATCCAAAAGGTAACAATTTTTACGCTCCGCAACCCCATTTTGAGCAGGAGAATAAGCACAAGTGGTTTGGGGCATAATGCCATGCTCAGCCAGAAACTCAGCAAAGTGGAAATCCAAAAATTCGCGACCATTATCACTGCGGAGGATCTGAATTTTAATATTGAACTGGGTAGATACCATGTTATAAAACGTTTTGAAGGTGGAGAAAACCTCACTTTTCTTTCGTAGTAAATATAATCTGGGAGTGTGAGAAAAACAGTAAATAAAAGTAACGAACTAAGCACAGCCAGAAATAAAAGGGACGAGATAAGATCCCCAAACATCAGAGTGAATCACATTAAAAGGAACTGAACTTGGTAATGAAACATGAAAAATAGTACGATAATATTTGTTAATATCACAGACATCATAAACAAAAGAAGTAAAAGAAGCAACAAGCATAACAGGTAGCAAAAGCCTCATAACAGGGATAGATGGGTGTTCTAAACGACAATGCTAGGAATAGAGGTCAGGCGTGCTGGAGTGAAGAGCCAGAGAAGGTGCCACAAGGCTGGAGTCGAGCACGTACAGACCATTGACCAGGCTACCAGAGTCAATCACCGTCCCCGTTTTCAGGTCCTGAAATACACAAGAAGAATGGTGAAAGGTTACTGAGCAGTTCATGGAATTAGTCAAATGACTAATAGATAGCAAATTATGTGTGAAATTTAGAACATACAAAACTGACGATAAGGTGAGAGAGGAACAGGAGATGAAGCTCTTCCCAGTAATAAAGTAAAGAGAACCATCAGCAATGCCCACCTTATCACGACCAGAGAAAGAAGTATAGGAGATAAAACCTGAGGCGGAGCCAGTCATATGATCGATGGCTCCAGAGTCAATGATCCAATGAGTGGAAGGGTGAGAAGCAGTAGAATGAGCACCTGGGGTCCCTGTGTGGGTATATGAAGACAACGCAGAAGACTCCGTATAAAGACCCTGCATCATGCGGCGAAGAGCAAGGACTTCATCAGATGAGAAAGCACCATGAAGCACAGAAGAATCAGCACCCGACAGAGCAGGAGAAGTATCTGCAGCAGCCTCAGTGAGATGGGCAACGGGGAAGTGTGCGACTAGTGGGGCGACCGAAGCCACGACCACCACGAGGAGGAGCACCACCTCTCGGTGGAGGAAAACCATGGAGACGAAAGCAGGTGTCTCTAGTATGACGGGTCTTCCCACAATAACCACAGAGGAGGTGGTCTTTATCAGTACCCTTCAACTTAGAATCACGGGCAGGACGAGCCCCCAACAAGGAAGGTGTATCAGCAGTTAGAGTAGAGCTCTCAGGAGCAAGATCGGGAAGAAGGTACTGACGACAATCAAACTACCGTTGGACAATGCTATAAACCTCTGGAAGGGACGATAACGACACACGCTACAAAATCTGAACACTAATCTGATCCAAGTCCCGATGAAGAACATGAAGAAACTCAAAGGTTTGGTTGCAATCCTCCCAAACACGAACATAGCCTCATCAACAGGGCTAACAAAGGTAAGGGAATCAAAATGATCGTATTCTTAATACAACTGAGTGAACTCCAGATAGTAAGCAGACAGGGGGAAAACGCCCTGGCGGAGGAAGGATATCTTCCGTCTCAACTGGAAGATCTGGGCAGCATTTCCCTTGCGAGAATAGGCAGTTTCTGCACGCCGCCATATATCAACTGTGTCCAGAAATAAGTAGTGGCGAGCGATGGACTCCTACATGGAATTCGTTAGCCAAGACATGACTAAGGAATATTCGGAATCCCATTGAGGTCAATCAGGGACAGTCTTCTCCGGTTCCGTAGTTTGCCCAGTGACATATCCAAAGAGGCGACGACTCTTAAGAGCAAGAGTGATAAAGCGTGACCAGGACAGATAATTTGAATCATCTAATCGGATAGTGGTAATCTGCGGAGTATTGTGATCATGACTACCACAATCCCACGCAGATGACTTACAGGAGGAACCAGAGAGAGAAGCGGTGTTGAGGTAGAATCGCTAATCACCGACATAGTGGCTCCAGAATAGAAATTCGGAGATCACACGCCACACAAGGCCACAAGGGACAACCAATTCCACCAAGCAACAATCCAATTAGAAGATAGGAGGAATATAAAGCAACTCCATCTGATAACAGGGCAACAAAACCTAGGAGACGGCGCCGGAAGGAAGGCTGACCTCACCACAAATCCGGCGTCGGAATAGGAAGGGCTACAAACCCTAGGAAGCCCGACTAGGGATGAGAAGGAAGCGTTGGAACCGGCTGTGAAAGAGGCATTGGAAGAGCGAGAGGTCGGTCGCGGGTTGACGCGGCCTGCACGGGTTGACGCGGCATGCGCGGGTTGACGCGGCATGCGCGGGTTGACGTGGCTGTCGCAGACGAGACGCGGCAGTTGCGGTCTATCGCGGGCGAGACGGGGAAGGGCAGCGAGATCGGATGCGGGAGAGCAGCGAGAACGCGAGCGGGTGAACGGATCGGGGGAGAGGCGGAACGGCTAGGTCATGCGTGGCTCTGATACCATGTTAGAGGAATCGATAATAATTCTATTGAGTTTAACCCCTCTATATACGGAGGCGAACACAAGGCATAACAAAATAATACATATGACGTATTGTAACAGTTTGGAACTGAAGAAAGACAAATAGATTTCAGGTGACGTTCTCTGTCATTACCTTCATGGCATTTTGCCTAAAATTACTGCACAAAACTTACAGTAGGCTGTCAACAAACTCTCTTTGTTTATGTGCCTTTGTTATAATTCTGGTTGCTTGGGAGGTCCATCACAACTTCCTAAACAATTTCTCAGGTTAATTGGAGTTGCATTAGGAAGTATCTGCACAACTGAGATCATACAGTAGACTGAAAGAATCTTAAGATGTTTTCCAGCTTTAGCATGCATGTGTTATTAAAGATTAGAGATTTAAAGGGAAGAATCTTGGGAATGTCTCATGTAAATTATTTTACTTTATTGCTTAGGGTAGCACAAAAATCAAGTTCTTTGTTATCTGTATGAATTGCTAGTATTTTGAATTTAGTAAAATCCGGTCATGATAGGACTGCTGATTCTCCGGTAGTAAAATTCGGTCATGATTGGTTTATATTATTGTATTTTTTTTTAATCCTGCTCAACCTAATTTTAAATACCCTTTACATTTACATAAAATTTATTCAATGAAATGTATGTTAAAAAATTTTGTGCCCGGGCGACACTCAAATCCTAGTTCCACCACTGATCGCGCCGTCGGTGCCCGTGATCTCGTACGATTCCCGATCAATCTCCATGTTAATGATTCCCTCCAGCCTTCATCTGATTAGGCCGATCGGCCTATTTCCGCATGTCGCTACCTGCGGGATCCGGCTCTCGCCCAATTCGGCTCTCGCGCGTCCCGCAAAACAATCCCTGCGTCGCTACCTACGAGATCAGCCATCGCAACCTGCGGGATCAGCTTCCCTTCCGTCGTCGCTACCTACGGGATCAGCCTTCGCCCAATTCGCCTTTTGCGCTCGTTGCATGCGGGCCTTCCGCGCGGTTAGATTCCTGTTCCAGATCGGAGCTCAACCCTAGCGCCAACCGCCATTTCTGTTGTTACCCACTCCGCCATCCGATGTCTCCTGGCCGATGGCTCCCACCACTCGCTCCTCCGGCGACCCCGTTCCAGATTCCGCCTCCGAACATCTAACCTGTCGCATTGAGGCATCCGAACCTCTAACCCGTCGCGTCGAGGCATGCCTCTCTCCTTGTCCTCCACTCTAAGAATGACTCCCACCAGGCATCCGCCACCGCAGTGTCTGTCGTGTCTGGCTCTAGCTCGCCAGCAGACGACGACTCCCTCATCGACGCCGGGCCACCGGCCTTTTCCCTTGGACACCCTCCTCCGGCCATTCCGGGCCGGCCCTCCCTCTCCCTCGATATTCCCTCCTTAGCCGGCGTAGACCTTATGGGGTGGATCATCAAGGCAGAGCAATTTTTCGACCTCAATTAGACACCAGAGCATGACAAGGTGTCTATAATTGTCGATGGCCTGGACGACTCAGCTCTTCACTGGGCTCGATGGCTCGGCCAATCCAACCCGGGCCTCTCCTGGCCCAAGCTCAAACAGGAGATGATTCGGCAGTACGACACTTGCTCCTTTGGCTCTTCCGCTATTAAGTAGCTATGCAACGTTCGCCAGATAGCCAGTCTGGACGACTATATTGAAGAGTTTGTAGCCTTAGTCACTTATGTCTCTGGCTTTCCACCCGACCAATATCTGGGCTTCTTCATGCAGGGGCTACTGCCCCACATCCGCTCCCAGCTCTGCACGCACCATCCCCGCACAGTCTCTGACGCCCTCTCCATGGCGCGTCTGGTGGAGGCTGACCTCGCCCCAAGGCGCCTACGCCTGCAGCCAGTCACCCCCTCCTTCGACAGCCCCACAACGGCCGCCCCCTGGGGGAGACCGGCCCGACCGATCGGTGGTCCCCCAGTGCATCTCCAACAACACCTACAATTAATGTCGCAGCAAGGGCCTATGTTTCTAGTGCAGACAACCCTACTCTCCGACGTATGTGCGCTCCATCAAGGAGTTCCACGCCATCATCGACGACTTCGAGCCAGAGGTCACCTTGGAGAACTTCGAGGCCCTAGAGCTATCCGAGGGAGATGACGCGGTGGACACCGCCTCACCTACTTTTCACCGCTTAGAGCTACCTTGTTTCTTAGTGGGCGGTATTTCGGGGTCGCATACCATGAAGCTGGAAAACACGTTGCGTGATCGCTCCAATGTTGCCATGGTGGACAGTGGTGCGAGCCAATTTCCTCTCAGCTCAGTTGGCGCACCAGCTTCATCTTCCTTTGGTTCCCTCCCTTGACTTTACAGTCTGTCTGGGAAATAGGCGTTGTCGACCGACCCACGGATGATGCACCACTCTCTCCTTGACGGTGGGATCCTGTCCGGTGACCGCAGACTTCTATGCCTTCGGGCTCAGAGGTATTGACGTCATTCTGGGCGTGGCTTGGCTCCACACGCTGGGCAAAGTGTGGGTCAACTGGGAGGTTAGACTATGTAGTTCCTACAGGATGGCCAGTGCTGCCTGATGGGCGATTCCCTCTGGTTCGCTCCCCGTTCTTGGCCCATGCGATTCAGCGGACTGCCGACGTCGAATTTTCTGCATGCCTTTTGCCACTCTCTACTCTGGTACCATCGCATCTTTCACACCCGACCGACCTTCGGGCATTACTTGCCGAGTTCGACGACATTTTTGAGGCCCTGACCAGCCTTTCGGCGGCTCGCCCGACGGATCACGCTATTCCCCTCCAGCCTGGTACTACGGCGGTGTTGTCTGCCCTTACCGTTACGACCGTGTGCAGAAGGACGAGATCGAGTGGCTGGTCCATGGGATATTGATGGAAGGCCTCATCCACCCCAGTGCAAGCCCCTTCTCCAGGTCGGTCCTCCTGATCCGGAAGGACGGTACCTGACGTTTCTGTGTGGACTACTGGGAGCTCAACAAGGTCACCATTTTGGACAGGTAGCCCGATCCCATTTATTCAGGAGCTTCTGGACGAGCTCTGTGGTGTCATATTCTTCACCAAGCTGGACCTCCGAGCGGGCTATCACCAGATCCGGGTACGACCAGAGGACATTCCCAAGACCGCCTTCTGGATGCACGATAGTCACTACGAGTTCTTGGTCATGTCTTTCGGCCTGACCAACGCACCGGCCACCTTCCAGGCAACGATGAACGACATTTTTCGGGCGGTACTTCGTCGACACGTTCTTGTTTTTTTATGATATTTTGGTATACAGTTCTTTCTGGTAGGATCACCTTCAGCACGTCCGCCTCACTCTGACTACCATCAGACGTCGTCGCCTTAAGCTCCATCTGAAGTGCTCCTTTGGGGCGTCGGAAGTAAGCTACCACGACCAGGCAATCTCGGCCCGAGGGGTCGCCATGGACGAGGAGAAGTTCGCGACAGTCCTGCACTAACCAACTCCTACATCCTAGTGGGACGTCCAGGGATTCCTCGGCCTGACGAGATATAACCGCCACTTTATCCAAGGATACAGGGCTCTAGCTCGGCCACTTATGCGCTCATCGTGGATGCCTCCGCCCACCCTACATACTCGCTTGTAGGGGGCCGCCTGTTCTTCAAGAGCCGCCTTGATCTAGCACCCTCTTCTCCGAGCATTCTCCGCCTCCTCATCGAGTTTCATGCTACGCCCTCCAGAGGGCACACTGGGGCCTTCGGTACCTACCGTCGTTTGGCGACCTCTTTCTACTGGCCCCACATGTTCCGACAGGTTAAGGCAGTCGTGGCCGCCTGTTTGGTCTGCCATAAGACCAAGTACGAGGCATCATTTCCAACCAGCCTCCTTCAACCTCTTCCCATTCCGGACCGCGTTTGGGAGAACATGACCATGGACTTCATTACTCGGCTACCGCGCTCCCAGGAATTCAACTGTATCTTGGTCGAGGTGGACAGACTGTCCAAATACGGTCATTTCATTCCCCTTCGTCGCCCTTACACCGCCGCAAAGTCGTGAACAACTTCATCAGCGGCGGCGTCCGCCTTCATGGGTTTCCTCGGTCGACCGTGAACCGCTTTTCTTGAGCAGCTTCTGGACCACACTTTTCGGGCTACAGGGGACTCGCCTCCGCATGAGCACTGCTTATCACCCACAGATGGATGGCTGGTCCGAGGTCCTAAACCGCTTTTGGAGAAGTACCTCCGTTGCTTCATGAGGGAGCAACCCCGTGGATGGGCCAAGTGGCTCTGTTGGGCCGAGTACTCCTACAACACTGCCTACCACAACGCAGCAGGTACCACCCCGTTTGAGGCTGTCTATGGCCGACCGCCACCCTCCATTCTCCGCCATCTGCCGGGAGAGTTCCAGGTCGAGAGTTTGGCCACCGCTCTGCATGACTGTGACACCATGCTGGATCACCTGAAGCATCACCTCCTACGGGCCCAATAGAAGATGTCCTCCTTTGCGAACCAGAAGCGGAGCGACCTTTCCTGGGGGAGGTGTTCATCAAATTGCACACATACCGCCAGCTGTCTGTGGCCCGAAGGCCCCGTCCAAAGCTAGCCCCACAGTTCTTTGGCCCACTTGAGGTACTTGCGTGTGTCGGTGCGGTCTCCTATCGCCTACGCATCCAGGTCGAGAGCCGCATACACTCAGTCATCCACGTTTCTCAACTGCGCTGTGTGGTGGGCAACCACGCCACCACGGACCACATTCCGACCGACGCCGATCTAGCCGGCGAGGCACTGTATAACCCAACCAAGATACTTGACTTCCGCTACCCTCTACCTGGAGACCCCACTTCGGAGGAAATTTTGGTCTCCTAGGCAAATCACCCAGACTCTGATGCTACATGTCTCCCTCGGAA
Organism: Platanthera zijinensis; assembly: GCA_039513925.1. Lineage (NCBI taxonomy): Eukaryota > Viridiplantae > Streptophyta > Magnoliopsida > Asparagales > Orchidaceae > Platanthera > Platanthera zijinensis. The sequence goes on along the minus strand of CM077081.1, from coordinate 15,926,647 downwards.
TGACTTCCGCCGCCAGTTCGCTAACTACTGCCTTGAGGACAAAACACATTTTTCATACGGTGGTATTGTAACGGACTTGCACGACGACGAGATGTCGCGAGGAGTCTACACACGGAGGAAGAACACAGCGGGTCCGTCTGGAGTAGGAAAGACTGAAGACGCGATGCTGGCGTGACTATTTTATTTATTTTGCACTTTGTATTTCATATTACGTTGTGAACACATTTATTTTACCCGCACTTACTATTTGCACCCCGCGCCTATAAGGGGTTGCTCCCTAAGAATTTCCTCTCAACCCAAATCTCTATCTTCATCGCCTCTGCTGGCCCTCCCCTTTGTCGGATTCTTCTCGGGATTGTAACAGTGTGTGTGCGCGCACACACACGAGGACAGGCACAGGGCTCCTCTCCTATCCAAGGCAATATTTTTCGTGGTGTCGTGGGAGGTAAAATTTGTCATTAGGGGCGACATTTATCTTGAGTGGCGAAATCTGTCATGGGTGACAACATTTGTCGTGAGGGCGACATTTGTCGTGGGAGGCGATATTTGTCATGGGAGGAGACATTTCTCATGGGGGGCAATGTTTTTCATGGGCGGAGACATTTATCGTGGACGGCGATATTCGTCGTGGATGACAACATTTGGTGGAGGCGGCGATATTCGGCGGGGGCGGCGATATTCGGCGGGAACGGTAACATAGAATATGTTTAGTGTATACATCTAAATGCCCCTTGCTTAAAATCCCTAGTACAATTTATTTAATTGAGCATACTATATCTAAACACAAATAAATATTACATAATCAATACAGAGTTTTTAAAGCCCGGAGGTCTTTTTTACTGCTAACCGCAATTTATGAATATATAACGATCTCTAAATGAACTTCATGCAACATAGATAACAGTACAGTATTATCAGTGAAAAGTAATTCTACGATTTCACCTAGCTCAGTGATTAAAGGTAAGAAAGTAAGTGAGCAAAATAATGAAATTACCTCAGCCGGATTGATATTGAGCGTGAGCAAAAGGTGCTTTCAGGCGAGGAGCAATGGACTCCGCATTGCTAAAGAAAATGTCCACTGCCTAAGAACATATTGTAGACAAGATGTCTTGCGATTGCATAGGAGTGTGCTCGATTGCCATACAAAATGCCTACGCAAATAAAGAAGAAAAAACTATCTAATATCAAAATCAACCCAAGAAAAAATATTGAAAGAGAATTATATAAATTAATCATAATACACCATTAATCTAACTTACATAGCTTCCGCGAAGAATCAAAACTAAAATACTCTTGATTAGTAACTTCATCAACCTCAGATCTCCATCCTCTACAAATAATTTCTTTCGAACTCCTTAATAAAAAAATGGAAACAACAGAAATGAAGGGCATGAACAATAGTTCACAATAGTAGATAATTTGAGGACATTATAAGTAGCAACATAAATATGGTACACAGTAATTTGACCTCCAAAGCATTTTGAAGTTGAAAAATATGGATAAATTATACAATGGTTTGGAAGAAATGTAGTAAAGAGGTAGAGAAAATAAGCAAACTTATTCAAGTCAGTAATAAGTAAGAAATGAAAAGATAAAAAACTCTTTAATAAAAAAAACTGGAAACAACAGAAATGAAGAGGCTGAACAATAGTTCGCAGTAGTAGATAATGTGAGAAAATTATAAGTAGCAACATAAATATGATACACAATAATTTGACCTCCAAAGCTTTTTGAAGTAAAAAAATATTGATAAATTATACAATGGTTTGGAACAAATGTAGGAAGACCGGGTAAACTGGCGCACATTTCACCACTATAAATTAAAGACATATGAACAGTTATATATATAGCCTGTGTGAAGAACCTCTCCTGCGAACTGCGCCCAAAACTTATAATGTGTCATCTAATATTTGTACCATTTATCCCCTTCAATTGGGTATGTTTGTATCACACTACAATCTATAAAACAAAATTTAAGCCAAGTGGTTACAAGGGGAGTAGTATTAAGCGCATAAGGCTATCTAAGAAATTAATAGAAAATAACTACTCTGAAGAAGTTTATTGATCATTTTTGCTAAACCATAAATGGTGCAACTCCATCAGCTGCACACGCAGATTTTGCATTTGGACTCACAATTTCTTCACGGGCGGGTTACGTGATATTGACAGTTTTTATTGTTGTCCAAAATTGGAGCTTTCTCATTTCTTCCGAAGCTCAAATAAACTGTGGGCATTATGGGATATTATTGCCCAACAAACATATGAAAATAGAAAAAATATTATCAAAAATGCAAATTGAATCAGGAGGATGGTTATGCATGTTAGAAAGGAAATGTTCCACATATCGTCCATGTGAAACCCTGTCTCTAAATGCAGCCAGTAGTCTTCATAAACCTGCAAAATACGATAAATGCTTGAATAAACCCTATATTGCGCTTACATACAAGCACGGGGAAGTGTGGTTTCGGGGTCATATGTTGCCGGCGTAGCCTTGAGCAGGATGTGTGAAGATAAATGAGTCGGGATTGAAGAAGGGAATCCCGGGAGGTGAATACAGTATAGGTACTATTTGTGAGATGTTGCCGGCGTCTTTTGATGGGTTAAGGCGGTAGCGTATGGCGGCGAAGGATGCATGCGAGGCGGCGGCGGCTGGGGAATTCGTGGGAGAATCGAGAGCTCTGCCATTTTTCCAATCGTGGGAGCGTCATCCCGTGCCCTAGGAGGAAAAATGTAGGAGAGATCCGTTATTGTCGGGCGATGTCAATCGAGGAGAAGAACCGTGGGAGGTATGAGAAGAATGTTAGGAGAGGCGGTGGAGATGTTGATCGCTGGATTCAGCGGGTAGAAATTCAAAGGTTGGAGAGGAACGTGCGATGGAGGCACTGGAGCGGGATGTGTGGAGAGGCATGGGATAGTGAGAGCCAAAGGGTGAGGCGTGAAAGAGGAGGATGACCGGATACAGAATGAAGATCTATCGGGGCTACGCTTGGGGAGGATGTGTGTGTGTGTGTGTGCCTCATTTGGGAGATTTTTCATTATTGGCACTTTTGAATTGTGCGGATGATCGGATTCTGCGAGTGCATTTGGCTCAGTTTTTCCTATTTTTCATGTATTTTCCTTTTGTTTTCGAGTTAAGTTATCTGGTTGGACTATCGTGTATGTCGGATACACTTACCTAGGAGGAAAAATGTAGGAGAGATCCGTTATTGTCGGGTGATGTCAATCGAGGAGAAGAACCATGGGAGGTATGAGAAGAATGTTAGGAGAGGCGGTGGAGATGTTGATCGATGGATTCAGCGGGTAGAAATTCGAAGGTTGGAGAGGAACGTGCGAAGGAGGCACTGGAGCAGGATGTGTGGAGAGGCACGGGATAGTGAGAGCCAAAGGGTGAGGCGTGAAAGAGGAGGATGACTGGATACATAATGAAGATCTATCGGGGCTACGCTTGGGGAGGATGTGTGTGTGTGTGTGTGTGCCTCATTTGGGAGATTTTTCATTATTGGCACTTTTGGATTGTGCGGATGATCGGATTCTGCGAGTGCATTTGGCTCAGTTTTTCCTAATTTTCATGTATTTTCCTTTTGTTTTCGAGTTAAGTTATCTGGTTGGACTATCGTGTATGTCGGATACACTTACCTAAAGCTCCTCGTATATAACTCTATCATGTATTCATGTTACAAGCTAGGGATCGAAGATTTGGGAAAAAAAAGGCATTTCTCCCCCTTTGGTCACGACATGCACGCGCATGGTAACGATTTCGTGCTTTTCCTCGTCTTCCCCGTGGTGCCAACTTCATGGGTCATGTTGTCAGCCACCCCCCTTCGCTCCCAATGACCTCCATGTGCCTTCAACTGTCGTCCCTCCCTTAGCAACAACTAATTTGCCACCCAAAATCCCAACTGACTCCTCAAAACAATCACCCAACTCCTTGCCCTCTACAACCTACCTCCTCCAACCGATCAACCTGTGCTCAGGACTGCAACTAGCAACTGGCACCCCTGTTTTCTCTCCACAAGGCTGCAACCATCTCAATTCCCCTCATTCAGCCATCGGCTGCCCTTCCCAAGCTCGTTGCCTCCCTTCTCTTCCACCGCACAACCTCTTAGCCAGCCCCATCAAAAATCCTGCTTTACAATCATCCTTCCCCACCCCATAGGATACTCCTCAGGCCCCAGTAGCCCTCCCCATTCACAACAACCCTCAAACAACCTCCCTACCTGGAAACCAGTCCTCAAATGGCCCATATCTGCTTCGAGCTAACACCGTGCAGCAATTTCCCTGACTTCAAGACTGATGTCGATGTATTCGTGAGTCTCTATTGTTTGTTTCATTTCTCGTATCATATGGATATATATATACTCTTAGTGAAATTTTGCTTTTAATTAATTGGGCTCTTTTAATTTCATCTCGTGTGTCCTCTCTTCAATTAGCACTTACTTTTAGTATTCTAAATCAATTTGCAATCGGTCCTTGCTTAATTTGAATATTTGTGTCTAAATGTAATTAAGCACGTGAGTTTAGAATCAACATTGTTTAATTAATTGCACGACGGAAAGTATTTGCATGATTGGATCATTTGCATGTGCATCACATTAGTGTTTAGAGTCATCCATCATTAGTTCATCGGATTGCGTGTGTGCATTCATCTGCATCTTCATTTTAAGGATTTGGTATGGGTCCATTGCATTCATCGTGTGCTTGATTGCATTGCATTTAGGGTTAAGGTATTCGCCTTCGGTTACATATAGATTTGTTTTGCGTTATTTTGTAATGACATTTATGTAATTAGTATATTAAATCATTACCATATATTCCTGGGTAGATGTTAGAAATGAATTATTCAATTTTCTGTTCATTTAACTTGGTATCAGAGCGAACTCGCCTGACTCCCATCTCTCGACTCATGTTTTCGCTCACTTGCTCTGCTCACCCGACGCCCGATCTTCGCTTTTCACATTCCGACGGCCCTGCGTGAGGGTCCATTGCCCAAAGAGACCTCGCCATGGGCGTCTCTTTGCATTGGCAGCCATGTCAAGGCCAACATATGCCCTAGATGGTCTCGCCCGAACCTTCTTATTCGAGAGGACTCGCCAACTCATCCTCATGTCGGATTTGCCTTCTCTGCCTAGGACAACCACCAGAGCCTCCTTGTCCTTACTTTCAATTCACAGGTTATCTAGAAGAACTAGTTTGTCTCCTCCTAGACAACTATCAGAGTTGTTTCATGAGACCCTAAAAATAGGCTGCCCACACTAGAAAATGAAGTTTTGGCGTAGTGTGGGATGTTGAGGTGATTGCACTAGCATTCTTGTTCGTCTTGGATTTTGCAGTGCACCGCTTTCCATCTTTCTAGCGAGGATTCTCCAGGGTTTTTCCTCAAGTATTGAGGTGCCACAATCAAGTGTCCATCCATCGAAGGACTCATGGACACTCTAGATCTTTAAAGATAATCATGTGTTGTTGGATGGTACCAACTACCTTGGATGGTCACCTACAACACAAGACAATTTGCAGCTATCGGTTGTATATATATATTGATAGGTCAGTAGTTGGGCCACCCAACCTGATCCCTCATGGAGAAAATGAGATTCAAATAACTAGTTTGGTGGCCTTATGGCTTATTCACTCTAAGTCACTCATTGCATATTCTGGTTGCATGCTTATGGACTATGCATAAAATATTAGGACTTGTGCACATGAAAACAATTGGGAAGATCAACCTAGGTGTAAGAACTCACTCATAGCAATCTTGAATTAAAGCAAGGATCCATGATGTTTCCTCTTACTTCTCTGGATTTAAAAGGTTGTATCATGAATAGAATTATTTTGAAACTATGTTGTTAAAGACGCGCCTAAGGCTCAAAGCTCATCAGGATCAAAGGTTTGCGCCTTTGTGCGTCTTTTTTGTGTCTTTGGAGCATTAAAGAAGCGCATGGATTCAAATTTTGTTATAAAATTATTTTTTTCAAAATAAAGAAAGAAATAATGTAAGACCTCAATATTTTTTTGCACGATTTAGTGTTTGTGAAACATAATCGAGCGTTAAGACTTAGATATGATGTAGGTGACCACATTGATTATATTTTTTAAGAGATATAAATGATAGTAATAAATTATTAATGAGTAGAATAAATGAAGAATCTGTTCAAGAAAATGAAGTGATGTTTGATGTTGATTATTCAAAATGAATATTGTTGCGCTATGCCTTCATCAAGTGAGCGTCTGTGCCTTGAGCCTTGCGCCTAGGCTCCAACACCCCATTGCACCTTGGTGCGTTTTGCGACTTTAATAACTAAGTTTTGAAGTATGAATTATAGATCTTGTTAAATTGCAAAAGAAAGAAGATTGTTCAGAGTTCATGTGTTCTTGTGGATTAAACATAGAATTTGATATTATATGCACTCACATTTTACATCACTCTCCGCTTCCTTCACTTGGAGAAGCATTCAAATTAATCTTGGGCTTCACTATGGCTATAGAGCATTTTGTTCTTGCTAATATTGGTCGTGGACAATCAGGCACTTGTGTTTCTATATGTGACCATTGTGGAAGGAAAGGCCACCTTCGTGAGTTTTGTTTCATATTATATCCTCATTTTTCACCACCTGGCACCTGGTATAGAAGTTGGTGGACATGGTTGTGCCCCAGGACGATGTTTCATATTATATCCTCATTTTCACCACCTGGTATAAAAGCTGGTGGACATGGTTGTGCCCCAGGATGATGTGGCAATACCGCAATAGACAGTTGGGTTCACGTTTGTTAGAGTTTGACGGTTTGATGGACTAGTCTCAACGGCTTGTTGTTCGGGTGGTCAGACGGTTTGTCCTGGCAGTCTGGTTGTGTGGCGGTTTGGTTAGAGGGAGCGGTTATGTCTGGCGGCTTGTCTTGGCAGGCTCTATGAAAAAAAGTGTTAAATAAAGATAAATTTTATTACTCCAAAAAGATAAACAATACATAAGTATGCCCCCTTATTTATAAAAAATGGGGGAGACGAGAGAATACAATAAGAGATGTGAGACTAAATGTAATCCGCGCGGCTAAGCGGTTTGACGCTGTCAAGCCGCAACACTATACAAAGAGCATCTGAAGAAGATCGCCCAGCGGCAATAGAGATAAGCCGCCAGACCGCCATTGCTAGCCACCTGACCGCAACTGCTAGTCGCCTGTCCGCAGTTGTGGATTCCCACCACTGTTGCCGCGGCAAGTCTACCGGCCCTTGTTGCGGCTAACCATCAGGCCGCTGCTGCGACAAGTCTCCAGACCGCTGCTGCGGCTAACCATCAGGCCGCTGTTGCGGCTAACCTCCTAACCGCTGCTGCGGCAAGCCTCCAGACCGTAGCTGCGGGAAATCCTCCAAGATTGGAAAGCCCTGTAGGAAGCCGACTACAAAACCGCGACACTGCTAAACAATCAGACCGCCAATCCTGCCAAGACAAGCCGCCAGACATAACCGCTGCCTCTAACCAAACCGCTGCCTCTAACCAAACCGCCACACAACTAGACCGCCTGGACAAACCGCCTGACCGCCAGAACAACAAGCCGCTGAGACTAGTCCATCAAACCGTCAAACTCTAACGCTTTCCTTCAAGCTGGAACATATATATAAACCATGCCCAGTTTGGCACAAACATCTGAAAGAGAAGCGGAAACTGATTTCGTGAAGATGTCTGTCAGTTCTTTATCAGAAGTGACAAACAGAGTGCAGATCTGGTTCTTCAACACCTCTTCTCTAATGAAATGACAATCGACTTCAATGTGTGTTTTCCTCTCATGAAAGATAGGATTCTTCGATATGTAAATGGAGGCTTTGTTATCACAAAACATAGAGAGAAAATGATCATAGACTTCTCCCGAGTCAAGCATAAGCGCTTGTAACCACTTCAATTCGCAAGTTGTTGAAGTCACGCTCTTATACTCAACTTCAACACTTGACCTTGAAACCACTGAGTGCTTCTTGCTTTTCTAGCTAACAAGATTTTTCTCTTACAAAGGTGCAAAAACCTGATGTAGACTTCTTATCTTCTTTGTTATCAGCATAGCTGACATCAAAATACGCTTCAATCTTCAAATTATTATGCTTCTGAAACAATAAGCTCTTTCCTGGAGACCCTTTCACATACTCCAGAATTTTCATGGAAGAACGCAGATGACACTCTCTAGGAGTTTGCATAAACTGACCGACCTTCCCAACTGCATAACAGATATCTTATCTTGTAACAGTCAGATAGATGAGTTTGCCTACAAGTCGCTTGTACACAGTATAATCTAGGAGAAGAGGAAAATCTGCAGTCCACCCCTTATCATCCCCAACAGCCATCGAGCAACAAGCAGGCCTTGTGCTAAGAAGACCAGTTTCCTTTAAGAGATCTAGCGCATACTTTCGCTACGAAAGAACCACAGAGTTACACTTTCGTGAAATCTCAATTCCCAGAAAGTACTTCGGAGTTCTCATATCCTTAGTAATAAAATGTTGTTGAAGATTTCGTTTTGCCAGATCAATGCTTTCTTTATCATCGCCAGTAAGAAGGATATCATCAACATAGATAGCAAGAACCACAAGATCTTTAGTAGTCATGAGTATAAACAGAGAATGATAAGCAGAACTTCGATTGAACCCAATAAGAGAAACAACTCCACTAAATTTGTCAAACCAAGCTCGTGGAAAAGCGGCAAGCAAGGGAGGGCAGGGCGGGAAGAAGCCACGCGAACAAAAGAAGACCGGAAGAAGCCCGAAAGCGGTTAGAAAAGCAAACCGCGAGCAAATTGGAGCAAAGGACCAACCTGGCTCTCATACCATGTAAAAAAGAGCTAAATAAAAGTAAATTTTATTGCTCCAAAAAGATAAACAATACATAAGTATGCCCCCTTATTTATAAAAAATAGGGGAGACGAGAGAATACAACAAGAGATGTGAGACTAAATACAATCCGCGCGGCTAAGCGGTTTGACGCTGTCAAACCGCAACATTGTACAAAGAGCATCTGAAGATCACCCAGCGATAATAGAGATAAGCCGCCAGACCGCCACTGCTAGCCGCCTGACCGCAACTGCTAGTCGTCTGTCCGCAGTTGCGGATTCCCACCACTGTTGCTGCGGCAAGTCTCCAGAACGCTGTTGTGGCTAACTATCAGGCCGTTGTTGCGGCAAGTCTCCAGACCGCTGCAGCGGCTAACCATCATGTCGCTGTTGCGGCAAACCTCCAGACCACAGTTGCGGTTAACTCTCAGACCGTTGCTGCGGCTAACCATCAGACCGCTACTGCGGCAAGCCTCCAGACCGCAGCTGCAGGAAGTCCTTCAAGACTGGAAAGCCCTGCGGGAAGCCAACTACAAAACCGCAACACTGCTAAACAGTCAGACCGCCAAGACAAGCCGCCAGACATAACCGCTGCCTTTAACCAAACTGCCACAAAACCAGACCGCCTGGACAAATCGTCTGACCGCCCGAACAACAAGCCGCTGAGACTAGTCCATCAAACAGCCAAATTCTAACAACGCCCACAAGCTGCAACATACATTACTGAGTTTCATGAAGATTATGCTCTTTCTGCTCCATTGTCTGCTTTTTTGTCTGATGAAGAGCTCGATGCACTCATACTTCTACTATGATCTTAGAGTAATTTGTCTATAGGTGCCTCCTCCACTACCTTTGTTTCCACCTCTCCATCTGAATGGAGCATTGACTCGGGCACTACCCATCATATGATCGAGCCCTTTTCAGGTTTTGTTTCCTACACAACTTTGTCGACCGTGAAAAAGTCATTTATGTCAATGGCTCATTGTTTGCTAGTGGAGACAAGGTACAAATTATGTGTTATCCCACACTTTTTATTCCTCTGTCTAGTACATTCTTTCTTTCCCTTGTAAGATACACTTTATTAGTAATATTACAAGATCATTAAAATGTTCAGTAATTTTCTATCATAGTTCTTGCATTTTTTTAGAATTTGGGTACGAGGTAGAAATCGTGGGGAGTTTGTATATCTCGGGCCAGAAGTTGCCTCCCCATAGTCTTTTATATACCACCAATTGCAGTTACATAGTTAAGGATATTCGACAATGGAACCAGTGTCTTGGACACATTTTTCGCCCATCTATCCTGAAAAATTATTTCCTTCCTTTAGTTCTGCAACTAAATTGTTTTCATGTGATATTTATAAACTCTCTAAATTGTTTGTTATAGTTTCTCGCATGCCTCATCTCCTAATTTGCTTTTGTTTGATGTTGTTAGAGAATATTAGGATAGATGATGCATAAGCTCATTAATATGGCACATTTAGAACTCTGGTTTAGTCTCACATTGTTTGTATAGTTGTCTTTTTCTCTCCTCTCTCCTATATATTTGTACTCATACTTGCATTTTGGTATTCAAGAAGAATATACAAGGTCTGAGCCATTCTTCTACATGGTATTAGAGGCACCGATCTTCCTCTGAGCGGATACTTCTTTTCTGACCGCTGTTATTCGCACTCCTCTGAGCGGGTATTCATTGTGTGACCGCTGCTATCCGCTCGGTCTCCTTTATCCACAAGGTTTCGTGGTTTCCTCTAGCCTATCTGCTTATGCTGGTCTCTCTTGTAGCTTCCACTTCTCCTTACTCTCCTTCGCTCTTTTATAGCCTTCTTCTCTCCGACGTGGACCCCACCCCCGTGCTTCTGTCCGCTAGGCTATCCACTCGGCCTTCGTCTCCCTGTGCTTCCCGCTAGTGCTCGTCTTGCTACGGTCTCCTTGTGATAGTCGTTGCGCTCTTGCGGTCTCTTCTTGCGCATCGTGGTATGTCCGCCTAACCGGTGTGCTTTTGTTCGCCTCGCCGCTGGCTCTTCTAATCGCTGCAGGCACCGTTAACCGCTCCTCGATCTTGCTTGCCACTGCTTTTGTCTTATCGGCATCTTCTCGCGGCTTGCTTGCCGCTGACATCTTCTCGCGGTCTCTCTGTCTAGCCACTAAGTCTCGGCCTGTTGTGCTTCTAACCGCGGCTTTGCTTAGTCGCTGGTCTGCTCTCCTTAACCGTTGCGGGTTGCCCCTTAACCGCTACGGGTTACCTTTTTAACCGCTGCGGGCTGTTTCTATCCGCTGCGGTCTCTTCTCTAACCGCTGGTGGTCTCGTCTTGTTGTTGCCTTCATAACCGTTGCAGTCTCTTCGTAACCGATGCGGTCTCTTATTTAGCCGTCTCTCTTGCCGCTGGTGTATTGTCGCCGTGCCCGTTGCGGGTTCTTTTCTACCCGCTCATCTGCTACATCACTGTGACCGCTACGAGCTCAGATTCTTAGTCGCGGTGGGCTCCCTCTAACCGTTGTAGCCCGCCTCTAACCGCTGCGAGCTCATGGATTCCGAGGATTCTAATGTCACCTCAGCTCTGCCTGCTCGTGTTGCGGCTCCGGTTCCCGAGCTTCGCGATGAACTCCGGATTACTATCTCCCTCAGTGGGAAGTGGAATTTCGTGGAATGGGTGCACTCAATTCGTCGAGTAATGCAGACGAAAGGCCTTCTTCATCACTTGACTCGAGTCACTCCTACCGCCCCCGCTAATGAGTGGTTTCGGGATGATGGTCGAGTCCAGTCATGGCTGCTCAACTCCATGGACACTGAGCCCTATCGGATGGCTATGTATCATGACACGGAGAAGGACATGTGGGAGGAGCTCCATTCTTTTTTACTCTGGGCAGAATAGTCTTCAACACTTGTTCGACATCATCTCGGATATTCAAAACCTTGATCCCGGGGCTCCTAGTGATATGATCTCCTTTGTTGCTAAAACCAAGACACTGGTCGAGGCCTGAATCCAGCATCAGCCCCCTACTACAGATCTGACTATTCAACGGGCCCTGAAAGAAGTTGTCGGGATTGTGATGATGATGTCCCGAGTTCCTTCTCACCTGCACAGTGTTCGGGCCCAAATTCTCCCATTTACTACCACTTTATCCATGTCAGATGTGTGCTCTATGCTTCTGAAGGTCACACCGCCCCAGGATGCTCCTGTTACTCTCTTCCAGCTCTTCTACAACACTCTACACCTACTCCGTCAGCTCAGGGGTCCTGAGCCCATGGGGGGGACGCAACACGTCTGAGGGACGTGGCCGGTCTGGCAGATCTCTGTTTAAGTGCACGTATTGCGGTCGGGATGGTCATCTTGAGGCCACCTGTTATCGCAAACATGGCCCGCCTCCACATCTTGCTACTCCTGCTATGGATGATCCTTCCACTTCTCCTGCCACGGACTCTGGAGCCTCTACTCGGGAAGACATTAATGCTCTACGCACTCAGCTCCAACAACTACAAAGGGTGATCTCTCTCTCCTCTGTATCTGTTGCATCTATTTCAAATGAAGGTATATCTTGTCTCTCACAGGACTCCAACTAGATTGTGGATTCGGGAGCCACACACCATATTACTTCGCAACTCCCTCCGCAATATTCGATGACTGCCCACCCCGAGTTCATTATTGTGGTTAATGGTGCTACCACCCCCGTATCCGGCGTTGTTGATATACCCCTCACACGCACTCTCTCTCTGACTTTTGCTCTTCATGTTCCAAGCTCACCATTTAACTTGCTCTCTGTTAGCCGCCTTACTCAAGACCTTAATTGATGTGTTACCTTCCCACCCTCTACCTTTGTTGTGCAGGATCGGCAAACACAAAATATCATTGGTAAGGGCCGGCTGTCGAATGGGCTCTACCTCCTCGATGTTCCTCCTTCTGCTCTCTCAGTTGTCTCTACTACCGATTGTCATCGTCGTCTTGGGCATGCTCCCCTCCAAATTCTCAAGAAGGCTCTTCCGGATGTCTCCCTACATGAGTTTTCTTGTGAATCTTGTATCTTTGTCAAACAACATCGTGTTTCCTTTCATCCTACTTGTACTCGAAGTGTTACTCCTTTATCATTAGTACATTCTGATATTTGAGGACCTTATAAAACCCATAATATGTTGGTTATCGTTATTTTGTCACTTTTATTGATGATTACTCTCGCTTAACCTGGTTATACTTACTTCGAGATCGTGCTGAACTGGCCACTACATTTCATGCCTTTCTTACGGAAACTCGTATTCAGTTCTCCTCTCCTCTAAAAATCATTCGCACTGATAATGCAAGGGAATACACTAGTCGGACATTCACGAACCTATGCACAGAATTCGGCATTATACATCAAACCTCGTGTGCATATAAGCCTCAACAGAATGGTGTGGTCGAGCGAAAGAATCGCCATATTGTTGATGTTACTCGGTCACTCATGATTAAAATGCAGGTTCCTACTCGATTTTGGAACTTTGTTGTAGTTGCAGCATGTCACCTCATCAATCGTATGCCATCCTCTGTGCTCGACTTTGTCACTCCGTTTAGTCTCTTTTTTCCGTCCCAATCCCCGTTCACTCTCACGCCTCGTGGTGTACTTGCTATGTTCACAACCTTTGTCCGACCACAGATAAGTTTGCCCCTCGTGCCAGCAAATGTATGTTTCTCGGGTACTCTCGGACTCAAAAAGGATATGTGTTATTCTTCAACTACTGACAAAGTAATTGTCTCTGCCGATGTCACCTTTCGTGAGGCTCAACCATTCTATGACTCACCGTCTGCCTCTGCTCCTCTTCTCTCCCCTTCCATACCTCGTCCAACCGTTCCAGTCACGTCTTCCCTACCACCCCTTCTTCCCACCTCACTTCCAACACTTGTTCTACCTCAACCACCCAAACCTCTTCTTCTTCGTGTATACACTCGTCGTACCCCGGTCTCTGGAACTCTACAATAGCCCTTCTCCACCGGTACTATCCCACGGACTGACGATCCAGCATCAACATCTACCGCTCACCCCGTGTCAAATTATGTTTCTCGGGATCGCCTGTCTCCACCTCTACGCAAATTTACTGTCTCTCTCTCCTCCATCTCTATTCCTAACTCGGTGCAGGAGGCTCTTCTTCATCCGGGGTGGCGTGCGGCTATGGAAGAGGAAATGACCGCAATTTGATCTAACCAGACTTGGGATCTGGTTCCTCTTCCTCCTGAACAATTGTGTGTCAGTTGCAAGTGGGTGTTTGCTATCAAACATGCTCAAGATGGGACAGTTGACCACCTCAAAGCCCGACTTGTGGCTCGGGGGTTCACTCAACAACAGGGACTTAATTATGATGAGACCTTCTCTCCCGTCGCCAAGTTGAACTCTGGTCGGGAGCTGATCTCCTTGTCTGTTCATCGCCACTGGCCTCTCCATCAGCTGGATAAAAAAATGTCTTTTTAAATAGCGATCTTCAAGAAACGGTCTACATGAACCAACCTCCCGGATTTGAGACCACGGGGGAGTCTCGTGTATGTCATCTTCGAAAATCTATTTATAGTCTCAAACAATCTCCATGGGATTGGTTTCTGATAAATTGAGTAAGGCCGTTCGCGAGTTGGATTCAAGAGGAGCTCAGCTGACTTCTCTCTCTTCACTCGTCATCAATCAACTAGGAGTGTCATTCTCTTGGTTTATGTGGATGATATTTTGATTACTGGCGATGACTCCACAGGGATACAACAAATCAAGCAACACTTAAACTCCGTCTTCCAAACAAAAGATCTGGGGGCTCTCAGGTACTTTGTTGGACTTGAGTTTGCAAGACGCTCTGATGGTCTTGTCCTTTCACAACGAAAGTACTGTCTTGATCTCCTCCACGATGTTGGCTACTCCAGGTGCAAACTTGTGGAAACTCCGATGGATGCCAATCACAAGTTATGTGCTCATGGGTCTGACTCCAATTCTATGCTTACAAACCCTAAGTATTATTGGCGTCTTGTAGGAAAACTGATATATCTGACAGTTGCAAGACCTGATATTTCTTTTGTTGTTAGAGTGGTCAGTCGATTTATGCATGCTCCTCGGATCTCTCATCTCCAGGCAGTAGAATGCATTCTCAGATATTTGAAGACAGCTCCCGAACAAGGATTGATATATAAGTCATCCTCCTCTCTATCTCTTATTTCATATTCAGATGCGGACTATGCGGGGGCTCCCTGGATGATCGACGTTCCACTACGGGTTTATATACCTACTTTGGAGGGAATCTTATCACTCGGCGTAGCAAAAAGCAGTCTGTGGTTGTTCGCTCTTCTGCTGAAGCTGAGTATCGTGCAATGGGGGCCGTTGTATCTGAACTCACCCGGCTTGAGGGTGTTCTTGGTGATTTGGGGGTCACTTTATCCTCGCCAGCAACTTTGTTTTGCGATAGTCAGGCTGCAATCCATATTGCGAAGAATCTCGTGTTTCATGAGCGGACCAAACACATTGATGTTGATTGTCACTTCATCCGTGAAAAGGTTCAATTAAAGAAGTTAGAGCTGGAGCATGTTCCTGCGTCAGAGCAAGTTGCCGACATTCTCACCAAGACATTACCACGACAAATGTAACATCAGTTCCTATCCAAGCTTGGTGCTTACGACTTGTACGCTCCAGCTTGCGGGGGAGTGTTAGAGAATATTAGGAAAGATGATGTATATGTCCATTAATATGACCAATTTAGGATTCTGGTTTAGTCCCACATTGTTTGCATATTTGTCTTTTTCTCTCCTCTCTCCTATATATTTGTACACATACTTGTATTTTGGTATTCAAGAAGGATATACAAGGTTTGAACCATTCTTCTACAGATGTTATAAATTCTAATATCTGGGGTTCATCACTTGTTGTATCATTAAATGGCTTTCATTGGTATGTTACATTAATCGATTGTTCTTCTCCCACCACATGGGTTTACCTTATAAAAAAAGTGAAGTATTAGACTCTTTTAAAGTTTTAATCAATAACGGTAAATCAATTTAAAGGCACCATTCATGTTCTTCGTAATGATAATGACGGGGAGTATGATGATCGTGAGGTGTCTGGGTCTTACCTTGCTAATTATGGTAGTATTCATCAAATTACCTATGGGCCCACTTTAACTCAAAATGGAGTAGCAGAACAGAAAAACAAACACCTCCTTAAAATTGCTCATGGCTTGCTAATTACCATGCATCTTCCAAAATCTTATTGGGGTGATGTCATATTAATTGCGACTCATCTTATCAATCAACTTCCATCCAGAGTTCTTGGTCAAACTACACTACATCATCTCTCCTCCAAATGAATGGTTCATATGACTCATCTACCACCTCAAATTTTTGGTGCGTCTGTCTTGTGCATGTTTATCAACCTAATCGAGAAAAGCATGACCCTTATGCTCTGAGGTGTGTTTTTATTGGCTATTCATCCGCGGTTAAAGGATATCGGTGCTATCACCTTTCGCCGCATTGTTTCTTTTTTTACAATGGATGTCATCTTTCGTGAGATGGGGTCCTACTTCTATGTCCGACTTATTCCATTCGTGTGAGGGAACACAGGTGATGTTGATATGGTGTGAGAATCAATTTATGTTGATAACATGTAACTTCATACCATTCCTCTCTCCCATTAAGGAGAAATACATTCAAACCTCCTCTCTTATGGTTGCTCCACTTACCTCCTCTCTTATGGTTACTCCATTTACCTCCTCTCTTATGGTTAATCGACTTACCTCCTCTCTTATTGTCACTTCACTTGAGTTACTTATGTCTCAAGTTCCTATAATTTACCATCGCAGGCATACAAGCACACCAAAAGCTCAGATTCCTAAGTTCAAACCCTGCCAATGCCGGCCTTTGACTCAAATTCTGGAGATGAGTTTCATCTTTCATTTGCTCGTCTAAAAGGTGAAACCACTTGCATAAATCATTTTATCTCGAACAATGTATCTTACTATAGTCTTACCCATGAACATCAAGCTTTCATCATCTCTATATTCCCGATTGTTGTTCCTAATAATTGACAGGATGCCCTCAATATATCTGAGTGGAAAAAAGCCATGGATGGAGAAATATTTGCTCTTGAGAAAAATCATACATGTGAAATCTCTCAGCTCCCTTCTAGTAAGAGGGTCGTTGGATCAAGGTGGTGTTCTCTGTGAAGCAAAACCCAAATGATGTCGGTCTCTGACTCAAATTTTGGAGATGATCTGCATCTTCCATTTGCTCTTCAGAAATGTAAAATCACTTGCACAAATCATCCTATCTCTAACTATATTTGCCATCATAGTCTTACCTCAGAGGACAAAGCTTTCATTACCTATTTATCCAATTGTTGATCACCATAATTGGCAAGAAGCTATTGGTATATCTGAGTGGAAGAAAGCTATGGAGGATGAAATGTTTGCACTTGAGAAGAATTATACATGAGAAATCTCTCGACTCCCTCCTAGTAAGAGGGTGGATCAAGATGGGCGTTACATTTGCACCTCTAAAAGGTAAAATAACCTTGCACAAATCATGATATCTCGAACTACATTTCTTACCATAATCTTTCCCATAAACACCAGGTTTTCATTAACTATTTATCCTCAATTATTGTTCCCAAGAATTGACAGGATGCTGGCAATGTCTGAGTCGAAAAAAGTTATGGAGGAGGAAATGTTTGCTCTTCAGAAGAATCATAAGTGGAAAATCTCTCAAGCCCCTACTAGTAAGAGGGATGTTGGTTCAATATGAATGTTCTTTGTGGAGCATAACCCAAATGGTGTGGTGAAACATTACAAAGTGAGTGAGGTTGGTAGCTCATGGATATATTCAAATTTAAATTGTGGTGGTGGGGTGGGGTGGGGGGTGGGGGTGGGGGGGGGGGGGGGCTAGTAGACATTTGCATCCAATGCAAAGATAGATTTTATTTTAGCAAGGATGAATCTTATTTGAGTTATCTTGTGCAACCTGCCAAGGTTGGGGCTTCAACAACTCGACATGAAAAATGTCTGCATGGAGAGTTGGAGGAAGAGGTGTATATGAAATTCTCTCCTTGATTCATGAGAATGAGACAAGAAGATACTTGCATTTAAGAAAATTCTTATATGGTTCGAAACAATCTATCAATGTCTGCTTTGAAAGATTCTACAAGACTATGATTTGGTTTGGATATATGCAGGACACTATGATCGCACCATGTTCATTAAGAGGCAAGGTAAAAAAAATGAAAAATATATACTCATCGTATATGTGGATCACATGGCTATCACAAGAAATGACATGGAGAAAATTGCTGCAAGTATGCACTTAAAGCTTGCATATTCAAGGACTTTGAGATCAAAGACCAAGGGTAGTTGAATATTTCCTTCGAATTGAATTTGCCAAATCTAATAAGAATCTTCATTTTTTTTAACAAAAATATGTTCTAAATCATCTGAAGGAAACATGGAAGCTTGGTTGTGCTCCTCTACATACTCTTATTGAGTCTAATCACAAGATCAGTAAGGACAAAAACAGTGATAGGGTTAATGTGTCCATCTATCACAGATTGGTTAAAGAGATTTATTTACTTATCACACACACGACTCAATATTACATATGTTGTGGGTACATTGAGCAGAAATATGCACACACCCCAAGCCACAATTCATCATCAAGATTCTGACCATTGAGTTCTGAGATACATAAAGAAGATCTCTGGACATGAAATTCTATTTTTGAGAAACAACACTTAAAGAACAAGGTGTTTACAGATGTTGATTGGGTTAGAAGTTAGGATGATAGAAAATCAACCTCTTGGTACATACCTCTATATAGGAGGCAATTTGGTGACTTGGAAAAACAAAATGTGGTGGCAAGATCAAGTGCAGAAGAAGAATATAAGCCTGTCTCAAGGTCTTTGTGAAGGCTTATAATTGATATCCATTCTACAAAATTTGGGAGTTCTTAAACCCAAGCTTATTTATTATACTATGACAATAAAGTTGGTATCAGCATACCCCACAATCCTATCCAATAGAAAGGACTAAGCATGTAGAATTAGACAGACACTTTATCAATGATTATTTGAACAAAGAAAATTGTGTTGCATCTTTTGTTCATTCCAAAGAACAACTGATAGATGTCTTCACCCAAGGTCCTAGTTATGATACGTTGACTGATGACATTTTCAAATTAGGAATAATCAATATTTTTCCGAACTTGAGGGTAAGAGTTAAATTAAAGTATCAAGTTTATATTTAGTTATCTTCCTATGTAATGAAATTAATGTAAT
The DNA here is from genome assembly GCA_039513925.1 of Platanthera zijinensis. NCBI lineage: Eukaryota > Viridiplantae > Streptophyta > Magnoliopsida > Asparagales > Orchidaceae > Platanthera > Platanthera zijinensis. Next base: position 15,907,592 of record CM077081.1, on the reverse strand, counting down.
TAATCTATGTGCTCATCCTTACCCATGCGAGTATGTGTAGGTATTAGTAATGGATTATTCAGTTATTTGCTCATTCAACTGGACCTTCCAATCATATCACTCAACATGAAGGATGGGTGGTCAAAGATGTTGGATGATGGAATGAAATAAAGTAATAACAAACTGCGTCACATTAGACGCTAATTAAAAGCTCTACAATATAGAGAAAGCATAAAAAACTTATAATTTCAATCTTTTTCATACTCGACAGAAAATAAATACGCAAAAAATTAGGTATGTAAAGAAACACAAAAAAGAGAAAAATAACTGAAATATTTTATTAATTTCTCATATGCATACATACTGTAGAAAGCAATGGGCAGACCTTGTAGATACTTCTTCATTAATTAAATACAAGAGAGAATAAAAGTATATAGGAGAAGAGATGAAGGAAGAATCCTATACAATAGATGTGGGACTAAAGGAGAAGGAGGAAAGGGGCCTATGAATGGGCTTTTACATCATTTTTCCTTATGTCTTCTAACACTTCCCCGCAAGCTGAAGCGTACAAGTCGTAGGCACCAAGCTTGGACAAGAATTGGTAATACAATTTGCGAGGTAAAGCCTTGGTAAGGATGTCAGCAACTTGCCCAGACGCAGGAACATGCTCAAGCTTTAACACCTTTGATTAAACCTTTTCCCAAACAAAGTGACAATCAACCTCAATATGTTTAGTCCGCTCATGGAACACAGGATTCTTCGCAATATGTATTGCAGCTTGACTGCCACAAAACAACGTCGATGATGAGGACAATTTAACTCCCAAATCCATTAGAAGACTTTCCGGCCAGGTTAGTTCTGATGTAACGGCTGTCATCGCACGGTACTCAGCCTCAGCAGACGAGCGAGCAACCACTGTCTGCTTCTTATTCCGCCATGTGATAAGATTTCCTCCAAAGTAAGTACAAAAATCAGTAGTTGAACGTCCATCATCCAACGAGCCCGCATAATCCGCATCAGAGTATGCAATAAGAGAAAGGGAGGAAGATGACTTATACACAAGTCCTTGCCCAGGAGAAGTCTTCAGATATCTGAGAATCCATTCCACTACCTGAAAGTGAGAAACCTGTGGGGTATGCATGAACCAAGTAACCACTCCAACCGCAAATGATATATCTGGTCTCGTAACGGTTAGATATATCAGTTTTCTACTTTTCCCACAAGGCGACGATAGTATTCTGGATTTGGAAGTAGAGAGTCAGCCTCAGATCCCTGAGCACACAACTTATGGTTGACTTCCATCGGGGTTTCCGCTGGTTTGCAACCCGAGAGACCAACATCTTTCAGAAGATCAATGCAATACTTACGCTGGGATAAGACAAGGCCATCAGGTCGTCGTGCTACCTCTAGTCCAAAAAAATATCTAAGATTTCCCAGATCTTTGATTTGAAAGATAGAATTTAAATGTTGCTTAACATGTTGTATCCCAGCGGAGTCATCACCCGTGATCAGAATATCGTCACCATAAACCAGAAGTATTGTAGTCCTCGTTGATTGGTGACGAGTGAAGAGAGAGGAATCTGCCGAGCTTTGTTTGAAGCCAACCTCACAAACAGCCTTGCTGAATTTGCCAAACCACGCCCGTGGAGACTGTTTGAGACCATAAATGGATTTGCGAAGTAAACAAACACGAGACTCCCTCGTGGTCTCAAACCCGGGCGGTTGTTACATATAGACAGTTTCAAAAAGGTTGTCATTCAAAAAGTCATTCTTGACATCCAGCTGCTGGAGGGGCCAGTGACGATGAACAGCTAAGGAGAGCAAGACCCGAACCGTATTTAATTTCGCGACTGGGAAGAACGTTTCCTCATAATCAAGCTCATACTGTTGAGTAAAACTCCGTGCCACAAGTCGAGCCTTTAAGCGATCAACTGTCCCATCTGCAGCATGTTTGATAGTAAAGATCCACTTGCAGCTAACACAACTGTGGCCAGGAGGAGGAGACACAAGATCCCAAGTATGGTTACCCCACAGAGCAGTCATTTCTTCATCCATAGCGGCACGCCACGCCGGATGCTGGAGAGCTTCCTGCACAGAGTCGGGTATAGAGATAGAGGAGAGAGAGAGAGAGAGCAAAGGTAAGAATTGGTGGAGAGAGTCGATGTAGAGAGAAATAAATGGCCAAGGGATGGGTCGTCGAGGAGGAGGTCGGATCAACAGGCCGCGAGATCACACCGGTAGAGGGAAGCTGTGGCTGGGCAGCTGGACGAGGAGGACGACGAGTGTAAACTTCAATGATAGGAGGTTTGGAGGGGACGGGTTTGGAGGGTACTGATGGTGTAGGAATCAGAAGCAGAGGAGTAGGGAGAAGTGGTGGAAGCGGATAAGTTACGGGAATGATGGGTCGAGGTAGCGGAGGAGGAAGAAGGGGATCAGAAGGACTGGCGTGATATGGTTGGTCTTCATGAAAGGAGACATCAGCAGACACAACCACCTTTCCAGTGATTGGGTTAAAGAAGACATACCCCTTTTGAGTGCGAGAGTACCCAACAAACATAGTTCTGGTAACACGAGGTGCACGCTTGTCATTGGAAGAACCAAGATGGTGGACATAACAGGTACACCCAAAAACACGAGGTGCGAGAGAGAAGAGATTCGTGGATAGGTAAAGGAGAGTAATGGATGCCACAAAGTTGAGGACAGACGAAGGCATGCGGTTGATGAGGTGGCAAGCAGTAGAGATGACAAAGTTTCAATAGAGGGGAGGAACCTGCATTTGGATCATAAGAGATCTACCCACATCAAGGAGGTGACGATCTTTTCCTTTCCGCGATGCCATTTTGTTGAGGGGTGCCGGCACATGAAGTATGATGTATAATACCGAACTCAGCGCATAGATTTGAGAAGGTGCGACCAGTATATTCTCGAGCATTGTCTGTACAAAGTTTTTGACACGGGTAGAGAACTGAGTGCGAGTTTCTGTAAGAAATGTACGGAACGTGGTTGAGAGTTCGGTACGATCACGAAGTAAATACAACCAGGTTACCCGTGAGTAATCATCGATAAAGGTAACAAAGTATCGATACCTAAAAATATTAGGGACCTTATAGGGCCCCCAGATATCAGAGTGAACTAAGGATAAAGGAGCATCGCTCCAGGTACAGGAAAGAGAAAAAGAGACACAGTGTTGTTTGCCGAAAATACATGATTCACAAAAGAACTCTTGAAGAGAGCCAGTAGGAAGAGCTTTCTTGAGAATTGGAAGAGGGGCATGCCCAAGACGACGATGCCAATCAGTGGTGGAGACAGTAGTGAGAGCAGTGGGAGGAACATCAAGAAGATATAGCCCGTTAGACAGTCGCCCTCTACCAAGTATATTCTGTGTTAGTCGATCCTGCACCACAAAGGAAGAGCGTGAGAAAGTAACACAGCAATCAAGGTCTTGCGTAAAATGGCTAACAGAAAGGAGATTAAAAGGAGAACCCGAAACATGAAGGATAAGGAGAGAGGAGTAAGAAGCAGATGAGCAGCGCCAGAAATCGGGATCCTGTCACCATTGGCCACGGTGACGCGCTGGGGGTAAAGCAATATCTAAGTATTTGTGCGGATGCTGCGGAGAGAGATGATTTGTAGCACTTGAGTCCACAATTCAGTGAGAGCTGTGTGAGAGACATGATAATACCTTCCTAGAAGATCGAGGCCACGAAGTCAGAGGAGCGACAAAGCACCTCTTGAAGTTGATGTAGTTGAGCACGCAACGCAGCAACAACATCAATAGTGGAGGCAGAATCCATAATCCTGAGCAGCGACTAGCCACGGAAACCGGGCGGCAAGAAGGCACGCGGCTTGCCGGACAGATCCAACGGCTACTTCGGAGGAAGCACTGAGAACAAAGAAAATATGCAGCCGCAAGAGAACAAGCAGCGGCGAGAACAATTCGCAGCGGCGAGAACAAACCGCGCGAGAAAGGGAAGCCGCATGAGAAGAGGCAGCGGTGCAAGAAGAAGCAGCAGCGAGAACAAGCGGCAATGGCGAGAACAAGCCACTCGAGAAGAGACAAACCGCAACCTGAAGAAAGCAGAGCGGAGAAGGGAAGCCGCCCGGTCTCGGTGTCAACACACCAGCGGTCAAGAGCCCGCGACCAAGAGGCGGAGCCCGCAACGAGTAGAGAAGCCGCAACGGCTAAGAGAAGGCCGCGCGAGAAGAGAAGCCGCAAAGACTAGTCAAGGGAAGAAGCAGTGCGAGAAGTCCGCATCGGTCACGGTGAGCACACCAGCGGCAAAGGACGATGTCGCGACCAAGATGCGGAGCTCGCAGCGGGTAAGGAACAACTCGCGGCGAGAAGAGAAGATAAGTCGCGGCGACTAAGTGAAATCGCGGCGAGCAGGGAGTAAAGAAGCAAGAACATAACAGAGAAGGAGGCCGCAGCGGAGAGAAGAAGCCGGCAATCCGGAAGAACAGATCGCACGGATAAAGAGACCGCAGTGAGCAGCAAGGCGGCAGAGCGGAAAATCGTCAAAGCGGCAAAGAGAGGATGAGGCCGGCGAGAAGAAGAGAGTAGCGAACAAGCCGAAAACCAAGCGGTTAGAAGGCTAACGGTATGGAAGTGGGGTCCACGAGCAAGAGAGAAGAAGGCTATAAAATAGCGAAGGAGGAGTAGAAGAGGAGGTGGATCCACGGGAGAGAAGAAGGTGGCGAGTAGAAAAGTAGAGAAGCCGCAAACCGAGGGGGTAAGAGGAAGGACCAAGTCGCCCGGTTAAACAGAAGGACCGAGCGGTTAGGGAAGCAGAGAACCAAGCGGTTAGGCACATGCCAGACCGGTTGGCTCTGATACCATGTAAAAAGCAATGGTCAAACCTTGTAGATACTTCTTCATTAATTAAATACAAGAGAGAATACAAGTATATAGGAGAAGAGATGAAGGAAGAATCCTATACAATAGATGTGATACTAAAGGAGGAGGAAAGGGGTCTATAAATGGGCATTTACATCATTTTTCCTTATGTCTTCTAACACATACAAGTATTTGCACACATATGAGAAGCGATGGATGAGCAATAATCTCATTCTACGATGTGAAACTAAATACTAAAGAAGTAATGAGCTCTAGCTGGGCATTGTTATGGGCCTTTGTAAAAAATTTATTTAACACTCCCCCACAAGTTGGCCAATACAGATCGTAAGCACCAAGCTTGGACAAGAACTTATAATATAGCGAACGTGGTAAGGCCTTAGTGAGAATGTAAGCAACTTGTCCAGCAGCAAGAACATATTTTAATTCTAATTTCTTCAATTGAACATTCTCCCGAATGAAGTGCTAATCAACTTTGATGTGTTTGGTACATTCATGAAAGATGAGATTTTTGGCAATATGTATAGCAACTTGACTGTCGCAAAAAGTGAGTGATCTGTGAGGAGATTTTAACATCCGGGTCACTTAGGAGGCATTCAGTCATGTAAACTCAGACACAACAGAGGTCATTGAACGATACTCAGCTTCGGCAGATGAGCGAGCGACCACAAACTGCTTCTTGTTGCGTCAGCTAATGAGATGTCCACCAAAGTATGTAAAATATTCACATGTTGAATGACGATCATCCAAAGAACCAGTGTAGTCTGCACCAGAGTAGGCAATAAGAGATAAGGAAGAAGAATGCGTGTATACAAGCCCTTGTCCAGGAGCGATCATCAAATACAAGAGGATGCGCTTAGCTGCCTGGAAGTGAGAAATTCGTGAAGCACACATGTATCGATTGACAACTCCAACAGCAAAGGATATATCATGTTTTGTAACTGTAAATAGATCATAGTCGTAGGCATGAGCGCATAACTTGTGTTTCACATCCATAGGTGTATTAGTATGTTTGCATCCAGAGTAGCCAATATAGTTAGCATCAGAGTATGCAATAAGAGATAAGGAAGAAGAAGACTTGTATATAAGCCCTTGTCATGGAGCGGTCTTCAAATATCAGAGGATGCCCTCAACTAGCCGAAGGTGAGAGATTCGTGGAGCACGCATGTATTGACTGACAACTCAAACAACAAAGGATATATCAGGAATTGTAATTGTAAGATAAATCAATTTTCCTACAAGATGACAATAATACTCTAGGTTCGGGAGGAGTAGATCAGAGTTGGAGACATTAGCGCAGAGCTTGTGTTTCACATCCATAGGTGTATCAGCTGGCTTGCATCCAGAGTAGCCAACATCATGAAGAAAGTCAAGACAATACTTTTGTGTTATCTCGAGACCAAGGAAGTACCAAAGATTTCTTTGGTCTTTGGTTTGAAAAACAGAATCCAATCATTGTTTGATCATGTGTATTCCTTTCAAATCATCACCTGTAATCAAAATATCATCGACATAAACTAAAAAAATCATTGTGTCTGTCAGGCGATGACAAGTAAATAGAGAGAAGTAGGTGTCAAGCTTCAAGTGAAGCCAACATCATGAACAACCGACTAAACTTGTCAAAACCACACACGAGAAGGCTGTTTGAGAACAAAAGAGAATTTTTGAAGTGACATACAAAGGACATCCTCGTGGTTTCAAACCCAGGATGTTGTTACATATAGACAGTCTCCAGCAGATCACCATTGAGAAAAGTATTTTTAGCATTCAATTGATGCAACTGCCAATATTGATGAACAACTAGGGAGATCAAGACACGGAAAGTACTTAGTTTTGCGACAAGCGAGAAGGTCTCACCATAATCAAGTCCAGATTGTTGAGTAAAACCATGAGCCACCAGACGAGCCTTGAGATGTTGAACCGTCTCATCTGGACCATGTTTGAAGGAAAAGACCTACTTACAGCTCACGCAAGTCTGGCCAGAAGGAAGATGGACAAGATATCAAGTCTGATTTGCCCAAAGAGCAGTCATTTCTTCATTCATGGCCGCCCGCCACCCTGGATGTTGAAGATCCTCATGTAGATAGTTAGGGGTGGAAATAGACGACAAAGAAGCTGCAAATTTTTGAAGCACAAGAGAGAGGCGATGCAAGGGCATATAATTAGCCAGAGGATGAGCGGTATATGTTGTTATAGTAGAGGGTAACTGTCTTAAGGCATCAGAACGATGAGGGAGATGAGTGTACACACGAAGAAGAGGCGGTTTGGAGGGTGCGGGGATTGGGGTTAGGAGGAGTGGTGGAAGATGAGAAGTAACATGAACAGTAGGGCGCGGTATGATTGTAGGTGCTGGAGGAGCTGGACGGAAAGAGTGAAAAGATTGGTTTTCGATGAAGGTCACTTCCGCGGATGTAACAACCTTGCGATCGTCGGGAGAATAAAAGACGTAACCTTTTTAAGAGTGAGAGTAACAAACAAACATATATTTCATTGCACAAGGAGCAAGCTTGTCGATGGAGGGACCAAGATAGTGGACATAACAGGTATATACAAAGACACGAGGCATGAATAGAAAGGGAAATGTAGAGGGAAATAGAAGGCTAAAGGGGGTCGCATGAGAGCATGCTTTTGAAACCCCAAAATTCGAATAAAGTGTGGGAACCTTCATTTGAAACATAAGTGAGCAAGCGACCTCAAGAAGGTGACAATGCTTGCGCTAAGCCATACCATTTTGTTGGGGGGTATAAGAGCATGAGGTTTGATGGATGATCTCAAACTCAGTACATAAATTAGTAAATGTGTGGCTCGTGTATTCACGTGCATTGTCGGTTCGAAGGATTTTAATAGAGCTAAAAAGTTGTATGAGTCTCAACAATAAATATAAGAAACACAAGAGTTAGTTCAGAACGCATGAAATAAATACAATCATATCATGCGAGAGTAATCATTAATAAATGTAATAAAGTAACAGTAATAAGAAATACTAGTTGTTTTATAAGGTCCTCAAATATCACAATGTACTAAATCAAAATGAGCATTACTCCAAGTACAATGAGGGAGAAAAGAAGAATGATATTGTTTTTTGAAGATACACGACTCACAAGTGAATTCATTGAGGGATGAATCTGGAAAAGCTTTCTTGAGAATTGAGAGAGGAATCTGCCCAAGATGCAGGTGACAATCAACAAAATTAACAGATAAGAGAACTGTGGGAGAGATGTCCAAAGTTAGAGTCTGTTGAACAGTCGTCTTGTACCAATGATATTATGTGTCTGTCGAGCCGGCACAACAAAAGAAGAAGAAAAGAAAGTTACAGAGCAATCAAGGACCTGAGAAAAACAACTAACAGAGAGAAGGTTGAAAGGAGAGTCTGGAATATGAAGAACTGAGTGAAGTGAAAGAGATGAAGTGAGGGGCACATCAGCAGAACCAAAACCCAGGGTGGTGTCACCATTGGCCACTGTGATGAACTTAGGATGCACGGAGTTCAAGTACTAAGGTGGTTTATGCGAAGTAATATGATGTGTGGCACCCGAGTCCACAATCCAAGTTGGACTATGGGAGAGAAAGAAGATTTCTTCATTGGAGATCGACGCAACAGAACCAAATGAACAACTGATCATCCTCTGAAATTTCAGGAGCTGGGTGCGCAAGACATCAATATCGGTACGGGTGGTGGAAAGAGTATCAACCGCAATGGATGCATGTTATGGGGGCATATCATGCTTACGATAGCATGTTGCCTCAAGATGAGCATCCCGACAACAATGAGTACACTTAGTATGAGTCCTTCAAGTACAATCCCCACCATGAGAAGAGGTATGAGCTCCACGAGCTGGCGAAGCGGAGTGAGATGTAGAAGAGTGGTGAAGGAGAGCCTGAGAGAGAGTCTCGAGGGCATCAGGAGGCGGGATGACCTTTAAAAGCATGAAGCATACATCCGAAAGAGAAGGAATGATGGAGGACGATAAGATCTGTGCCCGAACGCTGTGGAGATGAGGCGGAACACAGGTCATCATCATGGCGATGTCAACTGCTTTTTTCTGAGCAGGTTGGGCGGCAAGATCAACTGTTGGAGGCTGATGCTGAATCCCGATTTCGAGTAGAATTTTTGATCGTGTAACAAATGAGGTTAAGTCTCCAACCACCCCTAATTTGAGAGATTGAAGGCTCATGATAATATCAAACAGGTGTTGCAAGCTGTCATTGTCAGAATAGAGGGAGTGAAGTTTCTCCCGCAAGGTCTTGGTCGTCTCATGATACAAAGTCATACGATATAGTTCACTGTTCATCGAATTTAGAATCCAAGACTGGACACGATCGTGATCACGGATCCATTCTTTGGTGGGCTCAGTAGGAGTAGCATTGGTCAGATGATGAAGGAGGCCTTTCGTCTGAAGAATAGAGCGAACGGAGTGCACCAACTCAATAAAGTTGTTCATCCCACTAAGAGAGATACTGGTGATTTTAAGCTCATCACGAACATCAGGTAGGGGAACCACAACATGTGCCAGAAGAGATGGGGCATCATTCAAGTCCATTGAAGCAGACGAGGAGCGCAACAAAACTGACGGTGAGGTGCGCCGACAGCGCGGTCACGCCAAGGTTGCGGACACACTGAGGATGTGGACACGCCGAGGAACTTGGCGGGAGCTAGGCAAAGGTGAGCAGCAACGACCAAGAACTTGACGAGTAGGAGAGCTTGCGGGAAAGAGTTCTTAGTCACGCTGAGGTCGCGATCACGCTGAGGTCGCGGTCATGCCGAGAAGCTGAGCGGGAGCATGAGAGATGCGAGCAACAACGACCAAGACCTTGGTAATTAGGAGAGCTCGCAGGAAAGAGTAAGCTCGGCAGAGGAGGGGTTGATGAGCTCCTTCAGATATAAGTGGAAGTTAGAAATGCAGACAGGAACTCAGCAACAGCCAGAGACGCGCGAAAGAACAAACGAGCTTAGAATAAGCGAACGCGGAGTTCGCAAAAGCAACAATGGAAGCAGGAAAGGTGGACACAATGCTCGCATATGAGGCAGACACTGAATTCACAGAAGCAGCAATAGGAGCAGGAGAGGTGGACACAGTGCTCGTGCTCTCAATCAAACAAAATTGCGGGAGTAGGCAGCGGGATCGCAGAGCGCATAGAATGTCAGCGGACAGAAGGGAAAGACAATGGGTCCAAGAGAATAGCTTGAAATCCTATAAAAAGGAACCAAGTAGAGCTGACAATGAAGGGGATCACATGAGAGCCAGGCAGGGCTCGTAGAAAGGAGAAGTGGTTAGACGACGAGACCGCTAGAAACAAAAATGAGACCGCAAGGGTTCAGGCCAAGAGCTACAGTGAACCACAAAAGAACGAGGAATCAGGATTTTCTTTGCTCTGATATCATGTAGAAAAACATGAAAAAGACAGAAATAAGTGAAATATTTTATTAATTTCACATATACATACATACAAGTATTTGTACACTTATATAGGAAGAGAGAGAGAGAGGAGCAATAATCACATTCTAAGATGTGGGACTAAATCCTAAAGAAGTAATGGGCTCTAACTGGATCTTGCTATGGGCATTTGTACATGTTTTATTCAACAATGTACATTAATAGAAAAAGTGTGATCATACTTTGTTGGGCACAAAGCTCAGGTTAATACCTTCTATGCTAGCTGATGAAATCACAGGCAATACGAAATGCCATTTTATTAATATCTGCCCAATATGTTCCCTAAAACAAGTTAAAAAATTAGGTAATTTGTTACAACTTATGCATAATATTTTCCTACTCACCATAAGCATGTACAAAATCAATTAACTTTGTTGGATGAACACACTAGTTCTGGCAGGGGATCGTAACAAGCTTGTGGCAGCAGCTGCATAACTTGCAAGAAAATCATCTGTAACACTTCGTCAATCCTTCAGTTTAACAGAAAAAACAAGTTAGCAGGAAAAATAATAATCAAAAAATTATGTAAAAATCTCAAAAAGGAAAAAGCATAGATGCTCATTTAGGATAATATATAAAATACAACAGCTTCTATATTTGATATATAATTTCAACCAATTAAACAAAAGGTGTAGTAGCTATAAGCACTCAATAACAAGATTAAAGATCAGTCCTTCAGATCAACAATTTATAAATTAAAAAAGAGCACTACTCTTGGCCCTCAACTAATAATTGACAAGATAATTTAATTAATTTCTAAGTCAAAATCAAAAATTCCCAAAATCATTGCATGCCACTTGTAGTGCAGTTTTACATCAAACGTTCCTATGCAATAGACCAACGTTCAAGTTAAACAACTAGTCCATCTTTTCCAAGGGTACATTCATCTCAGCTCAAGAATTATTTGCTCAAGGGTACATCCAAAATTAACTAAAGCGTATCACTCATGCAATGCAAGTGATTAGAAATAAAAGTTCTTTTGAAAAGATAATTCCTTGTAATATTATATACAAGCATCATACTTATCATCAAACCTTTTATTCATCAACCTTCCATACTTGGGCGCCAGGTAATTTGGTTTTCATTAAGGCAAAAAAAAGGAATACAAAAACAATCGTTAAATTCATTCATATCTTCATTAAAATAAAATCCATTCACGCTGTTGCTCCACTAAATGATCAAGAAGTTACCATAGCAGTCAGTATATTTTTATTAGAACACAGTGAATGCAACTTGAGTCTACTCAAAGAAAATGACAAAAAGTGGACAACAAATCTTGTATTAGCTCTACACATTTAGGCTACCGTTCTACAAATTTAAGATTTTAACTTCATTAGCAAATCATTATGTTGGCTGCAAAACTGAATCACCACAAAGACAGCCTAACAGCAAGATGTATCAGATGCATATGGCCATTGAGATTTGTAAAATGATCCTCGTCATCATATGGAAAACATGGATTGCATCTCACTAAGAATTTAATTGTTAGTAAAATATATTAAAAAAAATTAGTTCTAATGAAATACTAAATAACATCTTTTTTTGTCATCTTGACTATACAGGCAGCAGATGGGAAAAAATATTGACAGACTATGTGCTAAAGAACTGCAAAACTTGAGAGAATCAGCTAGAAAGAAGTTATTGTTATAGGGAAAAAAGTGCAACTATCAAATGCCTCCATACAATGCTGATTAAGTATCCGCTTTGTTGTTTCTAATCCTCTGTTGATTTATCTTGTAGGATCAAATTTTCGGATATAAACTTCAAGAACTACATCAGAAGGTATAACTTATTCACCTGATTAGTATCTATATAATTCACTTGACTTCAAAAAATGACTAACGTTATTGTAGGTAAACCTTATCAATCGAGAAAATGTGAAATTTTACAAAATTATAAACCTGTCATGAAGAAAATGTGGAATTACGTCATAAGGTATTTATCTAAGTAAACCTATGAAGCACGGATACTTCCCCGAAGGCAGCGTACCTGCACCGGATACGTATCCGGTACCGGTACGTACCCGATACTCGATGGATACACCTATGTGGACACCCTTGGACTTAGCACAGCATTCTGCATATTGTGATAGGAGTCTATTTTTCTAGAGTAAAAAAGTTGGCTCTATGGTAAGAAGCGTTGGTATGTCCAATTAAGTTGTGTTTTTGTATGGAGTATGTTTCTGGCACTGGTACATTTCTGTTACAACTTACAAGTACGTGTATTGAACGTGTTGATATGATGCAAGTTATTAACAAAATGACAAACTTATTTCCAGACTAACTGGAGATTGAAGATGTTGATCTCCAACAATAAAGAAGAAAAAAAAAAAGACTGATGTATAGATTTAAGTTTAATTTTATCTATTTTGGTTAAACATATAAGATGTTATATTTTGTAATATTTATGAATTCTTAATGTTTGAAAACTTCATGTACTTCAAGTTATGATTTATGTTTGATGTTTTGATATTTTGAGATATATTTATTGCACTCATGATATATCTTTATTATATTATATAAGGAAACTCCTAATGAGGGCATGGTGTAACATTTAAATCCAAAAATACCCTCATAAAAACCTTTTTTTTGAGTTAAGTTTGGGGTATTTTGGTCTTTCGACTGGCTTAGGACTTAATTAATACCGATCGGCACTGTTCACCTGGCTCATTTTCCCGATACCTCTCCATCGCTCCCGCAGTGTTGCACACAGGATCTTCTTCTCACCCGCGTCCGTCGCCTCCGAAATCCACACCGCCCGCCGTCGTCGCTCTCCGACGGCCCACCACTCTCCTGGATCGAAGCCTGCACCCACGTCTCTGCTTCTTCCGGCGTGAACACTGCTTCCGGCTCCCGCAATGGAGGTCGTCGGTCACGCAATGGAGTTTACGGAAATACCCTCAGCCGCTTCTTCTTCGCGTTGTTCACCGCTCATTCCGGCGCCTGGCCCTTCCACCGCTTCTTCTTCGTGTGTAGTTTCCTCCACGGGCTCAAAACTGCGAAACCCTAAATCATTTCCCTGAGTCTCCTTCCCCGAGCCGTAAGCTTCAAAACCACGCATCATTTCGCAGACTCTCCTCCCCGAGCGGCTCCTCTTCTGCAACCAATCCCGCTCAAGCAACCATATTAGGCGTGTTTTCTCCTCTCCGCTCCGGCTTCCGGCATCCCCGACCATATCCCTCCATCCAACGTCTCCCACAGAGCACATGTCCCTGTTTCCTCCACAAATCTCCCGACCATATCCTTCTTCGTGTGTAAGTTTCCTCCACAAATCTTCATCTCCCTGTTTTCTCCTATCCACTTTTTTCAAGATCTCTAATCTTCACCCATTTTAAACAACTATTCGGCCATTAATAACTTGCTGCATTGAGGACAAAAAGAGGCAAAGAGAAGAAGGCGGGGAGGACGAAGAACAAGATAAGCATGTTAAGCAGGTTTGAGAAAGATCCCGTGTGCAAGAAATTTTCATCTGTGATGCAAGAAATTTTCATCTGTAAGCATTTTTTTACCAGAAATTTTCATCTTTTGCCCCGTTCTTCGCTCCTTATTTGCAAGAAATGATCATGTTTGAAAGTCACGTGTGATACTTCTTTAGGATGGATTTGTTACATTGTTCGTAACAAGAGTTTGAATCTCTGATCTTCACTTTAGGATCAAAAGCAATACACTGTTTAAAAGAAATGATGATGTTTGAAAGACATCTGTAATAAGAACATTGTTTTTTTGTTGAGCTTTGAACATTGTCATATTAATCATGTGTAATTAATGTTCTTCTGTAAGCTTTTTCTCCTTATCAATTTTTGTTGATGTTGTTCATATTTTCATATTTTTTATCACCGTGTTGATTTATGGCTTAATCTAGGAGAGAGTTAATAATGAATTTTAATGCAGGGAACAATCCGGCCCTATTTAGATGGCCGTGAATTTTAATGCAGGAATCATGACCGCCGTCATGATGCTGATTGGAATCATGTTATTGGATTGGGATTGAACTTGATGTAATTCCAAATGAATCTTAATTTTATGCAACATTGAGGTAGGAAATTCCAAATGTTTTCTCCTCTCCACTCCGGCTTCCGGCATCCCCGACCAGAGTTCACTTCTTCTCTCCTTTTCACTCCCCCTGTTTCAGATTTCATGTTATTTTGTTTCTCATTTTTCACTTCATCCAATTTTATTCTCAGATTTCATCAGCTTTTGTTCTCAGATTTCATGTTATTTTGTTCTCAAATTTTATCTACAATGTCTTGATGATTTGCTTCAAGTGCATAGGTGTATTTAGAAATAAGTTGTATATCAGCAAGTTGTGTGATTTTGTTTGTGTTTTTTTTCTAAGCCTTTGCTTTTCAAATTTGTGATTTTGTTTGTGTTTTTTTTTTCCAATTCTGCAGTGGTTTATAAGCGTCTGCCTTTGCTTTTCCTGGCGTTTTTGACCATTTGCCTTCTATTTCCCGGCTCCGGGTTCAGCTTTCAATGGTAAAGGTATGTTCATTGATCACCTATAGATGATTTTATTTTTGTTATAAAATTTTGTATAATCCTTCTATAGATGAATAATCTATTATAGTTCTTCAAGGTATGGTTGTGATTGATCTATTAAATAGTTGAGTATGATCTGTTATAGATCTGTCATAGTTCTGATTTTGAGTATGATCTGTTATCACCCAGTTGTAGATGCCTGACATAAGTATATTTACTCCATCTAATTTTTCATCTGCAGAGGCAAAATCGTCTGATTCACCCACAGGTAAGCACTACTTTTCTATTATTATGCAATATGTTCAATTTTCGTTGGTAAATTTTATAATTTATTATATAATAATTTTGCACAGGGCATGTATTATATACTAATTTATTGTATACTAATTTTGCACAAGGTGGATAGAGTTAGGATATACTAATTTATTATATGTGCAAATTTTTCGTAGGATTCACTTTTTCAAAGAATTCATGGATCATGTGATTTCAATGAGTTGTTTGGCAAAATCAGCAACTTTCTCTTGATCCAATGGCTTCTAACAATTTTTGAAGGCCTGAGTTTTTTTATGAAGTTTTATTTTGCATTTTAGATGTAAAACCCCGTGAAAGTTTGTTTTGTAACATTTAAATATGCTGCAATATATTGTTAAATTTGAGATGAGTTTAAAGTAAACGAACTTAGTTCATTTGGAAGTATGAAAATATATAGAAGTATGTGATGTCGAAGGTTGATGCAGGCTGTGGAGTTTGTCTCTAAGTAATAGGATGATGAACTATGACAAGAATTAATTAAGCAGTGTCTATAATTTGTTTCAACTGGTGTAGGCTCTTGCTCAATTTTCAGCACACAACTAAATCAATCAATTTTATCGCCATTTGCTTCAAATATCCCCGCCCCCGCCGATTGTTGTTGCCCACGGCGATTGTCGACGCCCCCGCCGAAGGTCTCCACCCCTGACGAATGTCGCCGGCTTCGACGACTGTTGCCTCCCTCGACCAATGTCGCTGCCCCGACCAATGTCGCCTCCCCCGACCAATGTCACCGCCCTGACCAATGTCGCGGCCCCCGACCAACGGCGCCGCTCCGACGAATGTCGCCGCCCCCGACCAATGTCGCCCTCATGACCAATGTTGCACCCATGACCAATGTCCCTCCCACGACCAATGTCGTCCCGCACGGGGTCCCCCGTGCACGACTGCTTGTATATATATATATACAGGCAAAAGAAACAAGAAGGCTCGGTAGAGGACCGATTTCACCAGACTCGATTAGTCCATGTAGTGATGAAAATGTGTCAATGAATCTTGAAGCCAAACAAAGCAGAAAATAAGTGCAATGCAAATTGATGAGCTACAGCTGGGGTGACAGTTCCCTCATTCGCCCAGAGATTAATTTGTATTATGAGACTTAATCCAGAACAGTTGCTTGATTGATGCTGCAAGCTACATCTGCATTAAGATGACTTAGAAATGTGATTTTCTCCATGATTTCAAGAATGTCGACAACAGGAATGCATCATGATTGGTACTTTTAAGGTCAATACTCATATGTACTTAAGTTTGACAATTGAAATTATCACAAATGGTTTGTTTCCCAAAACAGGTTTTTTGTTGCAAACATTGACTTGTCAGTTAAGAGGGTCAAGCTTTTGAAGCATCCAGGATAATATCTTAACAACAAACTAATTTATGTTGTAATTTGACTTGTTTTCAAAAGATATTTCTATTACAAAAACATTGGCTTGTTAGTCCAAGAAGGTCAATATTTTTAAGGCACACAGGAATATCTTAAACCAATTGATGTTGCAAGCACTGCAGAAACCACAAATATAAAAAATGCTAGAGAAGGACAACTACAAATACAATAATTGCTAGAACCAGGTCAACTCTAAAATGTTATAAAGGGCAAAATAACATCCCAAATCCCTCTGCAGAATTATTAGAATGAACTAATGGTTCTGTTACAGCTCAAAGAAGATTGCATGAAAGAGGAGAAAACATGCATTAAATATCGAGGGACATGCTCCTGCCTAGATAGAATCGAAGGTTGGGTCTCTCGGCTAGATAAAGCCTGATTCCAAGCCCTAGAGTCAAAGATGAAAAGCATACCCCCTCCCACCCTCCCTTAAAAGAAATACAACACACAAATTACAAAATGCCCATATTAGTCCGCAGAGGCCCAACTAGGTTAATGCATCTACTATTCAGATTACAACACGCCTATGCATGAGTATAAAATAGTCATTGTCATGAGAGAGAGAACGTGCTAAGAATATCAGGGACCATCATACAATACAAGCGGCTAGAATTCAACCATGGTAATGACTTAGTTTTCAACATCGAGGAGAATGTGTAATTCTTTATTCGAACATTAATGAAGAAAAGAGTTGTCTACAACATAAAAAAAATCCTCGGACGCGAAGTTCAAGGTACTCGTGATGGACAATCGTTAGAGTTAGTGGTTCAGTTTTAGGGCCTGGTGTGATGAAGGGCACAAAGGAGGGAGTCAAGGAGCACAAGTCAAGGAATTGCTAGTGTGTTTTCAAAATCAAATGGAGGGTGGTAGGGAGTCAATGCTAGATCTTTGGGTGGAATGTGGAGGTGGTGCAACCTGCATCGCATCATGTGTATTATTTTATGCCACGCAATTTTATTTTGGTATATGTAGCGCATGTATTAGCTCACGCGTATATTATTTCACGCATTTTTATTTTGGAATTTGTAGTGCATGCCTTAGTGCACGTGTATTTTATTTCATGCACTCGTATGGCTTATTGGGGGTGATCGTCCAATAATTCCAAGAATAAAAAATATTCGTCAATTTAGGTGTCATGTTAATTAAGGCAAGCAAGCAAAACTTTAAAGGTTAGAAATCCCTACTATTATTCCTATTTGAAATCATATAAAATCCTACTACTAGTTTCCTATTCTAATAAATTGTTATTTAAAATAATTCTAAATATTTTATTTCCTAATAAAGTTTAACCCCCCCCTTTAACCGGCTCACCCCCCCCCCTGAAATCAGCTGGGACATAATTTGGGAGCAAATAATTTATTTTTTTGTTTCCCAAAGGTCCAGCTCCATCCTTTGTTTTTCCGCCCTCTTCCTCCCCCACGCGACTGCTACCGCTGGTTTCCTAGGCCTCCAGCCGCCGTCGTGGTACCGTCTGGATTCACCCCTGAAGCCGCCCGCCTCCTAGGGTTTCGGCGAGCTCTCCCCTGCCGACCTCGGGTCGGTTCCTACAGCTGCAACCCTGCTCTCCCTCCCGAAGAGTTCACCGCTCAGAGGACCTCTCGCGAGCGTCATTTCACCACTCCAGCGCCCTCGTCGGACTCTCCTCTGACAGGCTCCGCCTCCTAGGGTTCCGGCGAGCCCTCCTCTACCACCCTCCGGTCAATTCCTGATTCTCGCTCACTATTCTAATCAATCCCTCCTCCCAGGGTTGTTGCCAACCACATTCCCCCTTTCCTCCTTCCCCTCTACTTTTTCTGAGTACTGCCGATCTTCAACTCAGCCACTCTCCCTGTGGATTCTCTAGCTGCTAGTAAGGGGCCTATGGTATATCCCGGATCTCATCTCCTTGCTCGTTTCGTGTTAGTAGTATGATATGCTTTTATTTATTTGATCTTAAACTCTAAAGCAAGCTTGCCCTTAATTAACATTGAACCTAATTGTCGTTAATTTTCATACCAGTACATGTTCTTTTCCTCTTGTTTATGCTTGTGGAAGATTTAATTCAAGTCATTGATTATGCTCGCGTGTTAGGCTTATATGCGTATTTATGAAATTCAGATCAGTTGCCGCTTACCCTTTGCTTGAGAAAATCACGCTAGCGCTACGAGTTTTAAAAGAGAAAACAAATTTATTTATTTAAAATCGCCTCGAGGAATCCAGTCTATATTAAATTAAAAGAGATCGCTAAAAAAATTTATATTATTTTTGAGAACCCTAACCCTAGTCTACATCAAGAGGGAAGGTATCGAGAAGAAGGATTAGTATGAACAAAATAAAGGTCAGTAGTTGCAAGGAATTTAGCTTCCACAAAACAAACTATGCATTGCAAGCACTGTTGTGGATATCTTCCGACATGGCCGACATGTCGGCCGACATAAAGGTTTCATAGTCAAAACGACATGTTTCCGATATTTTTTTGCAAAATATCATTTTGAAATATATCCTCCGATATGTCTGTTATTGACCAATATATTCGCCGATATATCGGCCGATATATCCCGACATTTTATCGACAAGTTTTTTTTTCAATTTATTTTAATTAATGTCTATGATCTAATAGACAATAGACCAAAATTGTTTCATTGTTTAGGTTGCTTTTCCCCTTTCTCTGGCTTTCTTTCTTGTTCAAGTCCATTATCGACTTCAATTATGCATGGTCTTTGAATTATGGACTAAAAATTCCTTATCTTCCATTGTCATCGACAACTTCGCGACATTCTGCTTCCTCTTGTTTTATTTCACGCGTTATATCGTTATTACTTGTGCAACACAAAATGTTTATATTACTTTGATAAATTTAGAAGTTTAATAAATATCAAATTATTAATATATTAATATATATAAATTAAAAAAAGGATTAAATTTATAAATAATTACACATAAATAATTAAATATTAAAACCCGATATATGAAATATCCCCGATATATCCCCCGATTTATTAAAACCGACATAAAAAACCTTAACCGACGTGTCCTCGATATCCGACATCTACAACCTTGATTGCAAGAAAGAGAGAAATGGAGTTATAAATGTGAAGGTGTTCCCAGATATGAGGTTGAAAGTCATGCATAATAGCACATATAATGTGTCAGAACATGGTAAGAAAGATTGTTAGCCAAATTCATGTAGTCATTGATGTCTGTCGGTTAAGTGATCATGATGGATGAAAGCCTTCCATATAAATCATGGAGAGATTTTTTTGAACGTCTTGAGTGGATTGCAGTTTGAAATCAACCAATAGGATTTGTGGCGTGGGAAATGGAAGAGGTAGTGTCAGTAAGGGGGAATCGTACTTGCCACACCATTAGATTCAATGTGATTAAGTCGGAGGGATGCAATGTCAGGGTGGGTGGGTGGTTATCACGTAAGATCTGGAACATGTATATAAATGATGACCATATTATCATACGGGATGAGAGGTGCAGCCATACGGTCAAGTTAATCGAGTTTGTTTGGCATTTCGTTGGTGAGGGCTATACACTGAAATGTAGGAAGAGGTTGTTGTTGAGGTCCTGGATCGAAACGAGAGCTCGGTTGGATGAAACGGGCAGCCAATTCTGACAAGGAATTTGCACATTTAGAAGAAGTGAAACAAGAGTCCAATAAGATAAATGAGTATCAGTTGGAGCAACGAAGAGGATGTGTTGAGAATTATGTTGTTGGGTATTGATTAGATGAATCAAAAAGTTTGTTCTGAAACAAAAATGAAGACAGGGCTCATGGATATTGTGTGGTAGTAGAGGAGACGAAGCCGCCGACCGATGAAAAGGATGGTGAGTGGTGTGGCTAGGAGCAACTACAAGCGATGCAGCTGGGAGCAACTACGATTGGTGAGCAAAATTTGTGAACCAAGAAACTTGGGAACGTAAACATTGTGAGTTGTGCTAGGACGAGCATTGGGAGGAGAGGTTAAGTGTTGAAGTTGTGATGGATATGAGTGAGTAACTGCGAAAGACAGCAATGCGAAGAGACAAATTTGTCAGATGATCTGCGACGACAAGATGTTTCAACTAGTCTATCTTACGACCCATGTAATAAGGGGAGGATGAGTAGGTCAAACCAAGTTGTTACAACTCAAAGAAGATTGTATGAAAAAGGGGAAAACTTGCATTAAATATAAACCGGAATGCTTCTACCAAGAAACAATCGAGAGCCGGATCCCTCACGTATGCAGAGTCCGATCTCAAACTCCGGAGCTAAGGCTAAAAAATCATACATCTCCCTTATATAGGGGTACAACTTCTAATGCACCTGCTATTTGGGGTATGATGCACATATGTAACAAGTTCTTTTAGTAGGATAGTAAACTATTACTTCTCATGCCCGCACCATTAAGTTGTCTCATCGATTGTTACCCAAACAAATGAGTTAAGTACCAACACGTTATTGGCAAAACTTCCTTAGGTTGATCTTTAAGAACAAGACTTCCTTTGTTACAAAGATTTAATATCATTTTCAGGGATACTTTGAAATAATTTGACCGGTTAACAGGCACTTAAACTGTCAACCAAGTTTTATAATACAAAATAATATAATGAGATGTTATTATGATTAATTATTAATGTAATTTCAATTACATTAAATCTTAATTTAAATATGGATTATATAGATAAGGAAATAAATACTGTCTATTATCAACTTCATATGCTAATACTCAAAAATGATCTCAAAAAAAATATTGAGCTTAAGTGCATAGTTAAAAAGCTCAAAAGTCTTGTAGAATATAAGTACTGTATTTCAATGTGCAGAAAGTGATTTACCATTTGATGAAAGATGTTTCAGTGAGCTTCTTGCAAGCTATGCAGCAGCTCCCTCAAGCCAAATTCCATTTGCTAAAACTAAAGAAAACATCCAAATATTTTAGTGAACAAATTGTATTGAAAGCTTTAAGTAAAACAATCACCAAAACAAATATGTTTTTTGTTGCCTTATATGATGGGTGGTTTGCAATTGCTTTTAAAATAAAAGAATATTACAAGAACAATGATTTCATCAAAGAATAGAAAACCATTTTGTCACCCCCTATACAATAATGTGAACCTATTTGATAGCTCGATAAATTATTATTAGCAATTAATTAGAGATTTTTGAAGTATGCTATACTTGATGTGCTTAATCTGGTAGATGCATGTGATATATGTGGAAGGTATGGGAACTTGATGAGAATTAGACATGTGCTTGAGCTCTCCTCAACATATTCATGTATGATGCATCAGAATTCGTGCATAGTATTTAGCCAATGAGGACAATACTCCGACCATCATACTTTTCCCTTCAGTCAAAATAGAATTTTCTTCCATATGAAAATATTTTTTATTATTTTGTATTCTTTTTTTCATTCCTTTATATTTTACTTTATTTTATATTTTATTTTATTTTGCTTTAGTCAAATTAATTTAATTTTTATAACTAATACTTATATACGCAAACATTTACATGCTGTTTCCAATCACTCTGTTACTCTCTCATTTTCTCTCCCCATCTCTCTCTAAAGTAAAAATATATACAGAAATAAAAAAAATCAGCCATAATTACATAAAAATTATAACATAACAGTTTGGTTGTGCTAAATGTATCATTAAACCAAAATGATTTCTCTTATTATATAATATAGATTCAACACATTCAAATTGTTTTTTCTGGAAAACCTGTACAATTATATTTCAATTTACATCTATAATTTGATCTATAATGCCTCTTTCTGAGCACATGGTATAAGACTAGCTTTTATTTTGTGTTAACATATGGAGTTTCTCACAAATCACGCATATTACAATCCCATTTAACCCAATTATTGGTTTTGGAGCTTCACAGGAATTTTATTTCATCTTTTCATGAAACATCATTATGATAGAACATGGTGACAAAATAATCTAGAAAATGCACTTTATATCCATTAATTAACCACATTTCTGTTGTGTAATTAAAATATATTGTGATGGATCGCCATCTTGCTATGCCAAGTTTTAAATGTAATCCTTACACTCATCAAACAAAGTGATTGTCAGTTTTTTGGGTCCACAAGATTCATTGTATTGTATATTTAATTAAATGTCAAGTAGGTGTCATAGGCATATCGTGCCTTCTATTTTTATATTTGCGTATGTTTGTATTCAATCCGAGCATGTGGAACAAATCGTAAGGTTCCTGTCATGCATCCTCTATTTAAGGAACCGTTGGGTCATGGAATGGGTAAGCAAGAATTATTCCCTTCTTTCTCTTCTTAATTTCCTCTTTTCATTCTCTCAGCCTCCTTCCCTTGTCGGTATCCCATCTAGAGCATTGTACCAGTTGAGCTAGGCTCCCTTATCGCATCATATCGATCGAGCTCAACGCTCTTGTTGCATCATCTTGGTAGATCTCAGTACCCTTCAAATGACTCTCTAATGTATCTTCGACATCCCTGCCACCTTTGCTACCTCCGGCTACCTCTCCAGCGAGGTTCTTGACTACATACAGGAGGTCGGTAACATATATCAAAGCTTCTTGATCCATCATCAACACTTGTAATATATGTCATTCCTAGCGAGCCATCGTCTAAGCTCTGCATAGACACATCTCGGCACGTCCCTGACACTAGAGCTTGAACGCCTCTCAAACAAGCGTTGGCAGCTACAAGTAGCACCATGCATCGGTCCGCATGGCCTTCAAGCAGTTCTACACGCTTGCGTCTTGTTCTAGTAAATCTCCATCTACCAAGCATCAAGTGACCCTGTTGTGATCTCCATAGCAAGCAACCTCGCTTGCAATTCTCTTCCCCTCCCTCGTCAAAGGCATGATGTCCCTGTTGCGCCAACCAGAGCGAGCCTCTCTCACAAGCCCTCCTTTCTGAGACCCGTGCAAGCATACAATGCCCTTTCTCCTTCCATTTCAATCCCAATGCTTGTATAGGAAGAATTTATTGATCAATGACTTAATTTCTTTATTATTTAACTGCTTAATTCAAAAAATGGGTGGAATGTATTAATTGATTAATATGATTTAGTTCAAATTCGATATATTTAAAAAAGGGCAGACATCAAAAGTCTCAAAATGGCTTGTGAAGGCAGCATCGCGTCTTTGGAGCATACACAATTCGGCGGTTGATGGAAACATAGAGATGTTAAGCTTCTTTCTACGCCTGAATGGACATTCTGTACTCTCATTCTCAGGTCTATGAGAACGACATCAATTATCCTACCTCCGCTCCCAATAAACATGTGTCTCTCCGCACCAAAGAGCAACTTCACCTCTAATTGTGAGCAACTATTTTTGCTACCGAAAAATATGGGGAACATCAAAAGGCTGCCAAGACACACAACCTAAGGCACTTGAACTAACCAACAACAACACAAAACACATTATCAACTCTTGCATGCCCTACTGTCACTCTACCCATTACAGTTCCACATGTTCTACCGGCCCATCATTGATTCCTCCTCTACGCAATCAGTAATCGCCTAGTAGCATCGCTATCGTTACTTTCACCAGTGATCACGATGGAGGCTCACCTCTCAGCGAAGCCTCGGCTCCAACAACACATTACAAAAAGCTATTCTGACGATAAATAAGGGAGTCGGTTAAACCGCATCACAAGTTTCTGAACAGTTCTCTGAGCTTGAGAACCAGCTCAGAGTGAATAAGGGCGGGATGTTATGAGCCTCACATGATCCATTCGTATTGTATATGGTGTATTGTATTTTCATATTTCCCGTATGTTTTCAGTTCTAGTGTGTGGAACTAATCATAAGGATATCAACATATATACTTTATTTAAGTACCTCTTGGGTTCGTGGAATGGGTAAGCCAAAATTATTCCCCTTTTCCCTCATCTTAGTTTCCTCTATTCCTTCTCTCCCTCTACTTTCCCCGAAAGATACCCCATCTAGGGTATGATGAGGTTGCACTCGGCTCCCTACTCCCATGTTCATTCGGACTACTCCCCCTTGTATCTCCAACATCCCCTCATTTAGTAAGAACCCATAACAGTCAACTTCTTTTTCAATCTGTGGGTTAAAAATCCTTGAGTGCGGTAAGACTAATATCCTTCAATAGATGGGGCATGAAACTGTTTGAACTTGGTTAGTTATGAGAGCTCCAACCATGGGCGGACCCACTACCAGACACGCTCGGGCAAGTGCCCGAGCGTGTTTTTCGCGTAATAGCACATAGGGCATCATTTCTCCCTTCGTTGATTTGTTCATATCCCGCAGCATCCCACCGCCGTCGCAGTTCTACGCTTGCCGACTGTCGTAGGGTTTTGAGACTTCGAGTGCACTTCGGCAGTCCGTGAAGGAAGAAAACCATTAGCCACTCTGTTTCTTTTTCTCTTGGAGATCGATCGATCACCTCTTTCCGTATCCCGCGGACGAAAAGCAGCGCCGTTTTCTCCTCCCATTGCATAGAAAACTTCGGATTCCATAGTTTCTCCGGTTCAGGTTTTGGAGAAGGAGAAACGAGTGTCGCCTACATCATTTTGGGGGAATTGACTATACGTCTCTCCGTGCAATGGGCTTATGCAGTTTTCTGTTCGTGAATCAGAAATTGGAGGGATTCAGCCCATCGGCCAACAGTCAACCATTAGGAGTATTCAGGCTTGCTATTTGTACTTCCTCCCATACAGTTCTGAGTTATTTGAGATAGATATGTCATTTTTGGGTCTTGGGAGAAAGAGATCCAATCATATGCAGCCTGCAGGGCTTAGGTGTGCCGATTGTAGCCTTCATTATCAAGTAAACTTTGGATCTCCTGCAGGTTTGATTTTTGGATTTTATCTTCCTTAATTTAATTGAAGGTTGTCGTGCAAAAGTAGATTTTGATGTATATACTATTTTATCGTTATAGTTCTAATCTTAAGAGATATTTTGTTTTCATTTCCATTTTGATTTAGGGTTTTGATGTGTGGCTGTTAGATTTGCAAAAGGCTAATATTTTCAACCATGATATGAATGTTAAAATTTATTGTGCCCGGGCGATACTAAAATCCTAGTTCCGCCACTGGCTCCAATCCCCCACCCACGCAACCACAAATCAATGAAATCATATATACATTTTATACTGAAACAACTAGCAAAAGCAGAAGATCCAACAACGAAAACGACGGCCACCTCGAAGGCAACACAGTTTTTTGACGGCAATGGCAATCACGCCGACCGTCTCCTGCGTCGGCGCACAATATCAAAGAACATTGCTAGCAAAGTACGATGGATTCAAGAGACATCCATTTCTACATCAAAAACAAATATTACAATCGAACGAATCAAAAAGAAACCGAAAAACAAAACCTAAAATCCAATGGCACGGCCGAAAGAACATAGATAGCCCTATCCAATCACAGAAACGAATCAGCATGGTCTTGCTTACCTCGAGAATCGACGAATCCAGCTCCCTTCTTCCGGCGACGACGAAGCGAGAGAGAAGAAAGGTGAAGGTCTTCTGTCTCAAATACGAATCTGGCCCGCGTAGCTAATAGTAGAGCGTGCTGTAGAGATATTTCAGTAGCCGGGACCCGCACGAATAAATATATATTATATCCTATGAGAACTTGACGCATGCGAATACCGTCTTGGTCTTGGGAAGTCGAACATATAAGGGATGCGATATGGTCGCATGCGAGTCGCTGGTCGAATCGCGAGCCACGTGGGCGGTTTCGAATCGAGCGTCGTTGTTTAACCTGCGCCAACGCTACAGGCCATGGTTCCGTTTGGAGGAATTTATTTTCAACCGTCAAGCGGTCACGATCGCATGAACCGGACCTCAACGGTCACGATCGCATGAACCGGACCTCAATTGACCGGTGAAAATAAGTCCCCCCAAACGGAACCCATGACTACCAAAGGACGGGCGAAAGCTGTTAGACGGGTCCGGGGTGGTGCAGTGCAGCGAATGCACTGCACCGTAAAGTGCGATCCGACGGTTGCGCTGAGATGCGAGTGCGCTGAGATGCGTGCACATCTCAGCGCACTCATCTCAAAGCATGCACAAATCGCTGCGCAAAGCTGAACTCGCGCAAAATCTCAGCGCAACCGTCCGGTGCACTGCACTTTACGGTACAGTGCATTCGCTGAACTGCACCACCCCCGGACCCGGGCGAAAGCATATATTGTCGCGAGAGGACCTTCACACGTGTCATGCACATGTGCATTTGGACTTAGAGTTGG
This sequence comes from Platanthera zijinensis, assembly GCA_039513925.1. Lineage (NCBI taxonomy): Eukaryota > Viridiplantae > Streptophyta > Magnoliopsida > Asparagales > Orchidaceae > Platanthera > Platanthera zijinensis. The sequence continues at coordinate 15,880,973 of CM077081.1, read as the reverse complement.
AGACGGGGACATATCATTTTACTAAAGTGAAATCATTGCATTCGTTTTTTATTGTACGGATATCATATGTGATATTTCTTTGTTAATTTTTGCATGCATGACAATCAAAATATACACGCAAAATAATCTAAAATAATCGCATTTCGATCAAAAAATAATCACATTGCGATAAAAAATGATTGTCATTGTTCATTACTATCATGTGTGGCAGCATCGCAAGAGTCCCATTTCCAAATCTTGAAAAGCTTGTTGGACTTTCTATTACATTTTCAATGGGATTATTTCAAATGAAATGACTTGGTTTTTACATAGTTATTAGCGTTAAATCCAATTGGATTTATATCCCGAGGATGGTGAGCGAGCGTACCAACAAATTGTTTCTCATTTGGGGCCTCAAATGGATGTCTATTTCATGATGAGTAACTGACCACTGATTCACACTTTATTTAATGATGTATAAATTTTTATTAAAGAAAAAAACACAAAAGGATAGGATTAGTGAACTCGTAGGATCCGTTTGGAGTCAAATGGAGAGAATCCTGGTATGGGTCCTTCAGGATCCGCTTGGATATCAACATGGTTCATTTGTAGACATGCTATATTTATTTTAATGGAGCCACACACGCCATATTCGCTTGGTTACTGGTCATGTTTCATAATCGTGACGGACCTTGTTGAGACTCAGATACCGGTTCAACGGAGTTCAGATTAACATGGGGCAATTCGAGCTACTTGACTCGTCGTCGAGCGCTCTAGACCAGGATATTCTAAGCTAGGAATCGGGCCCCGCTGAATGAAGTTCGGTTACCTACACTCAGACCCATGAGCTGCAGTACAGAGGTCTCGTCACACACCCAGAAGTGATATCCACAACTTCCCCTCCTAAAGCCAAAAACTGAGCTTGGCACCTCGGATGGGACCGGGGCTAGAACCCGCTATGGAATGAGCTCTAGGAGGCTGGGTCTGTCCCTCCGAGGGGCATTTGGGGTCTATTTAAAGGCAAAATCTTATCAAAGACATATCAGTCTCTTTTTTTGGCATGTTGATAGCGGCTTCTACCTTTTGATATTGCTAGGTGCAGCTCAAGTTGGTCTGCCAACAGCGAAATTCCGTTGTTTAAGAATGTTTTGGGCAGATCCTGACGGTCTGCGAATAATCGGAGTGAATAAAGGCTAAGACTTCCTTAATCTGGGTGACTACCCCACCCAAAATGGTCGAGAACTCGCCGGCCCCGAGCTCGCCTTAGACCGGAACTCGCTCAAAGCGAAGTCGCCTGGGCACATGGGCGTAGCTAGTATAGGTCCAGGGGGGGCACGTGCCCCCCTAATTTATCGGGGAATAGGAATAGCCGAATAGTAATTTCGTCATTTATCGGGGAATAGGAATAAGGATTTCGCCATTTTCATTTCCCTCGGCTGCTCCCTGCGCTAACCTAACAGCTGGCCCGCCGCTGCTCCCTGCACTGCTCCCTATCTGGCTATCCCGCATTCCCGCTGCTGCTTGCCTGCTCCAACACGGCTTCACCCGTGACCCGGCAGTACACTTCTTCTTCCTCTTCACAGAGTTTACACCCGACTTCTTCTTCTGAGTTCTGGCCCTTCTCTGATTTAGGGTCTGTTTGGGACAGCTCTGGCGGATTGAAAAGCTGCTGTCCGGATAGAGCTGTTTTAAAATAGATCTCTGGGGAGCAGTTTTGAAAAGCTGCAGACTGTTTGGCTGTTCTGTGCAGAAGTGCGCTCGGAATCGCCGGAGGAAGGACGTCGGGGGCTTGGAATTGCCGGAGGAAAGCCGTCCGGGGCTCGAAATCGCCGGAGGAAGGCCGTTCGGCCTCTGAGCATGTTCCAACTGAAGAAACCATTAGATTTCCAAAACATGTGAGAGAGAAAGCTATTTTGCGAGAGCAGAAGCTGGGGAGGGAGAGATTTCTGAAAAGCTGCAAAACAGCTCCAGATTTTTGAAAAGCTCTTCACAGGGAGCTGTCCCAAACAGACTAAAAGCAGCTCTGGCGGTTGGAATAGAGATTTTCCAACCGCCAGAGCTGCCCCAAACAGACCCTTAACACACCCAGCGCTCGGCGGCCCTTCTTCATCTTCTTCTCCTTCTTCAGTTCTTCTTGGATTTGTTCTGATTTGTTCAGATCGCTCAACCCCCCATCCCTTGATCGATTTCTTCTTGGATACTTGATTGCTTATTTTCTACTAGTGGATTTGTTCAAATCGCTCTGCCTCCTAGTCTCATACTTGGATCTGGATCGATAGCGGATAGCCACACCAGCGACCAACCTCCAATTTATCCTCCAGGACCTCCATCGGCTAATAACTCAAGGTAATGGTCACTGGATCTGGATCTGGATTCTCCTTATCTTATTTTGTTGTCTAAATATTTCCAACTTATCATGCTCTAAATCGACTCTGAAATAAAATGAGTGATCAATAGGTCCAACTAATCAAAGAATTTGTACCTCTTATTTTTATACTTAAATGTGAGATTACATATTTTGTATCATTATTGTTAATATGAAGTTCATTTTACTTTTAAAATTACTGTTTAAAGCAAATAACTTTTAATTATTTTTGTTATACATATTTATATACTATTGTCGTAAAATAGTGCCCCACTAAAGCAAAATCCTGGCTACGCCCCTGCCTGGGCAGGACTCGCCTCGTCACTGAGCTTGTCTGACTCGGTTTTGCGAGATCCTACTCGCCGAATTGGGATTGTGCCGACCTTGGTCATCTATTCGTCCTGCTTTAATTCACCTGATCCCCTTTGGGTGTGAGTAGGGATGTTCTCGCCAAATGGGGGTTACATAGACCTGCTGTTGGTAAGATCATAAGGCTGAAGACTCTTTTGATATAAATTATATATGTGGATTTGAACTTAGAGTACTGACACCAGGTCTCGCAAGGTTCGCTTAGATATCAAAAAAGTTCGCATGGATATCAACACAGTTCACTCGGATATCAACAGGGTTTGTTTGTAGACACACGGTATTTATTTAAAGGAGCCACGTGTGTCATGTTTGCTTGGATATCACTTCATGTTTGCTTGAAAGCCGGTCGCATGTCATAATTGTGATGGCCCTTGTCTCCTAAGGAAGCACTGTCACTAACTAGTACTACACCGTATAGTATATTATAAATTTATAATACCACATCATAGATTCTATATCATAGCAGTTTTTCCCTCATCTGACCACTATTTTTGACTTATACATAGTCAAAATTCATTCCTTCGATATGAGAAATACAAATACACTAATAATTTTACAAAATTCTTAAGAGGCGGGCTCCTACTATTGCGTGTGTTTAGTTTGATAGAATAGATAACAATGCTGACGCAAAAAACTACGATGGAGGATTAATTCTCTTTCAAAAAGGGGGGACTGACCTAGCTTTCAAGAAGTTTGAAAAATCCGTTGCCGATGAATATAATGTTAGAGCTTGATTTTCAAAAATAAACAAAGTCACGTAGGAGATTATTGTGTGAGTATGAAAGCACTAATTAAAAACATTAATCAAAAGAATATTTACATGTGTAGTGCACATATCTATATAAATTTTTTTTTAATTACAAGATCATATAAAAATGCAAAAATTAGAAATCGTGATTCTAATTTCTAAATCCCGCTTCTGCGAAAATTGGCTCTCCACAAAGCTCGCTTACTTGACGGCACGCCACCGGTTTCAATTAAATTGTAACCCCTCATCCTCATCAATGGCTGATTTGTTCTCCGCATCCAGCTAAGTATGACCTTGATCGCTAACATATTTTTTGTTTCAAAATTTCTTTGTATATATTTAAAGATCAAAAATGAAAAAAAGTGAATAAACATATCAAGGATATTAAAACATATTACTTAACATATTGTTTCTTTTTAAAACTTATTAAACGGCCTTGATCTCTTCCACTCTTATGATATAATAAAGGAGACACTCTCAAAATAAGCAAAATAACAAGTTTTGAGAAAAGAAGATGTCGCGTTATACTGTGTCGAAGATGCGGAGTTTCTTTCAGAGATTCCGAAGAATGTGGACTTGGGGAGATCAAAATTAGTTACAGTTATCTCAACTAAATTTACACACGTCGCCTCCACAAAATTTAATTAAATCAGTAATTAGCTGTCATGTCATCTTCCTCATCTTCAAATAAATTTTTGAACTTCTCTACTTTTTCAAACTCTTTTCTTCCTCATTTAAACATCATTTTTGACGTATAAATAGTCAGAATTCATTCGCTCGACGAGAGGAATCTCAATTCAGCATCCATTTTACATTTTTTTGCGTGGGTGTGAGGGCAGGGCTACATCCGCAATGCATAAACAATCATAAAAATATCTTCATCGGCTATCTTAAAAAATTGAATCTTAAAACAATATATATACAACCATAAAATTGCAATCTGAGTCATACTCACCCATGCAAAAATATCACATAAATACATAATAATCAGGAAAAATGTTAGAGATAGAGAGAGAGAGAGGGGGCATACCAAGCTGGCCCGGAGTATCCCAAGGCCGTGAATGCAGAATTAGAGCAGCTCTCCGTTGCTTTAAATACAACAGGGCCAGGAAACTGCAGCTATCAATTTGTCTTCTTTTCCTTCACAGAAAAAAAAATTTGTCGCCAATATTATTGTAATAGCACTCATTATTTTGTAAAATACTTATTGTTTTATTATAAAACTCTCTATTGAGTTGTCTTTTTTCAATAAATTTCTAAAATTGACTTGTTATAAATGTATTTTTTTTTCCATGTTTGTTTTCTTCAAAATCGAGTAAATTACTTAAAAATGCCCAAGAAATCAGAGGTGTACAACACGGTGTGCAATGGTAATAAGGGTAAGGTGGACAAATGGAGGAATGAATAGCCCCAATTCATTGACTCGGCTCACCCGTCTACCAGTTCGAAATTCGAATCATCCATTATTTGTCAGCTGTATTAATTAAGCAAAATATTATTCTGGGCGACGTAGTCGTTTTAGCTCGTGATCTCCCATGCCTGATTGCTCACGGCTGCACGGGCTCTGCCGCAGGGGCGGATCTAGAGGGGGGCCCGAGGGACACTGGCACTCCCATTATTTTTCAAAATAGTTAGTGTATTTGGATTCCTCTCCCATTATACGTCAAAATCGGTGGTCAAAATAGTTGTTAGTTAATGTATTTGGAACATTCCGGTCTCTTGTTTCTCACACCGGTTAGCCCACGTGGCAATGAATTTCCCCCTCCGACATTTCTACGTTTAGCTCGACGTCAAAATCGGTGGCCGTATATGAGGGAGGCGCATACGAACAGTTTCTTGTCCGATAAGTTGAATGTATGATTTTAAAGGAATTTTTGGGTTTGAAGGAAGTTCGGATCCGGTATGACCTCCTATGTTAAAATTTTTAGAACCCAGTGACGTATTCAAAAAAAATGTGTGCACCCCCATTATTAATTTTTTGAATCCGACACTGGCTCCGCGCATACTTTTTTGAATCTTGTGAATACACATGTATGCATAAAAGGAAGACTCAAATTATACCATTACCATTACGAGAAATTGCATGTAGTACTCCCTAAGAAGGGAGAGTTTTACGCACTATAACATCACAATTACTAGCTAGGAATGTTTAACCTATTTGTAACATTTTTTTGGTCTTAACAACACTTGATTTTACAACATGTATAAATGGGCAAAAAGAAGAAGGCGTGGAGAAGATGTAAGAGATGATGGTGACTTGTTGCAGGACGGCGCGTAGGGTTGCGCGCCTGTCGGCTTTTTCAACGAAACCCTAAACGCATGCGATGATTAAATTAATTTTTCAAAGATTTTGAGCGAAATTTGCACGAACTTTAAGAAATGAAACAACTAATTTCTTTGTAAAGCACAAAATTGCTATTTTGTTTTAAAATGATTTTCTTAAATAAAATGATTCAATTTTAAATCCGGGGAAGGAAGTTCGCAACTTTCGTTCTGTTCCCCTTGTCGTAGCAAAACGGAAATCGTGAATTCCAAATACGTTTCCGTTTGGAGTTTTCGACGTAGCGTTCGCTGACAAAACTCGGGCGAATTAAAGTGAATGAAAATACAATTTCTGTGGTTCCACGAAATCGTGAACTCCGATTTCTGTGTATTCGAAGTCGATGGCGATCACGCGAGAAACTCCTTGTCACCTTCGATCTCCCGCTCCGAGATCGGCCGCTATCGCACACGGGCACCAAGGAGAAACTTTGCTCACTCTCACACGAAAGTGATTCCACGAAATAACTCACTCCTCACACTAGAGAAGTCACAAACCTAACAATCTAACTCCGCTCGCTCTCACACACAAGTGATTTCACGAAATCTCAGACACTCGCGGTGACTTCACGGAATTTCTCTAATAATAATAGCTTATCTAATTTACTCCTAATCTCACTAACAAACAATAGATTAATTCACCTCTACCTAAACTTTAACATTCACTGACATTTTCCAGATCTAAGAAAGCAGACAGCCTATTAACTAGTTTCCCCTACCACTGCACTCAAGCAAAGCATCAAAAACACACCTATTCTTCGACATTAACCTACAAGAAATCAAATATCAGGCACAATATAATTAAGTTCCTGTTCATCTTCTCTTTCCACAGAAGACAACTTCAGGCAAACCTCTAAGATCTACAAGAATCAACCATTACCAACTACAGGGTTCATCATCCTAACTCCTACATGTTAACTCCAAAATCGGCGATCCCTCACAAGTTATCTAGCTCGCAAGTCGTGGCCCACTCAGGGGTTCCCCCCGAGGGTCGCGATCTGCCTCAGCCCTCCTTTTTAGGGCCAGGCGTATAGAACTCCTATCTGCTCAGGCTGTGCGGCTAGGACGGTTTCCCCGGTCTAACCGCCCCGATCGCATAGCTACCGCGTGCCCTGCGGGACGACGGGCTGCTCTCATGGCTTACCCTCGCAGGCCGCGCGGTTAGGCCAGCTAACCGCGTATTTTTTCTCCTAGCAGGGAGCGATATAAGGAACCAGGGGCGATCTGCGTGGTCTACTCCTTCAGACCGCTAGGTCGTCCAATCGGCGTCAACCCTGCAGACCAACTCAACCTCGCCAGCAGAGACGGACTCCTCCTCCAGTCCGCCAAGGGGCGGCGGCCACCTGTCGCTGGCTGCCGAGTCCGCCCGTCAAGGGGGCGGACTGCTCGCCCGTCGAGTCCGCCTGCCAAGAGGGCGTACTGCTCGCCTGCGCCGAGTCCGCCCTCCAAGGGGGCGGACTGCCCTGCTTCCCGTCGAGTCCTCCCGCCAAGGGGGCGGATTGCCCTGCTTCCCGCCAAGTCCGCCAAGGGGGCAGACTGACTGCTTGCCGAGGCCGCCCAAGCGGGGGCGGCCTCCCTCTGCTTCGCCAAGGGGCGGACTGCCTGCTCGCCTGTCGAGTCCGCCCGCCAAGGGGGCGGACTGCCCTGCTTCCCACCAAGTCCGCCAAGGGGGCGGATTGCCTGCCCGCCTGCTGTCGAGTCCGCCCGCTCAGGGGCGGACTGCCTGCCGAGTCTGCCCCCTCAGGGGCGGACTGCCTCCTCAATCCGCCCGCTCAGGGGCGGACTGCCCTCCTGCCGCTGCCCGCCGACTCTGCCCGAGCAGGGGCAGACTGCCATCCTCCAGTCCGCCGAGTCCGCCCAGGTCGGCGACCTGCTCTTCTCGTCCGCTTGAAGCTCCGTGATGACGTCACTGGGCCCCGCTTTTAGAAGATTCTCCCCGGGCCTATAAATAGCCCCCAGCCTCTCATTTGAAGAGGGCAAGAGGAAAACTGTCGCTGCAAGCAAGACCTGCGGACTCAGTTTTCCAGTCCTCCACAGTTGATCCAACAAGAGCTGCGGACTCAGATTCCCAGTCCTCCACTGCTGCTAGCACCCTCTTTTACTTAGTCTCTGACACCTCCTTCCTTAGCCTCCAGCTTCCCCCTTTGTACCCTTTACTGCTTTTACATGTAATTGTGCAATAACAAGCTTAATATTACTTCTTGATTAAAGGAAAAGCTCGTCGCAAGAGTGACATTCAAGCCGCGACGGGCGAAGTCTGTTGTTGTCGCTGCTAGCGGCCCCCCTTTCTTCTTCTCTCCTCTCTCGACATCAACCTGCAAAGCTAACCATTAAACTAGCTGTCTGCTCGACAGTTCCTAATCAAGCAGGCTCTTCCGTTGATCAGCAAGCTCCTCCGCTGATCAATCAAGCTCCTCCGGTGATCAAGCAAGCTTCTCTGTTGATCAGCAAGCTTCCCAGCTGCTCTCAGCAAACCTCTCCTCTATCCCCGCAACCCTTCCTCCTTCACCTTAGCTCGTGAGATCGAACATCCGTTAACTAGAAGGCGCATTTCTTGCGTCAACAGTTAACACGCGATCTTCAGATCTCGATCAGACAGTGAAATCAGTGGTTACTCATGTCAGACCATCAATCAGACCACCAACCCCTTCCAAATATCCCTTGTGCCAGCGAAGATGCTCTCTGGGAATCCCTTAGGCTGATACGTCATGAAACTGCCCAACAGTTCCAGGTACTCAGCGATACTCTAGCCACTATCACTCAACAATTGGAGGCGCAGCCAGCAATAGACCTGTCTCCTCCGATCAATCAGGCATCTTCAGTGATGAACCCACCAGTATGTCCATCAACCTATCCATACTCTTATCCGCCAACTTTTCTGCCAGTTGATCCTTGTGCATATCCGACAAGTTATCCGCCTAGGCAGACCGTAGTCTATCTGTAGACTCCAGTTACTATGTAAGGAAAGAGTTTCTTCAGACCCAGCCAAGCCATCGCTTACTCCGCCAATCACCCGAGAAAGTTGCTTAAATTTTACGCTAAGAGAAAAAGAGGCCCAGAAGCTTTGTTCCATATCAAGCAATACGAGAGCGAGACTTTAGACCACTTCATTGAGCGCTTCCAAAGAAAAGTCTTAGAAGTTGAGAATATTGATCCTGAATTCTATAAAGTCGCTTTGATGGTTGGTTTACAAGAAGGACCACTCAAGTTCGAGGCCTACCTCCGTCAGCCAAGGACGTATTAGGAGATGATTATCCTCGCCAATGAATATGTTTGCATTGAAAAGGGGAATCCAAATTTCATCTCCAGGCTTGTAGCAGTGAAGGATTATTCTTCTTCTTGCAAACAGCCTCCAAAGTTTCCTCAGAAGGATTTTCAACTGCAATCAAGTAAGGAAAGAATTGGCCAACGTCATCAACACTTCTTCCCAAGCAAGGATTACCTCCAAAGTAAAAAAACGGCGACTGCCAGTCCCTTCTGTTCATCCAGCACAAACTCCGCAAGCAGCTTTGGTCCATCAACAATAGGATGCAGACTTGTTTGAGTTGGAACTGAATGCAGCTATGCAGGAAGTAGGCCAAGTCCTGAAGGGTAAGGATAATTGTAAAAAGCCTTGACAACCGCCAGATCAAAGGCCAAAAGATTCGGATTCATTCTGCGAATTTCACAAAGTAGAAGGTCATGCGACAGAAGATTGCAAAGCCCTTCAACAACAGATGGAGAAAATGCTGAAGCAGGGCAAATGCCAACATTTGCTCCAGAAGAATAGTGCATCTCGTCCATAAAATCTCAAAAAGAAAAAGGAGACAAACGACTTTCTTGCCTCAAGTACACAAAGCTATTCGCAATCTGGGCCGGTTATATTTTCCTTTACACTCTTCAAACATTCTTTCTCTAAAACACTTCTAAGTGTTCTTTCATTTTCATTCAATAAATATTACGTCAGAGATACCATACTGACACAATTCCCTTTTTGTAATGCTTCTCCTCTATATTTTTTCTCTTTGCCGAAGATCGCTGAACCACTGAGATATCGTCAAGTCTTGTTGTTCCCTCTGTGGATTGTCCTCCGGCGTAAGACCACAATGACCACATATGATGAGGAGTTTCTCATATGTGCAGTGGGGGCCGTTCAATCTATGATGGTGAACTTCAGACTTCGGATCCCGACTGGTATCTAGCGTAGCGTGTGTGCCTAGGGGATGCAGCCTGTGATAGTTCTATCGTGCCTCATTGAGGGATACGTTATAGTTACGATGTTATTTGTGTGAAAAGCAATGACGATCAAGTGTAGCCTTGTATCTTCGATCATATCACAACTGTGACGGCCGAACACTCGTTGGTACTCTCGATTCATGCCTTCGCGGGACCCACAACTTCGTTGATCAATCCACAGACAAGCAATAGGTCACTTGGTGCAACTAGTCTAATTGATCAGCGATGCTTGTAACCCGAGGCAAGAGAGCAGTGTATCAATCGATTCCGCCTCAGGAATTTCCGTGCTTGTGCTTGTTTATCTTCTATGCCCTTCAAAGGAAGCGCGGCCAGCCCGCTCTGGGTAGGGCTATACCCCAGACAATTTCTTCTTAAGTTAAGCGATGCATAAGGCACACGGGGAACACCTATGGCAGCATCCAGTCTTTTTTAGTCATCTCCGAGGTGTAGCCCTCCTTTGTCTTTTTGCCTTCTTACAGGTTAATAGGTTAAATCCAACCTATTCTAAGGATCTGCAATATCTTTCTTGGCTTATGATCATCTTATATGCGCTGCCTGCATAAAGTTCTATCAGATGATGATCCACAAGTTCTCTTATCAGATGCTAACCACACATCATTTATTCAAAGTATATAGTTCTTCTTGATTTACAAGCCATGCCATCATAAGTTTAAATTCAGATAGTTTTATCTTGCTGATCTGGATTTCATATTGATATTATATTTGATCACGCGAGACGATCATTATCACACTTTGATCTCTATTCAGTTAATAGCAAAGTTTGTCGGATATCTCTTCTGTTATATCTTATCCTATCAACAATCAACATTCGCAAGTCCCCTCCAGGTACTTCCAGCTTATTTCTCTATCATATATGCTTGCTTACTCTCTTTTTGCAGAGATCAGCAGATATTAGCAAGTTCCCCTCAGGTATTTGCAGCTTATTTCTCTATCATATCTGCTCGCTTACTCTCCTTTTGCAGAGATCAGTAGATATTAGCAAGTTCCCCTCAAGTACTTGCAGCTTATTTCTCTATCATATCTGCTCGCTTACTCTCCTTTTGCAGAGATCAGCAAATATTAGCAAGTTCCCCTCAGGTACTTGCAGCTTATTTCTCTATCATATCTGATCGCTTACTCTCCTTTTGCAGAGATCAGCAGATATTTGCAAGATCCCCTCAGGTACTTGCAGCTTATTTCTCTGTCATATCTGCTCGCTTACTCTCCTTTTGCAAAGATCAGCAGATATTAACAAGTTCCCCTCAGGTACTTGCAGCTTATTTCTCTATCATATCTGCTTGCTTAATCTCCTTTTGCAGAGATCAGCAGATATTAGCAAGTTCCCTTCAGGTACTTGCAGCTTATTTCTCTATCATATCTGCTTGCTTACTCTCCTTTTGCAGAGATCAGTGGATATTAGCAAGTTTCCCTCAGTTACTTGCTGCTTATTTATCTATCATATCTGCTCGCTTACTCTCCTTTTGCAGAGATCAGCAGATATTAGTAAGTTCCCCTCAGGTACTTGCAGCTTATTTCTCTATCATATCTGCATCTAACTCTTCTCTTACAGAGATTAGCAGATATTAGCAAGTCCTCTTCAGGTACTTGCAACTCAATTCCCTTTCATTATCTGTCTGCTTTCTCTTCTTTTGCAGAGATTAACAGATATTAGCAAGTCCTCCTTCAGGTACTTGCAAGTTATCATTCTTCTATGTTTCCCTCTCATCATTGTTTTGCAGAACCCATTAAGAGACATTCATGTCTTCTTCGTTTTGCAAAAAAAGCTCAGGTACGTATAAGATGTACCTCCTTTTCGCCTATGTTAATTTTTCCCTTTGCAGGAAAAAGACAGGCATTAGTAAACTTTTTCTAAGGAGAGGCATCAGGTTCCATATCTCCTTACCCCTTCCTTTTCTCGAGGGAAGGATCATTATTTTCGTGGGTCTTCTACTTTTTCGAAGTTCCGAACTTCAAAAAGTGCTGGGATTATGTTAACCCCAAAATCGGCGATCCCTCCCAAGTTTTTGGTTTCACGATTTCTCTTTGTGTGTTACGATAATGACATAAGTTACTGTTTCATTTCCTTAACATATCCTTTTATACCCTTGTCTTTTATCAACGGTCTCAGGAAATGTCTTGTGCAGAATCTTCTTTCTCAATGGTATTAAGAACTTCTCCTTTCTGCATCTTCTCCACGATATCGACTCAAAGTGTTTCACGATCTCAACAGTATAGAGGAGAACATATAATGATCTCAATGGTATAGTCTTTTATTGCTAAAGCTTGTTCTTTCTAAGTCTTCTCCACGATCATGCTGATACCATGAAGAATCATATGCTGATCTCAACGGTATCTGTTATTCTCTGCTCTAAACATGTTTTAGAGTCAACATTATATAGCCTGCATAATCATGAAATAGATATGCTATCAAATACAATATGAATTTAACATTGCAAGTGTTGCTTCTTCAAATCTTGGAATATTGAGGACAATATTCCCAACAAAGATTGTGTACTAAGAAAGCATCATTGACCTTCATTTACAAATTCAAATGAGAGGAGGAGTTCATAGCCATTGGAATTGATCTATGTCGATCTATGAGGACCTTCAACATCACCATTTATAGGACAAAAGAGGTATTATCTATTGCTAGTTGATGATTGTACTAGATTTATGGGGGTTTATTTCTTAAAAAATAAATCGCAGGCATTTCACTATTTCAAAAAGTTTAAAGTTCTAGTAGAAAAGGAATATGATTTTCCTATCAAAATGTTGAGAACAGATAGAGGATGAGAATTCCTTTCCAATCAGTTCACTGATTTTTGTCGTAATGGAATAAAAAGACAACTAACAGTTATTAAGTCTCCTCAACAGAATGGAGTAGTAGAAAGAAGGAATAATATAGATGACAAGAACAATGCAGCTACAACAACAACCGCTCACTAAATTCTGGGCAGAGGCTGTAAATACAGCCATATATTTGCTCAGTAAAGCTCTCACAAGAGCATTAAAAATATTACACCTTATGCGGCATTTGTTAGGATAATTATTATATATGTCCGCGCGTGTCAGGACCGACTCGGAACGATCATATGAGTTTCGTGTCACTAGAGTCTAACGACTCTATGCTGGAGATACTATATAAGGTCATTCCACATTGATGAGTCTTAGTGGACTATCTTGACCGGAGCCCCAACAGCATTGACAAATAGAAAGCCTAGAGTAAGTCACTTGAAAACATTTGAATGTATAACTTACTCATATATCCAAAGTGATGAAATAACTAAATTAGAAAAGAAGCATGAGAAAGGGATTTTCTGGGCTATAGTAATGTATCAAAAAGATATAGAATATATCAACCAAATCTACATAAACTAGTTATTTCCAGAGATGTGTTATTCTATGAAGAAGAAGGGCGGGACTAGGCATCAGATCCTGAAACATCAATAAATTCAGGAATCTCTGTGGATTCCATCCTTTCCAATGAGTCATCGGCGGTTGAATCCAATGCACCTGATCTCCTAGAGTCAAATGGACACATAATTGCTCAACCAAATTCTCCAAACACCTCTAGTTCTGAATCATCATCATCCAAAAGAATGAGATTACTAAGTAATATTTATCATACTTGTTGCGGCCAAACTCGACGTCTCGGTTGTACCAGATAAACTTAGACCGTCTCAGTTCACGGAACGGTCGAGCGCGCAAACAGTCACAGAGAAAGAAAAGCTGACAAGACAATTTTTTTACGTGAAAAACCCGTCAACTGAGTGAAAAATCACGTAGCCGGATCTGTGTCGACCAAACCTCCACTAGATCTGAGTGCTGTTACAGGGATTTTCCAAGAACTCGAAGGCGACAGGCTGCCTCTCGTAACAATTATTGGGGGGAGAGAGAGAACCTGGAGGGTGACAGGTCACCACCCACAGGGCTAATTATTTCTTCGAGTGTTGCGGGGAGTGATGCGCTCGTTGTATTCTAGAGTCTTCTAATAATTTCTAGAGGCGGGAGCAGCTTGCTGTACACGTTGTGATGTCTGGTGCTTTGAAGCTCGGAGGCGCGCTCAGCGCGTCCTATCCTCTGCTTCTTGTCTCTGATTCTCTTTTGGAGAAGCGTGGTTCAGTTGTCTTATCGGTAGATGGAGTACTTGTTTTGAAGCGCGTGGTGCGCTTGTTGGCAAAGAGCGCGTTGGGAGTTTGCTGGAGGAGAGCGTGCTAGGCCCTTGCTGGAGGAGGGTGCGTTGAGCGGTTGCGGGTAAATAGAGATAACGCAGGGCGCTTGTAGAAGGAGAGTGCGTGGAGCGTGGGGGGAAAGAGACCCGCATAAGGGAGCAATGTGTGTGAGAGCACGCAGGAGCACGCAGGGGAGAGACGCGCGCAAGAACAAGCGAGGGAGAGGCGCGCGCGAGAGCACACAAGAAAGCGACAAGCAGGAGAGTGTGCAAGGAGGCGACGCGCGCGGGAGCGCGCAAGGAGGCGATGCGCGCGGGAGCGCGCAAGGAAGAGGATGCGCGGGAGCGCGCAAGGAGGCGATGCGTGTGGGAGCACGCAAGGAGGCGATGCGTGCGTGAGCGCGCAAGGAAGGCAACGCGCGCAAGGAAGGCAATGCGCACAAGGAAGAGAACGTGCACGGGAGAGCGCAAGGAAGACAACACGTGTAGGAGCGCGCATGGAAGAGAAATGGAGGAGAGATAAAATCCGTAGGAGGATTTCCCGGACAAAGAAGATGAAGATCTTTGAAGGAGGTGTCGAAGACGAAGGAGATCTTCAAGGAGCGCTTGAAGACCTTTGAAGAAGGAGAAGGAGAAGAAGGAGGAAAGAGAGAGAAAATTCGTAGGAGAAATTCCCGAGGAAGAGATAATGAGAATTAAAGGGGATCTGGGGCCCTATTTATAAGATTCATGGGTGGTTATGGAGGTTACGCGGTTATTCGAAGCCCATAACTACCATGACTGCTATTAATAGGCAGCAATATTATAATAAATTTTACAGGACTATGGTTTAATATGCACATTAATTTTATAATTTATATTAAACGTAAATCAATCTATTTTTGGCAGCGCATTATCTCCATTACGGGAGATCATGCAGGCGGTTACGCGGGTGGTTACCCACGTAACCGATGGCGGCGATCGCACAAGTGTGATTGGATGGCGGAGAATACACATGATGGACGACGGGCGGCGGCAGCGGTAGTGACGAAGAAGATTACACGCCAGCAAAGGTTATGTTTGACCGAGTGGGTGATTACCCACGTAATCGACGGAGGCGATCGCGGGAGTGTGATCGAAAGGCGGAGAATACACATGATGTATGACCGGCGGCGGCGGCGGCAGTGAAGAGGAAATTGTGCGCCGATGAAGGTTACATTTGACCGAAGGGACTTGGCCGGCCACCGGGGGGAGGTAGGCCGACCGAAGGAGAGAGGAAACCGCCTATTGGCAGTGCCGGCGGAGGACGAACGACGAAACGGCCGCCCGCACATAGCGAGGAAGAGGCCGACCCTATTAGGGGTGGATGGCGGTGGATGGACAAGGACGGGTTGCCTCTCGGCAGCCCGTCTTGGGCGAGGAAAGGCTGCCCCTTTTTTGGGGTGGTCGGCGGCTGACGGGCGGCCAATCAGCCACCCGTCAAGAAGAAGGGGACACCGCCCCTGTTAGGGGCGGTGGTGCCTTCCTGGCACAGGAGAAAGGAGTACCGGCCACCCCTCCCTGGAAGGGAATCCAGCCGCCCTTAACTAGGGGCGGCCGACGGCGGATGGGCGACCAAATGGCCGTCCATCTGGCTGAAAAGGCCACCGCCCTTATTAGGGAGATGGCGCTTTCCTGGCGCATGAAGAAGGAGGGGAGGGCGGCCCTCCCCAAAAGAGAATCCGACCGCCCTAACCCGGCGGCCAGGGAGGCAAGGAGGTCGGGCGGCCTGGAAGCCACCCGTCCAGAGCGGCGCGCCCAGCCATGAATGAAAACTAAAGATGGTAGAGAAAAACAACACTTGGAAACTAGCTAAGCCTCCACCTGATAAAGAGATAATAAGTCTAAAATGAATCTATAAGATAAATGAAAATGACGATAGATCTATTTATAAATTCAAAGCTAAAATAGTGGCTAAAGGATACTCTCAAATTCCTGGAGTAGACTTCAATGAAACCTTTGCTCCAGTAGCCCGATTAGAAATCATTTGAGCTATTATCTATTTTGTAACTCAACATCAGTTCAAACTATATCAACTTGATGTCAAATCAACTTTTCTAAATGGAGAGATTGAAGAAGATGTGTATGTTTGACAGTCAAAAGGTTATGAGGTAGAAAAGGAAGAACACAAAATATATAAATTGCACAAGGCATTCTATGGATTGAATCAATCACCAAGGGCATGACATTCAAACATAGACTCCTACTTGATCCAACAAAATTATCAGCGCAGTGCAAATGATGTTGAAATTTGTGAAGTGAAAGTAGTGATCGGGCAGTCAAGGCGGCCTGGGCGGACTATCCGCGCGGACTGGAGCTGGAGTTTGGCGGACTGGTGTTGGCTGTCTTTTCGTTTGGTTGCACGGACTGCGCGGACTGGTTGAGTCCGGCGGTGGCTAGCTAAGCGTGCAGGATGTTGTTCGCGGTCTGTACGGACTGTGGCTTGGAGTCCGCGCGATTAGCTTTTGGTCTGGAGTTGCGGTGAGCCGCAATCTGGTTGTGATCTAGCCTTGGAGCTGACGGACTGTATTGGTGTTCGCCGAGCTCGCGCAAGCTTGTGTTTGGACTTGTACTTCTATGAAGTCCAGGGTTTCTGCATTGTCCGCTGAGACCGGACAGTTGGCCTGTTAGTCGCGGGCATTGCGAGCTGAGTTGGTGTCCGTAAAGTACGCTGTGACCAGGCGGTTATGCCTGTGGTCGTGGACTTAAGTGTGCGGACAGTTGCTGTGTCCTCTCTCCATGTGGACTGGCATGGTGCTCAGCTGGTGGCGCTCTTGCGGGTTGGAGATCTGTTCGCGAGTCTGGCTTGTCCGTGCGGACTCGGCGGATTGGCAGTGCTAGCTGCGATCATGGGGCGGTTAGCCTATCTCTTAGGGCGGTGATCACACTCCTCACCCTGCCTATAAATAGGACCCCCCGGCTCGTCATTTGGTGAACAGTAAGTTGGACTTGGGTTAAGGCTGCAGACTCATTTTTGTTATTCGCGCGGGTTGATTTGCTTAACGGGTTGCTGTGTGCAGGTGACGCGGCTAGCACTGTGAAACCAGGAGCTTGGTTTTGACCTCGGTCAGGCTCAGTAAAGTTAGCGGACTGCTTTCAGCGGTTACCAGTTTCTGCATCAACTTTCCCAGTTCAATAACCTGTCTGCGCGACCTCGCGGTCTCGGCGTGTAGGCGGTCTGTTCCTCAGTTTAGTAGCAGCAGGCAGCTTTGCGAATAACGGCGTGTCCGCGCGACCTCGCTGTCTCGGCGGACTCCGTGTTCAGTTCGACTTCAGCTAAGTTCGGGCGGTCTCTGTGGGTAGGCTGCCTCGGCGGTCTCAGTGTTTCTGTCCGCCCGAATTGTTTGTAATTTCTGTTTTTATATATTCTGGCGAAATCATGTCTCGCAACGTATACCTCGCCCTATAAAGAAGATTAATAAGATTTTTATTTGCTTGTTTCTGTTAATGCACTCTGGTTGCTTTAGTATTCTTCCTGTTTTCCGCATGTTCAAGTTGTGATCTGGATAGTTCCAAAAATATTAATTTGGCGTTTGGGCTATCTTGCTGAGCATCTTGTGAAAATTCAACATGGTATCAGAGGGAGGTTCAGTTGCTTGAGCGGTGATCATCAAGTTCTGTTGTTGCTCTGTGCTTCTAAAAGGTTAGCCAGGATAGTGCAATGGACGGAGGTTTTGCAAGAGGTCTGAGAATTGAGCTTTTAATGCCGACTAACTTTAAGAAGTGGAAGTCGTGCATGAAAAGCTATCTTCTGGGCGAGGAGTTGTGGGAGGTCGTCGGTTGTGATGACCAGGTAGAAATTACAGTTGCTTTTGGAGCTGCCGAGCAGGTGAGAGCGTGGAGGAAGACAAATGTCAATGCTGTGTTTTCTCTCAAGCGGGCAGTGTCACCTGAGCTCTTTGATCACATCTTAGGATGTGAGTCTGCTACTGAGATTTGGACTTCCCTTGATGGGTTGTTCAACAGAAAGAATGTAGCTAGGCTACAGTTCTTGGAAAATGAGTTGGCTAAGGCAACTCAAGGAGATCTTTCTATCTCTAGATACTTCTTGAAGATGAAGAGCTTGTGTGCTGAGCTTTCAGCACTTGGTCCTGATGAGCCGATCTCCGAGGCTAAGCTTAAGAGGCGCATAATCTGCGGTCTGCGGAAGGAGTATGTGGCCTTCGTCACTTCTGTTCAAGGCTGGGCGACTCAGCCTTCTCTTCTGGTGTTGGAGAACCTGCTTGCGTCGCTGGAGAGCTTGGCTAGACAGATGGCCGAGGTGACTATCTCTGAAGGAGGAAGTGAAGCTCTCTTCACTGAGAAGAAGAAGAAGAAGAGGTGGGAAGGGAAGAAGAAGAAGACTGCGGCTGGAGATGAACCTTCAACTTCTAACCAGCAAGAGGGGAGTTTTGCTCCCAAGAAGGATTGGAAGAAGAACTTGAAGTGCTACAGGTGTCATCAGCCGAGTCACTTCAAGCGTGACTCCAAAGTCAAGTAGCATTCTGTGCATGCTGCAGGCAAGGAGGAAGCTTCCTCTAGCCATGAGGAAACTGGTTGGGGTGGAGCTTTCATGACGGGCACTTGTGTCCGTGCTTTGTCCACTATTGACTTCGAGGATGACTGGATCGTTGACTCCGGGTGTGGTCATCATCTCACCGGAGATAAGTTGAAGTTTTCCTCGCTGCAAGCTTACTCAGGTAACGAAACCATCATCACTACTAATAATACTGTTCATACTGTAGAGAAGGAAGGTGTAGTGTGCGTAGGTAGTGATCAGGGTCCACTCACATTAAGGAGTGTCTATCACGTACCGGGCATGAAGAAGAATCTCTTCTCAGTTACCAACACAGTAGATGCAGGTTATCAGGTTCTGTTTGATAGAATAGAGGTGAAGTTTCTCCGTAACGTATCATCAGTTAAGGCTGATGTTGCTCACGTTGGAAGGAGAGTGAAGGACTTGTTTATTTTATCAACAAGCTCCTATGTTGATCGCATGAGGGCCAATGATAGCTCTGTTATGTGGCATGGGAGGCTGGGGCATGTAAAGATGGATAAGCTGAAAGATATGGTAAATTGGAGCCTGGTGAGAGGCTTGCCTAAGTTATCATCCTTCGGTGATTGTCACGTTTGTGCTGGATGCCAGTATGGCAAGTCTCACCGTCTTCTATTTGATAAGTCACAAACGAGAAACAAAGCACCACTGGAGGTTATCCATGGTGATCTGATGGGACCAACCGTTACTGCTAGCCTTGGCGGGAGCAGGTACATATTAGTCTTGATTGATGACTACTCAAGATACACTTGGGTGTATTTCTTGAAGTTGAAGTCTGAAGCCTTCCGGTTGTTTATGGAGTTCAAGGAGCTGGTGGAGGGCCGGCTTAACCTGTGGATCAAAAAATTTAGAACTTACAATGACATAGAGTTTGTCTCCTCCGAGTTTTCTATTTTTTGCAGGAAGCATGAGATCTAGAGAGAGCTTACTTGTGCTCATACTACACAACAAAATGGAGTTGCAGAAAGGAAGATTTGTCATCTGACGGAGACTTGCAAATGTTGGCTTCATGCCAAGAGTATCTTAAGGTCCTTTTGGGCGGAGGGAATATCTTGTGCAGCTTATGTCATCAATTAGATGCCCCTCAGTCTGATCAACATAAAGTCTCCCTTCGAGATGTTGCTGAAGGAGAAGCCAAGTGTTGAACACCTTCGGGTGTTTGGTTCAACTTGTTACGTGCATGTCCCGGATGCTTTGAGGACTAAGCTTGATGCAAAGGCAAGGAAGCTTGTCCTTGTTGGCTATGATGAGCGGAATAAGGGATGGCGGTGCATGGATCCTGCGACGAATAAGTTCGTTGTGTCAAGATACGTTGTCTTTGACGAACTGACATCGTATGGAGGAAGCTCGGTTGAGCTACCGGAGGTCAAGGTTCATGAAGGGCAGGAGGTGGCTGCTGAAGTTCTTCAAGAGGAGTTAGCTATTTCACCAGCGACTCTTGTTACTTCAAGTTCAGGGGGAGAGGCTTCTGGTTTAGGAAGCAGGGGGAGCACTGCTCCATGTTTGCTTGAAGAAGGAGTTGAACCTGAAGAAGTAGTGGAGGTGGTGAACAAGGAGCAGCCACTTAGGAGATCAAAGAGGACCATCAAGCCATGGATGAGGAGATGACTGCCCTCAGGAAGAATGAAACTTGGGACTTGGTTCCCAAGGTGGATGGCGTTACTCGTGTTACTTGCAAGTTGGTCTATAAGCTGAAGAAGAAGGCGGATGGAAGCATCGAGCGGTACAAGGCTCGCCTTGTTGCTCGAGGATTCTCTCAACAGTATGGCGAGGACTATGAAGAGACGTTTAGTCCGGTGGCAAAGATGACTTCAGTACGAGTGGTGATAGCTTTGGCGGCCTGCCAGGACAGGAAGATGTGACAGCTGGACGTAAAGAACGCTTTTCTTTACGGGGAGATAGACAAAACATCTTCATGGATCAGCCACTCGGTTATGTTTCTGAAGAACATCCAGACTACGTCTGCAAGCTCAGGAAGGCCCTTTATGGGTTAAAGCAGGCTCTGAGGGCATGGTATGGGAAGATTGCAGAATATCTTCAATTCTGTGGCTATTTAGCCTCCAACTCAGACTCGAGCTTGTTCATCAAGAAGAAGGGGGAGCTTCAGGTCCTGGTTCTGTTTTATGTTGATGACATGATCATCATAGGGAATTCGGAAGAGGTGGTTGCTAGACTCAGGTCTGAGCTTGCTATTTGTTTCGAGATGAAAGACTTGGGGGAGCTTCATCACTTTCTTGGTCTCGAAGTAGAGAGGAAGGAGAGCGGGATTCTTGTTTCCCAGAAAGGGTATGCAGATCGGATTGTGAGACGCTTCAGCATGGAAAGGGGAAAGAGTTGCTCTACTCCATTGGATTCTGGCTTGAAGCTTCGACGAGATGAGGGAAGGATTCTTCCTGATCCCTTGGTGTTCCGAGCTATGGTAGGGAGCTTGATCTACCTGGCGATTACAAGGCCAGACATTGCTTATGTTGTTGGCCGAGTAAGTTGGTTTATGGCGGAGCCAAGGAAGTCTCATCTGATGGCGGCGAAGAGTATTCTAAAGTATGTGATGATGACTTCTGATATGGGACTCCTTTATAGGAGGGACTCGAGCTTTTCTTTGCTGGGCTACATGGATGCTGATTATGGTGGTGATTCGGATGACCGAAGGTCAACTTCTGGTTATGTGTTCACTTGTGGATCAACGAGCATCTCGTGGTGTAGAAAGAAGCAGGATTCGGTGTCCGTCTCTACTACGGAAGCAGAGTACAAGGCTTTGGCCTTGGCAGCTTGGGAAGCCATTTGGCTAAGGAGACTAGTAGAGGATGTCCATAAGGAAGTGCAAGGTCCCACTCTGCTCCGAGGTGATAATGAGAGTGCTCTCAAGCTGGTGAACAATCCAGTTTGCCACGCGAGGACCAAGCATATTGAGATCGAGCACCATTTCATTCGGGAGAAGGTATTGGAGGGATATCTAATGGTCGGGCATGTTCAGAGTGAGGACAACCTTGCAGACATCTTCACAAAGTCGCTGTCGAAGGGGCCTTTCCAGCGACTTCGAGGTTTACTGGGCTTGATCTCCACTTCTCACTTCAAGGGGGAGTGTTGAAATTTGTGAAGTGAAAGTAGTGATCGGGCAGTCCAGGCGGACTGGGCGGCCTGGGCGGACTATCCGCGCGGACTAGAGCTGGAGTTCGGCGGACTGGTGTTGGCTGTCTTTCCGTTTGGTTGCGCGAACTGCGCGGACTGCACGGACTGGTTGAGTCCGACAGTGGCTGGCTGAGCGTGCAGGATGTTGTTCGCGGTCTGTGCGGACTATGACTTGGAGTCCGCGCGATTAGCTTTTGGTCTGGAGTTACGGTGAGCCGCAATCTGGTTGCGATCTAGCCTTGGAGCTGACGGACTGTATTGGTGTTCGCCGAGCTCGCGCAAGCTTGTGTCTGTACTTGTACTTCTGTAAAGTCCAGGGTTTCTGCATTGTCCGCTGAGACCGGGCAGTTGGCATGTTGGTCGCGGGCATTGCGAGCTGAGTTGGTGTCCGCATAGTCCACTGTGACCAGGCGGTTATGTCTGTGGTCGTGGACTTGAGCGTGTGGACAGTTGTTGTGTCCTCTCTCCATGCGGACTGGCATGGTGCTCAGCTGGTGGGCACTTGGGGGTTGGCGATCTGTTCGCGAGTCCGGCTTGACGGTGCGGACTCGGCGGACTAGCAGTTCTAGTTGCGATCATGGGGCGGTTAGCCTATCTCTTATAGCGGTGATCACACTCCTCACCCCGCCTATAAATAGGACCCCCGGCTCGTCATTTGATAACAGAGTGAACAGTAAGTTGGACTTGGGTTAAGGCTGCAGACTCGTTTTTGTTATCCGCGCGGGTTGATTTGCTTAATGGGTTGCTGTGTACAGGTGACGCGGCTAGCACTGTGAAACCAGGAGCTTGGTTTTTGTTGGGGTTGTGGAACACTTTCGGTCCTCTTGTTTCTCACACCGGGTTAGCCCACGTGAGCTTAGAGGAATCGAAGTGTGATCCCCCTCCGAACAATCTGGCGCCGACGACAGCGGGGGTCCGGGGGCAGACGCCCCCGACCCAAAATTTTTGGGGAGATGTTTTCTCCAGTCGTCGAACTGGGTTCGACATTCGTCGAACCTAGCTCGACGATCGATCGTCGAACTAGGTTCGACGTCGAACGTCGAACCCAGCTCGATGTTCGATGCGTCGAACCCAGATCGACGTTCGACGTTCGGGCCGAGTTCGACGATCGTCGAACGCCGATCGGGCCGAGTTCGACGATCGTCGAGCGCCGTTCGGCATTCGACGATCCTGTCATGCTGAAGCCTATTTAAGGCGTATTCCGGTCCTTTTTAGGGATACGGACGAAACGACGGCTGACGGCTGATATACCTTTTGGAGGCGCATACGAGGAGATTGTTGGCGGCAATCCAGAATGGGGTTCTTCCTTTTGTTTCTTGTCCAGAAGAAAGAGTTTAGGTAGGATCGGTTTAGATCCTTGAAACCTTTATAATCTGTATTTCTTTTGGTGATTACAAGAACTGAGAAGGGAAGGGGAGAGAAGACGTAACCCGGTTTTGGGTGAATCTCTGTATATCGCTGTGTTTGTGATTGTTCTGTTTTTTGTGCCATGTGTTTTGTTATTCGTATTCGAATTTCTGCTTCTCGGCGCTCCGGATTTCCTACATTTGGTATCAGAGCCAGGTTCTTGGATTCTTGGCTATGGGTTCAGGAGGAGTGTGGATCGAGATAGAGAAGTTTGATGGAAGTCGTTTTGATCTGTGGAAGATGAAGATGGAGGACCTACTGGTTGATCGTGATTTGTGGGGTGCAATAGTGGATACTCCTCCAATAGAGAAGTCTGATGAGGAGGCTGTTGCAGCCTGGACAAAAGCTGATCGGAAAGCAAAGGGTCTTATCAGGTTGTTTCTTGCAGACTCTATTTTTACAAATGTGATGGAGGAGGCTTCAGGCCAAGGTCTATGGCGGAAACTGGAGTCTCTCTATCAGAGCAAGTCTCTGGTGAACAAGCTGTTGCTGAGGAAGAAATGGTACAATCTGAAGATGCAGGAAGGCGGTTCTTTCTTAGAGCATCTGACCAATTTCAACACTGTTGTGGGTCAGTTGATCTCTATTGGTGAGAAAATCTCAGATGAAGATAGGGCTATTACACTACTGTGCTCATTGCCGGATTCGTGGGACAATGTGATTGTTGCGATAGGGGGTAATGGAGATAAGGCTCTCTCCAGTGAGTCAGTATGTGCTACTTTATTATCTGAGGAGACCAGAAGAGGAAGTTCAGAGAAGACCAGCAAAGGTGCATTGAGTGTATCCAGATCTCGCCCTCAATGGAGGGATAATAAGCAGGGAGGATCTCGAGATAAATCTCGAGGTAGATCCAAGAGCAGAGAAAGAGAGAAAGAGAAGAAGCCCATCAAGTGCTGGAAGTGTAATGAGGTTGGGCATGTGAAATCCCAATGTCCAAACAAGGCCGTTATGAAGAAAGATGCTGGGTCAACTTCTGGTACTAAGAAGGAGACTAAAGGGGTGACATGTATATTGCTACTGCATGTGTTGCCCAGAAGGATTCAGATGTGTGGTATGTTGACACAGGAGCTTCCTACCACATGACCCCTCATAGACACTGGTTCAGTGAATATGAAAGGTTTGATGGTGGTGATGTCATGCTAGGAGATGATACTGCAGTGCAGATCATTGGTCGTGGCAAGGTGTTGTTGAAGTTGTCAAATGGGACCATAAAGTCTCTTCCAGGTGTGATGCATATTCCTGGGATAAGCAGGAATCTTCTTTCTGTGGGATGTATGGCTGATGCAGGGGTGTCTTTCAGTTGTGACATGTACTCGTGCAGGATGACCCGAGGGGCGATGGTGATCGCCAAAGGCGTGAGGCATGAGACACTGTACAAGTTACTTGCTGATACAGTGGTGCCTAGCGGGGCCTTCATCTCTGAAGGCCAAGAGGAGGACCAGGAGGAGCAGTCCAGACTGTGGCACCAACGGCTTGGACACATCAGTGAGAAGGGGATGTCGGCTATGACATCTGGCCAGATGGTGGTGGGTGTGCCCGTGTGCACCTCGAGCTTTGGGTTCTGTGAGCATTGCCTACTTGGCAAGCAGAACCGGGTTAGCTTTCAGGGAGCAGGGAAGAGGGCCACTGGATTTGATTCATAGCGATGTATTTGGGCTGACTCTAGTCCCATCCCTTGGTGGGGCTAGGTATTATGTATCTTTCATTGATGATTACTCTCGGTATTATTGGCTTTATTTTCTCAGGTCCAAGGTGGAGGTTCTCGATAGGTTCAAGGATTTTATGAACCTGGTGGAGAACCAGTTGGAGAGGAAGGTGAAGGTTCTCCGTTCTGATAACGGAGGGGAGTATTGCTCGGACGCCTTCGAGCGGTACTGTACTGAGCAGGGGATTGCACGGCAGAAGACCACGCCGTATACTCCAGAGCAGAATGAAGTGTCGGAAAGGCTCAATCGGACATTGATGGAGAAAGCCAGGTGCATGCTCAGTTGGGCTGGTTTAGGGATGGAGTTCTGGGCTGAAGCGGCGGCTACAGCTAACCATTTGAAGAACAGGACCCCTACATTTGCAGTGAAGGGGTGTACCCCCTTTGAGGCCGTTTTCCAGGAGAAGCCAAATTTGGCTTATGCTCGTGTTTTTGGATGTGATGCATACGTTCACATTCCAAAGGAGAAGAGAGGGAAGCTGGATATGAAGTCTGAGCGGTGCATCTTTATAGGCTATAAAGATGGCATCAAGGGATATAAGCTTTGGAACCTGGTGACGAGGACGGTGACGTATAGTAAGGATGTGGTCTTTCATGAAACCAGTTCTCAAGTCACTACACAAGCGGAGGAAGGAAAAGCTGCAGAAAAGGTGGTAGTAGAAAGCAGCATGGAGGAAGTTCCTCTGGAGGATGCTCAGATTACTACTGTGGCTGTTTCGGATTCGGATTCTGAATCTGATGGTTTGGAGGAGGTGAGCTTTGATGATGAATCAGAAGAGGAAGTTGCTGATGCTCCACTTCTGAGGCGCTCAACGAGGGAAAGGAGGGTACCAATCCGGTACTCCCTTGGTGCGGTTGGAGCACAATATTGCCTGAACATGCTTGGAGAAGATCCCATTTCAGCCAGGGATGCGAGGTCGAGGGCTGATGCGAATCAGTGGGAGCTTGCTATGGTTGATGAGATGGAGTCTCTGCGGAAGAATCAGACTTGGGGTCTGTGCAAGCTTCCAAAAGGGAGGAAGGCCATTGGGAGTAAATGGGTCTTCAAGCAGAAGGTTAAGGCGGATGACACTATAGAGAAGTACAAGGCGAGGTTGGTTGCCAAGGGCTTCTCACAGGTGGCAGGTGTGGACTACAGCGAGATTTTCTCGCCGGTGGCCAAGCTCACTTCTATCAGGATGGTTCTCTCCATTGCGGTTGTGCATGATCTGGAGATTGAACAAATGGACGTGAAGACGGTGTTTCTTCACGGAGATCTAAAGGAGGAGATTTATATACGGCAACCTGAAGGATTCGAGGCCAAGGGCAAGGAGGATCTGGTGTGCAGGTTGAAGAAGTCCCTTTATGGACTTAAGCAATCTCCGAGGATGTGGTACCAGAAGTTCGACACCAACATGCTGGAGTTGGGCTTTGAAAGGTCGAATTCGGACCACCGTATCTATATCCAAAGGAAGGGAGAGCACTTCACTTTCTTGACACTCTACGTAGATGACATGTTGCTCGTAGGGAATAGTGTCAAAATGATCCAACAGGTGAAGAAGTTGCTCTCGACCAAGTTCGAAATGAAGGATTTGGGGCCAGCAAGTGTGATCTTGGGGATGCAGATTACCAGGGATAGAAGCAAGAAGAAGCTTTGGTTGAGGCAGCAAAAGTACGTCGAAGAGGTGTTGAAGAAGTTTAACATGGCTGACTACAAGCCTGTTGGTGCCCCTATGCCCGTGGGGAATAAGCTATCTGCGGAGATGTGTCCCAAGACACATGAGGAGATGGAGGACATGGTGAAGGTTCCATATGCTAGTACAGTGGGGAGCCTCATGTACGCCATGGTTTGTACTCGGCCTGACATAACACAAGCAGTGGGAGTGCTGAGCCGGTACATGGCCAAACAAGGGAAGGAGCACTGGAATGCTGTGAAGCGGGTGTTCAAGTATCTTCGTGGCACTTTAAATTATTCTATATGTTATGAAGGTGCTGAAGCTGGAAGAGTCCTGGACGTGGTCAGACACGTGGGCTCTGACTGGGGAGGTGACCTGGATAGCAGGAGGTCCACCAGTGGGTATGTTTTTACATTATTTGGTGGTGCTGTTAGTTGGATGAGTCGGCGGCAAGGAGTAGTGCTACTCTCGTCGACGGAGGCTGAGTATATGGCTCTTACATATGCCAGTAAGGAAGCCATATGGCTGAGGAGGTTATGCGGGGAGCTCGGTTTTGAGCAAGGTCCTGTGAAGCTGTGGTGTGACAGCCAAGGGGCTATTCAGTTAGCCAAGAATCCGTCTTTCCATGCTAGGACAAAGCACATAGACATCCAATTTCACTTCATCAGGGAAAAGGTAGATAAGCAGGTGGTGCAACTGGAGAAGGTTGATACCAAGGAGAACAGTTCTGATTTTCTTATCAAGGCTGTGCCTGTTGCTAAGTTTGAATGGTGTGCAACAGCAGTGGGGTTGAAGAGGAAGATTGGAGGAGCTGCTCTCATCTGCGGAAGCTGTCCAATAAGTGGGAGAATGTTGGGGTTGTGGAACACTTCCGGTCCTCTTGTTTCTCACACCGGGTTAGCCCACGTGAGGTTAGAGGAATCGAAATGTGATCCCCCTCCGACATATCTGGCGCCGACGACAGTGGGGGTCCGGGGGCAGACGCCCCCGGCCCAAAATTTTTGGGGAGATGTTTTCTCCAGTCGTCGAACTGGGTTCGACGTCGAACGTCGAACCCAGCTCGACGTTCGACGCGTCGAACCCAGATCGACGTTCGACGTTCGGGCCGAGTTCGACGATCGTCGAACGCCGATCGGGCCGAGTTCGACGATCGTCGAGCGCCGTTCGGCGTTCGACGATCCTGTCATGCTGAATCATATTTAAGGCGTATTCCGGTCCTTTTTAGGGATACAGACGAAACGACGGCTGACGGCGAATATACCTTTTGGAGGCGCATACGAGGAGATTGTTGGCGGCGATCCAGAATGGGGTTCTTCCTTTTGTTTCTTGTCCAGAAGAAGGAGTTTAGGTAGGATCGGTTTAGATCCTTGAAACCTTTGTAATCTATATTTTTTTTGGTGATTACAAGAACTGGGAAGGGAAGGGGAGAGAGGACGTAACCCGGTTTTGGGTGAACCTCTGTATATCGCTGTGTTTATGATTGTTCTATTTTTTGTGCTCTGTGTTTTGTTATTCGTATTCGAATTTCTGCTTTTCGGCGCTCCGGATTTCCTACAGTTTTGACCTCGGTCAGGCTCAGTAAAGTTAGCGGACTGCTTTCAGCGGTTACCAGTTTCTGAATCAACTTTCCCAGTTCAATAACCTGTCTGCGCGACCTCGCGGTCTCGGCGGGTAGGCGGTCTGTTCCTCAGTTCAGTAGCAGCAGGCAGCTCTGCGAATAACGGCATGTCCGCGCGACCTCGCGGTCTCGGCGGACTCCGTGTTCAGTTCGGCTTCAGCTCAGTTCGGGCGGTCTTTGCGGGTAGGCGGCCTGACGGTCTCAGTGTTTCTGACCGCCCGAATTGTTTGTAGTTTCTGTTTTTATATATACTGGCGAAATCATGTCTCTCCGCGTATACCTCGTCATGTAAAGAAGATTAATAAGATTTTGATCTGCTTGTTTCTGTCAATGCACTCTGATTGCTTGAGTATTCTTCCTGTTTTCCGCGTGTTCAAGTTGTGATCTGGGTAGTTCCAAAGATATTAATTTAACGTTCGGACTATCTTGCTGAGCATCTTGTGAAAATTCAACAAATAATTTCTCTAATCTATATATCAAAAAGGACAAATGCAACATACTAATACTATGTCTTTATGTTAATGATTTAATAGTGACAGGTAATAATACTCAACTTATAGAAAAATTCAGAGATGAAGATGAAATATGAAATGACAGATCTAAGCTTCCTAAATTTTTTCCCAGACTTCTATATCAAACACAGTAGCAGCCAATAGGTATTACTTTATCCCAAAAAAATATGCAAATGATCTTCTGCAAAAGTACAAATTAGAAAACTGTAATCATGTTTCTACTCCAATGACAACCTCAGAAAAGTTAATCAAAGAAGACAAGAAAGAAACAACGTACGAAGGAGCTTATAGAAGTCTTATTGGGTCACTAATTAATTTAACAAATACTTGGCTGGATATAAAGAATGTCGTAAATTTACTATCCAGGTCTTGGAATCGGTAAAGTAAGATTCTTCGAGTATCATTATGTATACTCGTCGAATTCGTTGAGCGTATTTATTGATACTCGTCGAATTCGTTGACCCGAATTCGTCGAGTTTCACTAGAAAAGCCTTTGAGTTCTCGGATCTACTTTTCTGGATTTGTCTGAGTAAAATTCATCAGTTATCGAAGCGGTTCGTCGAGTATACTCATGGTTATACGACGATACTTGACGAATGGGCTTAGCGTGATTTTTTTTTTCCCGAATTTCTTTCTGACCGGTCTTTGGTTCAAGTCGATGGTCATGTACAGTACATATGGACAGCTCGTTTAGGAAGTACTTTTTCTAGCCGTTAGAAGAAGGAATCCTATAAATACCAAGAGTTAATTTCGTTCAACCCTAATCGCTCTTCCGCATTTGAAATCGTGAACAGGCCGCTCTCTATCAAACTTACAGCATATGGAAATAGAAGAACCGCCGACCTAGCATCTTACAATCAGCGATTCCTTCAAGAAGTGATTCGACAAGCCTCATTTCAAGTTTTTTCGAAGCCTTCAGATCTAGTCGGATAACCGTTTTCAGATCTAGCTTTCAAGATTACTTTCAAGTTTTCTCCTTCTACAAGAGCCTCAAGTTTTTCATTTTAAGGAAGAAGAAGATTGAATACTTTCAGGTTTGAAGAAGTAGACTGGTTTTCAATCTAAAGATTTACATACAACTTCTTTGTACTTTTGTAGGAAGTTTTCACTTCCGAGGTGTAAATCCTAGCTAGTGCAAGGATTGAGTTGTATGAGACTTTGTTCTCCGAGTGTATGAGAGATTATTCTCCGAGAAGTAGGAGTGTTGACTCCGAGTTGTAAGATTTGTTTAAATCTGAGAAATGTGAAGTAGCCGAATCTAGTCCTTTGTAGTAGATAGGCGAGGCGGATCAGTGGACGTACCCAAATCGGAAACCGCTATAAATTCCTGTGTTGTGTTGTGTTTGTTCTGTGCGTTTGTTTGCAATAATTTTTTTAATCCGTTATAAGACGTAGAACTCACATATTTACCCCCATCTAAGTGATTTAGGTTGTCAACTAGATACTTTCAGTCACACGGCCTCGCCGAAAAATCTTAGAGCTTTCTCTAGTCTCTGGAGTTGCTTGTCTTCAAATAAGAGTATGTGTGCCTATTTATAGTTCTCTAGAGGGACATGCTGGTAATTGCGTCGGGGCGGATTTTATGCTGACGAATGATGTCGCTCAGTTATGGTCACCTGGATCACTAATTTTCAGTAAATGACGGGCATGCCCCCCGAGCGGCTCAGGTGGCCTGGGTAGGTTGCCCGACGGCGGCGGAGACCGGCTGCGGTGGCAGAGGCGGTCGGCGGCGGCAGAGATAGTCAGAGACGACTGGCGGCCACTGGTGCACGCGTGCTAGCCCCACGCGTTGGCCAAGCACGTGGATCGGCCGCGCATGGTCGCACTGCTTGCGCATGCGCGTTGCTCGCGCGAGCTCTTGCTTGCGCATGCGCGTTGCTCGCGCGAGCGCTTGCTTGCTGCTTGCGTGCTTAGACTTGTGGGGTCTCTCGACTCCTTTTGCTTGGTTCAAGAAACCTCAGGGAGAACCCCATCAAATACCCTCAAATTTTCCCTGCTCATGCTCTGCGAAGTGATGAGTGCGAGAATTTAAATGTCGGGTGCGATGACCTGGAGCCATGTGACCATCAACCCTTGCCAAAAAAATCTAGATTAAACAAATATTTTAAATTTAAGTCAGATATTTTTTGCCATTCGCGCGAGATATTTTCTACCCCCTTTGCAAAACATTTGATCCAGATATGATTTATTCCGCTGGTATCTTTGAGACGAGAGGATTTGACAGAAAATATTCTGGCATTAATAGAGCCTTTCATTACGGGTCCTCCCGCAAGGTTTATAAATTGGAGATAGTCCTTGCTCTCTTTTCTACATTGTCGTAGTGTTCTTGGAGCCCTTGCTTAGAGTTCTTGTGATTTTTCCACCGACATGTTTTCCTCTAAGAAGGTTGGTATACTTTTTGCAAAATTATTCTAGGCCCCGATGAGTGAGCGGAAGGAGTGCGCTCGACGAAGGGCGCAAGTGGCAGCTTTGAATACGAGCGTGCTAGCAGAGGGGCCCATTTGAGGTGGTGCCAACGTGGGGGCGCGCATAGGAGGCAGCGCGTGGCATGACGGAGCCCCGACATGGGTGCGGGTGGAGGCTCCCTTACGGGAGCGGGGGACGGCGCCCGTGCGGTCATGCAGGAGTGTGAACGGGGACACCCGTGCGATTGCGTGCGAGCGTGCGATGGGTCGCCCGCGCGGGTGCACGGGAGGTCACCTGCCCTGGCGCGCGCGAGGTCTCCCGTGCGGCGCCAGCTTGGGCGCTCGAGGTCACGTGCAGCAGCGTCTTTGTTTGGGCACTTGCAGGCATGTGCGTGATGTCTTTTGTGGTTGCGCGATGAGCGGTTCCAAAGGGATTTTTCCTGGTTGCGTTTTTTCACTAATCTTTGTCTCTCTTCAAGTGTCGAAGGGCGGTGCTCCGCCGAGGTCGATGCACCTTCCCTTGACTATGATCATTTCTCGAGTGGACGGTTGGAGGAAACGCTTTGAGATTTTGGCGGACGTGAAAGTCGTGATCCCTTTCCCGTTGGAGCACATTAAAACCCCTCCTATGGGTTACTTTGCGATTACAGAGGGATGTCTGAAGGCGGGCTTTCGAATCCCTCATGTTGTGGAATTCATTGCGGTCTTTCAGTTATGTAACGCTCCGGTTACGCAACTTTCTTTAGTAGTATTAAAGAGTATCATGAGTCTGCTTTGCTTCTTTCAAGAGCATGACTCCCGTATGTCAGTCTGATTTTTCAGTAAATGGTGCAAGGTTTGCCTTGGTCCCGACGACTATATTGAGGTGCAAAGTAACAAGAGGTGGTTGGCATTTGATGAAAAGACTGACTGCCATCATGGGAGAACACTATTTGGATATATCAGGAATCCATGGAAGTTACCTGAGATTGGACGGGAGCTTCCGGAGCGCTGCCTCCGTCTTGCTGGACATGAGTATGACTTTTCCCATCTGTTGGGCTTTGAGGATTCGGGTGACCTAGGTGCCGTTTTTATAAGATCATTGTGTTTTGTTGGGCAGAGATTGATTCTTGCGAGCATCTCAAAGGATATGGAGAGGAGTTGCGTTGTTCCGTTGAAGCATGGTAAGAAGAGGAAGCTGGTGTTTTCGTAGAAGCCGGGGGAACATGGGACGTCCTTTGCTGCCCCGAGGCTATTATTGAAGTCACTAATAACTGGCCGGATGACTTGATCATTGATCCACCGTCTGCTAAGACCGAGGAGTCCCCGAAGCTGTCTGTAGACGAGCTGGTTTCTTGAGAAGAACCCAAGTTTCCGCTGGTGATGGCAAAGGATAAGAGGCAGGAATCCTCTTCTTGTCGAGCCCTACTTCCGAAGGTATGTCGGTTGCCCCTATTTCTTTCCCCTTTGGTTCATTTTTGTTTATTGAAATGATTTATCCTAGGCATTTGCAGCTAGGCGAGATGCACCCGATCATGCTTTCTTGGGATAATAACTACGCGACCATGAAGCGCAAGTTTTTCTCCTTGCGTACGACGCTGGCTGTGTTTGAGGATTCTTCATTAGCTGCTTTGAAGAAGAAGGTTCTCTCCTTGCTGGTCAAGGCAGAGTCCGAGTTGTCTTCTTCTAAGGCTGAGATCGAGATTCTTCGAGGGAAGCTAAACACGGTTGATGCGGAAGTCAAGGCAATCCGTGGGAGGCTGGATGTAGCCAATGTGACCCTTGCTGAGTCGATCCATTGTACTGAGGCAGTAGATGCTGCGATGCTTCAACTGGAGGTGGAAGTGGAGCAGCTGAAGGAGAAGGAGAAGGCACGGCTAACCGCGGAGTTGAAGGACGTCAAGGTTGTGCGGGCATCCGCAGTGGTTGAATATAAAGAGTCTTATGACTTTAAGATGGAGCGATCATATATCGCAGTGGAGGTCCTCTCTGAGATTATGGTTATTGAGATCAATTCTCTTATAAAGGACAAGTGTGAGGCTGCGTACCGCTTAGGCTTAGACAAGGGATTTTGGCTAGCTTGAAGGATCCCGGAGCGCAATGACCTAGGTGTGGAGGATACCACAAATG
This sequence comes from Platanthera zijinensis, assembly GCA_039513925.1. Classification (NCBI taxonomy): domain Eukaryota; kingdom Viridiplantae; phylum Streptophyta; class Magnoliopsida; order Asparagales; family Orchidaceae; genus Platanthera; species Platanthera zijinensis. Next base: position 15,847,715 of record CM077081.1, on the reverse strand, counting down.
ATGACGCTGACATTGGCCTTGAGGGGGTGATCCTCTTGTATCTTTCTTTTGTTTGTACGTTTGCTTTGCTTCTGCTTTATTGTATGGGTGCAACTTTGTGTATTTATATGTTTTTCATGCTGATGAAGCCCGTGAGACAGTTTTTGTTTGAATGAAGACCCTATTTGTTTTCAGATATTTCGTATTCTGGTTATGTTTTAGTGCACGTGGAAAAGTAGTGCTTAACTTGAGTGTTGGAATTTTGATAGAGCATTAGTGGGAGACATTCGTCGACTCGTATTTTGGGAGGACTGGGGGTCGCCTAGGTGTTGGTGGAAAGGAATCGTTGTTTGCTCGTGCCTTAGGAGGTAGGGGTCCGTTATGGTAGAGGTGGTGAAGAACCTTTGTTCGTTCACGTCTTAGGAGTACCGGGGTCCATCTAGGTGAAGATGACAAAGAACCTTTGTTTGTTCGCACCGCAGGAGGATCGAGGTCTGTACTGCGGGGGGGGGGGGGAGGTGGCGAAGAACCTTTGTTTCGCCCATGCCTCAGGAGGACTGAGCTATGTCCGGGGAGGGGGGGGGGGAGGTGGTGAAAAACCTTTGTTCGTTCGCGACTTAGGAGGATCGGGGTCCGTTCGGGGGAGGTAGCGAAGAACCTTTGTTCGTTCGCGCCTCAGATGGACCAGGGTTTGTCTAGGTGAAGGTGCAGAAAGACTTTTATCCATCTCGCTTGGGAGGTGCAAAAATACTTTCGTCCATCTCGCTTTGTCTGTTCATGCTCGGACGGGGTTGATGCAGTCGATGATACTAGAATTAATTAGATCAATGCTAAATAAAGATATAGGGGCATGTATGTAAGACCCCCCTAACCTTTGCCTGGGTTGGGCCAGATGGGATCTTACTAGCCCAAGATGTCCACCCAGTGCTCCTTAAGGGGTGTCAGGACCCACTCCACTAAGCACTGTTTGGACACCTTATTCAGCTTGAATCACAACATTCACCTCACAGAGTTTAGCAGAAGCATTAACATGGGTCACAACAAATATATATATATATATGACAATATATATTAATAAGGAAAAGAAGAAGGCCGTAGCCATTGTTTATACACAAAACCCGTAGGCTATACAGTTCTATGACTAATAACTCCTCTCTCTCCAACTCTGCTAGCTAGCACTCACGTCTCGAAACTCGGGAGACGACGAGGGTGCTTCTGCTCGAGTAGTCCTATCAGCTGGCATATCATCCTGCAACAGCTGGTCTCTACAGTGCTCTATCTCCTGTGAATGATTATTAAGATAACCGTAAGTCATAGAGCTAAGTAGAATCAAATCTCCTCCCCGGATCCATAACCTAGGGACGAGCACATACACCCAACAAAATAAGATAACCGGAGCAAGAGAGGGTTAGCATAACATTTCATAAATAAGTTATAAGCAACCAAAAGAGATACATTATGATATAACTGCACTAACATCAGTAATATACATCAGTTATGATTTAGGCTCCACTAGCACAATAACACAGCAGGTATTCAAAACTCGTGCAAACTTTGCAGGCCTTCAAGTTGCGCACATACCACAAGCATTCATAACCACGTACATATCACAACCATTCACTACCGCGCACAATACCCTATGTCGACATATAGTATGGACCACTTCTCTTCAAGCAGGGTAGCGAGCCCCGCGAGCCTCATCGATGTGGACGTCGGTGATAGTGGCCAGTCCTGCCACTTTTAGGAGTTATCGTACCGCACAACCCAGACCCTAACGTACAACCCCGTGTACTCTTGAATGTGAGCGATATCCGATGATTCACAATTTTGGTCGACCAGCGGAGGAAACCCAATGGGGAAAACATAACGGCCGGTCACCCGTGATACTCATCTACCTGTCTCCTTGAGTCGTCGAACTTCCCACACTGGTACGATCAGTCTGCAGAAGTGACTGACCCGCCATAATTTACCGCAAGTAATTTACAAGCAAACAAATAAGACAGTTTGTTAGCATGCATTAGATTTACAGCGGCTTGTCCTACTATGCTTTAAATAATTCGGGCAAACGACACTTGGCTCAACTTTCGACAAGAAGCGTGGAAGCACCTATTTGGGGCTAATTTAGAAGGAACATGTTAAATCCTATTATTCCCAACTAAGACTCAACATATCAAATTACTGCTCGTCAGGGCAGGACCCGTACTTAAAATAGTAAATTGCAGAAATGAAAGTACGATAATAGAAATTGATGTTAGTATAATCTGCAAAATTGAAATTCTATAAAGAAATAAGACTAGTAGAACACTGGAGTAGTACTGAAAGGAACGAATTGAAAATAACTTGACAAGTGCGAGACTGAAGTAATACTTTAAATGAATGAAGTGAAAAGAACTTGACCAGTGCGAGACTGAAATAGTATTTTAAAGGAATGAACTGAACTGAAAGTAAATAGCTAGGACCAGTATGAAACTGGAGTACTACTGAAAGGAATGAACTGAAAAAACTTGACCAGTGCGAGACTGAAATAGTATTTTAAAGGAATGAACTGAACTGAAAGTAAATAGCCAGGACTAGTATGAAACTGGAGTACTGAAAAGAAGGCACTGAACAGAATAAAAGAACTGGGCCAGTACGAGACTGGAATAAAACATAAAGAAAAGGTTAATAGTCCAATCACTCCATTCAGGAGGCTTTAGTTCCATCTCTATTCTTAGGAGGTTTAGTTCAGTTTCATCTCCGTTCTCAGGAGGCTTAGTTCAGTTCCATCTCCGTTCTCAGGAAGTTTCTTTGGGTTTTACCAATTATTTAGATCCGATAATAGTTTCGTTATGCCCTTTCTCATTGTGGCTTAATTGGACTTGGAGGATTGATTAAGTATTACACCATTATTATTCGTTGGGAATAATTAGCAGTTCAAACGCTCGTACATTCATTTTCCGAGTCTGTCCAAGTTTACCCGAGGGTCCTTTAAATGAGGCGCTCGACAGTTTTACGAAACCTTGAAATCCTCAGAGCTTGGGTACTCGTCCCCAATACTCCCGTCGGTAAAACAATTTGAACTTACTACTTAAAAAGTTGGTCGCGCGTTCCAGTTTTTATTTTAAGAAAAACGGCCGCATAAATTATCGGATGCGATCGGAAAATCTTCAATTTTTATTCCAAAGTTCCAAATTTTTATACAATCTTTGGGGAGATCTAAAATGAGCATATAATTTTTTTCAAAAATTTTCGGATTTTCGGGCAATTTTGGGTCTCTAAGTTGGTCAAATAAAACTTATTTAGACTTTTAAAATTTTAAAAACAATTCCAAAAATTCTCAAATTTTTTGTGAAGGAAGCCCTCAATAAGGGGAATAATTTTCTTGTTCAACATTTTTTCCCTGAGAGCTTAGATTATTTTATAAAAACTAAACAAAAAATCTGGTTTAATAATTGTCTGCATATAGCAGATCAGCCTGATCCTGCGACCGACAGCGGTCTGGACAGGAAAATAGATCAACACTTCCCCACAACGAATCGGCCACCGATCCGCTGTGGACGTGTGAAGACCCAAATTTCCGGGCTTCCCAAATGATTTCAAGAATTGAACAACATTTCAATAAAAGAGTCGTAGTATTTGAAACCACAGTACAAATAACATAAACACCAATATTTTTATTCATTTATTCCTTATTTAATTACAAAATTCGATAAAAAGAAAAAAAATGAGTATTACTCAATACAAAAGTCACAAAAAGGATCCATACAAGAGTCCTTAAGCTTTTGATGAACTTCTCCAATACCTACGAAGATCTTTAACCATGCCTTCGCCAATTCTAAAGGCAGAATTCTCTTTTGTGCACTGAGAGACGTTCCTGTTGCCTAAAAAAACAGGTCCATAATGGGTTAATCATAAAAATTATGATTTTGTGAGATAAGTATTTCATGAAGCGTTATACATGCAAATAATGATGATAATAACAATATGCATACAGTATAATAAATCATTTAATTCAATTACGTACTCTCAATACTGAATCTTAACTTGCCCCTTAATTTTAGTTACATAAAATAGGAAATGCTCTGATATGCAAACTTGAATTGACCACACCCCCGAAGCGCATAATTGTAGGCTCACCACTACCGGTGAATCCATCAGTAGATGCCTCTACGTCATAGGATTCAAAACCATCACATTTCCCTATGCAGAGTTTTAAATTAATTATTATCTTGTCGTGAAAACTTGAGTTTTTAATAAAAGTAATCCCCTCAGAAATATGTATCACTTTTATATTTTTCTCTCGCCCACATGTTATTCTATAACGATATCTTAATGAGTTAAACTCATATGCACAGACATTGTTTATTTCAGAAAGTAAAACAGTAATACCTTAAGAAAATACTGGATTAAAAATAATCCAAGAAATAAGAAACTCACCACGGCCTTGCCTTTATCCACATTCTGCATTGCCGTCATGGTTATCTTGCAACACCATCCTCTTATTTTTGGTCCTCGGGAACCACTGAAATTGTACGCACTTTTTATTTGGATTGCGTTACTTGATATTCGTAGCAGTACTATGTTTAAAAGACGTTTAAAATCCTGAAAATCAAAAGAAACGTCAAGAATGTCTGAAAAAGCTATCCAACAGAACAGTCCTCAATCGAGACTATGAATCTCAACTTTAGCCGTTCAAACGGCACAAAATAGCCAAAAACAACTCGAAATAGCTTTATAAAACATGCAAATCAGTCCGAAAAATGAAACAAAGTTTAACAAGCTCTCAAAATGACTAACCAATAAAAAACTAACAAAAAACATTTGGCAATTCAGCACAAACCAGCCCCCCCCCCCCCCAAAAAAAAAAACCAGCAATATGTAAAAGAAATTAGTAATTTCTTTAAGGCAATTAGCACCCCCAATACTCAAAAATAGCAAAAAGTAAAGTAATTAACTAATTAGAGAGGAAATAACCAAACCAACCAAGAGAAAGGAGAAGGTGGTCAGCTAAGTCAACAACTACACAGGAGTAGCTTGGAAGTAGTAGAGAAGTAGCAGAATCGGGGCAACATAAGAGTTGGGGTAGCAATAGCTACACAGGAGCTGTTCGGGAAAGGAAACAGTAGCTCGGGGAAGCAAAGGGAAAGTAGCAACAACATGGAGAAGCAAGACCTAACAACGACTCAGCAGGTTCGTCGGCACAGAAGTAACGACGACACAGCAGCAAGAGCTTAGATGCATAGAGAGATAAGGAGAAGTAGTAGTAGTAGTAGAATAAGAAGCAACAGTTAATCGCAGGGCTGCGGTAGGAAGAAGGCGACGAAAATCGCAGAAGCAGAACAACGCTGAATTGAAAGTGTGGGAGAAGCAGTGGCTCAAACTCAATATATAACAGTGAAGTAAGCAGCCAACGACAAGTACACGCCAAACATCGCTCCAAATGTCTCTAAACTAAACCCAAAGCCTTAACCAACCAACACCTAACATAGCCAGTACACTATTCCATTCCAACCAACACACTTATTCCAGTCAGCATAATAAAAGCAGTCAACACAAATTGTTTCAGCCAGCCCAATTCGTAGCCAGTCCAACACAAAGCCAGCCCATATATATATAGCCCACATCTAAATGGCAGTCCACTTGAAATTGCTATTGGCACCCCAAAAATACAGCAAATGTACCAAATTATCAAATTAACTGAAACAAAACAAAAAGCAAAAACTAATTCGTCAAAGTAATTCGTAAAATGTTATGTGTCTTTGTTCATCATCGGGGAAAAATTAAATTGAGTTAGCAAAATATTTAGGGTATTATAACTCTTCCCTTCTAAAATGAGTTTTCGTCATCGAAAAGATAAAGATCATTATATTCATAAAATATTTACAATATTCACATCAAGAAAACTACATTTTATTTTTGTGATAGGGAAATGCTCGTGGCATATTCATTCGCTCTTTCGAAACTTCTGGAGGAGGAATTGGAGCAGGCGCCGGTGCAGGTGCCGGTGCAGGTGACGAAGCTAACGATTCAGCAAGCATTTGATATAAGTGTTGCTGCAAAGGAAGTTTTCCGCGGGAGTTGATTTCTTTATTCAGAAGTTTTGGACATGTTTTCTTTGTATGACCAGGCTGACGACAATAATAACATGCTCCAATTAAACATTCACTTCGATGAATTCGGTCACACTTGGCGCACTTTGTCGAGGTTGTTTGAGACGGATTACTGGTTGATGGGCAAGTCTGAAATGTCTTAGCAGCATCTTTTATTTGGGGTTCCTCTTGCGTCTGCGTTTCAGGTATTTTTCTTTTCCCACTCTCTCGACGTTTCTGCGATTTTTCTTGATCAATCTCCACTAATCGTGCCCTCTCGACTAGCTTCCCGTATTCTAAAATATCAAGAGGTACTAGCAGATTGCAAATGTCGTCTTGCAGTCCTTGTTGGAACTGCCGACAACGATCTTCTTCAGTGGTCACGAGAGAATCAGCATAATATGCCAATTTGAAGAATTCTGTCTCGTACTGCATAACTGTCTTTGTCCTTTGAATGAGCCACAGGAACTGGTCGTGTAAGACTCTTTTCTCCGATCGCGGCACAAACCAATTCATAAATTCCTGAATAAAGTTTGGCCACGTTACAAGACAACGTCTGGCGAACTTTGTAGCAGCGATATTATTCCACCAACGCTTAGCGACACCTTCAAGTAAAAAGGAGGCTAATCCTACCTTTCGATCTTCGGGACAATCCATAACTTGGAAGATTGTTTCTATGCGGAGAATCCAATCTTCAGTTTCTAAGGGAGACAAGCCTCCAACAAAGGTTGCCGGTTTTAACTCCATGAATTGCTTGAGGTCATAATCGATTTGTCGGAGTTGCGGTACAGGTGCTATCGGAGGAAGATCAGGAGGGTTCATTGGATTTTGTCTAGGAGGTGAATTATCAGGAGTGAGTGTTGGTCCTAACGCGGCTAACGTATAAAACACTAACTTCAGGGCTTCCGCTATTGCGAACATAAATTCAGACGGATGTTATTGCCGATGTCCATTATCGCTTTCTTCAGATCTTGTTCTTTGTTGAACTTCGCTAAACATGCATCAAAAGAACTACCGAAGATAGAGAAGTTATTCATAAAAATTTCAATACCATGGTTCATAATATCGGAGAAAATAGCAATCATGCATCACTGAAAAGTGGCGGGTGCATTACATAAGCCGAAGGGCATCCTTCTAAATGCAAACATTCCGTATGAACATGTGAAAGTGGTCTTCTCCTGATCCTCTGGGGCTACCGTAATCTAATTATACCCTGAATAGCCATCAAGAAAACAGAAAAAATCATTCCCGCTAGCTTATCTAGCACTTGATCAATGAAAGGCAAAGGAAAATAATCTTTTCGTGTGGCCTTATTCAGCTTTTGGTAATCCATACAGATATGCCACCCGATAATCATTCTAGTCGATACTAGCTCATCCTTCTCATTCCGTACTACCGTCATCCCTCCCTTTTTTGGCACACATTGCACCGGTGATACCCACGAGCTATCCGAGATAGGATAGATGATCCCGCATCTAACTATTTAATAATTTCCTTCTTCACCACTTCTTTCATGGGTGGAGTAAGACGACACTGGGGTTCGATCGATCCCGTAGAAGATTCTTCCAAAAAAATCTTGTGCATACATAGTGAGGGGATAATCCCTCGGATATCCGCAATGGTCCATCCTATGACCATCTTAAATTGAGATAGCAATTCTAAAAGCTTTTGAAGTTGATCAGTTGATAATTTAGAATTGATGATAATTGGCAATGTGTTATTTTCGCCTAAATATGCGTACATGAGATGGTCTAGGAGAGGCTTCAACTCAAGAGTTGGCGGACTAACAATAGAGGGTTTTTCCGCCATTGCCTTGTCCGGCATCTCAAAGGGTTCCGGTCTACTGACGAAAGCAGCTTGTGCCTCAAATGCTTCTAAGTAATCTCAAATTTCTTCTTCATCATTCGAGATCTCCTCATGCACTAGAAGTCGGGTCAACACGTCATCTTGCCTTGTGGATTTACTATCTAGATTATATTCATGAATTGAAATTTGATTTACCACCTCCATATGTTCTTCTTGACTCCGGGGGAATTTCATAGCTTTAAAAATATTAAAGGTGATTTGTTTGTCGTTAACTCTCATGGTCAACTGTAACACCTCCTCTGTAATGACCGTATAATATGGGTCCGGCCGGAGCCCCACAACATACAAATGCCACAAATTAAGCATTAAAAGATAATATAAACTACCAAACTCAAAACTCAGACTAACACATCAGAAACAAAAAACAAGGCTAGAAGTTATCCACATATATATGAGTATCAACATGGCCTTAAGGCCTTACAACAATTAAGAGTCCAAAAATCAAATAATAATAACAAACGTCAACGTGCATAAGCACTCCTAGACTACTTCGGCATGCAAGTCGGAAACATAATTCACCAAACATAAAATTCCACAAAACAGAGCTATTACACAACTTAAACACTTCATGAGGCTTAGGCCTTTTTGGCCGGCGAGCTAGATTCTGCTTGCGATCCTTGCCCTGTAAAAATTGGTTGTAACGTGGGTCAGTAAAGGCTGACCTCAACTGTGTAACTAACATATCTCCTCCCGACCGTTCCTGTAAAAATTAGTTGTAACGTGGGTCAGTAAAGGCTGGCCTCAACTGTGTAACTAACATATCTCCTCCCAACTGTCCCTGTAAAAATTGGTTGTAACGTGGGTCAGCACTTCGTGTGCAATTTACATAACATGTAAATCTATAAAATATATTTGGATGTCTCATTCAACAAACATGTTTCTAAGTAGAGCATAAAGAAAATGGGGCCTACAATGCAATATGTATGCAATCCTGGGTTTCACCCAAGGCACCCTACAACGTATGAATCTAACACATCATCACGCAATCATCAATCAGGTAATTTCAATTTCCCCTTCGGCGTTCGAGCCGCAAACCCATAGGTACTTCCAATTTCCCCAAACAACATACAAGTCGCTACGCAGAATTCTTGCCAAGGCCCCACCCGCTCGTGGGTCTCAAAACCCGAGATTACCTGCAGACTCTGACTTCTCTCATCAGGATTCCGTCTCAAACAAACAAACTGATACTAAGAACCCTTGCAGGACCCCACCCGCTCGTGGGCTTCATTGCCCGGGCTTTTCCAATGCTTGACATTCTCGTCAGTTTCACGGAAGGGGACTTGTCTCGCCGGGATACTCTCCCCACATGACTTACACGTCACGGGATAGCTAACCGACCACGGAGACAAAGCCATGCCTTAGCACATCACAAACAACATCTTGCCGCAACAGATTTCTACCAAAATCCTTAAGTTCGCTATGCAACATCACCGAGTCGGACTAATGGTCGCGACTATGGCTTCGTCCACATATCCTAATCCACTAGCGGAGCGGATCTCTAATGCAATATCATGCCGGGGACAGACACAATCGACCCGATGGTTTCTCTTGAACCATAGCGACTCGAATCCCTCTCACTTGAGAGATCCGGTGCCTAAATGCTTGAAAGAAAGCAAAAAACAACATGGATGCCATGCACACATCCTAAAGACAGAGAGGAGAAGTGTCATTACCATTCGACTCCTATTCTTAGCCATGGAATCTTTGTCTTGCACGGATGAAAACGAGCGCCTCCAAGTCCTCTCCACGGATTTGGACTCGGATCAACGATCGGGGCTCCGAAGCTCCGATAATGGCGGGAGAAAACTCTCTTCTTCCTCCTCCCACTCTCTCTTCCAAACCCTAACTCAACTCCAAAAAGAGAAGAAAATGAGGGAGAAATCCCGCTCTGCCCTATATAAGCACTCTGGAGGGAGAGTCTTTGGCCTTAGGATTAAAACCTAAGTAAAATCGGACGGCTAAAAAGCCAAATGACGGAACTGCTTCCGTCCGCTACTGCCGGGTGGTAACTACCTACCGTCGAGCGGTAGTTTCTCGAGCGCTCTGTTAGAAAAAAGGGTCGCGCTAATGCTGGCGGTAAGTCTAACGCGGCGTGGTAGATCCTTTCTCGAGAACTCAACGGTCTCGACGAACTCAACGCTCTCGACGCCACCCTTGGGGTTACCGTTGCGCGGTAACAACTACTGCCAAGCGATAGTCCTCTCAACGCTCGACGATCGACTTTCGTCGAACGGCTTTCGTCGACCGGGTTATCGCCATGCGGTAACTAAATACCGCCGGGCGATAGCCCTCTCGACACTCACCAAACAGCTATCGTCGAGCTGCACCCAACGAAACAAGGCTATCGTCGGGCGATTGCTACTATCGCCGCGCGGTAGCTTCCAAATAAAGGTCTAGAAAACCGGGGTGTTACAACTCCTCCCCCTTAGAAGAATTTCATCCTCGAAATTAAGCATACACTCAAACCAAAAGCATACCTGAAGTAAAAAGTTCTGGGAAGTCCTCCCGGATTGCTTGCTCACGCTCCCAAGAGAACTTGTCTCGCCCACAATTGTCCCAACGCACTTTCACGAGCTTCACCTCTTTGTTCCGCAACTGCCGAACTTATGAATCCTCTATACCCACCGGACGGACTTTCGTCCTCAAGTCCTCTTCTATCGGCACCGTCGCTGGTTCGATCACCACACTAGCCTCCACCAAGGCTTTCCTCAAGACGGAGAAATGGAAAACATCGTGTAATCCACTCAGCTCCAAGGACAACGCCAACCAGTACGCTGCTTATCCAATATGTTCTATAACCTCGAACGGTCCCAAAAACCTCGGACTCAACTTCTTGAGTCGGCGAATCCACGAAACGCCTTTGAACGGCTTAATCTTGATATAAACCCAATCGCCTATCACGAACTCCACATTCCTATGGTGAGCATTAAAATACTTTGCTTGCCGGTCTTGGGCAACCTTCATGCACTCATAAATGGTTCACACCATCTCGCATGCATCAACCACCACTTCTTTTCTCAAAAGTTTGGTGTCTTCAGCCTCTATCCAAGACATTGGAGTTCGACACCGCCTTCCATACAAAGCTTCGTATGGCGCCATCTTTATACTTGTATGTTAACTGTTGTTATAGGCAAACTCCACCATGAAGAGGTGGTCTTCCCACTTTTTCCCAAAGTCAATAGTACACATCCTCAACATATCCTCCATTGTACGATTCGTTCTTTCAGTTTGTCCATCAGTTTGAGGATGGAACACCGTACTGAACTTGAGCTTCGTGCCCAGACTCTTCTGAACCAGCCTCCAGTCTTTGGACGTGAATCGCCCATCGCGATCACTAACTATACTCTTAGGAATCCCATATAGTCGCACAATGTTTCAAACATACAACTCTACCAATTTTTCTACGCTGTCATCTTTCCGATTTGGGATGAAATGAGCCACTTTGGTTAAGCGATCCACGATCACCCAAATCGCATCATTACCCTGCTGCGATCGAGGTAACCCATGCACAAAATCCATGGAGATGTCATCAAATTTTCACTCGGGGTTAGGAAGAGGCTTCAGGAACCCGCCCGGCTTCTGACACTTGGCCTTCACTAAGACACAAGTTTGGCACCGACTCACGTACAAAGCTACATCCCGCTTCAAATCAGGCCACCAAAAAGATTTCTTCATATCCAAGTACATCTTTATACTGTCCGGATGAATATAGTATTTCGTAAAGTGAGCCTCAAACATCAACTCCTCACGGAGCTTGTCGAACTGCGGTACACATATCCTTCCGTCTTTCCTCAAGATCCCATCAATCATCTCCTAGACGCTACCTTCACCCTTTTGAGCTTCCATCACGACTGGCTGGAACTCTACATACAAATTAGTCGCTTCCCGAACACGATCGGTTAAGTCATTTTGTAACTAAATCCAGTTCAACCAAGCCATGCTAGACTCGCCTCTTGCTACACAAATGGTACCGAGTGACTCAAAGTCTCACACCAACTGCTCATCACGAGCTTCAATCCAATTCCTCTGTCTAGAAAACTTTCTACTCAAGACGTCCGCCACCACATTGGATTTTCCTGGCATATATTGAATCGCTACGTCGTAGTCCCCAAGGAACTCGACCCATCTGCGCTGCCGTATATTCAAATCCTTTTGATCCAGAAGATACTTCAGGCTTTTGTGGTCCGTAAAGATCTCCACCTTCGCACCATACACATAGTACCGCCATAATTTCAATGCAAAAATTACTGCCGCCAACTCCAAGTCATGGAAGGGGTAATTCCTCTCATGAGGTTTCAACTTCCTAGACCCAAAGGCTATCACACAACCATGTTGCACTAACACCCAACCTAAACTACATTCTGATGCGTCACTGAAAATCTGAAATCTTTCAGTCCCTATAGGCAGACTTAGGATTGGAACTGTCATTAGCCTTTCCTTCAGGGTGTCAAACGCCTGATTGCACTCCTGAGTCCACACAAACTTCTGGTTCTTACGAGTTAAAGAAGTGAGGGGTAGAGCTATCCGTGAAAAGTTTTCCATAAACCTTCTATAGTACCCGGCTAGTCCAAAGAAACTTCGGACTTCCGCCACGATTCTCAAAATCAGCAAATCCCCGATGGCTTCAAGTTTTGCCGGATCTACCGCCACCCCATCACCACTAATCACATGGCCCAAAAACGCCACCTTCTCCAACAAGAATTCACACTTCGAGAACTTTGCATAAAACTAGTTCTCTTTCAACACATGTAGGACTACTCTCAAATGAGTCTCATGCTCCGCCTCTGATTTGGAGTATACCAAGATATCGTCAATAAAAACAACTACAAAAGAATCCAAGTATTCCCGAAATACTCGATTCATCAGATCTATGAATACTGATGACGCGTTCGTCAACCCGAACGACATCACTGAGAACTCGAAGTGACCATACCTCTTACCAAATGCTGTCTTGGGTATGTCCTCATCTCGAATCCACAAATGATAGTATCCAGACTTCAAGTCCAACTTAGAGTACACCACTGACCCCACCAACTGGTCAAACAGGTCATCTATCCCTGGAATCAGATACTTATTCTTGAAGGTCAATTTATTCAACTCTCGGTAGTCTATGCATAACCGCATACTATCGAATTTCTTCTTCACAAACAATACCGGCGCGCTCCATGGTGAAGAACTGGGTCTAATATACCCCTGCTCCAACAGTTCCTGCAACTATACTTTAAGTTCGGCCAACTCTTTTGGTGTCATCCTAGAAGGAGGACGTGACACTAGCCTAGCCTCTTGCACTAACTCAATCGAGAAATCAATCTCTCGTCGAGGAGGCGCTCCAGGAAGTTCCCCAGGGAACACATCCTCATACTTTGCCACTACCGACACTTCTCCAATTGATAACCTGGAAAGACAAACCTCTAACAATGCTACAAGAGCTACTCCTCCCTGGTTAACTGCCCGCACCAACTGCATGGCCGAAATCAGGGCACATGTCACTCCATTAAGGCCCTCAAACTTAACTTCTGCCTGCCATTTGCATCTCAAGGTCACCACCTTAGATAAGCAATCAATACTGGCATGCTGCTCTGCAAGATAGTCCATTCCCAATATCACATTGAACTCAACCAACGGTAGAACCACTGCTATCAACATGAAGTCAACTCTGTCTAGACTCCAACAAATGCACCCCTTCGCCCCGGTAGCCATGAATGACCCATTAGGCATCCACACTTTCAGCTCTGCGTCTGCCGAGAATGGCTCAACTCCAATCCTTCAGATAAAGCTTTCTACAAGAAAGGAGTGTGATGCTTCTGTATCAAACAATACCCTAACGGGGTATCCGGAAACTAGCACAAAGCCTAAAACATAGGCGACAAACATAAATAGTTTTGAAAGTCTAAAGTAAAAGATTAACTTAAACTTTCATACCTGTCACCACATCGGGCTGGCAGATCGCTTCCTGTTGCCCAAGGTTATAAGCCCTTTGGCTGCACAGGTTGGAAATGAGAAGCGCTAGACTCCGCCATCTTTCCCTTCTCCGCCACGCTGGGCCCAGAGCGCACCGACTGCTCTTGCCTTGACTCCTGCTCAGCGCCACCTTCAGTATAGAAACGAGCTATGTGGCCTGGCTTACCACACTTAAAGCACGACAGTGGTCCCTTGAAGCGAGACCCTCCAGACGTCATATTGCTTTTCTCACCTGACTTGAAAGGATAGGGCTTTTTTTCAACCTGTTCCCTTCAAGCTTCCCTTGCGATTGAGAAGGCTTCCCTTCTCCCTGTTTGGCTGCAAACCCTTTACAACGTTGGGTTCGCTCCATATCGCTTTCCAACGTTCTGACAGTCTCAACCAGCTCATTGAAACCAACATTCTTCAAAGATATGAGGGGTTGTCTAAGATTCTCCCTCAGCCCATGATAGAAGAGGTTGTCCCTCTCCTCATCGTCGGCCATGGTCATCCCAGCATAACGACCCAAATGAGTGAACTCCTGAACATACTCATCCACCGTTTTGTCCTGCTGCACCAAGTGCAGAAATTGCCTCTACAGGGCCAGCCTTGTCGACGCAGGAATTTACTTCTTTAAGAAAGCATTCACGAACTCTTCAATGGATGGGGTGTGTCCAGGAAACTGGCGACTGCTATGGCTCATCCACCACAACTTAGCGTCTCCTTCCAACATGAAGGTCGCAAACTCAGATTTCTTTTCCTCTGGCGTCTCTGCCTCCCTTAGAAGTTCTTGAATCCTTGCTCACCAATCCTCTGCATCGGTCGGCGTGCCGACTCCCTTAAATGTTGGAGGATAGAATCTTAAGAAATATTCATTTGCCGGTCTCCGTGCCCAACAACCACTCTCTCAGCCAAAGGCTCTGCTTGCCTAGCTCCTCCACCCGACACGGCTGTTGTCGTATCCGGGGTAACAGGAGTTGCTACCTGAGCAACATGGGTCACAGCTTGCGCTTCCGCTGCAGCTTGGGCCGCTACCATTGCTTCTGCAAGCATGCGACAGAAATCGGCCGAGGTTACCCCCATGCCCAACGGACCTAGAGCAGTAGTACTGCTCGCCGAAGGCTCTTCTCGTGGCCTTGACGTCCCCACCTCATTGCTTGCACCCTTAAAAAAGCAAGGTAAACACGAATCAGTCTCTATTCGCAAGACTCATAAACAAGGACACTCATGGTCCCGTAATACTCCTATGCGGATAACTTCTCTACGCGATCCGATTATGACATTCGACCATGAATCTTATCCTTGAACACTAACCTCCCTCTGATACCAAATTGTAACACCTCCCCTGTAATGACCGTATAATATGGGTCCGGCCGGGGCCCCACAACATACAAACGCCACAGCTTAAGCATTAAAAGATGATATAAACTACCCAACTCAAAACTCAGACTAACACAGCGGAAACAAAAAACAAGACTAGAAGTTATCCACATACATATGAGTATCAACATGGCCTTAAGGCCTTACAATAATTAAGAGTCCAAAACTCAAATAATAACAACAAACGTCAACGTGCATAAGCACTCCTAGACTACCTCGGTGTAACACCCCAAAATGTTGTAGGAGCGACGGGGATTGAATTTGGCCAAGACAGGTTTTTGGTGCAGGTGACACGGGCCCCGACACGGGCGTGTCGGAGGCCGTGTCGGGCGTGTCGAGCTCGAGCCGTCGAGCTGGCCGTGTCGTCGACCAGTGCAGGTCGACGATGGGCGTGTGGTGGAACACGGCCTAGGACACGGGCGTGTCCCAGGCCGTGTCACACCTGGGTTGTGTGGTTGGGTACACGGGTAATGACACGGGCACGAACACGGGCGTGTCTAGTTTGACACGGGCGTGTCTGATGCCGTGTCACCAAGCCGTGTACCCCTCTGACTGCAAAGTGTTGATAAATTGCACACGGGGGGCGTGATACGGGTCCCGACACGGGCGTGTCGCAGGCGACACGGGCGTGCCGGAGGCCGTGTCACATGCCGTGTGCTGGTTTTCAGATTTGGTCGAGACGGCGAATGAGCTACACGGCCAGGCACACGGCCGTGTGCCAACCCGTGTTCGGCCCAGATTTTATGATTTTGGATTTAATCTGGGCCGTTCATTTCCTTGGCTTTGGATCCAACGGTGGGGGGCTGCTCCTGGGTGGTTATGGTCGGGAAATAGGGTTTAGAAACCAATTTTCCATTGGCCAATCACTCTCTAAAAGTTAGAGAGAAGGGAGAGCAAGGAGGAAGGAGGAGTCCAAGATCCGGCCGCCGGGAGAGCTTCGGAGCTCCGAATCGCGATCCGAGTCCAGATCCGCGGAGGCGATGCCGTTGCGGTGCTTTCCAACCGTATAGTTTTTGATGGCGCCACGGAAGAATGCAAGGGTAACGATTTCTCATCTTTGGGCATGTGAAGCCCTCTTTTCCTTTGCATAGGAAGCCCTCTCTCGCGAGTGAGCGAAGAGTTGGAGCGTTCCTTGGGGTAGATATGTAAAGTCCCCCTTGTGTAGAGTCCGTATGCGAAAACGTACATAGGCATTGTGTGTGAAGCCTATCCGGACAAGTAGAGCCGGATCGGTGATGTTGCATTGCATATGAACCGGGGAAGACTCCGGGTATTTGGGCGTTTTTCGGGTTTTCTACGTGGTAGATTGCATCAGGGAGCCTTGGAGATTAACTCCAAGGTGCACCCGGAAAACTGGGCAAAAGCGTGTTTTGCCAACACGGTGGCCGGGGAGCCAACGTGAACATAACCGGGTTATGTGATTATTGTGGTGGAAACGGGACTCGGTGAGTCTTGGCTTGCGCATATGGCTTAAATTGTCATTGCGGTGTGAGCACGGGTCAGGCGGAACTGTACCCGGTCTATGTCGTTCGGTAGGACCGTTGGCATGGATGAGGTTCTTCGGCGGTCTATGGCTTAAATTGCCGTGACCAAGGCCAGGAAGGCAAAATGCTCATATGGATGACCGTCCAAGAGGCGGTGGTGGATTGGGAACGTCTATGGCTTGAATTGACGTGGCGTTGGCCGGTTCGCCGAGAATGTGCCCTAAGTGCACGGGGTGTGTGGCCGTGCGAGCCTACGCCTGTGGTGAAGTGCAAATACTTTATATAATTGCCTATACTAATAAAGTGCAGGGAAAGAGCATTGCCGCCCCGAGTGTGGGGGCGAGATCGTTATAATTTGGTCAGCATTGCTGACCGTTGCTATTGTTTGCCACCAGTCGGTGGTTTGTAGCTTGCAGGTGCTGCGGAGCAGAGCGGGAAATAGCGGGCTAAAGCCCTTGTTGCTGTGCCGGCCCTCGAAGGCCTTACTGCTTATGTTTCTTTCCCGTTTTTCATGTATGGCCGGCCTGCGAGCCGAAGTATGAAAACACTATTTTGTTAAGTGAACAATGTAAGGCCTTAAGGCCAGTTCTCTTTTGTGTATGATTACATTCCTGAGTTTGTAGTGGACATTCATGCTTTGTAGCAGGGTTCTTGTTCTCTTTGCAACTGTTTAAAATTGCTTCCGCTAGGTGTTGTGTAGGACGTGGTGATTGGTTGAATGGTTTCAACGCGTAACCAACCGGTCTGTCCGTAGTATATGGCGTCGGGCCCCGGTCGGACCTACTACTATATGCTATGCGACGGATAGGGGTGTTACAAATTAGTATCAGACTTCTGGTTTCGGTCAAGCTTAAATGAATTCGTGGACGAATTCACTTTAAGGGGTGGTGAGCACATGTGTGCGTCATCGTTATAACATGAAAAGAACCCATGAATGTCCACTTAGGAATGAAAATACACATGTTTGAGGAACCTGTGTGTTCCTATAAGTGCTGTTTGCAGTAATTTATGGTCGCTTATCGGTGTTTTGCATGATTATAGGTGACCAGAAGTGGTGCTGGGCCGTCTGAACGGCCAGGTTCTGAGGCGAGCAGTGCGCCAAGCGATGCGCCTACAACACCTCCGTCTGCCGAGACCATTAGGTTGGTGGCAGAAGCGGTCATGGCAATGATCAATGCGCAGCCTGCAAGGCAGGTGCAACAGCCTGCTCCTGCTATGGAGCAAGTACCGCTTCAGACGGCAGAGCAAAGGAGGGTTGAGCAAGTAGTTTTGGAGCCAGAGTTGCCTCGGAGAGCAACTGAAAGACAACTGAAGCACGTGATGGGCTTTCATCCACCGGTATTTACGGGGGCAGAAACCCTGACCCAAGTAGAGGATTGGCTCTCAAGGGTCAACAGGGTGATGACTGCGACGGAAACAGAAGAGTGGCAGAAGACCACTATAGCGACGTTCCTTTTGGATGGGGACGCAAGGTTATGGTGGGAAGGCCTAGAGCTACATCAGTTGCGGGGAAGGCCGTTGGCCGAAGTTCCGATGGAGGAGTTTGCGAGACTATTCATGGCTCGATACCTCCCCTCGGCGCAGAGAATTGCGCTAGAAAGCAAATTTCAGAAGTTGGTGCAAGGGGATTGCACCGTTGATGAGTACCTCCACGAGTTTACTCGGTTGGGGAGATATGCCGGCGCTACCTTCGCAGACGAGGAGCGCAAGACGAGCCGCTTCTACGAAGGGCTAAGAGATGATTTAAGGTTGCTACTGTCGGGGCCCAAGGCGCAGGGTTTCATGACCCTGGTCAGTTCGGCCCGGTCCTTGGAGAAGGACATGAAGAATGTCCAAGCGAAGAAGGAATCCGGTAGTAAGAAAGCGGAGTTCAAGGCACCGACTACGTCGAAGTCGGGCTACCACAGGTTCTATAAGAAAGCTAAGACGTCGGGTCCAGCTACTTCAGGTGCCTCGGGGGCAACTACCAATCGAACCCCGGGCGCTTGTTTCACGTGCGGAAAGACGGGGCACTTTGCCCGTGATTGCTGGAGCGGACGCCCAAAGTCCGAGAGAAAGCAAGGAGCTACCTACGAGGAGAAGGGAAAAGCGGTGGAGTCGACCGCGTCCCACTATGCTCCGACTCAGCCTAGAGTCTATAACTTGGGCCAGCAGGAGGCCATCAAACAAGCTGACGTGGTGACAGGTACGAGTTAATTTATAGCAAGTTAGCTTTTATACCGTCATCTATTACTTGTTAGCCTAATATTGTTTGTATAGGCTTTGTTGTGATTAGTGATAGTCCGGCACGGGCACTGTTCGACACGGGAGCTTCACATTCCTTCTTGTCCGAAAGTTTCATATCGCGCATCGGAGTCCCTTCTTCGATGGCGAAGGACAAGTTGGATGTGCTGCTACCGAATGGGTGCTCGATGCGTGCGGACAGGGTGTGCGCCGTAAAGGTTCACATTGGGAGCCAAGAGTTCGACTTGCTAGCGTCGTTGCTGCCGCTAGTAGAGTTCGACGTGATCTTTGGAATGGATTGGCTTTCGGAGCAGAAAGCTTGGATTGACTGTGACCGGAAGGAGGTCAAGTTGGGTGTAGGGCGGGAGACTACATTCGAGGGGCTAAAGGGGTCGAGCAAGACACTGATGTCTGCTCTTCAGGTGGTGAAGGCGGTTCGTGCTGGTGCAGAGCTGTTCTTCGCAATAGTGGGGGCTGTAGAGCCAAAGTCCACTTTGGATGAGATCCCCGTGGTATGCGAGTACCCAGATGTGTTCCCGGATAGCCTTCCTGGAGCCCCACCGCAGCGAGAGATTGATTTCACCATCGAGCTCGTGCCGGGGGCCAAACCGGTGTCACGTGCTCCGTATAGGTTGGCGCCTAAGGAGATGGCAGAGTTGAAAGTTCAGCTAGAGAAGCTGATGGAGCAAGGGTATGTGCGTCCAAGCTCGTCGCCTTGGAGCGCACCGGTCCTCTTCGTTAAGAAGAAGGATGGTAGTATGCGGCTGTGTATCGACTACAGAGAATTGAACAAGCTGACGGAGAAGAATAAGTACCCGATCCCGAGGATTGATGATCTCTTTGATCAGTTAGTCGGATCGTCGGTATACTCCAAGTTGGACTTGAAGTCGGGGTACTATCAGCTAAGGATCAGGGAGTGTGATATCCCGAAGACGGCGTTCAGTATAAGGTATGGGCATTTCGAGTTCACGGTCATGCCGTTTGGACTGACGAATGCGCCATCAGTATTTATGGACTTGATGAACAGGACGTTCCGAGATTTCCTGGATCGCTTCGTGATCGTCTTTATTGACGATATATTGGTGTACTCGCAGTGCGAAGAAGACCACTTCAAGCACCTGCATTTGGTGTTGGAGACTCTGAGGAGGAATGAGCTTTATGCAAAATTCTCCAAGTGCGAGTTCTGGCTACCCTCAGTAGCGTTCCTTGGTCATATAGTAAGTGGGGAAGGTATAGCGGTGGATCCGGCAAAGATTGTTGCGATATAGGAGTGGCCTGCGTTGTCTTCTGTCGCGGAAGTCCGTAGTTTTCTCGGGCTTGCCGGATATTACAGGCGCTTTGTAGAGAACTTCTCGCGGATAGCATTACCTCTCACGAAGTTGACAAGGAAGGATCAGAAATTCTGGTGGACGCAAGAGTGCGTGCAAGCTTTTGAGGAGCTGAAGTGGCGGTTGACCACGGCGCCAGTGCTTAGTTCGCCGAGTGGGACCGAGGGCTTCGAGGTGTATAACGACGCTTCAGGTAGTGGCTTGGGCTGCGTGTTGTTGCAGCATGAGAGCGTGATAGCGTATGGATCGCGTCAGTTGAAGGTGCATGAAAGAAATTATCCGGTGCACGACTTGGAGTTGGCGGCCGTGATATTTGCACTCAAGTTGTGGAGGCACTACCTTTACGGCGTAAGGGTCGATATATACACCGATCACAAGAGCCTAAAATACTTGTTGGATCAAAAGGACCTTAATATGAGGCAGAGGAGGTGGATGGAGTTCCTATGGGACTACACCTTCAAAATACATTATGTACCCGGGAAGGGCAACGCAGTTGCGGATGCACTGAGCCGCAGGGCTCCCGCCCGAGCCAACTGGTTGTCGGTGCATGATGAGCGGCTAGTACGGGAGTTGGAGGAGCTTGAGATATGTTGCGTTGACAAGCAGACGAGCGCCAAAGCAATGTTAAACTGGACAGAAGTGCAGTATGACCTGGCTGACCGGGTTCGGCAGGCATTGGAGTTAGATGACTCCATGAAGGAGCTTATGGAGGCCGCTCTGGATGGGTCAAATTCCCAGTTCTCGGTGGAAGATGGTTTGTTAAGGAAGGATCATCGGTTGTGCGTCCCGAGTGGGGGTAACCTCCGGGCGGAGTTGATGTACGAGGCTCATCATACCAAGTACTCAATCCACCCAGGGAGCACGAAGATGTATCGTGATCTCAAAAAGTTGTTTTGGTGGCCGGGGCTCAAGAAAGATGTGGCGTTGTACGTGGCTAAGTGCCAAACGTGCGCCTTGGTGAAGGCGGAGTGCCAAAAGCCGGGAGGATTTCTGAAGTCCTTGCCTATACCGGAGTGGAAATTCGACGATATATCTATGGACTTTGTGCACGAGTTGCCAAGGTCGCAGAAAGGGAACGACGCCATCTAGGTGATCGTAGACCGGCTAACAAAAGTATCGCATTTCATTCCGCATAGGAAGGATGATCCAGTGGAGAAATTGGCGAAGTTGTATGTTGACAATATTGTTAGACTGCATGGTGTGCCCCATAGCATTGTGAGTGATCGCGATGGGCGGTTCACGTCAAATGATTGGAGGTTGGTGCAGCAGATGCTGGGAACAAAGTTAACGTTCAGCACAGCTTTCCATCCGCAGACGGATGGGCAGACCGAGAGGGTCAATAGAACGATGGAGGACATGCTACGCATGTGTGTTCTGGATTTCGGTAAGCAGTGGGAAGACCACCTGTATTTGGTGGAGTTCGCGTACAACAACATCTACCAAGCAAGTATACAAATGTCGCCCTTCGAGGCCCTGTATGGTAGGAAGTGTCGCACGCCGTTATCGTGGCTTGAAATGGGTGAGGCAAGGTTGTACAAGAAGCAGGAGATGGAGAGTGCTATCTCGTTAGTGCGGATCATTCGGGAGCGCTTGTTGATCGCTCAGGACCGGCAGGCGAAGTATTACAATGCCAAGCACCGGAACGTGGAGTTTGCGGTAGGCGATTGGGTATATCGGAAAGTGAAGCCGTTCAAGGGGGTTTCGCGGGTGAGACGCTTGAAGAAGCTGAGCCCAAGATACCTTGGACCTTTTGAGGTTCTGGAGCGAGTCGGCGAAGCTGCATACCGTTTGAAGCTATCGGTGGAGTTGAGTGGGTTACACGATGTGTTCCACATTTCTGTGTTGCGGAAGGCGGTGCATGAGCCTACGCAGGTGATCGCGGCTGATCAAGTGCCGGTGGATGAGGGGTTGACGACTAGGGTCAAGCCCGTTTGTATTGAAGATGTTGAGGTCAAGAGACTCCGTAACAAGGAGATCCGGATGGTTAAGGTCCGGTGGGATAACTGCGGGCGTGAGGAGCTCTCTTGGGAACGGGAGCAGACTATGCTCGAGGAGTACCCGGAATTATTCCGCTCAGGTACTGTTTTACGTTAAGCCCTGTTTTTCCTTTATTAATTTCGTGGACGAAATTCTTTAAGGGGGGTAGAATTGTAACACCCCAAAATGTTATAGGAGCGACGGGGATCGAATTTGGCCAAGACAGGTTTTTGGTGCAGGTGACACGGGCCCCGACACGGGCGTGTCGGAGGCCGTGTCGGGCGTGTCGAGCTCGAGCCGTCGAGCTGGCCGTGTCATCGACCAGTGCAGGTCGACGATGGGCGTGTGGTGGAACACGGCCTAGGACACGGGCGTGTCCCAGGCCGTGTCACACCTGGGCTGTGTGGTTGGGTACACGGGTAATGACACGGCACGAACACGGGCGTGTCTAGTTTGACACGGGCGTGTCTGATGCCGTGTCACCAAGCCGTGTACCCCTCTGACTACAAAGTGTTGATAAATTGCACACGGGGGGCGTGACACGGGTCCCGACACGGGCATGTCGCAGGCGACACGGGCGTGTCGGAGGCCGTGTCACATGCCGTGTGCTGGTTTTCAGATTTGGTCGAGACAGCGAATGAGCTACACGGCCGTGTGCCAACCCGTGTTCGGCCCAGATTTTATGATTTTGGATTTAATCCGGGCCGTTCGTTTCCTTGGTTTTGGATCCAACGGTGGGGGGCTGCTCCTGGGTGGTTATGGTCGGGAAATAGGGTTTAGAAACCCATTTTCCATTGGCCAATCTCTCTCTAAAAGTTAGAGAGAAGGGAGAGTAAGGAGGAAGGAGGAGTCTAAGATCCGGCCGCCAGGAGAGCTTCAGAGCTCCGAATCGCGATCCGAGTCCAGATCCGCGGAGGCGATGCCGTTGCGGTGCTTTCCAACTGTATAGTTTTCGATGGCGCCGCGGAAGAATGTAAGGGTAACGATTTCTCATCTTTGGGCATGTGAAGCCCTCTTTTCCTTTGCATAGGAAGCCCTCTCTCGCGAGTGAGCGAAGAGTTGGAGCGTTCCTTAGGGTAGATATGTAAAGTCCCCCTTGTGTAGAGTCTGTATGCGAAAACGGACATGGGCATTGTGTGTGAAGCCTATCCGGACAAGTAGAGCCAGATCGGTGATGTTGCATTGCATATGAACCGGTGAAGACTCCGGGTGTTTGGGCGTTTTTCGGGTTTTCTACGTGGTAGATTGCATCAGGGAGCCTTGGAGATTAACTCCAAGGTGCACCCGGAAAACTGGGCAAAAGCGTGTTTTGCCAACACGGTGGCCGGGGAGCCACCGTGAACATAACCGGGTTATGTGATTATTGTGGTGGAAATGGGACTCGGTGAGTCTTGGCCTGCGTATATGGCTTAAATTGTCGTTGCGGTGTGAGCACGGGTCAGGCGGAACCATACCCGGTCTATGTCGTTCGGTAGGACCGTTGGCATGGATGAGGGTCTTCGGCGGTCTATGGCTTAAATTGCCGTGACCAAGGCCAGGAAGGCAAAATGCTCATATGGATGACCGTCCAAGAGGCGGTGGTGGATTGGGAACGTCTATGGCTTGAATTGACGTGACGTTGGCCGGTTCGCCGAGAATGTGCCCTGAGTGCACGGGGTGTGTGGCCGTGCGAGCCTACGCCTGTGGTGAAGTGCAAATACTTTATATAATTGTCTATACTAATAAAGTGCAGGGAAAGAGCATTGCCGCCCCGAGTGTGGGGGCGGGATCGTTATAATTTGGTCAGCATTGCTGACCGTTGCTATTGTTTGCCACCAGACGGTGGTTTGTGGCTTGCAGGTGCTGCGGAGCAGAGCGGGAAATAGCGGGCTAAAGCCCTTGTTGCTGTGCCGGCCCTCGAAGGCCTTACTGCTTATGTTTCTTTCCCGTTTTTCATGTATGGCCGGCCTGCGAGCCGAAGTATGAAAACACTATTTTGTTAAGTGAACAATGTAAGGCCTTAAAGCCAATTCTCTTTTGTGTATGATTACATTCCTGAGTTTGTAGTGGACATTCATGCTTTGTAGCAGGGTTCTTGTTCTCTTTGCAACTGTTTAAAATTGCTTCCGCTAGGTGTTGTGTAGGACGTGGTGATTGGTTGAATGGTTTCAACGCGTAACCAACTGGTCTGTCCGTAGTATATGGCGTCGGGCCCCGGCCGAACCTACTGCTATATGCTATGCGACGGATAGGGGTGTTACACTCGGCATGCAAGCCAGAAACATAGTGCACCAAACATAAAATTCCACAAAACAGAGCTATTTCACAACTTGAAACACTTCATGAGACTTAGGCCTTTTTGGCCGGCGAGCTAGCTCCTACTTGCGATCCTTGCCCTGTAAAAATTGGTTGTAACGTGGGTCAGCAAAGGCTGACCTCAACTATATAACTAACACATCTCCTCCCGGGCGTCCCTAGCGGATCCCGGGGTACACAACCCACCTTGCAGGTCAGCACTTCGTATGCAATTTACATAACATGTAAAGCTATAAAACATATTTGGATGTCTCATTCAACAAACATGTTTCTAAGTTGAGCATAAAGAAAAGGGGGTCTACAATGCAGCATGTATGCAATCCTGGGTTTTACCCAAGGCACCCTACATCGTAGGAATCTAACACATCATCACACAATAATCAATCAGGTACTTTCAATTTCCCCTTCGACGTTTGAGCCACAAACCCATAGGAACTTCCAATTTGCCCAAACATCATACAAGCTGCTACGCAGAATTCTTGCCAAGGCCCCACCCGCTCGTGGGTCTCAAAACCCGGGCTTGCCTGCAGACTCTGACTTCTCTCGTCAGGATTTCATCTCAAACAAATAAACCGACACTAAGAACCCTTGCAGGACCCCACCGGCTCGTGGGCTTCATTGCCCGGGCTTGTCCAATGCTTGACATTCTCGTTAGTTTCATAGAAGGGAACTTGTCTCGCCGGGACACTCTCCCCACATGACTTGCACGTCACGAGATAGCCAGCCGACCACGGAGACAAAACCACACCTTACCACATCACAAACAACATCTTGCCACAACGGATTTCTACCAAAATCCTTAAGTTCTCTATGCAACATCACCGAGTCGGACTAACGGTCGCGACTACGGCTTCATCCATAATGCCTAACCCACTAGCAGAGCAGATATTTAATGCAATATCATGTCGGGGACGGTCACAATCGACCCGATGGTTCCTCTTGAACCATGACGACCTGAATCCCTCTCACTAGAGAGATCCGGTGCCTAAATGCTTGAAAGAAAGCAAAAACAACATGGATGCCATGCACACATCCTAAAGACCGAGAGGAGAAGTGTCGTTATCCTTCAAATCCTCTTCCTAGCCATGGAATCTTTTTCTAGCACGGATGAAAACGAGCGCCTCCAAATCTTCTCCACGGATCTGGACTCGGATCAACGATCGGGGCTCCGAAGTCCGATAATGGCGGAAGAAAGCTCTCTTCTTACTCCTCCCACTCTCTCTTCCAAACCCTAACTCAACTCCAAAAAGAGAAGAAAATTAGGGAGAAATCCCACTCAGCCCTATATAAGAACTCTAGAGGGAGAGTCTTGGGCCTTAGGATCAAAACCTAAGTGAAATTGGACGGCTAAAAGCCAAACGACGGAGCTGCTTCCGTTCGCTACCGCTGGGCGGTAACTACCTACCGCCGAGCGGAAGTTTCCAGAGCGCTCTGCCAGAAAATAGTGTCGCGCTAACGCCGATGGTAAGTATAACACGGTGCGGTAGATCCTTTCTCGAGAACTCAACGGTCTCGACGAACTCAATGCTCTCGACGCCACCCCTGGGGTTACCGCTGCGCGGTAACAACTAACGCTGAGCGATAGTCCTCTCAACACTCGATGACTGGCTTTCGTCGAAAGGTTTTCGTCGACTGGGTTACCGCCACGCGGTACCTAACTACCGCCGGGTGATAGCCATCTCGACACTCACCGAACGACTATCGTCGAGCTGCACCCGACGAAACAAGGCTACCGCTGGGCGATAGCTACTATCGCCGCGCGGTAGCTTTCAGATAAAGGTCTGGAAAACCGGGGTGTTACATCAACTCCCCCATCTGTACATCTATCAGTGTCCTACCGGTGGCTAGGAATGGTTGTACTACTATAATAGGCACCTCTCTATCCTCTTCCATATCTAGGACAACAAAGTCCGCTGGAAAAATAAACTTGTCCACCTTAACTAAGACATCTTCAACTATCCCTTTTGGGAACGCGAGCGTTCTATCGGCTAGTTGCAAAGTGATGGAGGTCTTGGAGATTACTCCTAAACCAAGCTTCCTATAGATAGAATATGACATTAGGTTGATGCTCGCGCCTAAATCACATAAGGCCTTACCCTCGAATTGGTAACCTATAGAGCACGGTATAGTGAAACTTTCCGGATCTTTTAATTTGGGCGGGAGTTTCTTCTGAAGTATAGTGCTACACTCCTGAGTAAGTGCCACCGTCTCATGTGTTCCAAACTTCTTCTTTTTAGATAAAATGTCTTTCATAAACTTCACGTAGCATGACATTTGCTCCAATGCTTCCATGAAAGGGATGTTGATTTGCAGTTTTTTTAAATATTTCAATAAATTTCTGAAATTATTGATCGAGTTTACTCTTCTTTAACCATTGTGGAAGCGGCGGTGGTGGATAGAATTTTATATTATCTTTTTTTTTCAGTGACAGGTTCTCTCTTAGTCTCTCCAGATACTTCTTCTACTTCTTTATTCCTATTATTATTTTCTTTTAACTTCTCGTTCAGGGCATTTGGGCTAACAATCTCCAATTCTTTTTCTTTGCCAACTTGATTCTCACTTTCATTTACAGTCTTACCCACTAATTCCTTACCACTCCGTAAGGTGACGGCCTTGCAGTGAAGATTATCTCCCTTCAGATTTGTAGTTGTATCCGTAGGGAGCGAACCTTGGGGTCTAAGACTTAAAGCATTAGTCATATGTCCTAACTGAGTTTCAATTACACGCAATGAGCCCTCTAGACTAGAGATGCGAGCATCCCTTTTCTGCATAGATTCTATAAGTACCTCATCCGATAATTTTCTAGGTTACCCTTGTTGATTATAATTATTATTCTGGGGTGTATGAGGGTTTGAGTTTAATCCGGGTGGGTGTGCCATTCCCGAATTATTCTTCCAAGAAAAATTAGGGTGATTACGCAAATCTAGATTGTAATGAGTTGGGAGTGCAATATGATTATTATGATTCATATATCTCGGTTGCCCACCTATATAGTTAACCTCCTCATTGCTACTAATGATTTGCTCCACCGTGAGTGAAGGATTCATATTAATCGGAGGAGCAACTATACTATTAACTTGTTGGTTTATTTGAGCTTGATTTTGATTTAAGGTTAACGCATCTAACCGCTTATTCATTGAGTTGAATTGTGTAGTAATTTGTGCGGTGAAAGAAGTGAGTTGATCAACTTGGTGTACCCACTCCCATAGACGAAGAAAAAGGGGTCTGTCGGTCGAACGACTGATAATTATTTGAAGATAGGTCCTCGAGGATCGCATATGCATCCTCGAGATACTTGTTCATATGGGATCCTCCCGCAGCTCCGTCTACTTGGATCATGGTAGACATCTGGAGGCCATTATAAAAAGTCCATACTTGTTGATGCATCGCTAACCCGTGGTGAGGACACTTCCTTAAGAGTTCTTTGAACCGCTCTCATGCATCGTACAACATTTACCCATTTTATTGAATGAACGTACTAATGTCCCGCATCAGTTTTACAGTTTTAGCTGGTGGGAAGTACTTGGCTAAAAATAAGTCGATGACTTGCATCCAAGTGGTAAGACCGTATTGGGAATCAAGCCACTCCTTCGCTCTACCTGACCGAGAGAATGGAAATAGGAAGAGTCTAATCGCTTCATCCGACGCGCCATTGATCTTGAATGTGTCACAAACATCCATGAAATTTCGTAAATGGAAGTTTGGGTCCTCATGACTAAGTCCACTGAATTGTCTCTATTGCACTAGGTTCATTGCCATGGAGTCATGGAGTTAATTTTGAAGTTATTGGCTTCAATGGCGGGCTTAATGATGCTGTATTGCAGTCCCCCTCTAAAAGACATATTGTACTCACGACAGGTTCTCCTAACCTCGACAGGTTGTCCATTATGTTCTACCTGACCCTCCTGACCTAGGTCGTCTTGATCGTTTTCATTGGGGGCATTTTGATTGTTAGGATTCTTGGTAGCAGGGTTATTATTTCTAATCAAAACGCTCTTCTATTTTGTCTACAAGTCCGTTCGATCTCTAGGTTCAAAGGCAATAGCTCAGGTGAACGATTACGGGGCATGCACTAGGATAAAATAGAAAATGACAATATATAGTAAACAAATAAAACAAACCAAAAACACAGTAGAAATAAAAACTTGAACTTTAAATACTAAGGATTCACTAATATTGCAATAAAGAAACACTAAATGTGTCGCCCCTCCCCAGCAACGGCGCCAAAAACTTGATACGCTCGAAATAAGTATGCGTATTACACGCAAGTGCACGTGTCAGTTCAAGTAATAAAGAGTGAATAGAGATCGTTCCCACGGAGAGTTATTAGATTTAGCGCTTGCAAATACCATTTAAGCCGGTTCTTTAAATCCAAGTGAATCTAAGTGGTGATTTTTTGTAAATATTAAAAACTATAAAGAGAATTACTAATTAAAACAAACTACGGATCTTAGAGAAAATATTTATATTACCAGTTATGAGAGATAATCTTGTACCGTGATTTCCTAAGTCTAGTGAGATGAACATATAAATGTGACCTTGTGAAAACATGTGGTGAAACGTATTGAAACGATTTTAAAATAGAGATTCATATCTCTCGATATCAGAAATCCCTAGCCCACTATTTCCCCTTTGGTGAAATAGGAAACCGAATGAAGAACGAAAACCTAAAGTTGCTAATACTAAGAGGAAATCTCTTTCTCTCTTCAAATACTATATCTAATCTATGATACACACACACATCTCCTCTCTCGATTTATGAAGCGTAGTAAAATGATGAAACCTTGGCCACAAGTTCCATAATAAAAGATCATAAACTCAATAAAGAACATTCACCAAACATTCACAAAGATAAAAATTAGAGAATAGTCATCACACACAACTTAGTACACTCACAATACAAGATTAGGGTAGATTAGTTCATAACTATGGAGGAAAACCTGCAACACGTTTGGAGAGATCTTACGATACATGAGGAGATTGATAATTAACCGCTGCAGGATTCTCCTTCCGAAGTCGCTCGCTCAGCCCGACGATCCTGTCGTCTTCCTCGTTCTAGCCGCCTTCTTTAATGGAGGATTTTCACAAACCCTAGATGAAGAACTCTTGATTTTCCCTTCTTCCTCTCTCTTAGAATGCCTTGGAATGAATGATTTTGGTGGAGATTTTTCCTCTTAAAAATGTAGCCACCCCTTTGGAAAGAAGCACCTTTCCATATTTGAAATTGGATCCAACTTTAAAATTCAAATTCTGAAATTCGTACAGACCACGTTGCAACCTGCTTTTCCGCGCATTGTGACCTACTTTCCTGGTTATTATATTTGGGCAGAAAATTTTCTTTCTCCAAGCAGATTTCTTTGAAAATTCTCGCAATAACATCATGGAAAGAGACCGAATTAGCCACAAAATAAATAAATATGAATTTAATTTAATTTCTATTTTATTTAAAGTCATTTTAAACATTTTATAATGAATATTAAGTCTAAAATTGGACTAGATAACTTCTTTTTTAGAAGTTATCACACCTTCACACTCTTAAACCTTTCTAGTCCCTAGCAAAGACAATACTTATCATCGAAATTGAGTGAGAGGAAATAGTCATAATACAAACTCATAAGATCCTTCTTCTCAACCATAATTAAAGAAAGATTACTCAAAAGTTTCAAATTTAACCAAATGAGGACTTGTCACACCTTAATGGTTCGTAATAATCAAATATTCACTAGCTTGATGAAAGATAAAACTCAATTAAAATTTCTAGTGTGGTGTGTGCTATCTTTTAAAATCATTAACTCCTATAAATTTTTCTCATCGAACTTCCTCAATAACTAAGAGAGAATGAAAATAGGTCGAGTCTTTGACTTAACCTCCACTAGAGTTGGTAGTTTAATTTCAAAAGAAATCATGAGGACTTGTGGTGGAAATGATCTTGGCTTGGTTAGGAATGAAATGTGATAGTAAAAGGTATTTCCTTAGTTAATATTCTTAATAACTCTCTCAACTATGAGGTTTAATTATCAATTATCATAATTTTAGTCCATAGTTGAGATCATTCCAAGTAGGTGTACACACACTTGAGCCACAAATCACTATGACTTCTTTATATACATATATATATTTAAATCATAGTTGTGATCATTCTAAGTATGAATAAACATATCTAGGCCACATATCACTATGACACACATTTTTTTTTTCTTTTTCTTTAAAAAGTCATAGTATGGATCGTTCCAAGTAGGTGTACACACACTTAGACCACATAGCACTATGACTCACAATTTTTTTAACAATTCCCCATAGTTGAAGATTTACTAAGAAATAACTATTAGAAATATATGGAAATGGTGCGTGAAAATTCAAAGTTCAAGCTCACAGGATGGTGGATGATCAAATCAAATAACAGTAGTGATGCATAAGTTGATCAAAGGTAAGTCTTAATCGATCTTACAAATCAACTAGACATCTCAACGCTTTGGTTTACATCTCCAACTCGGTTCATACCATACCCTTCCATCATTACTTTTAGAAGTCAATGATGATCAATTTTTTGGAAGCAAATTTTTTTAAAGAATTGTGTGGATAAGAGAAATATTTAAGAGAGCTTTTACCCATCTTACTAACTTTCAATCGAAGATTTGAACCGTTAAGAAGAGACTTCAAAATCCATGCAAATTCTTTTAAAATAGTTTTACTAATCATCATAAGAAAGAAAAGACAAAAGTAAATTTGAAATTTAAGTACTCCCCTGAGAATTAGAGTGTCCTCATGGGTGTCCATTACTTTCTCAAAGATGTGCCCAGTTTACTATATTGTGGAATGGCCATCAACAATCCTAGTCATGTGTTGTTGTCTGTAAAACTCAAATCTTGGACATATACAAAGGTTAAAGCATGAAGAGTGATATTATCAAACTGCGTGTGTAACATCAGAGGAAATAAATAGAATACAAATTCAGCATGGTACATCATAGGCACGTGGCCCTAAATTGGTCCTGATCACATTCATAAGTATTTTAATTTAAAAGTGCTAAAAATGCGGTAAACAAAATCATAACAACACATTATATCTTTACACGCCCTAACAGACTTCAGATGATATTATAAAACATAATTCGAAGTACCCTAAATTGAATAATGATATCCCATTATAGAACATGAAGCTCCAAAATAGCAGCACACCATAACATAGAGTATATACTAAACAAGAGATCCTAGCACAAAACATAATGTCCAAAAGGATAAACTTGTTATCACATGAATATACGAGTGTAGCGCTAATTAATCAACTGTCCAAATAGTGAAAAAGAGAATAATATATATATATATGAATCTATGCAGGTACAGACTAGAAACAAAAAAAAGAACTATGCACCCCCTTCATCCGCCTCGTCGTCTTCATCCTCCTCTTCTGCATCCACAT
This sequence comes from Platanthera zijinensis, assembly GCA_039513925.1. Classification (NCBI taxonomy): domain Eukaryota; kingdom Viridiplantae; phylum Streptophyta; class Magnoliopsida; order Asparagales; family Orchidaceae; genus Platanthera; species Platanthera zijinensis. The sequence goes on along the minus strand of CM077081.1, from coordinate 15,815,756 downwards.
CCTCCTCCTCGTCTCATCATCTTCGTCCTCCTCCTGTTCCTTGGATTTTGTCAACGTTGGATCAACCCTCGACCAATCAGATGTTAGGAGGTGATCATCTTTGTCAAATTGGTACTGCAAGACATATTTAGGCACTGACACTGGGATCTGGGCCTTGCGCATTAGCTTAGCTTGATTCTCACATATGTAGTCCAGTCTGGAATTGAAGCACACAAATTTACAACGATGATACACCTTCATGTACTCAAGCAGCTTCGCTCATTGCATCGAGATCTGCTCCTGTTATTAACTGACGGAATATCAATGTGTTTGGGGGCCACTGCCAAGACCTTTGCGGATTTGGCAGCACCCACCGCCTTAACCTGCTTTGCTTCCGAGGAATCTCAGTTCCACCTTGATGTGTACGTTCACTACTATTTCTGTGATATGACGATCCACTTGAGTTACCAGGTCACCCTCGCCCTGCTCAACTCCTGTCGTGCGACATAGCTCGGTGATAGTGGTGGGGAACCAAATATGCTTCATTTTCTTATCATTCACTTTCTTCCAGATGAGACTAGAGATGATCTTCGCCATATTTATCTTCATTCCTTTTATGATGCAATAGATGAGTGCAATTCAGTCTAGTTGGAAGTGCTTTAAATGGCGCGTGGGCAAAAGACTCGCATTAAAGAAATGAAGCCAAACCTTCACTTCCCTTGATAGACAAGTTGATTTCAGAGTGTTCTCCTTAGTGTTCACCCAGTATAGACCAAACGCTCCTTAAATAACTGCAGTCAACTCCTCCTTAGGTACAGTTGTTAGGAATGAGTCATGGTATGGGATAATGTCATTGTCTAGATCAAAGAATGTGTTGATCGCTGCAGCAGAGAAATCTACCTTCTTCCCTCTTACAAATACTCCCCCCCCCCTCAGCGATTGGTGCGTTTGCGTAAAATTCATACACCCAAGGTAGAATTTCTTCTGTTCTCGGATGGAAAAATGTTTCCCAACCCATAGCCTTAATATGCCCAACGTAAACTATACTCCAGCCCCATTTTCCATTTTGAAATCTCGTTTGTAGATAGGTGGCACTGACTGCAGTGAATGGAACCTTTGGGTGGTCACTCAGAAATCTCGCTTGTTTGCGAGCTAAGCGCCATTGCGTCGCATATTATATAGTAGTAGGTCCGGCCGGGCCCGACGCCATATACTACGGACAGACCGGTGGTTACGCGTTGAAACCATACAACCAATCACCAATGTCCTACACCATTCTAGCGGAAGCAATTTCTTAAGTTGCACAAATAAAAGAACCCTGCCAAGCACGAATGTCCACTACTAGATAAAATAGGAATGATTAATACAAAAGTACCGGCCTTATGGCCTTACAATAGTTCTCTCAACAAGAGTGTCTTTCATACTTTGGCTCGCAGGCCGGCCATACATGAGATAAACGGAAAACATAAAGAAATAGGCCTTCGAGGGCTAGCACCGCAACATGGGCTTTAGCCCGCTATTTCCTGCTCGGCTCCGCAGCACCTGCCACAATCTAAACAAAAGCAACGGTCAGCTATGCTGACCAAATTATAACGAGTAATCGGGGCGGCGATGCACTTTATTAGTATAGCATTAATATAGTGTAAACACACTTCAACACAGGCGTAGGCTCGCACGGCCACACACCTCGTGCACACAGGGCACACTCACGGCGAACCGGCCAACGTCACGTCAATTCAAGCCATAGACGTTCCCGTTCCACCACCTTGGACAGCATATGAGCATTTTGTCTTCTTGGCCTTGGTCACGACAATTTAAGCCATAGACCGCCGAAGACCCTCATCCATGCCAACGGTTACGACATAATCGGGTACGGTTCCGCCTGACCCGTGCTCATATCGCAACGGCAATTTAAGCCATATGCGCAGGTCAAGACTCACCGAGTCCCCCACCACCACCCCTCAGCGACTGTGTGCGTTTGCGTAAATTCATATGCAATGCAACATCACCGATCCGGTAGATATTTCTATGCCCGTTTTCGCATACGGACTCTATCGGATGGAAAACTCTTCGCTCACTGTGCCTTCACATGCCCATAGCCCTTAATGTGGCCGCGAACGTAAGACTATCACTCCAATCCCGGCATTTTTCCATCTTTGCAACACCTCGTGTTTGACTAGATAGGTGGCATTGACCCTGCAGTGCAAAGCTTTCCCAACCCGAGGAGGACACGGCCTGTTGTCGCATGTGACACGCCCCTCCTCACTCCGGAAAGTCTCGCTTGTTTGCGAGCGTATCGTCCTTCGCCCGTGTTGACCCTGCTCCAAAATTCAGACTGGGCCGTCAACTACCATGACCTAATCTACCAAATCCAAAACCAAAACTAAGCAAAAATGAAGCAATACACTACTCTATTGGACTTAGGGTTTAGGACTATACCTTCAGAGGCTTTTGAAGTCAAATTTGTGCTGCTGGCGGTTGCCGAAATTGCAAGAAAGCCACAACACTCGGACCTCCACATTGTGCTATCGCCGGAATCCAAGCTTTCCTCTATTCGAAACCAACGGATGCTCACCTACTCCGAGTGAGGTAGATCACTAGCGCAGTGGACTCGCGAACCCCGACTCCCGCACCCGTCGATGCAGATCACCGATGTCGTAAATCTCGCGAACCTTCGTCTCCCGCGACACACTTTGGGTAGAAAGGTAAGGCTGAGCAAAATATGCCGGGAGGATGAAGTTGCCCGCCGCGTCGCCAGTCATCGCCCACCGTATCGCGGCCGAACGCTGCGTCCCTTCAACTTCCGCGCGATGCTTAGGGCAGGATGAGGAGATCGATGAAAATCGAATGTGGGGAGAAGAATTTGGGTAAGCCGGTTAAAAGGAGTGCATGTCTTTTATAAGTCGCTACTAAACCGGAAGGATCAGGCATAATGACCGGTTCAGCCGGTCCGCGGGTTTTGAAGGAGGAAATGGCAGAAATCATAAAGTTGCAACCTCCTTTTTGCGCGTTGCAACTTCTCAACTTTTGTTTAACCAGGCGACGGTTCAATTGAACCGAATTGGACCGGGTTCCTGTTATTCCCCTCACTACCAGATAGAAAGCTAAAAGTCACAACCTGGTATTTTCAGGTTGCAACAGACAATTTAATATTAAAATTCCACTTGTTTTACGATTTTCCTCCGAACAAACGATGCTATATGAAACAAAAACAAAGGGTTATTATTGTTAGGATAAATACTATGATTTTTATTATATTTATTTATTATTTTTTTTATTTAACTAATTAAGTAAATATATTCAGTAGACGATGGGTTGCCTCCTACCAAGCGCCTAATTTACCGTCTCGGCAGGACGATACTAAATCATAGAAACCCGACATACGACACCACCCGGTCGTTATTGTCTTTCAGATACAATTTGAGTCTCTCGGCGTTAACTTTAGATTCCGTCCCGTCACTCTCGTTAATGATGGTCACCACACCATACAGATGAACTATTTTGACTTTAAATGGCCCCGACCATCTCGACTGAGTTTCGGGAAATAACTTTAAACATGAATTGAATAGGAGGACCGGTTGGCCCGGCTCGAAACGATTTTCCTTTTTGCGTCGGTCGTGCCACTTCTTTGTGCGCTCCTTATAGATTCGGAGTTCTCGTAAGCTTGCGTCCGAATCTCCTCGAGTTCATTTAGTTACAGTAATCTCCTCTTACCGGCGTCCCGAAAATTATAATTTATTTTCTTAATCGCCCAGAATGCCCGGTGTTCTAACTTGAGTGGTAAATGATAAGATTTTCCGTAGACCAACATATACGGGTTAATATGATGGGAGTCTTGAAAGCAGTCTGGTATGCCCATAATGCATCTGTGAGCTTTTGCGACCAGTCTTTCTGATTTATGCTCACTATTTTTTTCCAAAATCCTTTTTATCTCCCTATTTTACAACCTCCGCTAGTCCATTCGTCTGAGAGTGGTAAGCGAGTGCGACCTTATAGGTGACCCCGTATTTATTTAGCATGAGGTGAAATGATGATTATAGAAATGACTTCCCCCGTCGCTAACGATTGCTCTAGGTACCCCGAATCAATTGAATATATGGTTTCTTAGAAAATTCAGGACTACCTTGCCATCATTCTTAGGTGTTGCGATCGCCTCCACCCATTTAGACACAGTCTACTGCCAACAAAATGTATAAATTATCATTTGAATTGACGAACAGACCCATAAAATCCATTCCCCAAACATCGAATAATTCGACCTCTAGCATGATATTCATTGGCATTCCCTCGCTCTTTCTTAAGTTCTCACACCGTTGGCATCTATCATATTGTTTAACTAATTCATTAGCATCCCGAAATAAATTAGTCCAAAAGAATCCGGCCTCTAATACCTTCATTACCGTCCTCGTTCCCATGAAATGGCCTCCGTACGGTGAGCTATGACACTTCTCTAATATCGATTTTGTTTCAACCTCCGGCTCGCATCACCTCACCACTCCATCGGCTCCGATTTTAAATAGATAAGGATCGTCCCAAAGATAGGAGCGTGACTGGTGTAAAAATCGCTTCCTTTGTTGATAAGATAGATCAGACGGTAGAATATTACTCACTATGTAATTTACATAGTCAGCATACCAAGGTGGAGTACTATCATGAATAGCTAAAATCCTCTCATCGGGGAACCTCTCTTCAATTTTCAGATTATAAGATGGTTGTGTAGACTCTATCCTGGACAAGTGATCCGCCACCGGATTATCAGTACCTTTCTTATCCTTAATCTCTAAGTCGAATTCTTGTAAAAGAAGTACCCATCTGATCAATTGAGGCTTTGCGTCTTTTTTATCCATGAGGTAACAGATCGCAGCATGATCCGTATAAACGTGCTCTTTGTGCATAAAAGATACGATCTAAATTTCTCGAAGGCAAACACTACCGCTAGTAATTCCTTTTTCGTAATTGTGTAATTTATTTGGGCGTCAATTAAGGTCTTACTAGCGTAGGCTATCGTATGAAACACCTTCTCCCATACCTGTCCTAAGACAACTCCAACCGCGTAATCACTTGCGTCACACATTAGGACGAACGGCTACTCCCAATTTGGAGTTATCACGATAGGTGTTGTGGTCAACCGTTGTTTTAATGTGCCAATTGCGTTTAAACACTCCTCGCTCAACTGATATTTAGCATCTTTTTCTAGTAGTCCACTCAATGGTTTTACAATTTTGGCGAAGTCTTTAATGAACATTCTATAGAAACCTGCATGTCCAAAGAAACTTCGCAACATTTTCACATTATTGGGTGGTGCAGCTTCTCAATCACATCTAGTTTCGTTTTATCAACAACTAAACCATCCCTTGACACATGATGACTATGCACAATACCCTCTCGCACCATGAAGTTACATTTCTCTCAATTCAGTACAAGATTAGTTTCAACACAACGCGTTAGCACTTTTTCCAAACAAGTTAAACATGCATCAAAAGAACTATTGAAGATAGAGAAGTCATCCATAAAAATTTCAATACCATGGTCCATAATATCGGAGAAAATAACAATCATGCATCGCTGAAAAATGGCAGGTGCATTACATAAGCTGAAGATCATCCTTCTAAATGCAAACATTCCGTATGGACATGTGAAAGTGGTCTTCTCCTGATCCTCTGGGGCTACCGTAATCTGATTATACCCTGAATAGCCATCAATAAAACAGAAAAAATCATTCCCCACTAGCTTATCTAGCACTTGATCAATGAAAGGCAAAGGAAAATTATCTTTTTGTGTGGCCTTATTCAGCTTTCGGTAATCCATACAGATATGCCACCCAGTAATCATTCTAGTCAATACTAGCTCATCCTTCTCATTCCGTACTACCGTCATCCCTCCCTTTTTTGGCACACATTGCACCGGTGATACCCACAAACTATCCAAGATAGGATATATGATCCCCGCATCTAACCATTTAATAATTTCCTTCTTCACCACTTCTTTCATGGGTGGAGTAAGACGACGCTTGGGTTCGATCGATCTCGTAGAAGATTCTTCCAAAAGAATCTTGTGCATACATAGTGAGGGGATAATCCCTTGGATATCCGCAATGGTCCATCCTATGGCCGTCTTAAATTGAGATAGTAATTTTAAAAGCTTTTGAAGCTGATCAGTTGATAATTTAGAATTGATGATAACCAACAATGTGTTATTTTCTCCTAAATATGCGTACATGAGATAGTATGGGAGAGGCTTCAACTCAAGAGTCGACGGACTAACAATAGAGGGTTTGTCCGCCAATGCCTTGTCCGGCATCTCAAAGGGTTCCAGTCTACTGACGAAAGAAGTTTGTGACGCAAATGCTTCTAGGTAATCTCGAATTTCTTCTTCATCATCCGACATCTCCTCATACACTAGAAGTCGGGTCAACACGTCATCTTGCCTTGTGGATTTACTATTCAGATTATATTCATGAATTGAAATTTGATTTACCAGCTCCATATGTTCTTCTTGACTCCGGGGGAATTTCATAGCTTTAAGTACATTAAAGGTGATTTGTTCGTCGTTAACTCTCATGGTCAACTCCCCCTTCTGTACATCTATCAATGTCCTGTCGGTGGCTAGGAATGGTCGCACTAATATAATAGGCACCTCTCTATCCTCTTTCATATCTAGGACAACAAATTCCGCTGGAAAAATAAACTTGACCACCTTAACTAGGACATCTTCAAATATCCCTTTTGGGAACGCGAGGGTTCTATCGGCTAGTTGCAAAATGATGGAGGTCTTGGAGATTTATCCTAAACCAAGATTTCTATAGATAGAATATGGCATTAGGTTGATGCTCATGCCTAAATCACATAAGGCCTTAGCCTCGAATTGGTAACCTATAGAGCACGGTATGGTGAAACTTCCCAGATCTTTTAATTTGGGGGGGGGGACCGTTTCTTCTAAAGTATAGTGCTACACTCATGAGTAAGTGCCACCGTCTTATGTGTTCCAAACTTCCTCTTTTTAGATAAAATGTCTTTCATAAACTTCACGTAGCTTGACATTTGCTCCAATGCTTCCATGAAAGGGATGTTGATTTGCAGTTTTTTAAATATTTCAATAAATTTTTGAAATTGTTGATCTGGTTTGCTCTTCTTTAACCGTTATGGAAACGGCGATGGTGAATAGACTTTTATATTATCATTTTTTTTTTCAGTGACAGGTTCTCTCTTAGTCTCTCAAGATACTTCTTCTACTTCTTCATTCCTATTATTATTTTCTTTTAACTTCTCGTTCAGGGCATTTGGGCTAACAATCTCCAATTCTTTTTCTTTGTCAACTTGATTCTCACTTTCATTTACAGTCTCATCCACTAATTCCTTATCACTCCGTAAGGTGACGGCCTTGCAGTGAGGATTATCTCCCTTCAGATTTGTAATTGTATCCGTAGGGAGCGAACCTTGGGGTCTAAGACTCAAAGCATTAGTCATTTGTCCTAACTGAGTTTCAATTACACGCAATGAGCCCTCTAGACTAGAGATGCGAGCATCCCTTTTCTGCATTGATTCTATAAGTACCTCATCCGATAATTTTCTAGATGACCCTTGTTGATTATAATTATTATTCTGGGGTGTATGAGGGTTTGAGTTTAATCCGGGTGGGTGTGACATTGCCGAATTATTCTTCCACGATTGGGGTGATTATGCAAATCTGGATTGTAATGAGTTGGCAGTGCATTATGATTATTATGATTCATGTATCTCGGTTGCCCACCTATATAGTTGACCTCCTCATTGCTACTAATGAGTTGCTCCACCATAAGTGAAGGATTCATATTAATCGGAGGAGCAACTATACTATTAACTTGTTGGTTCATTTGAGCTTGATTTTGATTCAAGGTTAACGCATCTAATCGCTTATTCATTGATTTGAATTGTGCAGTAATTTGTGCGGTGAAAGAAGTGAGTTGATCAACTTGGTGTACCCCTCCCATAGACGAAGAAAAAGGGGCCTGTCGGTCGAACGACTGATAATTATTTGAAGACAGGTCTTCGAGGATTGCATATGCATCCTTGGGATACTTGTTCATGAGGGATCCTCCCGCAGCTTCGTCTACTTGGATCATGGTAGACGTCGTGTGACCATTATAAAAAGTCCATACTTGTTGATGCATCGCTAACCCGTAGTGAGGACACTTCCTTAAGAGTTATTTGAACCGCTCTCATGCGTCGTACAACATTTCCCCATTTCCTTGCAGTGTCCCGCATCAGTTTTGCAGTTTTAGCGGGTGGGAAGTATTGGCTAAAAATAAGTCGACGACTTGCATCCAAGTGGTGAGACCGTATTGGGAATCAAGCCACTCCTTCGCTCTACCCGACAGAAAGAATGGAAATAGGCGGAGTCTAATCGCTTCATCCGACACACCATTAATCTTGAATGTGTTGCACACATCCATGAAATTCCGTAAATGGGAGTTTGGGTCCACATGAATAAGTCCACTGAATTGTCTCTATTGCACTAGGTTTATTGCCTTGGAGTCAATTTTGAAGTTATTGGCTTCAATGACGGGATTAATGATGTTTTATTGCAGTCCCCCTCTAAAAGGCATATTGTACTCACGACAAGTTCTCCTAACCTCGACAGGTTATCCATTATGTTCTACCTGACCCTCCTGACCTAGGTCGTCTTGATCGTTTTTATTGGGGGCGTTTTGATTGTTAGGATTTATGATTGCAGGGTTATTATTTTCTAATCGAAACGCACTTCTATTTTGTCTACAAGTCCATTCGATCACTAGGTTCAAAGGCAATAACTCAGGTGAACGATAACGAGGCATGCACTAGGTAAAATAGAAAATGACAATAGATAGTAAACAAATAAACAAATCAAAACATATTAGAAATAAAAACTTGAACTCTAAATACTAAGGATTCACTAATATTGCAAAAAAGAAACACTAAATGTGTCGCACCTCCCCGACAATGGCGCCAAAAACTTGATACGCCCGAAACAGGTATGCGTATTGCGCGCAAGTGCACGTGTCGGTTCAAGTAATAAAGAGTGAATAGAGATCGTTCCAACGGAGAGTTATTAGATTTAGCGCTTGCAAATACCAGTTAAGCCGGTTCTTTAAATCCAAGTGAATCTATGTGGTGATTTTTTTGTAAATATTTAAAACTATAAAGAGAACTACTAATTAAACAAACTACGGATCTTAGAGAAAATATTTGTGTTATCAGTTATGAGAGATAATCTTGTACCGTGATTTACTAAGTCTAGTGCGATGAACATATAAATGTGACCTTGTGAAAACGTACGGTGAAACATCTTGTAATGATTTTAAAATAGAGATTTGTATCTCTCGATATCGAAAATCCTTAGCCCACTATTTCCCCATAAGTGAAATAGGAAACCGAATGAAAAACGAAAACCAAAGTTGCTAATACCAAAAGAAAATCTCTTTCTCTCTTCAAATACTATATCGAATCTATGATGCACACACGCAACCCCTCTCTCGATTTATGAAGTGTAGTGAAATGATGAAACCTTGGCCACAAGTTCCATAATAAAAGATCATAAACTCAATAAAGAACATTCACCAAACATTCACAAAGATAAAAATTAAAGAATAGTCATCACACACAACTTAGTACTCTCACAATATAAGATTAGGGTAGATTAGTTCATAACCATGGAGGAAAACCGCAACACGTTTGGAGAGATCTTACGATTCATGAGGAGATTGATAATTAACCGCTGCAGGATTCTCCTTCCAAAGTTGCTCGCTCGATCAGCCCGACGATCCGTCGTCTTCCTCGTTCTAGCCGCCTTCTTTAATGGAGGATTTTTCACAAACCCTAGATGAAGAACTCTTGATTTTCCCTTCTTCCTCTCTCTTAGAATGCCTTGGAATGAATGATTTGGTGGAGATTTTCCCTCTTAAAAATGTAGCCACCCCTTTGGAAAGAAGCACCTTTCCATATTAGAATTGGAGCAAACTTTAAAATAAAATTATGAAATTCATTCAGACCACGTTGCAACCTACTTTTCTGCGCATTGTAACCTGCTTTCCCGGTTATTATATTTGGGCAGATTTTCTTTCTCCAAGCAGATTTCTTTGGCAATTCTAGCAATAACACCATGGAAAGAGACCGAATTAGCCACAAAATAAAGAAATATGAATTTAATTTCATTTCTATTTTATTTAAAGTCATTTTAAGTATTTTATAATGAATATTAAGTCTAAAATTAGGCTAGATAACTTTTTTTGAGAAGTTATCACACCTCCACACTTAAACCTTTGTTAGTCTCTAGCAAAGACAATATTTATCATCGAAATTGAGTGAGAGGAAATAGTCATAATACAAACTCATAAGATCCTTCTTCTCAACCATAATTAAAGAAAGATTACTCAAATTTTTTAAATTTAACTAAATGAGGACTTGTCACACCTTAATGGTTCGTAATAATCAAATATTCACTAACTTGATGAAAGATAAAGCTTAATTAAACTTTCTAGTGTACTGTGTGCTATCCTTTAAAATCATTAACTCCTATAAATTTTTCTCATCGAACTTCCTCAATAACTATGAGAGAATGAAAATAAGTCGAGTCTTTGACTTAACCTCCACTAGAGTTGGTAGTTTAATTTGAAAAGAAATCATGAGGACTTGCGGTGGACATGACCTTGGCTTGGTTAGCAATGAAATGCAATAATAAAAGGTATTTCCCTAGTTAATATTCTTAATAACTCTCTCAACTATGAGGTTTAATTTTCAATTATCATAATTTTAGTCCATAGTTGAGATCATTCTAAGTATGTGTACACACACTTGGGCCACATATCACTATGACTTCTTTATATATATATATATTTAAATTATAGTTGTGATTATTCTAAGTATGAATAAACATACCTAGGCCACATATCACTATAACACATATTTTTTTTTCTTTTTTTTAAAAAGTCATAGTAGGGATCATTCCAAGTAGGTGTACACACACTTAGGCCACATATCACTATAACTCACAATTTTTTTAACAATTCCCCATAGTTGAATATTTACTAAGAAATAACTATTAGAAATATAGGGAAATGGTGCGTGAAAATTCAAAGTTCAAGCTCACAGGATGGTGGATGATCAAATCAAATAATAGTAGTGAGGCATAAGTTGATCAAAGGTAAGTCTTAATCGATCTTACAAATCAACTAGACATCTCAACGCTTTGGTTTACATCTTCAAATCGGTTCATGCCAACCCTTCCATCATTACTTTTAGAAGTCAATGATGATCAAAGCAATTTTTTTAAAGAATTGTGTGGATAAGAGAAATATTTAAGAGAGCTTTTACCCATCTTACTAACTTTCAATCGATGATTTGAACTGTTAAGAAGAGACTTCAAAATTCATGCAAATTCTTTTAAAATCGTTTTACTAATCATCATAAGAAAGGAAAGACAAAAAGAAATTTGAAATTTAAGTACTCCCTGAGAATTGGAGTGTCCTCATGGGTGTCCATTACTTTCTCAAAGATGTGCCCAGTTTACTATATTGTGGAATGGCCATCAACAATCCTCATCCTCCTCGTCTTTGTCCTCCTCCCGTTCCTTAAATTTTGTCAACGTTGGATCAACCCTCGACCAATCAAAAGTCAGGAGGTGACCGTCTTTGTCAAACTGGGACTGCAAGACATATTTAGGCACTGGCACTGGGATCTGGGCCTTGCGCATTAGCTTGGCTTGATTCTCACATATGTAGTCCAGTCTGGAATTGAAGTACACAAATTGGCAACGATGATACACCTTCATGTACTTAAGCTGCTCGCTCATTGCATCGGGATCCGCTCCGTTGTCAACTGACGGAATATCAAAGTGTCTGGGGGCCACTGCCGAGGCCTTTGCGGATTTGGCAGCACCCACCGCCTTCAACCTGCTTTGCTTCCGAGGAAGCTCAGCTGCCATCTTGATGTGTACGTTCACTACTGTTTTTGTGATATGACGATCCACTTGAGTTACCAGGTCACCTTCGACCCGCTCAACTACTGTCGTGCGACATAGCTCGGTGATAGTGGTGGGGAACCAAATATGTTTCATTTTCTTATCATTCACTTTCTTCCAGATAAGACTAGAGATGATCCTCCCCACATTTATCTTTATTCCTTTTATGATGCAATAGATGAGTGAAATTCGGTCTAGTTGGACGTGCTTTAAATGGCGCGTGGACAAAAGACTCGCATTAACGAAATGAAGCCAAACCTTCGCTTCCCTTGATAGACAAGTTGATTTCAGAGCGTTCTCCTTAGTGTTCACCTAGTCTGGACCTAACGCTCCACAAATAACTACAGTCAACTCCTCATTAGGTACAGTTGTTAGGACTGAGGCATGGTCTGGGATAATGTCATTGTCTAGATCGAAGAATGCGTTGATCGCTGCATCAGAGAAATCCATCTTCTTCCCTCTTACAAATACCCCCCCAGCGACTGGTGCGTTTGCGTAAAATTCATACACCTATGGTAGAATTTCTTCCGTTCTCGAATGGCAAAATGTGTCCCAACCCATAGCTTTAATGTGCCAACCGTAAGCTATACTCCAGCCCCATTTTTCCATTTTGAAACCTTGTTCGTTGATAGGTGACACTGACTGCAATGAATAGAACCTTTGGGTGGCCTCCTCACTCAGAAATCTCGCTTGTTTGCGAGCTATCTCCTTCCCCTTTCCCTTTTTCCTCGACGCCATGACCTAATCTACCAAATCCGAAACCAAAATTAAACAAAAATGAAGCAATACACTACTCTACTGGACTTAGGGTTCAGGACTATACTTTAGAGGCTTCTGACGTCGAATTTGTGCTGCTGGCGGTTGTCGAAATTGCAGGAAAGCCGCAAAACTCAGACCTCCACGTTGTGCTATCGCCGGAACCCAAGCTTTCCTCTATTCGAAACCAACGACTGCTCACCTACTCCGAGTGAGGTAGATCACTAGCGTAGTGGAATCGCGAACCCCCGACTGCCGCACCCGTCGATGCAGATCACCGACGCCGTAAATCTCGTGAACCTTCGTCTCCCTCGACACACTTAGGGTAGAAAGGTAAGGCCTCCTTGTAAGCGGGTTGGTCGGCGGCGTGCGTGCCTTCTTTCGTCATTGTAGCTTGTTGGGGATGCTTAAGCGTTGTTATCTTGAAATTCTTCAGAGTTTTTGGGAACACCATCCCACAGGTGGCGCCAAACTATTTCGAGTCACCCGATTTTTCCCTGGTACAAACAGTCAATGAAAAATAGCAGCAAATGATAGGAAACTTTTTTTAACGTGGAAAATCTTAAAGGGTGAAAAATCATGTGGCTGGGTCTGTGCTAGACCAAAATCTACTATTTTGTTGAGTTTACAAGATTTGAGAGTTTCCTTGGAGGGTGACAGATCACCTCTGTTAGAACTAGAGGAACGCAACAGAAACAAATTCACTAATATCCAACTAGATTCATCCAAGAAATCTCAACAGAAATGGTAAGCAAAACAACACGCAAAAGTAAAACACAATCACACGCACAAACACACTGGAATTACGTGTCTCCCCTTATCAATGAGTACGTCCACGGTCGGGCAGAGAGATTGCACTATCTTCAAAACAGAGGAATGCAAAGTGGTGTCGGCTATACCCGAAACACCAACATAAATCCACACCCAAATCATATATTATAGATAATGGAGATGAAGCGGGGTTATCAGTTTCTCTGGACTGAATTCCTTCTTCACCGGTGAACAAGGACTTGCTTCTTCCTCTTTGAAAATGACGAACAGTGGCGGCCTGAAAGGCTCCCGAAGGAAAATCACCTCCACCTGTTCGCGACTCTGGACGGACATGATTAGAACCTTCAATTCGAGACACCCAAAATAACAACCTCTCCATTACAAAGCTTGGAATACAAGAACAGAAAGAATTAAACTAAGTCCATGATGCTCTGACGAGATCGTCCAATGGAGCGTTCTGTTGCAGCTTCTTCTGCAGCGGAAAATTGGCTAAGTTCTTTTAGCATTGATCGTTGAGCGCTAAACGATCAAGAGAGGGAGTAAAGCAAATTCTGAGCGGAGAAACGATCTAAGTCCCACATTTTTGCCTGAAAATCTCTGTGTTCTCTCTAGCCTCTGAAGTTGCTTGTCTTTAAATGATCTATTTATAATTTTTTGGAGGGACATGATAGTAATTGCGTTGGGACGAATTTTATGCTGATGAATGACGTCGCTCCGTTACGATCACTTGGATTACCAATTTTCAAAAAATGATGCCCCCCCCCCACCCGGCAGCCCGTGTAGGCTGCCCGGCGGCGACTGCTTGTGGGGTCGGTCGGCTCATTCGACTTGCTTGGGAAACCTCAGGGGGAATTCCATCACTATCGTACTTACGTTTACAAAAGTAAAATAATAATACAAAAACACAGCTCCTCACATAAAGGATTAGTATTAGAAATAATTATAAATTAAGTAAAAATGGAAAACAAAAGCGTATAATACTAGCTCGCATGGGAATCTCTGAAAAATAGGTGTGAACTCACATAGGAATCAAAGTGGGCGGTTGCTTATATTAAATTTTAAAATATATTTTTAATAATAAAAAATTAAAATTGTATTTTAACTATTTATTAAAATTTTAATAAAATATTATTACCATAGTGATCAACTGATCATGGATGGTCTTAATTTTTTTGAGTAAAAAAGGTCTTGAATTTGATCCTTCGTAGCATTATAATTTTGCTGAAAATTTTGTGTACAAAAAAATTATTATAAAATATAAATATATTTCTATAGATAAACATATTGTTCAAAATAATTCAATAAAAATATAAATTATTTTTTAAAATAAGACATATTGTACAAAAAAATTTATTAAAAAATGATCATAATTTAAAAATATGACTTTAATATAAGCCAGACATTTTTTTATATTTATTGATTATTATTTTTTCAAAAAATTACTATTCGGCCCACACGGATAATCATTTTAAGAGCTTAATTCATACTATTAATTCTCATTTACTAATCATAATAATTATTAATCGCCTATGTAATAATATTATATTATTGTTGCGGCCAAACTCGGCGCTCCGGTCGATCCAGACTAACTTGGACCGCCTTAGCTCACGGAGCGGTCGAGCGCGCACACAGTCAGTTGAAGAGGGGAAATGTACACAAAGAGTTTTAACGTGGAAAACCCTTCAACCGGGTGAAAAACCACGTGACCGGTTCGCTGCCAGTCAAAATCCACTAGATCAGGCTTTTTACAGTATGTTGAGTGAATCGGGGCGACAGACCGCTCCCGTTACAGTTTGTGGGGAGAGAGGATGACTATAACTGCAGGCGGGCAACAGACTGCTCCGCCAAAGTGACTTAAATGGTGGAACGCGCGGGATGCTTTTGACGCGTGCGACTGGAGGCGGCGCGCTTGCGGGCTTCGACTGTCTCCTTTGCTCGGCTTCCTCTCACTTTGGGCGCCTCCTTCCTAACTGCGCATTTGTGGGGTGCCAATAACCGATGGCAGGTGTTGATGGCCGGTAGTGGCCGCTGGAGGTTGTTGGTGGCTGCCGGTGGCAGTCGATGGCCGCTGGTGGTTGGTGGCGAGCGGCGGCCGACTCGGTGGAGGAGGCGAGAGTTCTCTCACCTGAGGAAGAAGAAGGAGAAGAATAGGAGGAGAGAATTAGATGATAAATAAAGAGCCCCTGGGGTCCTTTTATAGGCTCTAGGGGGGAGATCATGGTGGGCCCCACCACTAACGTAGTGGGTTAGTGGGTGGTTTCCCCTTGATCGGACGGCCGTGGTAGCGCGTCATGATCGGATGGTGGAGGTTCGGGCGGCGAAATTCTCTCCCCCCTCTTTCCCCTTTTTGTGGATCTCATTTTTGGTGGGAGAGAAAGAGAGGGGAATTGGATGGAGGAGATAAAATATGAGAGAAAGTGGGCCCTCCACTTCTCCCATCATGAAGGGAATCATGGGGTTGACTAGTCAACCCCATGATTTCATTTTGGGGATTGCTATGTGCACCCCTAAAGATATAAAATGGATACAATCCCCATCAATTGCCCCCCAAATCCTTTGTTGTCGGAGATTGGCACAAGCGATAAAACAAGGATTTTTCCTCATTCTTTTTTACTATGACGACGTCCAATGACATGCTAGAAACGTCCGCGAGCGACAGCCGCCGAGCCCATGTAGCTGCATATTAAAAAATTTCTGCGGGAGAAGGGGAGACGACGCGTCCATGATCGGACGGCGTGACGGCAGCCAACGCACGGGCATGCGAGGCGCGCGGACCAAGTCGTGTGGGTGCGTGCGAAAAACTGTAGCGGGCAGTAGTACACGGACTGCGCGCACTGTGTGCTGTAGTTAATTGCAGCGTGCGCAGTGCACACGCACTGTTGCGCGCGCACTGTTGCGTGCGCAGTGCGCGCACACTACGCGCTGCAATTAATTGCAGTGTGTGCGCACTGTTACGCTTAGTGCGCGCGCATTGTTGCGCAAAGTGTTGAGCGCGCACTGTTGCGCGCAGTGCGCGCGCACTGTTGCGCGCAGTGCGCGCACACGGCTTATTGCAGCGCGCACTGCGCTGCAATTTAATTGCAGCGCGGGTGCGCTGTAATTTAATTGCAGCGCGGGTGCGCTGCAATTTAATTGCAGCGCGCAGTGCGCTGCAATTAAATTGCAGCGCGCTATTGCAGGGCGCTGCAATTAAATAATTGCCGCGCGCATTGTTGCGCGCGCAGTGCGCGCGCATTGTTGCGCGCGCAGTGCACGCTGTTTCGTGCTGTGTGTGCGCTGTTGTGCGCAGTGCATGCGCATTTTAGCGCGGTGTGCACGCAGTTAGCGTGCTATGCGCGCGCTGTGCGCACGCATTTAGCGCGCTGCATCACAAACGCTGCGAGTGCCTAGTTTGCGGTCGTAAGTTGCGCGCCGCGTGGGCGCAGTTTGCGCGCCGTGAGGGCGCAGTTTGCGAGCTGCGCAAGCGCAGTTTGTATGCGTGGTGGGTGTGGTGTGTGCGAGGTGTAACATGCATGACGGACTAAGCGCTCAAGGGAAGAGATTACTGAGATGTGGAGTTTCTGCACCGAGTACTTCTTGTACAAGGTTGAAAGGGGAAACTTGCTGCGGCAAGGCGCATGGGTGCAAACACGGCGCCTCCATTTTTATCGAGGCTGAATGATACCTCAGTTGGCGAGGTTGATGCTATTTTACGTAAGTTTGACGTGCAGCGTCATTTTGCGCGAGACTGACTTGCGATTATTGCTCGCACGAGCTTGGCTCGTGACTTTTGCTCGCACGAGCTTGGTTTGCTGCTTGATTTGCGCGGTTGCAACCACGGCTTAGTTTACGTGAGAATTGCACGGGGCTTAGTTTGCGCGAGGGCTGCTTGCGGTTTCATCGTGAGGAGGGCAAGCCCCTGCGGGGAATTTGCGCGAGGGTTGTTGTTGTAAGAAGCGTGCTGCATGGAGGCGGTTGCTGTGCACAGAGGCAGGTGTTGTGAGGAGCGTGCTGCACGGAGGCAGTTGCTTTGAGGAGCGCGCTGCACGGAGGCAGTTGCTGTGAGGAGCGCGCTGCACGGAGGCAGTTGCTGTGAGGAGAGCGCTACACGGATGCAGTTGCTGTGAGGAGCGCGCTGTACGGAGGCAGTTACTGTGAGGAGCGCGCTGCACGGAGGCAGTTGCTGTGAGGAGCGCGCTGCACGGAGGCAGTTGCTGTGAGGAGCGCGCTGCACGGAGGCAGTTGCTGTGAGGAGCGCGCTGCACGGAGGCAGTTGCTGTGAGGAGCGCGCTGCACGGAGGCAGTTGCTGTGAGGAGCGCGCTGCACGGAGGCAGTTGCTGTGAGGAGCGCGCTGCACGGAGGCAGTTGCTGTGAGGAGCGCGCTGCACGGAGGCAGTTGCTGTGAGGAGCGCGCTGCACGGAGGCAGTTGCTATGAGGAGCGCGCTGCACGGAGGCAGTTGCTGTGAGGGTAAATGGACGTCTTCATACTTGTGTGAAATGAGTACGCATTTTAAACTGCACGGATGACGCTCGCCATCAACATGCCTAAAATGAGAAAATGTTATCTTTTTTAGAGTTACAGCCGCGAAGCTGTTCTTGTGGGAATATAGAATTCATAGTAAAGTAAAATTGATAAACACTATATTAGATAGATCCCTTCTGAGGTGCGAAGCCCTCTCTTGGGTTGGTCGTCTAAGGGGTTGCCCCCCCAGTCCGGTCTAGCAAACGGTGGGCCGCGTTCCTTTCCGTGGACTTGGTTCCTATCCCCGTAAGAATCTCCCCAGGAGGCCTTGTTTGATGAGATACTCGATCTCCTCCTTGAGCTTTGAGCAGTCTTCCATGTCGTGTCCTTGTCCATGGTGAAATTCACAGTACTTTATCTGGTCCCCAGTATTTTTAGCGAGAGGTCTGGGCTTGCGGAGCGCCTCTTTGCCTTGGATTGTATAAAATACATTTGTCCTAGAGGTGTTGAGGGGTGTGTACTCCCGGGGCGACTGATCTCTCTGATGGTTGTGTCGGAATATTCCTTCTTGGTGTTGAGGGGCCGACTCATTTTCCCTTTTTCGCTTCTGGTTATCATTAAACTGTTTACGATGAGCTTCAATAGCCTCGTCGGCAGCGATCTGAGCCTCGACTCTGTGTACAAGATCTGGATAGCTGGGGACGGTTTCTCTCATAAGTGCTGAGTAGAAGCCGCTAGGACGGAGACCTCCCAGGAACACTCCCCGTAGGAGCTCGGGGTCGACTCCTGGGATCTGGCGGGCTTTGGCAGTGAATCGTCGGAAGAATTCTTTGAGGGTTTCCCCTTCATTTTGGCGGATTCCAGAGAGATGTGATGGATCGCGAACGATCCTTCGATTGGCGATGAATTGGTCGGAGAACTGTTTGTTCAGTTCGGCGAAGCTGGTAACGGTGCCTGATCTTAAAGAGTGAAACCACGTTCGAGCTTGCCCTTTGAGGGTGGTTGGGAATACTTGACATAGCAGCGGATCAGAGGCGTTGAAAATCCTCATGATAGTGGTAAAATGATTGACATGTTCGAGCGGATCATCGGTTCCATCGAATGTCTCGATGCTTGGGAGTTTGAATCCTTGCGGGATCGGATGGTTGAGGATTTGTGGGGCTAAGGGGGAGCCTTGGCAAAGCAACTGATGAGGGTGAAAATCTCTCCTCACGGCTTGGCGGTATTCTTCAGCAACGACCTCCCTAATTTCTTCGCGAGTGAGGAGAGGGTGGATGCGAGCATCGTTAACTAGATTGTGGCGGGGGTGATCCGCCCTTGCTCCCCTTGGAGGGGGATGAGTCGAACTGGCGGCATCAGAGTAGTCTTCAAGTTCTTCTTGCTCCGCAGGGGATTCCTGGTTCCTTGCTGTATTAAGTGGTGGAGGATTGTTAGCTGGCGGAGGTGACCTTGGTGGAGCTGGAGGTGCTCCCAGGTTCCGAAGTAGTGCGAGCATCTCTGTCTGCTGCTCTTCCATTTGGCGGACACGCCCTTCCAAAGCGGGGACGGGGGCGAAAGCTGCTTCAGCGGTCAGCGGTACGTCTACGAGAGGATGAGACCGTGCTGGCTCAGCATGTCCGCTAAGTGCGGATCCTTCAGCAGTGCGGACACTTCTCTTTGCCATTGCGGTAATAGGGATGATAAACTTGCTCTGCGAAGGATACTGAGAATGTTTTCCCACAGACGGCGCCAAACTATTGCGGCCAAACTCGGCGCTCCGGTCGATCCAGACTAACTTGGACCGCCTTAGCTCACGGAGCGGTCGAGCGCGCACACAGTCAGTTGAAGAGGGGAAATGTACACAAGGAGTTTTAACGTGGAAAACCCTTCAACCGGGTGAAAAACCACGTGACCGGTTCGCTGCCAGTCAAAATCCACTTGATCAGGCTGTTTACAGTATGTTGAGTGAATCGGGGCGACAGGCCGCTCCCGTTACAGTTTGTGGGGAGAGAGGATGGCTATAACTGCAGGCGGGCAACAGACTGCTCCGCCAAAGTGACTTAAATGGTGGAACGCGCGGGATGCTTCTGACGCGTGCGCCTGGAGGCGGCGCGCTTGCGGGCTTCGACTGTCTCCTTTGCTCGGCTTCCTCTCACTTTGGGCGCCTCCTTCCTAACTGCGCATTTGTGGGGTGCCAATAACCGATGGCAGGTGTTGATGGCCGGTGGTGGCCGCTGGAGGTTGTTGGTGGCCGCCGGTGGCAGTCGATGGCCGCTGGTGGTTGGTGGCGAGCGGCGGCCGACTCGGTGGAGGAGGCGAGAGTTCTCTCACCTGAGGAAGAAGAAGGAGAAGAATAGGAGGAGAGAATTAGATGATAAATAAAGAGCCTCTGGGGTCCTTTTATAGGCTCCAGGGGGGAGATCATGGTGGGCCCCACCACTAACGTAGTGAGTTAGTGGGTGGTTTCCCCTTGATCGGACGGCCGTGGTAGCGCGTCATGATCGGATGGTGGAGGTTCGGGCGGCGAAATTCTCTCCCCCCTCTTTCCCCTTTTTGTGGATCTCATTTTTGGTGGGAGAGAAAGAGGGGGGAATTGGACGGAGAAGATAAAATATGAGAGAAAGTGGGCCCTCCACTTCTCCCATCATGAAGGGAATCATGGGGTTGACTAGTCAACCCCATGATTTCATTTTGGGGATTGCTATGTGCACCCCTAAAGATATAAAATGGATACAATCCTCATCAATTATAGATATGAAAAATACGCAATACTAACGCATGAGCGAATTATTGGCTCTAAATAGCCACGTGTCAGTAGATTATTAAAGGAGAATTGGTCGCCGTCATGACGGGGTCCAGTGGAGACAATTTTGGACCTTTCTATTTAAGGATTTAGTATTAGAGAACTACTATTAGACTCAGGATTCTTAGATCAAGAAAATATTAAAATTATGATATATATTTTTATTATTTTATGTCTCTATATTTAGACTCCTTCCGGTCCGTTGAACGATCACATTTAAATTGAATTGACGGTGGAAATTATTTCTCCATATATCAATATTGTATTATATTTCCAATAAATTAGTGGATCATGGGCCCACCCCACCAATAAATTGACGATCTCAGTTTCTCTCACCTAAAATCAGGGTGGGGGCGTGCATCAAACCGTTGTACTTGTAAAAACAACGGTTTTGAACGAAATACCGACAGTATTTTTTAATATTGAAATATTCCACGGAAACAACTCAATCGTAGGATATCGAATCATACGGCTGTATTTAATCGCCCACCTAAAACTAAGTGGGAGAAACGCACCTAAAGTCTTTTCCTCCGTTTGGCAAGGTGGTGGCGGTCATGAACATGGGGGGTTAAATTGTCATTCGTTAACGCCCATCTAAGAAACTTCATCTAACGTATGACAGTTTAACCCATGCGTTTACGACCGCCACCAACGTGCCGAACGGAGCCTAAGACCCATTTTGGCGTGACGGTCTTGAACGCCATGGTTTCCGTCATTTGTCAATGCCCGATCTCACCTAAAAAATTGTATCGACTTTTATGATCAAAAATAGTATTTTTTTTCTTGGCCATCGTCATAATCATTGTCTTGCCAAACATACATTCTATGACCGTGGTATTTTTGTCCAAACTCAACGGTGCAAAGACACAACAACACCAAACGAAAACTAAATGTTGCGAAAATATTATCCGGCCAAACATTGAGTTTTGTTAAAATCTGACCGGACATCGCATTTTGTTGGCGGTATGAACGATAACATATCGGACGGAGAAGATCTCACCTGCACGATTCTTCCATACACTGCTCTACATAAAAATCTCTTCACTTTGTGAGAGGCAATAAAACTAACATTTTCATGAAAGCAAGATATTCAAGAAATTTATATGATAAATTGAACTTGCTCAATATGGGTTTTTTTTTCGTGCCTAACTATCACTTATGATTATCGTGCGTTAAACACTATCAGACCGTGATACCTGCAAAAAATCGTGTTTGATCGAAATACGATCGTATCATTATATACGACATATTTCAATATGAACATATTTTTATCAAAAAATACTTCTACTACACAAATCGAACAGCTGCACGAGCAACATACGGTGAAAATAATGAGTTACTCGCACCGCAATATTTCTCACCAGTAGATGTAATTCTATTGAATCTTGACGTCAACGATAATATAAAGTATGCATTTAGAGTTAGCCATCTCGACTTTGTTTCAATAACACTAGTATTATAATATATAATATTAAAGCTTGCAATTGAAGAATTTTTTGAGGGCAGAAAATGAAGAACTCCAGCAGGTGGCCTTCGTTCTTCCAGCTGCCACAATTCGAGGGCAGATTGGGGTCATCCCTCCTTCCAGCAGGCGGGGGCGAAATGGGAAAAATAAATCCAGAATCCGGCGGCCTTCCTCCTTCGAGCCTACGGCAGCGAAATTGGAGCAGAAATCAGGGTCCTTCTTCCTCCTTCCGGCCGGGGCAGAGAAATGGGAGAAGAAATTCAGAAACTAACAACCTTCCTCCATCTGGCGGATCCGGGAGTCATCGGCAACTGTTGAATGTTTCACGTGAGGGATAGGGCCGTCGGGTGGAGTGTGTTTAAAATAAATGGTGTGCTACTAGTCATAAGATGTGTTTTTAACACCACTCTAATATTATCCTATTTGAAAAAAAAATGGTGACCTATTCCAAGACTCATATGAGAACCAGCGATGCTTAAGTTAAAATTTCCGAGATTTAGGTGATTCTATAGCTCCGTTTGGCGTAGCATTTTTATTCTGGTGAGTTTGGACAAAAACACCACACAACACTCAAGCCTTTATCTCACTATAATGGGGTCTGTTGGGAGTGGTTCCCATCCGAGTCGGTAAAAAACCACCGGGCGCGCTAGGTGCGGCTCGTGATTCTACCTCCGGGCGCGCAAGGAATTTACAAGGACGAATTTCTGCAATTATTATTTCCTGCAGAAAGGTTGCAACCTGGGAAAAGTAGGTTGCAACTTCTAATTTACTGCCTCTTCTTTTATTCAGTTTTCCTGAACCGGCTCAGCTTCTTTGGGTTATTTTATTAGATAAAATTAAAAACCTATAAAAAGGTTTCCCTGCAACCCTAGCCGAATGATCACCTCCCCGTAACTGCTCCTCCCTCTTTTGTCCGCCTCTCTCTCCATCTCTCCCTCGCGCGCTGTCTCTCGCCGGAGGAGATCCGCCGCCGCTGTTTGGAGTGCCGCCACCGCAGCCGCTGCTGTGTGAAGGGCTGCCGCCGCCGCTGCCGTGCTCTGGAGCCGCCGCCGCCGCTGTCTTTGGGAGAAGACGTCGCCGCCGCTGCTGTGTGGAGGAACCGCTGCCGCCATCGCCGTTGAGGCCGCTGCCGCCGTCGCCGGTCAAGGCCGCTGCACCGTCGCCGCCGCCGCCCGTGGAGGAGCGTCCATTGGGCTGTCCAAGTTTGTCGCCGACCGGATTTGTTGGCGCATCTTGTTCGTGACTTGGAGGTTGAAGACGAAGAAGGAGGGGCTGTGCTTAGCCGTCTTGTTCGTGGATTTGGTGAACGTCATCTTTGACGTTGGGACGGATTATTCAATCCGTCCGGGTAACGCTTTCTCTATCCTTGTTGTACTTCTCTTTCGTACATTGTGCTTTTGTGGTTTGTTGGAAGAGGAAGGTTGTAGTGGTGTAGATCCTTTGTGGATCGTGTTGGTGGTGGAGGAGTGGAGATCCTGTGTGGATCGGTGGGAAAGCCTGTAATCCGTGAGTGTGTTTTTCACACATCTTTAGTGGAGGCTTTCCGGGTTGGACTCCGATCGTCCCGTGGTTTTTCGCCCAAGTTGGGTTTTCCACGTAAAAATTCTCTGTGTGCTTTATTAGTTTTCTGCATTATTTTTGTGGGATTGCGCTTGCTCGAATTGCAACAGGTGTCCTGGTCGGGATTGCACGCTCTCTTTCCCAACAAGTGGTATCAGAGGCAGGTTCATTCAGTGATAGAGCCGTTTCAGTGACAGGGCAGTTACCGGGCTGACCTTTTGGGGTTTCAGGACGAGTCGATCGGGATCTCGGGTGTGCATTTGGGTGCGGTAGTTTACGACCGTTGGTCCTCTGGCTATCCTCTTCAGGTGCATACTTTGAGATATTCGACTCAAAGAACTGTGGTCGGTCCGGCCAGTTGGCAGAGCAAGATGGAGTCTACATCAGGTTCTGGGTCTGAGCAGATGGTGAAGCTGAATGGTGCCAACTATCACCAGTGGCACCTACTGATGGAGGATTTGATTTATGTGAAGGGTTGGCATGCTCCTATCTTTGAGGAGATGCCAAAGGATACTGATGAAGCAAAATGGAAGGTGGAGCATCAGAAGCTGTGTGGGTTCATCAGACGGTTCGTGGAGCCGAACGTCTACAACCATGTGGCTAGCATCAATGATGCAAAGGATCTGTGGAAGACTCTCGAGACGTTGTATGCCAAGAGCACGGGCATCAACAAGCTGTACTTACTGAAGAAGCTTGGAGAGTTCAGATACCGGGAGGGCTCACCTATTTTGGATCATGTCAACGAGTTTCAAGGGATCATTGATCGTTTGACTGCCATGAAGGTGACATTTGAAGATGAGGTGAATGCCTTGTGGCTACTCAAGTCACTTCCAGACTCGTGGGAGATGGTCAGAGTTTCTCTGATCAATTCTTCCCCCCAGGGGATTGTGTCCATGGAGATCGCCAAGAGTGGGATCTTGAATGAGGAGGTGAGACGAAAGTCTCAAGGGATTTCGGGCTCTTCTTCACGAGCCGATGTTCTCTTTACTGAGTCCAGGGGGAGAGGAAGGAGTAAGAGCCGAGGAAGGAAGGAGGACAGGAGTCAGAGTAGGGGCAAGTCGAAGACACGCTATCAGAACGTGGAATGCCACTACTGCCACAAGAAGGGGCACATCAAGAAGTTTTGCTATTCTTTGAAGAATGACCAGAAGAAGAAGGGGATTGCCACTGAGGGCAAAGATGAGGGTCACACGGCAGCCACCGTTTCGACTGAGGAGGACGACGTCATTATTGTTGGCGACGACGTCACAGCTGCACTTTCGTGTGACGACCGATGCTGGATTGTTGATTCTGGAGCTTCTGCGCATGTCTCCCATAACAAGGAGTTATTTGCCACTTACACCACTCATGACTGTGGGGTGTTGAGGATGGGCAATGGAGATACGTCCAAGGTACTTGGGCGTGGAGACATGCACTTGAAGACGAGCACTGGAGCCCTTCTTGTTCTGAGGGATGTGCGACATGTGCCAGACATTCGCTTCAATTTGATATCCGTTGGCAGGCTGGGAGACGAAGGACACCTGAGTGTCTTTGGAGGAGACTTCTGGAAGCTGATCAGGGGTTCACTTGTGATGGCCAGAGGTTACAGAGATTCTGGCTTGTACTACATGGAGGGGAGGCCTGAAGCTGCTCAGGCCAACTCCGTCAGGGATGAGGCATCCACTTCTTTATGGCACAGGAGGCTGGCACACATTAGCCAGAAGGGATTGGGATGCCTGGCGAAGAAGAAGCTGATTGGTGACATTTCTGATGTTCACTTGGAGAGGTGCGACCACTGTATGGCTGGGAAGCAGAACAGAGTATCATTCCACAGCCACACGTCCACCAAGAGAACAGAGCCTTTGGAGCTAGTTCATACTGATGTCTGCGGACCTCTGAAGGTCCAGACTAGAGGAGGAGCTTTGTACTTCGTCACGTTCATTGACGATCATTCGAGGAAGCTTTGGGTCTATGCTATCAAGACCAAAGATCAGGTCCTCGATACTTTCAGGAGATTCCACGCTGAGGTGGAGAGACAGTCTGGGAAGAAGCTAAGGTGTATCAGGTCTGACAACGGGGGAGAGTACATTGGTCCCTTTGACGAGTACTGCAGGGACCATGGCATCAGACATGAGAAGACCCCGCCGAAGACGCCGCAGCTGAATGGCGTAGCTGAGAGGATGAATCGGACACTAATGGAGAGGATTCGATGCATGCTATCTGAGTCGAAGCTGCCAGGGATGTTCTGGGGCGAGGCTCTTCTTACTGCAGCGCATGTCATCAATCTCTCTCCGAGTTCAGCCTTACAGGAGGATGTCCCAGATAGAGTCTGGTATGGGAAAGACCCCTCTTATAGTCACTTGCGGGTATTTGGCTGCAAAGCCTTTGTGCACGTCCCTAGGGATGAGAGATCGAAGTTGGATTCAAAGACCCGGCAGTGTATTTTCTTGGGGTACGGCTACAGTGGAGAGTTTGGGTACAGGTTCTTTGATCCCGTCGAGAAGAAGCTTGTACGTAGCCGTGATGCTGTTTTCTGTGAGGATCAGACCGTTGGTGATTCTGAGGAGACTGGTGATTTTGAGGTTGACTCTCGTACTGCTGCAGAGTCGCCTACAATTGGAGTTGATGATATTGAGGAGGCTGCTAAGCCTGAGCCAGCATAGGGTACTGATACCCTTCCAGATCATGATATCGCCACTGATGGTGAACCGGTAGTTGCTGAGGATATTGCTGATGATGTACCTGCACCGGCCCCGGAGCCGACCCTGCGGAGATCTGATCGAGTCAGGCACCAACCCGCTAGATATTCTACATCAGAGTTTATTTTGCTGACTGATGCGGGGGAGCCTGAGTGTCATGACGAGGCCATGGAGAGTTCTGAGAAGCGCCAGTGGATGGCAGCTATGCAGGAGGAGATGCAGTCGCTACAGAAGAACCGGACTTATGATCTGGTGAGGTTGCCTAAGGGCAAGAAGGCCTTGAAGAATCGGTGGATCTTCAGGGTGAAGCAGGGAGACTCATCCACACCTCCTAGATATAAGGCTAGGTTGGTGGTGAAGGGTTTTGGACAGAGACAGGGTATTGATTTTGATGAGATTTTCTCACCCGTGGTGAAGATGTCATCCATTCGGGTTGTTATTGGTCTCGCTGCGAGGCTCGACTTGGAGTTGGAGCAGATGGATGTGAAGACTGCCTTTCTGCATGGCGATCTTGAGGAGGAAATTTACATGGAGCAGCCTGAAGGTTTCAGGGTCAAAGGGAAGGAAGGTTTGGTGTGCCGCTTACAGAAAAGTTTATATGGCCTGAAGCAGGCCCCGCGGCAATGGTACCGGAAGTTTGATTCCTTTATGGGGGAGATCGGCTTCAGTAGGACTACCCTTGACCACTGCGTGTTTATCAAGCAGTATGCTCCAGAAGATTTCATCATTCTGCTTCTATATGTGGACGATATGTTGATCGTCGGGAGGAACACTGCGCGGATTGCTGAGTTGAAGCGGCAGTTGAGTTCCACCTTTGAGATGAAGGATCTGGGCGCTGCGAGGACAATTCTGGGTATGCACATTCGCAGAGATAGGGGAGCCAGATTGCTTTGGTTATCACAGGAGCGGTACATCCGCAAGTTGCTGCAGAGATTTGATATGGATCAGGCGAAGAAGGTGAGCGTGCCGCTTGCAGCTCATTTCAGGCTTACCGCTGATCAGTGCCCCAGCACACCCGAGGAGATCGAGGCGATGCAGAAGGTTCCGTATGCATCTGCAGTTGGGAGCCTCATGTATGCGATGGTGTGTACTCGTCCAGACATTGCGCATGCCGTTGGGACTGTTAGTAGATTTCTCTCCAATCCTGGGAGAGAGCAGTGGAGCGCAGTGAAGTGGATTCTGAGATACCTACAAGGGACGTCCGACATGACGCTGAGATTTGGAGACAGTGAGCCGGAGCTGTTGGGCTACACTGATGCGGACATGGCTGGAGATGTGGACTCCAGGAGGTCGACGTCTGGTTACTTGATTCTGTTTGCAGGGGGAGCCGTCTCGTGGGCATCGAGACTGCAGAAGTGCGTTGCACTGTCCACCACAGAGGCTGAGTTCATTGCGGTTACTGAGGCAGGGAAGGAGTTGCTTTGGATGAAGAGATTCATCAAAGAACTTGGTTTCACTCAGGACCGATACACCCTCTTGTGTGACAGTCAGAGCGCTATTCACTTGGGGAAGAACCCCACATTTCACTCGAGGTCGAAGCACATCGACACGCGGTATCATTGGATACGCGATGTCCTGGAGCAGAAGGAGCTTGATCTTCTGAAGGTGCACACTGATGATAACGGGGCAGACATGCTGACCAAGGTCGTGCCAAGGGGGAAGTTCGAGCATTGCGTTAGAATCGCCGGGATGGCGGTTTCTTCCGCCTCGATGTGAAGGGGGAGATTTGTTGGGAGTGGTTCCCTTCCGAGTCGGTAAAAAACCACCGGGCGCGCTAGGTGCGGCTCGTGATTCTACCTCCGGGCGCGCAAGGAATTTACAAGGACGAATTTCTGCAATTATTATTTCCTGCAGAAAGGTTGCAACCTGGGAAAAGTAGGTTGCAACTTCTAATTTACTGCCTCTTCTTTTATTCAGTTTTCCTGAACCGGCTCAGCTTCTTTGGGTTATTTTATTAGATAAAATTAAAAACCTATAAAAAGGTTTCCCTGCAACCCTAGCCGAATGATCACCTCCCCGTAACTGCTCCTCCCTCTTTTGTCCGCCTCTCTCTCCATCTCTCCCTCGCGCGCTGTCTCTCGTCGGAGGAGATCCGCCGCCGCTGTTTGGAGTGCCGCCACCGCAGCCGCTGCTGTGTGAAGGGCTGCCGCCGCCGCTGCCGTGCTCTGGAGCCGCCGCCGCCACTGTCTTTGGGAGAAGACGTCGCCGCCGCTGCTGTGTGGAGGAACCGCTGCCGCCATCGCCGTTGAGGCCGCTGCCGCCGTCGCCGGTCAAGGCCGCTGCACCGTCGCCGCCGCCGCCCGTGGAGGAGCGTCCATTGGGCTGTCCAAGTTTGTCGCCGACCGGATTTGTTGGCGCATCTTGTTCGTGACTTGGAGGTTGAAGACGAAGAAGGAGGGGCTGTGCTTAGCCGTCTTGTTCGTGGATTTGGTGAACGTCATCTTTGACGTTGGGACGGATTATTCAATCCGTCCGGGTAACGCTTTCTCTATCCTTGTTGTACTTCTCTTTCGTACATTGTGCTTTTGTGGTTTGTTGGAAGAGGAAGGTTGTAGTGGTGTAGATCCTTTGTGGATCGTGTTGGTGGTGGAGGAGTGGAGATCCTGTGTGGATCGGTGGGAAAGCCTGTAATCCGTGAGTGTGTTTTTCACACATCTTTAGTGGAGGCTTTCCGGGTTGGACTCCGATCGTCCCGTGGTTTTTCGCCCAAGTTGGGTTTTCCACGTAAAAATTCTCTGTGTGCTTTATTAGTTTTCTGCATTATTTTTGTGGGATTGCGCTTGCTCGAATTGCAACAGGTGTCCTGGTCGGGATTGCACGCTCTCTTTCCCAACAGGGTCGGCTATATGAAACAATTTCTTAAATGATTCATATTTATAAGGATGACTAAATTTTACACTGGCCGTCTACCTAACACAACCCTCACCATTTTTAATCTGAGCTTGAGACCGGCATATGTTGGTTTCTGAGTTTGGATAAAAACACCACAGTTGTAAAATAAATATTTGACATTGCAATGGTTAAATTGAAAAAAAAGGCATGACAACCGTTTTGACCACCGCCACAAAAAAAAAATCTAATTTTTAAAATAAAAGTGGACCTAATTTCATAGGTGAGGTTAGACGTTCACGAACGACGGTTCATAACCACTGCATTCATAATCACAATTATCGCCCCAAATGGAACTCTCACTGCATAAAACTATGGACTATGATTGATCAAGGATGAGATGGGCACAAATATTAATTTTACAGCTAATGAAAATGTTATTTTCCCAATCACAGCTAATTAAATCAAAGTTTTTTAATAAACAACTGTAAACATGAAAATAAAGAAAGCCTAAATTGAAAAAAGGATGAATGTTTCACAAAATAAAAAAAGTTAATTATTATTTAAAATAAAATTGTTTACAACCAACTTTGATTGAAATTCAAAGCTTTTTTTTAACGTTGCTATACACTGTATTACAATTTGAAATACATTATACAGTGACACCGCATCATATTTTTATTTAAATAGCACATACCTTTTAACCAAGTCATCAAGGAGAAATTTTTGTGGTCCTCCCAAAGAAAATAAATAAATAATAATATGTGGTTAGATTACAAAAGGGGCGCAAGGATTTCTTTAAAAAATGTTTTTATAGGGAAGAGAAAGAGAAGGGGGGGGGGGGGGGGGGAATGAAGACAAAAAAAGATCGTGAGTGCAACAAAAACATCATCCAGTCATTCGTGAGTGCAACGGAACGGGCCTACGTAAAGGTGTCGTAAAATATTTTATTGTATTTCTTTTTAAAAATGACAGAAATTAAACAAATTCATCAATTACTGCAACAACACTTCTTAATAGGTTTCCTGTGATGATTTTTTAAGCCTTCCGCAACGCTAAAAGCATTGCGATTGAAATTGCGACACTTTATAAAACGCCGCAAAGGCTTTGTGAAAGTGTTTGTGGTGCTAAAACCTTGTGACACCGTTTAAGAATAATTCTCTAACAAAATTCCCACAACAATTTTGATTTTTTAAAATATCACCGCGCTTTAAATTTTTTTTTTTACAACCATAACAACACCTTAAAGGTATCCATAAAACTATTATATAGATATCATTCATGCGAGCCCACCAACAGATAGTTGAAATAAGAATAAGTCTAAACACTAATATAATACACTACTTAATAACAATTAGTTTTTTTACATTATATTCAATCTTTTCTGAAAAACTTGAAAGTCATGCTAGCTATGACTCATTTTCATTTCACTCTCTCTTTTCAAAATTAGAGTAAATTGTTATTTTCAAAAATCATAAATGATTGTAGAAGAATACACATGAATTTAATGGATCAACTAAGAAATCTAAGACATTTCGAGCAACTGATACTATTAATAGATCAAAGATTAATGACTGATTGCATCAAATTTTCATGTATTATATTATATAATCCATATGAAGAGCTCAAGAAAAAGACGTTGAAATTAAACGAGCTTTAGAAGAGCATTTAGACTTGGGCTTCAAAATCCATAAATTTCAAACATATAGCTTATGTTGCAGAAATGGGCGTATAAAACAATTAAACAAAAAATACAAAATACAAAAGACAGATTAACGTGATTCACACCAAGATGGGCTACGTTCATAAGCAGCGGCAATACATTTTTCATTAGATCAAGAACAAGCTTTTTGCTTTCTAAATGGATACAATTAATACATTTTTCATTCGCCATGCTTTTTAATAAACGCCGCAAATTTTAGATTATTTTTTTAAAAAATTTTTGATCAACAAGCAGCCTCATTAAACTAGTTGTACAATAGACATATGTAAATTCATACAACAGACATATTCATTGCAGATAAGCATGCATACAACAGACATATTCATTGCAAATAAACATGCATACAACAAACATATTTCTTGCAGACAATAGATTCTGATTCAGACATTGCTGAGTAAAAGCCTCTACTGATTATACAAGTAGTCCTGATACAGTTCAATATATTCTCATCAGTTGTTTTAGGCATGTGTGAAGAAAACAGTTGCAGGTTGAAATCAAGACTCGCAGCAGCCGCATAGAGCATGTCAGATGATTCCATTATGTATGCAAGGAAGTTGCTCTCTCCCTCAAAGATCTGGGGAAAAAGTAGATGGAAAATAGAGATGGTAGCAAGATTTGGTTGAGAAAGCTGAAATCTATTGATGTAAATGTCTTTAGAAATATACATGAGATCAATTTCTTATATCAAATACAATGATAAGTAGCACCTAAATTAGAGCAAGTTGTACACATCAATCTCCTGTTCAATAATATATGAGGTTAATGATGAATGTAAATTAGAGGAAAAATGATGCAGTTTTTCTAGACTTGTTGTTACCATAGTTGCAGGTTTTGCGCTTCTGAAGGCAGACAATTTGATTGTTGCGGTTATTAGAGTTTATTTGGTTGTGCTGATTTTCTGATGCTCATATTCAAAATATCAGAAGCATTTTGCAAGAACCGGCTTGATTTTGAACATCAGAAGAATTGTTATCTGCATCAACATCCAAAGACAAGATTATGAATTGTGCAGAAACACATTGCAGAAAAAATCATATGCAATCTCAAGAACAAATGTTCTTCTTTTCATGGTGAAGATTATAACACATTCATCCGTCACATGAAATATAACAGAGGGTCCGGCCGGGTCCCCACGCCATATTCCACAGACAGTCGGCGGAGTTACATGTTAATATCAAAAAACCAAACGAATCATAACTCAGAGCATTCTAGCGGAAGGTTCAAGGGTTAAATTTAAACTCAAGTATCAACAATGACCACTATATAAAACCATAGGAATGTGATTACAAAATATACAAAAGTCACGGCCTTACAAACGTTCTTCCCAAAAAGAGTAGTTTACAAACATCAGCGCGCAGGCCGACCACACATGAAAAACACTAAAAAGCCTTTGTTTGGCCTTCGAGGGCCGGTATAGCATCAATGAGCTGCAACTCGCTATTTCCCGCTCGGCTCTCCAGCACCTGCACAGGGACAATCCATCACAAGGATGACAAACAAGGCAACAGTCGGCTTTAGTTGACCAATTTATAACAACCCCACCCCTCACTCAGGGCGACGGTTCTCCTTCCCTGTAGCAGCAGCATAAATATCTTTTGGCAAATAACAACGTGCACTTAAGCACCATTCGCCACAGACGCATGCTCGATCGGCGACACGTCCCGTGCACTCATGACACATTCTCAGTATACCGGGCTTCTTGGGTCCCACCACCATCCACAGTCCCAAACTTGATGGTATACTCGAGCATTCTAGTCTGGCCTGGCGCTTAAGACTCTCATTATGTCAACGACGAAAGCCATTTACTTTAGGCAATCTAGCCCGGAGTGACATAACACATGCTACAGTTCAACACTCTTCCCGTTGCTCAAATCGCTATTTCATTGACAAAAGCCAAAGCAATCAAGCCCCATGACAAGACGCGAGTCAGCTTCCCCTTACCCGTTTGGCTCTCTTGCCTTTTTGCTGAGCACAA
This sequence comes from Platanthera zijinensis, assembly GCA_039513925.1. Classification (NCBI taxonomy): domain Eukaryota; kingdom Viridiplantae; phylum Streptophyta; class Magnoliopsida; order Asparagales; family Orchidaceae; genus Platanthera; species Platanthera zijinensis. The sequence goes on along the minus strand of CM077081.1, from coordinate 15,782,822 downwards.
CAGACTCTCAGCATCACTTGCCGCTCACATGTACTACAACAAATATGAACATGAGGATTGATGAACTCTCAGCACAACATTATTTAAGCAGATATTTCTTAATAAACTTGCAGCTTACAAATGCATGTTAAGACTATAATGAATGTCATTGTAAGAAAATAAATGCACATAAAATACTTGCAGAAATTTGAAGATTATTCTCTACAATATCCACTACAGATGTGGAAGCTAGCTCTCATTGGAGTATCTAGTTGGAAAATCAAAGGTTTACTCTTTATCTTTCAGCAACTACTGATGGGTTGCCTATGAAGATCATGTGTCTTAACTTCTCGCACTTATTCGGAAAGGAGTTTGCATCGTCTCGTAAATTTTTTGGCTTTCGTTCTCACTCTAATGCCCAAACTGTTAGGGTGTGGTTCCTATACGAGTCGGTAAAAACCACCGGGCACGCTTGTAGCTGCTCGTGATGTTTATGTTTGGAGGCCGGAGCGATGTTGGAGCTGCCTGGGCTCAGGGTTCGTCGAGCAGCGCTCCATAACCGAGCTGAAATGAGCACAATTTGGAGTTAGGTGGTACCTACCACCAAATTAGGTGTTAGGTAACACCTACCACCATTTTTGGGGTTATGTAGCATTTGTTTTGGGCCTATAAATGGAAGCCAATTCCAAGGCCAAAACATTCATTCCAAGAGAGATTTGAGTGGAGGAAGATCAAGAGAAGATCTCGGAGAAGAGTATCGAAGATCGGATCGTCGGATTCTGAAGAAGAAGGGGCTTTGTGTAGCCTTTCTCCTTTGCGGCATTCAGAATGAATTTTTCAATCCATTGGGTAATGGTTTCTTGATTTCTCGCTTGTTTTTCCCTTGTCAATCCTTGTGTGGTTGTGGGAGAAGAGATTTATGCTTTTGCAGCAAGGAGAGATTTTTGTATTCCTTTGTGGAACTGGTACCTTGTGTAGGTGGTGGTGATCCGTTGTGGATCGATAATGGAAATTGTGCCTTGTGTATGTGGCGGTGGTGAAAGCCCTGTAATTTGTTGTGCGTGATTTTCACGTCTTATAGTGGGGGCTTTCAAGGGTGGACGCTGATAGTCCCGTGGTTTTCACCTTATTGGGTTTGCACGTTAAAAATTATTGTGTCACTTTATTATTGCTGTGCTTGTATTTGTCTTGCTTGTAAATCCGCTACAGGTGCCCTGGTCGGGATCGTGCTATTTTTCCCAACAAGTGGTATCAGAGGGAGGTTGTTGGTCAGTAGTCAGAACAGGGCCGATACTGGGCTGACCTTTTGTGATTTCGAGACGAGGCGATTGTATTCTCAGGTTTGGCATTGAGTGCGGTAGTTTACGACCATTGGTCCTCTGGCTATCCTCTTCAGTGACTTATCGTGAGAGAGTCACGCTCAGAGAACTGTGGTCAGTCCGGCCAGTTGGTTTAACAAGATGGAATTGACTTCAGAACAGATGGTCAAGTTGAATGGAGCAAATTATCATCAGTGGCACTTGCTTATGGAGGATCTCATCTACGTCAAGGGCTGGCATGCCCCTATCTTCGAAGAGATGCCAAAGGATATGGATCCTGCTAAATGGCAGGTGGAGCACCGGAAGCTCTGTGGTTTCATTAGACGGTTCGTGGAGCCGAACGTCTACAACCACGTGGCTAGCATCACGGATGCGAAGGAGCTGTGGAGAACTCTAGAAACGTTGTATGCCAAGAGCACTGGCATCAACAAGCTGGCTTTGCTGACAAAGCTTGGAGAGTTCCGCTACCGGGAAGGCTCATCGATCATGGATCATGTCAATGAGTTCCAAGGAATCATTGATCAGTTGACGGCGATGAAGGTGACATTTGAGGATGAGGTCAATACGCTGTGGCTGTTGAAGTCCCTTCCGGATTCTTGGGAGATGGTCAAGATTGCACTGATCAACTCTTCACCCCAGGGTATTATCACCATGGAGATCGCCAAGAGTGGGATCTTGAACGAAGAGGTGGGACGGAAGTCTCAAGGGACGTCGGGCTCTTCATCACGAGCTGATGTTCTGTTTACGGAAACCAGGGGGAGAGGCAGGAGCAAGAGTCGAGGATGGAAGGAGGAAAGAAGCCAGAGCAGAGGGAAGTCACGTTCACGATATCAGAACGTGGAGTGTCATTTCTGCTACAAGAAGTGACACATCAAGAAGTTCTACTATGCCTGGAAGAATGAGCAGAAGAAGGGTGTGGCGACTGAGGCCAAGGAGGAGAGCCACACTGCCGCGGTTGTCTCCAGTGATGAGGACGATGTTGTCATTGTCGGTGATGAATCACGGCAGCGCTCTCCTGTGACGACAGGAGATGGATTGTAGATTCAGGTGCTTCTGCGCACGTCTCCCACAATCGGGAGCTTTTTGCCACGTACACCACCCATGAATGCGGGGTGTTACGAATGGGCAACGAGAATACATCCAAGGTGCTGGGACGTGGAGACGTGCATCTGAAGACGAGCACTGGAGTGTTACTTATTTTGCGGGACGTGCGACACGTGCCCGATATTCGTTTCAACCTACTTTCCGTGGGGAAGCTTGGAGATGAAGGACATACAAGTATCTTTGGTGGTGATTTCTGGAAGCTAGTTCGAGGATCGCTGGTTATGGCCAAGGGCTATAGGGAGTCCGGCCTTTATTACATGGAGGGGAGGCCTGAAGATCCACATGCGAACTCCGTGAGAGATGAGGGATCCATTTCCCTGTGGCACAAGAGACTGACTCATATTAGCCAGAAGGGCTTGGACTGCCTACAGAAGAAGAAGCTACTCAGTGACCTATCGGCTGATCACATGGAGAGATGTGAGCACTGTATGGCGGGGAAGCAAAATCGGGTTTCATTCCGTCGTCATCAGTCCACCAGGAGATCTGAGCCATTGGAGCTCGTACACACAGACATCTGCGGACCTATGAAGGTCCCAACACGAGGGGGAGCTCAGTATTTTGTGACCTTTATTGATGACTGGTCGAGAAAGGTTTGGGTCTATCCGTTGAAGACCAAAGACCAGGTACTTGAGACCTTCAGAAGGTTCCATGCTGAGATGGAACGCCAATCTGGAAAGAAGCTGTTGTGTATCCGTTCTGACAACGGGGGAGAGTACGTGGGTCCATTTGATGAGTATTGCAAGGACCACGGGATTCGTCATGAGAAGACCCCCTCGAAAACACCACAACTGAATGGTGTTGCTGAAAGGATGAACCGGACATTGATGGAGAGGGTGCGATGCATGCTTTCTGAGTCCAAGCTGCCAGAGATGTTTTGGGGTGAGGCTCTTTTGACTACGACGCATGTCATCATCCTCTCGCCAAGCTATCCTTTGGATGAGGATGTTCCAAATCGAGTCTGGTATGGGAAGGACCCATCCTATAGTCATTTGCGGGTCTTTGGCTGCAGAGCCTTCGTCCACATTCCCAAGGACGAACGATCGAAGTTGGAATCGAAGACCCGGAAGTGCATTTTCTTGGGCTATGGTCATAATGGTGAGCTCGGATATAGATTCTTTGATCCGGTGGCGAAGAAGTTAGTACGGAGTCGAGATGCAGTGTTCTGCGAGGAACAAACTGGAGGTGATCTGGAGAAAATAGGTGAGTCTGGGAGTGACTCACGTTCTGCTGAGTTGCCTATTGGTAGTGATGACCACGTTGAGGAGACTGTGGAGCCAGTTCCAGCACAGGGTGCTGAAGATGATGTTGAGGAGCCAAGAGCTGCTGAGGAGCTTGTAGAAGAAGAGCCTGCACCAGCTCCTGAGCCTGTGTTGAGGAGATCAGATCGAGCTAGGCATCCGCCCGCCAGATATTCTGTGTCAGAGTTTGTTCTACTAACTGATGCAGGGGAGCCGGAGAGCTATTCTGAAGCAGTAGAGAGCGCGGAGAGGCACCACTGGATGGCAGCGATGCAAGAGGAGATGCAATCGCTGCGGACAAATCATACATACGACCTGGTGCGGTTGCCGAAGGGCAAGAAGGCCTTGAAGAACAGGTGGATCTTCAGGTTGAAGGAGGGTGCTTCTCCTACACCTCCTCGTTACAAAGCCAGGTTGGTAGTAAAGGGATTTGCACAAAGACAGGGCATTGATTTTGATGAGATATTTTCTCCCGTAGTGAAAATGTCCTCCATTCGAGTTGTGCTAGGCCTCGCTGCGAGGCTAGACTTGGAGGTGGAGCAGATGGACGTAAAGACCGCTTTTCTACATGGCGATCTTGAAGAGGAGCTGTACATGGAGCAGCCTGATGGCTACTGTATCAGGGGTAAAGAAGGATATGTATGCCGCTTGAAGAAAAGTCTGTACAGGTTGAAACAGGCCCCACGGCAATGGTATCGGAAGTTCGAGACTTTTATGGGGGAGATCGACTTCACAAAGACCACCCTAGACCACTGCGTGTTTGTGAAGCAGTATGCTCCTGAAGACTTCGTCATTCTGCTACTTTATGTCGACGACATGCTGATCATCGGGAAGAAGACTCTGCGCATTACTGAATTGAAGCGGTAGTTGAGTTCAAAGTTTGAGATGAAGGATCTGGGTCCCGCGAAGACTATTCTGGGGATGCATATTCGCAGGGACAGGGGCACCAGATTCCTTTGGTTATCCCAGGAGCGGTATATCCGCAAGTGTTGCAACGTTTTTCTATGGATCAGGTGAAGAAGGTGAGCACGCCACTTGCAGCTCACTTCAAGTTGACCGCTGATCAGTGCCCCAGCACACCGGAGGAGAAAGAGGCTATGCAGAAGGCGCCTTATGCGTCTGCAGTGGGAAGCCTTATGTATGCTATGGTGTGCACGCGTCCAGACATTGCTCATGCTATTGGTGTTGTGAGCAGATTTCTCTCCAACCATGGGAAAGAACACTGGAGCGCGGTGAAGTGGATTCTGAGGTACCTGCGGGGGACGACAGATCTGAGTTTGAGATTTGGAGGCAGTGAGCCCGAGCTTCTGGGCTATACTGATGCTGATATGGCCGGAGATCTGAACTCTAGAAAATCTACGTCCGGGTACCTGATGCTATTTGCAGGGGGAGCAGTTTCGTGGGCATCGAGACTGCAGAAGTGTGTGGCACTGTCAACAACAGAGGCTGAGTTCATTGCTGTAACTGAGGCTGGAAAGGAGTTGCTCTGGATGAAGAGGTTTGTCAGAGAACTTGGTTTCACTCAGGATCGTTATATGTTGATGTGTGACAGCCAGAGTGCCATCCATTTGGGAAAGAACTCCATGTTCCATTCAAGGTCGAAACACATCGACACACGGTATCATTGGATACGTGATGTTGTGGAGAAGAAGGAGCTCGAGCTACTGAAGGTTCACACCGATGATAATGGGGCGGACATGCTGACCAAGGTAGTGACCCGAGAGAAGTTTGAGACATGTGTGAGAATCGCCGGGATGGCGGTTTCTCCCGACTCGATGTGAAGGGGGAGTTTGTTAGGGTGTGGTTCCCATACGAGTCGGTAAAAACCACCGGGCACGCTTGTAGCTGCTCGTGATGTTTATGTTTGGAGGCCGGAGCGATGTTGGAGCTGCCTGGGCTCAGGGTTCGTCGAGCAGCGCTCCATAACCGAGCTGAAATTAGCACAATTTGGAGTTAGGTGGTACCTACCACCAAATTAGGTGTTAGGTAACACCTACCACCATTTTTGGGGTTAGGTAGCATTTGTTTTGGGCCTATAAATGGAAGCCAATTCCAAGGCCAAAACATTCATTCCAAGAGAGATTTGAGTGGAGGAAGATCAAGAGAAGATCTCGGAGAAGAGTATCGAAGATCGGATCGTCGGATTCTGAAGAAGAAGGGGCTTTGTGTAGCCTTTCTCCTTTGCGGCATTCGGAATGGATTTTTCAATCCATTGGGTAATGATTTCTTGATTTCTCGCTTGTTTTTCCCTTGTCAATCCTTGTGTGGTTGTGGGAGAAGAGATTTATGCTTTTGCAGCAATGAGAGATTTTTGTATTCCTTTGTGGAACTGGTACCTTGTGTAGGTGGTGGTGATCCGTTGTGGTTCGATAGTGGAAATTGTGCCTTGTGTATGTGGCGGTGGTGAAAGCCCTGTAATTTGTTGTGCGTGATTTTCACGCCTTATAGTGAGGGCTTTCAAGGGTGGACGCTGATAGTCCCGTGATTTTCACCTTATTGGGTTTCCACGTTAAAAATTATTGTGTCACTTTATTATTGTTGTGCTTGTATTTGTCTTGCTTGTAAATCCGCTACAGGTGTCCTGATCGAGATCGTGCTATTTTTCCCAACACAAACCTGAAATGAAATTTTGGCTATTGTTTTTAATTATACAGGCGGATTATGATTGCTTTATTAGTATATAATGATATAGCATACCTTCTGAGAATGGATCTCAGGTGAATCTCAAGAGTTTATGGTTTTTTTCTTTAGTAGCAAGGCCTCTATTATGGGTTTCAATCCAGAGGCGGCAGAAATCGCTGATGATCCGTTAATCAATATGAATGAGAATTAGGCTTTGTTTGGGAGGACTTATTTTCACCGGTCAAGCGGTTACGACCGCATGAACCGGACCATAATTAAGGTCCTGTTCATGCGGTCGTAACCGCTTGACCGGTAAAAATAAGTCCTCCCAAACGGAGCCTAAATACACAGAATGGCAGCAGTACAAGGACGGTCTACATGGCCACTTGGAATAGCCTCAAATACACTCTGTTCATTCTTTGCATAGATAGATAATCAGCATACCATGTTTTTTTAAAAAAAATTTTTAAGTATTCATAAATTGTTGGAATTTATTTTATTAATATTTTTATGTCTGCAGACGTACACTCAAACCCTTCTTCATTTTATTCATGGCGGGTTGTTGAGGTCGGACCTCTATCCCCTGACCTCATTTATAAGAGATTTTATTCATCTCCTCGTATCCAACTACACTCCCTCATAAAGGAGATCAAGGGATAGAGACCCGACCTCAACAACCCGCCATGAATAAAATGGAGAAGGGTTGGGGTGTACGTCTGCAGACATAAAAATATTAATAAAATAAATTCCAACATAAAGTGCAGTGAAGTTGGGTATGAGGAGATGAATAAAATCCCTCATAAAAAAGGTCAAGGGATAGATGTCTGACCTCAACAACCCGTCATGAATAAAATGAAGAAGGATTGGAGTATACTTCTGCAGACATAAAAATATTAATAAAATAAATTCCAACATAGTCAATATCTTCTTTACCATTCAATTCCAACCAAGACATCACATGGCTGGGCCTAGAAAACAAAAAACCCAACTCACACAAAGCCAATAATTAGTGTTTAAATTTCAAATCTATCCAAGGCAGTAAACAGATAGAGACAGCAAACAGAATCATAACTCAAAACAAGCCTGGAATCAACTTGAAGAGCATACCTTTGCTGCAATACTTTGTGGATCCTTTGATGCCAAAATCAGATACCAAAAGTTGACTGCAACCATTAATTATCTAATCTGTTTACTGAATACGAATTTAATGAATATCTAACCCTTTTTTGATATATTCATCTCCACTCCCACAACTCATTCATGAACAAAATTTTTAAAAATGACAGCAAATTTTTCCCACGGGCCATATTTTAAAATGTGTCAAACAACAACATTTCCCAATGATAACAAAAAAGTGATGATTTAGTTATTTCTGCAGACATGCCTTCATAACTTTTCAATATAATTTTATACCACAAATACTGTAAGTCTCATAATGAGTTAAATGTCAGATCATCAAAATCAGTTACAGCAAGCTAATATTTTTCCAAGCTAGTCGCGTACTCTTCATAAGCTTAAGGCTCTATTTGTTTGGACGTTTCGCTGCTCCGTTTTCGGTAAACGCCGTCGGAAGGAGGGTAAACAAATGAACCTCTGGCGGCGTTTGCTCCGTTTCCAACCGCCGGCCTTGAGAAACGCCCCAAAAAGCTCCGTTTGGAGCAGCCACCTCCTCCCTCCGATTCGAACGCTCCGTTTCCACCCGCCGGATCGACCCGCCACCGCCAAACCAAATGAAGCCTATATGGGCTTGAAGGAGGGGTTGGACATTTACAGTGAAACCAATAATAATTAATCTACCATCTGTTGGACACCAATCTCGACATGTCACCATCTGGGAACCTGCATAACATGGAAGGAGTCTTGGGCAACAATCTTGACAGATCATCTCTTGGGGACCTGCAATTCATAGAAGAAGAAGAAGAGGAAGGCGGAAAGCAGCAGTCATGAATTAGGAAAGTGTGTTGCTGGGGAGTTATTTATTTTACCTAGGCTTTGCTGGCTTTGTGCTGCCCTCAGCTGTGTTGGGTTCTGTGTTTTGTCCTATCTGTGTTGTAAGCTGGTGTAGACCGTTGTTGTGGCCTCTATTTATGCTGCCCCTGTAGTCCTGTAATATGAATGAGGAGATGAACAAGTTTTATGTGATGTAATGAATGTTTGATGTTTTATGAAATGTTTTGTTGTTTGTTCTTCTTTCCCTTCTTGTTTTCCTTCCTATTTTCCTACATGGTATCAGAGGGAGGTTCTCTCTTGCTCTCTGCCATCAGAGGTTGAGAGGATCATGCTTTGCTGCTCTATTTTTTCTGTTTTCCTCATCATATGGCGTCATCAAGCCTCTCCCACACTAATTTTGTCTATTCTCCATCCGGTGTCCCCAACTTTGAAGGTGATGGGTTTGATGTTTGGCAAATTCAAATGCGCACTCTCTTCATTTCTCAGGGCCTTTGGGATCTCATTCTCTTAGGTTTTTCAAAACCATCTGTGGAAAACCCGCTAGAAAGTTGGGACACAACTCTGGCAACCACCTATGCTGAAAATCTCAACAGAGATGCTAAGGCACTCTTGTATATTCAGCAAGGAATAGGCAGGAGCGTGTTTCAAAAGATCATGGGGGCTACTTCATCACAGGATGCATGGAAAATCCTGAAAAATGAATTCCAAGGATCAGCAAAAGTTATCTCTATCAAACTTCAAAATGTCTGGCAGGAATTTGATACATTGAAGATGTTAGATGGTGAGAATACTCAAACTTATTTGTCCAGAATTTCTGTTCTTACTAATCAAATTAAGAACTATGGAGATGTTTTAGAAGAGAAGAAAATTGTGTTGAAAGTTCTAAAAACTCTCACGCAAAAATACGCTGTTATTGTCACCACCATTGAAGAAACCAAAGATCCATGCAATCTCACCCTTACTGATCTGCTTGGATCCCTTCAAGCTCATGAAGAAAGAGTCAAGAGGTATGAATGTCAGGCCTTGGAGCAAGCCTTCTAGACTAAAGTGAACATTCAACCCAATAAGACTCAAAGTAGTGCTAATTCCAAAGAAGAGAAAGGGAAGTCATACTCTAGCAGTGCCCCATACTGTGATTTGTGCAAGAGGTATAATCACTATGCTGAGCATTGTTACTATAGATGCAAAAAATGCAAAAGACCAACACACTTAGCCAAAGACTGTTGGTCCAAATTCAAGGCCGTCACTAACACACAAGAAGAAGCACATTTTGGAAGTCAAGAGGAAGAAGAGTATGTGTTTTATGTCGAAGATCAGAACTCTACTATGACTAATGATATGTGGTATCTTGACAGTGGATGTTCAAACCATATGACCCACAACAAAGAGTCCTTTGTTAATCTTAATGAGGATATGTGTTCCCAAGTGATCTTAGGGGATGGAAAGTCAATGTGCATCAAAGGAAAAGGGACTATTGCTTTTCGTTCTATTTCTGGGAAGCTCTTGCATATTGCTGATGTCTAGTACGTTCCTGGATTAGCTCAAAGTCTCCTCAGTGTGGGACAGCTAGTCAGCAAGGGATATAAGTTGGTGTTCAATGATCAATCCTGTTGCATCATAGAGAAAGATACATCTCAGATTCTAGCAAATGTACAAATGACAAGCAACAAAGTTTTTCCTCTAAAGTTATCTCACATCGGCCAGAATATGAAAGTCATGGAAGATGCTGCTAGCCAGAAATGGCACCTCAGGTACGGTCATCTCAACCTTAACGACCTTAGTCAACTCTACTCTCTGGAGTTAGTAGTTGGTCTACCTAAAATTCACACACATCAACATGTCTGCCACACTTGTGCTAAAAATAAAATACACAAACTGCCTTTTCCACCACAAGCTACTAAGAAATCTTTGGCTCCCTTAAATATTATACATGCCGACATTTGGGGGCCATCTCGCACTCCCTCTCTCTGGAAATCGTTACTTTTTGCTTGTAGTTGATGACTTCACCAGGATGATGTGGGTGTACCCCATAAGTCAAAAGTCTGATACTTTTGGAAAGTTTAAAACTTTTAAAGCTCTTGTTGAAAATGAAACCAACAAAAAAATCAAAGCCCTTCGCACGGATAGGGGAGGAGAATTTGTGAATCATGAGTTTGATAGTTTTTGCCAAGAGCATGGGATTAAAAGAGAATTGACTGTAGGTTACTCACCAGAGCAGAATGGGATCGCAGAAAGAAGAAATAGAACTATTGTAGAAATGGCCAGATGTATGCTCCAGCACAAAAATGTACCCAAGGAGTTCTGGGCTGAAGCAGTGGTTGCGGAAACTTACTTACTCAATAGGGCTCCTTGTCGTGCGCTTCACCATACTACTCCTTTTGAGGCCTGGACTGGTCATAAGGCTCGTGTCAGTCACTTCAGGACATTTGGTAGCCTGGCTTTCATCCTTGAACCTCAAACCAATTGAGACAAGTTTGATGAGAAGGGCACCTCTTGTATATTGTTGGGATATAGTGAAACTTACAAGGGGTATCGTATCTACAACCCTGATAAGAAAAAACTAACTATAGCCAGAAATGTGATTATTGATGAAGAAAAGACATGGGAATGGAACTCAGCTCAGGGTCAGACCAGTGGACAGGTGGTTACTCAAGGTCAGCACATCTTGGCTACTGATATTCCTGAGCCCTCCTTACCTGACTTTGCTCCTTTGCTGACAGAAGCAAACAATCTTAATGATTCCATCATTGCTGATGTGTCCTCACCCCCATCATTGCCAAGAGAAAAATTCAAATCCCTTACAAAAATCTAACAAAATTGCAGCATTGCCTTGTTTGTTAAAGAACCTTCCTCATATTCTGAAGCAGCCACCAATAACCTATGGGTCCAAGCTATGAATGAAGAATTAAGGGCAATTGAGAGTAATGAAACATGGGAGTTAGCTGATCTCCCACCCATGAAAAAATCCATATGCTTGAAATGGATATACAGGGTTAAATACAATGAAAATGGAGAAGTAAAAAAATATAAGGCAAGGTTAGTTGCAAAGGGCTATGCCCAAAAACCTGGAATCGATTATAATGAAACATTTGCCCCAGTAGCGTGATTTGAATCCATATGCATGATACTTGCCATTGCTACTCAATTTAAATATCCAGTACTTCAAATGGATGTTCAATCAGCTTTTCTTAATGGGTGCGTTGAAGAAGAATTATATGTTGAGCATCCCATTGGATATGAAAGGGAAGGAGAAGAAGGAAAAGTGTTGAGATTGAAGAAGGCTCTATACGGGTTGAAACAGGCTCCCCGTGCGTGGAACTTCAAAATTGATTCACACTTGATTGAAAATGGATTCCAGAAAACTAACTGCGAGCCAGCCATATACGACAAGCATTACCCCAATAAAGATGTTCTCATTATTTGTATCCATGTTGATGATCTGCTCATTTCCGGGTCCAACATATCTCTTATTAACGAATTTTGAGCTCATATTAAAGATACTTTTCTCATGACTGATTTAGGCCTGACTCGTTACTTTCTTGGAATCCAGATCCATCAAACTCTTGACACTACTTACATTAACCAGAGCAAGTATGTTGAACACCTCCTTACTCGATTTGAGATGATGAACTCTAGGCAAACACACACCCCCATGGTCACAGGATAAAAGTTTAGCAGAGATGATGGAGAGGAAAAGGTAAATCCTGAAAATTATCGAAGTATAATCGGTTCCCTGATATACCTAACCAACACCCGCCCTGACATAGAGCTGTCAGTGAGTATTATGTCCAGATATATGCAAGCACCTAGCATCAAACATTTGATGGCCGTCAAAAGAATCTTGCGATATGTTAATGGCACGAGGACCCTCGGGTTGAAATATACCAAGGGAAAGAAGATGCAGCTACATGGATACTCAGACAGTGACTGGGCTGGGTGCGCCAATGATAGAAGAAGTACCTCAGGTTATTTGTTCTACTTGGGGGAAAACCTAATATCGTGGAATTCCAGAAAACAGAAAACGATTGCCCTATCCTCTACAGAGGCAGAATATACTGCGCTATGCGAAGCAGTAAGAGAGGCGGTGTGGCTAAAGAAACTTCTACATGAACTAGTCGAAGAAGATGAAGACCCAACTCTGATTCGTGTGGACAATACCTCTGCTATTGCACTTGCCAAGAACCCTGTATTTCACAACAAGTCCAAGCATTTCGAAATTAAGCTTCATTACACTCGAGATCTAATTATTAAGAAAGAAATCACCCTAGATTACTGTGAATCAAAAAAAACAACTTGCCGACATATTAACCAAACCACTTCCATCTTTCCCTTTTTCTGATCTCAGGGCGAAACTCAACGTAACAGACTGTCGCGATTGCGGGAGGATGTTGGACACCAATCTCGACATGTCACCATCTGGGAACCTGCATAACATGGAAGGAGTCTTGGGCAACAATCTTGACAGATCATCTCTTGGGGACCTGCAATTCATAGAAGAAGAAGAAGAGGAAGGCGGAAAACAGCAGTCATGAATTAGGAAAGTGTGTTGCTGGGGAGTTATTTATTTTACCTAGGCTTTGCTGGCTTTGTGCTGCCCTCAGCTGTGTTGGGTTCTGTGTTTTGTCCTATCTGTGTTGTAAGCTGGTGTAGGCCGTTGTTGTGGCCTTTATTTATGCTGCCCCTGTAGTCCTGTAATATGAATGAGGAGATTAACAAGTTTTATGTGATGTAATGAATGTTTGATGTTTTATGAAATGTTCTGTTGTTTGTTCTTCTTTCCCTTCTTGTTTTCCTTCCTATTTTCCTACACCATCTTCATTACTACTTACACAAGAATCATGTATTTTTAATACCAATGGGACCATCATCTTGAAGGATTCCCCTAACAAAACCCTAAGGAAATTAAGATAGTCCAAAATCCCTCCAATTAACAGAAAAAGATATTCCAAGTGAATAAGACGAAGTAAAATTTCATGCGAGGGATTACCGATCATCAAAAGGCAAGGCCTGGAGATTAAGCGAACTTCCCCTTCCTTCAGATCGAAAGAGTTCTTCAGAAATGCGAAGATTTCTACAAGCATCCAACTTCCATATGAGGATTACCGATCGTTGACGTTCTTGTTGGGCATTTAGGAAAAAGACGAAAATAGATCATACCTTATTGTCGATAATCCTGGACTCATTAAGGGAAGTTGCCGCTATGAACGGTAATCCCTTGCTCGTCCTAGAGTCCCTCGCGTCTGAAGGAAGATCTGACCAGGAGATGGAGGGGTCGGGAGTTCCATTTTTGGCGGCTTGGAGATCGAGCATTTGGCGGCGGCGGGCTGGAAATGGAGGGTTCGGCGATGGCGGGCTGGAGATGGAGGGTTCGACGGCCGGATGATCGAGCGTTCGGAGGTGGCGGGCTGGAGATGGAGGGTTCGACGACCGGATGATTGAGCGTTCGGCGGTGGCGGGCTGGAGATGGAGGGTTCGACGGCCGGATGATCGAGCGTTTGGCGGTGGCGGGCTGGAGATGGAGGGTTCGACGGCCGGATGATCGAGCGTTCGGCGGTGGAGGGCTGGAGATGGAGGGTTCAGCGGCCGAAAGATCGAGCGTTTAGCGGCGGTGGGCTGGAGATGGAGGGTTCGGCGGTGGCGGGCTGGATATGGAGGGTTCGGCGGCCAGGAAATCAAGCGTTCGGCGGCGGCGGGCTGGATATCGAGGGTTCCACTCAAAGTGTATCCCGAGAGCAGAAGATAGACGGGAGCCCTAAATTAACCTACAACCCCACTCGTTTTGTAAGCCCTCCCTAAATATTTCAGGGTTTTATTTCACTGCGTTTGACTAAGAATGCGTGACCAAAACCTAAGAAGGACACGGCTCTCGATATACTCGTGTCACAGGCCATGTGCCTCACTCGAGACCGCCCTGCCTTCACAGATCAGGACACGGCCCTGGATACGCCCATGTCACAGGCCGGGTGAACCTATTAACGCACCAAATTGGCCAATAGCTGGGCTCTCCAGGCTCACAACTTCTCATGCTACGTACCTTGTCTCACGGACACAGGCTTCGCAACAACATTCAAGCTAGCTCGCATGACCACCTTAGTTGAATTCACAGCTTCAAACAATGACCCTAGGTCTCTCAGAGACAGACCTCATAGCTTACTAGAAGCTATCGCCGGCGGTAGTACTACCGTCGTGCGGTAGGGACAAAATTTGTTTCTTCACCATTTTTGGGTGTTTTTTCCTGGAGATCATCTCCAGTACTGTCCCTGCAGCATCCTGCACACCCCCACGATCCCGGATTTTACACGTTTAACCACAGAGTCTTCTATGGCTTGTAAATCAATTTATCACCAATCCAGACCAACCTGTCCAGATGGGCTTCACGCAACATGCTTATTTCGTACTTCGATTCCGAAGCTAAATGCAAGTTTTATCGGGGATCACAACGATCTACCCGCTGGATACAACCCTTTTCTTCACCTTTTGGTGAGGGGTTCCATGCACGTATGTAAATTGAGGACTTCACTTGTCCCAAGAGAAAGTCGTTACCCTTATCGATCGCTTTGGAGCCATGTCCTTGTTATTTGATCCGGATCGTTACAGCTTCCTCTCCGCGGATCTAGCGTCGACTCGTAATTCCGATCACAAGCACACCTTGGATCGCTTCTCCTCTTAGCCTCCTGGACTTTCTTTCTCCTCTACCCTCAAGAAGCTCAAGAACTAAGAAAGAAAGTGTGAGAGAGGAAAATGAGAATGAAATCTCAAATCCAGCCCTTAATAGCAAGCTACCGCTGCGCGGTATCTGCTACCGCTGCGCGGTATCTGAGGCGGTCTCCGCTTGGCCCAATGGACATCGCTCTGTCGCCCAAAGCAACTTCCACCGCACTGCCACGTGGCAAGCCACCGTCGGTGTTAACTCACTACCGCCGAGCGGTAACTTCCCGAGGCAGAGGTCAATTTAATCAGCTAGCGCCACGCGTTAGCGCACTACCGCTGCGTGGTAGTCACTCAACGCTTCGTCGAAAGCGTTGAGTGCGTTGAGTGATAGCGCCACGTGCTATCCCACTACCGCCACGCGATAGGCCTCTCAACGCTTCGTCGAAAGCGTTGAGTGCTTTGAGTGGTAATGCTACACGATAGATCACTACCGCCACGCGGTAGATACCCGAGACGAAGGTTGATTTAATTCAAGGGCTAACACTGGCGTTAACACTACCGTCACGCGTTGACTTCCAATTCTTCCTTTTTAGGATTTTTGGGGCATTACAAAGATGGGAAGTAAACTAAATACTAATTTGATCCAAACAAACTAATAGTAGAAGAATTGCATCAGATCATGATCTACATGTAGTTTTAACATTTTTACTAAATTCTCACACCACATTTCTTGATAAGATTAGAAGCATATTGAACAATGAGATAAATAAAAATTCTAAAGTAATAATCACCTTAAATTTGCAAAATCTATTACCAACCAACAAACACCTTCCAAAAGATTGAAAGACTTCGCCCAACTTTATAATTACACACTTTTTATTCGAACCACATTGATAGTAAAGCAGATTAATCATAATTTTAGAGAAATTTTATAATTACACACTTTTTTATTTGAACAACCAAATAATAAAAAACTTCGTCTAATTTCGTCAATTTTAGAGAAATTTTATCTTAGAAATGAATAAAAACACTATGTTTTAGGTCTACTTTTCATCCCTTAGTACCTATTTCCTAGGGAATCCCGCAATAAAATGTAATAAAAACAACATAATTTCTGATTAAATTTACCGTTAAGATGCCAAAATTATGCATTAATTTCTCAAAATTCCTCGATTCTAGAAAAATTCTATCTGAAAAAGGAGTAAAAAACTAGTAATAAGAGAAAACCTTGGCCTTAGGGGCAAGGTGTGCCATGAGAGCCTTAGCAGCATTGCCTACATTGCTCTCCTCAATGAAGCTGATGGTTGAATTGATCTAGGGATTAAAAGTCAAAATAATATACAAATCTTTAATAATCTGACTAGGAACAGGGATTAAAAGATTGATCTAGGGGGAACAGGTTTATAATGACTATGTTCACGACCGACATTGCAGTGCCAAACAGAGTATTAATATCCTCAACCAGAATTAGGTGACTAATCTCCTGTTAGTGTATATTTGGATGAATAACGGGTTCGGAGGCATAACGGGTCAGTTCAGACACGTGTAGATCCGATACCCGTAGAAACTCCTTGAGTTTGCCTATTTATACCCACCTAGGGACAACGGGTAGATGATTCCACTTTGATCACCACTCGGATGCTTCGAGCAACATTCACATCTCTTTCTTTCCAACAAAAATTAGAACTCTCAATAAAAAAACTTTCTTTTATTTTATTTCCCTCCACCTTAAAAGCTTTATTTTTTCCTATGAAAACATCTATGCTAAATTAATCATAATTTCTCTCTTTCTTCTATATCAACTCTCCATCAAAAATTAGAAAACACGTTCTAAGAATCTCTAATTTTACTGGACGTATTTACAGAGAGCAAATCCGTGCGAAGACCGGGACAACGTGGGGACCATATGAAATGTTTAAAAATCATAATTGTTGAAATGTTTAAAATTTTTAAATGTTGAAATACTTATGTTCTGCCTATAATTACCTTATTTGCATCCATCCAGTCCACATTTAACCAAAGAATATATCATGTCTTAAAGATTTGCATTGTTAGAGAACTTGAACATCTAGCAACTAAATTTTAAATCAAGTAATCCAAAAAGCATCTTTGCTTATCCCAATTCCAATTTTGTTGTTCGTATCGTTTAATTTGAAATCGGAATTGGAATTCCTTGAAGAACCATAAATTTTCCAAAAAAAGTGTTCTCTCAAACGAACACAAGAATTGGTTTTGACCCAATTTCAAAACCTCTACGCCGTAGATTTTCAGCTAAAATCAATTCTTGTCTCTCAAAACTTACGAAACAAACACATCCTAAGAGATTATTCAAACAAAACTATGCTTTTTAAGGTTTCAATGTGCTGCATTACCACTTTCCAAATGGCCGTGCAACACGAACTAAAAGCAGTCAATGAAAGAACCTTGATAGGAAGAACAATTTGAAGGAAATGAGCAGTATTTACAGGCAAGCATTAGCTCAGAAGGTATTGTCCATTACCAAAAACTGTCAGGTGAGTGGTTTAACGTCCAATTCAAAATGATTCATAAAAAAATGTGAAGAGGGCCTCACAGTAAGGAGCAGAGATCTTGCGGGCGAAGGAGAAAATCTCGTCGTCATCCATGTTGTGCAGGAGGCAAATGTCGCCCATGATGGAGCGGACATGGCGCACGGCCTCGACGATGTTGCCGGTGTCGGCCTCGCCCTTGGTTCGAATCATGGCGGCGCCCTCCCGGATGAAGCGAAGGGCCTCGCCGAGATCGCGACAGCTGCAGACGAAGGGGACTCTGAAGTTGGCCTCGATGATGTTACCATTGCCGGCCTCGCCATGGCTTACAGATCGGGAAATTAGGACCGGGATTGGAGGAGGGATTGGGAGGAGAAAGGGATACGAGAATTATAGGCCCGACCGGGAAATCAGAGTCACACACAGTACTAAAGAAAGAGAGAATTTTTTCAGATCAGTGAAATGAACAAATGAAAACTGCTAAGCGAAAAACCAGAGCCATCAATGGAGTGGAGCATACCCCTAGGAAGCTACAGACTGGAGCTGTCTCCCGCCCCGGCCTTTCTCTGACGATGTCTACATTGACGGGGACGCTGGGAAGGACAGCACCAACCTCAGAGATGACGAAATCCGAGGGGCGATGAGGCTCGCTGAGCCGCACGAGGCGGGATCCGAGCGTGCCCTTGCAGTAGAGGAGGCGGGAATCTGCCGTGACGTCAAAGCCCCGACCAAGGGCCCCGACGGTGTTGGAGAGCGTGGTAGTCAGAGTGGCCAGCGGCTTCGGCTGAATCGCCGACCATTGCTCGCCCATGCTAACTCTAGCGACGTCGATGCAGCTCTCGAACATAAAAAGCAGCCTACGCCGGCGAAGATCCACGGCGACGAAGAAGTGACAGAAGGAGGGCAGTTGTCTGCTTCTCATCTCATCGTGAGTTACGGCCTCAGTCGAACGCGAGAAGGAGACGGCTGGAAGAGGGACACGGCAGAGGCAAGGTCGAGCTCGAGAAAAGGAGAGCTGGGAGAGCTTTTTTATTTTAAAACATTTTTTAAATGAATTCAGTCGACTGGAGTGAGACCCCACCGGGGGGGGGGGACAAGGACCATGCTTTTGGTCTGCGGCCCGTACCAAAAAAATAACCCTCTTGTAGACACTAATACAACCACAACGGTTTTGATGGAATTCTAATTCTACTAAAATCGTGAACCAAACAATTAATTTTTAAAACCATAGTGTCTACAATTCTGATTCCAATTCAAATAAGAACCAAAACAAAATTATCCCCCAACAATTCAATCCTATTCTATGAAATTCCGATTCGGATTCACGCCGATACGCCGGGCAAGTTGCGATTGTACTTCCTCGCGGCAAAGAAGCCCCCATCTTCAAACTCCAGTCGGGTGCCATGTTGAGTGGGTCCACTTGACCCATGCCGCCTTCTAAGTGCCCACCATCAGCATTAGGTGGCAGTTTCTTATGAATTCAGATCACACATTAACATTTTCTGCACACAGCCAGTAAAACCATTTTAGTACACTTCTCATACCTAATACACATTCATAAGTCTGAACAAATGGTGAAACAATTCCTACCCTTATACTACCATGTTAAAGCATTAAAAAAAACAATAAATGATTGCACAAGTAAAAAATAAAATAAAAAATTTTTGGACTTGAATCAGCTTCTTTGACCATTACCATCAGGACACATGGCACACACAGCAAATGGTGAATATTTCTAGGCAACACCGGCTAAAAAATAAAGGCGATGTCAATAGCAGTTCTATTCAGTCCTAAAAATATCTAAAACGGCTAATTCACATTCCTAAAAACACTTAAATTCATAGAACTGCGACTCTGCGAGTATGAATGGACATCATTTAGCGATTATAGGACAGCTTATAATATTGCCCCCCAAAAAGAAAATGAATAATCGACGAACAGCACCTGATCTCGCTATGATAAGGAGCAGAATGAAGACCTGCATATTCTTCCTGCCTTCACAGTAAAATGATAGGGAATATGATGCAAAAATAGGCTTATATGACATCATCCAATAAAAATATAGTTGCATTTACCCAGCCATACAAGAAGGAAAAGGATTCAATTATCTGTACACTATATTTTCCACAACGGCCCAGTATCTGCTTATATTGCACAAAGGCGAAGGAAAAAAATGACCAGTCAGGGGGTAAATTAACAAGCCCCAGCTACATCGCCTTGAAGTCAATGCAGTCTCGTCCGCAACAATCCCTACTGGAAGCCGGCGCACGACGCACATCTGGCTGCAGCAAAACAAAACTACTCGGATCAAATAAATGCATATCGCGGCTCAATGCCGATCCAAAAAAAAATATGAATTGCCGAACAAATACTAGATGTTATTGGCTAATAACCGCATATGTCAAAGGAAAAAGAGCATACAAACATATTGGTTTGTTGGTTCAGATTTGGATTCCACGAGAACAGCATTTACGTCCCACACGAGCGACAAGGTGTAGGCAGGCTGTAAGGTAGCAGCATGCGGCTCAGGTTGAGGTTACGCAGATTGCGTGCAAGCAAGTGAAGCAACGTGAGTAGACAAAACTACGTGGAACAGGTGTGCAAGCTGCAGGTCGTGGAGGCGACGGGGTGAGTAGGTGAAAGGCAATGGAGGACAGAGCAAATGCGGCAAGGCCGAGTTACGGCTCGGCTGCTTCTCTCTGAACTGTGGTGAAGGGATGGTTGTCTCACGACGAAAAAGGTTTGCTTGCGAAGTATTGTGAAATTGGATTACAGCAAATATGTTTCTACTTCTATTCCACCTGCGGTGCTTCTCATTGGGTTATCATATTTTCTATTGTGCACTTGTGTAGGTATTGAATTTACAGTGAAGGGCATTTACAGGAACCTCCCCTCTAAGTTTGAAAAATTACAGATTGCAACCCTCTTATTAATGAAATTACAAAAAACCTCCCAAGAATGTTACAAAACATTTTCCTCCACTGAAGTTCACATTTCATAACATGCACAAAAATAACCCCCTCGGAGTACTTTTTTGTTTGGGGGGGGGGGGGGGGGGGTTATTTTGTGCATTGATGTCATAAAATGTGAACAAAAGATAAATGTTATGCTTTGTAACATTCAGGGAAGGTTTTGTGAATTCAATAATAGAGGGGTGCAAACTGTAATTATGCAAATTTTCAGGGGAAGTTTTCGTAATTATTCCTTGCAGCGAATATATAAATTTTGTGAGATCGCAAATTTCTTTGTTCTTGTATTGCCCTGTGATTATATGGGCGCCTGTTGAAACCGGTTTGGTTTCCTAACATAATATTTCTTTCAAACAACATTAAATAAATCTAAATTTAAAATCAGAGTAGCAAAATCAAAAAGAAAAAGTAAATAATGAATAAATAATAAATAACAAAAAAAAGAAACCAACCTGTCACAGATTCATTTATCCTGCCATTCTGTAAATTGTCCCTCAGTTAATTCCTACACTTTCGTTCTTATCTTGATCTTAATCTTGGTTACTTTGTTAGCCAGTATGGTTTCAGTTCCAGCTTCTGCAGGTTTTGAAACAGACACACTACTTGCCTGCAACATCTTCAAATCCCTTACAGATGCATAACCAGCTGATTCTGATGGGTTCCTGGTAACCTGTAACTCGGCAGCAGAAGTTCTCGACTCTTCCTCGCGCAACTTCATCATCTTCTCCATTTGCTTCCGCTCATTCTTCCGGCGTTTGCGCTCCGAATACTCTAGATCATCGTAATGCCGCCTCTCTCCATCTTTATCCACGTGTTTTTTCCTTCCCTCCTTGTCCTTTTCTTTTTTTCTTTTCCTCTTTCCATCAAGATGATTTGTCAGAGAGGCACTTCATCAGGCTTCGACGTGGACACGCTCTGCTCACAACTGCTTCTCTGAACAAACACACCCTCGTCTCTTCTACTCGACGCAGGAGACAAGCCATCTCCAAGAGCATTACTCGAGTTAGCCGTAGCTTCTTTTTTGTTCGCTAATTTTGTACGAGGTTCATGGCCGCAAGACGAGTTTACTTCCTCGACATTTTGATTGCCGGCACACGGAAGTTCGAAGGCTCCCTTCACGGGCGCATCCACAGACACGGAACTGCTTTGACCCAGGTCAGCATCAGTCGGCGCTGCTCGACATTGGTCCGGCAACGGATTGACACCATCTGGTTTAGAAGATGATGCGGGTGGCTTGACTCTTATCTTCAAAATATTCATCCGTCCCTCGCTGCGGTTAGAGACGGTATCAGCCTCCTTGGTTGCTTCTAGAACAAGAGGTGCATCAACTGAATGGTTTGGAGTATCGGAAAGCACTTCCTGCACTCTTGTGATCTTCAACTTCAGTGACGCGGACTTTGTTGGTTGTTCATCGAAGGATTCAACAACTGTCACCGGGTTTCCTTCGGCTTTTGTAAAGCCATGGAGTGTTGGTGACCTGGTTGTAGGAAAGAGTGAGAGAGCTAACTCATACAAGTAAAATAACAAATCTATATTATATTAAAAAAAAAGTTAGGCGGTCATAATCCAGAAATGGACTATCAAATTAATCTGAGTCGGCCAATTTGAATCTTTCTGATCTAAAGAAATGGGCGGGTCTTTAATAAATAGACCAGCATTATAAATATACATATATTATTTATTACTACAAGCAACTGTTCACAAAGTGTAAGGCGACAATAGTACTTGGTTGTCACTCGAGAGATGATAGGGTATTGTCGTTGTTGCACACTAGTTACGAGGAACTCCATTCAGGCTATTTACCAACATAAAAAAACAATTTTCATATAATAGATTGTTCCTTTTCTTTCAATAATAAGTACAATCATCAATAAAGGAAATGAATCAATGACATCCAAATAGATTATATATTGCATATGAACACAAAATAGTAATATCTATACTAAATAAATGCAAATCCATATTTGGCCTCCACGAGTTGAGTGAAGGTATACACGAAAAATTGAGGGTCCATGAGCTGAGTGAAGGAATAAGAGAAAAATTGAGGTTCCAAACCAATAAACAACAACGTGGAAACCTGCGATTCATTGGATAATATTGGAATAATTCACGAATTGCAGGCTTCCAAACTATGAACAAAAGGCAATATTAGATGTTCTCTCTCATATGGATAATTGACCTGTATTTTCATTGAAGGACTGATTAATAACAGATTCAATATATTCCAGCAAACTAAGGGATTTTCATAATAAGGACACATTAAAAATGTTTTAAAAAATGTATATACATGGATAGATGGCTGCATGTCTGAGTATTAGAGAAGAGAATAAAAAAAACATCATCATTTTCAAAAATGGTATGGAATTGGAAATAATAGAGTGGAGGGCTACACAAGGAGAGAGATATGAATCCATAACTAAATTCAATCATTCACAAAGGGTCTATTTCCATGAATAGAACCGTGGCCAATAGATTCAATCGAAGGCAATATATTTTCATGGCTAGAATCAATGACCTAAAGATAACATCAAAGGAAACTTAAGCAGAACTGGATCCCTATCCTATGATAAAAACTCGATCTAGCAGTTAATATATCCTACTCAATTGTTGGGAAAGCTGCTTGTGATAATAAAGAGCCAGTAAACCTTCGAAAGTAAAATAAACATGCAAAACAAACTCTCGTAGTCACAACAAAACTTGAATAGTACATCACAAAAATAAAAACGAATGTTGTGGGAGAGAAAAAAAATTAATTATTTCATTAAAGAGGTCCTCTATATATATAGGACAAACAAAGGATAGAATACATATAAAGGCTAATATTGCTAACACTCCCCCTCAAGCT
Source organism: Platanthera zijinensis (assembly GCA_039513925.1). Lineage (NCBI taxonomy): Eukaryota > Viridiplantae > Streptophyta > Magnoliopsida > Asparagales > Orchidaceae > Platanthera > Platanthera zijinensis. The sequence goes on along the minus strand of CM077081.1, from coordinate 15,759,638 downwards.
GGACGTGTAATGTTAATCATGCCCAACTTGTTCACAATTTGGTCAAATGAATTCCCACTCAATCCTTTGGTAAGAATGTCAGCAAGTTGCTCGTTGCAGGGCACAAAGGGTGTACATATGATTCCTCTTTCAATATTCTCCTTGATAAAGTGTCGATCCACCTCGATGTGTTTTGTCCAGTCATGTTGAACCGGATTGTGAGCGATACTGATGGATGACTTATTGTCACAATACAGGCGAATGAGTCCCTCTTCCACGAGACCAAGGTCGCTCAATAAGGCCCGAAGCCATAAACCTTCACAGACCCCATGGGCCATAGCTCTAAACTCAGCCTCCGCACTAGATCATGCCACAACCTGTTGCTTCTTGCTTCTCCAAGTAACAAGGTTACCCCCAACAAGAGAGCAATATCTAGAGGTGGATCGCCTATCATCCACAGATCCGGCCCAATCAGCATCAGTATAGACTTCAATCTTTAGGTCGGAACTCAGGGAAAACAGAACTCCCCTTCCTGATGAAAACTTGAGATACCGAAGAATTCTGTGTGCCGCATTCATGTGTCGTATCTTTGGAGCATGCATGTACTGACTCACAACACTCACCGCATAGGAGATATCCGGACGAGTGTGAGACAGATATATCAGCCTCCCCACTAACCTTTGGAACCCTGAAATATCTTCAATCTCCTCTCCGTCATCACGCCCCAATCGGTGATTTTCCTCAATCGGAGTATCAGCAGGTCTGCACTCACTCATCCCCATCTTCTCAAGAAGATCTAACGTGTATTTCTACTGAGAGAGAAAGATCCTCCTGCTTTGATCTTGCAACTTCAATTCCCAAGAAATACTTGAGTTTTCCTAGGTCCTTGACCTCAAACTCTCGGGCAAGCTTCTGTTTCAGATTCTGAATTTCTTCATGATCATCACCAGCTATAACACTGTCGTCAACATACACAATGAGAACTGTAATTTTCCCAAGCCTACGTTTGATGAATAACGTATGGTCAACATTGCTCTGAGAGTATCCAAACGACACCATCGCTTTATGGAACCGGCCAAACCAAGCTCTTGGGGACTGCTTCAGTCCGTATAGAGCCCTTAACAATCTACAAACTTTCCTTCAGCACCAGCCGGAGTGAGGCCAGGAGAAATAGACATATAGACTTCCTCCTCCAAGTCACCATGGAGAAAGACATTCTTCACATCCAGCTGTAGAAGATCCCAATTTTTGCAAACAGCAACAGATACCAATACCCTGATAGTATTCATTTTAGCAATCGGGGCAAACGTCTCCTGATAATCAATGTCATGGGTTTGGGTATAACCCCTTGCAACCAACCGTGCCTTGCATCTCTCAACAATTCCTTGTGGATTCTGTTTCATAGAGAACACCCACTTGCACCCAACAGATTTTTTTCCATAGGGAAGAGGGACAAGATCCTATGTATGGTTCTTCTCCAGAGCCTTCATTTCCTCAACCATTGCCTCTCGCCACATAGGGACCTCAAGAGCTTGTTGCCATGACACAGGGATAGAAGTAGCAAGAGAGGAGACAAAGGCCTTGTATGAGGTAGACAGAGAATCATAAAATACATAATTAGATAGAGGATGGCGGGTACAAGACCGGATACCTTTTCGAAGAGAAATCGGTAAATCAGAAGGTCCTGAGTAAGAATCCACTGACTGTTCTGGCAACATAGCAGGCTCGTGTGTGCTTGTCCTCTTTATACCTGCAAGGTCGGTGGTGAGGATATAGGAGGGCCCTGAATAGGAGGACTCACTTTCACTGGTAGAGGAGGACTCACTTCCACTGGTAGAGGCTCCCCCTGAAGTGAGGGATATGGTGGAGGTATGGGAAAAGAAACGGAGGGAACACCCGAGGATGAGGGAGCAGACAAAGGGTAATATGATTCGGATTCACGGAAAGTGACATCCATGCTAACAAACACCTTCCTAGTAGGGGGGTGAAAACACTTGTACCCCTTTTGCATAGGGGAGTAACCAATAAATACACACTTGAGAGCACGAGGATCAAGTTTGGAGGGACGAGGATGATGGATGTGAACAAAACAAGCACAACCAAACACCTTAGGAGGAATGCGAGTAGGAGGCACACCAAGCGTATCCAGAGGAGTAGAGTTTCCGAGGACACATGAGGGCATCCGATTGATGAGGTATGCAGCAGTGAGGACGACATCTCCCCAATAGAATTTTGGGAGATGCATTGTGGACAATAGGCACCGAGCAACCTCCAACAGATGGCGATTTTTACGCTCAGCAACGCCATTTTGAGCAGGGGAATACACACAGGTAGTCTGGTGTAGGATGGCGTGATCAGCAAGGTAGCGCTCAAACTGTGAATCCATGTATTCACGGCCATTGTCACTGCGAAGAATTTTAATGTGGGACTGAAATTGGGTGGAGATCATGGCATGGAATTGTCGGAAAACAGAAAACACATCACTTTTGTGACGAATCAAATATAACCAGGTAGTGCGTGAGAAACAATAAATAAATGTAACAAACCACGTACAACCGGAAATAGAAGGGACCGAGCAGGGGCCCCAGATATCAGTATGAATAACAACAAATGGAATAGAACTAGGAAACGAAACATGTTTAAATGAAGTACGATGATGTTTGTTGACACTACAGACATCACACACAAAAGACTAAAAAAACAGCAGACATTGCAAGAAACAACAATTTCAAAACAAAAAGAGAAGGGTGTCCCAGGCGACAGTGCCAAGAGTACAAAGGATGAACAGTACTGAAATGAAGAGCTAGAGTAGAGGAAGCAGCGCCAGAGTCAAGCACATAGAGTCCATTCACCATGCTACCAGAGCCAATCACCTTCCCCGTCGTCAGGTCCTGAAACACACAAGAAGACAGAAGAAATGTCACAGAGCAATGCATGGAGTTGGTCAAATGACTAATTGAAAGCAGATTACGAGTAAAGGAAGGCACGTGAAGAACAGAGGACAAGGTGAGGGAGGAGCAGGGGATGGTTCCCTTGCCAGCAATGGAGGAAAGAGAACAACCAGCAATGCTCACCTTATCACGCCCAAAAAGAGGAGTATAGGAGACAAAACCTGTAGAGGACCCGGTCATATGATCCGTGGCCCAGAGTCAATGACCCATTGAGTAGATGGAGAAGAAACAGTAGAATGAGCACCTGGCAGTCCCGTATGAGCGTAGGAGGAAGAGGCAGAAGGCTCCGTAGAAAGACCATGCATCAGGCGTCGAAGAGCAAGCACCTCATCCGCAGTAAAAACACCAGGGGTGGCAGAGGCATCAGTACTAGAGTAGCCAGGAGAAACATCGACAGTAGCGTCAGTAAGATGGGCCGCACGGGAGACAACATGACGACCCGAGGAGCGTCCAGAACCACGACCACAGTAATCCCGAGTGTGGCGACTCTTGCCACAGTAATCACATAGGAGATGATCCTTATCTGAGCTCCGCAACCTGGGATCCCGGGATGGACGAGTGCCAAGAAGGGAGGGGATGGTAGAACCCAGAGCAGAGCCCTCTAGCACAGGGTCCGGAAGAAGGGTCTGACGACGATCAAACTCCCGCTGCACGATGCTATAGACCTCAGAAAGAGAACCGATCGGCAGTCGCCCCAGAATCTGAACACTGATCTGATCAAAGTCGCGGTGCAATCCATGAAGGAACTCAAATATGCGACTGAGCTCATCCCTGACCCGAACCATCGCCTCATCAACAGGACTAACAAAGACAAGAGGATCAAAATGATCATACTCTTGATAGAGCTGAGTGAACTCTAAGTAATACACTGAAGGAGGATGGTCACCCTGACGGAGTAAGTTGATCTGGCGGTGAAGCTGAAAGATCTGAGCAGCATTGTCGCGGCGAGAGTATGTAGACTCTGCACGACACCAAATAGCAGAAGCACTGTCAAGAAAGAGATAGTTGCGGGCAATGGACTCTTGCATCGAGTTGGTTAGCCAAGACATAACCAAGGAATTCTCGGATTCCCACTGCGGCCATTCAGGAGAAATCCTATCAGGTTCCGGCATGTGGCCGGAGACATAGCCAAAGAGACGCCGACTTTTAAGCGCCAGGGTAATAGAACGGGACCATGAGAGATAATTGGATTCATCAAGTCGGATAGTAGTTATCTGAGAGGTATTGTGATCGGTGGTTCCACGGTAGAAGACCGACGAAGGAGGACCACCAGAAAGAGGGGCCGGAGTACCACCGGTAGAGGGAGAGAGAGAATCCGCTCCACTAGATCCCACAACACAGGAATAGAAATCCTGAGAGAGAGCAAGCCGGAATAGAAATCCGTAAAGGGAGGAAACCCAAGAAATTAGGGCACCAAGAGGCAAATGGAGCCAGCCATCCAAGCATCACAAGGACAGGAGGCGCCAGAGGAAGCAATAACACTATTCCGGCGCCATTAGAAAAGGTGGAGAGGAGCAGAAGAGGGCGCGGGCGACTGGGCGCGGGCGAACGGGCCGACGCAGGCGAATGGGCGAGCGGAGCGCTGGCAAACAGGCCGACGCAGGCGAGCGGAGCGCTGGCGCTAGCGGGAGATCGGCGGGCTGGCGCTAGCGGGAAACGAGCGGGCAGGCGCAGACGAGCGGGAGATCGCGAGCGGGAGAGCGGAGGGCTGGCGAGCGGGAATTTAGGTCACGGGAAATAACCTCGCTTTGATACCATGTTGTGGGAGAGAAAAAGATTAATTATTTCATTAAAGAGGTCCTCTATATATAGAGGACAAACAAATGATAGAATACATATACAGGCTAATATTGTTAACAACGAACAAAAATCATCTAACCTTCCGGCAATAATTTGCAAAATGCAGAACAAGTAGTGTCGAAAGAAGACATTATTGAAGGCCTTTTTGCTTGCAAGCAACCGTAGAAGAGCAACTAAAGTGGAGCAGGATACAAGATTCTCACATCCAGATTTAGATTGTATCTGACATAGCTGCATTAAATGGACAGCCAACTTCGTTTGTCCTGTATTAAAGTAGATCTACATCAATAGATGCTCCATAATAGTTAACAAAACAAAAAACAAAAAAAATTATGTTCAACAAACCTCGTAGAGAAGGTTCTTCTACTATGAACTTAGTAAACAAGCAGATAGCTGCCTCGATACCTTTGCAATTGTACTCCAGGTCTAAAAGTGCCTTACTTGATTCAATTCGAACCTTCCAAGATGATCTCTCAACATTTCTAAAAGGTTTTATTAGCTCACAAACACGATCCTGCAGAATGAAGAGGGATGCTACGCAGAAGTTAAGGATGCTTGAATTTCAAACATAGCCGTCTAAAATACAAAAAGATGACTTACAATACGAACTGAATCTTTCATCTTCAGTGCAACTTGTACAAGGGTGTGTAGGCAGTTGATTGTTAGGATGCTACCATAACTAGGCATGAGGCTGGAAAAAGTTATAAACATCAAAAACCAAAAATACAAGAAGCTAGGGATGCGTGTGTTTAGGGGAAAAAAGAGCCAACACACCTGTCAAACTGCAGAAGTCTATCAATGCATTTCAGCAGAGAAGGCAAGAAGGACGAACTCTGAATTGTGGATTCACAGAAACAATGAGTTTCAATATTAAAGAACTTTCAGGAAAAAAAGAACTTGTTGAATGATGAAAATAGAAATACTTAACAAGTCATTTAAAGAATAACACTAATTAATCATATAAACAAACTTCCACACAAGGTTAATACCTAAAAAATGAAAACAGGCTCGAAACCTAAAAAAATTGTTTTTCTCAGTATTACATTTAAAAAAAACTACATAAACATGAGATACATTATAAGGGCATTAAAATATCAAAGGATCTATGGACTAAGGTTATGCTTGGTAATTTTCGTATTGTTATCCGCAGTTGATGCAACAAAGGATCTACCTTGCAAACTGTGTGACACAAGACGAATCAATATGATGCAGTCATATGATGCTCTAACTATAAATGCAACACACATGAGTATGTGATTAATGTAATATTGTAATTGACCGAGGACCCTAAATGAAGATGCAAATGAGTACAAACACACAATCCAATGAACTAACGAATGATAACCCTAATGCGAATGACTCATTCATGCAAGTATTTTCCGCGCAATTAATTAAACAAATTAATTTTAAAATCTCATGCAAGCGTCACAATTGATTACAAATATTATAATGAAAATAAGCAGACAACAATTATAAGTTAATTGAGAGTGCACTGAAAATAAAACGCGGAGCGAGTAATTTTTGCACTTCAATAAAGAGAGGCGAAAATCAAATTAATTCAAGCCAAGTATTACTAATAACACAAATTATCCATACAATGCGAAGAAATGAACACTAGAAAGTAAAAGCTCACCAAGTAATGGATGCCGGTGGAGGTGGTGGCTGTTCGAAAATGAGAATACTGCTGCGTGGAGGCTTTCGGCAAGGGGTGGTGGCTGTTTGGTGGAATGGGAGGGCTGTTGGTGGAATGGGAGGGCTGTTGGAGGCGGGGAAAACCAGGTATGGTGTTGGGGAAGCGCCAGAGTGGATATATGGAGGAGTATTGCCGTGGGAATGGAAGAGGGTTGGAGAGACTTCCGGGAGGTGATTGAGAGTGGATTTGGCAGTGGAAAGGAGCTGCACAGCATAGCATAACAGCGGGGATGTGCTAAATGGTGTGATTTTGGAGCGGGGAGGGGCTGAAATGCAGAAATTGGAGGAGAGTAGAGCCGGCCTACTGCGGGAGGGGTGCTGGGAAAGGGCGGCGGCTGGAGAAGCGAATGATGGCGGCGGAAGGGCTGCTGGGGGCTTGGGGAGGTGGCTGAATGCAAGGGAAGGGAGGAGGAGGCCAGCGGCAGTGGTGGGAAGGGACGACGGCGGTTGGAGAAGCGGCAGAAGGGCTGCTGGGGCTTGGGGAGGTGGTTCTACGCAGGGGAAGGGAGGGGGGTGGCGGAGGCTATGTTGGGAAGAGGCGACAGCGGTAAGAGAAGGTTGGTGAGACCATGGATGGCGGATGAAAAAACGGTGGAAGGCTCGGAAGGCTCACAGGAGGGCAAATGAGGCTGATGGAGGGGTTGGCGTCGACAACAGTAGCGGCGGAGCCGCTCGGCGTCACACAGAGCAGAAGAGGGAGGCATCGCAACTCTCTTACGACTAAGGAGCGGTTCCTCTATAAACCGCAATCCTCGATACCCTCTTACGTGCGGTTGTTGGGAGATATAAAGGGGGGGGGGGGGAGTTAGGTTAAGAATATCTAATGACCACGGTTGCCCGATGGACATTTTAACATAAATCCCAAAATACAAATAAAAATAAACATAAAATACATTAAAAATACGAAAAATCACGACGAACATAATGGAAGCCACTGATCGTCCATCCGACGATCCAAAAGTCTTCGATCTCCATCACTGCGCATCTCGACTTGTTATGTGCATCTCTGCCCACTTCCCCCTCAACTTGCAAAATGTTGTTCGCCAACAACTTCTAATTATCGGTCTCGATACTCCCTTCAAAATCGAAGACATAAAAAAGGAGTAATTGCTAGACGGCTCAAATAAAGAGCTTTTGGAAAACTCACAAACAATTTTCCTGCTCCATCATATTCAAAGGGGGTATTTTTGTGCATGCATATTATGAAATGTAACTTAAATAAGATTTTTTTTTTTTGGAATTTCAAAAGATAAGAGAAGTGCAACCTGTAATTCTGTAAATTCATGAGGGAGGTCCTGGAAACATCATATATATGTATATTAATGTTTTAAATGCCCTATTATATGTAAGTTTCAAGGGAAAATAACATTCTTATTGAAAAATAGGCTGTCCTTTGGTAAAATGTAAACATATATATCCAATTTTTCCAAAAATATCGGCAATACCATTTGCTATTTTTAGATCAACATATAACATTAAATATGTTTAGATCAATTAGACTTGTTATTTTATTCTTTTTCAAAGGTGTTAGTCTTACAATCACAAATATATATAGCTTTCAGAAGTGTTTTACTAATTTATCATGAATGTCCAATTGATTGGATCGAGGAAAAACAAACAAAACTTTTACATGAAATTTCATGAGGCTCAACTTTGTGTGAATTTCTAACAAATACACGTAAGGGACTGTGATCTCTAAAGATCAGAGGATGCTTCATCATCATTCTTCTTCATTTAGAAGTAATCAAACATTGGAAGACTTTGAGACAAAGGAGTAGGAAAATTTCCATAAACCTTAAAAGTTGGTTAACACCATTTAATGTTAGCCTCTATAGTGAAGAAATTGAAACCAACAGAGAGAACAAACAAGTAGCTTCTACCTCTACCAACAAAGAGGATGGATACTGCCTCCTTCGGAATTGTTGAGAGTTTCTGTTCACCAACAGTTGCCACTGCTGCAGCGAGGGGACAGTCTTTTATAATTGATGTTCACTAGGAGGGAATGAACATGGTAAGACAATGAAACCCACAGTAATGACTCATTGAGGGGAGTGATGAGAACTAGGATACAAACAACAACCTAGCAACAAGGCGACACTGAAATAATCGGCAGATGTTGAGGGCAGCGACAAGAACACTATTGTAGATGTCGTCCTACATAAAAGTTTTGAGTAGAAAATACAACAAAATCAATAATTTTGAAAATAATTTGCGTTTTGTAAAATATCGTGAGATATAAGTGATATATCGGGCGAGATACCGAGAGCCGATATAGGATCGAGTCTTTTTTATTAATAAAATGAATTAAAAAGCCTCATTTTATTATCCGATCAGCCTTCATTTTGATCGCACTTCTACTCTCTGCCCTAGCTTACAACGAGGCTCTTGTTTTCTCCCTTTCGGTGCTCTAACCTCCGTGTGATCGACTGCCCTAGCTTTGATGAATATTTCTCCTACCATTGTTTCAACGCTTCATTCTCTTCCCTTAGCTTTGATGCTTCATTCTCTTCCCCTAGCTTTGACGCTTCATTCTCTTCCCCTTGCTTTGACATCTCGTTCTCTTGCGCTCATGCTATAGCTTCTTCTCTGTTGTACAAAATAGCTGTTGGAAGTGGAACTGGCAGATTTCTGTTCTGGTTCTGAGTATCTTCTTTTCTCCTCCTCTAAGACTCTAATAGCACGATATATCACTGAGTTTATTCTTTTAAAAGATTCCTTACCTTTCTCCTAAAATGCTTTGAGACTCCTCTCGACAAATATCTAGGTTCATTTTTTACCATTAATTAGGTGTTCTTCTCTACTTCTATTCTCTCTTCTCATCTTTTGATTCTTCTCTAATGGTTCAGTGGGTGGATGATATTAACTCATGTTTTTCACTTCTCAACTTCTGATTCTGAATAAGACTGAATGCTGGAAATCTGAGTCACTAATTATGGTTACCTATTTTGTGCTGCATCTTCATTTTGGATGTCTTCTTCAGTTCTTTGCTTTTGTGAGAAAATCAAAATAAAAGGTTTTTTATTGCTCCAAAAGATGAATAATACAAAGGTACACTCTCCTATTTATAGAAAATGGGGGAGAAGAGAGAGAAAACAAGAGAGAAAATACATAACACCTGTCACATGCGACTAGGCGGATAGATAAAAAATAGACCGCGCGGGTTGTGCGGTTAGACAAGCTAATCGCACGATTACACAGCTTGAGATGATATCAACTGGGTTGATCTGGTCTCTATCCGTCAGGATGTAGCGGACAACTCCTGGGGCAACAGTTGCGGTTAGATTGAATCTAACCGCCAGGACGCGACAGATAACACTTGGGAACCGCCAAACTTCAACTGCGGTCAAGCCTATAGTGATCACCAAAAGGCACAATTGCGGTAAACATACAAGATAACTTGGGACGGTTAGGCAAGTACTAACTGCCAGACCACTATTGTGACTAACCTAAGCTGACCGCCAGACCCGGTTCTAATAGAACGACAGTAAGAACTTGACAGTCACCAGACCGCACCACCACTAACTCTGATCACCAGACAACACTGCGGTTAACTCTTGCTGACCGCCAAACCGCACTGCGATAATCCGGTGAGGTTACAAAGGACAACTGCCAGACTGCCAAACCAGGTCGCCAGACCGTCAGACCGGCAAACCAGGTCGCCAGCCGCCATAACAAGAGCTCTATCCAAGCGATAACAACAAGGTCTACCAGACCGGCAGACCGCCAAACCAAACCGATAGTCCGCTAGACCTGTCCGCCAGACCGCCCGGACTCCACATGTTCTAACACTCCCCCTCAAGCTAGAGCATATATGTTAATCATGCCCAACTTGTTACAAACGTCCAAAAAGAGGATATTGGTTTGGTAAAAACATCGGCTAGCTCTTTATCAGATGTGACAAATGGAGTGCATATTTGATTCTTCAATACCTCTTCTATGATAAAATGACTGTAAACTTCAATATGCTTTGTTTTCTCATGAAACACCGAATTCTTCAAAAAATATATAGAAGTCTTGTTGTCACATAACATTGGCAGAGGGTGATCATATATCTCTCCAAAGTCAAGTATAAGTGTCTGTAACCACTTCAACTTACAAGTACTCAAAGTCATGCTTTTTACTCAACTTTAACACTCGACCTGAAAACAACATACTGTTTCTTGCTCTTCCAGCTGACAAGATTTTCCCCTACAAAGTGCAAAAATCAGACGTAGATTTTCTATCCTACTTATCATCAGCATAACTGGCATCAGAGTAGGCTTCAACCCTTAAATGGTTATTCTTTTGAAACATAAATCCCTTTCCCGGAGATACTTTCACATATTCCAAGATTTTTAGAGCTGAATAAAAGTTAACACTTCTTGGGAGCTTGCATAAACTGACTGACCCTTCCTACCCCATAACAAATATCTGGTCTTATGACTGTCAGAAAAATGAGTTTTCCCACAAGTCATCTGTACCTCATGGTATCTGAAAGAAGAGGTAAATCTTCACTCTAACACTTATCCTCACCAACGGTTATTGGACATTGAGCAGGTTTAGCCCTAAGAAGACATGTCTCATTTAAAAGATCCAACGTATACTGTCGTTGTGAGAGCACTGCTGGGTTGGGCTCTCGGGAGATCTCTATCCCTAGGAAGTACTTATGAGAGCTTATATCTTTCGTAACGAAGTGTTGAAGCAGATGCTTCTTTGTAAGATCAATCCTCTTCTTATCATCACCTGTAAGAAAAATGTCATCCACATAAACAACAAGAACAAATAGTCATATAGAAGTCTTGCGTATGAAGAGAGAGTGATCTGCAGAACTCTAAACAAATCTAATAACAGAGATAACATTGTTGAACTTATCGAACTAAGCTCGCAAGCTTTGCTTAAGTCCATAGATTGCCTTCCATAACCTACACGCCTAAGAATTCCCCTGAGCAACATACCCAGGAGGTTGCCCCATATATACCGCTTCCTACAGATCTCCATAAAGAAAAATATTTTTCACATTAACTGAGACATCTACTAGTCTTTGTTAATGACCACATAAATAAGAACACGGATCGTTATAATGCGAGCAACAAGAGAGAATGTGTCAAAAAAGTCCACACCATAGGTCTGAGTAAAACATTTGGCAACGAGCCAAGCCTTATAGCGATCGATGGTACCATCAGGATGAAATTAGTTCACAAAGACCCAGCGACAAACAACCACATCTATTCCTTGTGAAAAAGAGTTAAATAAAGGCAAATTTTATTGCTCCAAAAAGATAATCATTACATAGATAGACCACCTTATTTATTGAAAATGGGAGAGATAAGAGAATACAACAAGTAATGTGGGACTAAATACAAGCCGTGCGGGCTGAGCGGTTTGACTATACATAATATATAAACAACAAACCCCTAAATCCATGCGGCGGCTAACACCAAGACCGCAGCTGCGACTACCTCCAGACCGCTGCGGCTAGCATCCAGTCTGCTGCTGCGGCTATCTCCAGACCAGCTGCGGCTACCTCCAGACCGCTGCGGCTAACATCCAGTCCGCTGTTGCGGCTATCTCTAGACCAGCTGCGGCTACCTCCAGACCGCTGCGGCTAACATCCAGTCCGTTGATGCGGCTACCTCCAGACTGTCACTGCTGCTCCTAACCGCTAACTGAGATCCACCACAAGACCGCTGAGCCAAACGGCTGAGAGAAGCAGCCCGCTGCGGCTAGACATAAAACTGTCTGGTCTCCTCATGCTCCAACACTCCCCCTCAAGCTGGAGCATATATATCTACCATGCCCAGCTTGCTACAAACCTCCCCAAAATGAGTAACTGGCCTGGTGAAAAAATCAACTAGTTCTTTCTCTGAGGTAACAAACAGAGTGCATATCTGATTCTTCAAAATCTCATCACTAATGAAGTGGCAATCAACCTCGATATGCTTCGTCCTCTAATGAAAGACAGGATTCCTCGAAATATATATGACCGCCTTATTATCACAGAATATTGGCAGATGATAATCATAAACCTCTCCAAAATCAAGCATAAGTGTCTGTAACCACTTCAGCTCGCAAGTAGTTAGAGTCATACTCCTATACTCGGCTTCTGCACTTGACCTGGAGACAACGACTTGTTTCTTGCTCTTCCAGCTGGCCAAATTTCCTTTAACAAAAGTACAGAACCCTGACTTAGACTTCCTATCTTCCTTATCATCTGCATAGCTAGCATCGGAGTATGCCTCAACCTTTAAATGTCCCCTTATCTGAAACAGAAGTCCTTTCCTAAATCACATTTCACATACTCTAGAATCATCATTGCCGACTGAAGATGACACTCCTTAGGAGCCTGCATAAACTGGCTCACTCTTCCCACTGCATACTAAATATCCGGTCTTATGACTGTCAGATAAATGAGTTTCCCCACAAGCCGTCTGTATCTGGTGACATCTTCAAGAAGAGGTGAGTCCTTACTCCAATACTTGTCATCTCCAATAGACATTGGAGATCGCGCAGGTTTAGCCCCAACGAAACATGTTTCTTTTAAAAGGTCCAAGACATACTTCCGTTGTGATAGAACAATAGACCCCGGTTTCCTGGATATTTCAATTCCCAAGAAATATTTCGGAGAGCCCATATCTTTAGTAAAAAAATGCTGAAGAAGATGCTTCTTTGTTATATTAGGTTTAGCCCCAAGGAAACCTGTTTATTTTAAAAGGTCCAAGACATACTTCCGTTGTGATAGAACAATAGACCCTGGTTTCCTGGATATTTCAATTCCCAAGAAATATTTCGGAGAGCCCATATCTTTAGTAACAAAATGCTGAAGAAGATGCTTTTTGTTATATTCACATCTTCTCTATCATCCTCTGTAAGAAGAATGTCATCCACATAAACCGCAAGGATAATAAGACCATTCGATGTTTTGCGAATGAACAAGGAGTGATCTGCAACACTTCGAGCAGATCCAACCACATAAATAACCTCGTTGAACTTATCAAACCAGACCCTGAGAAATTGGTTAAGACCATAGATCGCCTTTCGCAGTTTACAGACCTGAGACACCCCCAGAGCAACATACCCAGGAGGTTGCTCCATATAGACAGTTTCTTTGCACTGTAAAGAAAGACATTCTTCACATCCAACTGAGACATTTCCCAGTCTCTGTTGACAGCCACCGAAAAGAGAACACAGATTGTAGTAATCCTAGTCACATGAGAGAAAGTATCAAAGAAATCTACCAAGTTTGCGTAAAACATTTGGCAACAAGTCGTGCCTTGTAACGATCAATAAAACTATCAGGGAGAAACTTGATGACAAAGACCCAGCGACAGCCAACCACATCAGCTCCTGAAGGAGTAGGAACAAGAGTCCAAATATCCCGTTCAGTAAGAGTGTGCATCTCTTCATTCATAACAGTCTTTCAATGAGGAATAACAAGAGCATCTTGATACGAGGCTGGAACAACATTTGTCGAGAGGGCAAGAGCAAAAATCCTAGACAAAGGAGAGAGCTGAGCATAAGAGACCATAGCCTGAAGAGGATGTTGAGTGCAGGAGCGAACACTTTTCTGAAGAGCAATTGGAAGATCAAGATCTGACCTATCTACTGTATCAGCCTCATCCAAAGAAGAGACTACTAGCTCGGGAGCTGGTGGCAGCGGCTCAGGAGAAGAATCAGGGACAATAGAAGAATCGGAAATAGGAGAAAAAGAAAGAAGGGCAGGCTCTGGAAGAGGTCGATAAATTGGGAATAGAAGAAGAATCACCAGAAGAAGGAAGAAGAGAGGGAGAAGAAAAGAATGAAGCATCATCAAAGAAAGTAACATCGTTGAGACATACTGTCTCCGAAGAATAGGATCAAAACATCGATATCCTTTCTGTGTCGGACAATAGCCCAAAAATATGCACTTGATAGAACGAGGAGAAAGTTTGTGGCGTTCAGAAGCAGGAAATGGACAAACGTTGTGCATCCAAAAACACGAGGAGATAACAGAAACGGTGTCCCCATCAGGAAATAGAATAAAAAAAAGAGTCTTATCATTGAGAACAGAAGACATAACTCGATTAATGAGAAAACAGGAAAAAAGAACCGCATGATCCCAATAAGACCGGGGAACAAGCATATGAGTGAAAAGACTACGAGTCACATCCAGAAGATGACGATTTTTATGTTCAGCAACGACATTTTGTTGTGAAGTGTAAGAACAAGTAGTTTGATGGACAATGTCATGATCCAAACAAAATGATGTAAACTGATGACTAAGATATTCCTTAGCATTATCAGTGCGAAAAGTTTTAATAGGGGTATCAAATTGAACTTTATTATAAAATGCAGAAAAATTGACAAAATTTCAGAGCGTTCTCGTAACAAATACAATCATGTGCACCGAGAAAAATCATTTATGAACGTAACAAAATACAAACTACCCCTACCAATAGTTTGAAGGGGAGCAGGACCCTAAACATCTGAATGAACCAGGTCAACAGGACGAGTAGAACTACGACCATGCTTAGCAGGAAAAGTAGACATGTGATGCTTGCCAAACTGACAAGCTTCACAATCAAGAAAAGAGTCACCGCGAGATAAACCAGACATCAGCTGATAAAGAATCCGAGGAGGAGGATGCCCAAGGCGAAGATGCCACTGAAGAAGAGAAGAAGATGCAGAAAATGCAGAAGCAGTATTAAGATAGAACAAGCCGCCGCTCTCAGTCTCAGTATCAATCATCTCCTTGGAATGAGGAATCTGAAAAGCACAAGTAGAGACAGTAAAAATTGTTTCACAATTCAACTGTTTGCAAAGAGCAGTAACAGAAAGAAGGTTGCACGAAAATTTTTGAACATAAAGAGTGTCCTGCAGCTGAAGAGAGTGAGTAACGTGCACGGAGAAGAACCACAAACCGGAGATGGAGAACCATCCGCAATAAGAACCAGAGGTAACCGGTTATTTTTGACAACATAAGAGAAAATGCGAGCATTGTCTGCCATACGATTAATAGCACCAGAATCAATGAGCCACCTACCCGTTGTAGCCAATTGAGCAGCACCAGAAGTAGCTAGAAAAGAAATAGGCTGCTTGGAGGAATCAGCCGATGTTGGACGAAGATGAGGATGTTTGGTCCAACAACGATCAACCAAGTGACCAAGTCAGCCACAATGAGAATAAAGATGCTTTAGAATAACCGTGGCCACCAACACGGTCACCAAAAATGACATGACGAGAAGGATGAACAACAAGATCAGGAGACGGAAGCAACGAACGCTGAAGAAGAGTAGCAAAAATAGAAATTCTGGCAGCAGTAGCATCCAGAGTTTGAGTATCCGCCTCTCCATGAATTTGCTGGCCCATATCATAAGGGTCCGGTAGACGAAGAAGATAACAAACAATAAGAAGCTCCTAAAAATGCTTGTGTTGCTCAGCCAGATCAGCAGAAAACGGTCTATGTTGAAGAAGTTCAGCACCAAGAGCATGAACCTCTTGATAGGCAAAAGCAGGAGTCATGACTGACCGAGCAAAAAGATCGGCATACAAAGTATAAATGCGCGAAGTTTGGGCTCCCTAGGAATATAAAGCGGCAAGATGATTCCAGGCAGCCTTGAATGTCGGATCATGTCGGATGACAAGAAGATACTAATCAGACAAACTATTGGTCAACCAAGTGCGCACCAAGACATCCGAAGCATACCAATCATCAAAAGCAACAGAGCTAGAAGGAGGGGGATCATCAGTCAAATGATGACGCATGCGCTGAGAACGCAATAGAAATATGAAGGACACACTCCAGTCAGGGTAATTGGGACTTGTAAGCTTCGAAACAATACCCAGATTACCAGAAGCAGAGAAAGAAGTAGAAAGAGAAGAAGGGGCAGAGATAGTAGAAGAAAACAGAGCAGGAGTGTCCATAGACAACAACGGGAAACCGCACAGGTAGAGAAAACGACCCGCACGAACTCAACAAGTCGCAAGGAAAACCGCGCGAATAGAACTAGCCGCAAAGCAAACCGCGCGAATAGAACAGAAGCCGCGCGAACAGAACCAGCAAGGGAGGGCAGGGAGGGAAACCACGCGAACAGAAAAGAAGTCGCACAAATAGAAAAGAAGTCGCGCGAACAAAAAAGAAGTCGCGCGAACAGAAAAGAAGCCGCGCGAACAAGAACAAAGGACCGTTTAGCTCTGATACCATGTGAAAAAGAACTAAATAAAAGCAAATTTTATTGTTCCAAAAAGATAATCATTACATAGGTATGCCTTCTTATTTATAAAAAATGAGGGAGATGAGAGAATACAACAAGCGATGTGAGACTAAATACAAGCCGCGCGGGCTGAGCGGTTTGGCACAGTCAAATCGCCAGACTATACAGAATATATAAACAGCAACCCCTGAATCTATGGGGCGGCTAAAACCAAGACCGCAGCTGCGGCTACCTCCAAACCGCTGCGGCTAGCATCCAGTCCGCTGCTGCGGCTATCTCCAGACCAGCTGCGGCTACCTCCAGACCACTGCGGCTAACATCCAGTCCGCTGTTGCGGCTATCTCCAGACCAGCTGCGGCTACCTCCAGACCGCTGCGGCTAACATCCAGTCCGCTGCTGCGGTTACCTCCAGACCGCCACTGCTGCTCCTGACCGCTAGCTGAGATCCACCACCAGACCGCTGAGCCAAACCGCCAGACCGCTGAGAGAAGCAGACCGCTACAGCTAGACATAAAACCGCCCAGTCTCCTCATGCTCCAACACTCCTGAAGGGGTAGGGACAAGAGTCCAAGCACCCATCTCGCTTAAAGTTTTCATCTCATGATCCTCGTCCATAACAGCTTTCTAATGAGTGGGATAACAAGAGCTTCTTGATAGGTAGCCGAGGTGATATTGGCCGAGAGAGCGAGAGCAAATTTTTTGTAGGAGGGGGATAAACGAGCATGCAAAACAACATTATGAATGAAATGCTGAGTGCACGTCCGAAACCCCTTCCGAAGAGCAATGGGAAGATCAAGGTCCGGCTTGTCCGCAGGATCAGATCCACCTGTTGGAGATACTGCTGGCCCGGGAACTGTCAGTAATGACTCAGATAAAGAAGCATTATCAGGAGAAAATGATGGAGAATTAGAAACTGGTGGAGGAGGAAGATACACATGCTCAGGCAGAGGTGCAGAGATAATAGGTAGAGAAGAGAGATCATCAGACGGTAAGAGAGTAGTGGTGCGAGAAAAGTAAGAAGTATCTTCGAAGAAAGTAACATTAACGAAAACACACTATTTCCGGAGAAGTGGATCATAGCACCGATACTCATTTTAGTTGGACAATAACCAAGGAAGATGCACTTAACAGAGCGAGGAAAGAGTTTGTCACGACCAGGAGAAGGAGAGTGAACAAACGGCGTATAACCAAAGACTCGTGGAGGTAAATGGAATGGTGTGGTACATGGGTACAGGATGGAGAAGGGGATTTTACCGTTGAGAACCGAAGAAGGAATTTCATTTGATTAGATAACATGAGATAAGAATGGCATGACCCCAATAAGATCGAGGTACATTCATTTGAGTGAGAAGAGTGCGAGTAACATCGAGGAGATGACGATTCTTGTGTTAAACAACTCAATTTTGTTGGGATGTGTACGAACAACTAGTTTGATGTATAATGTCACGATGCATACAAAAAACAGAGAACTGATAAATAAAATACTATTTTGCATTATCAGTATGAAACATTTTAATAGACACATCAAACTGTGTGCGTATTTTATTATAAAACGCAGTAAAAACAGAGAAAAGTTCAGAACGATCTTTCAACAGATACAGTCAGGTACATCGAGAAAAATCATCAATAAAAGTGAAAAAATACAAAGTACTCCTACCAACAGACTTAGTAGAAGAAGGACCCCAAACGTCAGAATGTACAAGATCAAAAAGACGAGAAGAACTACGTCATTGTCTTGCTGGAAAGGATGAACGGTGGTGTTTGCCTAGTTGACAAGCTTTACAAATAATAGAGAGAGGAGTCTCCTCTAGGTAGATCTGGTAGGAGCTGGTAAAGAAGGCGAGGAGGAGGATGTCCAAGACGAACATGTCACTGTAGAAGAGAAGTAAAAGCAAAAAGAGCAGAAACATAATCAAGGTAAGATAAACCACTACTTTCAGTCCCAGTAGCAATCATCTCCTTAGAGTGTGGATCATGAAAACAACAAGTAGCCGAAGTAAAGGTAACCATGCAATTTAGTTGTTTACACGGAGAGGTAGCAAAAAGTAAGTTGCACGGAACAGTCAGGACGTAGAGAGTGTCCTCAAGTTGGAGAGAGAGTGACGTGGATTGCTCCAGTTCCATACACAGGGGATGAAGAACAATTCACAATAAAACCCGGAGGTGACCGGTTATGTTTGTCCAAATGTGAGAAAAGATGAAGATTGTCCGTCATATGATTAGTAGCACCAGAGTCAATGAGTCACCTCCCATTAGTGATCACATGAGCACTTCCAGAAGAGGAAGCAAGAGAAGTTGACTTCTTCGAGGTAGTGTCACACGCAGGAGGGCGGAGATGAGGATGCTTGACCTAGCAGCGATCAACAAGGTGGTCTGTCTTGCTATAGTGAGAGCAGAGATATCTAGACAGACCACATCTGCCAGAGTGACCTCCACGACCACTAGGAATGCCATGACGAGATGGATGAGCAACAGTGTCAGGAGGAGGTGGAGAGGCAAGTAAAGGACGTTGAAGAAGAGTAATGACATCAGAGATGCGCACAGCAGTGACATCCAAAGTAGGACTGTCAGTCTCTCCGAGAATTTGTTGTCGGATCATATCATAAGACTCTGGCAAACGAATCAGATAACACATCACCAGAAATTACTGGAAGTGTTTGTGTTGCTAAGCAAAATCAACAAAGAAGGGGCGATGCTGAAGAAGCTCAGCACCAAGAGTTTGCAACTCCTGATAAGCAGCAGCAGGAGTCATCATGCGACGGGCAAATAAATCTGCATACAATGTATATATGCGCGAAGTTTGAGCTCCCTTGGAGTATAGAGCAGCAAGATGAGTCCAGACAACCTTAACAGTCTCATCATTGCGAAAGACGGGAAGACACTCATCAGAAATGTTATTGGCAAGCCATGTTCGAACCAAAGCATCACTGACATCCTAGTCATCAAAGGCAGTAAACTCTCGTACAGGAGGGTCATCCGTGAGATGAATGCGCTTACGCTGAGAGCGTAACAGAAACACAAAGAAAACACTCCAATTTAGATAATTTGGGTCAGTGAGCTTGAAAGCAGTGCTCAAATTGCCGTAAAGAGTGGGGGTAGAAGAAACAGTTAGAACAAGAGGCGCAGATAGAATAGAGGAAGAGAAGGTCAGAGTCTCCATAGACAGTAGAGAAAACAGATAAAACAGCTATTCGAACGGACAAAGAGAGAACGCTCGAAGAAAGGGAGACCGTGAAAAGCGCGAACAAGAGAAGGCAGAGAAACTCTAACCGCGTGGTTAGAGTAAGTGGCCGCAACAAGAACCAGCGGTTAATAAGAGACCGCAAAAGAGAAGAGCGCAGATAATAAAGAAAACCATGGAAATCACAAGGGAAGAAGAAGAGCAAGCGGTTAAAAAACAGGAGACCGCTTGCACTGCCTCACGCCTGAAAAACAGGAAACGGAGCAAATGGACCAACTTACCTCTGATACTATGTGAGAAAATCTAAATAAAGAGATTTTTTATTGCTCCAAAAGTTGAATAATACAAGGGTATGCCCCTTATTTATAGAAAATAAGATAGAAGAGAGAGAAAACAAAAGAGAATATATAATGTCTGTCACATACGACTAGGAGGATACATAAAAAACAGACAGCGCGGGCTGTGCAGTTAGACAAGCTAACCGCACGATTACACAAGTTGAGATGATATCAATTGGGTTGCTCTGGTCTCTATTCGTCAAGATGCAGCGGACAACTCCTGGGGCAACAACTACAGTTAGATTGAATCTAACCGTCAAGCCGCAACAGATAGCACTTGAGAACCGCCAAACTTCAACTGCGATCAAGCCTTTGCTGATCACCAAAAGGCACAACAGCGGTAAACATACAAGACCACCTGGGACGATTAGGCAGGTACTAACCGCCAGACCGCAATTGTGACTAACCTCAGCTGACCGCCCGACCCGACTCTAATAAAACATCAGTAAGAGCTTGACAGTCACCAGACCGCACCGCCACTAACTCTGATCACCAGACCACACTGCGGTTAAATATTGTTGACCACCAAACCGCACTGTGATACTCTGGTGTGGTTAAAAAGGACAACTGCCAGACCACCAAACCAGGTCGCCAGATCGCCAGAACAAGAGCTCTATCCAAAGGGTAACAACAGATCTACCAGACCAGCAGACCGTCAAACCATACCGACAGTCCGCCAGACCGCCCGGACTCCACATGTTCTAACAACTTTGGTTAATGCTTATGAAATGGCAGCGGGGATCCATGATGCTACTTCTAAGATTTTACTACCTTACATTTATAGCAATTTGTATTGCCTTATGTTTATTGTTGTTGCAACATATGATGTAATCATGAATACCATTTACAATTAATTGAAGGTTCTACAAGATTTTGCAATATATGTTGCATGCAATGCAACTTTGTGCGAGATTGATGCATACTTAAATAGTGAATGGTGATTGGTGAACGATGATTAATGAATGATAAATCGATGATTTTAAGTGGAATCATAAATAGGTGAGGGCAGTTCATGACGATGTTATATATTTTTGTTCTTAAAATACTGTGTTAGTGATGTAAAATTTCTTGAGTGATTGTTGACGACAAAAATGTATTTATAAAATAACAACAACACTCAAGCATTTATCCCACTATAGCGGGGCCAGCTATATGGATCCTTTGTCGCCATTGTGTCCGATCTTTTGTCATATCTCACTAATGCTTAAGTACATCATGTCTTTCCTTATAGTTTCATTCCAAGTCTTTATTGGTCTGCCCCTCCCTCGTTTAACATGCCTAGTGACGAGACTCTCACAACGCCTAACAGGTGCCACTAATGGTCTCCTTTATACATGTCCAAACCATTTTAGTCGAGCTTCTCGCATCTTAACTGCAATTGGTGCTACTCCTGTCTTATCCATGATACATTCATTTCTAATTTTATCAAGTCTCGTGTGTCCACACATCCACCTAAACATTCTCATCTCCGCAATTCTCATTTTTTGCTCATGTACACAATTCACTGCCCAACACTCAGAACCATACAACATTGCTGGTCTAATTGCAGTACGATAATACTTGCCCTTAAGTTTTAATGGCACCTTACGATCGCATTATATCCCTGACGTGCCCGAGTGCCTCTCTACTTCAACTAACCCGCTTGGATTCTATGTGTCTCATCTTTATCAATACCTCCGTTTTTTGATCTATCGATCCAAGATATTTAAAACACTCACTACGAGAAATATCTTGATCACCCAACTTAATAACGAAGTCATCCGCCCATCTTGCACTACTAAATTTAAGCTTCGATATTAATAAATTTATTTAAATATTAAAATCCGATATTGTAAAATATCCATGACATATCCCCTGCAATGGGACCTCCAACATTTCAAACTCAAACTGACATGAATCTGACATCTACAACCATGG
This sequence comes from Platanthera zijinensis, assembly GCA_039513925.1. NCBI lineage: Eukaryota > Viridiplantae > Streptophyta > Magnoliopsida > Asparagales > Orchidaceae > Platanthera > Platanthera zijinensis. Next base: position 15,737,611 of record CM077081.1, on the reverse strand, counting down.
ACAAGAATGAGGACACAAACGACGGTGATTCGGGATGGCTTGAACTTTTCCGGTACATCGCTAAAATTAAGGAAGGAAGACGAGTAAAGGAAGTATGATAAGGCCCTTCAGGGCCCTAATACTAAGAAGATTACAAAGGGAGGTAAGGATACCTCACCTAGAAAGTACATATGATCCCTCATAAAGAAGACATTGTTCTTGCTTCTACAAATGACCCTAGAAAGTACAAATGGCGTTGAGTGCACTTTTTCGACAAGTAGTCAATTTGGATTATTCTCCCTTGCTAACTTCTCCTAATGATGAGTATTTATGCTAGTGTATTTTCAAACATCAGAAGTGCTAAATAGTCTACATATTTATGTTTTTCTTGTGGTTTCCTCATCTTTCAGTTGGCTGAAAGGCAGGGAGACTGGGGTGCCAATGTCTATGAGTATTGTGTTATTTCGATCTCTAGATTAATTTAAATAAGAATAATCAAAGGTATTATGCATATGATTGAAACTGACAGTAGATTATATAAAAAAAAGAGTTTCCAAGATCTCAAAATGTGAGGCGGAAGGAGACTTGGAAAAAAATACTGGTAAATGAGATGAGAGATAAAACAAAAATATTATCAAACATACCTGCTTACTAAACTCAAGTTCTCCAATAGATTGAACTAGAGTGTTAAGCCAAAAAACATCTGAGTACGGATTCCCGTTGTTATCATTGTACTGAAAAAAACGGATTTTAAAAAAAAAGGTACAAGATTGAAAAACCATACATTAAGATTCATACTATCTGAAAAAACTAAAATAAATAGACCTATAACCTGCAAATCAATAAGTTATTAATTTTATACAAAATAAATAATTATTAAAATGTAAAATAAGCTCCACTTTTCATCATATAAGTATAAAATCAGAAGTTTTAGACAAACAAGAACTTATAATCTCACAATAAAGTCAGAAACTGTTGACAAACTTAACCAAAGGCTTCTGTATTATGCAAGGGTACAAAAGTGTAGATCACCACTCAAGATAGGACATTGAATGGTCTAAGGTTTATTATGCAGAACTAAATGTGGGTCTTTGAATATTTCAATATGAAATTTCAGCTGAAAAATAAGTGAACTAACTCGATAATAATCTTCTGCTAAAGATGAATGATAGAAAACTGGATGAAAACAATTTTTAATGAAAAAAAATTTCGTCGTTGAAATTAATAATAAAAACATAGATAATATAACAGATTAACAGCAATACAATCATTTTGGACTTCATACACCGAACGGATAAAGTTTTTACAAAAGTAATAGCCAAATGCATCACAATTTAAAACTAATCACAAAATAGTAAAGTAGACAGAAAAGAAGAACAAACCAAATAAGAGAAGAACCAAAAATGAAAGAAACGTGATTTATGAGGACACTATAAAATAAATTATCACCATCGAAATAGAAAAAGAAAGGGCCTTCAAATATAGTTATTACACTAAACATTATTTATCATATTTCAAAATACACCTATTTATAGACGGTTGAAAGAAATAGTGATTTGAAGCCACCAAAATAGTCCATCCATAAGACCATAATCCTCCAGTAAGACTCCCATTATCTATTTGAGGACGTTGATAAAACCAAAACTTTCCCCTTGAACAGACCCGGAAAAAATTCCTACTAACAGTTCATGCCAAAATGAACCAAAGACACCCTGAACGTAATCAATGTTATACGAACATAATGATCAACCACCACTTTGTTGAGGGAAAATTAAACCCATCTTCATATAGCCAAGATGGTGATTCAGGGTAAGAAATCCATCTCCTTGAGTAGTAAATACAATGATTCTGAATTCAGGACTATATACATGATTTATGTAGTTTAAGAATTATTATTTTTGAGGTTAAATTCCAAATTCAGTAAGCATGTAGTTCTCAATGTTGAATCGAAGTCTTGATGATTAATCAATGTGCTGTGCACAGACAGAATCTTAGAAAATATTTTTTGATCTTTATTCAGGTCTAATGGCTAGAACCTATAACTTCATAAATGGTTGAAAATTAAGATCAGAAGCCCCACGTGATCATCAAGCAAAGAAAATCTATGAAATCCAGAGTCCAAATTAAGAATTATTGGGCCTCAAAATTAGTTAATATCCCATTTGAAGCTTCCCTTCTTTTACATCGCAAGATTTGAGTCACAGGCATGGTAGCCAAATTGTCACCCAGAATTGTTGTTCTTGAATCTATCATTAAGTGAACTTTCTACTTGTTTTATATTATGGAACATGCAAGATCCCCTCGCTCCGGAGGCTAGATTTGTGTATTTAATTAATTAAAAACATATCTAAGAATTCAAGTTGGTTAGAAAGAAATATTGATGTAGATTTGTAAGTTTATATACCAAAGACTTCATCCTTTTGATCTGCTTTTAGCAGCCAATCTGATGCAGAACAGAGATGCGGACGCGCAGCGGAGGACGAGTTTTGAGTCTATTTGAGGCTGATTAGATACTTACCATATATGGCGTATCCGGATCGATGATCCGACTCCACGGATGCATCCGGCTCATCGCTTCGAGTCGATTTCATATATTATATTTTTGTTATTTTGGCTTTTATTTTGATGTAATCAGGCTATCCCATCTCCGTCCAATCATAGTTGTTGACGGTGGGATGCTATTGCAAATTTTGGAGAAGAGAAATCCCGAAATCTGGAGATCCCTCCACGGTGCCGACTCCGTGAAACCCTAGGTGACGATTCCTAGACACCCTCCCACTTCCCAAACGTAACCCTAACCCCTAGCTACCTTCCTGCATCCTCAAACCCCTCCCACTATCACTGATCTTCTTCGAACCGGAAAAAATGTGTTCCAGCAAAACAGCTCGGACAGTCTCTACCGTTCCTTGCAGGAAGCACCCAAATCTCTTCCCGTGTTTTCCCACAGAAGCCCGATCATAACTCTTATGTTCCTGCAGTAATGTGAATCCCATCACTTGTCATGAATCCCACTAAAGAAATGGGTGTCCCTTGTTCTGCTGCTGCAAGTTATCCATGCAGGCAGCGCCAAACCACCTTTTCCCCTATTCCTTTACTTTCCCGTGAGCACTGCCACCAAATTCTTTTCAGTTTCCTCTCTGAAACCTAAGTCGCTGCCTCCACACTACAACCCAAGACCCCTACATGTACCCACGTCACTGCCCAAGATTATCTCCAACAGTCTATGCAACAACTTTTTGAATTCCTGCATCAAGAATTAACAACCCTACAGGTGATCCTCCAAATCCAATAGCCAGCCTTATCCCCTAGCCGCCTCTTCTTCCAGCCCCTACAGCCACCGCCGCCCTTTTCCCAATCCCACGGCAGCCGCCCCTGCTGCCTACAGTCGCCGAGCTTTGCCACCGCCACCCCTCTTCCGAGGAACCACCTCCAAACTCCCCTCATCTACCTGATTCTGTCCAGATCTGTGCAGTCCAACCCAGATCCAGTCCTCCATCCACCCGAATTCAGTCCACCGCCCACTACATCTTCAGATTTCAGCCACCCTCACGACGTACATCACCGGATCTCTCCTACGGTAGCCCCCATAATTTTGTGTGTTTTCTTATTGTATGAACTCTGGTTTTCAACATTTAAATATTGTGTTGTGATCTTATACTGGTTTGGATAAATAGAGTCGTAGTATCTTGCTCTAAATTATTTTGTAATCTGCATGAACTATCTGTCACGCGCACTTGCTTTGGCCCTCCACATGGAGGAAAATCTATGTTTGCTTTGCCCTAAAAAATTATCATGCTATTGCTAAAATAAAATGCATGTGATTTAATTATTTATTATCTGATCTTGATTTCTCCGTTGGGCTTTGCATTGCATGTAAGGTTAGGACATCGTTACACCCGCCGCCTATATATTCGTCCTGCGTCAATTGGTATCTGTTGGGCTTTGCATTTCATGTAGACTTAGGGCAACATGACATCCACGATTCGTCCTGCGTCAATTGGTATCAGAGCTAGATTGTGAGCACTTTTGAAACGCAGTTGTAGAGTTTATAGGTTTCTTCATGTCTAGGTATCACCAATATTCCTATCCTATATTTGAGGATCCCACGTACACTTAGACCCGCTCTTATAAAGCTCCTTCAGGGAGATCCTCACGTTACTACGATGATTATTCTTAATCGCAGCACACCACTTCTAGAGATTGTGTTGATCCACCGACACGATTCCACTATGCTAGAAACAATCAATATGATGATTGTCGTCATTCATAACCTTGCACGCGAGCGGATCGTGTTGATCATTCAGCACGACTAAATTAACTTATGGGTGATTATTATGCGGATCGTCGTTTTGAGAGAAATCTCGAGTGACAATTTTGTAATGATGCCCATTCTTTTGACGGCTCATCGAGTCCCGAGTCATTCAGTTATTGGCTCGTGGATATATAGTATTATCTTGATCATTTTGAGTTATTCGGTGAGCGGCGCATCAAGTTTGCAAAACTTTGACTTTTAGATCAGGCGAGAGCGTATTGGTCTAGCATTGAGAGGAACCGCGAGTGAGATCGTCTTCATCGCATCACTAATTGAGTGGATATTGAGTGTATGTTGTGTCAGAGGTATTTGCCTCCATCGTATCAGAGTCGCTTGCTCGAGCAATTATTTTCCCTTTAGCAAAGATCTATGTTTGTCGCTGAGTATATGAATCGTTTTGATGAGTTGGTTGTGAGCAGTGATATCTGATAGGATCCAGCTATGACCACTTCCCGATTTTGTGCTGAACTTTCGATCTAACATACGTACTGAGTTGGCTTATCACAACTTGTAGTCCATTGACCAGACATATAAGCATGCCCTTCATCATAAACAGTTTTTAAGATCCACAAGATCTGATCGATTAGATTCATACTTTGACCTCCGCGGTACGAGTCCCTTTCATACTGAGCTCACCACGATGCCTACCATTGTTCTGACAGCCACGACAGAAATGATACCTAATATGGATTTCTCTCACCTCAGTGAGGTGCTTAGTCCGGTGAGTGGTCGGTCATATTTCTAACTTGATTCTTGTGACCCCGACTAAGAGTGAGTTTGAGTGACCTATTGATTCAACAGTGATGAGTCCCCCACCTACACCCCCTCCTTTTGCCATGCTCCGAGTGAGTTAGCACCCCTACTATGGACTCATTTATTGGCACCACACCTATAGACCCATTCTGGAGAGTAGGTTTATGTTGCTCTCCCCTTGTTATTGTCCCAAGCCACATCATGACCAAGGTCCAAGAGCTTGGTGCTTATCTCGTAGTGGCTATTTCACCCATTTATGATGACACAACCTGATGGGGAACGGGCCCCGCCCGTTGATCGTATGGCCGATCAGACTCCGCGGTTGCGTCCGGAGGGTCGCCGCGAGTCGAATCGATATATTAATTTATATGTTTTGGATTAATTTCCATCTTTTGATGCGGATCCCATCCGGGCAAATCTGGGCCGTTGATTTGATGGCCAAGTATTATAAATAAGCCCTCTAAGGCAGCAGAAAGGGGATCGATGATTTTGGAAAGGAAGTAAGCCGCCGGCTCCTCCTTCCCGATCGCTCGGTCACGCCCCGGTGCCGATTCCGGTGGCTCCTCCTTGGTGCCGACTCCAAGTGAGCTTGTATCTCCACCTCCTTCTCCAGCCCGCAGCAGCCCCGCCCGCAGGTTCGCGAACCAGAACAGCCTGACGCCTGCGCCTCCTCTGCTTCCCGCAGCCCCGACTCCTCCCAGCTTCCCGCAGCCACCGCCGGCTGCCTTCCCTGCGTCCAGAACCGCCGCCGATTTCCTCCCTGCTTCCCGCAGCCACCGCCGGCTGCCTTCCAGGCGTCCAGAGCCGCCGCCGACTTCCTCCCCTCCTCTTCTCTTTTTAAATGATCATAACTTTCCATGTAAGTTTTATAGGATTCATTTTGTCTCATTGCCTCATTGAGAGGCAGTCCATTATTGCATTCTTTTGACAGTCATTTAGATTGAATCTCTAAAGATTCTCACCCTACATCAATTGGTATCAGAGGAACCTGAAAAGTTTTCTCAAACTTTTCAATCCTTCCCCTTGCTCAAAAATCATTTGCCGCCCATGACGCTTTCTTGCTATTACGACTCCGACGACTCAGAAGATTGTGAATCGTATATTTCTCCACCTCCCCGCTCTTCAAATGTTCATTCCTCTCGTGGGACATATAATTCACATAAATCTTCATATGTCACCTCCAGTCCATACCCCTCCTATGAATCGAGGCGAGTCTCTCGTCAAGCCTACGATTCATATCCCCCTTCTTCCATCACTTATTCCCGTGAATCGAGGCGAGTCCCCTCCCATGCCTACGATACATATTCTCCGTCATCCACTAAATATCCTTCATCCCGTCATTCCGACCGCCGCTCTCATTTTCATCTTGACACTTACTATGATCATCTTCCCCCAAGGGACAGTTATGTCATCAAGCAAAAGCTAAAGAGGCAAGTTAGAAGAGAAGAGAAATAAGATGCCATTTGGGCAGGTTATGTGAAGAAATGGCGTGAAGATGATGCTAAGGCGTTATTAGAGCAGCGAAGGAGTGAAGCAGCTGTCTTGATAAAGTCTCACATCAGAGGGTTTATTCAACGCAGATCCTATCAGAGGGTGACCGGAGCAGTCCTCGTCATTCAGTCACGCATGAGAGGATTATTACAGAGACAGTGGTACCAGGCAGTGCAGAGAGCTACCCTTATCGTTCAGAGTTTTGCCCGCCAGTGGATTGAGCGCAGAAGGACATCCAGTCTGATGGTGGTAGTACCGCCCTATGAGCCTTCGCGTCGTCTGCTCACTTTTATGGATTTGTCGCAGTGGATTGATCGGTCACTTCTCAGCTCGGCTAGGGACCCTTTTCTGATGTTCGATCATGCCCCTGAGGGCAAATCAGTTGGTTTGGATATGAGCACAGATTGGATAGGGCATGATGATGACTACTTGTTGCAGTTTGATCAGATTGATTGGGACCCAGTCTTCTATCAGATTCTGCGATTGAGGCCACCGCCCAAGCCTCCCAAAGGCGGTGCTGATAGTGTTTGCAGCTCAGTGAGACCGGTGTCTGAGGCCGGTACATCTAGACAGATGCTTCGTGACAGTGGTACAGAGTGCAGACCACCCGCGAAGCCTCCTTGGAAGTCCAAAATATTTGAGGGCAAATCTTCTCCAACAAGGGGAGAATGATGGGGAACGGGCCCCGCCCGTTGATCGTATGGCCGATCAGACTCCGCGGTTGCGTCCGGAGGGTCGCCGCGAGTCGAATCGATATATTAATTTATATGTTTTGGATTAATTTCCATCCTTTGATGCGGATCCCATCCGGGTAAATCTGGGTCGTTGATTTGATGGCCAAGTATTATAAATAAGCCCTCTAGGACAGCAGAAAGGGGATCGATGATTTTGGAAAGGAAGTAAGCCGCCGGCTCCTCCTTCCCGATCGCTCGGTCACGCCCCGGTGCCGATTCCGGTGGCTCCTCCTTGGTGCCGACTCCAAGTGAGCTTGTATCTCCACCTCCTTCTCCAGCCCGCAGCAGCCCCGCCCGCAGGTTCGCGAACCAGAGCAGCCCGACGCCTGCGCCTCCTCTGCTTCCCGCAGCCCTGGCTCCTCCCAGCTTCCCGCAGCCACCGCCGGCTGCCTTCCCTGCGTCCAGAACTGCCGCCGATTTCCTCCCTGCTTCCCGCAGCCACCGTCGGCTGCCTTCCAGGCGTCCAGAGCCGCCGCCGACTTCCTCCCCTCCTCTTCTCTTTTTAAATGATCATAACTTTCCATGTAAGTTTTATAGGATTCATTTTGTCTCATTGCCTCATTGAAAGGCAGTCCATTATTGCATTCTTTTGACAGTCATTTAGATTGAATCTCTAAAGATTCTCACCCTACATCACAACCCCTTATGATGGTACTCATCTGAAGGATCATGACCCTATTAACGAGTTCTAAGACGAGTCCCCCTGTTGAGTCTCCTAATGAGCCGCCATATCTTGGTGAGGATGAGTTTCGAGTTATTGGAGTCTCTTTCGTTATCATCTCTGGTCTTGAGTATCTGTCGGGTTTTGCATTGCATGTAGGATTAGAGCAACATTACATACGTCACCTATATATTCGTCCCGCGTCACAATCGAGTTGTGCAAAATTTGTGTATGTTGCAACCAATCTTTAGGTTGAATAACTCCATATTAAGATTACCTATAACCTGCATGGATTACCAAGTAATTGAACTCATTAACCTATACTTAATATTTAGTTAATTTGAAAAATAAGGTAACATGAAGTTAAATTGAGAAACTTTAAGTTTTGAGAGCACCCACATCTGATTCAAAGTGGTTCATTGCTCGCATTTCTACTACTGTTCAGACCAGCCAAAAACAAATTATCGTGAAATAACTTGCACAGTAAGTTCTTATGTAGATGATAATCTTCCGTATCTGTAACTGATTGTATGGATGTGTATGTTACCTTGCTCGTTCGTCATATTGATGAAGAGAAGTACGTGCAGTGTAAGTCCCCTTTAGAGGATCTATTAGTTGAATATTCGCTTTTATTTTTGATATCATGATTATGTATCCCACGTGATATATCACGTGTTAGCGTATCTATATATATGAATATGTGTTGCCCGGTTTAGGGTATCACCTAACTAATTACCGATTTCCACTTGGTATCAGAGGAACTAGGTCTTCCGCCGCTCCAGCCCTCTCGTCGATCTCACGCGACTAGGTCTTCCGCCGTTTCTGCCGATCGCCGATCCCGTCGTTCCTGCACGACCGTTCGCTCGCTCCGCTCGCCGTCGACAGTTCGCACGCTCCGCTTCACCCTTCGTTCCCGCACGACAATTCGCCCTCTCCGATCCCGCACGACAGCTCGTTTCCGCTCCGCTTCTCCAGCGGCCTTCTTCCAGCGGCCTTCTCGCCGTCGTCGGCCTTCTTCCAGCGGCCTTTCTTCTCCAGCGGCGCTTCTTCTCCAGCGGCCTTCTTCCGAGGGCCCTCTCCGTCCGGTCTTCCGGGCAGCCCCCCGCGTCTCCGGTCGTTTTGTCCTCAATGAGGCAGCCGGAGACAACTTGCTCACCTCCTCCGGTGTTCCTTCCGGCGCCATGATCTACGGGGGACCCGTTGGAGGCCGTCTTCTCTGATTTGGAGCTCTTCACTCTCTTCTCCATGGATGATCAATCCACTATCTCCACGGCTCCTCACTCCGGTGTTCCAACCGGTTCATCTGCCGACCCTCCTCGGAGCCATGGCCAGTCTGGTTCGTTGAAGATCACTACTGTTGCCTTGGATGAAACAAAATATCTGGAGTGGTCCCGGGCGGCCCAGCATGTTATTCGCAGCCACCAGTTATATGGACTTATTTATGGTACCACCGTTGAGCCACCACGTACCGATCCCACATGGAAAAAATGGGATGCGGAAAATTCTTTGGTTGTCTCGTGGTCACTCGATGTCCTCATCCATGGCAAAAGCCTAAATGGCGATCGACATTAAACATCAATTCATCTTCTTGAACATAATTTTTATATATTCTGCTCATTAATAATTCATTACTATCATTTATATCTCTTAAAAAATAAAATCAATATGATCGTCTGCGTCATATCTAATTCTCAATTATCGATTATGTATCAAAAACACTAAATCATATAAAAATTATTGAGTTTTTGTATTATTTTTTTCATTATTTTGAAAAAAATAGGTTTACAACAAAAAACACACTCAGACGCGCCTTTAATGTCCAAAGGCGCAAAAAAGGCGCACGGAGGCGCAAACCTCTGAGCCTGGTGAGCCTAGAGCCTTAGGCGCGCCTGAGGCGCGCCTTTAACAACATAGGGTGTATCACAGTTATATGTTGTTGGATTCCACATATGATATTTGGACTCGGACCCGTGATACCTACTCTCAGGCAGGCAGTTTGATGCAAGTGTATGAGCTCACTCGCCGTGTTCTGGAGCTGAAGCAGGGCTCTATGTCTGTTTCTGCCTACTATTCTGAGTTTGAGCGCCTCTATTAGGAACTGGACTTCTTCAATACTTTTACGGCTGCTTGTACTGCCGATGCGCTGGCCCTTCAGAAAGACAGAGATTGTTTCCGTGTCCACGTCTTTCTTATGGGACTCAACATGGAGTTTAATGTTGTTCGCTTGCATGTTCTCCATCGTGAGCCACTTCCCTCTCTTCGGGAGGCCTTCAGCATGCTTCTCAATGATGAGAATCATTGTCGTACTCTTGGTGCCGCTCCTGCTCCTGATCATTCTGCGCTTGCAGGGGCTTCACGCGGACCCCCTATTTGTAGCCACTGTGGGAAGAAGGGCCATACCAGGGACTCATGTCTTCGCTTACAACCTCACCTTGCCCCTGCTGGTCGGGGTTCTAGTACTCGGGGTCGCGGTGGGTACCGTGGTGGTGGTCGTCAGTCTGGCGATCGTTCTCAGTTTTCTGCGCACTCTACTGAGGTTCAGGAGGACTCCTCTGGGGGCCTGTTTGTTGTCGAGTTAGATGCTCTCCGTCGCATGCTGCGCTCCCACACTGACTCTCCTACTACTGGTTCTCATGCTGCTACTTCGGGTCTCTTCAGTGCTCATTCTGTGTCCTCCTTTCCCTCCGAGTGGATTATTGACTCGGGGGTGACCGATCACATGACCGGTTCTGCCTCAGGTTTTACCTCCTATACTCCTCTTTCTGGTCGTGATAAGGTTATAGCTGCTAATGACTCTATCTCCGCCATCGCTGGTAAAGGGACTGTCCCCTGTTCTCCCGACCTATCACTGTCCTCTGTTCTGCATGTCCCGTCTTTTCCTCGCAATTTGCTTTCCATTAGTCACTTAACTACTTCTTTAAATTGTTCTGTGACCTTCTTTCCTGATGTTTGTGTTTTTCAGGATCTGGCTACGAGGTGGACACTTGGCAGTGGTAGGAACGTTGATGGACTGTACTTGCTGGACAAGTCTTCTTCTAGTGCTTTTTCATCCACCAGATCTCCGACTCTACATGACATTCAGCGCTGGCACCAGCGTCTTGTCCACTCTTCGCCTCTTTATCTTACTAAATTGTTTCCTGTTTTTAACTCTTTAATTCAGTCTTTTTCTTGTGATACATGTGAACGCTCTAAACATGTCCATCAGCGTACTAAACATGTCTGTCCCTAGTTTGTGTCCATTTGATGTTATTCACTCTGATGTTTGGGGCTCGTCCCCAGTGTTATCTTTATCTTGTTATAAATGGTTTGTTACTTTAATTGATTGTCACTCTCGCGTTACGTGAGTTTATCTGCTTAAAAAGAAAAGCGATGTTCTTTCCTGTTTTCAGACGTTTCAAAAGATGGTGAGCCAACAATTCTGTGGCACCATTCGGGTGTTGCGTAGTGATAATGGTGGTGAATATGATAATCGGGGTGCCTTTGGGGCCTATCTATCAACTAATGACATCATACATCAAACCACGTGTGTCCAAACTTCCACCCAAAATGGGGTAGCCGAACAAAAGAATAGACACTTGCTGGAGGTGGCTCGGTGTTTACTCATTGCTATGCGCCTTCCCAAATCCTACTGGGGTGATGCAGTCTTCACAAGCTGCCCATCTCATTAACCGTCTTCCGTCTCGTGCCCTTTCCTTTGATACGCCCCTATCGCATCTTGCCAAACAACACATCGTCCATACCTCTCATCTTGCTCCTCGTATCTTTGGCTCCGTCTGTTTTGTCCATGTTCATACCCCGCATCGTGATAAACTTGATGCGTGTTCCCTACAGTGTGTTTTCGTTGGGTACTCCCCTACCACCAAAGGGTATCGTTGTTATCATCCTCCGACTCGGCGTTACAATTGCACTGTGGATATTACATTTCGTGAGGGAGAGTCGTACTTTAGTCCTCGTCAGGGGGAGACGAGAAGTGACGATGCCGAGAACATCGAATCTGCTCTTCCAATTGTTAACATCGAATTTCCTCTTCCAATTGTTGTCACTCCTCTCCCTTCCATTTCTGCTCCACCTATATTATACACGTACTCACGCCGTCCCCGGACTGTTGAGCAAGTGCAGACTGTGAATGTTCCACCAGTGCCAGTGACTATCTCAACTCCAGATTTAGATGATGACCTCCATGTTCCTCTTGCACGCCTTATAGGTAAAAGGGGTGGCACCAAACACCTCATTGCCAACTACATTTGTTATACTCATCTATCTCAGGCACATAAAACTTTTATCTCCACTCTGTCATCTATTGTGATTCCTAAGACATGGCAGGAGGCTATTCAGATACCTGAATGAAAACAGGCTATGGAGGAGGAACTGAGTGCCTTGGATAAAAATAAAACATGGCAGCTCACTAGCCTTCCCCCTGGGAAGCAAACGGTCGGATCTCGTTGGGTCTTCACCGTCAAACAGAACCAAGATGGGGTGGGTGAGCGATACAAAACACGTTTAGTGGCTCGAGGATATACCCAACCTCAAGGCATTGACTACCAAGAGTCCTTTGCTCCGGATGCCAAGATGAACTCAATCTGTGTGCTTCTTTCTTGTGCTGTGATTCGTGGATGGGAGCTACTGCAGCTCGATGTCAAGAATGCATTCCTGCATGGTGATCTGAAAGAGGAGGTCTATATGGATATTCCTCTGGGCCTCGATGTCAAAGAGTCCAACCGGAGGGTCTGTCGGCTGCTAAAATCCCTGTATGGCCTGAAACAGTTTCCGAGAGCGCGGGTTGGGCATTTTAACAAGACCATGCTACGTCTGGGATATACTCAAAGTCAAGTTGATCATACCCTCTTCATCAAAAGGAAGGGTGCTCTGGTTTCTATCCTTATTGTGTACGTGGACGACATCATCATTACCGGAGATGACTTGGATGAGATCAAGTACTTGAAAAAACACTTGGGCGAAGAATTTGAAGTCAAGGACCTGGGAGAACTGAAATATTTTTTGGGAATTGAAGTTGCAAGGTCCCGACAGGGGATCTTCATCTCCCAAAGGAAGTATACTCTTGATCTTCTGGAGGAGACTGGGATGCTTGGGTGTGCTCCGGTTGACACTCCAATTGAGGCTAATCATAAGATTGATGCAGATATTAGTGGGGAGAAAGCAGACGCCTCAAAATACCAACGACTGGTTGGGAGGCTCATTTATCTGTCCCAGACTCGCACGGATATCACGTATGCGGTGGGTGTTCTAAGCCGGTATATGCACTCCCCTACGGTACGTCATCAGCAGGCAGCCTTTAGGGTGTTGCAATATCTCAAAAAGACACCCGGGCGTGGGATTCTGTTCAAGGCTAATTAGACGTTGGAGGTTGAGGTATTTACTGATGTTGATTGGGCTGGTAGTCAGGATGACAGAAAGTCAACCACGGGGTACTGCACATTTGTAGGAGGCAACCTGGTTTCATGGAAGAGCAAGAAGCAGAACGTGGTTGCTCGCTCAAGCGCTGAAGCAGAATACAGAGCTATGGCTCAAGGCATTTGAAAGGGACTGTGGTTAAGAACCATTCACCAAGAGTTGGGTCTTCAGGTGAACAGACCTATTACTGTCTACTGTGACAACAAGGCAGCCATCAACATTGCACACAATCCAGTTCAACATGACAGGACCAAACATGTGGAAGTTGATAGACACTTCATCAAAGACCACCTCGATAAGGGGAATATTTGCACTCCGTTTGTGAGCTCGTTTGATCAGCTTACCGATGTTTTCACCAAGGGGCTATGCAGCGACAACTTCAAGAAAAATACTGACAAGTTGGGAATGATCAATATATATTCCCAACTTGAGGGAGAGAGTTGAATATTCGCTTTTATTTTTGAAATCGTGATTATGTATCCCACATGACATGTCACGTGTTAGCGTATCTATATATATGAATATGCGGTTTCCGGTTTAGGGTATCACCAAACTAATTACCGATTTCCACTCTATTTTCACATAAAATTTATGCTGAATGGTGATGGAATAATACCCCGTAATTGGTACTTGGTTAGAGCCCCAGTTGCGAGTTGCACCCTTGGTAGTTGGTATGCATGTCGACACGGTAAGTTGGGTAGTATATCCATTCAAGAGTATATTAATTCATGTGACTTTGACGTTAGTCTCTTCTACTCCACCTAAATACTCGATGTCAGCTGGTGCCCGAGTAGTTCCCGTAGACAGTGCTTAATCAGAATCCAGAGTGTGGACTGCACCTTCACGATGCATGATGATTGATGATACTGTAAGTGAGACCATGTATAAATTTATGTGAACATCACTGTTCTTTTTGTAAACGCATGAATTATTGACAAGAAAATAAAATAGAGATGTACATCAATATAATGAATGAGAGATAATTATAAGATCGCCTGCAAATTCATGACATTGTTTTCACTTTTCAAATAAATATTTTTATCAATACTTGCCTAAATTATTGATACATTACTGGCGCAAATTGGAATTCAATAGTTATTCAATCTAATTACTCCATAATATTTAGGAGTAAGAAATACGAAAAAGGAATATAAGTTTAATACACAATTAAGTTTAATATAATCTCCAACACACTCCCTCAAGTTGGGTGTGTGATATCTGTCATGCATAACTTGCCCATAATTTTTCCAAAGGAACTCAAACTTAATCCCTTAGTGAGCGCATCCATTAGTTGTTAATCGGAAAGAACAAATGGTGTACTCACGATGCCCCTCACTATGTTTTCTTTGATGAAATACATGTCAACTTCCACATGTTTAGTGTGGCCATATTGGCAGGATTGTGAGCAATGATGATGGTTTTCTTACTGTCACAATAAAGCCGGATTGGCCTACTATATTCAATGCCAAGATCCTCATAATGGCATGAATCCACAGTCCTTCATAGATTCCATGTGTCATATCTTTAAACATTGTTTCATCACTTGACCTGGCGACCATGTGTTGTATTTTTTCTTCTCCAGGTCACAAGATTGACACCAACATGAGAGCAATACCCAAATGTGGACCTCCGATCATCCACGGAATCTGCCCAATTAGCATACCCATAGACTTATATTGTCAACTCTTTTTCGGGTGAGAACAGGATTTGAGATATCGTAAGATCCTGTCAGGCTGTGAGCCACATCCAAATGCCGAGACCTCGGTGAATGCATGTGTTGACAGATAATCCCAATAGTGTATAAGATGTCTGAACGAGTATGAGATACGTAGATAAGCCTCCCCGCCAATCGTTGGAATCCAGTGATGACATCAACAACTTTCCCATCGTCTCTAGCTTATAACTAGTCTCAATAGGGGTGTTTGCGGATCTACACCCACTCATCCTTGATATCTCTACCAAGTCAAGGATGTACTTTCTCTTAGAAATGAAAATCCAATGCCTAGATTTGGTGACTTCAATACCCAAAAAGTACTTGAGATTCCCAAGGTCTTTTACCTCAAATTCCCTTGCTAGTTGCTCCTCTGTGTCACCCATGCAATAACAATATTGTCCACATAGACGATAAGAGCGGTCAATTTTCCGCTGACACTTAATAAATAAGGTGTGGTCTGCATTGCTCTGTGTGAAATAGAATGACATAATGAATCAATGGAACCTCCCAAACCTAAAGCTGTCGCATAGAGCTGAAAACCGTGAATCAAACCAGAACCAAATAGGAACCGCAGAGAACCGAACTGAACAATTCGTGAATTATTTGGTTCCGGTTAGAATTTTGGAACCGTGAACAACAATGGACTGGATGCAATTCCTTCAATTTATTATCAGAACCGGAACCGGAACATAAAAGTATCGAGCAATTTTAGAATTTTTAGCACCGATCCGAATCGGACCGAAGCAAGAACGAGCCGCAACTCGTTGATTATTCTAATTTAATTATAATATATATATATTTTTATATAAAATATCATTATATATTTTTATTACATAATATTATTATTTTTATTGTAATATAATTTTATTGTTATTCAAGTCAATAATTTCATGCTTTCAAAGGAATAAGTGAATAATAGATACACAGTAGATCAACACGCCAGCAATTTATTATATAATATTATAATATACCCTAGGTCCTTAATAAACTCATGTGTCCTATCCCGTCATCTCGTGAAGTTGTCGTCTGCCTATTAACATGTTGATATATTATCAAAAGTCCCTCAAAATCCATCCTGGATTCCCAATAATTAAGAGGAGCATCCACAAGTAGTGTCTCAAAGTAAACAATCCACTACGAGTATCTGTCAGAAGTCAACATCTGGTCGTGCAATTAATGTGATTTAAGGGATATGTTTTCGGACACCGGACGAAACAGACGATCGTAGTCGTTCACGTTGGGTTCCCAACCGCCCACTCTCGTTATTAATAGGGGCGGATGTTTAGATTTTCAATCATTGTGAATTTTGTGAGAGATTCTGGAATCCGCAGTCAATTAGTGGTGCGATGCTCATGCCGTGAAACCCGGGGTGTGACATCCCGGTACTCTACTCTTGAAATTCAGTTTTTTATTATTTTATTATTTCACATTTCTGTTTCCTTCTCCCATGAGAAACCAGCCTCCACCCGCGATTTCTTCTGTGAACCGCTCAATTCGTCTGGGAGAAGGATTGACAGCTCCAGCCGCCCACTATTCATCATCTCCTTCACCCCACCTCCCATTTGATCCAAAATGGCGCACGATAGCCAACCCCGTACTGTTCTCCCGTGGAACCACCACAGTCGTGACTCTTATTTTTCATCCTTGCGCCATTGTCCATTCCCCATCCAAGATCGCTCATCCCCTCAACACGCAAGCTACAACTTTCAGCATTCTCTGCCCATTATCTCCACTGTCTACTGCTTTTCTTCCTCCCCCTCTTCTTTGTCGTGGATCCACTGACAGAAAACCGCAAGCTCCTACCTTGCCCGTGATACACATTCCAGCATCAGTAAGCCCAACACTCTCAACATCCTGCCCCATTTTCCCTCCCACTTTCACACAAAACAGCCGACAGCGGAGGCGCGGGAATGAGGCAGCAGTGGGTCTCAAACTTGTCCAGCACCGACGACCAAGGAAGAGACGAAATCGAGCCAAGGGAAAGAGAATCGAAGCAACCCTAGGTAGCAATCAACAGTCGAGAGCACCAGGAGGAGAAAAGGTATCAGGAGGAAGCCCAATCAAAGAAATATAAAGTTCATATCCACCGCTTAAGACATAAAATATTAATGATATAGGTAGATATCATAAAATAATCTTGGTAGATATCATATAATAACCCATCCACCGCCTAAGGAGATCTTCCGGTCGACAAAAACAACGTCCATTCAACACAACAAGGGGCGTCTTCAAGTCGACAAGTACAGTCACCAAGGACGTGGTTCAGTCGACAAGAACTGCTTCCATTTAACAAGGAAGTCTTCCAGTCGACAAGAAAGTCTTCCAATCGACAAGGAAGTCTTCCGGTCGACAAGGAAGTCTTCCGGTCGACAAGGAAGTCTTCCGGTCGACAAGGAAGTCTTCCGGTCGACAAGGAAGTCTCCCAGTCGACACAATCCAGTCGGCAAGCCAATGCTCCAGTCAACACAACCCAGTCGACACATGCATTCTTCCAGCCGATATAAGGCTTTCTTCCGGTCAATATAAGTACAACCAACAACTAACTTTATTTTATGCAAGATGTCGTGAAAGAACAAACTTTACCAAAAAACGAAACGAACGTCGCAAAACTATTCGAAAAACGCAAACATCTTGAAAATGAGTAAGATGTAGGATCGAATCTTGTAGAGTAGGTGGTCAACATCTTGAAAACGAATAAGATGTTGCGATGTGGTCTTAAGTCATGCTGTTGGAAATTCTATAGTAGATTATATTTTTAGAAGTAGTAACACAAGTAACCCTCAGCCATTTATTGTTAAGAAATGCTGATGATTGATATTAGGTCAAACATACATTTTCAAAACATGATAAAATTCATGAAATAAATTTAAAACACATGTAAATGAGACTTCATATGACTTAAGCTATAATTGCCAATAATCTCATTAAAATCAATGTCGTAAAAGAAATTGTCAAACATGTTGAGGGTCATACAAAATTTCAATTATAAATTTCAAAAAAATAAGTAAGATTTCAATCAATTAACACATGTCAACTAGAATTTAGATTCTCAATCAACAGACAAGTATAGTCTATGCCTAAAAATGTCAAGCTTATGAGAGGATAAATGTTCTTAAATGACATCTAATGCGATCAAATCAGAACTGAACTGATGCAAAACCAAAACGACATAGAATCATATCGAACTGCTAGTGAATAATTTGATTTTGGTTCTTATTGAACCTGAACTGGAACTGTAGACTTGACGGTTCCATTAAATTATTTTGGAACAAAAATTGGAACCGAAACTAGTCAAACCAAAACAAGGTTTTGTCTCTAATTTGAAGATCTGTCACCTTAAAGGTTCGGTTCACAATTTTAGTAAAATCGGAACCGTCACAGCTCTACCCAAACTATGCCCAAAGAGACTGCTTCAAGTCGTATAGAGCTTCCTTCAACCTGCAAACTTCCCTCCCAATCCATCTAACGCTACCAAGAAGTAGGGACATGCAGACTTCCTCCTCTAAATCCCCATGGAGAAAGACATTCTTCATGTATAACTGATTGAGTATCCACTCTTTACACGCTGCACAAGAGAGCAAAATTCTAACAAAGTTCATCTTTGCTATAGGAGTAAAGGTTTCTTGATAGTCAATCTCAGTAGCCTGAGTATAGCCTCTAGCCACCAATATTGCCCTGTATCGTTCAACAAGTCCTTTTGAGTTGTGTTTCATAGAGAAAACTCATTTGCACTGAACCACAATCTTCCCTTGAGGAAAGGTGCACCAAATCCCACGTACAATTTTTCTCAAGAGGCATCATTTCTTCAAGCATTGCTTCCTTCCACACATGGTGCCCACGGGCTTCCTGCCAAGAGGAGGGGATAGATATGGAAGACAAAGAGATGACAAATACTCTATGTGAAGGATACATGGACTCATAAGTCAGCAAGTGAGATGGGGGATGTTAGGTAGAAGTATGATTACTTCTTTGAGTGCCAGAAGATGGATCTAGTGATTGATCAGGTATCATGGCTGAAGCCTGTGTATTTGTGCCCCTACGTCTCCGAGTATAAACCTGCAAAGGAGGGGGTGATATCACCTGACCAATGAGAATAATAATAGGACTAGAAGGCTAAAAGAAAGGAAAATTGGTAGAGGAAGAGAAGGGGAGCACACTTCCATGGTAAAAGACTCCCTGTGAATTGTCCCCATAGTACGGTTTGAATTCCTGGAATGTGAAATCCATAGTAAAAAAGATTCTTTTGGTCACATGATGGAATCACTTATAGCATTTTTGGTCTGGAGAATAGCCAATAAAGACACAACATAACAAGAGGATCAAGTTTGGATTTGTGATACACATTAATGAAGCACACACACAAAGATACAAGGGGAAATTTTAGTGGGAATACCGTGAAAGATGTCTAGAGGATTGTATGTCCAAGGGTATGGGTAGGCATGCCATTAATGAGATAAGTGGCGGTAAGAACCACATCCCTCAAATAATATTTAAGAATTGTGCATCATAAAAAGGTGACGATAATTGCGCTCAGAGATACCATTCTAAGTAGGGGTGTAAACCAAGGAGGTTTGATGGATGATACCATGGTCATGGAGGTAGCTTTCAAACTTAGAGTTAATGTACTCAAGACTGTTGTCATTGCGCAAGATTTTAATAGTAGCATTGAACTGGGTAACAATCATTTTATGAAAGCGTTGAAAAAGAGGAAACACGTTATTTTTTTCATCAAGTAGACCCACATGAAACGGAAAAACAATCTATAAAAGTAACAAAGCAGTAACAACCATAAATAAACGCAAGTGGACAAGGGCCCCAAACATGAGCATAAATAATGACAAAAGACATAGTACTTGGCGGTGAAACATTAAGAAGAGAAGCATGGTGGTGTTTACTGGGTTCACACACAACACAATGGAAAGCTTTATGCAAAAAAGTTGACACAGTAGGAAACAAAAAAAAGATAGTAGAAATATAAGGACGACCTAGGCGACAGTGATAGGAATCCGAATCAGAAGACTAATCCACATAAAGAGCCTTTGGTGGGGTAACAAAGTAGGAGGGAGTAGAACCTGAGGGGGTCACACGTAGAGGCCTTCGCACATTCTACCAAAGTCAATCACCATCCTCGTTTTCAGATCCTGAAAGATACAAGAGGTGGGAAAAATTCATGGAACAGTTCATAGAGTTAGTTGAGTGACTAATAGAGAGAAGATTGCGAGTAAACTGTGGAACATGAAGAGCAAAAGAGAGAGTAAGGGAGGAGGCGAAGAGCAAGGTATGGAAGATACAGGGCAATGTTCACTTTGTCCCTACCAGATAAAGTGGTGTAGAAAACAAAACCTATAGTAGACACAATCATAGATTTTGTAGCTCCAGGGTCAATGATCCACGAAAAAGAGGGGCGAGTGGTAGCAAAATGTGCACTTGAAAGACCTTGGTGAGCATAAGAAGAGGATGAACTCAATGGCTCAGAAGAGGAACATGAATTAGGCGGTGGAAGGGGTGTATTTCGTCAGCAGAAAGGGCAGGAGGAGCACTGGTAGGATCAAAGCAAATGCGGAGAGAAGAGTCCTCCATGGCAACTGAAAGATGCATAGAACGAGATGGAAGGCCCTGAGACCGGCCATAGCATAGCCACAGCCTCCTCGCGGCATAGGACCTCCTCTTGGAGAAAGAATTCATGAAGCTTGAAGTATGTATCCTGAGTATGACGAATTTTCCCACAATAATTACAGACCAAATGGACCTCCGTGGACTTCGGCCTAATGTCACGTGTAGTATGAACACCATGGCTGAACTGAACCGCAAGTGTTGAGCCCTCCCAGGCAGAGTTTGGAAGTAAAGTTTGTCGGTAATCAAACTCTTGTTGCACAAGACCGTAAATCTCTGATAGAGCGGGGGGGGGGGGCAAGAATCTGAGCACTAATAGGATCAAAGTCACGATGCAAGCCATGTATGAATTTAAAATTCTGATTGTGTCCTTCCCGAGCCCGAACCAACACTTCATCTTCAGACGATGCAACGGTAAGCAAGTTAAAGTGATCATATTCCCGATAAAATTGTGTAAATTCTAAGAAGTAGGCTGAGGGAGAACGATAGCCCCGTCTCAGAAGAAATATGCATCACCGCAATTGAAATAAATGAGTGGCATTCCCCGACAATAATAGATGATTTAGATTGTTTCCAGAGATCAATAACAATATCCAAGAATAAGTAGTTTCAGGTAATAGGTTCCAACATAGAGTTGAGAAGTCATGCCATCACTAAGGAGTTTTCAAACTCCCATTGCAACAACGCTGGGGATGCCGATGTGGGCTCCTTAGTGGTGTCACTGACATATCCAAACATACATCGGCTCTTTAGGGCAAGAGTGATGGAGCGAGCCCAGGAGACATAGTTGGTACCATCCAGTTTCATGGTGGTAATTTGAGGCGTGTCGCAGTCAATATTGACATTGATAGATCCCATAAAAGACATCAGAGTATAAGCAATGCTCCCAGACATAGCAAACCAATAATAGAAATCCTGGATTGCTTAAATTATGGGTAGAAGCACAGATTGAGGGTTTCACTCATAGAAAGAGAGAAAACAAAGTCAATCTTGACGCTAGAACCATTCGAGGCCAAGTCAGGTATAGGAAAGCGGAAACATGCCCTCAGAAAGGAGGAACAGACGCCGAAACGAAGGGAATCAAACCCCTATGTGCCTGGCTTCCCCGGTCAGCGAGCGACAAGAGACGGGCGAGGACGTGAGAGACAAGCATCGTTGTGGAGCGGAACGAACGGTCGTCGCTATCTCTGATACCATGTAGCAAATTGGACTTCAATAATTATTCAATACAAATACTCCATATACAAGAGTAAGAAATACGAAAAAGGAAATACAGAAACAAAATAGACAATTAATTTTTATACAATCTCCAACAATTACATACTTTACTTACCATATGTAATTTTTTAGAAATGTTAACTTATATTTGGGTTAGGTAAAGCCCTTGAGATCTCCTTAGGGCGCTTGAGGGATGGAAAAGATACTGAGTCAACCATAACTGACCCTCATTAATCAGCATGCATGCAAGAAAAGGAGCTTAGTAGTTGATCTGTTTGAGAATGTTCCTAGTACCAAAGATTTCTTGTATTGCTTCTAGTTCGCTTATGAGCTCTTCTTTGGCGTTATGTAGTCCAATTATCTTCTACGTCGGAATATTACATTATGATAGCTCTGTGATCTGTTAGACGGGACAACCAATATTACTATAATTTTTATTTCATTTCTGTTGCAATACCGTGTTGTTGTGTATGAATGAATGGATATTAGTTGGTTTCATGTATGTATATCACACTTATGGGCGTCATTGGTTTGTACTGATCAAAACATTGAAGGTATCGTATCTCTAATTCCACGTTTTCTCTTTGAAATTTTAAAATAAATAAACCAGTGGTCCATTGAAATAAAAAAAAGATCTGAAATTCAAATATTAAAAAAACACTTTAGAGAAATAGCATGACATGAACCAGTAAATAATTTGAAAGTGCAATTACCTTCAAAAGCTGTAAGAGAAACTCAACTGCTTCCCTTGGGCTCCTATTATCAGCAGTTCTAACCATAGCTACAGCTTGTGGAATGGCCTACACAAATTAATGAAATGAAAATTCAGCTTCAACCTCTTTAATCATCTTAAAGAACCTGGGCATTCACAGTAAATGAACCTACAAGCAAAAGAACTAAATATAAACTATTATAATGTTACAAATGAACAAATTTTAAAACAAAGTCGAAAGCATTCAAAATAACTTAAGAACTTCTGCAAAGAAAAGAAAAATGCAGCAATAAAAACAGAAGGCTTTGAGCAGGTAACAGAACTCCAATATGAACCTTTTTAGAGATCAAGATCATTGAAATCAGAGAAAATTATAATACAATAACATAATTTATTTATAAATCCTATGAACAATCACGCATCCACGCAGGGTGCTGGCTTTCTACAAAAATGCGAGCACTGCAAGGGGTGTTTGGCCTTGGAGGAACCAATGGCGGCATGCGACGAACAGAGGCACAGGTGATACAACAGTTGGACGACAGAAACATATGACTACACTTCATTACAAGTTTTTTATCTCATCTATACATGGAGGCAGATAGTACAAGTACAACACGAGAATTAATAATATGATACGAAAAAATAATACATATTGTAACCCTTTCCCTCAAGTTGGACGCGAGATGTTAATCATGCACAACTTGTCAACAATCCGTCTAAAGGTACTTCCAGTCAATCGTTTTGTGAGTATGTCAGCAAGTTGTCTGTCAAAGGAAAAAAAAGTGTTCACACACAACTCTCTTTTCACTGTTCTCTTCGATGAAATGTGGATCTACTTCAATCCATTTGATGTGGTCATGCTGGACTGGATTGTGGGCGATGCAGATACAAGTCTTTTTGTCGCAATACAATCGGATGAGTTCGGCTTCAGTCAAGCCTAGGTCACATATCAAGGAACGTAACAACAGGCCTTCACAAACCCCATCCGCCATGACCCTAAACTCGGTCTTTGCGCACAATCTTGCCACTACTTGTTCTTTACTCCACGTAACGAGGTTTCCGTCAACTAGGGAACAATATCCTGAGATAGATAGTCGATCCTCAATTGACCTTGAACCAATCAACATCTATGTAAACTTCAATTTTCAAACATGAATTTGGAGCAAACAAGATTCCACTTCTCGGGGAGCATTTAAGATACCTAAGGATCATGTAGGCAGCATCAACATGTCGAGTATTCGGTGTATGCATGAACTGGCTAATAACATTCACTGCATACGAGATATCAAGCCGTGTATGAGACAAGTAGATAAGCCTCTCTGTCAGCCTCTGAAATTAAGAGATGTCTTCAATCGCCTCTCCTGTCATCTCGCTCCAACCTATGGTTTGCTTCAATCAGGGTGTCAACCGGTCTACATCCACTCATCCTTGTCTTCTCAAGAAAGTCCACTGTGTATTCCTCTGAGAAATGAAGATTAAATGCTTGAACCTTGCAACATTAATACACAAGAAATATTTGAGTTTTCGGGAGATCTTTGAACTCAAACTTACTACCCAATTTTTGTTTTAAAATATTGATTTATTCCACATCATCAACGGTTATAACAATGTCATCAACATAGACAAAAAAAGTGTTTACATGTCATGTGTTTGATGAATAATGTATGATTGGCATTGCTCTAGGGATATCCAAATGACATCATAACTTTGTGAAATTTCTTAAACCAAGCTATAGGAAACTGTTTCAGCCCAAATGAACATTTTTTAACCTGGAAACTTTTCATCGGAACCTCTAGTAGTAAGGCCTGGTGGGACAGAACATATAAATTTCCTCATCCAGATTCTCATGGAGAAAAGCATTTTTCACGTAAAGTTGAAAAAGATCTCATTCTTTGCAGGTATCACATTATAATAGAACTTTAACAATGTTCATCTTTGTCATTGAGGCAGATGTTTCCTGATAGTTGATTCCAAGGGTTTGTGTATAACCTCTTGACACCAACCTCGTCTTACAAATTTAAACAACTCCTTGAGAGTTCTATTTAACGGAGAACACTCATTTGCACCGAATAATTTTCTTCCCATGGGGAAGGTGCACAAAATCCCATGTGTGGTTAATATCAAGAGCAGTCAATTGCTTAAATATCGCCTCTCACTACATTGGGAGCTTAAGAGCATCCTGTCGTGCGGGTATGAAAGAGAAGCAAGAGAAGACACAAAGATCTTATGAAGTAAAAAAAGAGTCGTAAGATACATAATATGAAAGAGTATATTGAGTACAAGATTGTATACCTTTCTTGAGAGTAATGGGAGGATCAAAAGATCTTGAGTCAAAATCCAACGGTTGTCCTGGTAGCATAGTTGGGCCTTGTCTGTTGGTCCCCTTAGTGCGTCGAGAATACACCTGCAAGCTAGGAGCAGTAGAAGTAATAGGTAAATAGACATTAGAGGGGCTCACTTCCAAAGGGACAGACTCACCCAAAAGTGAGGGATAAGGTGGTTGAACTGGCAAAGGAATAGTAGGAGAGGGCTTAGAAGGAGGGTAAAGGTACAGACTCATGTGAAAACCCAGGTCTTCCCCAAAGTGAGGGATAAGGTGGTGGCACCAATTTATTTATTTAACTGGTACAATTACAAAGAATAATAATAGATACAATAAATAGTAGGATTCTCCTGGAGGGATCTTCAATCATACCTTAGTTCTTCCGGCGGATCCTCTGTGGTGTGCTGGGACTTGCTCCTGGCCTAAAAACAGAATTCAACTGGTAATCAAATATGACGAGACAATTATTTCGTACAGTTATACATAATATGGCTTACAATTCAATTTAGGTGAAAATTTATGTGTTTTCTTCTTGAAACCCACCATTTTAAACATATAATAGGAAATACATGACATGTGGCCACACCCCCGAAGGGCGAAAACTGGTGAATCCTAAAGCCTCTACATCAGGTCTTCCCCGGATTGTATTTTTTAAATGTTAAAATAACATATATAGTTTTTAATAAAATAATTTCCCCTCAGATGTTTGGTATAATTTTCCCCTCGCCCACATTGATTTGATTAGATATTTCATTGAGTTTTAAACTCATTGCACAGGCAGTTCTTGGAAATAAAATAATATGTGAATAAAATTTGAAATAAAATACTAACCAAGTCACATCCTTTCCTGTATTATTAGTACACATCCTCGCTTGTCCTATGGGAAACCACTGAAATAAGAGAAATTCGGGTTGCGTCTGTTTTACTCATAGTATAATATGTTAGGATAATTATTGTTTACCAATTTATTTATTCGCAAAATGAAGAAGAAAGATTGAAATACATCGGCTCTTAATTAGTGGACAGCCAAAACACAATTACAAACTCCCTGTCCTCTACTTGTTGGCTACTAAATAATCAGAGAAAATAACGCAAAAGATACAACGGCTCTTAATCAGAAAAATAGCACTGCAAAAGCGCCCAAACAGTTTCACAAATAAATCAAATTTTAAAAGATATAGGAAAATTTGCGCTCAACACTACTCAACCAAATTCGAAAAAGAGAAATTAGAAGAGGGAGAGATACAGCGGGAGGAGGAAGGGGATACGCAATCTCCTGATGGATCGCAGGAGAGGCAAACTCCTTCCATTCCCCTTAAAAGGCTCAACACATCCAACCGAAGGCACAGGGAGGGCAGCAGCGGCAAAAGAACAAGGCACCGACAAAGATCGAGCAGAGACAGCAAGACCGGCACAGGAAAACGAGAACCCGAGCAGCCCTTCAAGGGTTGTCGGCCATACCTTCGCCGAGAAGGGGTAAAGAAGGAGGGGAGGAGTTCTTCCGGGGGAAGAAGGGCGGAATCGTAGGAGCAAGAGGTCGACGAAAGCTGCGAGAAAAGTGCCCGTGATATATGCTGGGACTTCAAGCCAAGCACCGCTCCAGGTGGTAATATGCTAACAACAAGCAGCCAGCCTAAAAACATGCAAACTAACGAATTCAACTGGATTAGTAAGACAGCATACAAATCAGCCCAACAAGAGAATGACTATGTACCCAAAAGTCCAACTCAGACAATTATTTCAGCCAACGAAATTATCCCAAAGGCAGCAAGCTCAAATAAATAAATAAAAACAAAACAGTGGAAATCACCCAAAACACAAACGTTTGCGTACATGTAGTAAATCGGGGAGAAAAGCAAAAATCTTTAAAACATGTATAAAACCAAACTTTTTTTATACGAAATGTTTGTTTTTGGTTCGTCACAATCCCTCCTTTAAAGAAGTTTTCGCCCTGCTGCGAAAATACATTTCTTGTGATACAATAAAGCTCGGGGCAATTCGTTCTTTGGGACGTCAGGAAGAGGAGGTGGACAGGAGCGGAAGGAGCCAAAGATACAGGTGCCGGTGCAGGTGTCGATATCCATTTGATGTATATGGAAGTGGAGGTTTTGGAGGCTTCAAGAGTTTTGATGCTTCTTGGTATGCCCTGGTTGACCAATAGTAGCACCATCAAGCACTTCCGCGATGAAAACAACCAATTCACACACTTTGTCGCAGTTATATAACTGGTTGACGGAGCAATTTGATGCCTTTGTATCTCGGCTGCCTTGTACTTCGTTTTAGTTGGCTTAGACTTTTCGTTTACTGTGCAACTTGCGAATTGGTCAATTTCCACCAGTCTCGCTCGCTCACTAACTTTCCGTATTCGAATATCCAGGGGCACGGCAAATTACGATATTAAAGGCCTTGTGAAATTGTCGACAACGATCTTCTTCCTCGTTACAAGAGAATCCATAATATGCAAGTTTAGAAAACTGCCTCGTGACCGATTTGGTTCCCTGAACCATCGCAGAAAGATCATGCAAGACTCTTTTCTGCCTGGCACAAACCAGTTGGTATTCGTGCAGAAAATTTGTCATGGTATGTGTTACGTCTGGGACTTTTTAGCCACGAGATTGTTCCAAACGCTTGGCTGCTCCCTAATAAAAATTCGCTCAACTTTTATTCCGGGCAGCGCATCTTGGAATATGTTTCGATACGAAGTATCCAATCTTCAGTTTCTAATGGGGGCAATCCTCCGACAAACGTTGGTGTTTTAAATCTAAAAACTTTTAGGTCGTAATCAAATTGTCGATGATAGGGTGTAGGGGCAACCATTCGAAAGGAGGATAGGAAGGGTTCATTTGTTGTTGGCGCGGTTGTTGAGGGTAGGGTAACTTGTGGTATGGGGGTACAAGTGTACTAACGTTGGAAATACCAACTTAAGAGCTTCAGCTATTGCTAATACAAATGCAGAAGGGTTCCTTGGTTGATGACCAATGTCACTTTCCTCAATCTTGTTCCTTGTTGAACTTCCCGTTCCTCGCGATCCTCCTGGCGGCGTCGACTGGAATAGACCGAATAGGTTCTAGAAGGGAAGAAAATTTCTTTTGTTACATCTTATAATCGTTTCCCGATAACACAATATTTTGAAAACAAACCTCCCTCGATACCAATTGTGAAAACCCTAAAATTTCCCCAAATGATAGGAGGTATAATCAGAAGTTTTCAAAATTTGAGTCACAGTAGTACACAATCAGAAATGCACCAATTTATTTATTTATTTACATCGGGTACAATTACAAATCTAGGAATAATAATAGATACAATAATCGCACTCGCAGTTTGGGTTTGCGATTCGATGATTCTCCTGGCATTCCCCGATACCGACAAAGATCTTCAACCATACCTTCGCCAGTTCTTCCGGCGGAATCCTCTGTGGTGTGCTGGGACTTGCTCCTGCTGCCTAAAAACATGGAATTCAACTGGATTAGTCATACAAATATGACTATGTGAGACAATTATTTCGTGAAACAGTTATACATGTAGTAAAAGGGTTATAGCAATATGCTTACAATACAATAAACAATTTAGGTGAAGATATCCGTATATGTGTTTTCTTCTTGAAACCCACCATTTTAATTACATATAATAGGAAATACTTAGATATGCAACTTGAATTGGCCACACCCCCGAAGGGCGAAATTGTAGGCTCACCCCTACTGGTGAATCCATCAGTAGATGCCTCTACATCATAGGATTCGAAACCTTCGTATTTCTTTATGCCGGATTGTATGTTTTATTATCTTTCATAAACGTTAAATTAACATATATGAGTTTTTAATAAAATAATTTCCCCTCAGAAAATGTTTGTATCGCTATAATTTTCCCCTCGCCCACATTGATTTGATTAGCGATATTTCATTGAGTTTTAAACTCATATGCACAGGCAGTGTCCTTGGAAATAAAATAATATGTGAATAAACATAATTCAAGAAATAAAATACTCACCAATGCTTTGCCTTTACCCCTATCCTTTCTTGTATTATTATCATGATTATCGCGGGACGCCATCCTCGCTTGTCCTAGTCTGGGAAACCACTGAAATAAGATGCACAATTCGGGTTGCGTCTCGTTTTACTCATAGTATAATATGTTAGGATAATTATTGTTTACTAACAACTTTGAATCGTTGAAATCGATAAATCGCAAAATGAAGAAGAAAGAGGCTTTGAAATCACCAAAATCGGCTCTTAATTAGTACTGGACAGCCAAAACATCGCTTGTATGGGCTATACCAACACCCAAAATGGACTCCATGTCCTCTCACTTGCTGTCCAGCTACTAATCATGACATTCGGAGAAAACAACGCAAAAGTAGTACACGAAATGGCTCTTAAATGATCACAGAAAAATAGTCCCAAAAGCCGTACAAAAGCAGCCCAAACATTGTTTCACAAATAAATCAAATTGCTGACTAAAAGATATAGGAAAATCCATATTGCTCTCAACACTACTCAACCAAATTCGAAAAAGAGAAATTAGAAGAGGGAGAGAAAAAATGCTTACAGCGGGAGGAGGAAGGGGAATGTTACGCAATCGATCTCTGATGGATCGCAGGAGAGTAGCAAACTCCTTCCTAGGACTCCGTAGAAGCAGCAGCCCTAAAAGGCTCAACACAGTCCAACCGAAGGCACAGGGAGGGCAGCAACGGCAAAAGAACAAGGCACAGCAGGTACCCAAGCTCAGGGGCAGAGAAATCGAGCAGAGACAGCAAGACCGGCACAGGAAAACGAGAACCCGAGCAGCCCTAGTCAGTCCAGCAGGGTTGTCGGCGCAGGAGGCTCAGCGCGATCGTGGCACGAGAAGCACAACACCGAGAAGGGGTAAAGAAGGAGGAGAGGAGAATTTCCGGTCGATTTGGAGCAGCCGGGGGAAGAAGGCGACGGAACAGAAAAGCTCGTAGGAGCAAGAGGTCGACGAAAGCAGTGCGAGAGAAGCAATAGCCCGATTCGATATATAGCAGAGACTAAGCGGCTAAGCGGTAGGGTCAAGCCAAGCACCGCTCCAGGTGGTAATATGCCGAGCCCACAATTTAACAACAAGCAGCCAGCTCAACTACAACCCAGCCAGCACACAATCCACACCGCCTGCCAGCAAACTAACGCAACACTTGTCCAGCCAGCAAGATGTTAAAGCAGTTAAGTTGTTAAGACAGCAAGCCTACATCGAAATCAACCTCAGCCCAACAAGAGAATAGGGCCAAACATGTAGAATGTACCCAAAAGTCCAACTCAGAGAATACTTAAATCAAAATCCATCAATTCAGCCAACATGAAGAAATTATCCCAAAGGCAGCAAGCTCAAATAAATAAATAAAAACAATTATACCAAAATAGCAATGGAAATCACCCAAAACACAAACGTTTGCGTAAAACGCGCACTGCCTTGATGTTATCATCATCGGGGATTGTGAAAAGCAAAAATCTTTAAAACATGTATAAAACCAAACTTTCTTTATTGTACGAAATGTTTGTTTTTGGTTCGTCACATGACATCCATCGTGATATACTTTCTTCGTAGGTGAGTGAAAATATTTGTATCCCTTCTGAGCAGCGGACTCCGTAGAAAGACCTTGCATCATCCGGTGAAGGGCATGTAACATTCATAAATGGATGCAAAATTATAATTAAATTGTAGGGTCCGACCGCGAGCGAAATTGTTCGAGCAAACGTCATGTCGAGGTATAAAATATTGTGTTTAGTTACATGTTAATTAGTAATCTAAATAGTATTAATATAAATTGTTTCAGCATGAGTTAGAGGTTGACGGGAACCTTGATCTCATAACATTTAGTATTTTAGTAGTATCATGGCAAATTGGTTATTAGGAAGGAGTTTTCCCATTAAGCCCGAAGACACGACAAAGTTCAATATCAAAACCGATCCATTTGAAATCCCCCTCGCGACGGTTTCTTTTCTCAGTCGACGCCCATGCCCACGGGGTTCTTTAAATTTCTATAGGTGCCCTTTCCATACAAGTCGAAGAAACCTTTCGATTTTAGAAACCACACCTCTCCTTCTCCCGATCAAAGCGGGTTAATTTTTAGGGTTGCACTTTTCTCATCTCTTCCGATCATCGTCGCAGGAACCCCGCGCGTCTCCTTCGACGATAGGAGCTATCACGCGTAGCACCAATCTCGTCTCTGTAACTTCCATTGACGACAGAAACTGACACTAGTTCCGTCTCTCACTCGCTCTCTCTTCCATCGTCGATGAAAGCCAGCACCAGACACGACTCCCTCTGCAGAACCGTCAACATCACCTATGTGCTATTCGCAGAAGCCGTCGATCCATTCCTGGGAGGACTGACTCTCTCCAGCCGCCACTATTTCTTTCGATTTAACCAGGTAACCTCTTTTCAGCGTGGTTGGCATTTCCTATATTCCCTACTGACCCATTGAAGTAATAGAGGTTTTTCATTTTTGGCTTTCACTTCCTCACATCTAGAAGTCGAGGATTGTTCCTTTCCTCGACAACTCTAGTTGTGTCGGGTTTTCTAGGTCTGATTGCCTTTCCTCCAACAAAACCTCTAAAGATAATGTCGATCCCCTCTTGAAATTTTAGTTTCTTCTCAAATTGTTATCATTCAGAATTCTCGATTAAGCCATAATTTAATTAGTAGATCTCCTTTGTAGTCACAACAAAATCGAGAACTCTCAATCTAGGTGTGTCTATTTCCATTAAAAAAATCATAACCCCCCACTATTACATAAGTGGTAAGTTCTTTCCCTCCATTGACGCACTATTCTTTAAATTTTGGAGATAAATATATATAATTTGCCCTTTTAGGTCTCTGGATGAAAAAAGCCTCATTGTTAATCGGAGGTCAAGTTAGTGCTTCTGAGTATTTCTTATAAAATAACATGTCAGCCACAGTTTCATACTTGGAGATTTTCAAATACAAGCCTGTGTTCGACTCAAGGAGTGCTTCAGTTCAAGGCACCTTTGGGTCGCTATTAGGGCTCCATAGTCCACAGTTCCAGATTTGGAGATTTCAGATACAAGCATGTGTTCCACTCAAAGAGCGCTTCAATTCAGGGCACCATCGGATCGCCATTTGGGATTTCATAATCAAGTACAATAAATTATAAAGGTCAAATTCTTTGGGAAGAATCAAGAGCACCAAAATTCAGTCCAGACAAGAACTCGAATAATATGACAGAATCCATAATGCACTTATACATATAATGATTTATAAAACTTCAGACAATATTCAGAAGCATACATTAGTAGATAAAAGCTCCTATTTTTAAATCTAAACTAAATATGTATTTTTAGTGTTACTGGGAGGAGAAATCTTTCTTACTCAACAATTAGGTTGACCTATCTTCGAACATTTTTTTTCAAGGGTCACCAGTGGGAAATTGCACTTAAGTTAAGCATCATGGTTCTTCATATTAGTTTGTCTTTTATCCTATTGTCTTTCAGATCAATTATTGTAATTTTACTTTAACCTTGATGTATGAGAACTATCTAATTTTTTCATTGTATCAGATCAGGTTTAGAATTTCAGAGATTCAGATTTTACAGTTCTTTCCATTACTAGTTGGCTCGGTGAATCAGTTGTTGAGGTACACTTGTTTACCCTTAGATGCATAGCTTACTTCCAATGTAAGTTTCTATTAGTAATTTTATTTATGTCTGCTATGTATTAGTTTTAGTAACATTCATTAATTTACTTCCTATTGTGGGGAATAGAAGAGAGACAATGAGATGGTACCAGTAATGTCGGGTTGACATTCGTTGAGCACCACCAAATACAATTTAAGTAGATTCCAGAAACTAACCAAGGTTGAAAATCACATCATATTTCTGATAAGCCAAATCTTTAATAACCTTGGGTTAGTATGAACTTTAGTTAGGAAAAAAATTATAATTGACCACTGCTGAATGGAGAGAAATAGAAAAGTTATGGCAAGGACATCAACAAGTTGTTATGGAGGAACCATATCAGGATGTGGTGGAACCCACACGTACTTGGCAGATATACAGAAGGAGCGCAAAGGCAATCAATTAATGTTTTATTTGTTTGGATGTTTTAATGGTGTGCCTCATTGATCCGAACAAAATGATTATCCACTCAATTCACCAATCAACCAGATAAGGACAATTACGAGATTGCAAATCCAGGAAACAAATGCATTCAACCACCTAAGAGAAGAATTCTCTGAACAGTGGACCAAAAGCAAGATCGGGAGAGAAGATCTCCAACCCGCTACAGATGAATTACAACCACAACAAACATAACATCTCACATCCCTCAGCCCCTATTTATAGACTCAACAAAAGGAAAATTACAAAATTGCCCTATGAATTATTCAAAACAACAAAACCCCCGCCTAACACTCCTGGAAAGCCTCGGCCAAAAGAGCCTCTAGTGACTAAATGACAATTGCACCCTGCGTGCCACCAAGCTCTCCTGTTTTGATCGTAACATTAGACCCTTCTCCCTCAGGACCTTGTCCACAAGGGACCATACCAGGAAACTTCCTCTGAAAAGGCTCCAGGTCTTCCCAAGTCAAAACAGAAGCACTGTGCCATGGCACTTGAACTTGAGCTACTACTCTTCCATTCCTGTGCGTAATTCGCCTTGCTACCACCGCCAAAACTTTCATCCTATTTTGAGCCGCAATAAGATTGGTTTTAAGGATTTTGATTACGGGCTGCCGGGCATTCGAAGATCTATCCACTGCCGGCATTCTTGCAGTCCCCTCTTCATACACGGAATAAAACTGGTTCTTGGCCATACACAATTTCAAACGGAGTTTACTTGCTGGCGGAATGGAAATTGGTTCTGTACCAATATTCAGCTAAAGGCAGCCATAGAGCCCAGTTTTTAGGCCAAACACATACACCTCGGGTAATTTTCAACGCAGCGATTCACAACCTCTGTTTGTCCATCGGTTTGACGGTGCTACGCCGTCGACCATCTCAGTTTAACCTGCAGCAATCTGAATAATTCCTGTACAAAATCACTAATAAAAATGGTGTCCCTGTCACTAATAATGGAATCCGGCAAAACCATGTAAGCAGAATATGGAGTCCAGAAAAATGTGTGATTTTTTCGGCTGTATACGGACGTGACACGACAATGAAATGCTCCTGTTTGCTTAATCGATCTACCACGACCAAAATAGTCGTTTTCCAACAACTGTTCAGAAGCCCATCTATGAAATCCATGGTGACATCCTGCCAGATTCTTCCCGGAACCGGCAATGGTTGCAACAACCCGGCAGGCTTTTGGCAGTCACCCTTGCAGCGCTGGCAAACGTCACATTGTTGTATAGCAGTAAACCCTCTTGAGCCGCTTATATGTTGCAGTAATACCAGAATGCCCGCCCATTACCCCGTCATGATACTGTTTCAATATCTGCTTCTTAACCGCCGGCACATCCCCAACAACCATCCTTCCCTTCCGCTTTAGAACACCCGAAGCCCATTCGAAGCGAGGTTTGCTCCTAGAATCTTGTTTTTTGGCCTTAATTACCGGTTGTATGTAAGGATCTAGACACTAAGAATCCCTTACCTTATGAATTATATCTAAATGGATTGCCACCAAGGTATACAACATGTCTTCCGTCATTCCTTCAAATTGA
Organism: Platanthera zijinensis; assembly: GCA_039513925.1. NCBI lineage: Eukaryota > Viridiplantae > Streptophyta > Magnoliopsida > Asparagales > Orchidaceae > Platanthera > Platanthera zijinensis. Next base: position 15,703,052 of record CM077081.1, on the reverse strand, counting down.
CGAGATAACGCATCCGCACATACATTTGTCTTGCCTTGCTTGTATCTGACCTCAAAATTAAACCCCATTAACTTGGTGATGTAACATTGTTGTGCCGGCGTGGCCAACTTATGATCCAACATGAATTGCAAACTGCGATGATCAGTCTGAATGATAAAATGACCACCCAAAAGGTAGTGCTTCCAATGATGAAGTGCAAGGACAATCGCCAGCAACTCCTTCTCATAAGTAGATAAACCTCGGTTAACCTTGCCCAATGCTTTGTTAAAGAAGGCCACTGACCGCCCTCCCTGAATTAACAAAGCACCCACTCCAGAATCTGAAACATCAGTTTCCAGGGCAAATGCAAGGCCGGAATCTGGCAAGCGAAGCACCGGAGGCCGAGTCATGGCCATTTTCAACCTCTGGAAAGCATGTTCAGCCCCTGAATTCAAAGTGAATGACCCCCTTTTAAGTAGAGTCGTCAAGGGTTGGGCGAACAAACCATAGTGCTTGATAAACCTGCGGTAATATCCAGTCAAACCCAAGAATCCCCTCAATTGTTTTAATGTAGTGGGAGTAGTGGTGCACAAAAAAACCAGTCCCAACCGAACCGGTTAGGACCGGCTAGGGACCGGTCCCGGTTAGGACCGGTCCGGTCCCGGTCCGATCCCTGTGGTCCATAGAGGTCCCCCCCTTTTCCATCAAAGACCAGTCCCGGACTGGGACCGGTAAAAGACTGGTCCCGGACCGGGACCGGTAAAAGACCGGCAAAAGACTGGGACCGGTAAAAGACCGGTAAAAGCCCTTTAATTAGACCGGTTATGCACTCGTATTCATAGGTTTTGGACTATAATTCTCTCCATTTACATCAACCTAGATGAGATTAGAGCCAAAACTTGATTCTAGACAACATTTATACAAAATCTAATAAAAAAGATGACTGCAATCGATTCAGAATAGCAGAGCACCAATAAAAAAAATCGGTCTGGGACCGGTCTGGGACCGGAATAGCAGAGTACCAATAAAAAAAATCGGTCCGGGACCGGTATGGGACCGATCTGGGACCGGTCCGCCGGTCCCAACCAGTCCTCCTCAAGAAGAGGAAAACCGGTCCCGGACCGGGACTGGTTTGAGCGGGACCGATCGGCCAAAAGACCGGTCTTTTAAAAGGCCGGTCCTGGACCGGACCGGCAGTCTTTTTGTGCAGGACTTAGTGGGAGTAGGCCAGGACAACATTGTTTTGATCTTCTCATGGTCAGTGGTTACCCCTTCCTTTGATATTTCATGACCCGAATAATGGATTTTGGACATTCCAAATTGGCATTTACTCTCCTTCAGGTACAACTTATGCACCCTTAGAATGGACAGGGCACGGTGCAGGTGCTGTAAGTGTTCCGGTCATGAAGAACTGAAGACCAATATATCGTCGAAAAAGACAACAAATTTGCGTAAAACCTCACGGAACACAGTATTTATCAAGTTCTGGAATGTCGCTGGAGCATTAGTCAGCCCAAAAGGCATGACTCTAAATTCATACAGGCCTTCATGAGTCCTGAATGCAGTTTTTTGAATATCCAACTCTGTTATCCTTACCTGGTGGTAGCCCGCCCACAGGTCGAACTTAGAGAAGACTGCCGCACCGTGGAGCTCATCGATAAGCTCATCAATCACAGGAATAGTAAACTTATCCTTGATTGTATTCTTATTAAGCTGGTGGTAATCGACACAGAACCGCCAGGTCCCATCGGACTTCTTTACTAAGACTACTGGTGATGTGTAAGGACTACAACTGGGCTGAATTATGCCTGCATCCAGCATCTCCTTAACGAGTTTCTCGATTATATCCTTTTGGAGGGATGGGTATCTATATGGTTGCATGTTAATCTTAGCTGAGTAAGCCACCAACAAAATGCAATGATCATGTGCACGCACCAGTGGTAATCCAGTGAGTTCTGCGAACACATCATGAAACTCCAGGAGTAACTGCTGTAAATGTTGATCATCGTGATCCTTTCCCTGGAGTGTGTACAACAAGGAATCAACAAAGTCCCCCTATCACGACCAGGATTTTGTTTCTGTAATGTACAAAATGCCATCATCCGCAGCTGGTGTTCCTTTCCTAACAATTTGTGCATGCGGCGTTGCCCAACTAGAGTAACTGAACCAGATATTGCACCCCGTAGGGACACCTTCCCATTCTTTGAGAACTCCATTTTAAGATTTCGAAAATCCCAGTTCACCATACCCAGAGTGATTAACCATTGAATGCACAGGACCACTTCACATCCCCCCAATGGCAACACCAACATATCTTAAATAAAGTCCACACCATGCATCCGCCAACAGTACCCATCCACCTTCCGGGAGTTCGACAGTTTCTTCCCATCAGCTATTGCCACGATGAACCTGGCTCTGATACCTTGATGCGAACAAAATGATTATCCACTCAATTCACCAATAAACCAGATAAGGACAATTACGAGATTGCAAATCCAGGAAACAAATGCATTCAACCACCTAAGAGAAGAATTCTCTGAGTAGTGGGCCAAAAGCAAGATCAGGAGAAAAAATCTTCAACCTGCTACAGATGAATTACAACCACAACAAACATAGCATCTCACATCCCTTAGCCCCTATTTATAGACTCAACAAAAGAAAAATTACAACATTTCCCTCTGAATTATTCAAAACAACAAAACTCCCGCCTAACACTCATGGAAAGCCTCGGCCAAAAGAGCCTCTAGTGACTAAATGCCAGCTGCACCCCCCATGCCACCAAGCTCTCCGGTTTGGATCGACGATCGTAACACTCATATTTTGCGATTATGTTACAGATGCGCATTAGGACCAAACATATCATCGACGGGTGAGCATTTCAGAATCATAATCTCTTTATCTTCTTAATATTAACTATTTATTATTGTGCTTAATTTGTGTGTGCTATTTTTATTGGTTACCATGTGTTCAATCCAACCGGGGGGCAACAACTATGGACACCCCCCATAAATGGGTTTAGGCAGACAAACGGGGCATGCATAAATTAATTCCTCTCTCTCACACACGAACACACACACATTTCTCCCTACTGCTCGAATAGTCCTAGCCAGCATGTCCTTGTGACCGGAGGCACTCCTTCCCAAACCCTGACTACCATTACGTGCCCGAGATCTAGGAAGGGAAGCTCGACTCACCTCGAGGATTTCTCTCTTCAAAGTCCGAAAACTCGATACATCTCAGGAAACCATAACAGATTCCCCAAAGAGAGGAAAAAGATTCTTGTATTAGAGATCTTTAGCCATTAATAAAATTGGAACCCTAAGACTAATCGGGAAGTTCTTAGTGAATCCCTCTCTCATCTTGAGCCTCTCTCATGTTTCCACTCTCAGCGAACAAAATCCCTAGCCTACCCTATGAAGCATGTCAATCAACAGTGAGTGAATCCCTAGCGACACTACGTAACAACCGCAAGGAACTCGACACTCGCCAATGCCCTGCTCGATCTCAACCGGCGACCCCACAGCTCCGCACCAAGCCGACTCCACTCGTTCATCTGAATTTTCACCTCTGCGTGATGACGCCTCCGCTTCCTTGCCAACATTTTGTCGACACTCCCAACAAGAGGCAGATGTTATCAAAAATCTAAATGTCCTGGAATGCTCTCTCATCGCCATCAACGCATGCATGGACGCGCAAGAGGAGAAATTTTAGTAAATTGCATCGATACTCTGCACTAAGCTACCAAATCTACAATCCCCGCACCCACCATCACAGCCAATAGTGCAACTATTCTAGGTACACCAATTAATTGACAACAGAGTGCCTAATCGAACTCCACAATTTGTTCCAAAAAGTTGCCTTCGATCTACGATGGCCCAAATTACTAATTAATTTAAGTAATTTTTCCTCCATTTCTGATGCGAGATTCAATTCATTCATGCACCTTCTTTCACCTAGAAACTTGTCAAGGAGTTGTCTTTCTCAGCGACCCTCTTCCAATAAAAACTCTCCAACCTCAACAAATTTAGAATGTCAAACATTATTCTAGGGATTCAAAGGTTATTGGATGAGTTGAGGGGCATCACCATCTTCTCCTCTGTTCAGGGTACCACCAGCTTCAGATCCGCCCAAACGATGTTTACAAGATGGCGTTTAAGACCTACGACGGTTACTATGGGTTCCTCATAATGTCGTTCAAGTTAAATCAATGCCCCTATAATGTTTCAGTCACAATGAACAACTCTCATTAAGCCTAAAATAACGAGCACAGGGATCTGCCCTTGGTTATTACTCATGGCAATCTGAAACATGACCAATCAATAGGTAACAAACGCGCGATGACCTAACCCTAAATGAATGCAAACAATCATGTGACAAATGCCAATAGAGTTATGGGCTAATAGAAATAAAGATTTAAATGATTGTGCATACACAATCCGATGAACTAATGAATGTCAACACTAATGTGATGCAAATGAAATGACTCAAACAAGAAATTAATTCGGGCACAGAATAAATTAAACAATAACAATTTTAAAATACTCTTGCATTTAACATCAATTAAGCACAAACATCTGAGATTATTAGCTATGCGACAATTGCAGAATAAATTGAGAGTGCATTGAAAATAGAACACAGGAAGAATAAATGAAATGCGCTTAAATAAAGAGCTCAAACAAAACTAATGAGAGCCAAATATTACTAATAATAAGAATGTATTCATACAAACGTAAAACCAATGAAAGTAAATGTGGACCTCACAAAATAGAAGAGTCCTAAGTGAGAAATAAAATCAGTTGGTCGTAAGAGCGTCTGCGGCGATCCATAAGGGTGATGATGGATTTCCCGGATTGAATCAGAGAGGTACTGTGTGCAAGGGATATTTACTTAGGGAAGAGATAGCGGTTGCCCGGTGGTGAACGATGGGTTGTATGGTGGCTAACTGTTACCCTCGCACATTGGTCGGAGGAGCCTCCCCACGCCAGGACCACCGGAGCGCTCATATGGGAACCACCATAATTATTTAGTGTAATTAATTGGTATTAATTAATTAATTAGAATAATTAATGAATATCAATTAGTATTATTATTTCCTTGTATTGTTTTCCCTCCCTCATCTATATAAGATGGAAGAGTTTAGGCTTTGAGATACCTTGGTTTTGTATTAGGGTTTTGGGCTCTCCTTGGAGAGAAGGATTATAGGAGGGCCCAACCTCCTTAATCTTGGTCGGAGTTTTCTCAAGATTGTATCCGTGTTATTTTGAATAATGTCATCTTGTCTCGTTTCTGATCGTGCAATACTTTTGATCGTAATAATGGTCCGACATGCCGCCCCCGCCTGCTCGTTCCAAGCCGTCGGGGATTAATCAATGATGGACGCCCGCCTCACCTCCATCTTCGTATGTGTGCGCCTCGATCGACAATCCGTTATGCTCGCCGACATCCTCACCATGGTGAATCACCTCCACGACAAGCTCGATAACCTCGAGGAGCTCGATCGAATCCCTTCAGTGGTACCTTCTGTTCTTTCACTGTCTGCACCATCACCGGCCCTCAGCTTCCCCGATCTCCGCTTCCAGATGCATTGATCGGCAAGTGTATCGGTCGCACAAGTAATAAAAAATGGAATGTTATCCCCAAGTATCGATTTCAAAGAAACGCGGGTTAGGACGTGTGATTCAATCGTTCAGAAAAATAATTATAAGGATTTTACAACCAAAACGGGGCTTTGGATTTGGATTGCCAAAATAAATGAAAACTAAACGAACTAATGCGGATCAAAAACACCGCTTCGCAAGGTGAATGGGGCTACTGCAGGTCGTTATGCACTGCTTCGGATGGCGGATAGGTGAGAAAGCTAGTGAATGGAGGGATCGCAAAACGGTGGAGTGAGGGTCGTAGGCACCTCGTTAACAAACACGCCACTAGCAATTGCTAGTGCGGCATCTCAACACGTTGGTGGGATGGAAAATGGAATGGAGGCGCTCCTCATATCACATAAACCACAAGAAATACACGAAGACATGCAATTAAAAATAGAACATGTTAGGGCTTATGAGAACATCATCCACACAACAAGAAATTGAAGTAAAACCAACTATAAAAAGAAGGGTGCAAGAACTACAACCAAAGAACGAAGACTCGCCGCAATTCACGGCTAGAATCGGAGGATTGTCAATCCTCGTCCGCGCTCGGTCAACGGTTGTCATCCGGAGTAGAGAAGGGATATTATCTCCTTCCAATGGACATGTCTTCTTCATTGATTTTCTTCGGCCACGACCTTCGCAAGAGTACTCCTTGGATAAAGCGAGAACAAACTCAAAATGGAGCTTGAGAGTGTTTGATGATGGAGGAGGCCCTACTTTGGATATGCAAGAGAAATGTGGTCTGAGCTACTCCCGATGATGGGCGGCAGGGGAGCAGCGAAACTGGCGGAGAAGGAAGCTTGGGCGCGAAAAATGGCCAAAAGTTCGGAATTAGGGCGAGTTCTTGCGCTTAAATAGTAAATAGTCAGAAAAAAGGCACGTATGGTCAAACGCACGACCATGCGTGAATCGTGCGATAATAATTGCGCAGGAAACACCCAGCCAGGCACAAAAAGAGCCCGTGCGATTTTACGCCCGTGCAAGAACAAAATGCACGGGTAGCGAGAGATCGTTGAAAAACAGGCCAAATCGAGATGATCGTGTGATTTCCGAAAACGCACGGGCAATTAATTCATAAAATTTTAGACAAAAAATACAAGCTCGTGCGTTTTTACTCACGCACGGGTGAAACCGACCGTGAGCGAACAAAATGCACGAGTCGGGGCAGATCGCCAAAAATGGGCATCGCATGAAACGCACAGTCGCATAGATCGATCATCAAGGAAACGCACGACCGTGCAATCTCTACAGGATAGAAATCCAACAAGAATGGGGATCTGCCCACCCGCACAACAAATCAACAAATTGGGGCATATGCCACCACCACACAGAACAACCAAAAAACAATAAAAAGAAATTAGTAGTACCATAAGCTTACCCCCAATAACAGAGTGCGCTAATGCACACAACAACTGGCTAAAAAGGTGCACTTCGTTTGAAAGTATAAACAAGTGAAGTAATAGCAATAAGGATATAAAAGTGAAGTGTAAGTGCAAGAAATCGAGGTCAGATGAGTCCGAAAATCCCAATAAATATCGGACTCATCACACCCCCAAACTTAAATGTTTGCTCGTCCTGGGCAAACCATCCCTCGTGTGGACGAGAAAAACAAAAAGCTGACAAAGAAATTGTAAAGCGGAATATCATGCGAAAATCCATGTTCTCCCCCAAAGGATCACCACACCTACGAAAGGAAAACTCAAGCACAGCAGACAATGCATAAAAAGATAAGCAAGTTAGATAAAACAAAATAGCAAAACGGGGTTGTCTCTCATTAGCCCTTTTGTTTATCATCCTTAAGGCGGACCAAATACATGTATTAAGCAGTTATATAAAAAAAGAGTTCTCAGAATCGTCTACCACTAGGCTAAGCAAAAAACAAGTTCACAGAACATCCACAACACAAAAACATCACAGAAATAACAGCAGAAGCAAAATCGGCCCGGAGAACCTTCACAAATCAGTTATAAGCCGACTTGTGGTGGTTCTCCCCCGCCACACGAGATGGATGGGAGACGAAGGCTTTAGACCTCAGGGGATGTTTAGGTCCTCTGCCACTAACCTCCTCCTCGTGCCGGAGGGCGGAGAATCGTGAAGCGCGCAACAATTTCTCTTGTTTTAATTTCTCCACAGTAGGAGAGCACCAACGATCACAAATCACAGTCTCAGAATCAATCTTAGTAGCCTTAGAATCAGCATGGGCTTCATTTCTCTACCCTCCACGGGTAGGAAATCAGTCCATTTCACATGTTTAGATTGTCTAGGCAGAATATCAATAACATCAGAATAAACTAAAGTTTTGGTGGCATTGCTCGTAGCCTCGACACAACATTTTGCGGCCTCGCTGCTTCCTTCCTCAACAACTTCAACTTGCTTCATCTCTTCAGCATCCAGAACAGCTATAGCATCGTCCAGCACCGCATCGACTTCAAGCTTTACTGCCTCTTCCTTTACATTCTCTTGCACAACAATCTCAACTGGATCCAAAACCGCGGACTTGCAGTCTACATCACTCAAAACCACACCAGAAATAACAATAGATAATTCAAGATTTTCCTTCATAACAATGAGGTTCTCAGTAGTAATAGATGGGGAAGATTGGTGTGGCTCCTTAGGAAGCAAGGACACACCCATCATCAATGTGCAAAGTGACACCACTCTCCTTCAAGAATGGGATGCCCAAAATGGGTATGGAGTCAATGTCCATTGGTCCCAGTACTTGAAAGTCGGTGACAACCACCGCTCCATCTAATACAACCTCAACCTCCTTCACAACACCTTCCGTCTCCACCACTGCACCATTACCGAGGTCAAGTGATGTTCGTTCGTCAACATTAATAATCAAATTAAATTTATCAACGTCTTGCAAAGCAAGAACACTGCGTGACGACCCAGAGTCGCTCAAAACAGTGGTGTCGACATCATTAATTTTATATTTTACAACCATATCACTCTCGCAGCCACCAACAGGCTCAGACAAGCATTTTCCTTGCTCGCGTGAATTTTTTCTAGTGGTGCTAGGTAATGCGCCTTGAGTGCGCTAGGATAACACTTGGGCCAATTGGCCCAATTGCACCTCTAGATTTCTCATTGAAGCAGTTTGATTGGTCATATTTGACTGGGCCATATCCACAAATATCTCCATCATGTCTTTGAGTGCAATTATCTTTTGAACATGGGCAGCCTGATTATAACCCGGATGTGGCGGCCTCGGCTGGCTACCGGAAGCCTGCGCATCATATTGAAGCTGACCTGGTTGGCATCGTTGGCCAGGAGCATTCTAGTTCCACGAAAAGTTGGGGTGATTTCTCACGCCCGGGTTATAAGCATTAGAAAAAGGCACATATCCATTTTGATTATTAATATAATTAACACTTTCATTGAAATTAACATTAGCAAAGTCATTTGACAACTCGCCAGAGGGGCATTCGTAGGCGTGATCTATGTTGTTAAAGGCGCGCCTAAGGCTCCAGGCTCACCAGGCTCAAAGGTTTGCGCCTTCGTGCGCCTTTTTTGCGCCTTTGGACATTAAAGCCGCGTCTGAGTGTGTTTTTTGTTGTAAACCTAATTTTTTCAAAATAATGAAAAAAATAATACAAAAAATTCAATAATTTTTATATGATTTAGTGTTTTTGATACATAATCGATCATTAAGAATTAGATATGATGCAGATGATCATATTGATTTTATTTTTTAAGAGATATAAATGATAGAAATGAATGATTAATGAGTAGAATATATAAAGATTATGTTCAAGAACATGAATTGATGTTTATTGTCGATTATTTAAAATGAATGTGATTGCGTCTTATCTTCTTCGGGCGCGCGCTTGCGCCTTGAGCCTTGCGCCTAGGCTCCAAGACCCTTTTGCGCCTTGGTGCGCCTTGCGCCTTTAATAACTAAGGGCGTGATGCCTAGGGGTACCACAACCTTGGCAAGATATTGCCAACACTGGAGCAGAAGTAGATGTAGGTCGCTTTAACAGAACCATGATCTCAAATGGAGATGGTGTCGCATCAACCGGTGGCACCGCAAAACCCTAACTTCAAACAAACCCTTTGCATTCCTAGTGGTATTTCTACCAGCGGTCCAAAACGAACTATGAGAAGCAGTGTCCTGGAGGATACGGAAGGCGTCCTCAGGTGTATGATTCATCAAGGCACCTCTAGCGGCAACATTGATCATAGCACGGAGATTTGGCTTGATAGCAAAATAGAAAATTTCCACCAAATTCCAGGGATGGTACGCGTGATGGGGGCACTTTCTCAAGAGGTCCGTGAACCTTTCCCACGCCTCAGCTAAGGTTTCGTGGTCATTCTGGCGGAAGATGGAAATTTCGCGCCTCGTGCTCACAATCTTGTCGACTGGGTGGAACTTGGCAAGAAACTTTGACGACAAAGCAACCCATGTAGTAGCGGCTCCCGATGGAATGGTATGAACCCATGCCTTCGCTTTATCCCGTAGGGAGAATGGAAACAACCTCAGCTTCACAGTATCATAAGAAATACCGGCATACCAGAATGTACCACAAATATTTGAAAATTCGGCTAAGTGAAGGTGGGGGTCTTCACCCGACAACCAAGAAAATTGGGTATTGTTGCGGATGATGTTTAAGATTGTGTGCTTGATTTCAAACTCGTTGTTTGTGATTGTCGGGCAGAAACCTGGATACACACTCCCAACAGTGGGGAGTGGTGTAATCCCTCATTGTCCTAGGCTTCGGACAAATCACGTCATGCACGTCAATAGTTTGACCACCTTGGAGCTCAACCTCTCCCCTCTGATCATTCACATTTATCATGTTTCCTTCCATCACTGCAGCAGCTCTGCGACACACATGAAGTGTCCGCTCAATCTCAGGATCAAAATCAACTATATCACCAGGGCCACGCCCCTGCATACAAACTCACGGAAGAAAAAACAAAAATCAAACACAATAAATCCTTATAACATTTTTCCAAACAGAAGAGTAACACGTCGTTTGCGTTGCTCGGCAACGGCGTTAAAAACTTGATGCGTTGATCGGCAAGTGTACCGGTCACACAAGAAATACAAAATGAGATGTTATCCCCAAGTATCGATCTCAAAGGAACGCATGTTAGGATGTGTGATTCTATTGTTCAGAAAAGTAATTATAAGAATTTTAAAACTAAAATGGGGCTTTGGATTTGGATTGCAAAAATAAATGAAAAGTAAACTAACTAAGGTGGGTCGATAACACCACTTTGCAAGGCGAACGAGGCAACTGCAGGTCGCTAAGCACTGCTTCAGATGGCAGATAGTCGAAAAAGCTAGCGAATGGAGGGATCACAAAACGGTGAAGTGAGGGTCGTAGGCACCTCATCAACAAGCACGACACTAGCAATTGCTAGTGCGACAACTCAACACGTTGGTGGGATGGAGGATGGAATGGAGGAGCTCCGCATATCACATAAACCACAAGAAATCCACATAGACATGGTATTAACAATAGAACAAGTTAGAGCTTACAAGAATATCATCCAGACAACAAAAAAATCGAAGTAAAACCAACTACAACAAGAAGGGCGCAAGAACTACAACCGAAGAACAAATACTTGTCGCGACTCTCGGTCGAATCAGAGGGTTGTCAATCCTCGTCTGCGCTCAGTCAACGACTGTCATCCGGGGTAGAAAATGGATGTCACTCCTTCCAATGGACCTGTCTTCTTCATTAATCTTCTTCGACCACAACCTTCACAAGAGAACTACTTGGATGCAGCGAGAACTACCTCAAAATGGAGCTTGAGAGTGTGTGATGATGGAGGAGGTCAAGGAGAAGGCCCTAGCTTTGGATTTGCAAGAGAAATGTGGTCGGAGCTCCTCCCGATGGTGGGCGGCAATGGAGCAAAGAAACTGATGGAGAAAGAAGCTTGAATGTGAAAAATGACAAAAAGTTTGGAATTAGGGCGAGTTTCTGCGCTTAAATAATAAACAATCAGAAAAAAGTCAAGCACGGTCGATAGCACGACCGTGCGTGAATCGTGCGATAAAAATCGCACAAGAAACAGCCAGCCAGGCACATAAAGAGCTCGTGCGATTTATACTCGTGCTTGAGTGAAACCGCCCGTGCGAGAACAAGATGCACGGGTAGCGATAGATCGCTGAAAACCACGCCAAACAGAAATGATCGTGTGATTTCCATCTCGTACGGTTGAATCAAATTGTGCGTGAAGAAAACGCACGGGCAATTAATTCAAAAAAATTTAGACAAGAAGACAAACTCATGTGATTTTTACCACCAACCAAAAGAAATGGTAAGCACCATGTGCTTACCCCCAACAACAAAGTGCGCAAATGCACACCACAACGGGCTAAAAAGGTGCACTTCGGGTGATAGTGTAAACAAGTGAAATAATAACAATAAGAATCTAAAAGCGAAGTGCACGAAATCGAGCCCAAAGTCCGAAAATCCCCATAAATTTCGGACCCATCACTTCCCCCCCCCACGATCCGACAACAGCAATGTCACTTCTCTTGCGTCGTGACGACTGCCAGATCTAGCCCGCGCCATCTCCTACAGCGGCAACGCGCGACCACAATCGATCCTTCCCACGATCGTCTTCATCCTCGCCGAATAAGCTTCTTCTCGGGGGGATCTGCTTCTCGCGCCTTCCCTCCAGCGGGACGACAGACTCCAAGAAATCGCATGTCAGCGTCGTCAATCCCTCATCGTCGCCGCACCAGTGATCTTCCCCGAGCTGCTTCCCAGCGTCGTCGTCCACCTTGCGTCTTTGTTCCCCCCGTCGGCCCTTCCTCCATATATGCACGCCTCCTTTACTTATTTTATTTTCTTTTCCTTTTCTGACATCATTCGTTGCCCCGACAAAACGCCAACCCACACCTTCTTATCATATCCTTTCCTTTTACTTTTTTCTCACCGTACTTCCCCTCTCCACCTCACTAGTTGTCACCTCCTCCCATCTTTTCCAATTTCAATTAAAGACACCGGCTTTCACCCCCATCTCCTCACCCCTTTTTTTTTGCAAGTTTCCTTAACTGCAGCCACAAATTATATGTCCCTCCCGTTATTAAAGATCCCAACAAAAAATTAAAACTCGGTCTTCCGGCAAGACCGATTTTCAAGACCGGCATAATGTTACCTTTGCACATTTGTTGGAGGAGCCTACCCTCGTCAGGATCACCAGAGCGTGCATATGGGAACCACCGTAATTATTGTGTAATTAATTGGTATTAATTAATTAATTAGTATTAATTAATGAATATTAATTGGTATTATTATTTCATTGTATTGTTTTCCCTCACACATCTATATAAGGGGGGGGGGAGTTTAGGCTTTGAGCTATCTTGGTTTTGTATTAGGGTTTTCACTCCGGATTGTATGTGTTATTTGATTAATGTCATCTTGTCTCGTTTCTGATCGTGCAATACTTTTGATCGAAACACTGACGGGGGTTTGGAGGGGTGTAGATGGGGATGGAAGTGGATGTCCATGAAGGGATGGTCTAGGCACTGAGGGTAAACTGGAGGGAATGTAGAATCGATGCCAGCGGGGAACTGGATACTAGGGAAGGGGACAATATGGGTGTTAGGGTGGCGGCAGCGAGGACGCTGGGAGGCAGAGAAGGCAGGGGCGCTGGAACCTAGGGAAGTCAGGGGCACTAGAACCCTAAGCTGGCGCTGGTATGAGGGAGGATGGTGGTGGTGAGGCTCTGGACGTTAGAGAAGACAACGACGAAGGTGCTGGAAGCCTAGGGTGGCGAGGCACTAGGACTCGCTCAGCGCCGCACCAAGTGGGAGAGAGAATGGAGCCAGCAATGTTGCATAACAGCATAACAGGGCGGGGAAATTAAGTCATCTGATGGCCCTAAACACATGGTTGAATAACTTAGTGTAAATCTCAAAATACAAGCTAAAAAATATAAAAACATGAAAAATTGCAACGAACGAAATGGTGCTCTCCAATCGCCCATCTAATGATCCAAAAATTATCAACCTAGTCGGCCCAAATATCACGCAAACGATCTCCATCATAATCTCATAACCCAACAAGGAGGCAAGCAGGATTTGGTAGAACTTCCTAAGCCACTGTTTTAAATGTCCTCTAATATGTCTTACATGTCTGTCGACATGTCATTTTTAGAGTAAAATGACCTTTTTTCAATAAAAATCATTATGTTCTTTGTAGAATATAGACCGATATATCCGATTTTCCTCGATATATAAACCGGCACGATTTTCAAATATATCATCTGTTATTTTATTTTATGCTATGTTAGCAGTATATGTTTAAATCATATATATACTATATTATGCATGTTTAAATCGATTAAACTTATTGTTTTGTTCTTTTAATTTATTGTTTTATAATCAATTTTGTATAATTATTATACAATATCTTTCCTATTTCATATTACAAATATGTGAAAAAGTTAAAACACAATTATAATTGTTATTTATATGATTTTAAGATAAGCTTATTAAGCATGGAAAGACGTGTTTTAGGAGTTCGATCTCATTTGGGACGATATTGCTAAACTTCATTATGTGGTGGTTGCCTAGATCGCAAGAAAATAATTGTATTCTAGTTGTAGAGGATAGACTATCCAAATGCAAGCACTTCATACAATTATGCCTCCCATTTACAATGAAAACATTGGTAGAGTCCTTCGTATGTGGAGTCATTCGCACACACATATTTTTAAAGTCCACACTGTCAATGACTTGACCCCATATTCATGAGCAATTTCAAGGAGATCCTGTTCAGATTACAATTGATAGGTTTTGTATGAAAGAGTAAGCAGGAAAATCAATTCTTCGAAGAAGACTGAGAGAACATCAGGCTGAAGTGAATAAGGGCAAGAGTTTTTTTCATACATCCAAAAAGTACAGTTCACAGAATGCATATGATTAATTCTCTCAATTTACATATCTTCCTTTGCTATATTTTGTGCTAATATTCAAAGGAATTTCAAAATTTTCTTCATATGAATTAAAAGAATCATGAGGATCAAATAGATAGAACACATAGGAGTTTGTCTACAGGAGGAATAATTAATATACTGTAAAGTGCCATGAGTTCAGTGCCTACCAATTTACTGCAGATAGTACAGCCATCGGCGAATAGAAAGCCTATTTAACAGGTGTTTATTGGATAATGTAGAGAGCCACAGGAGTGAGAAAATAAATGAATAGTTTTATTAATTTCTCAAATTCCTCCTCTATTGGAATAAATGTATTTGTACATTTAAATAGGAGAGGAAAAGAGGAGAAGAATCCTATTCCAAGATGTGGGACTAAACTATACATGAGATGGGTTGAATAATGGGTCTAAACCTGAGCCTTTTCTTTATATTTTCTTCAACACTCCCTCGCAAGCTGCAACATACAAACCGTAGGCATCGAGCTTGGACAAAAACAGACACTACCACGGCCGTGGTAGGGCCTTGGTGAGAATGTCAGCCAGTTGCTCGGTAGCAGGAACATGATGTAATTCCAACTTCTTCAATTGAACCTTTTCCCGAATGAAGTGACAATCAACCTCAATATATTTAGTTAACTCGTGGAACACGGGGTTCTTAGCAATATGTATAGCAGCTTGACTGTAACACAATACAGTTGCGGGTGAAGAGAGGTAAACTCCCAAATCGCGAAGGAGACCTTCTATTCATGTGCGTTCAGACACAACAGCGGCCATTGCACGATACTCGGCCTAAGCAGACGAACGCGCAACAACCAATTATATTTTGCTACGCCAGGGAATAAGATGCTCTCCAAAGTAAATACAGAAATCAGTTGTGGAGTGTCGATCATCCAGAGAACCAACATAAGCAGCATCAGAGTAAGAAATCAGAGCTAAGGAGGAAGAGGATGATGGTTTATATAGGAGACCTTGTCCAGGCACCGCCTTCAAGTATCTGAGAATGCGGTCAACGCCCTGAAGATGAAAGCTCCGTGGAGCATGCATAAATCGACTGACAACTCCAACAACAAAGAAGAAATCAGGTCTTGTCACACTAAGATAAATCGGCTTTCCAACAAGGTGACGATAATACTTAGGGTTTGGAAGTAGCATATCTGAATCAGAGCCTTGACTACAGAGCTTGTGATTGACGTCCATCGGAGTGTCAGCAGGCTTGCATCCCGAATAGTCAACATCCTAAAGAAGATCAAGACAGTATTTCCTTTGAGATAGGACAAGGTCACCAGGTCATCGCTATCTCGAGTCCAGGAAAGTATCAAAGATTTCTCAGGTCTTTAGTTTGAAATACTGAGTTTAAATGTTACTTAATCATCTGCATTCTTGTGGAGTCATTTCCCGTGATTAGAATATCGTCAACGTAAACCAAGAGAATTACGGTGCTTGTTGGTCGAAGACGAGTAAAGAGAGAGACGTCAGCAGAGCTTCGAATGAACCGAACATCCTGGACAACTTTACTAAATTTGTCAAATCATGCACAAGGAGACTGTTTGAGACCATAAATAGATTTCTTCAGGTGACAAACACGAGACTCTCCCGTGGTCTCAAATCTGGGAGGTTGATACATGTAGACAGTTTCTTGAATGTCGCTATTAAGGAAAACATTCTTGACATCCAACTGATATAAGGGTCATTGGCGATGAACAAACAAGAAGATCAGGACCCGAACAGTATTTATCTTGACAACTGATGAGAAAGTCTCATCGTAGCCAAGGCCTTCTTACTGAGTGAAGCATCGAGCGACAAGCCGAGCTTTAAGTCGGTCGACTGTCCTATCCAGAGCATGTTTAATGGTATAAACCCACTTACACCCGACGCAAGTCTGCCCGGGAGGAAGTGAGACAAGATCTCAGGTCCAATTACCCACAGGGCAGTCATTTCCTCATCCATAACAGCACGCCACCCCGGATAATGAAGAGACTTCTGCAAAGAGTGAGGTATTGAAATGGAGGATAGAGACAACGCAAATTTGGGAAGAGGCGGGGAGAGACGATGCAAGGATACATAGTTCGTCAAGGGATGAGTCGTAGACGAGGATGTCAGATCAACTGGCCACGCGAGATTATTGGTATAGGGTAACTGTTGTGGGGCATCAGATTTGAGAGGACGGCGGGTGTACACACGAAGTGGTGGTTTGAGTTGCACTGGTGGTGATGGTGGTGTTGGAAGAAGCGGTGGAAGACGAGACGTAACAGGGACGGTGGGACGGGGTAAGATGGGAGGTATAAGAGGATCTGGAATAGAGCAGTGGAATGGTTGGTCCTCAAGAAACGTGACATCTACCGAAACCACCATTTTGTGATTGAGGGGAGTGTAACACACATAACCTTTCTGAGTGCGGGAGTATCCAACAAACAAATATTTGGTAGCTCGAGTAGCAAACTTGTCCGCGGATGAACCAAGGTTATAGACATAGCAGGTGCACTAAAAGACACGAGGCACAACGGAAAAAATCTGTTTAGAAGAAAAAAAAGACTAAATGGAGTTGCAAAGTGGGGGATGGAGGAGGGCATGCGATTTATGAGATGACAGACAGTAGAGACCGTGAATTTCCAATATAGGACGGGGACCTGCATTTGAAACATGAGGGATCGTGCGACGTCGAGAAGGTGATGATATTTTCGTTCTGCAACACCGTTTTGTTGTGGAATATAAGCACACAATGTTTGATGGATGATTCCAAACTCAGTACATAGATTGGAGAAAGTACAACTTGTATATTCTCGTGCATTATCGGTACGAAGAACTATAATAGTAGTGGAGAACCGAGTACGAGTCTCAATAATAAATGCACGAAAGGTAGAGACAAGTTCAGTACGATCACAAATATCTGAATGTACTAAAGCAAAAGGAGCATCACTCCGAGTACAGTTAGGTAAGAAAGATACACTATGTTGTATGTCAAAATACATGATTCACAAGTAAACTATTGAAGGGAGACACCGGGAAGAGACTTCTTGGGAATCGGGAGAGGGACATGCCAAAGAAGGCTATGCCGATCAACAGAAGTGGTAGAGGAGAGAGTAGTGGGAGGAACATCCAAAAAATAGAACCCATTAGACAGCCGTCCCTTACCAATGATACTTTGCGTCCGTCGATCGTGCACAACAAAGGAAGTAAGTAAGAATGTGACGTTGTAATCTATGTCTTAAGTAAGACGGCTAACAGAAAGCAGGTTAAAAGGCGATCCCGGATCATGCAGAACCGAGGATAGTGTAAGGATTTAAGTCAGCAGCAAATCAACAACGTCAAAAACCGAGGTAGTGTCACCATTGGCCACGGTGATGAATTTGGGATGTGCAGACGACAAGTACTGAGATGGTTTCTGCAGAGTAATATGGTGTGTGGCACCCGAGTCCACAATCCAATGGGAGATGTGGGAGAGACAAGATATACCTTCATGAGGGATCGATGCAACAGAGCCAGATGACCGAGTGATCACCCCTTGGTGATGCTGGAGATGAGTGTGTAAAGCACTGATGTTGTCACGGGTAGAGGAGTTAGGGTCAACTGCAGCAGACGCAGTAAGATGTGGAGTCAGGCCATGTTTGCGGTAGCAGGTGGCCTCCAGGTGACAATCCCGACCACAATGAGAACAATTAGAATGGGGTCTCCCAGTACGGCCCCGACCCCGATTGTTGGGGCGACCCCCACGAGTCGACAGAGCAGAAGAAGCGGCGAAGGGATGCTGGAGGAGAGGCGGAAAGGGATGCCCATGAACATCAAGTGGCGGAATAACCTTCAAGAGCATAGATCAAACATTCGATGGGGAGGTTGTTATAGATGAAGAGAGAACATGACCCCAGACACTGTGGAGATGGGGTGGAACCTGTGCCATCATCATGACGATTCTGACGGCCTCTTTCTGTGCATGTTGTGCAGCTAGATCCGTGACGGAGGAGGCTGATGTTGTATCCATGCCTCAACAAGAGTCTTAAATAGCGCAACAAAGGAGGTTAAGGCTTCATTTGGTTCGGCGGTGCGGATCAATCGGAGGGTGGAAAAGTGTTCGAACCGGAGAGTCTGCTCCAAACGGAAAGGCGGGCGGGTGGAAACGGAGCAAAGCCACCGCATTTGTTTACCCTCCTTCCGGCGGCGTTTGCCCAAAACGGAGTATCAAAACGCTCAAACAAATAGAGCCTAAGTCGCTCGTTGCGTCGTGGTCAAGGGTTTGAAGATTCAGTGATGATATTGAACAAGTTTTGGAGACTGTTCTGGCCAGAATAGAGGGAGTGGAGTTCTGCCCATATAGCTTTGATCGTCTCATGATACATGATCATGTGATATGGCTCAGTGTCCATAGAATTGAGGATTGATTGGATCGTCATCACGGAGCAACACTTCGGTCGGCGCAGTAGGAGTGACCGCTGTCAGATGATGGAGAAGCCCTTTTGTCTGCAAAACGTGACAAACAGAGTGAACCCGCTCAACAAAGTTCTGATTGCCACTAAGAGAGATGGTAGTGACCCTAAGTTCATCACGGGCTTTAGGGAGAGGAGAAGCAACACTGGCAGGAAGAGAGGAAGCAGCCGTCGAATCCATGGAGCGGTAGAGGCAAGGACAAAGTCGCGACTAGGCAAACAAAAGTTGCAACAAAGCCCAGGAGGCGGCAAGAGCATCAAACCACAAGGCATGACTAGGAGAGCAAAATACACACAGATAGGCGACCTGGAGAGCACCACCTGCGACAAGGAGAGGAGAAGGTGTGCCTTGATGAGCAATTGCGGATTGGAGAAGCAGCGAACGGCAGATCCGATGGCGGTCTGAAGAAGAACCTGCAGCCTGGAGAACCTGAGAAGAACCAGCGGCAAACAGAACAGCTTCCGGTGAACTGGACTAGTGACATCCCAGGAGAGTAAGAGTTGTGGACTTGGAGAACCGCGGCCTTAGGAGAAGAGCAACCTGGGTGCAATGGCAACGACTAGAGGAACGGCGGCCTGAAGACAGATAGCGGCCAGAGGATGAACAACGGTCTGAGGACTAATAACAACCAGAAGAGGAACAACGGCGGACTGAGAGCAAGTTGCGGCAAAGGTGATCTGAGGAGTTGTTGCGGCCTGCCGACTTGAGAAGTCCCGACGACCTGAGAAGTAACGGTGTTCGGAGAGCAAGGTGCGGTGGCTTGAGGAGTAGATGTGGCGGCTTGAGGAGTAACTTCGGCCTGCGAGAGAGCGACAACCTGAAGAGGCGGTGATGAGGAGAGTTGCAGCCTGGAGAGGGAGAAGACGCGGCTAAGAAACAGAGATCGCATGACACAGAAGGGCGGGGCCCAGCAGGGGCAAGGAGACAGAGGCTATAAAAACCAGAGAGGATCACGGGAAAGAGGCAAAGGGCGGAAGGCAGGAGGCAGCAAATTAGGCTGCGGTCTGGAGAAAAGAGGCCGCAAAAAACCGGAGGACGTGCGGTTAGAGAGGGGTAACCGCTCAGGGAGCGAAGGAAAAACAGTGATAGCGGATCTTACGCCCTGATACCATGTAGAGAGCCACAGAAGTGAGATAATAAATGAAAAGGTTTATTATTTTCTCAAATTCCTCCTCTATTGGAATACATGTATTTGTGCATTTAAATAGGAGAGGGAAAGAGGACGACTCTTATTCTAAGATGTGGGACTAAACTACAAATAAGATGGCCTGAATAATGGGCCTAAAGTTGGGCCTTTTCTTTAAATTTTCTTCAACATGTAACAAGAAAAAAAAAAACAACATATTGAAAAAGCAAAAAACTATGCAAGTACTGGGCGATTTTTAATTTTGGTACTGGGCCTAAAGTTGGGCCTTTTCTTTATATTTCTTCAAGAGGTAACAAGAAAAAAACTAAAACATATTGAAAAAGCAAAAAAACTATGCAAGTACTGGGGACTTTTAATTTTGGTATGTTCAAAATATTAAGATTGCATATTGGAAGAATCGAAAGCATAAAAGGCAGTTAATGGAAACCAAAGTACTTAATCAATCAGCTCTATGGATCATGAATTTGCATGGCCATTTCAATAAAAAAATACAAATAGCAACATCACAAACCATAGTGCACAAAGTCAAGAATCTCAAAAGAATGTTATATTGGAAGAAGATAGACATCTGAAATCGTTGAATTTCAGGGAATAGATGTTGATTTGATTCCCTAAACTTTGGATAATATTCGGGAAAGATTTTACGAGCCTGATTTTCTCCTCAATTCTTGCTTCAGTGCATTACCAAATACTAATCGTTAACCAAACTATTCCCCCAACTTCCCTACCACCAGCTACCAGCACATGATTCCCATAAGAGTTCCCTTGGAAACTTTCTTGTACCTTCCCCAGTCTCAGCTCCATTGGAAACACTCTTGTAAAGTCTACAAATAGGAAGTTCATTGTCAAAGTAAAAAAGATAAATGATTTACGAAATGAAGTGAGTTCTTCTCGCACCACTACATGCGTATTTTTCTAACTTTTCTTCTACAAGAACCTCTTGGTGAGCTGATGAATAGGCCTTAGTAAGAAAAACTCTAAGAATGGAGAAAAATCATAGTTGTAATAGATTCTGTGGTGAGCTAGCTCAGTGGAAGAATGATGCGGTGAAAGAATTCCCATGGAAATCCAACCTTCATATCATGAAAATTTATGGTGCCTTGCTAAATTTTTTGTATCATACTCATACACACTGAATCACTCCTCAACCCGTACCAAATGTTATTTTGACCATCTTAGCTTTACAAAAGATCGATAATTTTCTGAAAAGCTCAATAAAACTTCTTAGTTATTCAGTTGGAATGAAATTCATTTCCACTGTTCCACAGCCTTCTTGAAGTTATAAAATTTTGTACGGCACCTTGTCTAGGATGCCACAAAACTTTCTTGCATTAAGAGCGAATATTTAAGAATCAAATATTGTAGTTTGTACGCATCCTTAACATTATTAGAAAGCCTATCAATCCCAGGGTCCCTCTTATTGTTTATCCTGCAGTTTTCCTCTTCATTATTGTGTCCTTCGATTGCTCTCAGACATGACTTTTCCCTAACAAAAAATTAACAAGGATATGTGTTATTATATAGATATTGGGCTCATCATTTGACACTGGTTGCTCGGGGTATGCCGAGGCATTAGTGTTAAAAGCAAGATGGTGGTTCAGTTAACTGGTCACTATCATTCATATACAAGATAATAATATTTTGAAAAATTCAAATACAAAGAGAGTTGTCAGTTTAAATACTGCTAAATGTGATTAATATATTCTTCAAAAACCTTAAATTGCGACTCTCAGAAAGAAAGTGTAATAATCACTAATCTGTATTATTCCATGTAAAAACCGAAATGTTCAAATTAATAAATCCAGTGAATTAATTGGTATCTTGAGCTAAATTATGTCAATAATTTGCTTACAAGTGTGTTTCAGTCAAATAGTTTGTTTTACTGCAACTGAAGTTTAATGTGCACTTGAATGATCACCATGTACACAACAGGACTTAACAGAGCCTAAGCTCTTAATTTGTTGCAGAATTCATAAATACAGTCCAAAAGCTATTGTGCATGTAATCCCAACTGCAATCAAAAAACAATTGCACAAGCAATTTGATCAGAAGGAATCAAACATCACTGGCAGTTAGATGCTGAATGGGACTGAAAAAAGCCTGATATACATCTTGACAGGGATCACAATACTGGAGTAGATCATCATCCACCTGGACTAGTATAGATCTACACTTGTAGGGGACAGAGTTAGGATTGTCGTATGGATAATCAGAGCCCACAATCAAGTCCTAATCAACGATGGAATATTTTCATATATTTTATTTGAGTAGATTTGCAATCATACCAATCAGGACTGCTCATAATTGTTGTCCTAGCTTGACATTACTATATAAATGTGCATAAAGGCATATTAGGATCCATCAAAGATTTTGGAAAAAGCCCAGAATTGCACGGTCATCATGATGCTGAAACCGTAAAACACTGGTGGCAAAGCCTCGGGTCCGACTCTCCCACGTACTCAATCCACGATAGTACCTAGTTCACCCCCAATGCAACCCATGAATCCAAGATACACAATCCCCCCCAACCTCCTTCCATGTTTCCATCTACCAACTATTAAACCCCACCACTCCCCCCGTTGTTCGTCGCCTTTGCCTGTTCATTCTTCCCACTAGCTTCCCCTTTCCACGGCTACATATCCATCCACGGTTACATATCCATCCACGGCTACATATCCATGTATATTGAGTATTCCAGATATACATAACCACCTCCTCCAGCCTTAACGCCCGGCCATCAATGCAATATACTCCAGTTGGCATCCTTCCAAAACCCCACCACCTCCCATTTCTTCAGTTTACAACCACGTCGCATTTCAGCAATCCTCCCCCGTCTTCCCACCCGAGCCCTTCCACTGCCCAAATTCCACCTGATGTTGCTCTTGTATCCCTTACCGATAGTTACCCAACTCGACAAACACCCCTTCCAACAAGACACTGTCACATACCGGCTAGCTTCCCCTTTCAACGGCTACCTATCCATGTATATTGAGCATTCCAGATCCACATAACCACCTCCTCCAGCCTTAACGCCAAGCCATCAATGCAGTATACTCCAGTTGGCATCCCTCCAAAACCCCACCACCAGCCATTTCTTCTACGTATATTTTTTATTACACGGATTGTGCCTATTTCATGGTGATAATTTTTTGGATTTTATTTGTTTCTATGAATCACGTGAATTGCAAGTTGTAGATAACAACGCATGAATTATTCACGCCGAGTTATTTCTAAGGTTGTGCTGCAATAGTTTATTAGTTTCGTTATTGCGTGCAAGCTCATGTCAGAACTTGACTTTATGTGCATGTGCATCATTGCTAGGTTTTAGTACAGCCTCCCAAACAATGTAGGTTCCATTGTTCCAATTAAGTCACCACATCTGACACATTACCAAACCCAACATCATAAGAGAAGTTTTTGATATCCTGTGACGCATCATAGTTTTGTTTTCACCCTGCATTTCTTTATTTCCTGTCATGTATTTCTTTTCTCGTGCACCTGTTGTCATTTGGAATTTTGTTTCGGTTCATCGGTTTGACCACCCGATGAGACCCTAAATAAATGATCCGATAATCTTAGGTAACTAGGAAGAAAAAGGCAAGCTTATTTTATTTAAAGGCACATATATTTACATTAATAAAAGCCAAAGAAATCAAAGCAAAGAATTTAATATATCGGGAAACAAATTATTGGGAGATATTAAACTGTTAGGAAGGTTTTTGAATCAATCCATATCATATTTTTGAAATCCATCTTTGGGAAAAAATCAATTTCAAAAGTTACTTCTTTGGAAAAATCATTTGGGGAAAGTTTTGATGAAAGAAGAATCCCCATTTATTTATCACCGCATGAAGAACAGGAAAGGGAATCCGGACAGCAGAGAACAAATTTTCCCATTTCTCTGCCTAGCCGACACCGAAGATCTTGTCCCTCGTCCTCGAACCGTCGTACTCCAACGGCAACCACCTTGGTCATCTTCGTCGTCCTTCCTCCTACTCGTAGCCTAGCGTCATCTGCCAACCCAAACTCCAGGGGACTCCTCTTGGAGGACGCCCTAGCAGATGCGTGCAGCGCCAGCGTCGTTTGTCGCATCTTCCTGGAAGCCCGACAACCTTCTGAAGGATAGCGCCAACTCTCGACGACATCGCTTCCGCCACCGTTCGTTGTCGACCGCGGCTCACTTCTTCAGGTGATTCGGTGGCCGGTGGGCTTTCTGGAAACGATGTCGACAACAACGCTCCATCTCCGCCGTTTCTGAAGGTGTCTCCTCTGTGTTTCGGACTCGGGAAAACTACAACCTTGGCTATATCCTTACGTATCCTTACTACATTTTATTAGTTAAATTTATGTTGCCTTCTTAAATGATTTGAGCTTGCCATTACGTTCGTGTTGCTTACTATTATTGCTTACTCATAAATTATTAACTGCAATATGCTTGTTTTGGATTTGCATTTTGACTCGACTCATTAGGCTCTCAAGGAGCGATTTCGAATAACGAAAAGTGGTTTTAGTGACATCGTTAAGAGAGTTGCTTGCGTGTGAATCCGATTTTGGGCCCTCTTGGTCTACATAAGTTTCACACCACAAAACAAACCTTGCAAATTACAATTATAATAGCACACGTCATTTAATAGGGAATAACATGGTTCATATCCAAAAAATAAAATGAGGAAATCAAAACGCAACACTATTAATTCAAAAGATAAAAAATTTATTATATCAAGAATAAGGTGCATTAAATATTAAGAAGGGGCACGATTGGGAAAAAATTCTTTCATTCGCAAATCACTATTATTAAATTTCATAAAATATCCGAAAATTCATTAATTTCTTAACTTAAACCAAATATGTGAATTGATGTTGACCACAATAAAATTGTATATAATATTTCCTACCTCACTGCATTACCTCAAGAACAAAGTATTCTGGGACATCATGAAAGTCATTAGACCTGACAAAATTCACTTGAGATGATAAAATTTCATATTTATAGATAATCAGCTGTCATCAGAAAGTAAGGTAAGTAATTGAAGTTAAAGATTTACCTGGGTAACCCAATATCAACATCATATCGTCTACTCTTGTAGAACTTTATTAAATGCAGTAAACCAGCCCAATCAGATTCCTGTGCACAGCGAGAATCAAATTTAATGACTTGTAATACTTCAAAAGCTAAAAGTAGTAACATTGAAATAACACAATATCATCAGATACAAAGAAAAAGACGCCTAGAAAGCAGCATGGAATAAGAACAGAAATGGATTAGAAAATGTGGAATTTGAAGAGTAAATTTTCAACTTTATATACTTAAAACTAACAAGAATCCACCAAAAAGTGGGTTTTACAGGAGGTTACAAACTTACTGTGATGCTTCAAAATAAGCAAACAATTCAGGATGCCCTGAATAAAAGAAGCTAGCAGAAAATAAATATGAAATTCTTGGCTTCCATTTGATGATGTGTCTTATACTCAGAACAAGTGAAACTTGGGTTTAGCCTCTTTAAATGCCCATATAATTTGCTCACAAAGATTGCGAGAAAAATTCTCATATTAGAGGGAGTGATGAATCATGGTCTTAGCATTTATATTCTTTGATCTCTTTATTCTGAATCACATGACCCCATCCAGTCTATTAAGTGACCCTTTTGTAATAGTTTAACTATGCTTTCATCGTTTATTAATACTTCTTAAGTATTACTTTTGCTTATCTTTAGTTGAACTTATTAAAAAGGAGTATTTTGTGTCGACCGTGCGAGTATTTCTGATTTTCACTTTTACCATCATTGCTCGCTCCGTCCGACCGTCGTTAGGCTTCCCACGCCAAGGTATCGAGGCTTCCTACCTTTGCTTCTTCAAGCATCAATGGCAAAGACCACGGCTTTCCCTTTTTGTTCTTGGCATCGAGCAATCAGGGCTCATGTTCTCACCATACTCTGATTGTGGCTTCCGGTCACATACATCAAATTTTAGGTGTTTCAACAATCATTGATCCAAGGTTTGAAGCACTGACTCCCGCATCGGCGGTCTTGCAATGAATAATTTTGGAAAATCAAACGACAACAAAAGGATAGAATCGTGCTTGAGCAGAGTGCGAGATAGTCGGCGCACAAAATCCATAAAGATGTCCACTCAGGGTTGGTGTGGTACTGAAAGTGGTGTATATAGACATGTGTTCTATCGTGACCCTTTGATTGTCTAACAGATTTAGCAATGTAAGATGACACGAGCGATATCTCTATTGAGTGAAGGCCAATAAACATAGTTTTCTGAAAATGCAATTATTTTATTTCTCCAAAAATGATCGACTACCCCGCTGGAACGCAGCTCCCAGACTAGATGGTCTCGGGAGGATGTCTGGGGGATGAATATGAGGGTGCCACAAAATGAATAACCATCGATGATCAAAAAGCCGGGGATGACTTCAGGTGAGTCACGAGATGCAGAGTATATAGTCACAAGTGGACAAGTCGAATACTACGTGATCAAATGTTTGATTCCCATTGTCTGAGCGGTAAGGCTGTGGAGTAGGCTTACTAAGCAAATAGGTGCGTCAGTGGGTTTGCTCTCAACATCATCTCGATGTTTGAGAATATAATGGAAGCCTTGTAAGTACTCAACCCAACTTGGCATGACGATGACTAAATTTCTACTAGGAATCCAAATAGTGTAAGGTCTAGTGATCTGAATATAACACGAATTCACAAGAGAAGAGGTTGTGACTCCAATATCGCAGAGACTAAACAATTGCAAAAAACTTTAGGTGGTAGTTGAAATAGTTCTGTTGGGAATCAATTAGTTTATCATTGAAGTAAGAGACTGGAAGACCTTCTTGAGTGAAAACTCTTCCTATACCTATAAAGGAAGTGTCACAAGCTACCTCGAATGCTCGTCTGAAATCGGGTAATCAAAGATCTGGGGTTGAGGTCAATTTAGCTTTAATGTCCTCAAATGCTTGGGTGGCGGCGGGAGTCCACTGTAAATCTCCTTTTGAAGACATCTTGTGTATGGAGTCATAAGGGTGTTGTAACCTTTGACAAAATGTTTGTAGAACGTGGTCAATCCATGAAACACTAAGATGTTCAAAATAAATAAAAAACATAAAATACATACACCATGAAAATGTAGAAATCTTGTGTAAGGAGTAATAAGGGTGTTGGCTACTACTCCTGATGCTCAAATAACACTAAAGATGTCTAAAAAAAACATAAAATACATAGAAAATGTAGAAACGGCGCTCCAGGCATGCTCGTGGTGTCAGATCGGCAGATCAGTTGGTGATGAGAGTTTGTCAAAAGACTCTTTATCAAGGAGGTCGGGGGAGCCCCGACCTAAACAATCTATTGGCCCTATGATGGAGTCGGGGATGGGTTGGGGTGTACGGTCCGCGGACCAGATAAAGCCACCTTGGTGAGACGCCAAGGTGGACCCCCTGGAAGGACTCCAAGGTGAAGCGCAGATGTGACGTCTGTGTCGCATCACGTTTCCTAATATGCAACATATATAGATAGATGATGATTCTTATTATATAGTTTGTTATTAAACAAAAAAATTGTTAAGGATCCATTTATATGTCCGATCATTTCTTCGATGACCACAAAATCAAACTTATTGAAGGATTCATTTATATGTTACAGTGTTTTCATAGCTACTTGTTGGGCGCAAATCTCAACTGAATGGACTTAGGGTGATTGTCGATAAGTGCAAATATATGGGTTCAGGAGGAGTAATTGAAAATTATAATATAGCAACAAGCCCTTCAATCTATACTTTGTGCATAGAGTTTACAAATATACGCACATATCAGTCGAAAATTATAATGGCTACCAGAAAGTCATGCTATAGCAGCTATCCACCTCTTCATATTATATCGTTTGCACATATAGTTCAAAATTTATTACTTTTGATTAATAGCCAAATCAATATTATTATGATCAGAAAACTTATTTGGGTGAATTATTCCCACGACACTTATTTGTTCGCATTCAGAAGATTGATTTTACTTTTTCACAGATTCGAATCAAATCCTGGCTCATGACTTCTCTTATCAAGATCTCTTCTCTTATCAAGATCTCTTCTCTTCTACCCTAAATATCTCATCTTTGCTTTCCGGCTCTCCATTCTCGACTTCTGGTGGTATCTCCTCCAAGTTCTATCTCTCTATTAATCAATCGACTTCTGTTTCTAGAACTCTGACCAGCTATGGAGTACCATTATCTATTCTGGTTCTCTTAGTATATTGGATTTGAATTTACTGAGTGGTTTACTCTGTTGAGAAGATATTCTTGTTTTCTTCTTTCCCTTCTCAAATAACTATAATGATCTAATCCAAAATATTTGATATATTTTCTACTTTGGTTTAGACAAGCCTACGAGTACTTTCTAGAAAGTAACCATCACAAAATAACTACCACTAGAGCACTATAACTAGTGAAGATTCTAACACAACACCACTTACTCTGAAAAAGGTAACACCATAGTTATTAAAGGCTCAAGGCACATCAAGGCACAAAGGGATCTTGGAGCTTAGGCACAAGGTTCAAGGTGCAAGTGTTCATCTGACAAGGGCAAGACGCAATCACATCAATTTTAAATAATCAACATCAAACATCAGTTCAACTTCTTGATCAGATTCTTCATTCATTATATTCATTAATCACTCATTATTATCGCTTATATCACTTAAAAATAGAATAAGTTGGATCTCAATTCATTTGAACTAATCCTAAAAATTTGAGCATACAAATGTTTATGCGCCACGATGCTCCAGAATAAAATAGAATATGACGAATATGATAGAAATCAGTAGAAAGTAATAAAACCAAACTAAAACACAACTATTTATTGCAACAAAACTACAGGGGTTTAAAGCCTTTGTATTCTCACATTTATTTATTTCAACAAAATTGCACAGGTGAAAGATTTTGTATTCTCGTTGATCCAAGAGTAGTATAAAATTGTTTTCTCAAACAACTTTAAATTATGCAAATCAAAATACTTTGTGAACTCGTAATCCATAATCTCATATCAATAAAAAATAAAACACAAAATTGAGAAGTGTTGATTAAAAGATATACAAAAGCCCATAGTAAAGCCCAACTAGAGAACATTACCTATTTAAGTTTTAGTCTCACATCTTAAAATGAGATTATTGTTCCTTCTCATCTTCCAATATAAGTGTACAAACACTTGTATGTATGGATGAATGAATATGAGAAATAAATAAAATACTTTTTTATTATTGTCTACATTGTGTTTCTCCACAAGAAAGAATTTATTTTGAGTTTGTCCCTAGAAGTGTAAACCAAGAAGTGTAAACCAAGAAGTGTAAACCAAGAAGATGAACCTCGGCTTCACTAGAGACACTGAATAGCCTGGATATGAAAATGAAGCTCCTGGCAGTGACGTTGGCTCTATAATTAGAATGAAACTGCTAGATATTCTACAGTTAGTTTAGACAAATCCCACAACAAGGTGGCGAGCTCTAAACAATACATAAACAAGGACGAGATTACGGAATAACGTAGAAGAAAGCGACGAGCATGGGAACTTCATTAGAGAAAAACTGGTGACCATGAGAATATCAAAGAATGAAGACCTATAGCTCAGAAACTTCACTAGATGTGGCAAGCTTGGGAGTATTGGAGCAGTAAGAACCTCTATCAGCTCCAAATCCTCCACCATTTAATATTTTTTGGAATACAAGATTTCACCGACTTCAACAAGTCAATAACTTAATTTACAATTAATACTTAGATAGCAATTTATATTAATACTAACTTAATTCATGTTAACATACATTAGCACTGAGATTTTATTCATATAACTGGATTTTGTTAGTTTAATTTTGGAAAATTCCTACAGTATAGCAACGTCATAATAACTTGATAAAAATTAGGCACAGGCATTTACACTGACAATTTACATTGCCACATAAATCTCCCTGGGTTAGAGAGAGACCACCATCGAGTTTATTCAAATTTACATATCTTTATTATGTGATGATCTATCAATAAACTCAGGTGTTGTAGACAAAACTTCTCCCACTTAATAATGAAAGGGTGTTCTGAATTTCCTCGCCATAACTGGAATAATCATCATAGGTAGTTTTAGTCGCAAAATAAACATACTCATGATCTGACACACTATGTAGCACAGGGACGGAAACGGGATACGGGATACGAAACGGATACGGGAAACGTGATTTTTAAAAAATTAGGATACGAGAAACGTTTTTGATTATTTTTAATTATTTTAATATAAGTATTAATTAATATAAGAATAAGACAACTAACAAACTATTGTACATATCTTGAATTGTAATGAAAAAAAATAATAAGACTATATTATATATCATTGACATTTCATATAATGCTATAAATAACATTGAATTCATGTTATGAAAGATAAGACCTAATTTTCATCATTTTTAGTAAGGCTGCTACTTGAATCCATGTTATGAAAGATAAGACCTAATTTAAACAATAATGAAATTCATAACAAACAATGTTAACAAACTCATAATAAAATTGGATCATCTGAGAAATTCCTAGCTACACACATTTTTTTGTACAACAATAGATTAACTGTTGAGTGGAAAATCCTAGTTACACGCATTTGTTACTACTATAAGTGCTACATAGATCACATCAGATTAACATGGTGCTAACATTAAGAACTCAAGTTTTGTGGAAGGAAAGCCATCAAGGGCAAGGGGAAAATCGCATCTCCATTACTTGTTTCAGTTGGAGTTGTTGGGGGATTATCAATGTAAATACCATAAGCAAAATTAGATTACTTAGTACCATGTAGAGAATACAGAAGTAGTCGTACTTAGCAATGTTTTTAGGCATATATTGGATATTAATATGATGATGAAAGAAGAACCAGAAGAAGAAGAAGAAGCAAGAGAAGGAGGAGATTAAGGAGAAGCATGAAAAGAAGGAGGAGAAGCAGGAGAAGAAGAAAAAGAAGAAGAAGAAGCAGGAGAAAAAGAAGAAGGAGGAGAAGAAGAAGAAGAAGAAGAAGAAGAAGAAGAAGAAGAAGAAGAAGAAGAAGAAGAAGAAGAGGAGGAGGATGAGAAGAAGAAGGAGGAGGAGGAGAAGAAGGAGAAGAAGAAGAAGAAGAAGAAGAAGAAGAAGAAGAAGAAGAAGAAGAAGAAGAAAAAGGAGAAGAAGAAGGAGGAGAAGAAGAAGCAGAAGAAACAGGAGAAGAAGAAGAAGAAGAAGGAGAAGAAGAAGAAGCAGGAGAAGAAGAAGGAGAAGAAGAAGAAGCAGGAGAAGGAGAAGGAGAAGAAAAAGAAGAAGAATGAGTACCTGAGGGATCGGCGGAATCGGGAGCGGAAAGCCGGCGGGATCGGGAGCGGAACAGGAAAACCTAATGCGTAAAATGAAATACGCGAGCTCTATATCTCATGGAATCGCGTATCCCCCTTGCGGGATACGCGATTCCGAAAATAAAATATATTTTTTAAAAAAAATGTGTTTCCTGGAGTTTCGGAAACGCGTTTCCGGGCGTTTCCCGTATCTGGTTCGCGTTCGAGTCGATACGTAGACCATTTTTAAGTATTTGTGCTTTGTAGCTGACACATCATCTATTGGTGAATATTCTTCTAGATAACACATGAACTTTAAATTCAGCTAATACTTGAAATCATTTAAGTTTTCCTCTTCAATGATTTGTATCACATGTCAATCTTCGTTAACTCAGGGAATTTCAGTCTCTAACACAACTGGGTCAAAAAATTTCCAAGATCATTCACATCATCTCAAAGATTCACAGACACAATCCTCTTCATAATCATATTCATCGTGGCACTCATCAAAACTGGTAGAAATGATTTTTTTGGTCAGTAATGTCAATTTCCTCGTTGAAACCTTCACCATCTTCATATTCATCATACATCGATAACAATATTTAAAGGAAGACTCGGGTCTGTAGTTTCCATCTTGACGACATGTGCTAAAATTCTCAAATCATGTCTTTAAGATTGTAACTGTATTCTCACATCTTTTTCATCGTTGCGTCAAAATAACCCTGTGGGAGGCTACACATTGTTAAGCTCTACGAACCAATAACTTGTTCTTGTGTTTTCGGATTGATGAGGAGCTATGTCGAACTTGTGGAGAAATTGTCGAGCAGTCGTGAGAAGTCCACAAAGCCATCTGAAAGGAATACATCGACCTTTGTCAAGTACACAGGAGGTTTCACCGAGTAAAAAGGATGGTGAGGCAGCTTCAGTGGGCTACATCGAGGAGAAACAGCACAATTTGTGCCAAAATAGATAATAGTGAGAGGAGAAGAGGCTTGTGCAAATTTATAGAAAATGATTGCTACAAATCGTATAAGAACTGTCTATTCATGAGATGAGTAAAGATAATTTGATGAAATTGACTATCAAAGTTGCATTCAAAAAATATTTCTATGTGACTAGGACCAAATGCTACTGTGGGGAACTAAACAAGTTGAAGTGATCAAGCATTGTGAGTATAAACCTATTATAATCAACAATTCTTAGTACGTTGTTATAATGAAATTGCCTTAATATTGAGGCTTTGACCTGATATTATACTAAAATCAATTTGATCCAATGCCAACAACTATGTGGTCAATTAGGAATGAGCCAAATTTAAACCAAAAACTCTATACGCTTACTGACTTAACAATAAGAGATAAAAGCATCATCCTGGCATATTTCAAGTCCAGGTTTTAGTGTGAGTGCAAATTTAACCAGAAAAGAACGTTCAATGCCATCAGAAGACTACCTCCGAAGCTGACTGTGCCAATGCATAAGCTGCTTCAATTCTAACCCTCCAAAAAGCCTAAAAACACAAAAGTTAATAAACAGGTCAAAGCTTTAAAGAAGTCCAACGTATAACACTAAAACGAAGTGATACAAAACCTTTGAATCACTGAGAAAATTGTTCAAAGCGTTAACTACAGAAAATGAAATTTGCGGTAGATTTTTTAGTGCTTCAATTGCTTGCGCTTGAGCAATTACATCCTTATCTTTCTCTAGCTGATTGATCTGTAAATAGCATATAACTCAAAAAATGAATAAAGAAAAAACTTCATGTTTCAAATAATTATATGAGTGGATTTTATGAACCAACACAGAAATTCAAGGTATTGGGTAGCATAGCTTGGTCACTCGTGCAACATAAACAGGAATGAAAAAATAGTGATAATAATAATAAAGATAACGGTAATGTAGAATAATTGTCCTGCTTAACCAAGAATGAAAATGGGTGAAGAAAAGAGCATATTTGAAAAATGAAGAGAAAAAGGAGCAGCATACAGAGTATTTCAAGATGCATTGCAGGATACTTGCTTCACAATAACAGCCAAATTTCGTATACTGGAGAGAAACACCATATGCTTACCCACATCTGAATGGGCTGATGAAAATGATCTTCAGCCAGATATTCCATTTCAGGGTCCACACGGATCCATAACAAGGGGGAATCCATGCTGCAGAGAAACCAATTTAAATTGTTTATAATAATAAAACAAGGGAGTCAGGTACTTGAAGTCAAAATCCATCACCTTATCTGCAAATCTTGACCAGGAGCAGTATCTGCATTATCATCAGATCCATCAGCTTTTAAACCCTTCTTAGGTTTCTGAATTTTTTTAGTAACTAACTTAGAATGGCACTGTATCTCTAGCAATTGGCAAGCTTCCCCACTCATTGGAAGAACTGGGTGATCATACATCCCATCTAGCTCATGGACTCTTATGCTCATCATTCCAGGCCAACCAACATCACTATCTTGATTTTCAGTACATGATCGACAACCACAAGCAGATCCAGCCTTTACAGTGCAGCCTCTCAGGACAGCCAATTCAATTATGTTCCTTCTCTTGTTATAAGAGAAACCCATCCTTCATCAAAACAACAAATTGAAAATTAGTAGCTCATTAATGAATATAACTAAAAAAAAGGAAGAAAAGAGTAAACCTTAATAAGGGGCAGCCACATGATTCTATCCACCGAGGAAAAAAATCCTTGAGAAAGGGGCGCTCCAAGTTGCCTATTTTATTTGCCAGATGCCTGAACTGAATACAAGAAAATAAAAGTATTTACCTCAGAATATAAGAAAACCAGAAAAACGAAAGAAATTCTGAAAGACTAATTGAGATTGTTGCAATAATGGAATACAGGATTGAAATGGAACAAGCAAAAATTTTTATAAAAAAAACTCAAGTACTTTAGAAGAGTTGCACCATCCCTCTATATGAAATTAACGAATTCCCTCTATATAAAACTATGCAAGCAAACATAGAAGGTACACATCTTAATTTGCAGAATAACATTAAAAAAATCTACTGTAAATCCTGGTGCATGCTATTTAATGAGATTAAGGCAATATATTGTTAACAAGGCAAGTCAATGATTGATGGATTAGAATATAAAAAATTGTGATGAATTCAATTAAAATTTATGCAGCCTTGGTTTGACTTCACAATTTCTTGCCATCGAGATTTTATAAACCAATGACCTTAAAATTCAACATCAATGGCTTGATGATTCACATCTTTGATGCCCAAATATTTTTTCACAAATTTGTTATGGATTATTTCGATCTAAATGAAATTTATCATCGGTTTTGTTGTCATTTATTATCTAACTTCCTCCTGTTTTTAACTCCAATTTCAACATCTTTTGGGACTTTTCTGCACTTCGACCAATTTCTTGCAATTTTAACATAAGTTGTCCTCCCAATGTGATATTGGCATAAGAGAAAATTTTCATTTGTTTGAGTTGATTTTCATCTAACTCCCTACCGTTTATTAAGTCGAATTTCATAAATTTCCTGCAAATCAACCAATTATTACAGCAGACTTGAAAAAATTTATCTCCTGACTAGAGCACTTCTCTTTCTTCATGTGAGGTAGGAGAAAATAAGAGCTAGGTTTACTCTAAGTTGTTAATGGCGCGCCTAAGGCTCCAGGCTCAACAAGCTCAGATGATTGCGCCTACGTGCGCCTTTTCTGCGTCTTTGGAGCATTAAAGGCGCATTTGAGTCAAATTTCTATTATAAATTTCTTTTCTAAAATAAAGAAAAAAATAATGTAAAAATTCAATAATTTTTGCATGATGTAATGTTTGTGAAACATAATCGAGCGTCGAGACTTAAATATGAATTTAATGACCACATTGATTTTATTTTTTAAGAGATATAAATGATAGTAATGAATTATTAATGAGTTGAATAAATGAAGAATCTGATCTAGAAGATTAATTGATTTAATGATAATTATTTTAAATGAATGTGATTGTGCCTTACCTTTGTCAGGCACGCGCCTGCGCCTTGAGCCTTGCGCTTAGGCACCAAGACCCCTTTGCGTCTTGGTGCGCCTTGCGCCTTTAATAACTAAGGGTTTACTTTAATGATGAATGGAATTCAGTTCTTGTCGTATAAGGTTGTCCCCCCTTGGCTCTCTCAATGTTATTTCATCTAACTCCCACTTTCATCTATCTACATAAGTATTTCATATTTACTCTTCCACTATTGTGTAGGACATGGGAACTAGAGGTCTAATACCAAGCCACTGCAGTCTTACCTTTCCTCTCATCTCATATTTACATTTCAACTCTACTGTGATTGTCAAGCTTCTCATATTTATAGATATAGGTGGCAGTTCAAAATCTACAGAAATCAAAAAGTAGTGCCACATCCAAAATAAGATTTTCTGCCTTATCTTTCAAGCTAGCACTTACCGTCAAGAATCTCTAGATGAGTTTGATGCGATCAAAATATCTCAACGGAGGAGATTCAAGCTCATCAATAAAATGGATCTGCCGCCAACCTTCCCAGCTGCAATATAGTTGGCGGTAAACGAATTAGGAAGGGTAATTTGGTAATATCGCAGCATAGGCGATTATAAAAAATTATGCTAGATGGAGGAGAGTATATTAAATGATGTGTCTTTTGCGTTCTGTTCCCTCATTTTCGTTGAGCCGAGGATTCATCCTTCCGCATTTTGGGTTCCTCGTTCAGAGCTCTGCTTTTAGGAGAACTAGTCATCGTGTATTTTTATTTCTGCTAATTGGTGTTATGTTCTTAATGTTAATTATCATTGACGGGCGGTCGGGAGAAGAGGCAAGCCCGCACGATCGCTGAGTCTGCCGGAGGAAGATGCTGGTGGGTCGCCGGAGCCTAGGAGGAATTCTGGCAACCACCACGGCGGCAGGCGGGGCCTCAGGTAGCAGGAACGGTGGCTGGGAGGGCTTCTCTGGTGATTCCGACTGAGGGGAGAGGCGCGGGACGGGAGCAGTGACTTCAAAGGATTGCTCGACTGGAGGAGATGAGGGCGCGGGAGACGACGGTGGAGTGAGAGCTCCGACGTGGCTGACGGCAGCAGGAAAGGCGACTTCAGGAAATTCCGACAGGAGATTAGGGCGGCGCTGGTATGGTGAACCGGAGGAAATCAAATGATTCCTTCAATTCAAAACCCAGTCGGGTATAGCAGTGGGAGGGGTTGGCTTTTATAAGATAAGGTTATAGTTAAATTGATATTGGCAGCCATTTAGCATAAAAAAATAGATTTTTTTTTGAAGGATAGTTTGAGATGGGCTTTGGAGGTGGGATTCAAGATGGGCTGACAGATATCAAACAACGATTAAAGGGCTATCCAAATGGGGATTTCAAAGTGGGGTCGGCTATAAGCATAGGGGACGATACAAAATAAAATAGTAAATTAAAAATTAAGCATGTCCTAAACTAATCTACCTCCTAAACTACCGGACCTATGCATTTAGGGTCTCGTTGGCCGGTCACACAAACGAACCAAACCAAAACTTGCGTGAACACGCGCGATACAAAATAACATCCAAGCGCTTATAATACGTGCGATATAACTCAACGCTACACAATAATCCAAAAATACACAAAAACGTGTGCTACAATAATAAAAGACGTGTGCGATAAAAATAATAAAAACGAAGCGACGCGGGTTGCATCAATTCCGTCGGGGTTGAAAGAGCACGACCCCGACGAGACTCCATGTAACCTGCAAGTAGAAAATCCAAGCATCGACCGGAGAGATGCTGCATACGGTCTTGTTCATGTCGTGGCTGCGACCCAAAACCCGGAGGTAACCTTTCATCCCAAAAACTCGCAATCCATTAGTCAAAATTTCATGTCAAGTATTTAAATAAACAGTAATTATTAGAGCTTTCAGAGGATGACAGAGGCGGTGTGTGTAGCAAACAAGTGGTGGGCGGGAAAACGGGAAACAAATGGACGTAAGCCATGGAACCAGTCACTCATGACGCAACATACTCTTGCTTGGTAGACACTCACGTTTGTCCACTAGACCAGGTTCGTCCATCGCTTTGATTTCACCCGATGAAATCTCACACGAGTCACAAAATTTTAAACAGATCCCAAATATATCGATCAAGATCTTCCACAAAAACCCATGGAAACAGGTGTCCCGATGAGGAGTATAGAATCTACGTGTCATTTCAACTCTCCTAGTACGGTCAGACCTAAAAAACTCAAATAGCAAGCGAATGAGGTGAGGTGTCTCAATGTGCTTGACTGCCACCAAGGAAAAATGATGTGGACTAAACGCGTGCTCGTCGAATACAAAGTCAATAAAAGGTGGTGCTTCTAGAGCACCCAAGATAGATGACTCTTGAGAATCAGACGCCACTTCCTGGAGCGAGGGCCCAAGCCGAAGTGAAGCACTAAATAGGAGTGGTGTAGTGGAGACTAAGGACGACGAAGTAGATGCTCGTGAGGTCCTCCCAAGTGCTCTAGGAACAAGACCGTTCTTTTGGGAAGAAGAATAATTTTGCGCCCATGATGATCAAAAGAATGGGAGTTCCTCACACCATCATGCAGGACATGTCTATCATACTGTCATGGTCGTCCTAGAAGTATGTGGCAGACATCGATGGGGGCGATGTCGCATAGTACCGAATCTCGATAAACATCCCTGATAGAGAACTCAACCTGACAACGATGAGTAATGGGGATAGTCAAAGGACTACTAACCCCGGCTAGGTGGTACGGCTGCTCTAAGGGGCGCGTCATAAGTCCTAACTTCTCCACCATATGCTGAGACACGTATTTTTCCATACTATAGCTATCAATAATAATAGAATAGAAATGCTCCTGAATGCGGGCGATGGTGTGGAAAATTTCCTTTCTCTGAGGATCATGCTCAGTGGTCTCGCCAGAGGTAACCAAATCAGAGTGAAGAACACAGACTAGGTGCTCTGCTTGCTCGCCCTCGACCTCGACGACGGTATCAGCCTCGGGCAAGGGTTCAGGCTGGGGGTCACTACGGAAGACCCCATACTCAGGATCACCTCCGGAGATGGAATCAATCACTGCGACGAACTGGCGTCGCGGACACTCAGAAGATTTGTGCCCAGGCTCTATGCACTTGAAGCATCGAAACACTCCAGTGTGGGGTCGGGCTCCTACGAGCTCCTTACCCCGGGAAGGGCCAAGATGAAGAGTCGGGGCTCCAGTAATAGCAAGAGGTGGGGAATCAGTAATAGCAGATGTGGGTGTAGTAGTGGTGGTGCTCGAACTGGGTCTATCAGTAGACCTCTGACCAGATGTCCTCTTCTGGAGAGCTTCCACTCGGCGTGCCCGACTGGAGATCTCTCACAGGTCCCGAAAATCGTGTAGCTCTAACTGGTCTCGTATCGTGTACCGTAGCCCATTCAGATAACGGGCCACAACCATGTGGTCTTCCTCCTTCAGATCTAAGCGTGACTGGAGGACCAGAAACTCATTCGTGTATTCATCGATGGTTTGCTTGTCTTGTCGTAGATTGTGATACCTACGATACATGGTCTGCATGAAATCTGCGGGAACGTACCTCCTCTTCAGTTAAGCATTGAACTCAACCCAGGTGGTGATAGGTGATTGTCCCATAGTGTATCGCATCTGCTCGACTTGCCCCCACCATGTGAGTGTGGGGCCCTTCATCTTCAGGGTAGCATACTCAACCTGCTGGTGGGCAGGTGCGCGCTTCCAGCTGAGGAATCGCTCAAGTCGTTCGCACAAATCAAGACACACCTCAGGCTCTAGCGTGCTCTCAAAATCCCCAACATCTAATTTAATAATCGCATCCCTCCTAGGGGGATTCTTATTATCTTGATTTGCTAGTTGGGGTTCTGGTGGTGGTGTAGGAGGTCGTGAAGGAGGAGTAGGGGGTTGTGCAGCAGGACCCACTAAGTGATAATGTGCTGCCAAGTTGTTGACCGAGGTGCGCAATCCTAACATGACTTGGTTTGTATTTCCCGCAGTGACGGTGAGTGTGGTGACAACGGCCATGAGTTCTTCCATACGTTTACCCATGTCTCCTAAACTTCCCTCGATGTGTCCGACTCTTGACTCCATCGATTTTTTTTTTTGAAAACTTAAAACTCCTAAAACGAACGATGCTCGGCTATCCCACAATAGGAGTAAGATATCTCAGCAGCCACACCAAACTGATGTAAACTAAAGTGGGGGGCAGTTTTTGACAGAAAATAAAAATGCGATCTTTTAAAATTAATGTGGCGCAAAGGTTTTCGGGGCTATTTTAAACCGATAAAAACGACCTTAAGTCGCAAACGTGGGACTACCGCATGTGCATATTAACGTTATGAAATCACGATTCCACAGGCATAGCATTCACAAAAATGGCAACCACGGATATGTAACGAACAATAACTAAGAGACTGAATTAGTCGGGCAAGCTCAATTAATTAACCATTTATATTTGAGTATGAAAATAACTAAAGTGGTGCGAGCGAGCGAGGTAGACAGGTATACCCAGCGTAGAGGTGGCAGCGGCAGACGGGTTTCCTGGAAGGTAGTGGCTAACTGGAGGTTGTGTGGAGGAGGTCTGGTTGTGCCCTGGGAGAGATCTGGCAACAGAAACGGAAGTCGGCGGAGCTTCACTGGAGGCCACCGGGAAACAGAACGGTGTTGGAGATGACGTCGAGGGCTAGAGAAGTGGAAACGGGCGGCCGGGAGAAGAGGCAAGCCCGCACGATCGCTGAGTCTTCCGGAGGAAGATGCTGGCGGGTCGTCGGAGCCTAGGAGGAATTCTAGAAACCAGCACGGCGGCCGGCGGGGCCTCGGGTAGCAGGAACGGTGGCAAGGAGGGCTTCTCTGGTGATTCCAACGGAGGGGAGAGACGCGGGACAGGAGCAGTGACTTCAGAGGATTGCTCGACTGGAGGAGATGAGGGCGTGGGAGACGACGGTGGAGTGAGAGCTCCGGCGTGGCTGACGGCAGCGGGAAAGGCGGCTTTAGGAAATTCCGTCGAGAGATTAGGGAGGGGCTGGTATGGTGAACCGGAGGAAATCAAATGATTCATTCAGTTCAAAACCCAGCCTGGTATAATAGTGGGAGGGGTTGGGTTTTATAAGATAAGGTTAGGGTTTAATTGATATTGGTATCCATTTAGCATAAAAAACAGATTTTTTTTTTTTTGAAGGATAATTTGAGATGGGCTTTGGAGGTGGGCTTCAAGATGGGCTGAAAGATATCAAACAACGATTAAAGGGCTATCCGAATTGGGATTTCAAAGTGGGGTCGGCTATATGCATAGGGGACGCTACAAAATAAAATAATTAAATAAAAATTAAGCATGCCCTAAACTAATCTACCTCCTAAACTACCGGACATATGCATTTAGGGTCTTGTTGGCCGGTCATACTAACGAGTCAAACAAAAACTCGCGCGAACACGAGCGATACAAAATAACATCCAAGCGCTTATAATACGCGTGATACAACTCGACGCTACACAATAATCCAAAAATGCGCAAAAACGTTCGCTACAATAATAAAAGGCATGTGCGATAAAAATAATAAAAACGAAGCGACGCGAGTTGCATCACAAGTACTCCTCCTGAGCGCTCTGTCTTGACTAGCGTTGGTCGTGGGCACCCTCTCCGCCCTAGCATGATTGTTTCTAGTTGTGATTATTGTGGTCGCAAAGGCCATACTCGGGAGATGTGCTACAAACTCCACCCACATCTTGCCCCTCGTGGTCGTGGCCGTGGACGGGGGCCAGGGCGTGGGGGACATCACCAGGGTGGCAATAGACCTCATGATGTTGGTTACTCTACAGACGTCTACAACGAGTCTTCCAATGTTGTACCGAGGCAGCTTACTGCTCTTGAATTGGATGCTTTTCGCCGCCAGCTGCACTCTCAGCCTGATCAGCCTTTGAGTGACTCTGCTACCATTGCCTCTATTGTTACGCCCATTGCTCATGCCGTCGCTACCTCCTCCTATGAGTGGGTGATTGATTTTGGTGTCATGCATCACATGACTGGCTCTTCAGGTTTTCTCTCTTACACTCATTTTTCTGGTAAGTACAAAGTTATCTCTGCTAATGGCTTGTTGTCTCTCATTGCTGACAAAGGTCTTATCCCATGTTACACTTCCCTTTCTCTGTCATCTGTTCTTCATGTTCTCTCATTTCCTCGCAATTTACTTTCTATCAGTGATATTACTCGATCTCTTAATTGCTCAGTGACTTTTTTTCCTGATTCTTGTGTTTTTCATGAACTGGGTACGAAGCGAAACATTGGCAGTGGTAGGAACCAAGGTGGTCTGTATTACTTGGATCTCCAGCCTTCGCCTACTCTGGCTCTCTCTTGCGCTACTGTTACAGCTAGTGATGTTCGTCGATGACACTTGCGGCTTGGACATCCCTCTCCTACTTATATTCAAAAGTTGTTTCTTTCTTTTGTACCTTTTTTACAAACTTTTGACTGGGATGTCTGTGATAGGCCTAAACATGTGCGACACAGTTTCTCACATCATCTTCTCCCAGTACCACTCCGTTTGAAGTTGTTCACTCTGATGTCTACGGCCCATCCTCTGTTGTACCTATTTATGATTTTTGATGGTTTGTTACCTTTATTGATTGTTTTTTTCACACCACTTGGGTGTATCTGTTAAAAAAGAAGAGTGAAGTCTTGTCGTGCTTTCAGGTTTTTCATAGAATGATTCAAACTCAGTTTAAGGGCTCTATTTGTGTCCTGTGTAGTGATAATGGGGGGAGGAATATGATGATCGGGGGGCATTTGGTTCATACCTCACTAGTCATGGTATCAACCAGACTACTTGTGTCAACACCTCTACCTAAAATGGAGTAGCCGAACGGAAAAATCGGCACTTGTTGGATGTCACCCGTTGTCTTCTGACCACTATGCATCTTCCAAAATCCTATTAGGGGGACATTGTTCTTACCGTTGCGCACCTTATCAATCGTCTTCCTTCACGGGTTCTTAACTATACTACTCCCCTCGCTCGGCTATCTACCAAGACCGTGGTCTATACTTCCCACCTGTCTTCTCGTGTTTTTGGATGTGTATGTTATGCCCATATTCATCTGCCTCATCGAGACAAATTGGACCCCCTAGCTCATCGATGTGTGTTCCTTGGATACTCTTCTACGACAAAAGGGTATCGGTGTTACCACCCTCCCTCGGGGCATATGTTTTGCACTATGAACGACACCTTTAGGGAAGAGGAATCATATTTCTTACCTTCGACTCACTCTCTTCGTCAAGGGGAGAGTAGTAATGATGCGGATGTTCCTCTTCTTCCCTCTTTGCCACCACATATTCCTCTGCACAAAGAACTGGGACCTCCTATCTCAATCCCTCTGCCTGATACTCTAATCTCTCCTTTTCCTCACGTGTACCACTGATGCGCCTCAGGTATACAGACTACTAAGGTTCAGTCTTTAACAGTGCCCGCTTCTGCCACAGATTCTGATGACGCGGATTTGTATATTCTGCTTGCTCTGTTGAAAGATAAAGATGCATGTACAAAACATCTCATTTTTAATCATGTTGCTTACCACCACCTTATCACGACCCATCAGCCCTTTGTTGCTTCTCTCTCTTCGGGTGTTATCACTAAGACATGGCAGGAATCTTTGGGTATCCCGGCCTGAACTCAGGTTATGAAGGAGGAGATGTCAGCCTTGGACAAGAATCATACCTGCGATGTTTCTTCCCTTCCTCCTGGAAAGAAAGCCATTGGCTCGAGATGGGTGTTTTCCGTCAAACAGAATCCAGAGGGGAAGGTCGAACGGTACACGGCGCGACTAGTTGCCCAGGAGACAGGGGTACACTCAGACTTAGGGAGTTGACTATCAGGAGACTTTCGCCCTTGTAGCTAAGATGGACACTATTCGAGTATTGTTGTGCGCGGCTTGCATGGACTGGGTACTTCATCAGCTGGATGTTAAGAATACTTTTTTCCATGGTAAGCTTGATGAAGAGGTATATATGAAATTCCCCCCTGGTTTGTGAAAAAGGGAGTTGAAGATCTTGTCTGTCGGCTAAGGAGGTCATTATATGGCTTGAAACAGTCACTGAGAGCATGGTTTGGCAGATTCCTCTCGGCTATGATCAAATTTGGGTATAAGCAGGCGCAGTCGAATCACACTATGTTCATTCGGAGACATGATCAGGGTATAGTTGTTCTTATTGTCTATGTGGATGACATCGTGATCACTGGTAGTGATTTGAAAGAGATTGTGAATCTCAAGTCCCTCTTATCTGCCGAATTTGAGGTGAAAGACTTGGGTAGATTACGATACTTTTTGGGTATTGAGGTGACTAGATCTGATCAGGGTATCTTTATATCTCAGCGGAAGTATGTTCTAGACCTGTTGCAGGAAACTGGGATGCTCGGTTGTGTTCCGGCGAATATCCCGATGGAAGAAAATCATGGAATCTGTGATGATTGGTAACGGTGACCAGGTCGATGTCACACGCTACCAGAGATTAGTTGGAAAACTAATATACTTATCTCATACTCGTCTTGATATTACTTATGTTATTACTTATGTTGTTGGGATTCTGAGCAAATACATGCATGCTCCCAGAATTAGACATCAAGAGGCCGCTTACCAGGTGTTACGGTACTTAAAGAAGGCTCTGGGTCGTGGTCTTCTATTTTCCAAGAATGACCATTTGAGGATTGAGGTTTTTACTGATGCTGATTGGGTCGGATGTCGTGCTGATTGGGCAAGATATTGTTCTTTTATTGGAGGAAACCTGGTGACCTGGCGCAGTAAGAAGCAAAATGTAGTGGCCAGATAAAGTACTGAGGCAGAATACTGTGCAGTGTCACAAGTCGCGTGCGAAGGCCTGTGGTTGCGTACAGTTCAATATGACTTGGGATTTCCCGTGACGACACCGTTCTCCTTGTTTTGCGACAACAAGACAGCAATCAGTATAGCTTATAATCCTGTACAACATGACTGGACAAAGCACGTTGAAGTGGATCGATATTTTATCAAAGATCACTTGGATAAAAAGGTTATAGTCACACCATTCGTTCACTCTAAAGATAAACTGGCAGATGTATTTACTAAAAGTTTGGGGTGTGACACATTCAGTAACGGCATCAAGACACTTGGAATGACTGATATCTTTTGTCCGACTTGAGGGGAAGAGTTGAGAGTTATTTACAAGTCAAGTATTTTCGTATTATTATTATTACAAGCGCTTATATGTGTTAGTGAGGTTTAGTCTCACATCGGGTATTTGCGTTTATGAGTCTATTGTAATCTTATATATAGCCCTAAATGGATGAATAATAATAAACAAGTAT
Source organism: Platanthera zijinensis (assembly GCA_039513925.1). Classification (NCBI taxonomy): domain Eukaryota; kingdom Viridiplantae; phylum Streptophyta; class Magnoliopsida; order Asparagales; family Orchidaceae; genus Platanthera; species Platanthera zijinensis. Next base: position 15,658,355 of record CM077081.1, on the reverse strand, counting down.
TATTTTCCACCCAATTCAATTATATCTTCGGAAATCGACTAACGTCTTAGCGAAATTCAGACGTCAAGAGTGCTTTTGCACATGAACGCCTTGATTCGGCCGCTTGGCCCCTTTTCAAAATTAAAATCAATCTATTTTTCAAAACCCTATTATATTTTATAACAAATAAAATGATTTGTTTGCAAAATATTTAATTTTTGAAACCCTAATTTGAGCCTACATCAGTTTGGTATCAGAGGTAGATTCGATTCGCTCCTATTGCAAATCAAACGATCCGGATTTCAAAAAAAAATTACAACAATTCTATTTTAAAAAATTTCATAATATTTTCAAAAAAACAACAAAAAAGGTTTACTGACTGTCTGTTTATTTTAATCCGTTATTCTATTTTTTAAAAATTGTTTTAAAATTTAAAAGAAAAATGGAGAATTTTGAAACATGCATGAAAACTTAATACAAAACATTGAGTTCGCCACTGCACAATTCACGCGGAATCTGACTGGGTTGTGGGTCAATGTACACAACCTTGAGATGACAATGCGCAAGAAATATGTCTTTCCTGATCACTTCCACACGAGCACATTTACCCCACTAGTTTTCACTATAGCACCCCCTTCAGTTGAGGAGTTTCTTCCTGAGCTCCAGCTCCAAGAAGAGGAACTTCATACTCCTCATCCCCCCATCCCGACCGAAGAGGTATTTTCACGTGCCCACATTGGATCACAACCCTTAGCCATCGAGTTTATCCTGGAGCCCCTGCTTCAGGACATAAAACGTACTAGTGGTGTGTCACTCAACTCAGGTGACATAGACTCGATCTACGTATGCCCTAATTCTCCATGCCCACTACAACCACCAATACTTGATCTTACAAACACCATGTCAGTTGATCATTTGGCCTTAGCATTGGAATTTTTGTTATATAATGATTTTATATTTGAAATACATCATTTTGTGTCAATACATTATAATATAATTATAAATGTTTCTGAAAAATTTTATTATCAAATTATCGATTTCTTTAAGAGAACTCGTGTTCTAAGGATAATAAGAACCCCAAAAATTTTCACACCAAACAAAATACTCGTTTTAAGGGATTTCTCTGAAAACTTTTAAAAAATAAATTTACAATCAATTTTAGCATATGTAAGTCATATATAATCGGATTTGGGAAGTTGCAACATTATATTAAATATTTTATATCAAATTTTTGAAACATATTATGAGGTCGACATGACACCACACTCAAGTTTAGTAGTGTGTATCACTCACTAACCAATGGACTGGCGGAAATCGTTGGTCAGAGTTTGGAGAAACTTCTTAGACGTTTAATCGGGGAGAGTCTAAAGCAATGGGAGTTTGTACCTCCATAAGTAAATTTCACTTGTAATAATTCTAAAAGCCACTCTCTTAATATATCTCCTTTCGAGATATTCTATGCATTGTCACGCCCACCTGACCGTCATCATCTTTCATTCTATGAACGTATTTTCTTCGATGTGCAAGCTTATATTAATTATTTAAAAGAACTGCATGAAATTATTGCAAATATTTTGCGAACAACCATTGAACATTAAAAACTGACGGTCGGTCGTTATCGTCAAGAGTTGTACTTTTCAAAATGAGGTCAGGTGATTGCTTATTACAAGAGGTTTGGTCTCGTTCATGTTCAGAGGCGCATTGGGCCACCAGTTGAGCCATCTGCTGAGGCCCCAGATATTCCACCCGATATAACACCAGCGATGACGTCGGTTCTCTCTGTTGCCATCCTTTGCAAAATTCTCATCGGGGTCGAGCGCTCTTAACTCTGGGAGAATTGATGCATCCTTTGTTGCATTCAAATATGCATGACGTCATCATGAGTCATGGATCTTTTAACTTTATGCACTTATATATTGTTCTGTACTTTTTCGCGCACCTATTTTATTTGAAATTGCTTTGCGCATCGGTTTGACCGCCTGATGAGACCGTAAATAAATAGATATGGTAATTTTGGTACTTAGGGCATAAGAGACACGCTTAGAATATTTTAGAACGTAACAAAATTAATTAAGGGGGAAATACAATATTTGGAAATATAATACTTGAGGGAAAAGTCAACTTGGAAACACATTATATGTACATACAATATTTAGGGAAAATATTTTGGAAAATCAAAATCTGTGAAAGGCAAAAACTCCTTCATAAAATAAAGTCATTGCCCTCTGAATTAAGAGGAGCGAGAATTGTACATGAGAACTAGATTTGCTCTCCATGTATTACTCGTAAACCCCCTTTCGCTACTGTTCAAGTTCTCGATCGAAGTTGTCGTCGACAGCATCCAAGAGACAGGGCCGCTGCACGCCGGCCGCAACCGCCGCCGCTGAGCAGATTTCGCACCTCTGAGCTGTTCGGCGTCCTCCATCGCCTGCTGGGTCGCTGTCGACCTCGCTATTGACTCTGGCGACCTTTATCCCGACTGATGTTGACAACAAACCCTTTCTTCCGTCGGTTGATTGTGCCCTCCTCCTTTACGAGCGTCCCAATTAACGTCTACATCGGCTCATTCCCTCTTCTGAATCATTGTTGGTTCTTCCACTGCACCGATTGGGCTTGGACAGGTTTAAGCCACTGAGTAATCACACCACCTTATTGCTTCCTTTTTTTGAATTTATTTTATACATTCTAAGTAAATAAATTTTGAGCTTGCCTCAATCGTTCAAACTGCTTTGATTACCATTTATCCATAAATTATTACTTGTGATTTTTGCTTGTGGTTGTGCGAATCTCGCTTGGTTCAACTCAATAACCCCTTGAATAAATATCTTAGGATAATGACTAACGTCTTAGCAAAATTCAGACGTCAAGAGTGCTTTTGCGCGTGAAAGCCTCGACTTGGCCGCTTGACCCCTTTTTCAAAATTAAAATCAATCTATTTTTCAAAACCCTATTTTATTTTATAACAAATAAAAAATAATTTGCTTACAAAATATTTACTTTTTGAAACCTTAATTTGAGCCAACATCAGAAAGGGTCCCACCACAAGGGTGAAATGTAGGAAAACCTTATCTTGCATTTCTGCAAGAGGCTGCTTCCAGGACTTTAACTATTGACCTCAATGTTACACAGCAACAATTTTGATGATGTGCCAAGCCGCCAAGGCTCCCCTTTCTACAACGTACAAAGATTAAAAAAAGATCAAATCTTCACAATGTGATGCATCCTCCGTCGCATCAAATATTGCATGACGCCACCATGCGTCATGAAATTTTAGTTATGCATTTTTTTTAATTTATGCATCTTTTTATGTATGAATTCCCTTCGCCGTACTCTTGCTTGCTTGAAATTGCTCGGGTCGTCGAGTTGACCGTCCGACGAGACCTTTAATAAAAAAGGTCCGGTAATTTTGGTAGTTAGGACGACACGAGCAAGCTCAAAATTATTTAACATACATAAATTTAAATTTTGTAAGTTTTTGGAAAAAAAAAAGATTTTATGGGAGATTATTATTAAGAGAGAAAAACAACATTTGGCAAAACAATAAAAGGGGAGAATAAAATCTTGATCATTCTGGAATGTTCTCCCTCTTTGGAAGAAAATAAAAGTGAAGAAATAACACTCAAATTCATTTTAGCTCTATTAAAGGAGTAAGCCGACCTCTAATTAAACAGCCTGGACAAGATTAGAAAGAAACGATCGTTTCATTGTTTCTCTCTACAGTGTCGGTCCCAAAGCTCGTTACATCCAAATCCTCTGCTGGATCTCGCCTACTTTCCCGACATCACTGCTGCTCCGAGTCGCGCCCTCCCGACCCGCCGTCGACTGCGATCTTGCTTTCAGCGGGCCACCGACTCTCGACCCCAGACCTTCATCCTGCCGACAAGTTGCAAGGCGACCTTCGGCGAACCATCGTTTCGCTAAGCTGACCGACGTCGACCGCGACACCACTTCCGGCAGTCGCTATTCCTCAGCGTTGCCCGCCTGCAACAGCCCCGGCCCAATTCCTGCAACTGCACCCTACAGGATTGGCCGACGACCCAAGCCGATTACAGTCAGAGAGGCGACAACCAGTTGACCTTGGTTTGTTTCCGCCTACGAATTTGGTCCGGGTAGTGTTCCTGTGGTAACGACACCCCCCCTGCTCCTAATAGTTAGATTTAAATTTATGCAACCATTAAATAATTACGAGCTTGTCCCGAACGTTCTCTCGCCTTAATTACCGTTTTAATTCATAAATTGTTGTTGTGTTTTATGCTTGTGACATCCAAACCCGCATCGGCTCGAACTGTTAGCGCTGATAAAGTTTTCTAAATAACAAATAACGGTTTTGCGAAGTTTATTGGTAAGAGCAATTTACGCGCGAACATCTCGAGTTGGCCCGCTCGGCCCTCTTTTCAAAATAACAAACTCCTTAATTTTCAAAACTCCATTTTATCTATAAAAAATAAATAAAAATTTCTATAAAATATTTAGTATTTTGGAACCCTAATTCGGGCTTACATCACAATGCAACATAGAACAAACATCCCAACTCCATACATCAATAAATATACAAAATTTGTCCCAAACCAACAATGGATTCAACGCCCCTTTAACACAACATCCGCGAAATGAATTAACAAGGTCACAATGACATTCTCAAGGATGAAAACATCATTCAAAAATACAAAAATAGTAGGAAATCTTTACAAGAATAGTAAACACAAAAATGAAGGAGAAGGATACATGATTCGCCATAGATGGAGATAAACCAATGATCATTGCTCCTCAAATAACAATCATTTGTTTTACCACGCTTGAAGAACAAGGGATAAGAAATATAAAACTCACAATCATGTGTTGTTCCAGGAAGAAACTCTCAATAGAAGAGGAGGATCTCATAACAGTAGTGGGTCCTAGCCTCTAATAAGTAAAACAAAAACGAACCCAAAATAACAATAAAAGCCGAAGCGGTTCACGGTTGAAGTGGGTGTGGGGGAGCCAAGGGGAGTTACTAACCATGAGAACCCAGGACAAACTTCAGAAGGGTGTTTGAAAGACGCTATTTCAACGAGGGAGAGAACGAAGTGTAATGTCCGTAATTTATTACGAAAATTAAATTTGATTGCAGGACCCGATTGCGAGCAATTTTGACCGAGTAAATGTCATGTAGAGTCATAGAGGTATGACGTTGTCATGGTTAATTTTTGTGAGTCAATAAATGAATTAATTGTAGCCACTATAAAATATTTGATGCATAGAGTGTTAGCGTGATGGCGTAGCGTATATATTCTAAATGATGTCGTGAAATGACAATCTTGTAATAAATTAGAAATAACAAATTTCCTCCAAATGAAATATGGCACGATTCAATTTTTCCCTCCCTTGCGGTCCGTAACCGCACGTCTTTGCACCGCCTAGTTAAAAGCCCTGACACCCTGACGGCGCGCCACGACCCACTCGTGTGTACACCCGCAGGAGGCGGTGATCCGCTACCCGGATGGGCGATCGAAGACCATGATCGAGCCCGGCTGCCCGATTTCAGTCACTTTCATGTTTTGTGTTTTTTGTTTGGATGTGTATTCAGCCCCCGATCGGGCCAAACATTGTGAGCCGTCCGATCGGGGTAGTTTTATTTATTTTTGTATTGTGCAAAAAGTGTTTTGCTGGTTCGGTGTGGGGATGCACCGGTTCACCCCCTAGGGTTATAAAACCCGATGGTTCTGATTGAGGGGCATCGAATGTTTGCAACAAAAGCTCGGCAACCGCTCGGTCCAGAAGGAGCGATTCCTTCTTCCCGCTGTGCGTGGTGCGACGCCGGCGAGCCCGCCTCCTCCCTCTTCCCCTCCGCCTTCCTCCTTCCCCCTCCCCAGCGCCATCCCAAACCGTCGGCTTCCTCTCTTTCCCGTGCAGCCCGCCCCGTCCCGCTCCCCCATTTCCGGTAACCCTCCGCCTTCCTCCTTCCTTCTTCGCAGCGCCATCCCTATCCCACCAAGATCCACCACTTCCAGCCTCCGCTTCCCCGATGGCCAGCCACCGCCAGCCTCCACCTCTCCTTCGTACCCTAGCCACCCTCGTCACATTCCCCATCCAGCAACCTCCACATCTCCCCCATAAAGTAAACCCCACACTCCCCATCAGCCAACTCCCCAAAGCCCCCATCCTTCCCCTCCCTCTCTCCCTACTGCTGCTAGTCAACCGCCAAAGCAACCCCCAACACCCACCGCCGCAGCCGCTTACACGTGTGAACCGTGGTAACAGTTATTGTTCCTTTATTAGTTGTTTATTTGGCACCCGTACTATGTGTTGGATTTTGTCTCGTTGCTATTAGTATTGCCCACCATATGACTTGCAGGGTCCCTTCTGCATATGCTTAATTATTTGCACCTCTAGTAAATTACAGTTGATGCTTGTTCCCTTGTTTAATTATTTGTAAGCGCGTGTGTCTCTGCTAATTTACATAATATTAATTACTTGTTTTAATTTGAGCGGACCGCTCTCTGCACTAGCACTTCTCTGCATTTCATCGTAGGCTACATTTAGCATGTCCACTGTGTTTGCCTTATCACTGCATCAAACCCCCATTCGTAACCCTATATTTCTCTCAGTTGTTCGCTAGTAGAAACCGCAGCTCACTCCCCTTTTCCCCTCACGACTCGAGAGAGAGAAGAGTTAGGTATGCTTGGTTCTCGTCCCTATCAATCGTCGATGCAACGATTTCATTCAGCAGGTGCATCACCCACTTCCTCTCCCTGCTCGCTGACGGCATCGGACGACAGCAGATGCCTAGGAGCCTCCTCCTCCTCTACAAACGATCGACGCCATCTCCTGTCTCTCGTAGAGATCCGTAGACCTCTCCCTCACTCACAGCAACTCTCGATAGCCTCTGGGCTGGGTCTCAATGCTCTGGACTCCCGTTTGGAGATTTCCTCCTATTTCTCCCAAGAAAGGTGAGATCCATGCATGTCCCTCCTACTGTTTTTTCAACTGATCTTTCCAGTCATAAGTGGATCCCCTCGACGTTTTCAGGTTTTGTCATCTCTAATCAAGAGAATCCTTCCAAGAGATGATCCTTCTCAGCAATGAACGATCCTTCGGTTCTGCTAAAGCCTTTCATATTTCAGTCCTAGTAAAGGAATTATCCACCGCGATTATTTCAATCGAAGTATTGTTCACTAAGAAATCAGAGTTCCTTTGCCCCTTAATCATGATGTTAAAAGCGGAGTTCACCCCTAATTGCAGAAATTAGAGAGGTTGACTCCTCATTCAGAGATTGCCGAACTTTTCTGTAGTTCTCAGAATTTTTCTTTAGAAAGAGGTACAAACCATTGCCCCCTCGTTTTCCCTCTGACTTTCGTTCGTTGCAGTGTCAACTTCGGGTCGTCAAAGTATTTCCGGTGAAACCCTAGGTTAATAAAATAATATTGCCTAATGTATAAAATAATTTTAGATCTTAAATGAATCGCAGGTGCAGATCGAGGTGATCATCTTACCAGGACCTCATATTAGACCACTCAAAGGAAGTTAAGCTGTCGCGTCTTGTGTACGAATGCCACAACATCGTAGTAAGAAATTTATATTCTTTTTGGTTACACATTACCTGATAGTCTGCATAAAAAATGTCATTCACTATTCAATAAATCCTATAGTTAAAAGAAATCATAACTATTGTTAAAAAGTGATAAGTCAACAAAAAGTTCAACTGATACATGCAGACCCAAAATAATATAATTTTCCTTCAATTAGACAATCCTAAATTATGAAAATATACAAAACATAGGCTCCCATAGATAGTTAGAATATGGGAAATAACACTTATACGAATATGAATTTTATTTAAGTAACTAATAAGAGACACTGCACAAAATACGCAGACGAAAACGTATGCAGAGTAGCACTAGATAGAATATGATAGCAGGCACGATTGAGACCACCTCTCATGATAAATAGAGGTGTACTGTCTTTCTCAAGAGGCGTAGTGTACCTTATGAGCCTCAATTTTTCGAATGATGACACTCCCTTTCAGAAATTTGGTAGATGTGAGTTCGTGTTTGTGAGACACTAGAACACTTGGGTTCGTTAGTAGGGACTTGGATCGTTAGATTAGAATTGCACATCAGAAGTTACTCTGGCAAAAATTTAAAGGACAATCATAAGCCACTTAGAACTCAAGTATAGACCGAAGCTAGAAATTCTTTTAACCAACAAATTTTCGAAATTTGAGTAAATATGCTTAATGTGTTTAAACTAGAAAAACATGCATAGTATACCAGCATATAGATTTTCTATAATATAAAAACTTATTTTAAAAGCATGGATTCATACTCTTTCAACATATTTTTAATGTCACTGGAAGAAATAGTTTTTCTTACTCGTCAGTTAGGCTGACCCGTTTTCGAGCATATTTTTACAGAGGACACTGGTGGGATGTTGCGCCTAGAATGAGAGTGTTTGTGGAGTTCCTCTTATATTTCGTTTACATACAGTTGTTTTTCCTTTCAGTGCTATATTATTGTCTTTCATGGACAGTGTAACTTTAATGTGCAAGTTTTTTCATGTATCAGATATTACATGGTATTTCAAATGTAAGGTTCATTTTATAATCTAGTTAGCTCCATGAATTCAAAAATAAAGAGATACACTTTAACCTATAGTTGCACTATTTTTACTTTCGTTATAATTTTCCATTTAGTACTTTCTTATTTTTGTCTGCTATATACCAGTTTTATTACCATTACATAGTTTACTTCATATCGCGGGACCCGACCGAACTGCTGATTTGTTGTTAAACTAGGTTGGGGTGTTACAATCGGTATAAAAGCCAGGTTTAGGATCCTATGACCCAGAAAATCCACAAAGCCTTGGGATATCATCTGAATCACTCTTTTTGCGATAGAGTCATATAGTCTTATCTAGCTCTCAGTTATGCATACGTTATGAAATATCATTCATAGTAAATCCTTCATTTTTGCCGCATACATCAATAACTATATTCCTTCCGTCTTATAGGAATCACGTACTAGTGAGGCGGGTGAGTTTTCTCAACGAAATACAACTCCTGAAATAGTCATGGATGACGATAATACACTAGCAGCGCCCACAACACTAGCAGTGCCTGCAGCCCCTACAGCACCCGCAGTGCTAGAACTGACTGACATGGCAGCTATCATTGCCAGGGCAGTGGTCTTAGCCCTGTTGAAATTCAGAAAAGCACTACTAGCTGCAGTTCTTGTGCCAGCTGTCGGGGACTTAAGGATGGAGCATTATTTGAGAAACTTTTGTGATCTCCACCCGTCCAATTTCAGTCGGGAAGAAACAACGATGGAGACCGACAACTGGCTAACAAAGACTTGTGACTTGCTCGACCTGATGCAGTGCCCAGAGAACAAGAAGGTTCCTCTAGCAACTTTTCTCCTGAAGGGTGAGGTCAATCTGTGGTGGACCAGGTATTTAGCAGACGACCTTGCTGGTAAGTAGAATTGTTCAAATTTTCCTCTCCCTAGTATACTTCATTCTTTTAGCGTTAAGATAAAGTGTGCTCCAATTATGCCAGGCTGTACAGCAGACATGTTCATGTGGAACGACTTCTCGAAGGCGCTAGCTAGCTGGTTCAAACCTCTGTTCGAACACTGCAGCCTCCAGGAAAAGTACCTCGGGCTATATGGAGGCAGATCCGGGCGACGAGAGGCTAGATTCGACGATGTGAACCGGATCCAAGCTATGGGAGGAGGGGCGGGTAGATGGGGGTGACTAGATCTGGGCTAGCCTACCCAGATCTAGACAGATCTAGTGAGGAAGGGGGTGCTAAACAGTGGTTCACTGGATGGGGGTGGTGGTGGAAAAACAGGTGACTGCAGACAACAGTTTCGCGGCTGATGGGATGGGAGAAGGGGGTAGCAGCGACTGTAAAGGATGGGGAGGCCGACAGTGGTGGTTGTTCGGGTGGAGGGAAGGGGCGGAGGCAGCAAATAGAGATATGGGAGAGGTCGGCGTCTGTGGGAGAAGGGAAAAACGAGTTTGTTGTTGGACAATAAAAAGGAGGGGGGTTGGCTGCTGTTTGGAGAGGTATGGAGGGGCGGTAGAGTGGTTAGAGGTTGGGAAAAGGAGACTAGGGTTAGGTATTACCTTGGGGAGGAAGATAAACGCCTAGGAGTCGTCACCAAAAGTTCACAGAGTCGGCACCATGGGATGATCGCATGATTCAGGGATTCACAATCTCCAAAATCTGCAATCCCATATAGCATCCCCCATACACATCTATTTATAATAAAGAGATATTAGTGCATCACACAATCAGCGTCTATGATTGGTCGAAGGTGGGGTAGCCCGATTACATCAAAAATAAAGCAAAAATGACGATATAATATGAAACTGTGTCGGAACGACGTGTTGGACGCATCCGTGGAGTCGGATCATCGATCCGGGTACACCATATAGGAAAAAGAGCCAATCGGCCCAGAACGGGCCCAAAACTCGTCCTCCGTTGCAGGTTCACTTCCATTCGAAGCAATGTCAACTTTGGGTTGTCAGAGTATTTTCAGGTGAAACACTAGGTCAATAAAATTATATTGCCTATGGTGTAAAATAATTTTAGATCTTAAATGAATCGCAGGTGCTGGTCAGATTTCATCAGAGTGAGCATCTTATCAGGACCTCATATTAGACCACACTCAAAGGAAGTTATGTCGTCGCGTTTTGTGTACGAATGCCGCAACACCGCGATAAGAAATTTTTATTCCTTTTGATTAGACATACCAATAGTTTGCATAAAAAAATTTCCTTCACAATTCAGTAAATTCTTATAGTTAAAAGAACTTACAATTATTGTTAGAAAGTGATAACTCAGCAAAACGTTCAACTGATACGTGTAGACCCAAAATAATATATTTTCCCTTTAGTTAGACAATCATAAATTTTGAAAATGTACGAAGCATATACTCGCATAGATAGTTAGAATGTGGGAAATATCACTCATACGAATATGAATTTTATTTAACTAATAAGAGGCACTACTCAAAATACGCAGAGGAATACGTAAGCAGAGTAGCACTGGATATAATATGATAGCAGGCGCGATTGAGACCTAATCTCGTCAAACTGTCTTTTTCATGGGGCATAGTGTAGCTTATGAGCCTGTGTTCTTGAGATGATGACACTCCTTTTCAAAAAAAAAATAGGCTCTATTTGGCGCGGCTGCAGCGACTGGAAAAACAGTGGTGAGAAGCAGTGGAAGAATAATCAGTTGTTTTGCAGAGTGGTGGAAAAATCTGTGAATTTGTTTGAAAGACCAGCTGTTGCAGCGCTGTTTCAAACGGAGAAGCTGAAAAGATGTTTGGCAAAATAGATGTGCGTTTTGAATATCATTTTTTTAATATTAGAGATAATTAAAATAAATTAACTTAGTGAGCACATTCTACTGACGAGTTGCACAATAGTTTAACACTACATCATCATTACTCATGTCAAGATCATCATCACGATTCTCTTTGGCCATTTTAGAACATTAAAAACATAAAACAATAATCATCACAGGGAAAAGTTATGACATAAAACAATAATCCTACAAACGAAATTTATGAAGACATCAGTATTCTTTCCAACATAAATTGACAAACACATTTTTAATGTCCTCATACAACAACAGAAATTGACAATGATTCTAAAAACTAGCATGGTGAAGTAATTAGCAAGGTGAAGTTCAGGAACTTCACGGCTGGAAGAGGAGAGAGTGATCAGAAGTTCACGGCTGGAAGAGGATGAAGAAAGGCGCCGCAGAAATCTGCCGGCTGCTGGAGAAGGTACGCCGCTGAAATCCGCCGGTCGCTGCAAGGTACGCCGCTGGAAGAGAGGCGCCGCTGGAATCATGAGTTTAGGGCACGAACGGGAAGAGAAGAGCGTCGCGAATCAGGAGAAAAGATCGTGGGGGTTAGGGCAGCGGAATCGCGCTTTCCGCGATCTGGAGTCGTGATAAAAAATTACAACTCCTGATCTCGGGTTTTGTGTGATTCTTGCGCGGGGGCGACTGCGGAAGTAGCAGCCAAAATATTGTTTGGCGTCACTTCTCTGTAAACAGCGGGGTGCAGCTGGTAAAACGCGGAGCCAAACAAAGCCTTAGTAGATGTGAGTTCGTGTCTGTGAGACACGAGAACATCTGGCTTCGTTAGGAGGGACTCAGATCGTTAGATTAGAACTGCGCATCAGAAGTTACTCTGCCTAGAATTTAAAGAAGGATAAACATTACAAAGTGTAGACCGAAGCTTAGAAATTATTTTGGTCAACCAATTTTCGGAACTTAAGTAAATATGTTTAACATGATCAAATTAGAACAGATATTTACGTTGCCAGTATTATTTTAGAAAAACATGCATAGTATACCAACATATAGTTTTTTATAGTATAAAATTTTTATTTTAATCAACATGCCTACATATTCTTTCAGCATAATTTTAGTGTAACAAGAAAAACTAGTTTTTCTTACTCTCCAGTTGGGCTGACCTGTTTTCGGACATATTTATACAGGGGACACAGATGGAAAGTTGTGCCTAGGATAAGCGGGTTTGTGGAATTCATCTTATAGTTCATTTCCATTCAGTTGTTTTTCCCTTTCAGTATGGTACTGTTTTAATTTCATGGACACTATATAATCTTGATGTTTAAGTTTAGCAAACATTACAAAGTATTTCAGAAGTATGGTTCTTTTTATAATCTACTTGGCTCTGTGAATTCAAAATTAATGGGGTGCACTTGCACCCTTAGCTGCATTTTCAACTTCTGTTGTAAGTTTCCTTTTAATACTTTCTTATTTATGTGTGTTATGTACTAGTTTTATTACCGTCCTAGTTATTAAAGGTGCAAGGCGCACCTAGACGCAAAAGGGTCTTGAATCTTAGGCACAAGGCTCAAGGAGAAGGCGCGCGCCTGACGAAGGCAAGGCACAACCACATGCATTTTAAATAATTAGCATCAAACATCGTTTCAGTTTATCGATCAAATTCTTCATTTGATCTACTAATTAATCATTCATTTCTATCGTTTATATCTCTTAAAAATAGAATCAATGTGGTCACTTATATAATATCTAAGCTTCAACGCACAATTATCTTTCACAAATACTAAATCAATAAAAAATTATTTAGTTCTTGCATTATTTTTTCTTAATTTTTGGAGAAAGAATTTTCCAACAAAACTTTCACTCAGACGCGACTTTTATATTCTAAATGCGCAAACATGTGTCTGGTGACCCTGAAGCCTTAGGCGCGCCTGAGGCGCCTTTAATAACATAGATTACTGTTGTTTAGTTTACTTCTTATCACGGGATCCGGCCGAACAACGGATTTGTTGTTAAACTAGATTGGGGTGTTACACGGAAGGCATAAGATATTGGGTTCTAAGGATGAAGGGTCAAAGGAGGGTGGCCAGGGTAGGAAAAAGAGAAGAAAATTTGGAGAAGAAAGAAGAAACACTAATTCTACCCAGAAGAATGCCCAAAAGGAAGAAGGGTGGAGAAAGGGGAGAAAAAGCGAGACAAGGAGAGATGATACAACTAAAACACTCATTCCATTCATGCCCATCAATTTCAGCCATAGTGCCTTTATAGGCTTAATTAAACCTTACTTACATTTAAGAGTCAGACTATTCTCAACCAAATTAATCACTGTATAGACCTGTTTCATTACTCTCGCCTTATAAAATAACATCCACATCGTTTAATCCATTTTTTTCTTCATTTGGCCAAACCCTACGGTCCACGCTTACCGCACCAAAAATGTTGAAACAAAAACTTGGTTTTAATAAGAGTTCGGACCCAAGGGGGTAGCTTGGACTTATTTCTCCCGAACTTGAACTCATGACCAGATGCTTAAAATCAGAGGACCGATCTTGGGCTGCAGCGTGGAGGTCCCACCACACACCTGAAAGATCTGAAAGAGCTTCCCCTCCCAAGCCAAAAGCTGAGTTGGGCACCTTGGAGGGCTCTCACAGCCAACCAAAACAACCTGAGGAGGAAGAAGCCAAAAGAACTGGATCCTCTACAAAAGTGCCAACAAGGTCTATTTATATTACTCCAAGTCTGGTCTGCAAATAACTTAACACTGCTGTTTAGATCTTCTATATGCAGCTCAAAACGGTTTGCCAATAACGAAACTCCGCTATTCGGAGGGGCTATTGGCAAGCCAACATGGGCATTCTGGCAAAAAAATACTACTGGGCGAGTGGTTAACATTGCTTGATTCATCTAATTTCTTCTCCAGACAATTTCTTCTGCAATAACCTTCAAAGCAAATATATTTATGAGCTTGTTCATAATTCTGAATTAATTCATTGTGAATAATGACGTAATATCAATTGGTTGATCTGATGTCTTATCAATTAATGATGCAAAACTTCAATTTCGCCAGAAAATAAATGGAAGGCCAAGGATCAGATGAGAATTCAATATGTCCACATAAAAAACAAATCATGGAAAAAAATCAGACCATCAAAATGTGTCAAGAAAGAATAGATATGTTCTGCTTAACATGTGGGTTTCATAATGCTAGTGAATCCATTACAAATTGAATCAGCTGGATGCCCAATAAATCCCGTCCTTTGAAAGTCAGGTGGTAGTTGGCATCTTCAGCCTCAACATCAAGAAAAATCAGAGTAACTCTCCTAATTGGGGAAATGAACGTTGTAGAAGAACTTCGAATAACCCCATGTAAAGGCAGCCCACTTTCTTAGCCCATTAGGAGATTCTTCTCATGTATAGATTATTTCCACATCTTGGCTGGCGTTAAGATATCACGCATCCCTCCTATAAATGTGTATAAATACTTGCATTCTGGCGAATTGATCTCTACTATTTGCAAATTCAGGTCTCGAAGGACGGCGCATGTAAACTCCATCCTTCTAGCTCGCCGCCAACAAAATATGCAAATCAAAACCATCTAAACTAACTTTAGATTGTCTGTTTTTTTAAGAACTGTTAGAAAATACTAGGAAAAATGATGTATTAACTCATGTAGGAGTTAGTGTTTAGTCTCACATTGTTTGTATAGCTAGATCTTACTCTCTTCTCTCCTATATATTTGCCCTCATACTTGTTTTTCGGTATTCAAGAAGTATATACAAGGTTTGGAACTTTCTCTACATGGTATCAAAGCTATATGGTCCGGCCTATTTTTTTCTAACCGCCTGCTCCGCCTGCTTACCTGGCGGCTTGTTCTATGTCTAGCCGCAGTGTCTTGCGGCCTGCTTCCTTTCTAACCGCTTCCGGGTGGTTATTTTTTTCTGTTAACCGCGACTTCCCGCGCGGTTACGGTAGTTCTTACCGCTTCCTCTGCTCTCTCTCTCTCTCTCGTGGCTTCCACCCCTTCTTCTCCTTCTCCTCCCTTTTTATAACCTTTCTAAAAGGTGGGGCATTCCCTCCCTTGTTTCCTCTGCCCGCGCGGTTTCATCCCGGCTAACCGCTTCCCTCTACTCGGTGCGGTCTCCCTGTCTACCCGTCGAGATCTTCCCTTCTCGCTGCTCTCCACCCTTCTCGTTGCGACTTCTCTTAGTCGCTACTCGCTGCGGTTTCTTTGTCTACCCGCCGAGTTATGGCCTTCTCGTTGCCCTGCTCCCTGCTTGCCGCGACTTGTCTTTAGTCGCCACATCTTCACTTCTCCCCGTGACTTGTTCTCTTAGTCGCTGCGGCTTCCCTCATCCTGGCGAGCTCCGCATCTAAGTGGCGGCATCTTCTCTTGACGCTGGTATGCTCACCATGACCGTGCGGCCTTATCAACCGGCTTGTTTTCTGCTTAGTCGCTGCGACTTATCTCCTCGAAGGCGGCTTCTCCTCTCTACTACGGGCACCGGTTTTTGGTCGCGACATCCTCCTTGTCGATGGTGTGCTGACACTGAGACAGTGTGGTCTTCGATGTTTTGCCGCTGCGGTTTCCTTACCTCCGCGGCTTCCCTTCCCGTTGCAGTTCCCCTGTTGATGTGTGATTCTCGCGTGGGCTTCGCTTAACCGATGCGGCCTCCTTCGTCGTTGCGGCTTCTATACCCGCCGCGGGCTCCGCATTTTGGTCGCGGGCTCTTGTCGTTGGTGTGTTGTCACTGTGACCGTGCGGCTTCTCCTTTTCTCTCTCCAGGTGGTCTCTCTTCTCTACCCGCTTTGGGTTGTTCGTGCGGCTTGGTTGCCACTGTTGGTGGTTGCCACTGTTGGTGGTTGCCGCTATTGGTGGTTGTCGTTGTTGGTTGTGGTCTGCTTCTATCCGCCCGGTCTAGTACCTGTTCATCGGCTTGTGTGTGTTGCGGTCTTCTTCTAACCGTGATACCTAACCGCCGCGGCGTGTTTCTATCCGTTGCGGGTTCTTTTCTTACCGCACTGGTCATGGATGTCTCTTGTCGCTGGTGTTTTGTCACCGTAACCGTTGTGGATTATTCCTTGTAAGATGATCAGCTATCCTTTCGAGCTCTGTGGTGTCTATTTCTGATGGTGTTACCTCCTGCCTTCTCCATAGCTCATCCTGGATTTTGGACTTCGGGGCTTCTCACCACATTGCCTCACGGAAACCACCACAATATTTGAACTCTGTGCATCCCAAGTTCATTACTGTGGATAGTGGGGACACAATTCCCGTTTCTGGCGCGGCAGATATTCACCTCACTCCCTCTATTAGTCTTCGCTCTGCCCTTCATGTTTCGGGCTCTCCTTTCAACCTTCTCTTTGTCGGTCGACTCACTACTGACCTCGATTGTGATGTTATTTTTTCTTCTAACTTGTGTGTTGTGCGGGATCGCAAGACGCAAACTATCATTGGAAAAGGGCTTCTGTCGAATGGTCTCTATATCCTTGACCCCTCTCCCCCAACGGTGTTGTCCTCTATTAACTCTGTTGAGTGGCATCGACGTCTGGGTCACGCTCCTCTAAATATCCTCAAAAAATCTCTCCCTGACGTGTCCCTCCAAGAGTTCACATGTGAGTCTTGTATCTATGGGAAACATCATCGTTCTACGTTCTCACCACATCCTACTCGGAGTCCTGCTCCCTTTGATCTAGTACACTCCGATATTTGGGAACCCTACAAAATTGCGAGTGTTTTTGGAGATCGTTACTTTGTCATATTTGTAGAGGACTACTCTCGGGTGACCTAATTGTATCTCCTTCGTGACCCTACAAAACGGCGTTGTTGAACGCAAGAATCGACACTTGCTTGAGGTCACCCGCTCTCTTATGATTCAAATGAATGTTCTCAAACAGTATTGGAATTTCGCTGTCTCTACCGTCTGCACTCTTATTAACCGCATGTCTTCCTCCATTCTCAATTTTGTGGTTCCCTTCAATCTTCTTTTTCCCTCCAAATCTCCTTTTTCAATCACCCCTCGTATGTTTGGTTGTGTGTGCTTTGTTAATCATCTTGGCTCGTCCATTGACTGCTCCCCGTGCCACTAAATATATGTTTGTAGGATATTCTCGGACTCAGAAGTGCTACGTTTGTTTTTCCCTTAGGGATCGCAAGGTGGTTACTTCTGCTGATGTCACCTTCCTCGAATATAAGCCATATTACTCTCAACCAGCTGATTCTTCTCTTCCCACACCTCTTCTGCAGCCCGTTATCCATGTACATTCAAACCTTCCTCCTCTTCTTCCCACACCAATCCCACCTAAACCACTTACACCACCTGTCATTCGTGTGTACACTCGACGTCCTTCTTCGTCTACTGCCCTACGGGAGCTGCCCTGCTCTAATGATGTTTTGCAGCCTGCGGATCCGACAACAGCTTCCACTGCCCACCCGCTGGCCAACTATCACTCTTTTCACCGCCTCTCTCCAAAACTCTGACAAAGGACTCTTTCTTTATCCTCTATATTCACCCCTAATTCTATACAGGAGGCTCTCCAACATCCCGGGTGGCGGGCGGCTATGGACGAGGAGATAGCTGCTCTTTGGGCAAACAACACTTGGGATTTGGTCCCGCTTCCTCCTGGACAATCTTGTGTGGGATGTAAGTGGGTGTTTGCCGTCAAACAAGGTCCGGATGGGACGGTTCACCGTTTGAAAGCTCGTCTTGTAGCTCACGACTTCACTTAACAACAAGGCTTGGATTATGATGAGACTTTTTCTCTAGTCGCTAAACTCAATATTGTTCGTGCGTTGATCCCCCTCGATGTTCACCGTCACTGGCTCTTACACCAACTGGACGTCAAAAATGCCTTTCTTAATGGCGATTTACAGGAGACCGTTTATATGCAGCAACCTTCCGGGTTTAAGACCACGGGGGAGTCTCTTGTCTGTTGTCTAAAGAAGTCTCTTTATGGTCTCAAATAGTCTCTTCGGGCATAGTTTGACAAATTTAGCAAGACCGTGAGTGATGTTGGGTTCACTCGAAGTTCGGTCGACTTCTCTCTGTTTACTCGTCATCGTCCAACGGGCACCGTAATTCTTTTGCTTTATGTGGATGATATTCTAATTACAGGAGATGATCTTTCAGGAATACAGATGATCAAACAGCATCTATCAACTGTGTTTCAAACAAAGGACTTGGGAAGCCTTCGATATTTTCTTGGTCTCGAAGTGGCTCGGAGACCTGATGGGCTTGTGCTATCTCAGAGAAAGTACTGTCTTGACCTAATTCATGATGCGGGATATTCTGGATGCAAGCCTGCTGACACTCCCATGGATGCAAGCCTGCTGATATTCTGGATGCAACTTTATTGTGTGACAGTCAAGTTGTTATACACATTGTCAAGAATCCGGTCTTCCATGAACGAACAAAACATATTGAAGTTGACTGTCACTTCATTCGGGAAAAGGTTCAGTTGAAGAAGATAGAGTTAACACATGTTCCTGCGACTCAGCAAGTTGTGGATATCCTCACCAAGGCCTTACCTCGACGTCTCTACTATCAGTTCTTGTCCAAGCATGGTGCCTACGATTTGTACACTCCAGCTTGCGGGAGAGTGTTAGAAAATACTAGGAAAATGATGTATTAACTCATGTAGGAGTTAGTGTTTAGTCTCGCATTGTTTGTATAGCTAGATATTACTCTCTTCTCTCCTATATATTTGTACTCATACTTGTTTTTTCGGTATTCAAGAAGTATATACAAGGTTTGAAACTTTCTATACAAGAACCATAAGACTTTGGGTTCTCATTTGATCATCCATATGTCCAGTTTTCAAGAATGCATGGACAGCGTTTTCAACAATCAATGATGATTCTAGCTGATGTTGAAAGATAATGATAATCGTGGCATGCATTGTATTCATGAAGAATCAAAACCTTGATGATTCCAATGGATGGTGAAAGAATGTGAATTTTGAAATGCTCTGTATACTGGAAGAACAAAACCTCCAGGATCAAAACCGAGAGTGGGTCTAGAAATTGTAATTAAGGCCAAAATTTGGTTGACGTTCTCCAACCAAGACAACAAAAAAGTTCTTATTGTGGTTTTACAGGTGAGAGTTTTGAGTTCAAGAAACAACTGGGATCAAATATTAAGATTGGAATAACAAATCCAAGGCATACGTCATGTTCAATCGCGTGAGGTGTTTAGTGTTGCTTGCTCATAGACATAGAGAACTGATTACTCAAGGAAATCGTGGATCCAACTAACACTTCGATACAAACTAAGAAGTACTTGATTGTCAAACAATCACACAAGCTCACTCAATCCAATGCAGAAGAGGGGAAAAAATTAACAATCCTTTTATTAAGCAAATGCAATCAGTGATCAGTCCTCTGAACAGACTACTGAAGAGCTAGCAGCTCAACCAGAGCTCCAAAACTCAACAGGAAGATAAAATTAAAAAAAAAATGACAATTCGCATACCTCCTCATTTCCCAGCCAACTATTTAAGCAAAAGATTCACTTACAAATTTACTAAATTGCCCTTAATGAAATGAACTAAACAACCCTTAACCAACCTTCCCGCCAAAACACAACTTTAAACTCAGCAGTTATTTCTTGACGTGTCACATTTGGGATGGGAAAACGCTGGCATTGATTATGGAAATTACCTGAGGTGTTCAATTGCCACGCCATCAATTGCAGGATGGGAGGAAATGGACTCTTGTTCCCCTTCCTCAAGAAGAGCAAGATATATCCTCCAGCCTTTGCAATGTTTTATAGGTTGCCTCCTCTTACTTTTTATTCCAGGCTGCAAACTCAATCAAGAAAATTGGATGGCGTGGAGCGGATTATCATCGCATGTCAGCAACGGTATCAATGGAGCGCTGAAAAAATGATTGTTCATATGTTGCTTGAACTTGAAGGTGTTGAAACCGAAAACTCGGTCTCTGTGGAGTTCACCCTTGGGGAAGGGGTGATCGCACACTTACTTCTCTCTCGCAAGCCAAACAACTAAGGAAAAAGAATAGGGAACTGACCCAAAGGCTCGGTGCGGAGGACCCACCACAATCCCGGAAGATCTTAGAGCGCTTCCCCACCCTAGCCAAGTGTCGAGCTAAGGATACCTCAGAAAGCGCAAGAATACCGGGGCAAGAAAGCATGTCTTCTGAGGTACCCCTTGGGTCTTATTTATAGATTTCTGAAAACGGCCTGCAAATAGACAACCTCTGTTGTCCCTAACAACTATGTGCAGTCCAAGTTGGTCTGCAAACAGCATAACTCCGTTGTTCTAGAAGGCTATGGGCAGACCAACATGGGCTAAATGGTAAAAACATCACAGATCACTGGGCGAGTGGTCCCTGAGACCTCTACTCGCCCGGGGCGGCAAGTACGGGCCCGGATGGCCCTACTCGTCGGCCGCTTGCCGAGCTCCTCTGGGGCGAGTGCGAGCCCGCCTGCTCCACTTGCCCTCCAGGCAGTGCGACCCCGCATGGGCGAGTCAGGGGGCTGTCGAGTTCCTCCCCCCCTTGGGTGCTCGCCCGGGACTTGGACTACTAGATCTGGCCCCACCTGGCCCCTGTCGGTTCAACTTGCCGGATACGGGGTTGTACAAAAGGCATCCAAGTTGTACAACCCGCATTCGTCAAGACACAGTCACGCCTCATAGGTAAAGGTCAAAGTCAGCATCGAAGAGCATGTCAAAGTCAGCAACCTACCAAAATAAGCATTCTTTATTAGGGGCGAGTATCATACTCGCTCAAGCAAGCAGCCAGTCAGAAGCATAAGCGAGCATCAAGCATATGCTCGCCCGAGCAAGCAATCAACATGAGATTTTGGCGAGCACCAGGAATACTCGCACAGTTGGAGACCTTCAGCAACATCTCGCCAGACTCATGCGATAGCATTCAATAGTCTCCAAGAATAAGTCGCCAGGAACAACACGCCATGAGATCAGCAGGCCCATAGAGCCAACCTCGCAGAGCTGGGTATTTTCGTCTAGAGACCCCCCCCCATAGGATTTGTTTATATAGAGGAAATCAGGGGTACCATGAATGGCACATTGAAACTTTGCAATCTTGACCCCCTCCCCCATTCTCTTGAGACTAAAATTCTTTAGGTGGTGCCTTCCTCGTACATTGCTCGGCCATTTTAGTTGAGGGGAAATTTAATTCAAATTTTAGTGTACGTGGTGGGACCTCCCTGCTGTAGCACCTGGGGTCCTTTAGTTTTTTCTCTCTCTTATTTGCTCGTCTTCAGAATCGGTCAGCCAAATCGCGGGACCAATAGCCTCGAGCTGCACTTAAATCCGAATTTTGGAGTATGGATTTTCCCGGCTTCAACACAAGTGTTAGCATCTATTGCTAGCATGCATCAATAGAAGCTAAGAGGTCGTCTACCATTGTCGACTTCGCCAATGATAGATTGCAGAATGAGAGGTTCTTGATATTACCCCACTTTATTCGGTCTGGAAATAACAAAACTTCAAAAAGATGTTTCCCTGAGACCAATCTTGGAGAGGTTATTGATTTCTCCATAATAAATGGAGGTGAGAAAAAAACTGCAGAAATCAATGTAAAGCTCCAAATCTCTTATGCAGAAAAATAGTATGTTGATTTGCCCTTGAAGATGACAGTTTCCTAATCACTATAGAACCTGAGAATCTTTGATGAAGATGTCGTCAAGCGCCTACAAAGTGAGGAAGATCTAGAAGGTAGTTGATGGAGATGATGAGATCTATCTTGATTAATGTGGAATTTTGATGGAGTGAATTCAAAGACGAGGGATCCAAATGTTGGTTTTAGGACAAAGTGTTAATGGAGAGTGACCGGGTAGGGAAAAGTGAAACAGTTTGAAAATTGAAGAAGAAATGTTAATTCTACCCGGAAGAATGGCCAAGATGAAGAAAGGACGAAGAAGGGAAGAAGTGCAGAGACAAGGAAAGATGAAACAACTAAAACACTCATCCATTCGTATATATCTATTACAGCCATAGTGCATTTATATAGGCTTCAATATTCTAACACAAAGGCTAACAGTTTAAGAGTAAGCTTATTACTCAACGAAACAAATAGGTATAGGGGCGTTGCATACAACCAACAATAGATAAGAAGAAAGAAAATTTGAAATGCATCAGGCGTCTAATATGAAATGAAGCACATAATAGTAGCAAGTAAATATGAAAGTAAAATAACACCAAAACCATAGCTGTGTAAAATTACTAAAAACCACAAAAAAGACTAACAACGAAATCAAATAAAGAACTGTATTTCCCAAAGAAAAGATGGAATATGCTAACCTCCTTTGTACTAAGAATTCTTGTGGAGCGGTTTGCATCTGGAGCTCTGTAAACAATGATCTGGAGTATCTGGATTTTCAATAATTAGGAACAAAAAATATATTATAATGGTGCGGATATTATAGGTTCAAAAATCCCAAAAATTGTATGAAAAGACCAGCTGGCTGCATGAAGTGACCAGTTGGCTAATGCTTTAAGAATAACAAAACCCAACTGGTTTATATATAGAGAGAGTTGTATGTGTGTTATGGAAAATGGGGAAGGCAAGGCAAGCCTGCGAGAGTGAAGTAACACGTCATACAAAAGAGGGGCCGAGCTGGGACAGCTTAGTTCGGCTCAGGCACATGTTCGTCAGGGGAAACAAATAGTAATCTTTAGTATAAGGTTTTCATATTTATGTTATTGCCATACAAACTAAAGCCTATATATAGCTCGTTGTGTATTGTGTAAGAGTATTTTTGGAGTATTGAACTGAAGCCCTAGGGCCAGGCTAAGCATCATAAGATTGAGCTGCAGCCCGATTCCACACCTCCGAAGCTCCAGTAATTCCAATGTTGTCCATTTTGTGGCCACTGACCATCATAAAACCCATTCGCCGCATCCCGACTCCACAGCTTCGAAGCTCCAATAATTCCACGGTGGCCCATTCTCCAACCAATGACCGTCATAAAACCCATTCGGCCACCGATAATTAAGAACCTCTGGAATCAAGAGAACTAGGATTTACGAAGTCGGGGGTTATGCTTTCTCTACACACAAATGTATTCATCCACGCATGACTGCCCCATGAAAGAAATATAGGCACTCATTAGCAATGATGATGCTTTGCATTCGCCGATTTTGAAACCCTCGAATTGGAAGAGACCATAACTTATGGACCCCCGGTCGGAAATCTCCATCTCCTTGATCTATCGTGCTTTTCGGTCGAGGGCATTTCGAGTCCTCAAAATATGAAATTTCTTGGCCACGTGCAGGACCATACCAATTGTGGTAATGATTGATAACGGCACAAACCATAATTTCAGACCTAAATAAATGGTGGGCCACTAGAAACTAGTACTAACACCGGCATCCTAATATATAGTTTGTCTGGAAGACGGTCGTTACCGACCCATCGGGGGCCCCTATGCTCCAACCTTCAACTTATGTACGGCATTGCAATGTGACGGCAGACTATTATGTGTTCAATATTGGTAGGATCGACGTTATTTTAGGCATTGCGTGGTTGCGTGCTCTGGCAATGAGAAAGTCAAATGGGACAAAATGACAATGAAATTTGGCCACTTTGGGGTTCCCACAATGTCTAAAGGGTATGTATCTCTCCTTCAGATGGTGGTTTCTTTCCACACCATTCAAAAGACCACCACGATCGATTTCTACGCACTACTATGGAAAGTGGCCAAGAGCCTCCAAAAGAAAAACACCGTTCCAACAGACTTCCACATGTTCTAGGCGCCCTCTTTGCAAATTTTTCAGAGTGGCGCAGACTACCTCTATCGAATCCCACCAGGCACAGCATCCCGCTTCATACGGGAGCCGAAGCCGAATCAGTTCATATTTACAAGGACAAAGGTAAGCGATTGGTGCAGGATATGCTCGTTGCAAGCCTTATCCGCACAAGCTATAATCTATTTTCCAGTATGGTTCTTCTCGTATGGAAAAATGATGGCAATCGGTGCTTCTATGTAGATTATCACTAGCTTAATAAGGTGATTATCCCAGACAAATATCTCATTCCAGTTATTCAAAAATTAGTACACAAACTCCGGGGCACATCAATGTGATGTGGTACGGTTTGAAGAAACAATCAACCACCTTTTAAACCACAATGAATGGAATCTTTCGACCAATGTTCCGTAAATACATTCAGGTTTTTTATGGTATTCTAAGCTACAGTTGATCTTGGCAGAATCACCTACACCACATGGAGGAGACTCTAACACCTAACAACAACAAACCCTCTTTGGTGAATCCCAAGAAGTGTGCCTTTGGTTAGACGGAGATCAATTATTCGGGCCATACAATTCAAGTGCAGGGAGTTTACATGGATCCAGACAAAATCGCAGTGGTCTTATGATGGCCCCACCACACTCTTTGCGGCATGTGTGGCATTTTGGGCTTCATTTGTGACTACGGCAAGATCACCAATCCCCTCACAACCTAGCTAAAGAAAACGGAGGACACAGTTTCACTAAAAACTCAGGCAGTAGTATGATAACACTCAAGACAATAAACACTCCAAGAGCAGCTCAAAGTCAGCTCAAAACTTCACAATAAAATCTTTATTTGAATTAGCCATTTAATTAGCTCGAATCAATTTTTACTTTACTTGAACTGGCTTATAGATTTAGATTCCAAGCTATATTCAAAAACAATAGGCACACTATTAAAAAAATTAATCAAACTCACCATCAAGTAATTATATCACTTTTTGGCATTGTCTACAGAAAGAAAGAGTTAAAAAAAGGTCCTTAATTCTCTGTGGATCAAAAATATATTGACAGAGAAAAGGTTAGCAACCCACCTTACGGAAAGAGTCGGGACCCATTTGTTTCTCTAACATCTGAAGTACTGCTACCTGATTTTAAACAATGGAAAAGTGAAAATTTAATAGTAAACAACTTGCTGTAAAATAAATAATTTAAGCTAGAGAGATGGTATACAGATTTCCAGGAACGAATGCTTCCATATAAACCAATTGATTGAGTTCCATACAAATTGCTAGAGGCAGAATCACAGCACAAAGATGTTGCCCCACAAGTATCAACTTTACAAACAGCGCAATTAGCCTGAATATAAATTTAAAAATGTGCATATAAATCAGCAAATAAAATTAACAGCATAGTAATTTGTATTTGAAAATAAACATAACAGAAAATAGAGGAGCAAGAAAAAGGTGGGAGACAATAATATACAATGCATAGTACGTGTACACAACAAAAACTCCCACATTAATACAACTGGTTTGTCCGCCATTCATTTTAAGTGCCATGTAAATGTGAATCTCAAAAATTAGAACTACGGTGTCTTCTTGCCGCAAATGCGAAAAAATGTGTGGGCGCTAGACGGACTGGGTATTAAGCAAGTTAATCAATCCTGGGATCAGATGTGCAACCCATAAAAGCTCAAAAAGGTCCTTTGATGACATGCAGAGCAATATATTCATATATTGTTATGGATATTGTTGAAAATGGAGTACACCTTGTATACTCCTCTTGAAGTGTAAATTACATGTATGAGTACAAATATATAGGGAGAGGAGAGAGAGAGATCCCTTATACAGGATGTGGGACTATTAAATGAGAAAAGAAGAAGATCTATAATGGATCTCTAAATGGGCTTTTACAAGATATTTCCTCATTGTTTTTCTAACACTCTCCCGCAAGCTGGAGAGTACAAGTCGTGGGCGCCAATCTTGGATAAGAACTAATAGTATAACGGTCGAGAGAGAGCTTTAGTCAGGATGTCAGCCACTTGTCCTGTAGGGAGAACATGCTCCAATTCTATCTTCTTTGATTGAACTTTTTCTCAAATGAAGTGACAGTCAACTTCAATAAGATGTGTTCGTTCATGGAAGACTAGATTCTTGGCAATATGTATCGCAACTTGACTGTCACAAAATAAGGTTGTCGGAGATGAGAGTTTGAGTCCCAAATCATGAAGAAAACTTTCAAGACAGGTTAACTCAGATACGACAGCAGCCATAGCTCAGTACTCGGCCTCAGCAAAAGATCGAGCAACAACGGTTTGCTTCTTGCTACGCCAGGTAATAAGGTGTCCACCGAAGTATGTGCAAAAGCCAGTTGTGGAACGCCTATCGTCAAGAGACTCTGCGTAGTCGGCGTCAAATACAAAACAAGAGATAATTAGGTAGATTGTTTGTACACAAATCTTTGTCCCGAAGGGGTCTTAAGATATCTGAGAATGCGCTCAATGACTTGGAGATGAGATGTCCAACGAGCATGCATAAAATGACTCACAACTCCCACAGCAAATGAGATGTCAGGTCGAGTAACCGTAACATAAATTAGCTTCCCCACCAGACGTCGATAGTATTCTGGATTTATAAGCAGTTGGTCAGAATCAGAACCATGTACAGAAAGCTTGTGATTTACATCCACAAGGGTGTCCGCAGGTTTGAACCCTATGTAGCCAGCATCTTGAAGGAGGTCAATAAAGTACTTTCGTTGGGATAAGACGAGACCATCAGGTCGTCTTGCTACCTCAAGCCCAAGGAAGTATCGAAGATTTTCCAGGTCTTTCGTCTGAAACGTCAAGTTCAAATGTTTCTTGATTTGTTGTATCTTTGTAAAGTCGTCGCCAGTAATTAGGATATCATCAACATACACAAGGAGAATCACAGTGCTTGCAGGTTGATGACAGGTTAAGAAGGGGAAGTCAATCGAGTTGTGTAAAACCAACTTCGCAAACAAGCTTGCTGAATTTTTCAAACCAAGCACGAGAGACTGTTTGAGACCATATATAGATTTACGGAGATGACATACATAAGACTCCCTCGTGGTCTCAAACCCAGGATGTTGGTGCATATAAACAGTTTCCTGCAGATCACCATTGAGAAAAGTGTTTTTAATATCCAACTGATGGAGGGGTCACTGACGATGGGCAGCCAAGGAGATCAGGACCCGAACAGTATTCAACTTGGCAACCGGGGAGAAAGTTTCATCGTAATCAAGGCCACGAGACGAGCTTTTAAGCGATCAACAGTCCCATCCACAGCATGTTTGATAACAAAAACTCACTTGCAACTGACACGGGACGGGCCGGAAGGAAGAGGAACCAGATCTCGGGTCTGGTTAGCCCAAAGGGCAGTCATTTTTTCATCCATGGCCGCCTGCCGCCCCGGGTGCTAAAGCGCTTCCTGCACAGAATTAGGAAAAGAAATGGAGGAAAGAGAACGGGAAATTGGTGGACTGGTTGAGAGAGGCGATGTAGAGACACATAATTTTCCAAGAGATGGGTCGTAGAGGTTAATGTTGGATCAGCAGGTCGCGGGATGGCATCGATAGAAGGGAGCTACTACAGGGAAGTAGTATTGGACATACGACGAGTATAGACATGGAGAGGTGGAGGTGGAGTTACCGGGATAGGTGAGGGAGGAGGTGGTAGAGATGGAGTCGTGACCGGGACGGCAGGACGAGCGGCAGTAGAAGGTGGAGACGGGGTGGAAGGAGAGTAGTGGTATGATGATCCTCAATGAAGGTTACATCGGCCGAAACTATCAGCTTATTGTCGATAGGAGAGTAACAGACATAACCTTTCTGAGTGTGGGAGTAACCAACAAATATACACTTGGTGGCGCGAGCAGCGAGCTTGCCAGTAGGCGGACTAAAAAGGTGAACTTAACATACACAGCCAAAGACACGAAGTGTAAGAGAGAAAGGAGACTTGGAAGGAAAGAGAAGACTAAATGGAGTGGCAAAGTCGGGTATGGACGAAGGCATGCGGTTGATGAGATAACAGACAGTAGAAATAGCAAAGTTTCAGTATTTTGTGGGCACCTGCATTTGAAATATGAGTGATCGGGTGACATCAAGGAGGTGGTGATTTTTCCACTCGTCCACACCGTTTTGCTAGGGGGTATAAGCACACGAGGTTTGATGTATAATTTCAAACTCGGTACATAAATTAGAGAATGTGTGACCGGTATATTCGCGAGCATTGTCGGTGCGAATGATTTTTAACGTAGTGGAGAACAGCGTATGTGTCTAAGAAAAGTATGAAACATAGATATTAATTCAGTACGATCATGAAGTAGACATAACCAAGTGAGATGCGATTAATCATCAATAAAGATGACAAAATATCGATATCCAAAAACACTTGGGACTTAATAGGGTCCCCAGATATCTGAATGAACTAAAGAAAACGAAGTATCACTCCGAGTACATGTAAGAGGGAAAGAAGTACGATGTTGTTTGTCATAGATGCATGATTCACAAGTAAACTCTTATAATGAGACATAAGGAAGAGCCTTCTTGAGAATCGGGAGGGGAGCATGCCCAAGGCGGTGATATCAATCAACGGTGGAGACAGCAGAGAGAATGGTAGGTGAAACATCCAAGAGATACAACCCATTCGACAGTCGCCTTTTACGAATGATACGCCGTGTGCGGCGATCCTGCACAACAAAAGAGGAAGGAGAAAATGTTATACAACAGTCAAGTTCCTGAGTGACGCGACTAACTGATAGCAGGTTAAAGGAAATCCCGGACCATGAAGAACCGAGGATAGAGGGAGAGTGGGAGTAAGCCGAAGATCAACAGCGCCAGAGACCGGAGTGGTATCGTCATTGGCAACAGTGATGAACTTGGGATATGCAGACTGTATATATTGCAATGGTCTCTGGGATGTAATGTGCTGAGTAGCACCCGAGTCCACGATCCAGTGGGGGCTATGGGAGAGACAGGATATACCTTCAGTAGAGAAAGACGCTACCCAGTCAAACGAGCAACTGATAACGTCTTGGAGCTGTTGAAGCTGGGTGCTGAGAGCATTGATATCTTGCCGGAGAGAAGAATAGAAATCCTGTGGAGGAGAACCAGTGTGAGGAGCAGATGTAGTTGAGGCAGCAAGGTGTGGAGGCAGACAATGCTTGCAGTAGCATGTAGCTTCAAGATGACCTTCTCTACCACATTAAGTACATTTTAAAGCAGAGCGTCCAGCACATCCTCTTCCCCGAGATGTATGGCGGTCTCCCCTAGTTGAAGAGCAACGAGCTGGAGCTGGAGTAGACAGGAGAGGTTGCTGAAGGAGAGTTGGTGAAAAAGTTGCAGAGGCCTCAGATGGAGGTGTAACTTTGAGCAGCATAGAACAGACATCGGACAGTGAGCGCGTTGTAGATGAGGAAAGAATCTGAGTCCGAACACTGTAGAGGTGGGGAGGAACTCGGGCCAACATCATTGCAATCCCAACAGCTTCCTTTAGTGCCTGTTATGTGGCAAGATCTGTGGAGGGAGGCTGATGTTGTATACAGACCTCCACTAGAGTTTTGGCCTTGACAACGAAAGAGGTCAAGTCACTTGTTATCCCAGGATCCAAAATTTGAAGCGCAGAGATGATATCAAACAAATGTAGCAAGCTAACTTTGCCATAATAAAGAGAGTGAAGCTCATCCCACATCGCCTTAACAGTCTCATGATCCATGGTCATGCGATATGGCTCGGTATCCATGAAATTAAGGATCCAGGATTGAACCCGACCGTCATCACGCAACCACTCGTCAGTAGGAGCAATAAGAACGTCCCGGGTAAGTTGATGGAGAAGACTTTTAGTTTGTAGAACACGGCAAACAGAATGCACCCATTCCACAAAGTTTTGCTTCCCACTTAGAGAGATGGTGGTGATCCGAAGCTCGTCGAGGACTTCAGTAAGGGGAGCCGCAGCTCGAGCGGGAAGAGAGGAAGCAGTCGTGGAGTCCGTGACAGCACGAGGAAGTCGCAGTGACTCAGAGGAGTAGCTGGCGAGTAGAGGAGAAGCCGGCGAGTAGGAGCAGCGACTAGGGCAGAGGCCGGCGAACAAGAGGGCTTGCAGGTAGAGCAGTGCACGAGCAAGAATAAATCGCAGAAACTAGAAGAGCAGCGGACAATGTTAGGCAGACTAAGAGCGCGACTTAGAGAGGTCGCGGCTAGAAGAGAAGGCCGGCAAGAGCAGTCCGCGGCGAGAAGTGAAGAGGTCGCGACTAGAAGAGGTCCGGCAAGAGCAATCCGCGACTAGAAAAGAAGAGGCCGCAGCGGCTAGAGGAAACCGTGCAAGAGCAGTTCGCGACTAGTCAAGAAGAGGCCGCATTGGCTAGAGGAAACCGTAGTTGGAAGAGCAAGAAGACGCCGTGCGGCAAAAGAAGTGTGGAAAGCAGTCCGCGGCTAGAAGAAAAGAGGTCGTAACGAATAAAAGCAGACCGCAATCCGTGACGGATAGAAGCAGTCCGCGACAAGAAGAGACTAAGCGGGTAGAGAAGTAGACCGGCGAGTAGGAATCACGGAAGCAGATTGGTTGAGCAGGTAGACAAGCAGACCACAACGGATAGAAGCAGGCCGGAAGTTTATAAGCCGCAAGAGGCAAAGAGGTAGAGATCGAACGGGTAGAAAAGAGTTATGCGCGACAAGAGCAGAACTAGGGTCCCGCAACGAAGCTATAAAAGCTCGGGAGTGTGGGGGTGGGATGAGAAGTGGAACCACTGAAGAGGAGCGGGTAAAGAGATGGAGACCGGCGAGTAGAAGGCGAACAGGGACCCGCGGATAGCGGCAGTAGTCGCTCGAGAAGAAGTGGGGGATGCGGTTAAAAAAGAACAGGCCGCTCTACACGACCTGCCTCTGATACAAGGTCGAAGAATGGAGTAAACCTTGTATATTCCTCTTGAAGTGTAAATTACAAGTATGAGTACAAATATATAGGGAGAGGAGAGAGAGATCCCTTATACAGGATGTGGGACTATTACATGAGAAAAGAAGAAGACCTACAATGGGCCTCTAATGGGCCTTTAAAAGATGTTTTCTCGTTGTTTTTCTACCAGATTTGAATATCTTGATTGTGCATTGATTTCTTTTCAACATACCTAGAAAATTTACATCACAGAAACGATAAAATAACATGAGAAACTAACAATAGAGATGAATTATGCCTCAAAAAGAGGGGGAATGTGGTTGTAGAGAGTTTCAAATTTCTCATAATTCCTTTGGCTAGATTTAATTCCACGTGTTCTGTATAGAATATGTGTGGGACCCAGATTGCATAAATAGTTAAGTCACATGCATTTTGTATTATCCACAATACTATCATTTACAATTCATTTACATGGTATTAAAGCAGATACAATCCTAGCCCTAGCTGCCACAGTGTTGAAGTTTCCTCTGTACAATCCAGCCTCAGCCCCCTCTGCAGTGTTGAGGGTTGGCATTGAGAGTTCTCTTCCGTTGGTCAATAGTCCTTATGTCGAAGTTCAGTCACTACATCAAGGGATCCTTTATACGAAATGAAGAAATTGATTGCACTAGAAATGAAAAACGAGATACAAATTAGCAAGGTGTGGAACCGGGATTCGTATCAATACTCTCGCCTTGAAGACCTTGACCTCAATATTTAGGCTTGAATGGTCACCAGCACGCAAAGGATTAGAGTCCGCTAAGGCGGGATCATTATCAATGACATCAATCAGCATGTGCAGTTCCAGAGAGTGCATTTGTGTGTTAAAGTTTACGGATTCTTGCAGGAAAACAAAGGTTATACCAACGGAGCTCTTTGCACTCATAGTGAGACAAGTAATGGGGGGAGATACACCCATTGTAGCATTCGATGGTGCATGATATCGTCATCAGCAGTGACAGAACTAGGATTTTAGTTGATCCGGGAAACAGTGAAAAATGCGTATTTATGAAGATTTTTAACAAAAAAAATTATTTAAGAAATACCTATTTTGGGTGGCAAACAAGCAAAGGAATCGGAAACTCATCTTTTCTTTTGTGATTAAGGCTCACTACATATACCAACAGATTTAACTCTTAAGATTGATATATTTTTAAGAAATAAATGATAACATAAGAATTGTTAGAAAAGCCCAATTAAGGGCTCATGTTTTCTCCTCCTTTCTCTCTCCTTGTATTAGTCTCACATCTTATATTAGGATTTCTCTCCTCATTCTTCTCCTATATAAGTGTATTCATACTTGTAACTATTCATTCAAGAAGTATATACAAGCTTTGAGATCTCTCTTTACATGATATCAGAGTCAACCGATCTCCTCCTTGGGTATCCGGCCCAACCATTTTTTTAGTCGCTTCTCTTCCTTGGTTGTCTGGGCGGCTTTCCCCTAGCCGAGGCCTCTTGCGGCCTGCTTCTTTTCTAACCGCCTCCAACTCTGCTTCTCTCGTGGCTTCCACCTCCTCCTTCCTACCACCTCCCCTTTTATAATCCTCTCTCACGTGGGTCCACCTTCTCCTATACTTTCTCTTCCCGCGCGGACTCTTTCTATCCACTGCGGCCTCTCCTGTACACCATGCGGGCTTGTCGTGCAAGCATGCTCACTGCTCCCTCTCACTGCTCGCTCGCTGATCGCTGCTCGTCGCGACCTGCCTCTCCTGCTCGCCGCGACCTGCCTTTCCTGCTCGCTGCGACCTGCCTCTCCTGCTCGCCGCGACCTGTCTCTCCTGCTCGTCGTGACTCGCCTCTCTTGCTAGCCGCGACCTGCCTCTCCTGCTCGCCGCGACCTGCCTCTCCTGCTCGCCGTGCCCTGCCTATCCTGCTCGCTGCGACCTCGCCTACACGCAGCTGGCTTTTCTGCTCGTTGCTCGCCTGCGGCCTGCCTTGTCGCTAGCACTCTCCTCTCTGTTCTTAGCCGCATCCTGGTCGCGACCTCGCTTGTCGCTGGTGTACCCGCCGAGACCGTGCGGCTATCTTCTCTGCCGACTTCTCCCTCTCACTTCGGCCTCCTTCTACTAGTCGCATTCTGGTCGCGATCTCCTGGTCGTTGGTGTGTCCGCCGAGACCGTGCGACTACCTATTCTAACCGCCTAATCTCTTATGTTGGCCGCGCATGGCTTCTGATACTTCCACTGCTACTTCTGCTCCACCAGCTCGTGCGGCTGCCACGGCTTCCGAACTCCGTGACGAGTTACGGATTACTACTATCTCTAACTGGAAAAAGAAATTTCGTTGAGTGAATTCACTCGGTTTGCCGTGTTCTGCAGACGAAGGGTCTTCTTCACCACTTGACCCGCACTACTCCGACTGCTCCCTCCGATGACTGGCTTCGCGATGATGGTCGAGTCCAGTCCTGGCTTCTAAACTCTATGGACACCGAGCCCTACATGATGGTCATGTATCATGACACGGCTAAGACCATGTGGGAGGAGCTTCACTCTTTTTACTCTAGCCATGACAGCCTACAACACCTATATGATATCATTTCCGATCTTCAGAATCTTGCCCCGGGTGCTCCTGGCGATATGCTCTCCTTCGTGGCTAAAGCAAAGAGTTTGGCTGAGTCTTGGATTCAACATCAGACTCCTACTACCGATCTAGCCACTCAACGGAACCAGAAAGAAGTTGTCGTCATCGCCATGATGATGTCCCGAGTTACTCCCCACCTGCATAGTGTTCGGGCCCAGATTCTATCATCTGCCACAACTCCTTCACTGTTTGATGTCTGCTCCATGCTGCTAAAAGTCACGCCTCCCTCCGAGGCTCCTCCTGGTTTTGCCCCGGCTCTTCTTCAGTAGCCTCTCCTTTCGACCCCTCCTACTCGTGGATCTTCCACTCGAGGGGGCCGACCCCCGTCTCGGGGGGGCCGACCCCCGTCTCGGGGGGGCCGACCCCCGTCTCGGGGGGGCCGACCCCCGTCTCGGGGACGAGGACGTGGTGGTCACTCTTCTATGAAATGCACCTACTGTGGCCGGGATAATCATCTTGAAGCTACCTGTTACCGCAAGCATGGTTTACCTCCTCACATTAATGCTACTAACTCTGCTGCTCCGGCTCCCACTGGGTCTTCTGCCCCTGATCCGGCCTCCACGACCTGCCAAGACATTGATGAGCTCCACACCCAACTCCAACAGCTTCAGGGTGCCGTCAACCGCTCCTCCGGCTCCGTTGCGTCCTTTTCTACGGAAGTTATAACATGTTTTTCTAGTAGTCCTTGCTGGATCGTTGATTCCGGCGCTACTCACCATATTACCTCCCAGAAGCCCACAGAGTACCTACGGAAGCTTCATCCTCTTTGCATCACTGTGGCCAATGGTGACACCCTACCAGTCTCTGGCACCGCTGCTCTTCAGCTTACGTCGAACCTTCCTCTTTCCTCGATTCTTCACGTTCCGGGGTCTCCTTTCAATTTATTGTCTGTTAGTCGTCTCGCACACGAACTTGATTGTTGCATTACCTTTTCACCTTCTTCTTTTCTTATGCAGGATCGCCTCACCCGGAGTACCATTGGTAAGGGGCAGCTGTTGAATGGGCTGTACATCTTGGATATCCCACCCATTCTTCTCTCCGCCGTCTCCACTGTTGATTGGCATCGCCGCCTTGGGCATGCTCCCCTTCTGATTCAAAAGCGGGCACTTTCTGATGTTCCTCTGCGGGAGTTCTCTTGTGAATCTTGTATCTACGGCAAACAATATCGTTCTTCCTCCCCCCCTGCCTGTACCAGGAGTAGTACTTCTTTATCTTTAGTTCATTCTGATGTATGGGGTCCTTATAGAGTCCCTAGTATTTTTGGCTTTCGCTATTTTGTCACGTTTATTGACGATTACTCGCGTACCACGTGACTCTATTTACTACATGATCGAACTGAACTTACCACTGTGTTTCGCGTTTTTTTACTTGAGATGCGTATGCAGTTCGCCACCCCCCTCAAAGTCATTCACACTGATAATGCTCGCGAGTATACGGGTCGCACCTTCTCCAATCTCTGCACCGAGTTTGGTGTCATCCATCAAACTTCATGTGTGTATACCCCTCAGCAAAACGGGGTGGCGGAACGAAAAAATCGGCATCTTCTCGATATTGCGCGCTGCCTTATGTTCCAAATGCAGGTTCCAATCGAATATTGGAATTTTGCTGTCTCCACAGCCTGTCATCTAATCATCCGTCTTCCCTCGTATGTGCTTAATTTTGCTTCACCAATCCAACTCCTCTATCCCTCCACCAACTTCACCTCTCTCACATCGCGGATCTTCGGGTGTGTTTGTCATGTCCACCTTCTTGGCCCTCCTTCCGACAAACTTGCTCATCGGGCCGCCAAGTATATGTTTGTTGGCTACTCCCGGACTCAAAAGGGGTATGTCTGCTACTCTCCTTCTGACGGCAAGTTGGTCGTTTCTGCGGATGTCACCTTCTGCGAAAACCAGCCCTTCCACTTACCTTGCCCCACCTCGTCTTCTGCTCCTTCTCTTCCCCGGCCTGCCGTACCGGTCACGTCATCTTCTCTGTCGTCTTCTTCCTCCTCTCACAACGCCCCTCCTCGGGTTCCTCCACCCCTTATCCGTGTCTACTCTCGTCGTCCATCAAAGGATGCTCCCGTGCACCAGCTCCCCGCTACCAGCGATACCTCAGCTACGGCAGATCAAGCTCCCGTCTCTACAGCTCATCCCTTGGCCAACTACGTCTCTCTTCATCGGCTGACGATGCCTCTCTACGCATTTTCAACCTCTATTTCCTCTATTTCTATTCCTAACACTGTGCAAGAGGCGCTTCAACACCCAGGGTGGCGGGCCGCCATGAACGATAAAATGCGGGCTCTCTGGGCTAACCAGACCTGGGATCTGGTTCCTCTTCCTGCAGGCCACGCCTCCGTTAGCTGCAAATGGGTCTTTGTTATTAAACATGCGGCGGATGGCACTGTTGAACGTCTGAAGGCCCGCCTCGTGGCACGGGGCTTTACTCAGCAACATGGCCTTGATTACGAGGAAACCTTCTCTCCCGTGGCCAAATTGAACGCGGTTCGCGTTCTTCTCTCCTTGGCTATTCATCGTCACAGGCCACTTTATCAGCTAGATATTAAGAATGTCTTCCTCAACGGCGATCTACAGGAGACAGTTTATATGCAGCAACCTCCCGGGTTTGAGACCACAGGAAAGTCTCTGGTATGTCACCTTCGGAAATCCATTTATGGTCTTAAACAATCCCCGCGCGCGTAGTTTGAAAAACTCAGTAAGGTTGTTTGTGTTAGTGGCTTCACTCGGAGCTCGGCTGATTTTCCTCTCTTCACCCGACACCGGTCAACCGGGACTGTGATTCTTCTGGTCTACGTTGACGATATCCTGATTACTGGCAACGACACGACAGGAATACAACAGATCAAGGAACAGTTAAATTCCGCCTTTCAGACCAAAGATCTGGGCAACCTTCGGTATTTTCTTGGGCTCGAGGTTGCACGACGCTCTGATGGTCTTGTGTTATCTCAAAGGAAGTACTGTATGGACCTCTTTCATGATGTCGGTTATTCTGGGTGCAAACTTGCGGAGACTCCTATGGACGTCAATCACAAGCTCTCGGCCCATAGCTCTGACTCTGACAAGTTGCTTACAAATCCAGAATATTACAGACGCCAGGTTGGGAAGCTGATCTACCTTACGGTAACTCGATCGGACATCTCGTTTGTTGTGGGAGTTGTGAGTCGGTTCATGCACGCTCCTCGGACATCTCATCTTCAAGCTGTCGAGCGCATCCTTCGATATCTCAAGATCGCCCTCGGACAAGGACTTGTGTACAAGCCATCCACATCTCTATCTCTTGTCGTGTATTTTGACGTTGACTATGCAGGATCTATTGATGATAGGCGCTCCACAACTGGGTTCTGTACTTACTTTGGTGGACATCTCATAACTTGGCGTAGCAAGAAACAGACTGTGGTTGCGCATTCTTCTGCTGAAGCCGAGTATCGGGCTATGGATGTTGTTGTTTCCGAGCTAACCTGGCTTGAGAGCCTTCTGGGAGACTTGGGTGTTCATCTCTCATCTCTGGCAACCTTATTTTGCGACAGTCAGGCAGCAATTCATATTGCCAAGAATTCGATTTTCCACGAACGCACAAAGCATATCGAAGTTGACTGTCACTTTATCCGGGAAAAGGTATAGTCAAAGAAGATAGATTTGGAGCATGTTCCTGCTACAGACCAAGTTGCGGACATCCTAACGAAAGCTCTCTCCAGGCCGCTATACTATCAGTTTTTATCCAAGCTTGGTGTCTACGACTTGTACGCTCCAGCTTGCGGGGGAGTGTTAGAAAAGCCCAATTAAGGACTCATGTTTTCTCCTCCTTTCTCTCTCCTTGTATTAGTCTCACATCTTGTATTAGGATTTCTCCTCATTCTTCTCTTATATAAGTGTATTCATACTTGTAACTATTCATTCAAGAAGTATATACAAGCTTTGAGATCTCTCTTTACAAAAATAAAGGGAAACAATCTCCAGCCTAACAACACTTCACTTAATTTGATGAGGTTAACCACCAAACACCTAAGCTACTAAAAGCAAGAAGTTAAAGAACTGGACTTAGGGAAGAACTAGGAATACCCTAAGCTTACCTCATCTGGTTCGGGATTTTTCTCTGCAAAATTACTATCCTCAAACAAATAATAAATCCCAAAGAATTCCACTCTAAAATACAAAGCAAATGTCGCAAAATCCATTAACTCTTTTATTCTTTTAAGAAATTTCTTAATAAACCCTTTATAACACTCATCACAAGCATCCATATTGATTTAAAAAATATGATGAACAAATATGATGATCAAGAAGATTATAATTGCTATCCAAGCTTGTAAAGAAATTATAATTGTTGTTATTTTATAAAAAAACATGTCAAATGCATTAAACAGAAACTGATTCTCCAAAAAACCATACTTTTAGACAAGAAACGGGAAAATTTTATCAAAAATATTGAGAAAATCAAAACCCACCTTTTCACTATTTTGATCAAGCATATTCGAACAAAAAAGACCTAAAGATCCAAACACAAAGAGGTGGATATCCTCACATCTTTCTGCTGAAAGGAGGGCTGAGACATATTTTGCGCTTGGACTCCACCGACTATTGGCCGGACGCTATCTTGAAAGCACAAATGAAGGGATGGAAAGATGGAAACATGTAAAATTTTCTCCTAAAACAACAAGAGGCGAGAGATTTCAAAATTGGAAGTCAGTGATAGCCTAGACGAGGTGTCGTTGAGAATGATATGGAGAAGGTTATTATGGGGATCAAAGAGACCTTGCGGTTTGATGGATCAAGGTTTTTGGGACATAAGGCTGGGACTAGACATAAAGAGGCTTTGTAAGTCTAAAATCCTGTGTGCAACAGAGACAAAACGAAGCATAGGGTGGCTACACTCTAGCTATTGTAGCACAGTCAGAAAATCGTATAATTCTGAACCTGGCACGTGTCCGATTGTGCCTCCACCAAGTTTCGCGTCTGGTCATCTGTCGTCTGTCGGTTATCTTATTTTCATCATTTCTTATGATGTGTTTGTTATTTTCCCGGCATTAGTTGTCAATTATTTTCATGAATTTTCAGCTCACCAGTCCGACCACCCAGTGACACTATGAATAAATGGTTCGACAATTTGAAATATCAATCACAGAAAAGGCAAGCTCTAAAAAATTAAGCATGCATAAAGCTAAATAGGAAATAAATTCATTTAAAATATTTCGGATTTTATTCTTAATTAGAGAGAATCAATAGGAGGAAAACTTTAGGAAACAAATTATTTGATTAATTATGGGCTTCACATGAAAGGCTTCACTTGAAAGGAAAAGACATTGAAAAGATAGAAGAACGAAACCCAATTTTGTTCCCTCTATTAGACCGGAATCCTCGTGGTTGCCCTTATTAATCCCACGTGCCTCTTATCATTCCTCTTCCCCCGATATCGAAAGAAAACTTCAAGACAGGCGACCCCATGGCCACTCGATCCTCTGTCGGCAGCACCGCCTTCTTCGACATTTTCTGGTACATCTGACGTTCCTTCCTCATCCGCCGACAGATCAAGATGAGATCGTCGTCCAACCTATAGGTTGTCGTCGACTTCGACCATTTATTCTGACAGCCAGGTATAACAAACTTGACGAGTCATGCCAGTGTCATCGGCATCAGCTCCTTCCTAACACACTGGTCAAGTGTTTTGCACCCTAACAACAACTATGTGTGAGATGTCCTACTCCCTACTGTACTTTGCGTACAACTTGGGAAAACTTCACTCTTCTTTTGCTTCATTTAATAACTTAATTTTTTGCAATTTACCTAATTATCAAAGAGCCTGCCTTAAACATTCTATAATTTTCTTTATTCTTAAGTGTCGTTTTTATTCATAAATTATTTTATGTGATTGGGGTGGACGAGAAGAGAGGGGGCGGCACGCGTAGATTTCCTCATTGAGGTTGTTAGAAAAGATTATGTAAAGGCCGATATAGTGGCCAATTTATTTCTCCTTTTCTTGTAATAGTCTAGAATCTTGTAAATGTGACTCGTCTCTCTCCTCTCCAAGTATATATGTACTCATACATTGTATTTACAAACTCAACAAGGATATACAAGGTTTCACTGTTTTTCTTCGTTGTTCTTGTACTTCTCTACATGGTACCAGAGGGACCGGTCCTATCTCCTGTTTCGGACGGATAGTTTTTTGCCTTAACCGCCCGTCCTGCGGCCTGCTCTACCCGCTTCAGTTCTCTTTCGTGTTGTTTCTCCTTGCCTGACCACCCCGCTCCTGTGGTTTCTCTCTCCAGACTCTTGCGGACAGCTTCTTCTCTATCTGCAGGGCTCTCGGCGTCTCCTTGCCTCCTTCCGTTCTCAGATCTTCTCTTGTTTTTATAGTTGTCACTGTTGGGTCCCACCATTCTGCCTCTTTGCAATCTCTCTACACCATCGCGGTTTGTCTCTAAGCCCGCTACGGTCTACCCGTTTCACCCTCATCTTATCTGATTGTTGCTTACCGTGCGGTCTGTCTACTTGCCGCGCAGTCTTTCCTTGTCCGCGGTTCGTGTGCCTCTCTGTTGCGGTCTGTTTGTTGACCTTCCATTGCCGGTCATTGCTCCTCGCCTCTGTTGCTGTCCACAGTCCTTCTGCCACTTGGGTTGATCTTGAAGAACTCTGCCTCCAACTCCAACAACATAACGGAATGCTCAGCCACCCGTCTGCCTTTGTTGCCTCAATCTCTAATGAAGGTATCATTTGTCTCTCCACAAGTCTACGATGGATAGTGAATTCAGGTGCTACTCACCATATCACATTGTTGAAGCCCACATCAATACTTGGATTCTTCACATCCCAAGTTTATTACAGTAGTCAATGGCGACATCGTCACTATCTCTGGCTCGGCTGATATTCCTCTAAATTCTTCTATTTCTCTCCGCTCAGCTCTCCATGTCTCGGGCTCCCCGTTTAATTTACTTTTTGTTAGTCGTCACGCTGCCGATTTAGATTGTTCTATCACATTCACCTCTTCTTCTTTTTTTATGCAGGATCGACGGCCGCAGAATATCATTGATAAAGGACGACTACAAAACGGGTTTTACCTTCTTGATGTTTCTCCTACAATCCTCTCCTCTGTCTCCTCCGTTGATTGGCATCGGTGTCTCGGGCATGCTCGCCTTCTGGTCCTCAAGAAGGCTCTTCCCGATATTTCTCTTCCAACTTTTACCTGTGATTCATGTATTTTGGAAAAACAGCATCGTTCCTCTTTTCCTCTACATTGTACCCGGAGCTTTGCTCCTTTTGTTTTAGTGCATTCTGAAATTTGGGGACCGTACAAAATAACGAGTGTTTTTGGGTATCGTTATTTTATCAAAATTGATGATTATTCTCGGATGACATGGATGTACTTAATTCGTGATCGCTCTGAACTTGCTCGTGTGTTTCGGGCATTCGTCCTTAAGCTCGCACACAGTTCTCCGACAAACTTAAAACTTTCCGGACAGATAATGCTTGTGAATACACTAGCCAAAATTTGTTAATATCTGCTCTGAATTTGGAATTATTCACCAAACTTCGTGTGCATATACCCCCCAAAAAACGGCGTGGTTGAACGCAAAAATAGACATCTTCTTGATGTTGCTCGCTCTATCATGATTCAAATGAGCGTATTCAAGGCTTATTGGCACTTTGCGCTTTCGATGGCATGTTATCTCATTAACCATCTCTCTTCCTTCGTCCTCTGAAATGCTACTCCGTTTAGTCTCATCTTCCCCTCTACTATACCATTCTCTCTCACGCCTCGCATATTTTGTTGTACCTGCTATGTTTACTTGGTCCGTCCACGGACAAGTTCGATCCTCGGGCAGCAAAACACATGTTCATCGGTTATTTCCGTACTCAGAAAGGCTATGTTTGCTACTCTCCTACTACCCGCAAGATGATCGTTTTTGCTGATGTTATCTTTCGGGAAGATCAACCGTTCTTCTCCGATCCAAACCCACCTCTTCCACCGCAATCCTTATCAAGACTTGTCATCCTCGTTACCTCTCCTCCACCACTCCATCCTGACCCGACTCCCGTTCTCCACAAGCCCCCTCTTATTCGTGTCTATACCCATCGCCCTCCTCGCTCTGCCGCCCCGATGCAGTCGACTTCGACCTCTAACACTCTGCGACTGCTGATCCGACACCAGCCTTCACCGCCCATCCCATGACGAATTATGTGTCTTTATATCGCATATCCCCGGCGCTTCACACCTTTGCTACTTCATTATCCATTATTTCTGTCCCTAACTCTGTGCAGGAGGCTCTTCAATATCTGGGCTGGCGGGCAGCCATGGACGAAGAAATGACAGCCCTCTGGGCTAACCGAACATGGGATCTGGTTCCTCTCCCTCCAAGCCAAACTATTGTTGGTTGTAAATGGGTCTTTGTATGGAATATGGATCCCAGTAAATTTAGCCAACATTAATTGAGTAAAATATTAGAAGAAATAATCAAGTGCATCCATATTCCATACAATGATCGAAATATAAAGGCTCACCGAGTAATTGGCTCCAACAGGGAAGGTTTGGTGAGTGTCAGGAGGTGGTTGTAAAGGTGAAGTATTGGTTCCAATGTGAAATTGGTGGATGGAATTGGGAAAAACCTAAATATGATACTAAGTAGGCAAGGGGTTGGAAAGGGAAATGACGACGAGAAGTGACCTAAGAAGGAGAGGTCGGGTAGTGCATAGGATTTGGCGGTTGGTGTCCTGGAGTGAGCAGAGTTGAGGGAGGGGCTTGGCAAGTGTTGGATGTGATTGAAGATGCCTTGGGAAGACTCATCCGAACTTTGTTAGGGGAGAAGGTTGTCGGGGGCTAGTATTGGAGGAAAGCGGTGTTGTGAGAGTCTTCCGCATCCACGACTTCAACCAACGGCTCCTCCTTCTGAAGCTTGAACCATCGACGTAAACCTAGGACTAAAATCATGTGTATATAAAGGGGAGTTAGATTAAACCACTCGATAACTAGGGTTGCCTGACCACATAATTTATCCTAACTCTCAAAGAATAAAAAGGGTAGCCCGGTGCACAAAGCGTCCCCATGCAGCAAGGGTCCAGGTAAGGGTCCCACAACAAAGATCAAATGTAGGCAAACCTTACCCTACATTTTTGCAAGACAAACTCTCAAACCATGACCAAGAAAAATGTAAAAATATAAGGATAATTAGTGGGACCTCCCCTGGGAGTTTGCATAATTACAAGTTGCACCCTCTATCTTTTGAAATTACATTTTTCTCCCCTCCAAATTTCTCAAGTTTACAAAAATTCCCCTTCCGTTAAAATATGGAAGGAAATGTTAAAATCAACCGAAATATTTTATGATATTCTAATTTTACCATTTGTAATGACTCTACATTGAAAGGGGTGACATCTTCCTTTAGAAATATAGATGATAATGGTAAAATAGGTCAAATTATTTTATGAAATTTCAATTTTAATAACTCTATAATGAAAGAGGTGCATTAAAAAGGATAAAATCATAATATTATAAAATAATTTGACTGATTTTAACATTTTTCATTCATATTTCTAATGGAGGGGGCATTTTTGTAAACTGAGTAAAGAGGGTTGCAACCTATAATTATGAAAATTCCAAGGGGAGGTCCCGTTAATTAACCATAAAATATAATAAGCCGTGATGAAAATCTTTAATCGTCCATCCAAAGTTCCAAAAAAATGTTGATTGCGTAAACCAACAAAAAAATGTTTAACTGATCTTAGGAGGTCATAGAGAATATTCCGAAGGTGTGGAAGGTGGAGGTAAGGAGAAAAAACATACAGATTTTCATACACAAGGGAATATGGCCCTTCTTTTTTTTTACTTCTATTAATTTTAACAGAAATTTTCTTTCTTTCCCTTTTTCATCATTGTCTTCTGGTCGTTTTTTTCAATAGCCTTTCTTTCAATAGTCATTTTTCTTCTTTTTTTTTCAATTTTTAACAAAACAGATTTTCTCTTTAAGAAAAATTTAAGTACTCTAATTGAAAAAAATTAGGCATGTGCTAAAAACAAAGGTAAAGGCTAAACAAGGGATTAGAAGAGGAACACACCACACACTCACACAGTTCCTCCAACATTAAAAAAAAAATTGCAAGAAAATAAATGTGTGAAACAAATGTGAAATAAAATAATGTCTGACAAATAAACTAAATGCAAGCATAAAGTAAATATGGCGTCATGACCGTATGTCTGCATCGGTTCCAGACTATTACTGCTTGAAATAATTTGTCATAATTTTCAAAGCAAATGAATCTCATTAGGCATCATGCAGCCTTTTTTCTCCTATACACCACAGCAAAATTATTGTAAAGTAAAAAAAAACTGTTGGAGGACAAAGGTTGATTGATTTTATTCATCCACATAAGGGTATTTATACTATTACAACAATATGACACGTCATAGATCCGTGCGCTTCCATATTTCCTAAATAGGAATCATCCTATTTAGGATACAAAATCAATGTAAATATTAATGCAATATATTGCAATATATTTAGGATATAAATATATTGCAATATTCATTTAATATTAATGCAATATATTGCAATATTTAGGATGGGAGAATATTTTGCAATATTAATGCAATATTAAATGTAATATCCAACACCCCCCTCAAGTTGGGCATGTGATGTCAGTCATGCCGAACTTGCTAATAATATCTGCGAACATACTGGAACTTAGACCCTTTGTGAGAACATCGGCCAACTGTTGGTCAGACTGTATGAAAGGAATAACAACGGTTCCTCGGTCGATATTTTCCTTGATGAAATGTCTGTCAATCTCAATGTGTTTTGTACGATCATGCTGCACCGGATTGTGGGCAATGGATATTGCAGCTTTATTATCACAATACAATCTGATAGGCTCACTTCCTTTAAGCCCAAGTTCCTTCAGGATTGTGGAGACCCATAATCCTTCACAAATGTCATGTGCGACCGCTCTGAACTCGGCCTCAGCACTGGATCTAGCAACCACATGTTGTTTCTTGCTTCTCCAGCTGACCACATTTCCACCAACCATGGAACAATATCCGGTTGTAGAGCGCCTATCGGTGGGTGATCTAGCCCAGTCTGCGTCAGTGTAAACTTCAATAGTCAACTCTTTATTTGGTGAGAACAGGATTCTCTTCCCTGGTGAGGACTTGAGGTAGCGGAGGACACGATGTGCGGCATCGATATGACGGGCCTTTGGAGAGTGCATGAAACGGCTGAGAACTCCCACGGCATAAGAGATATCTGGACGAGTGTGAGATAAGTAGATTAGCTTCCCTACCAGCCTCTTGTAACTGGGAATGTCGTCGATCACATCGTCATCTTCTCTGTCGAGCTTGTGATTGGCTTCGATTGGGGTGTCGGCAGGTCGACATCCGCTCATCCCAGTGGCTTCAAGGAGGTCGAGGACATACTTCCTTTGTGATAGGAAAATGTC
Source organism: Platanthera zijinensis (assembly GCA_039513925.1). Classification (NCBI taxonomy): domain Eukaryota; kingdom Viridiplantae; phylum Streptophyta; class Magnoliopsida; order Asparagales; family Orchidaceae; genus Platanthera; species Platanthera zijinensis. Next base: position 15,613,397 of record CM077081.1, on the reverse strand, counting down.
ATGCTTTGACCGTGCAACTTCAATGCCGAGAAAGTATTTGAGATTTCCCAAATCTTTTACTTCGAATTCTTTTGCCAACTTCTCCTTCAGTGCCTGAATCTCCTCCTTGTCATCCCCAGTGATTATGATATCATCAACGTAGACAATCAGGACGGTTAACTTCCCCTTATTGATTCTGATAAAGAGGGTGTGGTCGGCATTTCTCTGGCGGTACCCAAACCTGTGCATGGCTTTGTGGAATCTTCCAAACCAGGCCCTGGTTGATTGTTTCAGGCCATAGAGTGGCCTCCGTAATCTACACACTTTCCCTTTTGATCCACTGGGTGTGAGTCCTGGAGGGAGAGCCATATAGATTTCTTCTTCCAGGTCGCCGTGAAGATAAGCATTCTTCACATCCAATTGGCAGAGTTGTCAATCCTTGCAAGCAGCACAAGACATGAGGATTCTGATCGAATTCATTTTTGCAACAGGAGCGAAGGTCTCTTGGTAGTCTATGCCCTCTGTCTGAGTAAAGCCTCTTGCCACTAGTCGTGCCTTGTATCTTTCTACAATGCCCGAGGGGTTCTGTTTAACGGCGAATACCCACTTGCATCCAACAGCCTTCTTTCCTGGTGGTAGTTGGACCAGGTCTCATGTGCCGTTTTTTTCCAGGGCACTCATTTCTTCGAGCATTGCTAACCTCCACCTATCGTCGGAAAGGGCAGTCTGCCATGAAGCGGGGATAGAGACAGTGGATAAAGAGGAAACAAATGCTCCATGGGAAGCTGTCAGGGATGAGTAAGAAACAAACTGAGATAATGGATGTTGAGTGGAGGTACCTTCCGTAGGGATGATGGATCCTGACGACGGGTCAGGTGGGCAGTCTGATATCCAGATGGCGGGCCGCGTGTTCGATCCCTTGGGTCGACGAGAATAAACCTGCACAGGTTTAGGGACAGGGTCCTTGACAGGAGGGGCGCAAGGAGTAGGGGGTGTAGACTGAGAGGGATGGTATACCGGAGGAATAGGTAGAGGGGTGTCAGAGTAAGGTAGGGAACTTACTTCCGTTGTGAGGAGAGCCCCCGCCTGAAGTGAGGACCCGTAGTAGCCCTCAGATTCCCGGAAGGTAACGTCCATGGTAACGTAAACCTTCTTGTTGACTGGGTCAAAACATTTATATCCCTTCTGAGTGAGGGAATAGCCAATGAATACACACTTGTGCGCATGAGCATCAAGTTTCGGGCAGTGGTGGATATGGACGAAACAAACACACCTAAAAACACGTGGTTGGAGAGTGGTAGGTGGCACCCCAAGTGTGGTGAGGGGAGTTTTGAAACCGAGAACACGGGATGGCATACGGTTTATAAGGTAAGCTGTGGTGAGTACAGCGTCCCCCAGTAGTATTTAGGGAGTTGCATGTGGAGGAGGAGGCACCGAGTGACTTCCAATAGGTGGCGGTTTTTTCGCTCAGCCACCCCATTTTGGGCAGGTGAGTAGGCGCAGGATGTCTGATGGATAATTCCACGATCGGCGAGGTATTGCTCGAAAGTGGAATCAATGAATTCTCGGCCATTATCGTTGCAGAGAATTTTGATGGGGGTCGAGAACTGGGTAGAGACCATGTTGTAGAACCGCTGGAACAAGGGAAAAACTTCATTTTTTGCTTTCATAAGGTAGACCCAGGTGGTATGTGAAAAACAGTCTATAAAAGTTACAAACCAAAAAGCACCCGAAATCGATGCAATCTGGCAAGGGCCCCAAACATCACTATGAATTAAATGGAAAGGGGCAATACTAGGAAAAGAAATGTGATTAAAAGAGTTACGATGATTTTTACCCCGATCACATGTATCACAGCGAAAGTTATCAACTAATGCAGACGAAAAAGTAGGAAATAAACGTTTCATAGAATTGGTAGACAGATGTCCTAGCCGACAGTGCCAGGACTCCAAAGTAGCTGTCTGATACACATGAAGGGCTCGGGGAGGAGAGACAGTGGTGGAAGAATCGAACACATAGAGCCCGTCCACCAGGCTACCAGTTCCAATCACCGTTCATGTCTTCAGGTCCTGAAAAATGCATGAAGAAGGAAAAAAAGTTACTGAGCAGTTCATAGAATTGATTATATGACTAATAGAAAGAAGATTTCGGGTAAAGTTCGGAACATGAAGGACAGAGGAAAGAGTTAGGGAGGAGCATGGGATGGAGCCCTTTCCAGCAATGGGAGAGAGGAAACCATCAGCGATGCTCACTTTGTCCCGGCCGGACAACGGAAGGTAGGACACAAAACCTGAGGAGCCGGTCATATGGTTCGTTGCTCCAGAATCAATGATCCAGTGAGTAGAGGGACGGGTGGCGGCAGCATGAGCACCGAAAGGCCCCTGATGGGCATATGAGGATGAAGAGGCATGTGGCTCTGGACCCTGCATCAGTCGACGGAAAGCAAGAACCTCATCAGGCGTCAGAGTCAAAGTGGTTGCTGACGGAGTTGGCGGAAGCTGTGGCTCGTCGAAAACATCAGACAGGTGCGCGGAGTGAGGCTGGGTAGAGCGACCCGAAGTGCGGCCAGGACCGCGACCGCCACGAGAGGAAGAGCCACCCCGGGGTGTAGGGAACCCATGAAGCCGAAAGCAAGTCTCCCGGGTATAACGGTTCTTTCCGCAATAGTCACGGAGCAGGTGATCCTTGTCAGTTGGCCTCGGCCGAGAATCTCGAGCCGTACGTAGGCCCGCATGGGCTGCCAGGGCCGAACCATCTGGAGGAGGCACCGGAGTCCAAGTTTGCCTCTGATCGAATTCCTGCAGAACGAGGCTGAAAACCTCTGGAAGAAAGGGTAAGAGGGAGCGGCCAAGTATCTGCACGCTGATTTGGTCGAAGTCCCTATGGAGCCCATGAAGGAACTCGAAAACTCGGTTGCGATCTTCCCGTGCGCGAACAAGAATCTCGTCCTCAGGCGACGCCAATGTGATGGAGTCGAAGTGATCGTACTCCTGATATAGATGGGTGAACTCGAGGTAGTAGGCAGACGGTGGGCGATCTCCTTGGCGAAGAAGGAAGATTTTTCGCCGTAACTGGAAGATCTGGGCCGCGTTGCCGCGATAGGAGTAGGTGGTTTCTGCCCTTCGCCAAATGTCTGCAGCCGTATCCAGAAAGAGATAGTTGTGAGCGATGGATTCGATCATGGAGTTAGTCAGCCAAGACATGACGAGGGAGTTTTCCGACTCCCATTGCACCCAATCTGGTGAATCTGAACGAGGTGTGGGTATAGTGCCCATGACATAGCCAAACAGTCGCCGACTCTTCAAAGCAAGTGTAACAGCCCGAGACCACGGGAGATAGTTGGTGTCGTCTAGACGAATCGTTGTGATTTGAGGCGTATTGTGGTCATGTCCCGGGCGAGAGAAGCCGCTGGACGGCACTGTAGTTTGGGGTGTACTTGTTGTGGAAGATTCGGTACGTGAGACACCGGTCCCGGCCATGGCGATCAAGAATATAAATCCAGATCCCCCGGGAGAACAACGATCGGCCTAGAGAGAAACTAGGTCGGCCTCATATAAAGAGGAAAGGAGCCAAAACGAAATGGTGTAGGTACCGGAAAGAGCATTAGGAGGAGCACCGCATGTGCGGTATCAAGTGGACGATGCCGGAGAGGGGCCGGAAGTGTCGGCGGTGGTCAGGGGCCGCTGGAAGAGGGTCGATGCCCGTCTGTTGGTGGTACGGGAAGCGAGGCGTGGGCGCGGCGTGCGTACACCGAGCGGAGGTGGGAGTGGGGTGCGGCGGATTGGTGGGCGGGGGTCGGTGGTTTTATCGTGCGGGGGAAAAAGGAAGACTAACGGGAGCGGGGAGCGGGAGAGGTATTTTAGCCCTAAGGCTCTGATACCATGTTGGAGGACAAAAGTTGATTGATTTTATTCATCCACATAGGGGTATTTATACTATTACAACAATATGAAACGCCATTGATCTGTGTGCTTCCATAATTCCTAAATGGGAATCGTCCTATTTAGGATACAAAATCAATGTAAATATTAATGCAATATATTGCAATATATTTAGGATATAAATATATTGCAATATTCATTTAATATTAATGCAATATATTGCAATATATTTAGGATGGGAGAATATATTGCAATATTAATGCATTATTAAATGTAATATCCAACAAAAACATTCATCTTTCTGAAGTATCATGTTCTCTCATATTCCAAATGCACATGATAGATGCACGCTATCATCGAACCCGAAATTGTACGATTGATCGCAAAATAAAATTGCAATATCGAGACAAGCTTGGTCCAAACTCTTGGGAGTTGATTCCCTCAAAGAGCCTTCTCTTCAAGAAGAGACCAAAACTTGACAAATGATCCAAGATACTCAAATAAAACTCACTACCATTCTCCTATATAAGGGAGCTATGAACCATCGGTATGAGTACAAGTACCATGTACTATACGCATTCAGTACGGTGGTACGGGAAATAAAAATGCAGGTACTTTAGGGGTACGAAGTTATTAAAATTAATTTATATAACTACACACGCAATACATATATATGCACATGTATATAAATACACATATATGTGTGTGTACAAGTACATACATGCACATATACATGTTCCTTTGTCTCTCTCTCTCTATATATATACATATATATATACACTTACATTTTAATTTTGGTCGTACGATGAAATTGCTTATAGAGCTTCACTCCTCTTAACAGCGGACCGACACACACATCAATCCTCCCAAACCAGCACCTCCCTCGCGAGCTATCTAGGGAAGAGGTCATTCATCCCAACGTCGAGCTATCTAGGGAAGAGGTCGTTCATCCCAACGTAAGAAGGCTCTCCATTACAGAGCGGTGACCTCGAGGAGGATCCGGGAGAAGGTGAGAGAAAGCATGATAAGGGTTGTTTCGCTTCCTAGGGTTGCGAATAGCAGGTGTGTTGTCGGGTCGGGGCACTGTCGTGGTTGGGGTACTATTGTGAAGACACAGGGGGCATTGTCACTTGTGTGTGTATTTCTATATATATACACGCGCCCTTTTTAATATATATATATATATATATATATATATATATATATATATATATATATATAACGTAGAAAAATTCATGTGGAACTAGTAGAAACATTACACCCATTTACAACAACTAATCCTTAAATATATAGTAAAAATTACAATAGTAAATTTTAAATCAAATTCTTTATAATGTCAAGTCGAACTATATTTACAGACTAGAGTAACAGGTATATTCGCCGGGTATCGGATATGTGCCAGTATCGGATATATATCTAGTGTGGATATGCTGCCCTTAAGGAAGTATCGGTGTTTCATAGTAGGGGAATGAGACATACAAATTAAGATATTGTCATTAGGCTACATACATAGAGGAGGGCGTGTGTCCAGGAGGACGTCTTCGTATCAACACCCCACCGACCGGCTAAACATAGATCGTGTCCTCAAGGTAGAGCTCTGTATGGGTCATATGCGAGTGTCAGAGGATCCAAGTCAATGAAATCAAGATCGTCATCTTCAGCTCCAAGCAGTAAACAAAAATCTTTGAGAGGGCTGGCGTGGGTAGGAGAGTCCAGCTGCTTGCAACAAAAGGAAAGACACTTGTGGAGAAGCTCGAGGTGTTGCTGGTAAAATAAGTGATGAGGTTGTCAAAGTGTCTGTGGGGATGGAATTAGCGGAACCAGAAGTACTGGTAGCAGAGGGCTAAGCAACAGGGACCAAGGTACAGTCAGGTGATCCAAGTGAGGGAGAGACGACGGAGATTGAGGCGGTGGCAGCGACTGGTAAGTGGGTGGAACGAGGACGAATGGGTTGTGTAGAGTTCCTCATCTAGGAAACGAGCTTATTCCATGGAGGGGGAGAGAGTAGTAGAGTTGTGGACCCAAAAGCACGCCCGTAAATGGGATTGTAAACCCCTAAGAAAGTACTTTAAGTAATGGCCTGGGGATAGGAGGGGTACATGTGTGGCTAGCTCGATGAACTCGGGAATTTAGGTGTACACGGTGGAGAACTGGCGAACGGAGCTAAAGGCACTCGTAGGCATTACCTGTCTAACGGGTGTCATGTGGTGTTCCTCCTTCAATGTTGGACACGAGATCAGGGATTGGTTGGCACGACAAACTCGCCCAATGGAGCGTGCCCATATAGATAGTGGCCAAATGATGTAACCTAGGATTTGGGTTTGCAAAATAAAATACTTTTAAGAAAATAATTTATTTTGTTACAGAGTAAAATTTGGATTTTAAAAAAACGATCTCTTAATTTTGAAAGGGGCTGAGCGGCCCAAAATCGAAGCATTGTGCGCGAAATCACTTCCCGATAACAAACTCCACAAAATCCGTTATTCGTTATTTGAAAAAAAAAATTCTTTGAGCATTTTTCGGCTTGAATCATCGCGAGATTTGAACTCCACAAGAACAACCACACGCAATAATTTATGGACTAGCGATAATAATAGGTAATTTGAACATTGAAGGCAAGTCTTGATTATTTATCAGAGCGCATAAAACTAAACTAAATTAATTGGGAAGATATAAGCAGTTTACTGTCCAGGAGGTGTGATCCCGACCAAGCCCGACTGACTGAAGAGGGAGCGGATGTTTCGGTGGCTGGCCTCCCAAATTTTTGGAAATATTTCTTGTTGGAGGGAGTGTGTCGGGTTAAACACTTGTCCTTGACAGCAGACCACCGCACAGAAGGAAGATCAGGCTGCCGGGAGGATTATCGGTGTCGACGGCGGCCCTGTTCGAAGTTTTGATGGCGAAGGAGGCGCACGCTGGAGGGGACGGAATGGATACTCGAGGTCGACGGCACCCCTCTCGCATGTAAAGGAGATTGGGCCAGATGTCGACGGTGGCCTGTTGCGGATCACTGGCGTAGAAGGCGGAAAGGCTTCGCGCCGTGTTGTTTGTCGCCGGATGTGACGTCGAAAGAGGCAGAGGCCGAATGTGGCTTCAACGGGAGGGAAGAGGGCTGGAACAGTGGGGATTTTGGTCGGTACTACAGGGAGAACGTGGTTTTGTTCCCTTGTATATGGTGACTCTGCTTTCTCCCATGCACCTTGCTTCCTCTATTATAAACTCAGAGGGGATTTTCTCAAAAAGCCTGCTTAGACTTGTTTCCTTAATTTCTTTCTAAACGGCTATTTTTCCAAATTGCTAATGGTTTTACTTTGAACTTCTCCAAATTTCAACTCGAATTTAAATTTATGCGCCCGCAAATAATTTAAACTTACTTTTTACGTCCTAATTACCTAAAACTACCGGACCTATTATTTATGGTCTCCTCGGATGGTCAATCCCGAAGAGCCGAAAATAAATACGAGTGCGCGGGAAGGAAATACATGAAAAGAAATAAATACGGGAAAGAAATACATGAAATAAAATAAAAAAAATTGCATATAAACAACGATGCATCGCATGCGATGCATCGCCAAAGGAACCTTTTATGCGCCCGCAAATAATTTAAACTTACTTTTTACGTCCTAATTGCCTAAGACTACCAGACCATTTATTTATGGTCTCCTCGGACGGTCAATCCCGAAGAACCGAAAATAAATACGAGTGCTCGGGAAGGAAATACATGAAACGAAATAAATACGGGAAAGAAATACATGAAATAAAATAAAAAAAATTGCATATAAACAACGATGCATCGCAAGATGCATCACCAAAGGAACCTTCTAGTTGGAGGGGGTGGGCTGGAGGTCAAAGAGTTATTTGGCGCATACGATCCAACTGAGCAGATCGGTGTCGTCAAATACAGGAATCTCGATTTGAAGTAGATGGTCATTGTGGATGTTCGCAACGGGGTGGAAAAACCCCAAGTAATTTGGGATAAGACTTGGGGGTTGTGGCGGTAGTACCGGAGGGGCCGATGGTCGGTTTACCATCATGGCCACAAGCTCTTGAAAGAGGAGAGTGAGATCTTGGAGACGAGCTTCAAGCATATCCAAATGAGTAGATTTGAAGCTGAAGCAGAAGGGTCCTTGTCGACGCGGAAAGCGATGGAGCATGTTCGGGTCATGTAACAAAGGCGACGAAGAGGCGTAGGAAATGCATTGAGGGTCGCTAGAATAGCAGGTACAGGCAGGAAGTTGTTGGGTGTGATGGTGGATGCAACAAAGGAGGTGCACCAGCTACTGGAAGGGAACAGAGGCGGATATGGCGTCAGGGAATGAGGGGGTTGGGACAGGAAGCGGTGAGGCCCGACGAAATACTAAAGGAGGCGATAGAGGGTCGTTAGAATGCGGAGGAGGCGTTACAGGAAATGCGGCTGAAGTAAAACAAGTCTGGATGGGTGAGGGAGACAACGATAGGGTTGGACGATCATGCAGAGGACGTGTACGGGAGTGCAGCTTCTACCGAGTGTCGTACTGCGGCGAAACGACGAACGAATCATAATTGAGGACACGTGCGAGGAGGGTCGGCGCAGGCTTGGGGCACAGAGGGTGTTACTGAGGGAATCAGCGGACGATGAGCAAATTAGGCAAGCGGTGACTTCCGAAAATAGGGAATGAACATATCATAAGGTTTAAGAGAGAGCCCTAAGTGAGCGGTAAGTCGGACCAGTTGATAGATGCACACTATCATCAAAACAAAAATTGTATGATTGATCACAAAAAAAAGAAACACATTGAGCCAAGCTCGATCCAAACTCATGGGGGCTGATTCCCTTTAAGAGTTTTATCTTCAAGGAGAGCCCAAAACTAGACAAATGAAAGAAGATAATCAAATAAGATTCACTACCACTCCCTTATATATGAGAGTGGGACATACAAATGACGATAATTACCTTGGGCTACATATGCAAAGAGGAGGACGTGCGTTCAGGAAGTCGTCTTTGTATCCACATGTTCCTATCACTTATTGGCATTTTGTTTTTGTCATTCGTTGTCTCATCACTAATTATCATCCTCAATTCTTGAAGTTGACTAACCTTTTTCCATCATTTTCCCCTCTCATCCCTTTTTTATGACACCTTTGGTTTTACATTCGAGCTCTACCATGGACAAATTAACATGTGCGACCAAATGTCTTTGTAGATTACTTTAGAACACAAAAGATCTATGTAAGTTATTCCACAACTCCATGTAAGGTTGTGGCTCCAGTTGATGTCATCTTCAAAGAGGATCAATCATTTTTATTTTGTAATTCTCGTCTCCTTATGATTGTCATCATCTCATTACATCATTCATTAATTCCCGTTCCCTTCGTGTTTGTTATCATCTGCCTCTCTTTGGTAATAATATTGTGATAGCTCGTCCCCTTCAACACTAATATCAGTCCCTCCCAATCACCAACACCTTGGCTACTTCTACAAGTTTTCCTCAACCCAAGTTCGTCGAACAAACCCTCATCTATCAATGAAACTCATGCATCGAAACATCTTCTCTAACCTTTAGAAAAGTAAGTATCATGTATAGGTCGTCATTTGTCAATTTTGGTTTAACTTAATTGTTTGGCTTCACCACTTCGCATATTTGCGTGTTTGTTACGGTCTTCTAATTGCATGCGGGTGCGCGGTTTTGAGAGAGAGAAGTCTCGAAGAGGATCTTCTCGACCCTTCCTAGACCTAGTTTTCCAAATGGTGGAGAATACAGTGGAAACCGAGCTAGGCCGAGCAAGGAAGAGGGGAGTTTTGCTTAAACCATGCCCAACCTTGAGAGAATGAAAGAGAGGAAAAGAGAGGACTAAGAGGAGAGATTTAGAGCTTAATTCAAGTTGCCTCATTCACATGTATAGTATGAGGGGAAATTCCATAATATTTACATTATGCCCCACACCCAGTTACATAGGGGCAACCCGATGCACAAAGTATCCCTGCACAGCATGGGTCCGGGGAAGGGTCCCACCATAAGGATGAAATATAGGAAAATCTTACCCAGCATTTTTGTAAGAGGCTACTTCCAGGACTCGAACCCATGACCCCAGTCACACGGCAACACCTAAATTGATGTGTCAAGGCTTCCCTTCCCTCACCCAAACTACATAATGTGTGAGTAATAAATTAAGGTGTGTGAAAGGACAAAATGGCAAGAAATAAAGATAAAATACAAAAAAGAGAAGATGCATCATACACATCGTAAACCCTTATGTGGGTCCATATCATCACTTCCTCTGTGGGCAAATCAAGCTTGTCCTCAAGCTTGGGCTACGGGGTTCTCACCATCCTAATTGTTGTTTGGGGATCGCCAACTTCTAACCAAAAAATGCGTTTGCACTTCAGTCTAATTGTCTAACAAATCAGATAAAGTTAACACCAAAATATTCATGGCCATAGCATCATAAGACCTAGCTTTCTTGTCTTCATCAAACCATTCCTTATTGGGCATTTATAGTTCTCTACAAGTGTGAGAGTTTGGCTTCATGGGAATATATGGGCATATCAAAACAAAATAAAATATTTCTCCATCAATAGGGTTCATATATAATCTAATCTTAGATTTCAACAACGCAAACTTATCAAAGTTGTACATATGTGGTTTGGATATAAAAGCATTATTCTTAATCTAAGAACATTTTATGGCATGAGATCTAAAAGAAGGAAATTTAGTAACCAAGTCTTTATTCACCAAATTTGTAACCCTTAAGGATGAATCTCACTCTCATAGCAATTGATAGTGCAGAAATAAAACTGAATTTGTCTAAAAGGGGAGTGAATAGATAATTTCATCAATTCACAGATGTCACAAACATTGATAAGAAGGATATATAAAGATAAATATAATACAGTAAGTAAGCTAGCAATAAAGTAGAGGACACGAAAGATTTTATAGTGGTTCCTCCAAAACTAGGGTACTCCACTCTCCCACACACTGTGGGAATCTACTATCAATCCAAGTCATTGCGAGTATTTTCCACTAGCGACTTAAGAAACCAATAGTCTTTTGCACTAGAAACTCAGCAACCACAATAGAGTCTATGACACTGCAACTCGGGCAATCACACAAAATCATTTAAAGGAAGATTAAAAAACACTTTACAGAGAGAAAGAAAAGGCTTTTTGATGAGGATCAACCACATGATCGTGACTGACAGAGACTGGGACACCACTCGACGGGACCTGCATTTGCGTAATTGCATGGGATACATTGATTGAATCGGCGATCCAAGTCCACGAGCGCGTCTGAAGCATCGTTTTACTATTTCAATGTATTTTATTTAAAATTTTTGACATTATTTAACATTATTAGGACACCGGGCGTAACGGCTGATCATGGTCGTTCACATCTAGTGCCCAATCGCCCCTCTCGTTATAAATAGGAGCAGGGGATTTCAATTTTAGGCATTAATTATTTTGTGAGTGAATCCAAAATCGGCAATCATTCGTGGTGCGACACCACGAGACCCCGAGGTGTGACATCCCAGTTTATTTTCTGCAATATTATCCCAATTTTTTTCTTTCTTATTTCCCATGAACCCTCTCCTTATGCCATGAACCCTCAATCCCAGACCTTCATTATTCAGTTTCCATGCAACTTCCCCTTCCCAGGCCGCACGATTCCAAAAATGCACTCCCTCTTTTTCATCGTCCTTTTCCCCTCACCTGTAACCGCAACCGGCCTCCAGATCCATCGTAAGCTCCCTCCATCAGCCTCCTCCCCCTGTCGCATACACCAAATCCCCCTTCTGTCAATCCCAGTTTATTTTTTGCAATATTATCCCAATTTTTTCATTTATTTCCCATGAACCCTCTCCTTATGCCATGATCCCTCAATCCCAGACATTCATTATTCAATTTCCACGCAACTTCCCCTTCCCAAGCCGCACGATTCCAAAACCTCACGCCCTCTTTTTCATCATCCTGTTCCCCTCACCGGTAACCACAACCGACCCCAGATCCATCGCAAGCTCCCTCCATCAGCCTCCTCTCCCTGTCGCATACACCAAATACCCCTTCCGTCGATCCCTTTTCAATTTCAAGCCTCCTTTCCCGCACTAGAGGCATGACCCGTCGTCAGCAGCTCGACCCAATCCTACACCCGACTAGAGTTTCCCTCAACCCTTTGTTGCAGACCACCATTCCCGCTCCAGAAAGCCCATGCCATCTCCTTCCTCCCGCAAGAACATCTCCTTCATCATGTTCTAGCAAATCCCACTCCCCCAAGGCTCCTAGTTCCACCCCTGGCAGTCCTCCACCATAAAACTAAATTTGAAGAACCCATCTCATCTCCTAACAGTCCACCATTACTAGCCCCACACCAACCCATATAGTCTATCTAAGCCCTCATAATTCCCTCAAAGACTCAAACAGCCCCTGAATTCTAAAATGAGTTGATGTCCGGTAGTTGGACTTAAAAGTGATTTGTGCCCTGTTATGCTGCCAAAGTCATCCTGTATGAGTGACGATCGCTTGCTATCACCTCCTGCTCTCAATTCCTCTTGCTTGTGAGTATCTAGTATTGTGTTTTCATTTTCCTATTGGATATGTGGATGGATATTGCATAGTTGCGTGGAAATCATTACTTGTTTATGTTATTGCTGTGTTTTCCTATAATATTCATTTGTGCAAGTGTGGCATTAAATCCTTCATGTGAAGGACATGTTCAATTACTTGCATGAAAATTATTGAGACTGTTATGTTATTTAAGAGCCTTGTATAAATTTATTGCTAGTTAATTCGATTAAAAATTTTAAAACTATTCGCATCCTAAAGATTGGGCCTGCTTGAGTCCAGCGCACACCACATGCATAGGCGTACATTATAGTCGGAACAAACCCCTCACAGCCCGTCCGGCATTACTTTTCCAAAATGTAGGCATTTCACAGAAAAAGTCCTTTTACAATAAGTATGATGTGAATACAGCCTAAAAGATTTGAAGTAATCTTCTTCTGAGAGCTTGCAGCTCTTCTTAAGCTTCCAATAGCACTGATTCTTGTGTATCTCTTTCCTAGTTTTCTGCTTTCAAAAGCTTCTTCTCAAAACTATAAAACTTTCTCTGTTGAACTTCACTACTTGAGTTTCAAAATTTTGACAGCCCTTTCTTCAAAATGATCTTCTGAAGGCTTTTCATATCTCCTTTCTTTCAGCTGCCCAAGTACCAACAAGCAGAAGTTCTTCCTTCAAAATGATCTTCTGAAGGCTATTATATCTCCTTTCTTTTGGTTGCCCAAGTACTAACATGCATGGGGCTACAACAACAGCTCTTTACTTTACTTTGAACAGTAATGGCTATATTACTTGCCCAATCAATTTTGAATTTCAGTCGGAGATTGTGGATCAATCGCCCGGCGAACGGCGATCTCCGTTCGGGCCTTCTTTCTTCTTCGTTCTGTGAATGCTTCAAATGAAAGGTCTTAAGTTGTCAATTGCTCGGTCGGTGAACAAACAATCAGCTATCTCCGTTTGTCTCTCAGTAAGGTTCATTTTGTGATTGTTGAATAAAACAAATCTCCGATCAGTGAATGTAGACAGGTCGCTCGGTGATCGGCAATTCATAAAGAGCTTTAGTGTTGTGTGATCTTTGATAGGAAGGGGCCAGGTCGACGATCGAATCTGGCTCGACCTCGAACGGCAAATAACCTCAAATTCTACTTTCTTTATCACGGCCAACGATTCTTAGACATGGTCGGCAAATGCATGTGCGGTCGGCGAACGTACCCACGGTCAGCAAACATTGATCCTCGAATTAATTCACGGCCGACAATCGTCAATTGTCGGTAGAGAATTTCTTCAAATCTTCAGCAATACATATCTGATTCTTCTAAGTGCCAAGAGTTGTACTAATATTTACTGAATTACAACAAGCCATACAAAACATAGAGCCCATATCTGATTATCATGCATTAATAAGTTGTTCTACCAAATCATCAAGATTCTTTTCCCAACAAGAATCATTAATAGTTCATTTCAAGAGTTACAACCTTCATCTCAAGATTCTTATTTCTACCACCAAATAGACCATCAATATTTCTTGCATAACAATGGAATCCTGAGATCCATGTAGCATAAACGATCTTAACCATAGATTATATAATTTGATCTAGGCGCAAAGTGACAACATATCTACATATAACAAACGCATCAACTCTAACAATGTAGTGTGAAATGGGACGCAAGAACTCAAACATGTTTCTACATTCAAATAACAAATTACACTTTAAAAGTAACAAAGCAAACAATCACATTACTATCATGGACGTATTTATCATGCACTGTTATGGCTAGAGACGGCATGACAGTGAGGCGTAGACGCGCCGAGATATCATTTTTATTCTGTTTTAATTTATATTCTCATAGTATGTTTGTTATTTCATTATTTGATAATTCACTGGTCCAAGTAGTCTGGACAATTTCCTACACTCCGAACTTTGTAATTATGCTCGGGTTGGTTTGAAAGTCAGGCATGCTGAATATAATCATTTTTTTTTGCATCAATAGAGGTATTAGGGCTCCCTCTTCCCCCTCCACCGAAATCACCCTTTCACCTCCTATACATCCACACGGCTAGGCTAGAGTAAGGCCTTCACCTTCTGGGCTCCCTACATTCCAGTATAAGGTGGAGGGACAGTCAATATTCCCCACATATCCCACGTCGTGGCTAAATGTCGCCAATCTACAAGGGTGTGAACTATACCATTGTTGAATGGCTAGTAGAGCATCTAGCTGCTCTGGGAATAAAATAGAGTTGCAGCACTACAATGTTATTTCCTCTCAGTCGGCTGCATTAGAGGTAGACAGCTTCTAAGTTGTCCCATCAACTCTCCACTGCGGGAACCATCACCTCCACTCCTCACTTTGAATCCACCGTCACGGACGTTGCAAAAAGGATCCAACTCCCTATTCCAGCATAGGTCAACATAGAGGGCTGAGAGGAAACAACCATCCACGACAATCCCCATCTTGTCCTCTGACGCAATGCATATGGTGGCAGGCCTGTGACAATTACCAACACCAAAATTCTTAGAATTGAAAATACTCTTCTACATTATACTATGGTTAAGTACAGTGGGAAGTAAAAACCCATGTATCTTTGAAAGATACATTAAGCAGGTCCTATTTAAGACAATCTCAACATCTGAAACACTGGGCTCCGTAAAATAGGTAAAGATTATTATAAATTTGTAAAACTAATGATCATTTAATATGACAACCTCAAAAAAATCCAAGGACAAGCAAATAACTTTCCCAATATTCCAGGAATCCAAGTGACAGGCAAAAGTGTAAGATCCGCTACGGTTAAGCATATACTTTATAAATAAGAAAAACAGACCTTGTAACGCCGGTATTTTGCCTCATTATTTCCCAGAAATCGCTTTATGAATGTATCAGTAAGAAAACCAGCCAGGCCTTCCAATAGCCATTCTGAAATAAATACAAAACAAGAGTCACATCCCAACGTGCATTCTTCTTAAAGAATTGTTAAAAACATGTCTAATTTGCAATTGATACCATCATTTGGATCTTCTGCAATTATGTAAACTCCAAACCACTGTCTTGAAAGAGCATAAGCAAGTTTGATTCTCGTTTCAATTGTCTGTCGGTAAGAAAATATCATGAGAATAAATCAAGTGAACTGAGAGGCCATACAAAGTACTAGCAGTAGAAGTTAAAAAATATAAAACAATATGTTAGAACCTCAACACTCACGAACATAATATAACATCAGTTTCACTAGAACCGAAGTATCCAGAATAATATGGTAACATATTTTTTACACTAATATGCTATATCCATAACCAATTCAGTGAAGGCAGAAAATTAGATACTACTTCATATAATCTATGGGAGTTTGTTTTGAAAGAAGGGTCCTTATTTGTCTCAAAAAAATTACAAGGGTATCCCCATTTATGAAGGAAACCAAGTTGGACAAGGGGATTCAAATGTAGATCTATATGCATTTGCAGATGTACATAGAACAAAATGAGGACTTAGCTTTTTGGAGAATCTCGAACAACAGATTACTATTCATTTTATGAGGAAAAAAAGCATCTTTAGATTAGTAAAAATCAAGGATTGTTGATTCAAGTTAACAAGGATCCTTTTGGTTAATGAAACCACAGTCTTCCTTTTTTACACAAAACAGCAGGAGCTATTGTTTTTTCCTCAAAAGGGATGGAACCAAAATGATGGAAGCTCGTGTAATCCAGCCTAATTGCAATCTATAATCCATATGTTGTAATCACCATGTAACCATCTTAATGCAAAAAAAAATCCAAATACCCAATTCCATATATAATACTTATACCAACATAATAATCTATCTTCTAAAATCTTCGATGATAATTGCTAATATCTCTTCATCATTAGCTTATCTTAACTATTTACCTCCGACATTGTCTAAGGTGTTCCTCAATTTTAACAAGTCAACCTCAACTCAAAAGTTATATTCCAACAATAAACATCATCACTCTATTGCATATAAAATCCCAAGTTAAACATAGCACACATGGTATCATCTTTATCACCTATTAAAATAAATTGTTAAGTACTAATAGCATAAACTTCACTTAGGTACATGAGCTCCATGGGCAGACCCAGAGGGGACCAAAGAGACACTGACACCACCACCACCCCCCCCCCCCTCCTTTTGATTTGTTATAAGCAGACCAAAACTTGGTGATTCATAGACCAAAATCTGGCTCTTCGCAAACCAAATTGGTTATTCACAAACCAAATTCAGATATTCGTCAACCAACCTCCACTAATTGCACACCCAAAATATATTTGATTGTGGCTAAACCCGCCTTCGGCACTCACGTCGTGGAAACCCAAACTAAGCTCATAGCATACGATCTCTTCTTCTAGGGCAGAGTTGCACAAGACCACAACGCTCGACACATCCACTTCCACCGTTTCCACGTCATTGCTGTAAGTTTAGGAATTTTCCCAACAGTTGCCCACCTGCATGAGGCCATGCCACCACGACACCATCAAGGCATGAGGCGTCGACACATCCATTTCTGATTTCTAGGGCAGAGGTGCATAGTTGCACCCTCTCCAGTCTCACGTCTCGACGGTGTCGCGGTGTCATAAGGTGTCGGTAATCATTGTGTTAATTGAGCATTTAGCTGAATGAAACAAAATTCAATTTCATAATTGTCTTAATTTATGAATATTGTAGGATCTTGTGATACTCAATCTGATCTGATCTGATCCAACCTAGGATCTCAATCCTGAAAACCTACAATCATCTCGTCGATGCATCCATAGAGCTGGTGGTCGTGGATAGCATGTTGTGTTGTGCGAAATTACTCGATATAATTGGTTCCATCCAAAGGAACTGTGGAAGGAACCGAGGGAATCATGAAGGAGGGATAATCGAGGAAGGAGTGTGAACACTTGAGTCCAAGGAGTTAGCCATGATGATTAAATCCGCAAAAAAAGAAGAGCGGGTAGATAAGAAATCGCAGAGCTTAAGTAAGGGTGGACAGCCTGGAGAGACCACACTGCAAAATTAGGGGAGGGGCAGAAGCCTGGAGAGACCGCATGGCAAGAGAGACTGCACTGCTTGAAGGACCGCACAAGCTAGAGAGTCTGCAAAGTTGGAGAGTCCACAAGAAGAAAGCGGATTCCGCACAAGCAGGAGAGTCTGCACAACTGGGAAGAAGAAGACGCAACACTGGAGAGTCTGCGAGGTGGGAGAGTCCGCACAAGCTAAAGAGTCCGAGCGAAAAGAGTTCGCTCAAGAGCTAGAGTCGCACAAAAGGTGGCGGTGGTTGTCAGCGGGAATCCACCCGAGCTAAAGGGGGAAATAGCGAGCTAACGCAGTTCACGCGAGGAGAAAGCACAAGCAAGGTTGGCGGACTCATACAAGGAAACCATTGAGGACACAGCTATGATTATCTGCTCACCTCGCTCTTCTTCCTTTTCTTCTCCCTCTTCTTCCTCCTCTTCTTCATCCTCAAGTTCCTCACTGACCATAGCCTTTCCCTTAACCGCGTGGTTCAACGCGGCAACCTTCCTTTTGCACTCAGGGAAGAGCTCGGCAAAGGAAGTATTTTTGAAGCCCTCCTTAACGCGGCCAAGACCACAAAAGTGGCCAACAACATCTTTGACGGTCTCCTTTAGGAAAGGGAAGATCGCGTCCTGGAAGACGTAGTTGTCCGGGTCGCAAGCCACCTGCAAGAAACCAAACATTCAGTTCGCACGGCCTAAAACATTACAAGTCGCAATGCTTCAGAAAATCTTACCATCTCCTTCAATCACGCGACCTCCGCCTCTAGCCGCTCTACTTTCACTTTGAGATCGGAGTTCTCCCACAATGTTTGCTTGTAGGCACAACCCAAGAAATGGCTTGTGACCAGGCCATTTGCTTGGGCCTGAGCGGCTAGGTATGGCATGTCTTCAGGTGCGACCTCAGACAACTCATTGACGGTGCGCTTGCCGTAAAAAGCGCAGTTGGCCGCAAAGGCGTGGCGTGTAAGCTTCTCGCTCCTACAAGGGGAAGAGCAGTTGACAATCTGACATGCTTGCCCTTGCGATGCCATTGCATGGTCTGGTTGGCGTGAAGGTCCTTCAGCTTTTCACCTATCCCTTAAAGGGTGAAGGATTCCTCATCCGACACAGTAGTCGGGTTGTCTTCCTCCCGCCTTTTCCTTGCCAACTCGATCTTCTTCTCCCTATGAGTAAGAGTCAGGCCGTCGGGAATCTGTGGCGGGTTCGCTAGCGCCACCAAGTTTGCTGCAAAAAATTTATTATTAATGCGCGGCTAATGCAGTTTGAAATATTTGATCGCAGCAAGTTGCTTACTGTCTTGGCGAACTATTCTTTCCAATGATGAGAGCATAGGAATATAATGGACATTATCTAGCCGTGAATCCCACAGAAAGTCAACTATTTGCTTCTCGTTCACGTCCAGCCCGCAAGCCTTGAACTCGTTGTCCGTGTGAGCTAGTGGATGAGTATGAATCAAGCCCAGATCGCCTTCGAACATTAAATACCGTTCAGACCAGTTGTGAACTTTGTTCGGCAGATACACAATCTTCAGTCCTTTGCATTAGAAGTAAAGAATTCCTTTGAAGACAGTGATGGATTCTTTAATGGAGCGAACAGAGAAAATCTTCCTGAAAATGTCCAGGGAGAATGCTACTCTTTCGAACTGAAGATAGGAGATATAGCTGAAGATCGCGGCGGCAATGGAGTTCGGCGCGAGCTGACCAAGAACAACCCTGTAGTGCTCGAAGATTTCGGCTACCTCCCATATGAGGGGGAATCTGAAACCGCAATCAAAATGATCGATGGGAATCGCGATCTGATTGGCAGATGAAGCGTTGATCCTTTCATATCTTTTGGGAAGCCGCACGAGCAGTGGCGAGTTCTGCATATACTTTTCAACAAATCCTTGGAGCTCGGCATCAGCCAAACTGCACATCTTGTGGTTCGTGGCATGAAAAGCTTCAGCAGCAAAAGTTCGCGCGAACACCGTTTTTCAGACCGGTGGGACTTCTGATTTGAGCGCATCAAAAATTTCCTACGAAAATAACGAAAGACAATCCTATTATAGAAAATGTTGGACTGCGCATAACAGTGCTAACCATCGACCTGCCCACCAGTTCGCGTGATTTCAAGCCTGCACCTGCAACGTTTCTCAGAAGCAATATAAAAGATATCAGTTAAATCAATGTGACCGCACAGATCGCAAGAATAATCATCTAGCACATGACATAAAACATCAGTTTGCGCGAACTCAAAAATAAGTACTCAGCGAAAAAGAAGGGGTGAAACACAATCAAATCTCATCAAATAAATTATATGTCTAAGCACACCAAATAGTCTAGCATCAAAAAATAATATTGCACATTGTTAAGAAGTTATTGACCGCGGTCAATGCGGTCTCTCCCTAAGTGTGTGACCTGATCACCCGTCTGAAGAAGTGCCCCATACATCTACCATAGATGATGGTGCATGGTATTGAGAGACCGGTGACGTTGGAGGCCTTCTGGTCCACACAATTCAATGGAATCATGTAATCCGTTGGACTCCCATGTTTGCTAGGCAGTGCGGGTTGTTAAATTGTTCTAGATGGAGGGTTGGAGGTCTCGCACCTGACTAGATAGTCTGGCTGTCGCGACCTCTCAGTGTTTGCAGCACCAGGTCGCCGGATCCTGTTGGTCTCGCGAGCCAGCTTCAAATACTTATCTTTGTAGTATCTGGCGTCGTCATTGAACCTCTGGATGTTCCTCTTCTCCTTTCGAGGGAAGCGGACAAAGCTGTGATCTGGTCCTGGAGTGCCTTCTCCTCCTCCAGCCTTTCCTTCTTCTCCTCCAGTTCGGCACGAAGGAGCTCCTCTCCTTCTCGCGCTTTATCCAGCAGCAGATTCAGCTTCTCCTCTCTTCCCCGCGAGGACTGAAGCACTTCGTCCATCTCCCCTTCCAAGGTGTCTAGCTAACCAGCAGGTCAAGTAACACTCTCTAGCTCTCCCTGCTCAGTTCGCTGGGAAGTTGTGTTAGAGGCGGAGGCAGCAACAAGAACTCGCCCGACTCTGTGGAGATAGTCGGCTAATTTGTGACTGCAACAAGGAGAAAATCAAGTTAGAATTTCTTGACTAAACAGATTTTCACAGTTCAAAGTGCTTAAAAGAGCAAGACCGCTAGGTCATAAGGCTTCTTGCCCGATCTCAGCAGCGACCAAGCGACTTTCGAAAGTAGGGCGACCAGGCGACTTTCAAAAGTAGGGCTTAAAAGAGCAAGACCGCCAGGTCGTAAGGCTTCTTTCCCGATCTCAGCACCTACCAGACGACTTTTGAAAGTAGGGCGCCTTAACCGCTCGGGGTCAATTCACATAAGTTGACCGTCCCAGTCTCAATGAGCATGTTTTTGCCTCACGTCCAGTCCTTTGGAAGAAAGAACGATATCCTCAGGTTTTATTATAACGGAAACTGGTCGCATTTTCCGAGAAAGAGACTTGTAAGGAGGCGGGAGCTTGATAACCCTTGATGTTGGTTTGAGCTTACCTGACCGCAAGAGGTCAACAGCGATTTGCAAGTCCGTCGCCGCCTTATTGTCCGTGTCAGCCCTCTCCTTGGCCGCCTTCCCAGCACCGATCTTCTCCCTGAGTTTTTTCTTCCCACCTCCCTCAAAAAGAACCATTATTGTTCGCTTCTCACCGACCTTCACCTCCAGAACCTGAAGATCAGGGTCCTCGACCGCCAGACCGCCCTGAGTAGGAAAAAGGGCCTTTATCAGAGAGTCATTAATTTCCTCAAACTTATCGAAGTTTTTCAAAATTTCATCAGTAGAGATACTGGCCGAGGAGAGCGTAGACTCAGTCCCCAGAATAGCGGCAAGGGTGCCCAGAACTTTTTCAGGAGCTTCTTTGTCGCACGACCTGTGCTAGAGGCTAGCCGTGCTAACCTTGACTGAGACATTTGGTTCCTTCATCGCTTTGAGCTTCTTGCTCACCTGCTCATCAACATTCGACTTATCTTTTCTCTTTTTTTCGCTTGATTTAGATGCCAACTCTTTTTGCCGCAGTTTTATTGTGGCGATCTGTTTGAACTGTCGCAACCCCTCGCGAACAGATCCAATGGTGACGTCAGTGGGAACTATCGAGGTTGTGGCCTCATCATCAGTCTGCCTTTCTTTCTCAGCAACTTCCAACTTCCTGGAATCCTGGTTGACTTCACCCAAATCTATTTTAAACATAACTGCCCAAGAGGCCGAAATAGTTATATCCATATCAGCAACCCCGGGAATAACCGCAGAGGGGCCTTTGGATCAATAATTGACAGCGCACTGGTGGGGTTGGTCACGTTCACTGGAGGAGAAGCGACCTTCTCCGACTGGGTTTCTGCCACAGTTGCGGTCTTCATCTCCCTAGAAGACTCGTCAGTAAGGCGGGCAGAGCTTTCAGACTTCTTCGTGTGGAGCTTGATGAAGTCCTCACGCGTTGAAATCGAAGACATTAATCTTCCAAGACCTGTCATTGCGGCCTGGAAAACGCTAACCGCAAGTGGTGAGCATTGTCACGTGACTGGAGAAAACTTTCCGAAAATTGCAGAGTTCCAGGGATATTTATAGACTTAACAGCATTAAATGCAGTCGCGGTCTTGCGGCTAAAGCCAACATTTCTGAAATTTCCAGAAATTTAGAAATGTGCGGGGATCATGTTTAATCGAGAGCCCACGACCAGTTTCAAGCCAACTCTCAAGTCGTGCGGTTACGATTTACCTGACCGCACCAGGAATCAGTTCGCCAAGCAGAAACCGCATGGCAGGATGCGTTCAAGATCGCGGTGGGTAATCGCCTGATCGTGCGGTCTGGCAACTGTCCTTTTTTCCTCTGTTTGGTATCCTATCACCTATGCCTGGTTTCTCCTATACCCCGGGGAGGCGATTATTTTAGCCTTGCCCGCTTGGGCAGGCCCCGATCTTATAAATAGGGGGGGCAGCATTCCCAAAGCACGCTGACTCAATCCAGTAGCTCGCTTGTTAAGAGTTGCGGTCTTGATTCTCGGGCTTTGCGGTCTCCTTCTCGCACAGCTTTCTTCTTTTCCTTTCTTGTAACCACAACTTTTCAATCAATGGAAAGCCCACCGCAAGAGAGGCATTCGCCGCGTCGGGCCAAATCTGGTGTTGCCGCTTGGCGGCTTTTCCGCTCTTTTGCTGACCGCAGGTGTTTTCAATTTCGAGCCACCTTTCCTCCGCCATCTGACCCATCTCATGGTAGTGCGCAGAGAGTTGGTGTCAAATCTTGATACCAACAAGGTCACCAGTAATACAAGGGTCAACTGCCTAGAGGTCAGTAAAAAATCAAAGAGATGTTGGATATTGTCCGGCCCAGAGTAAAGGGATTGAATCTCGCCCCACATAGCTTTGATAGTCCCATGGTCCATGGCCATCCGATAGGACTCAGACTCCAAAGAGTTGAGAAGCCAAGACTAAACACAACCATCATCACGGAGCCACGGTTCTGTAGGTTTAGCTAGAGGACTGCGGGTAACATGATGAAGTAGCCCGTTGGTTTGGAGAACACACAGCGGTCAAATGAGCTCAAAAGACAAATGAGCATGATACGCAGTGACACAAAAGCTCGGCACACAGGGCCTAAGAAAGCAGAACCTCGTCAAGAAAGACCTCGGCAGGTAGAAGATCAGCAGAGGGGCCTCGGCATGTAGGAGATCGGCAGAGAGGACCATAGCAGGCAGGAGATCGGAAGAGAGGAAATCAACAGAGAGGAGCTCGGCAGAGAGGAGCATGGCAGAGAGGAGCTCGATGGAGAGGGGCTCGGCCAAGAGGGGCTCAGCAGAGAGGAGCTCAGCAGAAAGGAGCTCGGCAAGGCTGTGAGAGAGAACAACTTGACAAGCGGGGAGTTCTGCGAACGAGAGCCCGGTGGAGAATGGAGCTCGACACAGCTGCAAGAGGTCAGCTCAGTGGAAGGAATGCGCGGGAGGAGCTGCAACGACGGGCGAGATGAAGCCAGCAGGAGAAGATATCGACGATTGAGAAGACGGTCTCAACGTCGATCAACAACGGAGAAGCAACGGGAGCACGACGGGATAAGCACGCGCAAATACGAGAGCAGAGATTAAATCACTAATTGTATGAAGGAACGCCCCTTATCTCTGATACCATGTTGAAGGACACAATAAATGAAAAGGTAAATAGAAATATTTTATTATTCCTTGTCCAATCTATCTACAACAAGAGCATTCACAAATATTTAAAGAGAGGATTGATGTAGGGAAGGCTAGTGGTGTACGGAGACTATGACTCTAGTGCTGGTGTGAAGGTGACACGCTAATGCAATTCTAAATGTAATGCAATGATCGGTATTTGACAAGTAATTTGAGCAATGTGAATTTTAGCACCACGCAAATATTTGAAATAGAGAAACAAACAAATAATTTTAGCGATTTAGCAATTAGGCAACGGCTTCCTCCGCTCGGAGGGCCTAAGCAAGCGTGCGGCGAATAATTTCTCCTGCAGTTATTAATATATGAGAACCAATTTCTATGCAACAATAATCTCAGCACAATATGATAAAATACCAAATGAAAATGTCAAGTCACATAACACAATACCACAAAGCTCACTACATAGAGGGCTAAATCGAGACACCGAAGATTTGAAGGCCGGATGTAAAGACGGGTGATCGGAGACGGAACCGGTGGCGAGACGACGGTGACGGTGGCTGCCCTCGGCAGAAAGAGGTGGTAACGGAGGGTAAAAGGGCGGATCCGGCCACGAATGAGTAGATCCGGACCGGGGGCGAGTAGATCCGCTATTTAGGAGCGGATCCGGGCAAAAATGGAAGTTTTGTGCGGTGGAAATAACGGATCGGGGAGTGGTAGCACTAGATCAAAATAGATCTAGGGTTTTCGGGACGGTGAGAAGTGGATCCACGAAGGGGAGGAAGAGGAGTGGCCGGCTAGGGCTAAAGAAGCATTGGAGGTGGCCGGTTTTGAGGTGAAGTAGGGCGGTGGTTCCAGGAGGAATTGGGGAGTCCGGCGGGGGAAGAAGGCTAGAGGAGAAAGAATAGGAGTGAACAGTAATTTTAATTAAAGTATAGGCTTGAACAGTAATCTAAATTTTTGAACAGTAGATGGAAATTGAACATATATTGGATTCTGGACAGCAAGAGGTGGGCTGGCTTTTGGGGGTTTCCGATGGCTGAAACTGGAAGACGATGATGGAAAATGATGGAGGGGGGTAGGGGTTACCTTGGGGGGGAGTTTGGCGGCCTAGGAGTCGTCACCTAGGGTTCCACGGTGTCGGCACCGAGGAGGGATCGCTAGAATCCGGGAAAGCTTTTTTCCAAATCCAACAATGCCTCAAATTACCTCTAACACTCCTATTTATAATAAAAGACAAGTTAGGGCATCCACACCAGCAGCTATGATTGGCCGGTGGGTTAGCCCCTTAAAATACATCAAAACAAACTCAAAAAAATAAAATAATATAGTTTTTTCACTCGCAGCGACACTCCGGATGCAATCGCGGAGCCCGATCGTCGATCTGGGCATGCCATATATGGAAAGTTGCCAAATCAGTCCTGAACAGGCCCAAAATGTGTCCTCGTCTCTGCTCCGCATCAATCTCCCCGGCTTGAAAGAATTCATCTCCCGATGAATAGGGAATCAAAATTCTCTCGCTCAGTGTTGTAGATGTCGGCCGACATGTCCGACATGTCGGCCGACATAAAGGTTTTGGGTGCAAACCGCAACGAAACCGATTTGTTTGACAAAAATATCGTTTTGTAAAAAAACGGCGATATATCCCGATATATCGATATATCCCTAACCCGATATTTCAGTTATTATATTTAATATATATAAAAAAATTCACAGGACCCGTATTTTTCTACTTCACGAGTCCATTTCACGCATTCGGCATTTCTCGCTCTACCCTAAATTTTACGGGAAAGTCGCTCTGGCGGAGTGGTCGACACTCGACAACTCCTTCTCCGGTGACGAGGCAACGAATCAGCATCGCAGGCAAGGAGTAGACGACGACGTCGGGCTTTCTACGAATCGGCATCGCAGGCGAGGACGCAAGGAGTCGATGTCGGGCTTTAGAGTTTCTGCTACTTCACTCCACTGTAAGCCCCCTTCTTCTTTCTTCTTTTTTCTTCTTGTTTCTGCGATAATTGAAAGTTTTATTTGGAGTTATTATATTGATCAAGTCATAAGATCTAAAAGTTTTATTAAACTTGTGTTACTGTAAGCTTCTTATGCTATAGTTATGTTTATTTCTTGCAATAGCTAAGTTTATACCTTTACTTGTGTAAATCTGCAGTGATTTTTGTTTCTCATGTGCACTTCTAACTTGTGTTAACATTATTTTGTTAACTTCTGCTATAGTGATTTTTGCAATAGCTAAGAAAAACTCCCCTCTAACTTTGCATAATTACATGAGCTTCTCCTTTATCTTTCAAAATTATTTCAAAAAAATGTTATAAATACTTATTTGTCTGTACATTGCTATAGTTATTTGTCTGTACATTTTTACTTATTTGCAAAAAATGTGTTTATAAATACTGTTATCTTTATTTAAATATTAAAATCCGATATTGTAAAATATCCCCGATATATCCCCCGCAATCCGACATACGATATTTCAAACCCAAACCGACATGAACCCGACATCCGACATCTACAACCTTGCTCTCGCTGCATGCCGGGTAAAACTCGAAGAAGTCCACCAGAGGTCGCCCAAGTGTCGTCGCTGGGAAGTGTCCTCGTCAATCAACTCCCCCTGACTGAAAAGATGTCATCTCCGGTGAATGGAGACTGACGTGCTGAAGTCGAAGTCCAAGGGCGAATCGATCAAGCTCTGCTGCAAGTACCTAAGAGTCACCAACGTCTGTAGTGGGAATGCACTGGTGGAGTCTGGTCTCCATGAAGCTCTCAACGCTCAACTCACGAGGGGTAGATCCCGGTGCGATCGGTGGTGCCTGCGGTGAAACTAAAGAAAACGAGTCCCCAGGTGGGCGGAGGTCAACAATGTGTGAGGATGTATGAGGGTGATATGGTAACGACAGTGGGGGTGGGGGTGGCTGGGCATCTCCCCTGCTCGGGTCCACATACTCATGAGGTTCATAGTATGGAGTCAGATCTTCAACATTAAACACAGGGTGAATTCTCATACTGGTCGGGATGTCAAGTCGGAAGGCTTTGGTCCCAATACGGCTAATAATGGAGTACAGACCCATTCGCTTCGCGCTTAACTTCTTGACAGACCTCGAAGGGAGCATCTCGGGGCGGACTCGCACCATTACCTTCTCGCCTTCATTAAATATTTGCTTTCGCTTTCGCTTATCTGCATGGGCTTTGTAATTTTCATTGCTTGTTATTATTCGTCGGCGGACCGACTCATGCAAATGTTGTGCAAAATACTCAGCAGACTCATGCAGGTAATGCAAATGATGCAAAGCCAACACAACAGACACAATACACTTTTTATAGGAAAATCTAATAATGCCTGGGATGTCTCTAAAATGGGGTGACCTATCAGGAGGTTCTTTTGGTGAAGTGTAGACAAACTCATCCCGTGTGTGACGAGTGCTCAGATGACCGTGAGAGACAACTATACTAAAATACGGGCTCGTAAAGAGCCAAATGTCTCTCGGGAAACGTAGCGTATCAGGGGGGTTCCCAGGAGGTGTGTAAGAAAAGTCATCATGAAGGAGACGACCACCTGAGTGAAAATCGTGTGCACCGACTAGAAGTCGTGACTCTAAAATATGGTGAGCGTCCCAGACAAGAAAGAACTCATCGGGTGGCTCATCGGGTGGCTCAGCGGGTGGCGTGTCCCAAATATTGGATTCTGGACAGTAATCTAAATCTTTGAACAGTAGATGGAAAGTGAACATATATTGGATTCTGGACAGCAAGAGGTGGGCTGGCTTTTGGGGGTTTCTGATGGCTGAAACTGGAAGACGATGATGGAAAATGATGGAGGGGGGTAGGGGTTACCTTGGGGGGAGTTTGGCGGCCTAGAAGTCGTCACCTAGGGTTCCACGGCGTCGGCACCGAGGAGGGATCGCTGGAATCCAGAAAAGCTTTTCTCCAAATCCAACAATGCCTCAAATTACCTCTACCACTCTTATTTATAATAAAAGACAAGTTAGGGAATCTCCACCAACGGCTATGATTGGCCGGTGGGTTAGCCCCTTAAAATACATATAAACAAACTCAAAAAAATAAAATAATATAGTTTTTTGACTCGCAGCGACGCTCCGGATGCAATCGCGGAGCCCGATCATCGATCCGGGCATGTCATATATGGAAAGTTGCCAAATCAGTCTTGAACGGGCCCAAAACGTGTCCTCGTCTCTGCTCCGCATCAGGATGAGGGAGACATCATCATCATCCCATGATGTGGGGCTAAACACTTAGCATAAAAAATGGGCCCTTCAGTGAGTCATTGGATGGGCCCTTTTATAGAACTTATTTTAACACATACTAACCCCTGCCTCTGATCAAGAATAATGTTCTAGATTGTGGTGGTCTAGCTGGCCTTTCGCAACCAATCTTAGATATCAAGGAATTATATTGAATAATCTCACAATCTCAGATATAAAGGAATTATATTGAATAATCTCACAAGCTGGTTGAGATAAGTTGTAGCAAAAGAAAAACATACCTGATCTATAACCTTCTCATCAAATAACAGTTGGGAGCTAAACAGGCATATAGAAGCCCCCAGGTTCACGGTAGATGTAGACAACCCGGGTGGAATAAATACTTGCTTGTATGAACCAAATGGAAATGAAGTGGCCAAGTACTCTTCATAGTGGCTGCAGAAGTAACATAAAAAACTAAGACAGAGATTCTGAAGCGTGGAAAGACTAAGAAAAGAAAGAAACAAAAGATCCAAGACATACTAAACATATTAAAGCCCCACCTAAATGCACTGTGGAAAAAGCTAACTGTGTTCTGAAGCTTTTGCAAATCCGAAGATAGACACATGTGAGACACGATGGCAATATGCTTGTCAGGAAGAACTTCAAAAGGAGCAACAGCCAATGATATCCAGGCAGCACTGACAGGAACATTTAACCTGTAGATAAATGTCTTTCGAGGAGGGTCATCATTGCTCAATACCTGCACAAAGCGTCATTATGAAATAGCAGAAGCATATAGAATTCTACTATAGGAGTAACTAGCAAACAAAGAAGTACACAAATATTTTACAAGTGCCATCATTGCTTTATACCGGCAGGAAGAATTCAACTTTTTTGGGGACATCACAAAATATATATGGTGAATGCTTACATAATAATAAATTTACTAATAGAAATAGATGAGTAAGTCGTATCACTTCCAAAACTGCCGTGAAAATAAAAAATCTGTAGACTTAATAAGTATCAGAACAGATTATGAGGATCTTTTTTCTCCCAAGATCTAAGCAGCAACAATAGCAGATAAAATAAATCACCATAGCATCATTGTTAAAGAGAATCAGGCAAGTGGTACTAGTAGCCGTTGGATAACCTTGACACACATTATAATGTTATTTAGTTCCACATTGTTCACATGGATTTTACTTCTATCATATATACAAAGGAATTCACAATTGAAGCCACTCCTCGCATTGTATTATAGCAGCCTTCTCTCCTCTTGTATTATAGTCGCCTTCTCTCCTCTCACACCGCATCATCCGACTCTCTTCCCTCCACGGTCGCCAATAGCCATCATGCCCTATAGACCTCGTTTGGCGCGGTGGCCGGGAGGAACAGATTTCATCCGCACAGCGGCACCGCAACCACGGTTCACGCGGCACGAATGAAATCCGTGCTAATTTCCACTTATTTAGCGGAGGGGCGGATTCCAACCACCAGGCCGCGGCTTCGTCAAACACACGGAACCCGCGGCCGGGCGGTGTCGCCCGCGCGGCCGGGCGGTGTCGCCCGCGCGGCCGGGCGGTGTCTCCCGCGCGGCCGGGCGGTGTCGGCGTGTCGCCCGCCCGGCCGGGCGCGGATCCACCCCGCCAAATGGGGCCATAGTTGCAACATCAATACCCTATAGCCTCTAAATGTTGGCAAGAAACACCTCGTACTACCACAGCACACGTGTCGGGGAGCAATGCGCATTCCGCTTGTTCTTACTAATGTGAATCATTTTTACTTATTATGATGGTGCAACTCACACTAGAGTGGGATAAAGGCTTGAGTGTTGTAGTATGGTGCAACTCACAAAAAGTTTGGAACCTTGGTATGAATATGAACAATATTTTTTGGTCTTTACTCCTCAAGCCCTCACTGTACTTTGGTGTTTGAAGGAGAAAATTCTTAGCATCTCCCAGTAACTTAACAAAAAAATGAGTTTCAACACCTCTCTTAGTGGCTCGTGCCAAATTTATATACAGGAAATTAAATTCTGTGACACAAGACCGAGCCCTTCAAATCATAAGTTTTGGGCTAAGTTATTCATGGCTTAAGACCAATTCATATAGTTACATAATTGAATGTTCAGTAAACTTGGGTTGATACAATACCCTAAAATGAAGTATAAAAGGTAAGACAAGTCATAAAATGCGGCCAACCTCTTCACTCACCCTTATGCCAACACCCAAATTGGTTCAACTTGAGCAGACAACGGTTGTGGCCATTACCCAACAGCTTATTTTCTACCATTACAGATGGCGCAACAATATAATGCCTCGAGTCATGGCTAATACTCTCGAATCAACAACACATCATATGTACCACATGCCTCCATCCCAGGAGAATATTGTTGAGGTTATTTTCTTAGTCCACAATATCCCCCTCTTCCCAAGGTGCACCCACAACTTTTTACACGTTAGAAGATATCCCTCTTATCCCCTTCAACTTGCAAAAAATAGGTAGACCAAAGGTACCGTTGTCCAGACACCCATTCACCTTTCTGACACTTTGCCTTCCATTATACGTTGATTATAAATAGTGATGATCACATAGTTGATTTTAGCTAGTCAATACCAATGCCACTTCTTTAATATTATCTACTAAATCTACTAGAAAGCCAAGTCACCTCCTTCCATCACTATTTCACTCACTGGCTCCCTTTATATTTCAATCGCAATATAATGAGAGGATTCTATAAGCACAATCTTGATACATATGTATGCTGGCCATTAAAACCATATTATTTAAACAAGGCCAAATGAACGTCAAACCCTATGCAAGCCCAGTCAAAATCAAGTTCAATTAAAAACCTAACATTAAAATTTGAAAGTGCATTTTTTTAAATGAACTCGGAGGACAAATCATATTGATACAAAAGATTAGCATTCAATAAAAAATCGAGATAAAATTGTTCGATGCAAAGTAAGAAATGGTATACCAAAAAACATTAAATGCGCAAGCGACCACGGCACAAATTTCTCTTGAAGAATCTGATAGTGTGAAAAAAGAAGGCATGTTTGATATATAAAAAAATATGGCTGATAAAAAAAATAGCATCAAGAAGGACAATCTTCATTACCTGATAAAGCAGTCCATAACAAACATAATCAGGGAGTTAAATTCCGGGTACATACCTGACAAAGTAATTCACCAGTACTGACAGCAACAAAATTAGAATTAACCGTAAACTCTAGGTCAAACCTAAACAGCAAGACCACCAAGAAATATATATCATTATCACATAGATGGGACAAGAGTTTTCTTAACTCGTTGAAATTAAACTTACAAGCAATGCTGAGAATATGTATACATGCAAGGAAACCAGCAATGGGCACGCCTTATCTGATTATCAGTATGAAGAATATGTTCCCCAAAATGTATACCAGTTTCTGTCTGCTCTAACCAGTAATCTATGCAAATCATCTTCACATCCTGCAATGCCAAGAAGCATACTAATCTAAAATCCAGTAAATATTTCTCTCAATAACAATTAGAAAGAATTGAAGGTAAACTAATCCAAATGACCAAGTATACCAACCTTATCCTCTGGATCTCCATTAGAACCATTTACAACCTGTTCTCCACATGAGTGCTGGATGATATTTTCTGTGACATTTTCTTCAAGATTGTTCTGTAACTCCTTTGATTTTTTACAGCATGTAATAATCAAATTTGGAGATGTTTCTTTATTGAGAGACAAAATGTAAGTTGAGCATGCAACATCGGCAGCTGACTTTGAGCAAGTAACTGAGCTCAAACTGCTCTCAATATCAACAAACTGATAATGTGGAAACCATTCAAACTCAGCATGTAGGCCATCTACAGTTACATTGCTGATTATCATGTTGTCTGCATGTAAAGCAATGTTTCCGCTTTCTGGGACAACAACTTTCATTTCAGTGTGCCTTGTATATGAATAAAAAAAGACTTAGTAAGACAAATGCTTGTAAATCTACTTCGACGTTTACATAAAAACCATATTATTTTGTTGTCGGACTGTACCAAATCATCCTCGTAGTTATACCAAGAGAAATCATAATATAACATATACAACAAGACAACTACAAGTATAAGTGTATAACACTAAAAAAAGTATGAAGTAGCATAGAAGTAATAGTACAAATCAAGTCATTCAAAACTTTAAGCAAACATAATATATGGTCCAGGTAAATTTGGAAGTTGCTTGTAAAAATAATCACAAAATCTAGATAAAGGTAACATTCAAGCATCCTCAAACATGTGCGTTAGCACTTAGCACAACAATGAAAATATTTTTTAAGAAAGAATATTATTTTAAAGTAGTAGGTGATGTTGATGATTGAAAATTGTATGGTCCCTTTTAATGCCTATCCTAGATGAATAATGAACATGAAGCAATTTTAAAAAATGAATCATAGAAACAATTAAATCGCGGGCACTAATACTCCTTTCTTTCAGCATCTATCAAACACCCTACTGCTGAATTTAGATGGATTAATAAAAGATGTTTTTTTGTGAGTCCTTCCAATTGTTTAAACATGCAAAATGATTTTGACATTAGTTGGAGTAATTGTGTCTCATGAGCAAACAAGGAGCTGAATAGCTAAATGGGTTGCATTACATTAAATTTAAATAATTGTTGCGGGTCGCCCGGTCTTTTCCCGGTCCGGATAAATCGGACCGCCTTAGCTCGGAACCGGACCGGGCGCGCAAACAGTCAAAATGAACCGTAGCATATGACAAGAGGCGTTTTTTACGTGGAAAATCCGGAAAGGGTGAAAAATCACGTGGTTGGAACTGTGTCAAGCCGAAATCCACTATTTTCTTGGAGTTTTACAAAGTTTGATTTGATCTCGGAGGGCGACAGGTCGCCACTCCGTTACAGGTGCAGAAAATGAGGTAAAACAGCTAAGTCCTCGGAGCCTTGATGGAAGCGCTCCGGCCTTGGAATGTTGTTGAGCTCGTGGAACCTCGGTGGGAGCGTTCCGGCTGGAAAATTATCTTAAGTCCACGGAACTTCTGGAGGGAGCGCTCTCGCTGATGCGGAGCCTTGATGGGAGCACTCTCGCAGAGTCGTTTGACATGACTTGGAGCGTGTTGGAGCCTGAGCGCGAGGAGGAGAGCACAGAGAATTCCTGAGCGAAGAATCGGCCTAAGTCCACGATCTCGCAGAAAAACCCCAGAGCTCTCTCTTGCCTCTGCAGTTACTTTTTTTCAAATGAAGGCTTGGGGGGCCTATTTAGAGTTTTATGGATGGTCATGGTGGTAATTGCGTCGGGAAGTGACTTGTGATGGTGAATGGCGCTGATCCGTTTTGATCACCTGGATCACCATTTTTGTCAAAAAGATGAGAGTACCCCCCCCCCTCCCCCTGGGAAGTTCGAGAGGCCCGGGCAAGGTGCCCGGAAGCGGCGACGGAGGCCGGAGACGGCAGGGGTCGCCGCCGCCGGCGCGCGCGCTCGGGAGCACGCAGTGCGCGCGGGAGCGCCCTGCGCGGGCGCTACAGCGGCGTTGTGGGCGGTCGCGTTGCGCGCGCTGCGCCGGCGTGTCGTGTTCTCGCACTGTCCTGGTGTTCTGGAGGGAGTGTGTGCGGTTTTGCCCTCCTCTTGGATGTTTTCGGACCTTTTGGGTGAATGCGGCTTTCTGCGCGCGGCTCGTCTGGTCGGGCTTGCGCGTACTTGGTTTGAGTCTTTCTGTTTGACTTAAAAAATTCAGGGGAAACTCCATCAAATTCCCCCAAATTTTCATGGGTCGTGACTCGCGAAGTGTCGAGCCCAGAAATTTTTAGACTCGATCATTTGCCTTGAGAGTCATGGACTTAAAATTGCCTCAGTAGGCACGCGTCATTAGTTATTTTTGTTTGCGACGTGAAATGTCCGCTTGGTCGAGCCTTGATGCGGGCATTGACCTCTGGGAACTGCCCATGTTTGCTTCAATGGCTGAAGATTTCGCGAGGGATGCCTGGGCGGCGGTGTCCGCGGTTGACTACTTATGTTTTTCCCTTGCCGACTGCGCGGCGCCTGTAACGCGTTGTGGAGACGTTCTCCCACTTTGCATTTTGTGTGTTGCGTCGCTGTTGGAGCGTGCTGCTTTGCAAACTTTTTCCTCAAGCACGGTGATGCGTGCTAGCTTGTGTGGTTGTCGAGGAAAATTTTCGTTGGCGGCGAATTCTTGTGACGTGGAGCAATGTTCTACCCCCTTGTCTCAACATCGCAGAAGGACCTGTGGGCTTGTTGCTACTAGACGGCATGGAAGGACATGGTGTCTGTTTTAATACTGTAACTTAGAGTGCTTCGGTGTCCATTCCTATATGGAACTTGGACGGAGCTTCTGGAGGCGGAGGCCGTCGATGGCATCTGTGCCTTGGGATGTCACAATGGTGCGAGCTTTCGTATTTGCAGAACAACGGGAGTCCTGGGGCCTTGGAATAGAGTGAGATCGGACAGCTGAGCGAACCTTGAGACGATGGCTACGAAGGTAGGCTCGTAGTGGTTGCGTGTTGTTGAACTTTGTCTTGTATTTAGCTGGGGCTCCGCGTGTCGCGAAGGTTGCGGGGGCATTTCGTCCCCCAAGTGGGTGTTGTTTTGAAAGATAGCGTTGGCGACGGGGAAGAAGTTGATTGCATCTGTGTTGTACGCAAGCTTGGCATTGTCAGCTGGCGTATTGCCATTATCATTTGCTTTGCTTTAGTTGCGCAGGTTTTTTCATGACGTGTTGACCTTGCGACCCCCTACGGGTGGTGGCCTTGCGCGGTGAAGATGTCGGCGTCGTCATCAGGTGGGGGATCTTAGCAATTGTCGAACAATTCTCTACTGTTATCCATGTTATGGCGACTTGGTGTCGTAACATGTGTTGCGGCAACCCGAGAGCATCTGGTGCTTTTATGTTCCCTGTTCGTCAGGCGCTATCACTGGCAATTGTCGTCGGGCGTTAGTGACGAGAGCTTGTTGCTCAAGTGTGATGGGGAGGACACTTTCCCCCTTACCTTGGTAGTGTGGATGGGCTCGGAGATCTGTTTATTTCGGGAGGCGGCCACGGACCTTGATTCGCACGAGCTTTGAGAGTGCCCGGGATTTGGCGAAGAGACTTTGCTCGCTTTTGCCTGGGAGGACCAAAATCCATTCGTGCAGTGGTGATGAAGAACCTTTGTTCGGTTGCTCTTTAGGAGGACCTGAGTCCGTCCAGATGGAGGTGGAGCAGCTGAAGAAAGAGAAGGCTCAATTGACCGTGGAGCTGAAGGATGTCGAGGTTACACAAGCGTCCACAGTGGCTGAGTACAGCGGATCTCGCGACTTTGAGATGGAGCGATCCCATATCGCAGAGGAGGCTCGCTCTGGGTTAATGACGATTGGGATTGATCTGCTTGAGTGCGATGTCGCGTGCCGCTTGGGCTTTGGCAAGAGGTATTGGGCTGCTCGGAGGATACCAGAGCGCGATGATCTAAGCGTGGAGGATGTCTCGAATGATGATGCTGACGTCGATGTTAAGGGATGAACCCATTGTGCACTTTCTTATTTGTTTGCTTGCATCGCCTTTGCTTTATCTCGCGGGTACGTCTTTGCACCGTCACATGATGATGTAGCCCGTGGGGCAGCTTTCGTTTGAACGGAGACCCTCTTTTTCGGATGTCCCGTGTTCTAGCTGTGCTTTGGCGCGCATACTCCATTTGACAGAGTAACGCCTTGCTTGAGCGTTGCTTGTTTACTTGCATTTTCGAGAGAGTCGTGGACCGCTGAGGGCTTGGAGGCGATGTGCCCCTGCCTGCTCATACCTTGAGTGGGGATGGAGGAGAACCTTTGTCTGTGCCTTTAGGAGAACCGGAGTTTGTTCATGCAGAGGAGACGAGTAGCCTTTGTTCGCTAGTGCCTCAGGAGAATCGGGGTTCGTCTATGCGAAGGTGGCGAAGAACCTTTGTTCGATCACGCTTTGGGAGAATCGAGATTCATCCGAGAAGAGGAGGCGAAGAACCTTTGTTCGTTCACGCTTTGGGAGAACCGGGGTTTGTCTGAGAGGAAGCGACGAAAAACCTTTGTTCAATCACGCTTTGGGAGAACCGGGGTTCGTCCGAGAGGAGGCGGCGACAAACCTTTGTTTGATCACGCTTTGAGAGAATCGGGATTCGTCCGAGAGGAGGCGGTGACGAACCTTTGTTCGATCACGCTTTGGGAGAACCAGGGTTCGTCCTAGTGAAGGTGCAGACAGACCTTTGTCCATCTCGCGTGGGAGGTGCAGAAGAACCTTTGTCCATCTCGCCTTTGGGGGATTCATCTTGTCGAGATGCCTGCAACGCGGGGATGAGGTGCCCTGTAGCGCGGGAGCGGATGCTTAGTAGCTCGGGGGCATGAAGCCCTTGCTGCGCGGGAGCAGATGCTCAGCAGCGCGGGGGCAAGAAGACCTTGCAGCACAAGAGCGGATGCTCAGCAGCGCGGGGCGTAAAGCCATTGCAGCGCGGGAGCGGATGCTCAGCAGCGCGAGGGCATGAAGCCCTTGCAGCTCAAGAGCGAATGCTCAGCAGCGCGGGGGCATGAAGCCCTTGCAACGCAGGAGCGGATGCTCAGCAGCGCGGGGGCATGAAGCCCTTGCAGCGGAGGAGCGGGTGCTCAGCAGCGCGGGGGCATGAAGCCCTTGCAACGTAGGAGCGGATGCTCAGCAACGCGGGGGAATGAAGACCTTGTAGCGCGGAAGTGGGTGTTCAGTAGAGCGGGGGCATGAATCACTTACAGCGCGGGAAAAGATGCTCAGCAGCGCGGGGGCGTGAAGCCCTTACAGCGAGGGAGCGGATGCTCTGCAACGCGGAGGCGAAAGACCAGCAGCGTGGGAGCGAAATGCACTGCAATGCGGAGGCGAAACGCCCGACAGCGTGGGAGCGGAAAACTCTGCAACGCGGAGGCGAGACGCCCGACAGCGTAGGAGCGGGGTGCTCCGCAACGCGGAGATGAACGCCCGGCAGCGTGGGAGCAGGGTGCTCTGCAACGCGGAGGCAAAACGCTCGGCAGTGTAGGAGCGGGATGTTCTGCAACACGGAGGTGAAACGCCCGGCAGCGTGGGAGCGGGGTGCTCTGCAACGCGAAGGCAAAACGCTTGGAAGCGTAGGAGCGGGGTGTTCTGCAACGCGAAGGTGAAACGCCCGGCAGTGTGGGAGCGAGATGGTTAGCAGCGCGGGGGCATAAATCCCTTGCAGTGCGGGAGCGGAGTGCTCTGCAATGCAGAGGCGAAACGTCTGGCAGCGTGGGAGAGGAATGCTCTGCAACGTGAAGGCGAAACCCCCGACTCCATAGATGTGCCATGTTTCGTATTGCTTGCTTGTGGTATTCACCTCAGAGCTTTGCTTTGAGGGGGCGTGTATGTCTGACGGAAGTCGAAAGCAGTTGCAATATTATAAAAAGGAGACACATAAGCGTGCACGCAAGTTTCACTTTGCGGCTTTTTAGGTCAAAGGAAGAACAGGAAGTTGAGACGCGGGCTTTGCGCGCGTTATTAGGGGGAGCGACCCCCGCTTGTGCCCCCTAGCCTATCTGCGTCGGGCTGCTACTCGGCCTTTGGCCGGATTGTTGTTCCACGGTGCAGGCTTGTTTGGGGCGGAGTTCTACACAAATCTTCCGAGGAGACCTTGTTGGACGAGGCGCTCGATCTCGTCCTTCAACCGATTGCAACCCTTTATCTCGTGGACATATGTGCGATGGAAGTCACGATACTGTGACTGGTTTCCTCTCTCTGGCGCAAGCTGGCTTGGGCCTTCGGAGCTCACTGCTGTCACAGATAGCGCAGAGCACGTCGGCTCGAGTGGCGTTCAAGGGAGTGTAGTCTTGATATGGACAAATTCCTTTGTCCTAATAGGGATTGTCGGGATGCTCGTCATTTCCCTTGGGGACTCGTAGTGGCTCTGAATTCCTCATCCTCTTCGAGCTTCCTTCGAAATGTTGTCGATGTGTTTTGATAGCTTCATCTGTTGTGATTTGATCCTTAGCTCGGTGGATGAGGTCACGGTAGCTGGGCAATGTTTCACTCATCAATATGGAGTAGAATTTTCCTGGTTTGAGTCCTCCGAGGAAGGTTCCTCGCAGGAGCTCGGGGTTAACCCCCGGAGCATGTTGTGCCTCTACGGTGAAGCGACAAAAGTAATCCTTGAGCTAGTCTCCCTCAGCCTGCCAGATTCTCGTAAGGTGTGAAGGATCTCGAACAATCCGTTGGTTAGCGATGAACTGGTCCGTGAAAAGTTGGATGAGTGAAGTTCTTGATTTCTCTCCCCTTTCAGAGAATGGCAGGTGCGAGCTTCTCCTCTTAGATTTATTGGGAACACATGGCACAAGAGCGGGTCTATGGCATTGTATATACACATGACGGCTTCAAAGTGCCTGACGTGTTCCACAGGGTAGACTGACCCATCAAATGTCTCTAAGTCGCGGAGTTGAATCCCGGGTGGAGCAGGATACGCCTGGACCTGCGGAGCTAGGGAAGATGCTGAAAGTGAGGGATAGATCTTATGATTACTCTAGAGGGGGGGTGAATAGAGTATTAAAATGATTTACTAGTTTTTATAACGGATTAAAATAAAGTGATATATATATAAGTATAAAACAGGAAATATCACAGCACACAAGCACAGAAATAATCAACACAGACGACACAAGAATTATAGTGGTTCCGCAATAAACCTGGGTACATCCACTCTTCTACCACCCTGGTAGGAATCCACTACAGGTTTTTGATCAGGTGCCCTGCCACCACAAGTTTTTGCTCAGGTGTCATGTCACCACAAGATCTATTTTTCTAAGGGAGATCTAGCAACCCTTTGAGTTTTTGATCAGCTGCCCAAAAACCAATCTAAGTCTTTTGATCAGGAGACTTAACAACCAAAAGTCTAACTTTTGAATGGAGTTAAAATTTTATACACAGGAAAAGGGAAAAGTAAAAAGATATGTTGTCTTCTCTGTCTCAAGGCTCTGAGAAGACTAGTGGACTTGTTGATGTCAAAGTTCCCCCTGAGTTGTATGGATCTGATAAGGAATGGAAGCTTTGCTTCAGGGTGTAGGTCTTTAAAAAGATGTTGCTCTTCAAGCTTTTAGACTGATTTTAATTATTTGTCTCTGGAAAGCCTGAAGCAGATGAAGAACACTGAGTGTATGAAAGTTGTATTGTTCTTTACTGTCTGCTAATACTGATTCACTTTCTCTGTGATTGTTATTTCTCTTGATGTGTCTGTATCTGTGTGTATATTCTTCTGAAAAAGAATCACTTTATATATTGATTCAGATTCAAAACCATTTGAATTTTAAATCTTTCCTTTGAAATTCTCTGCATAATTTCTGGGATTATGAACGGCTAATATTTGTCTTGAATGCATTTCCCTAACTGTCTCATTGAATATGGTAGAGCAATAACTCTGTGAAAACCATAATTAATGTTGTCCGGAACGGCTATATTCTTGCGAATATTGAGCATTAATTATCAGAGCATTACTGTCTTAATATAATAGAATTTGAAATCAAACTGATAGTCGAACTGAGAAACTGCAGAGAAGAATAGTCGAACAGAACCTGGAAGGAGTTAGTCTAACTCAGCAATGATTTCGTCGACCTGAACTTCAAGTTCGTCGAGCTAAGAATTCTCCTTCGTCGAGCTGAGCTCCAAGATCGTCGACCAGAGCCTGGAGTTCGTCGATCTTAATTCTTCATATTCGTCGACCTGAGCTCTAATTTCGTCGAGCTGAGTTTGGCTATCGTCGAGCTGAGATTCTGATGTGAGATAACAGTTCGTCGATCTCAGCTGGACTTTCGTCGAGCTCAACTCAGAGAAGGAACTCTGAGTTCGTCGATCTGAGATCGACGATCGTCGAGCTGAGTTCAGCTATCGTCGAACGACTTTCCTGCAATCAATTTAACTGCTTTTTCATTGAAGTCTTCTGTCTCTAAAGTCTTCTGAAGTGGAGCACTGACAGTCTAAGTTGGTGTTGCTGACTTTGACCCTGGAAAACCTATGACCCTAGACTATACATGTTGGGTCATCTAAACAACCTAATAGTGAACCTAGCCCAAATCACAAGTAGGGTTCCAACAGATGCGTTGCACTTTTGTGCTACGATGCCCCCCGTGGTCGTATTCCTCTTTGATCATGCACCTTACTTCCCTGCGAGTGAGTTCTCCATCGGCCGGAGCGGCGGCCTCCTTCGACGCACGAGAATTTTCCTGTGCGCGGCGAGGGAGCCCGTTGAGTAATGTGAGGTGTGTGGAGCCATCAGCCACTCATCTGTGATGGGATCCTTCAGGCGGGCAATGTCTTCAGGCATTATCCGACTTAGGATCTGCGGACTGCGGCGGTTGGCCTTCAGGTGCAATATCTGTATTGGGAGCGTGGCGAGCCCTCAAGTTGCCTAACAGGGTGAGCGCCCTTGTGTGGCGCTCCATTATCAGGCGTCTGCATTCCTCCCCTGATACTTGGGAGGCGGTGATGATGGGTCCACCTTAAGGCGAGGCGTTGCCTGCGGGCAAGTCGAAGGGGGTTGGATTGGCGCCCTCTTCTAGCATCGCGTCACTGGCAATTTGTGCACTTCTCTTCGTCATTGCTACTGGTTAAGAGATTCAGAAACTTGACAGAGCTTTTGGGAACACCTTCCCACAGACGGCACCAACAATTGTGGGTCGTCTGCTCTTTCCCCGGTCCGTAGAAATCTGACCGCCTTAGCTTGGAACTGGATCGGGCGCGCAAACAATCAAAATGAACCGCAACAGATGACAAGAGACGTTTTTATGTGGAAAACCTAGAAAAATTGAAAAACCATGTGGCTGGAATTGTGCCGAGCTGAAATCCACTATCTTCCTAGAGTTTTGTAGAGTTTGATTTGATCTCGGAGGACGACAGGTCGCTACTCCGTTACAGGTGCAGAAAATGAGATAAAACGGCTAAGTCTTCGGAGCCTTGATGGAAGTGGTTTGGCCTTGGAATGTTGTTGAGCTCGCGGAACCTGGGTGGGAGCGTTCCGGCTGGAAAATTCTCTAAGTCCACGGAGCTTCAAGAGGGAGCGCTCTCGTTGATGCGGAGCCTTGACGGGAGCGCTCTCGCGGAGGCGGTTGACGTGACTTGGAGCGTGTTGGAGCCTGAGCGCAAGGAGGAGAGCAGAGAGAATTCATGAGCGAAGAATCGGCATAAGTCCACGATCTCGTTGAAAAACCTCAGATCTCTCTCTTGCCTCTGGATTTGTTTGTCTTCAAATGAAAGTTTGGTGTCTATTTATAGTTTTTTGGAGAGTCATGGTGGTAATCGTGTCGGGGAGTGATTTGTGTTGGCGAATGACGTTGCTCAGTTTTGATCACATGGATCACCATTTTTGCCGAAATTACGAGAGTGCCCCCCTCCCCCTGGGTAGTTCGGGCGGCCCGAGCAAGGTTCCCGGAGGCGGCGACGATGGCCGGCGCCGGCCGGAGGCGTAGGCGGCGGCGGAGGCGCCGGCCGGAGGCGCCGGCCGGAGGCGCCGGCCGGAGGCGCCGGCCGGAGGCGCCGGCCGGAGGCGCCGGCCGGAGGCGCCGGCCGGAGGCGCCGGCCGGAGGCGCCGGCCGGAGGCGCCGGCCGGAGGCGCCGGCCGGAGGCGCCGGCCGGAGGCGCCGGCCGGAGGCGCCGGCCGGAGGCGCCGGCCGGAGGCGCCGGCCGGAGGCGCCGGCCGGAGGCGCCGGCCGGAGGCGCCGGCCGGAGGCGCCGGCCGGAGGCGCCGGCCGGAGGCGCCGGCCGGAGGCGCCGGCCGGAGGCGCCGGCCGGAGGCGCCGGCCGGAGGCGCCGGCCGGAGGCGCCGGCCGGAGGCGCCGGCCGGAGGCGCCGGCCGGAGGCGCCGGCCGGAGGCGCCGGCCGGAGGCGCCGGCCGGAGGCGCCGGCCGGAGGCGCCGGCCGGAGGCGCCGGCCGGAGGCGCCGGCCGGAGGCGCCGGCCGGAGGCGCCGGCCGGAGGCGCCGGCCGGAGGCGCCGGCCGGAGGCGCCGGCCGGAGGCGCCGGCCGGAGGCGCCGGCCGGAGGCGCCGGCCGGAGGCGCCGGCCGGAGGCGCCGGCCGGAGGCGCCGGCCGGAGGCGCCGGCCGGAGGCGCCGGCCGGAGACGGCAAGGGTCACCGGCGGCAGTGGCCACCGCCACCGGCGAGCGCGCGCGGGAGCGCCCTGCGCGACTGCGCGTGCTGAGCGCGCGAAGCGCCCTGCGTAGCCGCATTGCGCACGCTGCGCCGACACATCGTGCGGTTGCGTTGTTCTGGCATTCTGGCGGGAGTGCGCGCGGTTTTGCCCTCCTCGTGGATGTTTTCAGACCTTTTAAGTGAGCGCGGCTTTCTGCGCGCGACTCGTCTGATCGGACTTGCGCGTGCTCGGTCCGAGTCTTGCCGGTTTGACTTAGAAAATTCAGGGGGAACCCCATCAATAATATTTGAAATGGTATTTTGGTTAATTGGGAAAACATTAGATGTGCATATAGACCTCAGAGAAAGTGAAAACTGGTAGTTTACACAATTTAAACAATCTTTAGGTTTCCCCGAAAACCTGATATTTATTCTCATTAAAGCCCTTAATTTTTCATTGTTCCCAAACTCGATATATGCTCTTTTTTTCTTTTTCTACAGCAAACCAACCTCTCATACTCTACTTGGGATAGTTGTGCCATATGAGAAGCTGCGGTGTGAAATTGTGACAACAAACCAACCGCACATTTGCGGCAATTTATCTATTTGAAACTTCCATGGAACAGTTTCTGACCCAGGCACAACTTGAATCAAAATGAAAACCTTCCAATGAAAACAGTCCAAACAAACTCAGCCTAATAAAAACATAGTAAAAATCTCAAAGCATATAAAAAAAACATAACCTAACAGGTACACCTATACATTTGCCTAAAAGGCCCAGATGTCAAGACTTTTCTCTTGATACTCGTTGTAAAATCTCTTACAGATCGAACAACAAAGAAGAACTGCCTACATATCAGATGTCCGGGAAAGTGTATGACTAACAAATCCACATTGCCCGCATTGAACGGGCAAAAACAAGCAATTGATGAGACTAGATAGCAGGGCATATTCTGCCTTCGAGATAGAAGTTCCATTCAGCTAATTCTAAGCAACTACGGAAACCCAGGTGAATGATGCTCTTCAATGACCAGTACAAAGCTCTATCGATCCAAACCCAATATACCTAGTATATCGTCCATTTCCTAAGGGCTTGAACCCTAACTAATTATCTGCCGGCGTGTCTATTTCCTAGTATATCGTTCAGCAAACAGAATACGGCAAATGAAGAAACGATATCAAAAACCCTAGGAAAAAAAGGAGCAACGACGGCACCCTTACCCGTAGAGTCTCTTATTCTCCATGTCAACCGAGATGCATAGCTTCTGGTGAAGAACCAGCCCACCGGAAAGCTCAGGCTTCTGCTCTTCGTTCTTCGACTTTTTAGGCTTCGCCATGAACGGGCGAGATGAGAGGAGAAGATCGAGATTTTGTTTTATGCTTCTCTCCTTCCCTCGCTCTCCTTTTTCGACCAAAAGTGAGCTTTATTTATAGACCCGGTCTCCCTCTCCGACCCGAAAGAATGGACGCTTCGTGATTCGAAAACAAAATAATTTAAGAGTCCTCAAAAAACACACTATTTTTGAAAATAAAAACTTCGTCCTTAAGTGTGTTTGAGTTGGAGTTGTCTCGGAATGGGTGATCTTTTGGTAAGTTTATGTGTTGTCGACTTAACTGAAGTTTCTATCATTAAAAGGAGATTGCGGCCTCTAACTACCCGTCAGTGGGAAGATGTGTCGCGTGAGGCAATCTATGGAGAGGGATTGGGGTGTATGGTCAGCAGATCGGTTGAGCCTGAACTCTTTTGAGCTGAGATGTTAGGGTGTCACTGATCGTCCTTTCGAGTTGTGTGTTGGGGAGGCAGTTACATGTTATCCATATTATCTCCAGGTTTATGCAATGTCCTACTCAAAACATAGTTACATGTTATCTTCTGTTATTAAAAAGGCTCGAGCCCTTCTCTAATCCCGCACATATCGTCTTTGTACTTTCCTGTGCCGCTGTTTTTGGCTTCTTCTTCTTCTTCTTGTGCTCTGCTTCTCTTTTCTGGTTGTTGCTCCTCTTCTCTTCTTATATCTCTCTTCCTCTTTGTAGTTGCTGCTCTGTGTCGTTGCTTTGTGCCGCTTCTTTGTGTCGTTGCTTTGTGTCGCTGTTTTGTGTCGCTGCTCCATGTCGCTGCTTCAGTGTCGTGGATCTCATGCCCGTTCTCTGTTGCTTTCTCCTGCAAGCTCTATCCCTCCCTCTCTTTGTTATATGATGTGTTGTTACTTCATGTGCCGGGTGATCTTCCAGAGTCGCTGGATTAGGGCATTTTTTGCCTCTAGTTTGAGCTGTTGCTGCTTGTCTTCTCTGCTTCCTACCTTCTTTAGTGCCTTCGCTGGAGATTTAGGAAGGATTTTGCTACACTTTTGCGATTCGAGAAGGATCAGTTGCACAACAACCTTCTTCCTTCCTCTTACGTTGTAAGGATGTTTTTTTTTTTTGCTTTTTCTAGTGTTACCATGCTGGATTTATCTGTCATTGTGTTCTTAATTGCTAATTTTGTTGTTGTCTTGTATTTGGGAGTTCTGTTTTGGGATTTC
This sequence comes from Platanthera zijinensis, assembly GCA_039513925.1. Taxonomy (NCBI): domain Eukaryota; kingdom Viridiplantae; phylum Streptophyta; class Magnoliopsida; order Asparagales; family Orchidaceae; genus Platanthera; species Platanthera zijinensis. Next base: position 15,569,040 of record CM077081.1, on the reverse strand, counting down.
TTTTGTGTCGAGTGACCAATATTTCAACATCTTTTTTCCTTTCACAACCTGCCACCGAGCGAGCCTTCGGACCTGCAACCTAGTGAGAGCTTGGTCAACGAGTCAACTCGGGGCCAATATTTCAACATCTTTTTTCATTTCACAATCTGCCACCGAGTGAGTCTTCAAATCTGGCAGCTAGTGAGAGTCTGATCAGCGGGTCTGCTCGAGACCAATATTTCAACATCTTTTTTCCTTTCACAACTACCACCGAGTGAGCCTTTAGACCTGACAGTTAGTGAGAGTCTGGTCAACGAGTCTATTCGGGGCAAATACTTCAACATCTTTTTTCCTTTCACAACTTGCCACCGAGTGAGCCTTCAGACCTGGCTGTTAGTAAGAGCCTGGTCAGCTGGTCTACTTTGGACTAATATTTCAACATCTTTTTTCCTTTCACAACATGCCACTGAGTGAGCCTTCACACCTGCCAGCTGGTGAGAGTCTAGCTAGCTAGTCTGCTCGGGCCCAATATTTCAACATCTTTTCCTTTCACAATCTGCCACCGACTGAGCATTCGGACCTGTCGGCTAGTGAGAGTCTGGTCAATGGGTCTGCTTGGGGACAATACTTCAACATCTATTTTCATTTCACAACCTATCACCGATAAATTAGGTGTGGGAGTTCTATTTTCCCATCATTTTTTGGGGTTCTTTACATGTTGGGGGTTGATTTATGTTAAATTAAGTGTTGGACAGCCATATATCTTGTTAAATATTGTTGGACAACTCTTTTGGAGGCTGATTTTGTGAATGATAGTTGTGTATGGAGGTTGAGTTTGTGTTGGATAGCATGAGAGTATGATTAGTTGATATTATGAGAGGTATAGCTTGGTGAAAGGGTGATGGGGTTGATGTAAATTTGAGTTATTATGTTATTTTGATTTCCCGACTACTTATAAATTAAGTTTAAAACCTATCTGTATTAAATTTCACATATTATTTGAATGACATTTCGTGATGATGTTTCCAAGTAAATGAAAGGGAAAGAAGTTATCAATGGTGAGTACTTATCGTTTTAATTATGCATAGCTATAATGTAATTTCAAAATATAAATTGTATAGCTCTTTCTCACAGAAATGCATTTCATGTTTGTGCATTGACATGAAATGAAAGGAAAATAAAAAGAGAGAAAATCACTAAAAATGATAATGTGAGAATTTCATGAAAATATTTATATGGAAACTGAATAAGTGTTGATTGAAACGAAATCTGATAGATAGTAACGAATTAGGAAAAGATAAAAGATGTTTAAAAATTTGCATAAGAAAATGTTAAGGATTCAATTCTAAGATGTAGGTAGATACCTGCTATGGATTACCCATGTATGGGGGTGTTATCTACGGTTGATTACTTCGGAAGGAGCGGAGCCCATTCAAGTTGTATTATGTCTTAACACTTCCTGAGATATATAATTAAATTAACGCGTAAACGATATATTTGGAATAATTGAGTCTGAATGAGAGGAATAATTGAACTCAACATTGAATGAGATTAATTTGAGAATTTTGATATCAAATAAACGAGAAAATAAATTGAAATACTATAATGTGAAAAAGAACAGAATGTTGTAAATATTATAATTAAACAATAAATTTATGAAAAATTTAAGCATATTGTTATTAGAAATCTTTTGATTGTATTTACAGCAGTTAGAGAGATATGTTTCTCGTTTAGTAATATTTTTATGACTAAGCCCGTCATTATTTTGTTTAGGTTGCTAAGGCGAACCCGTATGCGCAAAGAAAAAGTTAACTGTGTTAAAATCTCGCAACCGATTGAAGCAAGATATGAGTTGTTTTATTATGTGTTTTATTTGTATTCACTCTTTCTACTTCATCTTGGGTAAAAAACTTGAAAGTAGCTTAGATACAGAATTCTTGTGGGATCTGAATTGGAGCATCACACATCTCTCGGCACAAGACTGCATTTTGTGGTGTCTAGTCTGCCCAGCAATATCAAATTTCCATGCAGCTTAGGAACAAGGTGTACCCGCTCAAGCCTACACACTACTCCAATACTCCATCATGCGTCAGGATATTCATTGTACAAGTCCCTATGACCTCACATGTTGAGTCGTCACCCAAAAATATTGACTCAATTGTTATCTTCATTAAACTTACATCGCCGCATCTGAGCAAATGTGTTGCGAAGTACCATAATCAAATACTAAGCTATCAAAGTCACATAAACTCTCGGTGATGATGAGAGACACATTTTTATCACCAGTCGTGACTACCACCGTGTAACACCCCGATTTTTCAGACCTTGAATATGTGGAAGCTACCACGCGGCGATAGTAGCTATCGCCCGACGGTAGCCTTGTTTCGTCGGGTGTAGATGGATCGACGAAAGCTGTTCGTCGAGTGTTGAGAGGGCCATCGCTTGGCGGTAGTTAGTTACCGCGCGGCGGTAACCCGTTTGACGAAAGCCTCATTCGTCGAGTGTTGAGAGGATTATCGTCCGGCGGTAGTTAGTTATCGCGCGGCGGTAACTCCAGGGTTGGAGTTGAGAGCGTTGAGTTCTCGAGAAAGAAGATACCGCGCCGCGTTAGCTTTACCGCCGGCGTTAGCGCGACATTATTTTTCTGACTTTCGGCTCGGGTTGGCTATCGCTCGGCGTTATCGTTAGCGCCCGACGGTAGCGGACGGAAGCAGTTCCGCCGTTTGGCTTTCTAGCCGTCTGATTTCATTTAAGTTTTGATCCTAAGGCCCAAGACTCTCCCTCTTGAATGCTTTTATAGGGCTGAGCGGGATTTCTACCTCATTCCTTCTCTTTTTGGGGTTGATTTAGGGGGGAAGAGAGAGTGGGAGGAGGAAGAAGAGAGCTTTCTACCGCCATTTACGGAGCTTCGGAGCCCCGATCGTTGATCTGAGTCCAGATCCGTGGAGAGGACTTGGAGGCGCTCGTTTTCATCCGTGCAAGGCAAGGATTCCATGGCGAGGAAGAGGGGTCGTAATGTAATAACACTTCTCCTCTCGGTTTTAGGATCCGTGTATGACATCTTTTCTTATCTTGCTTTCTTTCAAACATTCTAGGCACTGAATCTCTCAAATGAGAGGGATTCGGGTTGTCATGGTTCAAGAGGAGCCACTGAGTCGATTGTGTCTGTCCCCGACATGATTTTGCACTAGAAATCCGCTTCGTTAGTGGATTAGGCATTGTGGGTGAAGTTGTAGTCGCGACCGTTAGTCCGACTCGGTGATGTTGTATACGAGCCTTAAGGATTTTATTAGAAATCGTTAGCGACAAGACTCCATTTGTGATGTTGTTTTCCCCCTCCTTCGTGTGAGTACGTGTAACCAAGACTGGACCGGGTGGAAATTAGAGTACACGTGGGGGCGCGGGGATGGTACGGTACAAATGGTGGATTATGGCGGGAAATGCTTGGGATTGCGATGTGTTAAGGCGTGGTTTGTCTCTGTGGTCGGCTGGCTATCCCGTGACGTGCAAGTCATGTGTGGAGAGTGTCCCGACGAGACAAGTCCCTTTCTATGAAACTGATAAGAACGCCAAGCTTAGGACAAGCCCGGACCATGAAGCCCACAAGCCGGTGGGGTCCAGCAAGGGTTCTTAGAATCAATTTGTGTGTGAGACGAAATCCTGATGTGAGAAGTCAGAGCTTGTAGGCAAGCTCGGGTTTTGAGACCCACGAGCGGGTGAGGCCGAGGCAAGAGTTCCGTATGGCGACTTGTATGTCGTTAGGGGAAATTGGAAGTACCCTTGTGTTTGCGACTTGAATGCCAATGGGGAAATTGTAAGTACTAGATTGATGATGTGTTAGAAGCATACCCTCTAGGGTGTCTTGGGTGAAGCTCAGGTGTGTATACATGTTGCATAGTAGGCCCCCTTTTTACTTCATGCTCAACATAAAAACATGTTTGTTGTATGAGACATCCAAACATATTTTACTACTTTCAATGTACTTGTATATTTGCATACGAAGTGCTGACCTGCATGGTGATAGAGTGCACCGGGGTCTGCTAGGGACAGCCGGGAAAAGATGTGTTGGTTACACAATTGAGGTCAGTCTTTACTGACCCACGTTACAACAAATTTTTACAGGGGAAGGATCGCAAGCAGAAGCTAGCTCGCCGGCCAAAAAGGCCTAAGCCTCATGAAGTGTTTCAAGTTGTGTTGTAACTATGTTTTGATTGAATGATTATGCTTAATGCACTATGTTTCCGGCTTACATGCGGAGGTAGCCTAGGAGTGTTTATGCACGTTGATATTTGATGTTATTGTTTCAGTTTTGGACTCTTAATTGTTGTAAGGTCATAAGGCCGTGTTGATACTCATATGTAAGTGGATAACTTCTAGTCTTATTCTTTGGTTCCGCTGTGTTTGGTCTGAGTTTTGAGTTGGGTAGTTTATATCATCTTATAACGCTTAAGCTGTGGCGTCTGTATGTTGTGGGCCCCGACCGGACCCATATTATACAGTCATTACAGGGTAGGTGTTACATTTTGGTATCAAAGGGAGGTTAGTTTCCAAGGTAAGGTTTCGTGGTCGAATATCAAATCGGATCACGTTAAGAAGTTATCCACATAGGAGTATCGCGGGATCATGAGTGTCCTAGTGTTTAAGTTCTGCGAACAAAGGCTGATTCTTGTGTTACCTTGCTTTTGCTAAGGGTGCAAGCGACGAGGCAGGGACGCCGAGACCGCGAGAGGAGCCATCGGCGAGCAGTGCTAGTGCTCTAAGTCCGTTGGGCATGGGGGTAACCCCGGCCGATTTCTATCGCATGCTTGCAAAAGCAATGGTAGCGGACCAAGCTGCAGCGGCGACGCAAGTTATGACCCCTATCGCGCAGGAAACGACTCATGTTACCTTGAATGCAATACCGGCCATACAGGGTGGGGGAGCCAGGCAAGCAGAGCTTTTGACGGAAAGAGTGGTGGTCGGACAGGGCGGCCGATAGATGAAGTATTTCTTAAGCTTTCACCCTCCAATGTTTAAGGGAGTCGACATGCCGACCGATGTAGAGGACTGGTGGATGAGAATTCAAGAATTGCTAAGGGCGGCGAAGACGCTAGAGGAGAAGCAATCGAAGTTTGCGGCTTTCATGTTATAAAGAGACGCTAAGCTGTGGTGGGTGAGCCATAACGGTTGCTAGTTCCCTGGATGCACCCCGTCCATAGAAGAGTTCAGGAATGCTTTCTTGAAGAAGTATATCCCTTCATCGACGAGGTTGTCCATTCAGAGACAATTTCTGCACTTGGTGCAGCGGAACAAGATGATGGATGAGTACGTCCAGGAGTTCACTCATTTGGGTCGATATGCTGGAACGACCATGACAATCGATTAGGAGAGGGACAACCTCTTTTTTCGTGGATTGCGGGAGAATCTGAGACAACCCCTCATAGCTATGAAGAATGCAGGCATCAACGAGTTTATCGAGGCCGCTAGGATGTTGGAGAGCGATATGGTGCGAACCCAACGTCAGAAGGGGTTTGCGGCCAAACAGGGAGAAGGAAAGCTTTCTCAATCGCAAAGAAAAACTGAAGAAAGTAAGTGGAAAAAGAAGCCCCATCCCTACAAGATTTGGGAGAAGAGTAGTACAACGTCGGGGGGGTCTCGCTTCAAGGGACCGTCATTGTGCTACAAGTGTGGCAAGCCGGGCCACATGGCTCATTTTTGCACAGAAGGTGGCGCTGAGCAGGAGCCAAGACAAGAGCAATCGGTGCGCTCCGGGCCCAGCGCGGTGGAGAAGGGAAAGATGGCGGAGTCAAGTGCTTCACGTTTCCAACCTGTGCAACCAAGGGCTTATAACCTTGGGCAGCAGGAAGCGATCCGCTAACCCGATGTGGTGACAGGTATGAGAAAGTTTAAGTTTAATCGTTTGCTTTAGACTTTTAAAACTGTTTATGAGTGTCGTCTGTATTTTAGGCTTTGTGTTAGTTTTCGGTTACCCCGCTAGGATATTGTTCGATACAAGAGCGTCACACTCCTTTCTTGCGGAAAGCTTTATCTGGAGAATTGGAGTTGAGTCATTCTTGGCGGATGCAGAGCTGAAGGTGCGCATGCCCAACGGGTCTTCCATGACCACCAGGGCAAAGGGACGCATTTGTTAGAGCCTAGGGGAGTTGACTTCATGTTGGTAGCGGCAGTCCTATCATTAGCTGAGTTTGATGTGATATTGGGAATGGACTGGCTTACAGAGCAGCGTGCCAGTATTGACTGCCTATCTGAAATGGTGACCCTGAGAAGTGAAGGGCAAGCAGAAGTTAAGTTTGAGGGCCTTAGTGGAGTGACGTGTTCCCTGATTTCGGCCATGCAGTTGGTGCAGGCAGTTAACCAGGGAGGAGTATGTTGAAGCCAAAATTGACCTTAACGAATGTTCACGAACCAAAGTGTAGCCAACGCCTACTTCTCCCAAATCTCGACCCCTGACTGGCTGCTAAGGTCCTAAGACTGACCCAAAGCCTCAGCTGGGAGGTCTCACCTCACACCCGGAATGTTGAAACCAAAAACTTGGTCTCTGTGGAGTTCGACCCTTGGGGAAGGGGTGACCTCACACCTACTACACTCGGTGGGATGTCACGGACCAAAGGCTCAGGAAACTAGGAATAGACCCTCGGCTCTAGCGTGGAGGTCCCACCACACACCCGGAAGGTTGCTAGAACACTTCCCCTCCCTCACCAAGTGGCTGAGCTGGGCGCCTTGGAGAGCTCTCTCTACTCTACCAAGATGAAGCTAAGGGAGGAGGAGGTAAGAAAATCTCATCCTCTCCAAAGGCACCCATGGGGGTCTATTTATAGTTTTTCCAAGTCCTGAGGGGAAAATGACCAAAATGCCCCTACGACCAGTTGGCCTTGGGCCAATGGCAAGCCTCCACACCAGGGGGTAGAGAGGTAATTTCCATCCCGGGGGCACGACTGTAAAAGCACGACCCAAGGGGGTCCAGGGGCCGAGCCATGCTCCCCTCCCCTTGGGCGAGCCGCAGGCCGCACGCCTGGCTCGCCCACAAGGGCAGGACGCCCGGGGCGAGCCGCAGGCCGCACGCCTGGCTCGCCCGCGAGGGCAGGCCGCCCGGGGCGAGCCGCAGGCCGCACGCCTGGCTCGCCCGCGAGGGCAGGCCGCCCGGGGCGAGCCGCAGGCCGCACGCCTGGCTCGCCCGCGAGGGCAGGCCGCCCGGGGCGAGCCGCAGGCCGCACGCCTGGCTCGCCCGCGAGGGCAGGCCGCACGCCTGGCTCGCCCGCGAGGGCAGGCCGCACGCCTGGCTCGCCCGCGAGGGCAGGCCGCCCGGGGCGAGCCGCAGGCCGCACGCCTGGCTCGCCCGCGAGGGCAGGCCGCCCGGGGCGAGCCGCAGGCCGCACGCCTGGCTCGCCCGCGAGGGCAGGCCGCCCGGGGCGAGCCGCAGGCCGCACGCCTGGCTCGCCCGCTAGGGCAGGCCGCCCGGGGCGAGCCGCAGGCCGCACGCCTGGCTCGCCCGCAAGGGCAGGCCGCCCGGGGCGAGCCGCAGGCCGCACGCCTTTCTCGCCGCGAGGGCAGGCCGCCCGGGGCGAGCCGCAGGCCGCACGCCTGACTCGCCCGCAAGGGCAGGCCGCCCGGGGCGAGCCGCAGGCTGCACGCCTGGCTCGCCGCTCCTACCTAATACTAAGGCCAACCGAGGGGAGATGCGGATTTTTCCTCCCCTTACTAGTATATTTTCAGGACCCTACTCTGCGAATACGGGGTTGTACACAATCCCCGCTCTTTTCGAGGTTGGCACAAGCTCGGAAAGAAACATCCAACCCAACGTATTCGCTGAGTCAGCCTGTCATGCCCGCTAATGGAAGCCTGGGTGACGAGACAGCCTCGGGGTGAAAACACTTAGCCACCCGAGGGGTCAACCTGTCATGCCAGCAAATGGGTGCCTGAGTGACGAGACAGCCTCGGGGCGAAAACACTTAGCCTCCTGAGGGGTCAACCTGTCATGCCAGCAATGGGTGCCTGGGTGACGAGACAGCCTCGGGGTGAACGCACTTAGCCTCCCGAGGGGTCAACCTGTCATGCCAGCTAATGGGAGCCTGGGTGACGAGACAGCCCCGGGGTGAAAACACTTAGCCTCCCGAGGGGTCAACCTGTCATGCCAGCTTAATGGGAGCCTGGGTGACGAGACAGCCTCGGGGTGAAAACACTTAGCCTCCCGAGGGGTCAACCTGTCATGCCAGCTAATGGGAGCCTGGGTGACGAGACAGCCTCGGGGTGAAAACACTTAGCCTCCCGAGGGGTCAACCTGTCATGCCAGCTTAATGGGAGCCTGGGTGACGAGACAGCCTCGGGGTGAAAACACTTAGCCTCCCGAGGGGTCAACCTGTCATGCCAGCTTAATGGGAGCCTGGGTGACGAGACAGCCTCGGGGTGAAAACACTTAGCCTCCCGAGGGGTCAACCTGTCATGCCAGCTTAATGGGAGCCTGGGTGACGAGACAGCCTCGGGGTGAAAACACTTAGCCTCCCGAGGGGTCAACCTGTCATGCCAGCTAATGGGAGCCTGGGTGACGAGACAGCCTCGGGGTGAAAACACTTAGCCTCCCGAGGGGTCAACCTGTCATGCCAGCAAATGGGTGCCTGGGTGACGAGACAGCCTCGGGGCGAAAACACTTAGCCTCCCGAGGGGTCAACCTGTCATGCCAGCAATGGGTGCCTGGGTGACGAGATAGCCTCGGGGTGAACGCACTTAGCCTCCCGAGGGGTCAACCTGTCATGCCAGCTAATGGGAGCCTGGGTGACGAGACAGCCTCGGGGTGAAAACACTTAGCCTCCCGAGGGGTCAACCTGTCATGCCAGCTTAATGGGAGTCTGGGTGACGAGACAGCCTCGGGGTGAAAACACTTAGCCTCCCGAGGGGTCAACCTGTCATGCTAGCAATGGGTGCCTGGGTGACGAGACAGCCTCGGGGTGAACGCACTTAGCCTCCCGAGGGGTCAACCTGTCATGCCAGCTAATGGGAGCCTGGGTGACGAGACAGCCTCGGGGTGAAAACACTTAGCCTCCCGAGGGGTCAACCTGTCATGCCAGCTTAATGGGAGCCTGGGTGACGAGACAGCCTCGGGGTGAAAACACTTAGCCTCCCGAGGGGTCAACCTGTCATGCCAGCAAATGGGTGCCTGGGTGACGAGACAGCCTCGGGGTGAACGCACTTAGCCTCCCGAGGGGTCAACCTGTCATGCCAGCTAATGGGAGCCTGGGTGACGAGACAGCCTCGGGGTGAAAACACTTAGCCTCCCGAGGGGTCAACCTGTCATGCCAGCTTAATGGGAGCCTGGGTGACGAGACAGCCTCGGGGTGAAAACACTTAGCCTCCTGAGGGGTCAACCTGTCATGCCAGCTTAATGGGAGCCTGGGTGACGAGACAACCTCGGGGTGAAAACACTTAGCCTCCCGAGGGGTCAACCTGTCATGCCAGCTTAATGGGAGCCTGGGTGACGAGACAGCCTCGGGATGAAAACACTTAGCCTCCCGAGGGGTCAACCTGTCATGCCAGCTAATGGGAGCCTGGGTGACGAGACAGCCTCGGGGTGAAAACACTTAGCCTCCCGAGGGGTCAACCTGTCATGCCAGCTTAATGGGAGCCTGGGTGACGAGACAGCCTCGGGGTGAAAACACTTGGCTTCCACGAGAGGTACGCCTGACCTGCCAGCTAGTGAGAGCCTGACAGCGGGACCATCATCGGAGCTAAGGACTTGGGGCTTCCACGAGAGGTACGCCTGACCTGCCAGCTAGTGAGAGCCTGACAGCGGGACCATCATCGGAGCTAAGGACTTGGGGCTTCCATGAGAGGTACGCCTGACCTGCCAGCTAGTGAGAGCCTGACAGCGGGACCATCATCGGAGCTAAGGACTTGGGGCTTCCACGAGAGGTACGCCTGACCTGCCAGCTAGTGAGAGCCTGACAGCGGGACCATCATCGGAGCTAAGGACTTGGGGCTTCCACGAGAGGTACGCCTGACCTGCCAGCTAGTGAGAGCCTGACAGCGGGACCATCATCGGAGCTAAGGACTTGGGGCTTCCACGAGAGGTACGCCTGACCTGCCAGCTAGTGAGAGCCTGACAGCGGGACCATCATCGGAGCTAAGGACTTGGGGCTTCCACGAGAGGTACGCCTGACCTGCCAGCTAGTGAGAGCCTGACAGCGGGACCATCATCGGAGCTAAGGACTTGGGGCTTCCACGAGAGGTACGCCTGACCTGCCAGCTAGTGAGAGCCTGACAGCGGGACCATCATCGGAGCTAAGGACTTGGCGTCTCAACAAAACCTTGTCAAATTCAACATCCTCAAACGGGGAAAAAATGATGGGTTACATGACCTCTCCCGACTCAGTGGGTCGGGGGCTAGACTCGATTCAACATAACAAAAAATACAAGTTCCTATTGAGGCGAGGCTCCTTCACCTCTTGCATTAACCGATCCTTCCCCGGCTGCCCACATCGACCCGATCCTCACATCTGTTTTCCTCCCTGGCTGGGGGCGGGGCTTCGATCTGCCTCGGGGGTGGTTGCTGGGCTTGACCTCTCGCTCCTCTTACCTCCAGGAATTCGGGGCAGGTAGCTGTCGCGTGCCCCTCCACCTGGTGGTAGTCACAGTACGGCAATGCTTCTTCTACCGGCCTCCTTCGGCGGACTCGGCGATCTCTCCCGTTGCCTCTTCTTCCTTCGCCTATTGCCAAGGCCTGTTGCGGTGGGGGTAGAAGTTGCCTTGGGGCTTGCCTTTGGTAGTTGAACCTCCCTTGACCCCCATGAAAGTTCCCCCCATCCTGGATGAGAGCTCTTCCTGGACCATGGGCGGGTCCTCCCTGCTGCCTCCAGCCTGGCTCTGGACCCTCCTGTCTCGGGAACCCCTGGGCTCTCTGCTCCTCTCTCCGCCTTCCTTCCTGGTGCCTTGAGCCACCTTGCTCTTTCGACTCCACCTCCGTCAACTTAGCCAACTTTTTTACAAAGGCCGGGTTGGCTGCCTCCATGGCTATCTCCTCTGCCGCCCTTTCCATCAGCTCCTCGAAGGAAAGAGGGGTCTTCCGGGTCAAGCTCATCTTGAAGAATTCTTCACGCAACCCCACCGTGAATGCCATCTGGAGGGCATACCCTGGCACCTCTTGGATGTCAAGGACCTCCTCCTGGAACCTGTCAACGTAATGGGCCAGCGACTCCTCGGCCCTTTGCTTTATCAGGAAGAGGGACTCAGGACCTTTCTTCCTCTTCTTGGAGGTGGAGAAGCGAAGCTGAAAGCTCCGGCTCAAGTCTTCGAACCCGAAGATGGACCTTGGAGGGAGTTGATGGAACCAGTCCCTTGCCTTCTCCTTCAACGTGATCGCGAAGAGGCGACACTTGAAGGCATCCGTCATTGGTATGATGGAGACGGCATCCTCGAACCACTGTGAGTGCTGGATGGGGTCGTCCTTCCCGGTGTAGTATGCCTTGTCAAGTTCCCTGAACCCCTCGGGAACGGGAGCTGAGATGATCAGCTCGCTGAAGGGTGACCCCCTAAGGGGAGCTCTCGCCACCGCCACTCGCGCAACCTGCTCGCCTGGGGGGCTAGCTCTCGCCGGGCTGGGGAACAGCTCCCGGCCTGAGAGGTCTCGCTCAACCCCTTCTACCATCCTCTCCTTCCCAGGCCTCCTATCCGGCATACTCACTTCTTCCCCTGCTGGGGTGATCTCGCCTTGCCCCCTGGGAGCCAGCTCGCCGAGACCCCTGGGAGCTAGTCCCTGGGGGGTGGGGGTTGAGCTGTCAGCCCGAGGGGCAATGCTTCTAAGCATCCCCATGATGCCTTCGATGGAAGCCATGAACTCTTCCCTTCCTACAAAGGATCCTGGGTTGGGGAGACCACCGAGGTCATCACTACCTCCCTGATCTCCAGCCATGACACTCACCCGAGATCTTCTGTGCTGGTCACTCTCCACGCTCACCGCACCAAAATGTTGAAACCAAAAACTTGGTCTCTGTGGAGTTCGACCCTTGGGGAAGGGGTGACCTCACACCTACTACACTCGGGGGGATGTCACGGACCAAAGGCTCAGGAAACTAGGAATAGACCCTCGGCTCTAGCGTGGAGGTCCCACCACACACCCGGAAGGTTGCTAGAACACTTCCCCTCCCTCACCAAGTGGCTGAGCTGGGCGCCTTGGAGAGCTCTCTCTACTCTACCAAGATGAAGCTAAGGGAGGAGGAGGTAAGAAAATCTCATCCTCTCCAAAGGCACCCATGGGGGTCTATTTATAGTTTTTCCAAGTCCTGAGGGGAAAATGACCAAAATGCCCCTACGACCAGTTGGCCTTGGGCCAATGGCAAGCCTCCACACCAGGGGGTAGAGAGGTAATTTCCATCCCGGGGGCACGACTGTAAAAGCACGACCCAAGGGGGTCCAGGGGCCGAGCCATGCTCCCCACCCCTTGGGCGAGCCGCAGGCCGCACGCCTGGCTCGCCCGCAAGGGCAGGACGCCCGGGGCGAGCCGCAGGCCGCACGCCTGGCTCGCCCGCGAGGGCAGGCCGCCCGGGGCGAGCCGCAGGCCGCACGCCTGGCTCGCCCGCGAGGGCAGGCCGCCCGGGGCGAGCCGCAGGCCGCACGCCTGGCTCGCCCGCGAGGGCAGGCCGCCCGGGGCGAGCCGCAGGCCGCACGCCTGGCTCGCCCGCGAGGGCAGGCCGCCCGGGGCGAGCCGCAGGCCGCACGCCTGGCTCGCCCGCGAGGGCAGGCCGCCCGGGGCGAGCCGCAGGCCGCACGCCTGGCTCGCCCGCGAGGGCAGGCCGCCCGGGGCGAGCCGCAGGCCGCACGCCTGGCTCGCCCGCGAGGGCAGGCCGCCCGGGGCGAGCCGCAGGCCGCACGCCTGGCTCGCCCGCAAGGGCAGGCCGCCCGGGGCGAGCCGCAGGCCGCACGCCTGGCTCGCCGCGAGGGCAGGCCGCCCGGGGCGAGCCGCAGGCCGCACGCCTGGCTCGCCCGCAAGGGCAGGCCGCCCGGGGCGAGCCGCAGGCCGCACGCCTGGCTCGCCGCTCCTACCTAATACTAAGGCCAACCGAGGGGAGATGCGGATTTTTCCTCCCCTTACTAGTATATTTTCAGGGCCCTACTCTGCGAATACGGGGTTGTACACGGAAGATCTCTGAGAGCTTCCCCTCCAAAGCCAAATGTCGGGCTGAGGAGCTCTTCGGAAAGCACTAGAGTCGGAGAATAATGAAAGTCTGCCTTCCAAAGAGCCCCTATGGGTCTTTTTATAGTCTCCTCTTGACCTGAAAATACTGAAGTATCCCTGATGAGTCTGCCAATAGCCGAATCCCGCTGTCATCCCCAGGGCACCAGGGTAATTTTACCTGTGAATAATGAAATAATGAAATAGCCCTTCCGGATGCGGGACCCTACCACGTGGGCCAACTTGGCGAGAACCCCGGACGAGAAGGCTCTCGCTAAAAACCAACTGGGCTTACTTCGGCGAGAGCTCCTGTCAAGAAGGTTCTCGCCCTTGATGGTCTTGATACCATTGCGGCTTAAGGCTCACTCAATGCCTTCTCGCCTGCCCCGGGCGGGAGCTACCATAGTCGAGTCACCTGCTTTGGCTAGGTCAACTATCTGCTCTAAAAGGCCGTCGATCGGTCTTTGGCTTGTAGCTCGACGATCTGCTTTGGCTTCACCGGTTCTCGCTTGCTCTTGGGCGGGAGCTCCTTCAAGGCGGAAGCTCATCTGGTCTGGAACCCGAAGCCTGGCGCGGCGCGAACAGTTTTTCCCAACGCCAGGCGGGAGCCCTTAAAGACGAGAACTCTATAAGTTTGTCCTAAGGTTCACCCAAGGCTAGCCTGAGGCTAGCCCCATCCTGACCACTGAACCCTTGGGGTTCCACCCAGCGAATATGGGGTTGTACACAATCCCCGCTCTTTTCGAGCTAGCCCTGCGCTCGACAAGACAAGTCCAACCCCAAAATATTCGCTGGACACGTGCCTGATAGCCAAGAGAATCTTTTGGCGGGCCCTACTGCGGCTATAAATACGCGTCGTCGGGTGACCATAAGTCTTGCCTCTGATCTACTGCTTCTTTACTGAGCTCTCGCCTGGGGCTTTCTGTGCGATACCAAGATGTATGCTAAGCGCGCCGGCAAGCCACTTCCGCAGGACCTTCAGGATTGGTTGGCCGCGGCTCAAGCGCGAGCCTTAGCTAACTGCGCTGCGGTGGCGCCCTGGCTATCGAGGAAATCTCCAAACGCCGGTCCTTCGGAGCCGAAGAAGAAAAAGGGCAAACGAAAAGCGAAGGTGGTCCGGTGAGACCTTGCTTGCGAGAACAGGGATCCACCTTCTCCTACTCCCAATCCCGCGGAAGGCCCCTCCCCACAGAAGGTATGCCTTCTGGCCACGCTTACCAAGATGCTTATGCTACAGGCCCGACGGCTAACGTGGCCTCTCGCAGGAATCCCTTCCCAATGACGACGCCGGGTCTTCCCCGATCCCCCCCGATTTGTCAGCGCCCCCTCCCGAGGGTCGAACGAGGGTCTCGGAGGAAATTCCTCCAGCCGGGACCCAGGTGATAGGTACATTTTCCGCCACTTCTCGCTATTTCAATCATGTCTTTCCTTTTCTTAACTGTCTTCTCGCAGAGCCAGCTTCCGCTCTCCCGGGTTTCATCACCCGGGAAGATGAAGCGAGAACCGGTGCGTCGATTTCTTCTGCGGCAAATCCCGCCCTGGCGGCGGGAGGGGTGGCCCTCGAGCCCTTCACTACCCCTAAGGATGTTGATCATCCCTTGGGAGAGGACAACCCTCTCCATGCTTCCGGCCAGGCCGGGACCCTTGTGCGTAAACCTTTCCGCCCAGGGCGGGGTAAGCCTCTCCACCTTCTTTATGGTACTGACGGAGGGGTCGGGCCTTCTCATCCGACGCCAGTCAATGGCTCTCGCCTGACTGCAGGTATGCGAGACATTTTTGTCGGCTGATCGTTAAGCCTTAATCATAACCTTGAGCGCACTTTTCGCAGGGGATCCCAGCTCTCGGCCGGGAGCTAACAAGGAGGGAGAAGAAGAAGGAGAAGAAGAAGAAGAAGAAGAAGAAGAAGAAGACGATTCCCTTCCTCCTTCGTTCGGCGAGATAGAGGAAACCTTGAACGGCGCCGGGAATGCGAAGGAGCGGAGGAAGAAGATCTCGGCCATTTTGGCCAAGCTCATCCGGCGAGACCGCGCCCATGCTGCCGCGGCAAAAGCGTTCCGCGAGTCCGTGGAACAAAGGGTGGAGGCCCTGGAACGGGATTTCTTCTTGGGCGAGACTGATCGACCGGGAGGACCTACCGCCCAGTCTTCGCCAGGGAGATGCATCGCGCAGATCCGTGATCACGCTAGGCGGATCAACCTGGGGTGCACCACGCTGTCCTCTTACTTCAACCCGCTGGCCCCTCCGCGAACCAGGCGGCGAGAACGAGGGCGATGGCGCTGGGAGCTGTATTAGTTCTTCTAGGTCTCGCCCCTTCTTCCTCTTTAGCCTTCCCTTCCGCCATGTACCCTTAAGCCTCTGTAATAACTGCTACTGTTAACTTTATCCAGCTCTCGGCCGCGAGAGCACGCTATTACCCATCTCTCCCTTCATTGCGCTGTGAATTTTAAGAATATGCTAGAATTAGGTCGCTTGCGCCAAAACCAAGAGGCTCGCTCCAATGAGAGGCGATCGTCGACTGCTGTCATCCTGAGGGGGAAAACCGAGGCGTCGCCGGTTCAGATCGTGACAGCTGTGCTCCGCCGTCATTTTTCTCTCTCTATCGGACGGAGCCGCCACGATCATGGTTCCCTATAAATAGGGAAGCCTACCAACCGCATTTATTTCTCTGATCCGGAACCTCAACCCCCTTTTCTTGCTCTCGCCCTCTCGCTCCCGCTTCTGCCTCTCTTAGGCTTCTCGCTAGCACCCATAAACTCAAGATACCAGGCGAGAATGAGGGTCGCGCCCATTGCGCTGAAGCGTTCCGCAAGCACATCTTCCCCTCATGCACGCTTACCCTAGACGAATACAACCTGACCGTCGATCGTTTTATTCCCACTGGCTTCTCGGCGCGGAACCCGGGCAATCACGACAAGATGAATACCCCAGGGGCTGGAGAGCTCGCCATCCCCCTCGAACATTTCGAGGTGGGCTTCCGTCTTCCCCTCTGGCCGGAGATTCGGCAAGCTCTCCGCTACTATGGGGTGGTTCCCGCCCAGCTGAACCCGAACTCTGTCGCGATCCTCGTAGCGTTTATATGCTACATGCGATCCGAGAGGATCGAGTTCAGTTTGCCGATCTTCCGCAAGCTGTTCAACTTCCGCGCGAAAGGAGGGGTGGTCTTCTTCTCCGGGCAGCTGCTCAAGACCACCGGTCTCGCCAACAAACACCATCATTGGGGCGAGAAGTTCGTCTTCGTCACCGGGGACTTCGGCAACATCCCCCTCCAACCTGTTCAATATGAGAATGCTGCCTACAAGCCGCCCACTCTGGGGTCGCGCGAGAGCGCACTCTTGGAGTTCTTCGGAACAAAGGAGTTCGACGTTCTCTTCTTACGGCGAGATGTCGACTCCCTTCCTCCCGTCCACCCGGGCGAAGGTATGGTCTCGCCCTAGATTTGATCTCTTGCTAGAATCTCCCTGTGCTGAATAGTGTTAACTTTGCAGGAGAGCGGGAGGTCCCTCTAGGCCAACCTTTCGCCGCCGCCCCGGGTGCCGTGGATCGGGCTGCGAGAGGCTCTCTTGCTCTTGCGGAAGCCAGCGCTCGCGCCTGCAGGGATGAACCTGCTCTGCCCTTGTCGACCAGAACTAAGAAGCGGAAAGACCCCGCTCCCGCCCCGCGACCGCTGAAGAGGCCGAAGCCATCCGCTGCGGATAAGGGTAAGGACTTGGCCGTCTCGCCTGCCCGACATCCTGCCTTGGGCAAGTCCTTCGAAGGGCTGCTCCAGATGGCCAGCGAGATGGGTGCTTCCGCCAGGAGGCGTGCCGAGACTACTGCCGAGAACCCTCCAGCCGCCGACAGGGCGGGAGGAGAGGGAGTCGTCGCCGAGACCTCCGCCCGGACCCCGCCCAGGGAAGTGCCGAAAGGGCACATGAATTATGGCCTCGGCGTGAAGCATGTCGACGCGGAAGGGAAGCCTCTGCTTCAATGGGATCCCGAAACCAACAGGGTTACAGTTTCAACGCTCCTCCCTAGCTGGTCGGAGCGGGATGAGGTTACCGGTGAGACCTTCTCGCTGGGCTACGGCCTCTATAGCCGAGAGGGCGCCAGTGTCTTCGACCAGACGCCCACCCGGCTCCTGGCCTTCGATGCTACCCGGGCCCTGCTTCGCGGGATCGAGCTTGCGCATATGTGCGCGCATCGAAGCATCAACATCGACAAGAACTTCGCCGACATGTACAAGGCGAGGGAAGAGGCGGTGGCCAGAGCACGCGCTTCGGAGACAGAGCTTGCGATGGCTCGCCAGGAGTTGGCGAAAGCTCAAGAGGCGTTGTCTCTACGCCCCGCCGTCGAGGTAAGCGAGATCTTCCTGGCCCCCCGCTCTCGCTTCTTGAAGTCACGTTTGCGTAATATTTACCGAGCTGATTTCTTCTCCACAGGATTCCGCCCAAGCCACGGCGCTTCGCGCGGAGTTGGCTGACGTTCGTTACGCGAACGTCCTGCTGAGGGACCAACTCCATCGTGCGGAAGCGGCGAAAGGCCCGCCTCCGACGTTCGACGAAAGACTAAAGAGCCACCAGTTCTCGGTGTACGACATCGACAAGCTGCTGCAGGCGAATGCTCAGGCCACCGTCAAGCTGACCGTCGAGACGTTGCGGGATGCGAAGCTGCTTCGGGAGGATGGCGCAACCATCAACGCTCGCCAACTCCTCCCCTGGCTGTTCGACCCAGTGACGAAGCCCCCGGGCGCGCCAGAATCTCCTCCCTCAGATGTCCCGAAGTCTTCCACCGAGGCCGGCGAGACGTCTGAAGCGAGCTCTGGCGAGGACTCTGGCGAGAGCACCAGCGGGGACTACAGCGCATCCCCTTGAAGCGCCTTTTTACTTTTGATATTCTTTTGTAACGAGCGAGAAGCTCCTCACCCTGTAATTATTAAACATAATGCAATGTTTTATTCTCCACTGCTGTGCTTGCTTGAATGAATAGGTTAGACGGCCAAGCAGCTTCCGCGCGAGCTTCCGCTGAGACCTTTAGCCTCCTTTGGATCACCTTAGAGACTCGTTAGGCGAGAGCCTTGTGCCATTGATTAAGTCGTCTTGCCCAGGTCTGCCGGGAGCTTTTTTTCAACGAGACCCCCCAGCCGAGACCTTACGGCCGAGACCCCTACTTGCTGAGGCCCCAACTGGCCGAGACCTTTTCGGGGGCTCTGTCCCTGATCTTGGCCAGGGTCGTGACAAGATGCCTTCCCATAAACTGGATCTATGCTCCACCGGTGAGCCTTCGGACCTGCCCGCCAGATGAGAGCCTGCGTAGCGGGTCTACCTGGGGCCGAGCCGAGCTCGGGGTGTTGATGAAGCTAACCAGACCTCTCCCCCACAGGCGAGCCTTCGGACCTGCCAGCTAGATGGGAGCCTGCGCAGCGGGTCTACCTGGGGCCGAGCCGAGCTCGGGGTGTTGATGAAGATCAAACCAAACCTCTCCCCCACAGGCGAGCCTTCGGACCTGCCAGCTAGATGGGAGCCTGCGCAGCGGGTCTACCTGGGGCCGAGCCGAGCTCGGGGTGTTGATGAAGATCAAACCAAACCTCTCCCCCACAGGCGAGCCTTCGGACCTGCCAGCTAGATGGGAGCCTACGCAACGGGTCTACCTGGAGCCAAGCCGAGCTCGGGGTGTTGATGAAGATCAAACCAAACCTCTCCCCCACAGGCGAGCCTTCGGACCTGCCAGCTAGATGGGAGCCTGCGCAGCGGGTCTACCTGGGGCCGAGCCGAGCTCGGGGTGTTGATGAAGATCAAACCAAACCTCTCCCCCACAGGCGAGCCTTCGGACCTGCCAGCTAGATGGGAGCCTGCGCAGCGGGTCTACCTGGGGCCGAGCCGAGCTCGGGGTGTTGATGAAGATCAAACCAAACCTCTCCCCCACAGGCGAGCCTTTGGACCTGCCAGCTAGATGGGAGCCTGCGCAGCGGGTCTACCTGGGGCCGAGCCGAGCTCGGGGTGTTGATGAAGATCAAACCAAACCTCTCCCCCACAGGCGAGCCTTCGGACCTGCCAGCTAGATGGGAGCCTGCGCAGCGGGTCTACCTGGGGCCGAGCCGAGCTCGGGGTGCTGATGAAGATCAAACCAAACCTCTCCCCCACAGGCGAGCCTTCGGACCTGCCAGCTAGATGGGAGCCTGCGCAGCGGGTCTACCTGGGGCTGAGCCGAGCTCGGGGTGTTGATGAAAATTCCTTTAACCAGACCTATTCTATCATCAAGACGAGGAGACATAGTTGGTTAAAGCAAAAACATGGTAGAGTAGAAAAGATCTATTCCTACGATAGCATTCTTTAGAGAGTCGATATTTTGAAAAGTCTATTTGGAAATGATAACATTTATTCATCATATTACACCACCTTCTCTCCCTTCAAGGGTAGAAACGTTTCAAGTCATCACCGTTCCAGGTGTGACTCAAGGTCCTTCCCTCCACATCCAGGAGGTAGTAACCCCCATTAGCCAGAGCCTTCTCTACTATGTAAGGACCTTCCCAACTGGGATTGAGCTTGCCCACAGGGGCCGACCTTCCCGCTGCGTCAACCTTTTTCAGCACTAGGTCCCCCTCGGCGAATTGCTTAACTCTGATGTGTTTATCGAAGTACCTGGCCATTCGCCTTTTTATCTCTTCTTGTCTAATAGCAGCAACATTCCGTAGCTCTTCAACCATATCCAACGAGAGGCGCAATCTCTCCTCGTTCTCCAACCTCCAAGCTTCGCTTCCCTCACCTGCGGCTGAGACCCGTGGGGACCGAACCTCGAACTCCACTGGGAGGACAGCCTCACACCCATGAGAGAGCTTGAAGGGGGTCTCCCCTGTGGCCGTGTTCGGAGTTG
Source organism: Platanthera zijinensis (assembly GCA_039513925.1). Lineage (NCBI taxonomy): Eukaryota > Viridiplantae > Streptophyta > Magnoliopsida > Asparagales > Orchidaceae > Platanthera > Platanthera zijinensis. The sequence goes on along the minus strand of CM077081.1, from coordinate 15,549,053 downwards.
TTCGCAAGGCCCACAGGACGGAAGGGAGCTGCTCCACCCAGCTACCCTTCAGGTTCTCCACCTTTTTCTTGAGCAAGTTCACGATGATCTTGTTTGTCGCTTCCACCTAGTCGTTGCTCCGGGGGTGGTGTACAGAGGCAAACCTGAGATCAATCCCCAGTTGTGCGCAGAAGCTGATGAATTCCTCGCTGGCAAACTGAGGACCGTTATCCGTTACTATCGCTTGAGGGAGCCCGTGCCTGCATATGATTTCTCCCCAAACGAAGTTCCTGATGACCTGGGAGGTTACCTTGGCCAGAGCTTTGATCTCCAGCCACTTTGAGAAGTAGTCGATCATGACCAGGAGGAACCTCCTCTGTCTGCTGGCCGGAGGAAAGGGTCCCACTAGATCCATTCCCCAGATGGCGAAGGGCCACGGGGCCGTGATACTTCGAAGCCTTTGTGCGGGTAAGAGCTGGAGGGGGGCGTGTACTTGACATTTTCGACATCTCTTTGCAAACTCGATTGTGTCCTTCCTCAAGGTCTGCCAGAAGTATCCTTGTCTTATCACCCTAGCCTCCAATGTTCTCCCCCCCGAGTGACTGCTGCACTCTCCCGAATGTACCTCTTCCAGGATCCTCGGGACCTCCTCCTCAGTCACACATCTCGCGAGGAGCCCCGATAGCATCTTCCTGTGCAAGCCCCCTTTCCACATCAGGTAGTGGGCTGCCTTTTGTTTGAAACTTCTTGCATCCTTAACCCCCTCTGACAGCTCGCCTGTGGTAAGGAAGGTCACCAAAGGGTCCACCCATGAGGATCGTCGACCCACCTCCATTAGCTCCCCTTCCTCAATCGCCGGTCGGAAAAGTTCAGTTAGGGTTCCTCCTCCCCGGGGCCCGAGCTTCGCCAACCGGTCAGCTGCCATACTTTCCTCCCTGGGAACATGTTGGATAGAAAAAGAACGGAAACCTCCGATGATAGTCCTTACCTTGGATAGATATCTCGCGAGGGTGGGCTCCCGAGCCTCAAACTCCCCACGGATTTGTGACGCAACCACCATCGAGTCGGTGAAGTCCTCCACATCCCGAATTTCCAGCTCCTTGGCCAACCGAAGGCCGGCTATCACGGCCTCATATTCCGCTTGATTATTGGTCACAGGGAAGTGGAAGGCCACCGCCTGTTCTATGGTAACCCCTTGAGGGCTTACCAACACCACACCTCCTCCCAGGGAGTGCCTTCCTGAAGCCCCGTCGACGATCATTCTCCATGCTTCCTGCGACCTCGGCTCTTCTTACTCGGCCTCGGTGACATAATCCGCCAAAAAGTCTGCCACGGCCTGGGCTTTGATGGAGAGCCTCGGAACAAAAGAAATGTCGAACTCTCTAAGCTCGATGGACCACTTTGCCAACCTTCCTGAATGCTCCACCCCCTCGAAGACCTTGTGAAGAGGATGATCGGTCACAACCTTAATCGAATGCGCTTGGAAATATGGATGGAGCTTCCTTGCTGAAACGACCAAGGCATAAGCCAGCTTCTCCAGGATGGGGTAGCGGAGCTCCGCCTTTTTCAAGATTCGGCTCACATAGTAGACGGGTAGCTGCTTCTTCCCCTCTTCCCTAACCAAGACTGAGCTCAGCGCTTCTACCCCCACCCCGAGATACAAGGCCAGGTCTTCTCCCTCCTTGGGGCTTTGGAGTAGCGGAGCCCGGGAGAGTTGCCTCTTCAGTCCTTGGAAAGCCTCTTCGCATTCAATCGTCCATTCAAACACTTGATTGCCACAGAGCACCTTAAAAAAGGAGGAGCACCTATCTCCGGACCGAGAGAGGAACCTGCTTAGCCCGGCCAGCTTTCCGGTTAAGCGCTGGACCTCCTTGGCATTGCGAGGTGACCCCAAGTTCAAGACAGCCTTTACCTTGTCTGGGTTAGGTTCTACCCCTGCCGGAGTCAAGAGGTGTCCAAGAAATTTCTCGCGACTGGCCCCGAAGACACACTTCAAGGGATTCAACCTCATCTTGAATCTTCGCAGGGTGGCAAATGTCTCTTCCAAGTCCCGTAGGTGGGACTCCAGGCATTTGCTTTTTACCATCAGGTCGTCGACGTAGACCTCTAGATTCTTCCCCCTTTGATCCCGAAAGACTCGATCCATCATGCGTTGGTACGTTGCCCCTGCGTTTTTTAACCCGAAGGGCATCATCTTGTAGCTGAAGCATCCCTCTCTTGTGATGAAGGAAACATCCTTGACATCGGGAGGGTGCATCCGAATCTGATGGTAACCTGAAAAAGCATCTAAAAAGCTCATAAGAGAAAAACCGACGGCTGAGTCAACCAGCGCGTCGATCCGAGGCAGGGGGTAGCAATCCTTAGGACATGATTTATTTAACAAGGAAAAGTCAATACACATGCGCCATTTTCCTCCCCCCCCTTTTTTACCATTACCACATTGGAGATCCAGCCTGGATACTGGATCTTCGAGATGAAGCCCGCCTCCAAGAGCTTCTTGACCTCTTCCCGGATCGGCTCCTCCAGCTTGGTGGCGATGGCCCTCATCTTCTGGCATATGGGGCGAGTCATGGGGTCCAGGTTCAGGCGATGACAAGCCACGTCTGCGTCGATGCCCGGCATGTTTGCCGCGCTCCAGGCGAAGATGTCGACGTTGCTTTGGATACAGGCTCGCATCCGCTCCTGATCCTCGAGGCTCAAGCCTCCGCTGACCCGCACCCTTTGTACTTGCCCCGCCCTGGTGTGCACCTCCATCTCTATCACCTCTTCGGCCGGCTCCAGTCCCGTCCGCTCCCAACCTGCCCTTGCCTCTTCTGGCTCAAGCTCTTCTTCCCCAACCTCATCAACCTCCATTGCTTCCGTCTGACTCGTCTCCTCTTCCCCGGCACCCCTTCCTGCTCAGCCATCTCCCTCTCCAGCTCTTCCGCCTCTGGCATCCACGACACGGTGTTGACTGCCATCACGTAGCACTGCCTTGCCACCTTTGGATCCCCCCTGATCCTAACCTGCACCCCTCCATTGTTGAACTTGAGGCATTGATGGAATGAGGATGGTACGCAGCAGAAGGCACTGATGAGGGGACGTCCAAAGATGGCATTGTAACTACTTGGGGCATCCACGATCACGAACCTGCAGTTCCGTGAGACGCCCCCAAGCCTTACATGCAGGCCTACTCCCCCTTCTACTTCTTTCTCTCCCCAGAGAAGCCGAAAAGCGGTCCATCGGAAGCTAGGACCCTTTTTCCTTCCACCCTCATCTCGTCAAAGGCCTTCTTGAAAATCACGTTCACCGAGCTCCCGTTATCCACCAGTATCCGGGAGACGGTGAAGTTCTCCACCGCTGTCTGGATCACTAGCGCGTCGCAGAACGGATCCTCATAGTCTGGCATATCTGCGGATGAGAAGATGATCTTTTTTTCTGGGGGGGGGGGGGGGTAAGGAGGTCGAGGCGACCCCTCTGCGGAACATGGTTTGCAGGCTCCCCTTGCGGGTTGCCTCGATCCCTACTCCCCCATGGATCACTCCGATCCCCCTCGGGTCCCCACGTCGACCCTGTCTTCACATCTGTCCTCAACCTCTTCTCGCTGCACCTCCACGATCCTTGCAGGCGAATCTTGGCTCCCAGCACCTCTGGCCTCCCTTATCTCCAGAAACTCCGGACAGGTGGCCGTTGTGTGGCCCTCCTCCTGATGGAAGTCATAATAGGGCAACGCCACCCTGCCCCCTCTCCCTACTTCTCCTCCCCTTCTCCCGGCTCCCCGAATTCTTCTTCCTCTTCCTCTTCCTACCTCCATGGCCTCCTGCGGTGGTGGGAAGTGACCCCTCGGTCCCTGCCTCCATCCTCCTTGCTCCAACCTTCTTGGTTCCCGGTAGATGTCTCTTCCTTGAGGACCCCCTTGGCCCTGGGGTCGACCTTCCTGTGGCCTCCAACCCAATCGGTTGTTTGGCTCCCTGGCCCCCCCATGCTGCTGCCCCTGCCCCCGGGGTTCTTCTCTTCTCCTATCCTCTCTTTGCTCCCTCTGCTCTCTCAACTCCCTCTGCCTTCCTGCCGCCGGCTCCTTCACATCATCCTCGGCCAACCTGGCCAACTTTCTTGCAAACGCCGGGTTTGCCCTCTCAAAGTCTATCTCCTTAGCCGCCCTCTCCATGAGCTCCTCAAAAGAGAGAGGGGGCACTCTCTTCAACTCCATACTGAAAAACCCCGGCCTCAGCCCCAGGGTGAAGGCAAGCATCAGCGCATATCCCGGGACCTCCTGAACCAAGAGAATCTCCTCTTGGAACCGGTCAACATAATGACTCAACGTCTCCTCCGGCCTTTGCCTCACTGCAAACAGGCATTCAGACTCCTTCTTTCGCTTCTTTGAAGTCGAGAACCTCAACAGGAAACCCCTGCGCAGATCTTCAAAACTATAGATGGAGCTTGCCGGCAACTGGTGGAACCAATTCCTGGCTTTTTCCTTCAAAGTGATGGCAAAAAGCCTACACTTAAAAGCATCCGACATTTGCCTGATCAACACAACGTCTTCGAACCACTGCACATGCTGAACCGGGTCATCCTTCCCGGTGTAGTAGGTCATATCCGGCTCCCGGAACCCCTCCGGCACTGGAGCCGAGACGATGAGTTCACTAAAAGGGGTCTCGCCCCCTGCCTTGCGAGAGGGTACGTCTCGCGACCTTGGCTGGCTGGACCGATCCGCGAGACCGTGCCCGGGGAAGAGCTCCCGCACTATCGCCTCCCTCTCGCCCAGATCCGCCGGAACCTCCTTTCTGGGACGCTGGCCTGGGAAAAGCTCTTGCGCCGCCACATCCCTCTCGCTTGCCTCCACCGGGACTTCCTTCCCGGGGCGCTGCCCTGGAGCGTTCTCGCCTAACAGCGGAACCACCTCCACGGGAACCTGTGGCGTCTCCCACTCGTTCCTTGCCGAGAAAGCCAGGCTGATCGTCTGCATGACTTCTCGCCTGAAGTCCTCAAACATCTTCTTCGTCGCCTCGTCCACCCGGGTGGGGGATCCTCCTGCGCCAGATCCTTCACCTTCACCTCCTGCCATGGGACTTAACTCAAGATTTTCTTGCGCCAACTACTTCCATGCTCACCGCACCAGAACTGTTGAAGCCAAAATTAACCTCAACGAATGTTCACGAACCAAAGTGTAGCCAACGCTTACTTCTCCCAAATCTCGACCCCTGACTGGCTGCTAAGGTCCTAAGACTGACCCAAAGCCTCAGCTGGGAGGTCCCACCTCACACCCGGAAGATCTCTGAGAGCTTCCCCTCCAAAGCCAAATGCCGGGCTGAGGAGCTCTTCGGAAAGCACTAGAGTCGGAGAATAATGAAAGTCTGCCTTCCAAAGAGCCCCTATGGGTCTTTTTATAGTCTCATCTTGACCTGAAAATACTGAAGTACCCCTGATGGGTCTGCCAATAGCCGAATCCCGCTGTCATCCCCAGGGCACCAGGGTAATTTTACCTGTGAATAATGAAATAATGAAATAGCCCTTCCGGACACGGGACCCTACCACGTGGGCCCACTTGGCGAGAACCCCGGACGAGAAGGCTCTCGCTAAAAACCAACTGGGCTTACTTCGGCGAGAGCTCCTGTCAAGAAGGTTCTCGCCCTTGATGGTCTTGATACCATTGCGGCTTAAGGCTCACTCAATGCCTTCTCGCCTGCCCCGGGCGGGAGCTACCATAGTCGAGTCACCTGCTTTGGCTAGGTCAACTATCTGCTCTAATAGGTCGTCGATCGGTCTTTGGCTTGTAGCTCGACGATCTGCTTTGGCTTCACCGGTTCTCGCTTGCTCTTGGGCGGGAGCTCCTTCAAGGCGGAAGCTCATCTGGTCTGGAACTCGAAGCCTGGCGCGGCGCGAACGGTTTTGCCCAACGCCAGGCGGGAGCACTTAAAGACGAGAACTCTATAAGTTTGTCCTAAGGTTCACCCAAGGCTAGCCTGAGGCTAGCCCCATCCTGACCACTGAACCCTTGGGGTTCCACCCAGCGAATATGGGGTTGTACAGAGTAGCTCTTGTAGCATTGTTGGAAGTTCGTCTTTCCAAGTTATCACAGAGAAGTGCCGATAGTGTCAAAATTTGTGGATGTGTTTCCCGAGGAGCTTCCTGGAGCCCCTCCTTCATGGGAGATTGATTCTCAATTGAGTTAGTGTCACGTCCTCCTTTTAGGATGACACTGAAAGAATTGGCTGAGCTCAAGGTAGAGTTGCAGGAATTGTTGGAGCAGGGGTACATTAAACCCAGTTCTTTGTCATGGAGCGCGCCAGTTATTTTTGTGAAGAAGAAAGACGGTGGTATGCGGCTGTACATAGACTACCGAGAGTTGAATAAACTGACCGTCATGAATAAGTCTCTGATTCCACGGATAGATGGCTTGTTCGACCAGTTGGTGGGGTCAGTGGTGTACTATAAGTTGGATTTGAAGTCAGGGTACTATCAGTTGCGGATTCGAGATGAGGACATACCCAAGACGACTTTTGGTACGAGGTATGGTCATTTCGAGTTCTCGGTAATGTCGTTCGGGTTGACGAACACGTCACTTGTATTCATGGATTTGATGAGCCGAGTATTTCGGGAGTATTTAGACTCATTTGTGGTGGTATTCATTGACAATATTTGGGTATACTCCAAATCGGAGGCGGAGCATAAGACTCACTTGAGGGTAGTATTGCAGGTGTTGAGAGAGAACCAGCTTTATGCAAAGTTCTCGAAATGCGAGTTCTAGCTAGAAAATGTAGCATTTTTGGGTCATGTGATTAGTGATGATGGGTGGCGGCGGATCCGGCGAAAGTTGAAGTCATCAGGGACTGGCCGATTTTGAGAACCGTGGCGGAAGTCCGAAGTTTCCTTGGACTAGTCGAGCACTATAGAAGGTTCGTGGAAAACTTTTCGCGGATAGTTCTACCCCTCACTTCCCTGACTCGCAAAGACCAGAAGTTTGTATGGACTCAAGAGTGCAGTCAAGCGTTTAACACCTTGAAGTAAAGGCTGATGATAGCTCTGATCCTAAGTATTCCTAAAAGGACTGAAGGATTTCAGATTTTCAGTGACGCATCAGGATGCAATTTAGATTGCGTGTTAGTGCAACATGACAGTGTGATAGCCTTTGGGTCTAGGCAGTTGAAACCTCATGAGAGGAATTATACCGCCCATGGCTTAGAATTGGCGGCGGTAATTTTTGCGTTGAAATTATGGCGGCACTATGTGTATGGTACGAAGGTTGAAATCTTCACGGACCACAAAAGCCTGAAGTATCTTCTAGATCAAAAGGATTTGAACATGCGGCAGCGCAGATGGGTTGAGTTCCTTGGGGACTATGACATGGCAATACAATATATGCCAGACAAAGCCAATGTTGTGGTGGATGCCTTGAGTAGGAAATTTTCCGGGCAAGGGAATTTGATAGAAGCTTATGATGAGCAGTTTGTGCGAGACTTTGAGTCGCTCGACATCGCTTGTGTAGCAAGAGGCGAGTCTAGTATGGCTCGATTGAACTGGATAGAGTTACATAATGATTTGTTCGATCGTATTCGTGAAGCGACCAATGTGGAAGCAGGGTTTCACCTTTTGTGGTGGAAGCTCAAAAAGGCGAGAGTAGTGCCTGGGAGATGATTGATGGGATCTTAAGGAAGGGTGGAAGGATATGCGTACTGCAGTTTGACAAGCTCTGCGATGAGTTGATGTTTGAGGCTCATTTTACGAAGTACTCCATTCACCCGGACAGTACAAAGATGTACATGGATATGAAGAAATCCTTTTGGTGGCCTGGTTTGAAGTGAGATATAGCTCTGTATGTGAGTCAGTGCCAAACTTGTGCCTTAGTGAAAGTCGAGTGTCATAAGTCGGGCAGGTTCCTGAAGCCACTTCCTATCCCCGAGTGTAAATTTGATGACATCTCCATGGACTTTGTGCATGGCTTACCTCGATCGCAGTAGGGTAATGATGCGATTTGGGTGATCGTGGATCGCTTGACCAAAGTGGCTCATTTCATCCCAAATCGGAAAGTGGACGGCGTGGATAAGCTGGTAGAGTTGTATGTTCGCAATATTGTGCGATTGTATGAGATTCCTAAGAGTATTATCAGTGATCGCGACGGACGGTTCACGTCCAAAGACTGGAGGTTGATACAGAAGAGTCTGGGCACGAAGCTCAAGTTCAGTACGACGTTCCATCCTCAAACCGATGAGCAAACAGAAAGAACAAATCGTATAATGGAGGATATGATGAGGATGTGTACCCTCGACTTTGGAAAGAAGTGGGAAGATCATCTCTTCATGGTGGAGTTTGCCTATAACAACAGTTACCAGACAAGTATTAAGATGACGCCATATGAAGCTTTGTATAGCATGCGGTATCGAACACCAATGTCTTGGACATAGGCAGGAGACACCAAAATTTTGGGAAAAGAGGCGGTGGATGGTGCGGACCATTCAGATGCGCATGAAGGTTGCTCATGATCGGCAAGCGAAGTATTTAAACGCTCGCGATAGGAACGTGGAGTTCGCGATATGCGATTTGGTATACCTAAAGATTAAGTCATTCAAAGGCGTTTCGCGGATTCGCCGACTCAAGAAGTTGAGTCCGAGGTTTTTGGGGGCGTTTGAAATTACAGAACACATTGGAGAAGCCGCTTAACGGTTAGCGTTATATGTAGAGCTGAGTGGATTACATGATGTCTTCCATGTCTCCGTCTTAAGGAAAGCCTTGGTGGAGACAAGCATTGTGGTCGAGTCGGCGGCAGTGCCGATAGAAGATGACTTGGGGACAAAAGTCCGCCTGGTTAGCTTAGAGGATTTGAAGGTTCGGTAGTTGCGGAATAAAGAAGTTAAGCTCGTTAAGGTGCGATGGGACAACTGCAGGTGAGACGAGTTCTCTTGGGAGCGTGAGAAAACAATGCGGGAGGACTTCCCAAAACTTTTTTACTTTAGGTATGTTTTTTGTTTGTGTGCATACTAAATTTTGAGGAAGAAATTCTTCTAAGAGTGGAGGAGTTGTAACACCCCGGTTTTCCAGACCTTGAATTTGTGGAAGCTGCCGCGCGGTGATAATAGTTATCGCCCGACGGTAGCCTTATTTCGTCGGGTGTAGATGGATCGACGAAAGCCGTTCGTCGAGTGTTTAGAGGGTTATCGCCCAACGGTAGTTAGTTACCGCGCGGCTTTAACCTGCTCGACGAAAGACCCATTCGTCGAGTCTTGAGAAGATTATCGCCCGGCGGTAGTTAGTTACCACGCGGCGGTAACTCCAGGGTTGGCGTCGAGAGCATTGGATTCTCAAGAAAGAAGATACTGCACCGCATTAGCCTTACCGTCGGCGTTAGCGTGACATTATTTTTCTGTCTTTCGGCTCAGGTTGGCTGTCACTCGACGTTAGGATTAGCGCCCGATGGTAATGGACGGAAGCAATTCCGTCGTTTGGCTTTCTAGCCATCCGATAGTTTTGATGTTAAGGCCAAAAACTCTCCCTCCAGAGTACTTATATAGGGCTGAGTGAGATTTCTCCCTCATTCCTTCTCTTTTTGGAGTTGATTTAGGGTTTGGAAGAGAGAGTGGTAGGAGGAAGAAGAGAGCTTTCTTCCGTCATTTATGGAGCTTCGGAGCTCCGATCGTTGATCTGAGTCCAGATTCGTTGAGAGAACTTGGAGGTGCTTGTTTTAATCCGTGCAAGGCAAGGATTCCATGGCGAGGAAGAGGGGTCGTAAGGTAATGACACTTCTCATCTCGATTTTAGGATACGTGCAAGACATCTTGTCTTTTCCTGCTTTCTTTCAAGTATTCTAGGCACCAGATCTCTCAAATGAGAGGGATTCGGGTTGCCATGGTTCAAGAGGAGCCATCAAGTCGATTGTGTTCGTCCCCGACATGATTTTGCACTAGAAATCCGCTTCGTTAGTGGATTAGGCATTGCGAGTGAAGCCATAGTCACAACCGCTAGTCCTACTCGGTGATGTTGCATAGCGAGCCTTAAGGATTTTGTTAGAAATCTGTTAGCGTCAAGATGTCGTTTGTGATATTGTTTTCCCCCTCCTTCGTGTGAGTACGTGTAACTAAGACCGGACTAGGTGGAAATTAGAGAACACTCACGGGCGCGGGGACGTACGGTACGAATGGTGAATTAGGGCGGGAAAGGCTTGGGATTGTGATATGCTAACGCGTGGTTTGTCTCTGTGGTTGGCTGGCTAGCCCGTGACGTGCAAGTCATGTGTGGAGAGTGTCCCGGTGAGACAAGTCCTCATCTATGAAACTGACGAGAATGTCAGGCTTAGGACAAGCCCGGGCGATGAAGCCCACGAGTGGGTGGGGTCCAGTAAGGGTTCTTAGAATCGTTTTGTGTGTGTGACGGAATCCTGATGTGAGAAGTCAGAGCTTGCAAGCAAGCCCAGGTTTTGAGACCTACGAGCGGGTGGGGCCGAGGCAAGAGTTCTGTGTGGCGGCTTGTATGTTGTTAAGGGAAATTAGAAGTACCCTTGTGTTTGCGGCTTGAATGTCGATGGGGACATTGTAAGTACCCGATTGATGATATGTTAGTAGCATACGCTCTAGGGTGTCTTGGGTGAAGCCCAGGTGTGTATAAATATTGCATAGTAGACCCCCTTTTTATTTCATACTCAACATATAAACATGTTTGTTGTATGAGACATCCAAACATGTTTTACTACTTTCAATGTTCTTGTATATTTGTATACGAAGTGCTGACCTGCAGGGTGATGGAGTGCCCCGCGGTCCGCTAGGGATGGCCGACAGGAGATGTGTTGGTTACACAGTTGAGGTCAGCCTTTATTGACCCACGTTACAACCAATTTTTATAGGGCAAGGATCGCAAGCAGGAGCTAGCTCGCCGGCCAAAAAGGCCTATGCCTCATGAAGTGTTTCAAGTTGTGTAGTAGCTCTATTTTGATTGAATGATTATGCTTAATGCACTATGTTTCCGGCTTGCATGCCGAAGTAGTCTAGGAGTGCTTATGCACGTTGATATTTGATATTATTGTTTCAGTTTTGGACTCTTAATTGTTGTAAGGTCATAAGGCCGTGTTGATACTCATATGTAAGTGAATAATTTCTTGTTCTTTGATTCCACTGTGTTTGGTCTGAGTTTTGAGTTGGGTAGTTTATATCATCTTCTAACGCTTAAGCTGTGGCGTCTGTATGTTGTGGGCCCCGACCGGACCTATATTATATGGTCATTACACGGAAGGTGTTACACACTGCCTTACCCCGCACCCTAGACGTCCCCAGAACTCCACGCCTTCCTTGAAGCGTATCAATCTTGTCCATACATTTCGAGATCCCTTCCAGAGATGCCTCTCTCATCCATTTACTAGCAACGCTTGCTCACTCCCATGAGTGGGGTCTGACAACTTATGACTGTACAATAACGCATATGTGATCTGCTCCATATTTACTATATCCTTCTCATACAACATATTGGTTTACATATGTTTTTACAATGCTGGGAGCGAGGTAATAAAAAATAAAGTCTTGTTTCCCCCCACATTCACACAAAACAAATGCAGTTAGCTGAAAAGACTAATGAACATGGACACCCGTGCCCGAGTTGAAAATTTCACGAATTTGAATAATGATCTGCCCCTAAATTCTAAAATCATAAGTTTCTGGCGTGATTTTTGCCCGCTATTGCGCCCTAATTCCCAAATCTCTACATTCCTACAGTTTTGCCTTATTCTTCTCCCGGATACGCCGGCCCTAATTCTCATTCGCATTAAAGACTGTGGTGTGTTGTTGGCCGCAAGAGAGGACGATGTCTTCTCATATTGTTCTCCCTTCTCTTCCCCCTTCTTCACCCTCATTTCTTTCGCAGCCAAGAAGCCCGACCTCTTAAAGCTTCCACCTCATGGTCCTCATTGCCTTCTACGATCTGCCCCTAGTTGCATCACCCTTCCTCAGTTCCTTCTGAAGTCCTTATGTGAATCTCATTCTCTTAATGATTAATCAATTCAATCCAACCTCTTGCCCTTTTCAGATAATAATATGTTAGTTTGTTTTTTTCCTTCAATTGGACAACAGGACAACAACAGTCAACGCAGATGAACAACGGGACAAGGGTTGTTTGACTGTTTTATTCTTCAGGGATCAATTAGACCATAGATGACTTGATTTTTATTCGATTTGTTCTCTTCGTTTTACAATCAATATGTTATAGAGAATTTTTTTGCAAAAGTTGTTAACCATCATTCTCATGTAGTAAGAGACAACAACTTAATAGTGTTGAGGAACTTCTTTTCGATCCTGGGTTAAGACGACAAATTTTGAGTTTTGGTGTTAATGATCAAGATAGAATTAGAAAATATTATCTAAAAAAAGGGTCTTGTCAGCTGCAATTAGAGAATTTCCTCAAACTAAATTTAGAATTAAAGTTCGACAATTAAATAAAAATAGGTTTCTTGAATTTAAGGGATGGTTGGAGTATGGTCAAAATAAATACGTTGTTTTGTTCTTGTATTGCCATGTCTTTCCACAAAAAGAATGTGATCCAACATTTGTTACTCGTTGCTTTAAATATTAGAAGGATAAGACCATTCTTAAAAACATATTAGCAAGCATGATAACAATCATAATGCATCAAACAAATTATGTGGGCACTTCATGAATAAAAACAGAGCATTCAAATAGTTTTGGCTAAACAAGAAGAAACTCAAGTTGTTGAATATCGTGCACATTTAAATGCCTCAATCGAGTGTGTTCGTTTTCTATTGCGACAATGATTGTCTTTTTGTGGCCATGATGAGTCTGATAGGTCCCTAAGCAAAGAAAATTTTTTGGAGCTTTTGATTTTTTTTGGCGTCAAATAACAATGATGTCAAAGTAGTGGTCTTAAAAAATACTCCACTTAATTATCAGTTAACAGCTCCAAATTAAAATACAAAAAGATATTGTTCTTGTAATTGCAAGTGGACTTGTGAAATAATTAAGGATATTAAACTAGATTGTTTTATTATCTTAGTGGATGAATCATGTGATATCTCAAATAAAGAACAAATGTCTATTATTGAAAGATTACTTCATTTTGCTCATGTTTCTTATATTCTGTCTTTGTCAGTCAAGTTTGCTATCGATAAACTATATGTAAAATATAATTTAAGTCTCTCAATACTACGAGGATAAGGTTATGATGTAGCAAACAATATACAAGGTGAATTCAACTTTTTATATTCATTGATTGGCTCAACAGTTACAGTTAATATTATTAGCAGTCACAGAGAGACATTCTTAGATAGTAAATCTTTTTTGTACATTACAAATGTATTAAATATTGCCGGGGGATCTTGTAAAAGATGTGATTATCTTAGAGATTTAAAAATTGAAAGAGTTGCTAAAAAATAAACTGTGGTGAGTTAGAGAGTGGGAGAGGGCTCAACCAACCACTTGAAATTAGGAGGGTAGAAGAAACAAGGCGAAGTTCGCATTATGACACTGTTTTGGATTTTTTTCTTCTATCTCCCTATTTATGACGGCTAGTCATTTGGAAAAAATTTCAAAAAACGAATTTGGATCTGATTCAACATATCCCAACAAAACCGCGTCCATGTTTTTTTGAGCGATTGTTAACCACACCACTCAAATGGCTATCCGCACCCCCATTTTGTTTTAAAAATCTTTTTTCTAAAACTTTACTCGCACCCCATCTCGCGGAAGCCGCTCTCCGTCTTCCTCTTCGTCGAGCTGCTCCCTTCTCCGACATCTTCCTCGCGTCATCATACTCTATTAGCTGTCTCACGCACATCAGTAGGAGATATTTTCGGGTGCGTCAAAAAATATCGGGGTGCGGCAAGAAAAAAACGGGATACGGTTATATTTTCGAATTGTGGTTAACAATGTGATGCGAATAGCCAAAACCGAATTGCGGTTAACAATCGTTTTTTTTGTGCTTTCTCACTCATATACAAGAGCAAGCCTCTAACTTATATTGTCAAGGTGTAACGACTCCACCCGTTAAACAACATATAATAGAAGGTCCGGTCAGGACCCCACACTATATGCCACAAACAGACGGCGATGTCACAGATTAATACCACCAACACATCCTAACTCAGAGCATGCTAGCGGAATAATAAACAGTAGGCTGAACTCATACCAGGAATATCCACTATATATATAAACCAAAGTTATATATACAACCACTCAAACGAGGGGATAACAAATACCACATATTTTGGCCTTAAGGCCTTACAATTCCTCTTTGTACAGTATGGATTACAGACATCGGCGCGCAGCCGGCCATACATGAATAAAAGAAAACATATTTAGCTATCCTTCAAGGGCTAGCAGCAACAACAGCGGCAACAGCAGCAGCAAGAGCATAAGCCCTTCACTTCCCGCTCGGCTCTCCAGCACATGCACAAGGACTGTCCACCCAGAAGGTGGCAAATAAGGCAACAGTCAGCATTCAGCTGACCAATTTATAACAATCCTACCCCTTTCCCGGGGCAGTGACATTCCTTCCCTGCAGAGCAATGTATCCATAGATATATATCTTGTGCTTTTACACACAAACAATCCATCACAATCGTTAGCCACCCGGCCCGACGATCTGTGCTCTTAGGCACACTTTTGGGTACACCCGCGAACTGGGATCAACACCATTGAGCAATTAGTCTTGATGGCGCGCGGGCCTAAAACTCTCATTATGTTGCTGACGAAAGCTCAATGCCTTGACACTCTCTTATACAACCAACATAACGCAGATACAGATCCACCACCCCCTGTTGCTCAAATCGCCTTGCCATCACCAAGCACATCGTACTTGCGACTACAATAAAAGGCGCGGGTCAGCTTCACCTTTCCTATTCGGCAAGAAGCCATTTAAGAGCTCGCAACTCATAACAGTCATAATGTCCGCCAAGGACTGGTTTCACAATCAAAAAGGGGAGTTAATGTCGACGTCATTCGCGGTCGCTTGGCGGGTACAGCGGAACTCTTTATCTGCACCCAAACTCAACCCAAACCCTGCAGTTCATGCAGTGCAAGAAAATTGGTCTTTCATAGCATACATCCCAAGCATTAAAAGGGTGTTTTCCTGGAATTTCCCATTCCAGTACTTCCTGCTACTTCCCTTTACAGGCACAACCCATTAACCCTATAAACTAAATGTTTATACGCGGAGTCTTCTCCGGTGCGCAATATGCACCATCACTAATCCAGACCAACCTGTCTAGATGGGCTTCACACAGCATGTCTATCCCGTACTACACACTTCCGGGTCTAGATGCAGACTCAACAGGGGATAACAACTATCAACCCACCGGAATCACTCACACTTCCCACCTTTTGGTGGAGAGGATTCCCTACTCATGCATAAAGGAGGACTTCACATGTCCAAGAAGGAAGATCGTTACCCTTGACGATCTCTTGGGAGCCATCAAAAATCTGACCGGTTGGAAAGCACCGCAGCAGCTTTGCCTCCACAGAACTAGCCTCGGATCTCGAATCGGACCTCGAGAGCTCCACCAATGGCTTGCCCTTCTCCTCCTCCTTCCTCCAAGCTCTCCCTTTTTCTCTCTTGGTATGAATGAGAGAAGATGCCAACCCCCAGTATTATCACTGCAGGAAAGCACCTGGGGCATTGGATCCAAATAGAAATAATTGGATGGCCAAGATCCGCCCAAAAGTCCAAATTCGACTTGACACGGCCTGTGACACGCCTGTGTCACAGGTCGTGTAATCCAAGTGGTACACGAACCGACTCGAATCAGACAAGAACACGGGATCCAACACGCCCGTGTCACAGGGTAGATACGCCCGTGTCAACTTGACACGGTCGTGCGACTAGCCGTGTCACCCTTTCAACACAGGACCAAATCACCTAAGAAGAACACGACTAAGGCACACGCCCGTGTCATTAGCCGTGTGCCAAACACGCCCATGTGACACGCCCGTGTCACAGGCCGTGCTCGCCACTCAACGCTACCCGGTTATTCACCCGAGCAGAACACGGCCTGGGACACGCCCGTGTCCCAGGCCGTGTCGCTTCTCAACGATCGTCGACCATGCTATCTCGAGAACTCGACTCGATGCACACCATAAAGGACACGCCCTGGGACACGCCCGTGTCCCAGGCCGTGTGCACTGGACATGCCCTGTGACACGCCCATGTCCCAAGCCGTGTCACCCAGCCTGACCCTATTTTGTGATTTATGGTTTTGGGGGTGTTACAGAAGGAATGTAATAGAAATATGTATGAATACAAAATAGTTCAGTTATTTCTCCTATATATCCCCTCTATCTTTTATTCTTTCAAATACGTCATCTTTCACAGACGTTTTGTCAAATAGTTTCCGTGCACACAGACATTAAAGAGAGATGATACATGAAGCAATTGGGGACGAGGCTAATGGAGAGCAATTTTTTGTAAGCATCAAGAGCCCTATGGAGGAGTTACTGCTTCCGTGTCCTAGTTAAATATCACAGTTCAGGACAAAGAAATTTCTGGCGTGTGAAATAACGAATGAGAGAGATAAAAAATAAAAAATAAAAAGAAAAATGAACCCACTTTATTTTTTGCTAAGAAGAAACCCTGAGTCCGGAAACCAGACCCAAGAATTTCGCCCCATTGAAAGGAGCGTTATTTAGGTGCGTTTCTCATATCATAAATGATACAATACATATGTATGATCACATTTAAAAAAGGGCGCTGCTATCCGCACCGTAGTTTTGGCTATTTGTCCTGCACTTTCTCCTAATTTTTCGTGTCTTTTGGAAATACGTCGTGTGCATGCATTTTTAGGAAAAGTGTTCAACATGAAAGTTATAGACCCACAACTGGAATCTAACTAGAATCAAACTGGAATGTAACTGGAATAAAGCAAAAGCGACTGGAATGTAACTACAACTGGAATTAAACTGGAAGATAACTATCTCCGGTAACATTACAACTGGAATCTATTATACTGTAATATTACAACTGGAATCTATTAAACTGTAACATTACAACTGGAATCTATTATACCTCGAAGGAGTACTAATGACAACCTCCGGTAATGACCGATCTTTAACACATTCAAGGATTAGGAGTTGGCCGGAAAAAAATTGGAGCTTCTTGACTGCCCGAAGCCTTGACGAGCAGTTCACAATGGGGGAGAAGCAAGCCCTAGTAAGGGCGGAAATGTAATGACAACCTCGTGTCCTTATCCAGCTCCTCCACCCAGGCAATGGCGCTCCACGTATGGCAACCTCGAATCCGTACGCCGTTATCAGTGTGCTCCAGTTGCCGGCGTCCAATTTAAACCCTAGAAATGGGGCGAGTTCGGAAGGAGAGATCAGGGAGAACGGAAATTTCAAATTTAGGGGAAAATAAAAATGGGACCCAGCAAATAATGCCTATTTATTTGAACATGAGAGTAATATACAAGCGTGTATTTTATTCCCATTCCAGAAATACACGCAAAATTTACTCCTTTAAAAGTGGATGGGAAGGGAGTGGAGCTCAATAATAGTGGTGAAGGTTGAAGAGGACGGAAAACGGACCGTGCTTTGGTAATTAAATAGAAGTAACTGCACCGGCTGCCCAAGTACCGTCACCGTACACATCGTCAACATATGCTCAATCGCCGATCATTTCTTCCACCGTCCACTCAATACAGAGCATCAGTCAATCAAAATAAAGACAGGTGTCCACCTCATCACACCAAACATAAATACACGCCCACATGTAATCACTGAAAGCATCTTGTATTCTATACTCCAATACACACCAGACAGCCGATCCGCTCATCCACAATTTTTGTTACCTACAACTCTTACGCTACGCGTCCGGCACGCGTTAAGGGTCCCCCATCTCTATTTATAGTGCCCAGCCAGCACACATCCCAATACAGTGAAGCGTCAGAACCTATCAATTAGATGGAAGGAGCGCCTGCAGGAATCCAGAAAATGGAGGAAGTGGAGAAGGTGTTCAACCGGTACGATGCCAACGGCGACGGCAAGATCTCGGCGTCGGAGCTGGGGAAAGTCGTGCGGGCCCTCAGCGCCGACGTCTCCGACGAGGGGCTTCGGTCCATGATCCAGGAGATGGACGCCGACCACGACGGCGTCGTCGATCTGGAAGAGTTCGCGAGCTTCATCCGCGCCGGCGACGTTCCGGAGAGGGGAGATGCGGATCTCAAGGACGCGTTCGATATGTACGATGTGGACGGGAACGGCCTGATCTCGAAGAGCGAGCTGCATCTGGTGCTGAAGAAGCTGGGGGAGGGCTGCTCCGTCGCGGATTGCTCGCGGATGATAGAGGTGGTGGATTCGGACGGCGATGGCAACGTGAACTTCGACGAGTTCAAGAAAATGATGGGCGGCGCTTCTAGTGGCCGAAAAACGACGCCCGCCGGGGAGGTGAGTTCTGGCCGTTAGTTATTAGGGTTTGATTTGGAGATGTTTAGAGATCCGGGGTTTGGGGTTGTTTTTGGTACAGGAAGGGGGTTTATGTGTGGCGATACACCGATGCTTTATAAATTAATTATGTGCCTGGGTTATTTATCTTCTGAACATATTGCTTTGGTATTATTTTGACACTTTTTCGGAAGTCAAAAAGCTTTATGCGTAGTCGGCGATTTGTTTATCCCAGCTCGCACGACGTCTTAGGCTATATTTGGTTCGGTGGTGGCGTGCGCATCCGGTTGGTCGAAACGACACTTTGAAACTGGAGGGGAGAGGTGGGGGTCGAAACAGAGCGGATCGGGGTCGTTTCCTCCTTGATATGGGTGCAAACGGTGCAAACGCCGCCGCCGGCCGTTTGTTTATCCGACGTTCGGTGGCGTTTTGCTCCAAACGGAGGCGGCGAAACGCCGAACCAAACGAAGCCTTAGGCTTCATTTGGTTCGGCGGTGGCGGGTGGAAACAGAGTGTTCGAACCGGAGGGGGGAGGTGGCTACTCCAAACGGAGCTTTTTGGGGGCGTTTCTCAA
The DNA here is from genome assembly GCA_039513925.1 of Platanthera zijinensis. Classification (NCBI taxonomy): domain Eukaryota; kingdom Viridiplantae; phylum Streptophyta; class Magnoliopsida; order Asparagales; family Orchidaceae; genus Platanthera; species Platanthera zijinensis. The sequence continues at coordinate 15,530,159 of CM077081.1, read as the reverse complement.
GGGGGGTGGGTGGAAACGGAGCAAACGTCGCCAGAGGTTCATTTGTTTTTCCTCCTTCGGCGGCGTTTGCTCAAAACGGAGCTACGAAACGCCCAAACAAATGGAGCCTTAGTGTTTCTCGATCTCGGCATTTGTACTCTTATCGACCAGCATCCAGCCTCCCCAATTCGCAGGAAGACGAAGCTGACGACCTCATTTACTCGCGTCGACGACCCCTCTCCTGCTCCAAAGTTCATCTTGCCGACGGGCCTGCTCCTTTCTTTCCTAACGGCGATGGCTCCTCCCCTTTAAGCTCACGCCGGCGACCCCTCTCCTTCAGAGTAAGGGGGAAGGACATGAAAAAAAACAAGTTTTTAATTTGTGTGCGCATATAGATTTCGATTGCAAATAAAATTTAGTCGCATGCACATAATCAAAATATGTGTGCTTTTAACATTGCTCTATATTTATCAAAGATTGATGAAATCTCCTTTTTAAAATCCATAATAGCGTCTGCAATAAGGAAGAGTGCTGGTTATCCCTGAGCAGCAAAAATGTATCTATACTATATCTGTAATAACATTTTAAGGAGTTTAGGGGGATTTGCCCCTTCGTTGAATTTTGAGCATTAGGGATTCGTCTGGCGGGGCGGATAAGCGCCTCTCACGTGTGCATCACCACCCCTCAGCCTCCGCTCATTTCGGGAATACACGCCGTCGGACGGGGGGGGGGGGGGGGGGGGGGGGGGGGGCTCCGCCCCGCCGCCGAATTTCGGCGGAAATCAGGAACTAAGCCTAGGCATGTGGAAATTGGGGTGGTGGCGGATGGGCAAAGTAGTCAGCGACATTGTTTGCTTCACAAGCAATCAGAGAAATGTCGATATGTGGGGTGTCCGTTAACATATGAGCAAGAGCGGTTTCAGTACCCTCCAAATGGTTACCATTGAGAATTCGGCTCAATGTATTGAAATCTTCAGCCACCTTCGAGAATTACACTAGTTCTAATGTGAAAAAAAATGCGTTTATATTGGCAGCCCTTATATGACTATTGACAACCCAAAGATAAAAACAACTCAAAAAATGACTATTGACAGTCCACTAAATACTAGCAAGCCAAAAATTAAGTTTTTAAAAGTCATTTTTAGGAAAAGTGTTTAACATGAAAGTTTTAGATCTCGACGAGATCTACAACTTTTATGAACACTTTTTTATAAAAATGCCATATAGTAGGCATATTTTCAAAAGGCGCGGAACCCGATCGGAACACTTTTTCTGAAAATGCCATATAATAGACATATTTTCAAAAGGCATGGAACCCGCGTTTTGGGCTGCTATTGTACAACCTCATATTCGCTGAGTGGGACCCAGAGGCATCAACGGCCAGGATTGGACTAGCTTTGGGCTAGCTTTGGGCTTCAGACCAGAAGAGCTCCCGCCTTGGAGCAGGCGAGAACGTTCACGTCAAGCACCGGCCGAGACCCACTTCCGCCCAGAGGCGGGCGAGAAGGCTTACGCCTCGTGGAAGGCAAGAGCTGGCTCGGTCCGAGGCATTCGACACTCCTCTTTTAGCTTCCGCCGAGCGAAGACGGGAGGGTTCTCGACACAGGGTTCTCGCCGGGTGGGGCCCAGAGCCCAGGGTAAAATTACCTAGTTTCCCTCAGGTAAAATTACCCATATGCTCCCAGGGTCTGCATTTAATATTTCATAACAACGGGATTTGGCTATTGGCAGGCCAGCCAGGGGTATTTCGGTAATTTCAGGTCAGCAAAGACTATAAATAGACCCACAAAGGCTTCTTAGAAAACAAGCTTTCATTATTCTTTAACTCTCTAGTGCTTTCTGAGTAGCTCCTAGCCCAGCTTTTGGCTTTGGAGGGGAAGCTCTCAGAGATCTTCCGGGTAAGAGGTGGGACCTCCCTGCTAAGGCTTCAGGTCAATTCTAGGTCCTTTGCAACTAGTCGGGGGTCGGGGCTTGAGAGAAGTAGGTGTTGGCTGCACCCCTATTTTCGAACTTTCGTTGAGGTCATTTTTGGCTTCAACAGTTCTGGTGTGGTGAGCGTGGAAGGTGATAACTTTCCAAAAGAAGTTATCTATTTCCGTATTTTCATGTTATATTTGTGATAATTGAAAAGAAAAGGACTTATATTAGTATAAATATCCATAAATGCATAATTATTATACTTATGACTGATTATGCTACTTTGCCGATGTTTGTCCTATTAGAACTGTCGAGGAAATCGAGTTAGAGAAGCAAGCGATGGAATTACAGTTGGGCAGTGCAGTTGTTATAGAAAACCCGATTCAGTTGTTATAACAAGTGCTTGGCGGATTGAAGTTGCGACTCCCGATTTTTTAGGCCGAAATCTGGCGTATCACGGACTAATCAGCCATCGGTTGGATCTTAATTAAGGAATCAGAGGGCTATTAGAGTGGCACGAAAAATCTTAAGAGAGGAGGAGGTTCATAAGGCCATCATCTTGGGAGGCAAGGGGGCGGCTAGGGTTTGGAGAAGCTTGGAGAGAAGAAGAAGCTTGGTATCGGACTCCAACCACGATTTCCTGCAGCCTTGGTCCTCTCTTAATCATGTCTAGTAAGAGTTATATTGTTTTGTTCTCCCCTTCTTCTATGAACTAATTATATAAGTCTTGTATGTGAGAGTACTTTGTGATGTGGTGATGTTTTGATGTTAACTTTGCTTTTATAAATGTTTTAAATCCATTCTTCTTAAATCTATATTTATTTCAGGGAATGTTTGATGCTGTGTTCGTCTTCTGAATGATGTAACAAGATTCGAGAGAGGAGTTGCATTGTTTAGGGTTGAATCATCTATTTTGCACGACGAGATTCGAGAGAGGAGTCGTACATATCCTTAACCAAATTTCCACTATCGTACTACGCCGCGAGATTCGAGAGAGGAGCGGCGGGAGTGCAATATAGAATTCGAGATAGTGTTGAAAACAAAGAGATTTCATTCTTCGCTAGCGACCTTGATTGCGTGCGTATGTTATTCTCAAGTCACCTAAGTTAGAGATAACTAAGGGATTTAGGATAACGGGTTTCGGAGATCGAGAGATAAAGAAACCTATTTTCAATCGTCGCAGGATAGCAATTAAGCATTCATGAGGGTTTGCCTTAAGACTCATCACCACAAACAAGGGAAATCACATACGAGGCTATTTCTCTGATTTGGTAAAAGTCGATTTTAAGTATTCGCTTTAGTTTTATGAGATTTCATATTTAGTTTTTATTTCATCACAAAACTTACTCTGTTTAAATTGCTTGAATTTAAAGAAAGGATAGCGCTAGTAGTTACAAGCACTAGAGTCTTAACTTCCTCGAGGGAACGATCTTAACTCATCATTTTATTACTTGATTCGGCACGTACTCTTGAGTTATTTTATATATACGTTTTGGGCGTATCAGAAGGCAGCCAATACAAGAAAGTCTTGAGTTTGGTCCCATGGCTGGAGGTGAAGGTAAAGGATCTGGCTCAGGAGGTTCTGCCCCCCGGGGAAAAGAGGTGACAAGGCGAGAGGTCCTGCAGACCATCAGCATGGCCTTCTCGGCAAGGAGCGAGTGGGCAACTCCTCAGGTTCCAGTAGAGGCAGACCCGCTCTTGGGCGAAAATGCCTCTGGGCAGCGCCCCGGGAAGGAAGTCCCGACGGAGGTTGGCGAGAGGGACGTTGCCGCGCGAGAGCTCTTCCTAGGCCAGCGTCCCGGGAAGGAGGTTCCGACAGAGATCGGCGAGAGGGAGGCGGCGGTGTGAGTGTTCTTCCCTAGGCACGGTCTCGCGGATCAGGCCAGCCAGCCGAGGTCGCGAGACGTGCCCTCTCGGCAGGCAGGCGGCGAGAGCCCCTTTAGTGAGCTCATCATCTCGACTCCGGTGCCGGAGGGGTTCCGGGAGCCAGTCATGTCCTACTACTCGGGGAAAGATGACCCTGTATAGCATGTGCAGTGGTTCGAAGACGTGGTTTCGATAAGGCAGATGACATATGCCTTCAAGTGTCGGCTGTTTGTCATCACGTTGAAGGAGAAGGCCCGGGACTGGTTCCACCAGTTGCCGACGAGTTCGATCTACAGCTTCAAGGATCTGCGTCGAGGTTTCTTGTTGAGGTTCTCAACATCGAAGAAGCGGAAGAAGGAGGCAGAGTGCCTGTTTGCAGTGTGGCAGAAACAGGATGAGACGTTGAGTCATTACGTTGACCGGTTTCAGGAAGAGATCCTTCTGGTCCAGGAGGTCCCAGGGTACGCGTTGATGCTCGCCTTCACCCTGGGGTTGAGACCGAGATTCTTCAGCATGGAGTTGAAGAGAGTGCCCCCTCTCTTTTGAGGAGCTCATGGAGAGGGCGGCGAAGGAGATAGACTTTGAGAGGGCCAATCTGACTTTTGCCAAGAAGCTGACCCGGTTGGCGGAGGACGATGTGAAGGAACCAGCAGCAGGAAGGCCAATTGAGCATAGGGAGCATAGAGAAGATAGAAGGAGGGAGGAACCCCGAGGGCAGGGGCAGCATCGTGGATGGGGGGCCCGGGAGCTGAATAACCGGTTAGGTTGGAGGTCCCAAGAGGGTCTCCCCCAGGGTCAAGGAGGAGGCTTTCAGGGAAGAGACAACTTCCAGGAGCCAAAGAGGTTCGATCAGCAGACGTTGAGGCAGGGCCCAAGGGGTCACTTCCCGGCGCATCAAGAAGCGGTGGAGGTCGGCAGAGGTAGAGGAGCGAGGAGAGGAGTTCGAGGAGTAGCCAAAAGAAGGGGAGGTGGAGAAGGAAGAGAGGGCAGGGCGGCATTGCTCTTCTGTGACTTCCACCGGGAGGAAGGTCACGCAACGGCTGTCTGCCCAGAGTTCTTGGAGATGAGAGAAGCTAGGGGATGGGGAGGCAGGATTCGCCGGTAAGGATCGTGGAAGTGTAGCAGGAAGAAGGGGAGGATAGGTGTGAGGACAGAGCAGATGTGAGGACCCGGGGGGGGGGATCGGGGTGATCCACATGGGAGTGAGGATTGAGGCAACTCGCAAGGGGAGCCTTCAGACCATGTTCCGAAGGGGGGTCGCCTCGACCTCTCTGGCTCCCCCTCCGGAAGAAAAAAAATCATCTTTTCATCAGCAGACATGTCGGACTACGAGGATCCGTTCTGTGACGCCCTAGTGATCCAGACAGCAGTGAAGAACTTCACAGTCTCCAGGATACTGGTGGACAACGGGAGCTCCGTGAATGTGATCTTCAAGAAATCCTTCGACAAGATGAAGGTCGAGGGCAAGAGGGTCTTGGCTTCGGATGGACCGCTATTTGGGTTTTCTAGAGAGAGGAAAGAAGTAGAAGGAGGGGTAGGTCTGCATGTAAAGTTTGGGGGCGTATCACGGAACTGTAGGTTCGTGATAGTGGACGCCCCAAGCAGTTATAATGTCATCTTCGGACGCCCCCTCATCAACGCCTTTCGCTGCGTCCCATCCTCGTTTCATCAGTGTCTCAAGTTCAACAATGGAGGGATGCAGGTTAGGATCAGGGGGGACCCGAAGATGGCAAGACAAGGTTATGTGACGACAGTCAACACCGTGTCTTAGATGGCAGAGGCGGAAGAGCTGGAGAGGGAGTTGGCAGAGCAAGAGGAGGTTGTCAGAGAGGAGGAGGAGAGCCCGGAGGAGGAAAGGGGAGAAGGAGTGCATGAGGCCCGGAGGGGCGTGGATGTCGAGCAGCAGCAGCATGAGAGCCTGGAGGAGGCGATGGAGGTAGAGGGGGAGCGAGGAGCAGAAGTAGTCGAGAGGGTGGCCCACAGGGGCGTGGAGGTCGAGCAGCAGCAGGAGAGCCTGGAGGAGGCGATGGAGGTAGAGGGGGAGCGAGTAGCAGAAGTAGTCGAGAGGGAGGCCTGGAGGGGCGTGGAGGTCGAACAGCAATAGCAGGAGAGTCTTGAAGAGGTGATGGAGGTTAAAGAAGCAGGGGGGGGAGGAAGAGTTTGGGCAGGAGGAAGAGGCGAGGGCCGGTTTGGAGCAATCGCAGCTGGAACCGGCAGAAGAAGTGGTGGAGATGGAGGTCTTCACCAACGCAGGGCAGGTGCATAGGGTGCGGGTCAGCGGGGGCTTAAGTCCCGAGAACCCGGAGTGAGTGTTGGCCTGCATCTAGAGCAACGTCGACATCTTCGCTTGGAGCACGGTGGACAAGCCGGGCATCGATGCGGAAGTGGTCTGCCATCTCCTGAACCTGGACCCCCGGACGCGTCCCATCCGTCAGATGATGAGGACCATCGCCACCAAGTTGGAGGAGCCCATCCGCGAGGAGGTCAAGAAGCTCCTGGAGGCTGGCTTCATCTCAGAGATCCAGTGACATGCTTCATCTCAGAGATCCAGTATCTAGGCTGGATCTCCAACGTGGTAATGGTTAAAAAAGGGGGAGAGAAGTGGCGTATGTGTATCGACTTTTCTTTGTTAAATAAATCATGCCCCAAGGATTGCTATCCCCTGCCTCGGATCGACGTGCTGGTTGATTCAGGCGTCGGTTTTTCTATTATGAGTTTCTTAGATTCTTTTTCAAGTTATCACCAGATCCGGATGCACCCTGCCGATGTCAAGAATTTCTCTTTCATCACGAGGGAGGGATGCTTCAGCTATAAGATGATGCCCTTTGGGTTCAAAAACGCAGGGGCTACATACCAGCGCATGATGGATCGGGTCTTCCAAGGTCAGAGAGGGAGGAACTTGGAGGTCTATGTCGACGATCTAATGGTCAAGAGCAAATGTGTGGATTCGCACCTACGGGACCTAGAGGAGACGTTCGCCACCCTGCGGAAGTTCAAGATGAGGCTAAACCCCTTGAAGTGTGTCTTCGGGGCAAGCCGTGGGAAGTTTCTTGGGCATCTTTTGACCCCGGCAGGGTTAGAGCCTAACCGGGATAAGGTGAAGGCCATCCTAAAGTTGGAATCACCACGCAATGCGACGGAAGTCCAACGCTTGACAGGCAAGTTGGCCGGACTAAGCAGGTTCCTCTCCAGGTCGGGGGACAAATGCTCGTTGTTCTTTAAGGTGCTGCGGGGTAACCAAAGGTTCGAATTGACCGTTGAATGTGAAGAGGCTTTTCAAACGCTAAAGAGGAAGCTCTCCCAAGCTCCGCTACTCTAGAGCCCGAAGGAGGGGGAAGATCTAACCTTATATCTCGGGGTAGGAGCAGAGGCCGTGAGCTCTGTCCTGGTCAGAGAAGAGGGAAGAAGTAGTTGCCCATCTACTACGTTAGCCGGATCTTGAAGAAGGCGGAGCTCCGCTACCCCATCTTAGAGAAGCTGACGTATGCCCTGATTATCTCGACAAGGAAGCTCTGGCCGTACTTCCAAGCACATTCGATCAGGGTGGTGACGGACCATCCTCTTCTCAAGATCTTTGAAGGGGTGGAACACTCGGGCAGGTTGGCCAAGTGGTCCATCAAACTGAGCGAGTTTGATATCTCATTCGTACCAAGGCTCTCCATCAAGGCACAGGCGGTGGCTGACTTCCTGGCAGACTATGTTGTTGAGGTTGGGGAAGAGGAGCCACAGCCCCAGGGGGCGTGGAGGATGATAGTTGACGAGGCTTCGGAAAAGCATTCCCTTGGGGGAGGAGTGGTGTTGATAAGCCCCCAGGGGGTAACTATAGAACAGACAGTGGTCTTGCACTTCCCGGTGACTAATAATCAAGCGGAGTATGATGCCGTGATAGCCGGCCTTCGGTTGGCTAAACAGCTTGAGATCCAGGATGTGGAGGCTTTTACGGACTTACTGGTGGTAGCATCCCAGATCAGAGGGGAGTTCGAAGCTCAGGAGCCCACCCTGGTGAAGTACTTGTCCAAGGTTAGGGTGATCATCAGAGGGTTCCAGATGTTCTCCATCCAACACGTCCCCAGGGAAGAAAGTGCAGCAGCCGAACGGCTGGCTAAGTTTGGGCCTCGGGGGGGGGGGAGGAACCCTGGCCGAGCTATTTCGACCAGCAATCGAATAAGGATAGTTGATGGAGGTGGATAGGCGACCCTCATGGGTGACCCTTTGGTGACCTTCCTGTCCACCAGCGAGCTTCCGGAAGGGGTTAAGGATGGCAAGAGCTTCAAGCACAAGGCAGCTCACTACCTAATTCTCGAAGGGGGATTGCACCGAAAAATGTTGTCAGGGCTTTTGGCAAGATGTGTGACCGAAGAGGAGATCCCGAGGATCCTGGAGGTGGTACATTCGGGCGAATGCGGCAGCCACTTAGGAGGAAGAACGTTGGAAGCAAGGGTGGTAAGGCAGGGATACTTCTGGCAGACCTTGAGGAAAGATGCGACGGAATTTGCAAAGAGGTGTCGAAAATGTCAGCTGTGTGCCCCCTCCAGCTCTTGCCCGCTCGAAGGCTCCGAAGCATCACGTCACCATGGTCTTTTGCCATTTGGGGGATGGATCTGGTCGGGCCTTTTTCTCCGGCCAGCGGGCAGAGGAGGTTTCTCATGGTCATGATTGATTACTTCTCGAAGTGGCTGGAAGTTAAGGCGTTGGACAAGGTCACCTCGCAGGTCATCAGAAACTTCATTTGGGGAGAGATCATATGCAGGAACGGGCTATCCCAAGCAATAGTAACGGATAATGGTCCCCAGTTTGCCAGCGAAGAGTTCATCACCTTATGCACCCAACTGTGGATAGACCTCAGGTTCGCCTCCGTCCACCACCCTAGGAGCAACAACCAGGTAGAGTCGGCGAACAAGATCATTGTGAACTTGCTCAAGAAGAAGATGGAGAATTTAAGGGGGAATTGGGTGGAGTAGCTCCTCTCAGTTCTGTGGGCCTTGCGAACGACCCCGAACACGGCCACTGGCGAGACCGCCTTCAAGCTTTCTCATGGGTGTGAGGCGGTCCTGCCAGTGGAGTTTGAGGTTCGGTCCTCACGGGTCACGACCGCGGCTGAAGGAGATGAGGCTTGGAGGTTGGAGAATGAAGGGGGGTTACGCCTCTCGTTGGGCATGGTGGAAGAGCTGCACGATGTTGCAGCCATCATGCAGGAAGAGATCAAACGGTGGATGACAAAATATTTCGACAAGCATATCAGGATCAAACAATTCGCTGAAGGAGATCTGGTACTAAAGAAGGTCGACGCAGCGGGGAGGTCAACCCCTGTGGGCAAGCTCAACTCAAATTGGGAAGGACCTTACATTATGAGAGGGTCCTTGGAGCAGGAGGTTATCACCTCCAGGACGTGGAAGGTGTGACGAACCAAAATATTTATTTTTTGTGCGCTCATTTTTAATTTGTTACTTTATTACATGAGTATTACAGGCAAATTAACACATACTATATAGACTTTGTACAATAAATATACGTAGATCAAGTACAACGAGCTCTGTGCCAATCCCGAGCTTCGATTATTGCTTTTGCTAGTTCAGTTGCTAGGCTTCTGTGTGTTCCACTTAAGGTTGGTTCCGCTGTCTAAAAAAATGGGTCCACAAGGGCTTAGTCATAAAATTATGACTAAGTGAGAAAAGTATTTCGTGAAACGTTATACATGCAAACAAGGGAATGATAACAATATGCATACAATACAAGAACATAATCACTTAAGTATTCTCAACACTAATTCTTAAATTATCCCTTAATTTTAGTTCCATAAAATAGGAAATGCTCTGGTGATGCAAGCGTGAATTGGCCACCACCCACTTAAGGGCATGTGCTGGCTGTGTTTGGTGACTAGATGGGCTAGTTGGCTGTTGATAAAGGCTGTTTGCCTGTGCTGGAGATTGAGGTGTTGGCTGGGGTTGTGTTTTGGGCTCGACAAAAAGACACCTGGAGCGGTGCATTGGCGTGATCTTGCCGCTTAACCGCTGATTTAACTGTATAAAACAAGCCCGGCCGCTACTTCTTCTCCCGCACTATCATTCGTCGATCTCCTGTTTCTGCGATTCCCGTCTTCTTCCTCTTGCTGCTCTACGACAACAGAGAAGTGTTTCCCCTCCTTCATCCCCTTCTCTGTGCCGAGCAACTTGTGTTGTTGCTGTCGTGTGCCCGTGCCGACGCTGCCTTGCCTCTGTTGTAGCTGTGCCGCCGATTCTTCTAGGCCGACGGGTCTGCTCAGCCGATTAGGGCTGCCACTGCTCCATTCCTCTTCTTCTTGCTGTTGTACCGTCGCTGCTGGTTGACTTTGCTGTGCCGATTAGGGCCGCTGCAACTCGCTTTTTCCTGCTGCTGTACCGATTAGGGTTATTTCTGCTACTATTGTCTTCTTCTCCAAGGTTTCTCCTTCTTCTTCTTCTTCTTTCTCTAGTCGATTATTTCTGTTCGCCTCTTATCCTTCTTCTATTACTGTACCTGAGTTCCCTGCTTATGTGGCTCTGCTTCTTCTGCTATTCTTCAGCGGCTGTCTCTGCTTCTGGTTTAGGGTTTTTGCTGCTCCCAAGCTGCTCCTGTGTAGCTACTATCGCTGCAAAGTTATTGCCGCTCCTTGCAGCTGCTCCCGAGCTGCTGCCTCCCTACTGCTGCTTCCGAGCCACTGTTTTCTTCTTTTTCTTGGTTGATTTGGTTACTACCTCTCTGATTGCTTATTTATTTTATTGTTTAAATTGCTGATTTTTGGTAGTTTAATAGGTAACATAGCTTCTTTTATACCTTGCTGGACAATTTTGTTTAAGCGGACAGGAAGTCCGGTTGGGGGCTAGTTTTAGCCATTTAAGGCATAATTTTAGTTGTCCAGCAAAGTATAAAATCAGATTTGGCCTGGTTGGTTTATTATTTTTGCTTTCCGATGTTTGCTAAACCTTTTATGCTCTATGTTACGAGTAAATTGTGACGCAACCCATTAAACATGCGGCTAATTTCAGTGGTTTCCAAGACTTCAAAGGCAGAGGATGGCGTCACAAGAAAATCGTGATGAAAACGCAAATAAAGGCAAAGCTGTAGTGAGTATTTTATTTCTTGAAATTATGGGTATCCAATTATTTTGCAGTATCTAATTTATTGTCTCTTCAAGCCTTGCATGTGCATATGAGTTTCGCCTTAATGAAATATCGCTAAGAAATAAATGTGAGCGAGGGAAAAACATAAAGCGATATAACTATCTGAGGGGATGTTTTATTTAAAACATTTATTCTTTTATATGTCGAGAACAGAATAATAAAATTTGGCATGCGGGAAATGTGATGATTTTGAATCCTATGATGTAGAGAAATCTACGGATGGATTCACCACGTTGGGGTGAGCCTACGGAAAGCCCTTAAGTGGGAAGCCCTTAAGTGGGTGGTGGTCAATTCACGTTTGCATCACCTGAGCATTTCCCATTTTATGGAACTAAAATTAAGGGGTAATTTAAGAATTAGTGTTGAGAATACATAAGTGATTATGTTCTTGTATTATATGCATATTGTTATCATTCCCTTTGTTTGCATGTATAACGTTTCACGAAATTTTTTTCTCACTTAGTCATAATTATATGACTAAGCCCTTGTGGACCCATTTTTTTTAGACAGCGGAACCAACCTCAAGTGGAACACACAGAAACCTAGCAACTGAACTGGCAAAAGCAATAATCGAAGCTCGGGATTGACACAGAGCTCGTTGTACTGGATCTATGCGTATTTATTGTACAAAGTTTATATAGTATGTGTTAATTTGCCTGTAATACTCATGTAATAAAGTATAAAAAATGAAATTTAAGACTTGGTGGATTTTTTTTGTACTTTGTACTGCGACCCTTTTATTCAAAACTGTTGTCCGATCCTTAATTATGAAGGGCCCAAGATTTGGGTCTCTACAGAAGGTAGGTCCATGAGCCACACCTGGAACGACGATGACTTAAAGCGCTTCTACCCGTGAAAGAGGGGAAAGTGAAATTGTATATTCAGATCCAAGATTATATTATAATGTTTTTGTTGATCCATTGTTTACTTGCCTATCTTAAGGCTGGAGTAGAGTTCGGAAACTTGCACTACCCCGAGCTCGGCTCGGCTCCAGGTAGACCCGCTGCGCAGGCTCTCATCTAGCTGGTAGGTCTGAAGGCTCGTCTGTGGGGGAGAGGTTTGATTCTTGGGGATACTTCAGTTTGGAAACTTGCACTACCCCGAGCTCGGCTCTGCCCCAGGTAGACCCGCTGCGCATGCTCTCATCTAGCTGGCAGGTCCGAAGGCTCGCCTGTGGGGGGAGAGGTTTGGTTCTTGGAGATACTTCAGTTTGGAAACTTGCACTACCCCGAGCTCGGCTCGGCCCCAGGTAGACCCGCTGCGCAGACTCTCATCTAGTTGGCAGGTCCGAAGGCTCGCCTGTGGGGGAGAGGTTTGGTTCTTGGAGATACTTCAGTTTGGAAACTTGCACTACCCCGAGCTCGACTCGGCGCCAGGTAGACCCGCTGTGCAGACTCTCATCTAGCTGGCAGGTCCGAAGGCTCGCCTGTGGGGGAGAGGTTTGGTTCTTGTGGATACTTCAGTTTGGAAACTTGCACTACCCCGAGCTTGGCTCGGCCCCAGGTAGACCCGCTGCGTAGGCTCTCATTTAGCTGGCAAGTCCGAAGGCTCTCCTGTGGGGGGAGAGGTTTGGTTCTTGGAGATACTTCTGTTTGGAAACTTGCACTACCCCGAGCTCGGCTCGGCCCCAGGTAGACCCGCTGCGCAGGCTATCATCTAGCTGGCAGGTCTGTAGGCTCGTCTGTGGGGGAGAGGTTTGGTTCTTGGAGATACTTAAGTTTGGAAACTTGCACTACCCCGAGCTCGGCTCGGCCCCAGGTACACCCGCTGCGCAGGCTCTCATCTAGCTGGCAGGTCCAAAGGCTCGTCTATGGGGGAGAGGTTTGGTTCTTGGAGATACTTCAGTTTGGAAACTTGCACTGCCCCGAGCTCGACTCAGCCCTAGGTAGACCCGCTGCACAGGCTCTCATCTAGCTGGCAGATCTGAAGGCTCTCCTGTGGGGGAGAGGTTTGGTTCTCTGAGATACTTCAGTTTGGAAACTTGCACTACCCCGAGCTCGGCTCGGCCCCAAGTAGACCTGCTTCGCAGACTCTCATCTAGCTGACAGATCTGAAGGCTCGCCTGTGGGGGAGAGGTTCGGCTCTTGGAGATACTTCAGCTTGGATGTTTGCACTACCCCGAGCTTGGCTTGGCCCCAGGTAGACCCGTTGAGCAGACTCTTATCAGCTGGCAGGTCCGAAGGCTCGCCTGTGGGGGAGAGATTTGGTTCTTGGAGATACTTCAGTTTGGAAACTTGCACTACCCCGAGCTCGACTCGGCCCCAAGTAGACCCGCTGCGCAGGCTCTCATCTAGCTGGCAGGTCCGAAGGCTCGCCTGTGGGGGAGAGGTTTGGTTCTTGGATATACTTCAGTTTGGAAACTTGCACTACCCCGAGCTCGGCTCGGCCCCAGGTAGACCCGCTGCGCAGGCTCTCATCTAGCTTGCAGGTCTGAAGACTCGCCTGTGGGGGAGAGGTTTGGTTCTTGGAAATACTTCGGCTTGGAGGTTTCCACTACCCCATACGAGGCTCGGGCCCGGGTGGACTCGCTGACTGGGCCTTCTGGGCTGGACAGGAGACACCCGGAAGGCAGAACAAAGAGGTTGAGAACCTCCCCAGGCAGAAGAAGTCTCGGCCAGGAGGTCTCAGCTAAGAGGGTCCCGACAAAAGGAGTCCCCCAGCGGGAAGGCTTTTTCACGAGGGGTCCTTGGCCCGACAGCGGGAAGCCCTGGGCGAGAAGCTTCGTTCACTCGCACAAGGTGATGGGGGGGGGGGGGCAGCCCTCCCCTTGAGAACCTACAGATAACGCTTTCGGCAAAAGATTCTCGACAGAACACCGAAACGACACGTTATGCCTCGAGCTCTCGGCAGGTTCCCACCTATTGATCGCTAAGGGAGACTATCCTAGGGGGGAGGGCCTTAGCGGAAGCATGCTTGATAAGCATTCGGCAAAATACAGGTAAAAATCAATAATATGCAGACATGTACTATATATATCTTTCAAAATGTAATTACAAGCGAGAGCTTCTCGCGCGTTTCAAAAACAAAAGGAGGGGGGAAAGAAACCCATCAGGGGGATGCACTATACCCCCCGCTCGAGCTCCTACTGGAGCTCTCGCCAGAACCCTCCCCGGGTGTCTCGCCAGCGGCAGTGGGAGATTTCGAGACATCCGAGGGCAGGGAGTCAGGTACGCCCGAGGGCTTTGGGATGGGCTCGAAGAGCCAGGGGAGAAGCTGGCAGGCGACGATGGTTTCGCCGCCCTCGTTCAAGCATCCCACGTCCAGCATCGTCTCTATGGTAAGTCTGGCCGTTGCTTGGGCGTTGGCCTGCAGCAGCTTGTCGATATCATATTCTGAGAAGTGGCGGCTCCTCGGCCTCTCGTCCAGCGAAGGAGGAGGCGCGACCGCGGCCGCCGCTGCCTCCATACTCCAGAGCTGGTCCCTTAGCAGTACGTTCTCGCACCTTATCTTGGCTAGCTCCGCGCGAAGCACCGTGCTCTGGGCAGAATCCTACGTAAGGGAGAAACTAGTCAATACAGAGGAGAGACGGGCTGTAGATTACAGGGACGAGAGCGAGTGCCTTGAAAGGTCTCGCTTACCTCTTCCGCCAGGCGCAAGGACAGAAGTTGCTGGGCATCCGCCAGCTCGGCCTTTAACGCTTCCGCGTGGGCCGCCGCCTGGTCCTTTGCCTTGAGCATCTCGCCGAAGTTGCTGTCGATGGTGATACTCCGGCGCGCACACATATGCACGAGCTCGAACCCGCGTAACAAGGCCCGGATGGAGTCAAGGGCCAGGAGTCGGGTGGACATTTTGTCGAAAATGCTGGCATCCTCCCGGCTGTAAAGTTCATAGCCTGAAGCGAAAGCGTCGCCGGTGACCTCATCGCGCTCCGCCCAACTGGGGAGGAGGATAGAGACAGATACCCGGTTGGTCTCGGGATCCCACTGAAGCAGGGGCTTTCCTTCCGCATCCAGACACTTCACGTCGAGGCCAAAGTTCTGGTGCCCCTTTGGCACCCGTTGGGGTAGGGCCGAAGTAGAGGTTTCAGCACCCGCGCCCTCGTCACCAGTCCCGCCTGCGGCTGGTAGGCTCTCGGCAGGGACCCTAACGGTGGCCCCGGCGGCAGTGATCGCCTCCCCGGCTGCCGACAGGATCTCAGCGAGGGATCGACCCATGACGGCAGGTCGGGAGCGAGAGGTCGCCAAGGACTTCCCCTTGTCTGCGGCGGTGGGCTTTGGTCTTTTCAGAACATTGGACGAGAAGGTGGCGGGCTTTCGATTCCCGGCACCAAACCGAGGGGGAGGAGCCGACCCTTCTCGACAGGCAAGAGCCGCAGTTTTCGCAAGAGCCAGCGGATCTCTCGCAGCCCCGGTCTCGGCAAACGGCTGACGCCGAGGGATTTCTTGCTCTCCTGCAAAGTCGACAATATTCAGCGCTACATTTTAGAATATGGAATGTCAAGCTTAAGGCGAGACCATACCTTCGCCAGGAGGCACGAGCAGGAGATAGTCGACGTCCCGCCTGAGAAATTGGACGTCGAAGTCCTTGGTCCCGAAGAACTCCAGGAGGGCGCTCTCGTGCGACCCTAAGGTGGGCGGCTTGTAGGCGGTGTCGTCGTATTGAACGGGCGCAAGAGGCACGTTGGCGAAGTCGCCGAAAATGAAGACGAACCTCTCTCCCCAGTGGTGGTGCTTATTGGCGAGACCAGTGGTCTTGAGCAACTGTCCGAAAAAGAAGACCACCCCACTCTTAGACCGGAAGATGAATAGCTTCCGGAAGATGGGGAGGCTGAACTCAATCCTCTCGGATCGTATGTAGCAGATAAACGCTACCAGGATTGCGACCGAGTTGGGATTGAGCTGTATGGGGACCACTCTGTAATAGCGGAGGGCCTGACGCATCTCGGGCCAGAGGGGGAGGCGGAAGTCCACCTCGAAATGCTATAGGGGGATGGCGAGCTCTTCCTCTCTCGCGCGATTCACCCTGTCATCGTTGCCGGGGTTTCTCGCGGTGAAGCCGGCGGGGATGTAACGGGAGGTGATCAGTTGGTACTCATCCACGGTTAAACGAAAAGGGGGGAACTGGTGCCTCCGGAAGGCTTTCGCATAGTGGGAGCGCCCTTCGTTCTCGCCCGGCATCGTTGTCAAAAGTTGAAGGCGAAACCTCGGGGGAAAGGCGAGAGCGAGAGAAGGTGGTGGAAGCGAGGGAAGTTCTCGGCAAGGTGTGAGAGCAGCAAGAAGGCGGGCAAGGGTTCCGGATCGGAGAAATAAATATGGTGGGTGGATCGGCCTATTTATAGAAAATTGTGGTAATAATGACTTTCCCAAAAAGGCGGCAGGGGTGCAGTCGTCACGTCCCGAGAAAACGGCGCCTCGTTTTCCACTCTGACACGCCTCGGGCGCCTAAGCCAGCGACAAGGTTCCAGCCCTTAGATGACAACGACGGACAGGCGATTTTGGTTCGCGCAAACACCAAAATGATAACATGAAACAGAGCAGTAGAAACAAAAATAGAAAGGGAGCTCTCGCCGGGCGGGGGGGGGGGGGGGGGGGGGGGGGGCTCGGGGGCAACGCCCCCGAAACGAAATCGTTTTGGGTTTCCCGATTGTGCGGATATCATGCCGTTTACGCACACACCTTATTTAAGAACTTTTCCCGTGTTTAGGTTTAGGGTTCTTAGGTTTTTCGGCTGGGAGTTTCTTGGAGGCGCATACGAAGAAATTCGTGGAGGTGTGTGTTTCCGGCGGTGGTTCCTCCAGTTCTTGTCCAAAGTAGATTGAGAGAAGGTAGGACCGGTGAGATCCTTGTAACCTTTATAATCATTTATTTCTTTGGGTGAATACAAGAAGGAAGAGGAGGAAGGGAGAGAGGACGTAGCCCGGATTTTGGGTGAACCTCTGTAAATCTTGTTGTTTGAGATTTTTTGCTTGTGTTTTTTATTTGTTTTTCCGTTCGAATCGATCTTCTCGACGCTTTGGTTTTCCAAGATCCTGGACGGATGTCCATTGGAACTAAGCGGCGTCACATTCTACAGAGATGGCGTGTCAGGCAGGTGAAGGACGTCGCGGGTTTGGGGGCTGGTTTTCTCATACTATGTGATTCAGCATGTGTTTAGAGTTGTTAACATAACTGCTGATTGTTTTGCTATTCTACCTATTCTGGGAGGAGATTCCTTTGCTCTTGAGTTCGGAAGTACGACTCCGTTTGGCTTTTCGGCGGGCTTTCAGAGCTGTGGATAATTAAAGGCTCGAAATGCCACTGCAATGGCCGACTGGAGGTAAGAGGCTCTGTTCGGAGACGGAGCTATTTTGATGTGTTTCACACGTCGGAAACTTACTCTGGGACGAATGGGAACCGAAAGGCGGAAAAACAAATGTCTCAACCCCTTCGGCAGTGTGTTTTGGGGGCATGAATGGAAGGGAAGGCCACCGAAGAGCCAAATAGAGCCTATGAATTTGTGATGGATAATCGAGGTCGCCACGTGTACCAACTATTTTATAAATAAAATTTTTTTTCTACATAAAAACAGAAAAAATGACATCCCAATAATTCAACGGAATCAACCCCGATCCCTTCAAAATAATAAATTTCACAAACCGCGTCCGACGACTCCAACATGACTTTAGCTAAAAAACTGACCACTCATCCAACTTTTATAATAATAATAATAATAAGAATAATAATAATAATAATAATAATAATAAGAAGGGATAATTACCTGGACCTCCCCGCAAGTTTGCACAATTACAGGAAGCTGAGAAGCGCCTAATTATATTTACAAACTCCCCATTTTGTCCCCGAAATCTTCTCGAGCCTAAGCCCCAATCTGCATCAAAACATTCGAGGATGCCCTATTAGCAGATCACCGTCGAAATCGCCGATGCCCGCCCACGAATTCTCGAGCGAAAGCACTATAAATCGCGCACGTGGGTGGAAATGTTGGGAGTTGGGGAGGTCGAGCAGGAAATGTAATTTGATTTTGTTTCTTTTATGCAATTGTTATTCGCAGACCTGAAATGTCAATTAATAGATCAATTTTTTCCGATTTATTTGAGTTGATAAATTGTTAGTTGCAGATCAATTTTAAATTTGAGTAGTCAATGTTCTTCTGAGCAAGGCCTCACAACGAAGGATGATTTCTGACGACCTTCTCAGCACTTCAATGTGTTCACCAATGGTGATTCATAATATGAGTGAGCGGATAGAGACCGAGTTGAGGAAGAAAGATCGATGTTCATGCGATTTTGATTTGTTTGGGAAATTTTAGATGGCTAGGGTTTGTTTGGGAAGATTCTCTCTCCCTGTGGTGAGGAAGGCGAAAAGGACGACAAAAGTTCTTTTTTTAGTTTTCTTTACTAATCTATGAATAACAAAAATATCTGCGGATAACAAATTTGACTTCTTAGAGATTTGTGAATAAATAAAATCTGTGAATAGAATAGGAGTGCAAGTTGAGTTGAGCTGGCTTGAAAAAAACTCGAGCCCGAGCTCAATTATTAGTCGAGCTCGAGCTCAGATATTATATTCATGAACTCGCGAACTGGCTCGCGAGTTTTTTATTTCCACATTAAAAAAACAAATAAAAATATAAAGAAAATAAGCCTCGTGAGCAGCTCAAGCTCAATTCGATCTCTCGAGCTCGAGCTCGAAATTCGAGCTTGAGCAAGCTCGAGCTCATTAAATAAGCAATGTGGTCGAGCTCGAGCCATGATAAAGTGAGCTCATTGAGCTTGGAAATTTAGCCAAACTTGACTCGAGATCGATTCGCACCCCGAGAATAGACAAATAAAGAGTCATTTGGACTTTATAAAGAGTAATGATGCTATTTGCAATAAAGATTGAATTTGTATTTAAAAAAATGAGTTAGGTGGATTTATTAGTGTTTAGAATTTAACAAAAAAGAGAGAAGTTTGTAAACCGGTCAAAATTATGGGGGAGATTATTGTAATTTTAAAGCATAGATGGAGATCCATGTAATTATGCAAAATCTGAGGGACCTAATAATAATAATAATTATATATTATATATATTGAACTTAGAAGTCTCCTCGACACCTTCTCCTCTTCTTCTGAAACAAAAAATTAATGTATCCGAACAAAGAAGATTCACACAGGCTAGTCCCACCGCCGGCGTCGGGTATTCCGGTGAGACCGACCAACCAGTTTTACACTTCAGGGGGCTTTGCCGCCGCCGGCCTCCGTCTCCAGTACCCTCCGGCGCCGGTAGTGACTTGGTCCGCCGGCCTCTGTAACTGCTGCGATGACAAGCACAACTGTAAGCTCTCTTCGGCTCTTCTTCCTCTTTCTTTTATAATTATATATATAATAATATATTAGATTAGATAAAACTTCTGTTCCACAAAAATTTTTATGAAAAATATTGTTATTTTTTATAAACAAAATTTCAGAATATTAATTAGGGATTTGTCACGGTCATTTTAAGATCCAAATTATTCAAAAAAACAATATTTTTTTTCGCGCCATATTAAAATCCGACCGAGCATCATGCTTTGTTTTTTTTCACGAATTTTGCCGGCCGTTAGTAAATCGGACGGACAAAGTCTCCTTTTAGGGGACTTATTTTTACCGGTCAAGCGGTTACGAAGATCCGGTTCATGCGATCGTAACCGTTTGACCGGTAAATATAAGTCCCCCCAAACGGAGCCAAAATCTTCCCGGCACAACGCGCAAAATACTTGTTGCACGGAATACTTGAATTTTTGCAAGTTATTTTTATTATCTATATTTAAGCAATTGAGTTAGCACGATCGAATTGGCGCTGCGCGTATTTGGATACACACGGTTGCGGCCTTCGCCAAATAACAATATTAATTTGAGTGATAGCATCCTCGGGGCACCTGTGCGGCCGTGACAGTATTCCGGCACCTCCCCTAGGACGCGCGCGGCTAGCACATACACGATTGTCAACGGAGTGCGAGCGGCGGAGTGCCGTCGTGCACGTGCGTCTTAGCGGAGTGGCGGTCATGAACACATGAATTAAATCGTCATTCGTTAAGGATCATCTAACAAATACCATTTGTTTGAATATTGTTATGAATGAAATCTATCTTTATAATGATAATTGTGCACATAACCACAACCCCCATGATCTCCACCAAAAATAATGGGATCATGGGTTTGGCCGCACACACGATCACCGCGCCCGATCCCCCCGCGCGCCGATCCCATCACGCGTAACAATAGAACAGTCGGGCACGTCGCCTCGCCGGCGTCGGATGGCTGGCGTCATCCCCGGACGCCGGTAGCCCCCTCTTCTCACCGCCGCCGGCCGTCCCCTCGGCCGCCGGCGCGCGGCCAAGGGAGTGGCCAAGCTGGCCGCTCCCCCCCCCCCGGCCGCCGGAGCGCGGCCGAGGGAGCTGTCGCGGCGGCCGCTCCCCCTCGTCCGCCGACCGCGGCCGAGGGCGCGCCCGCCACCCGCTCCTCCTCGGCCGCCTGCACGCGGCCGCGACGACCGCTCCTCCTCGGCCACCAAACGCGCGGCCAAGGGAGTGGCCGAGCCGTCCGCCCCTCCTTGGTCGCCGCCGACGGTCACCCCCTCACCGACAATATCGGTGACAAGTTCGCCGGACGCCCGTGGGGACCCGTCCCCGCCGTCCGATCATTTGAAGACATTCCCCGTCGTCCGATTCGCGTATAATCACCCACTAACCACCGAGTTAGTGGGGGAATTTTATTTATTAATTTAATAAGGGTGCAAATAGCGGGATCAATTATCATAATGCGCACCCCTAAACTATAACAAAAATATTTATGAGGGTGGTTATGGTGTGCGGATAGTCGTGTAACTACCATAATCACCCCCTAAAGGCTATAAAAAGAGCCACAGGCCTCCTCATTTCTCACCTTTTTTCTCTCAGCCTTCTTCTTCCTTAGATCGAAGCTCTGCCAAATTTCTTCTACGAGCAGCGTTCGAGCCGCACTCAAGCCACACCCGAGCCACCTACGAGTCACGTTCAAGCCGCATGACGAAGCCCAATCTCTCGGTTTTCAAGAGACCTCTGCAACCACAAATTCAAGTGCTCCACTCCCACGTTCAGAGCCAGCGTGACGCTCAGTGTAGTTCATCGTCGTAAAGTGCAATTTGTAACCAACACCGGGCGCGACGACTTGTCGTCCGTCGTGTGCTAAGTGTTATCTCACCTCAAATTGTAATGAGAAACGGCTTGTCGCCCTCGATTCAACGAACAAGTTGTAACAGCCAGGAAATAATGGACTTTGACCGGCACAGATCCGGTCACGTGGTTTGTTACCCGATTGAGGAGTTTTTCCACGTCGAAACTTTGTGTCTACAATCGATTTACTTCATTGACTGTGTGCGCGCTCGACCGTTCCGAGAGCTAAGGCGGTCCAGGTTATTCTTGTCCGACCGGGACGTCGAGTTAGACCGCAATAATTTGACGTCGTCTGTGGGAACCGAGTTCCCAGCATCTTCAAAGATTCCGAAAACCGTACCCACTGTGCAACGGTACTCGAGATTAAGGACGATGGCAAGCAGAAACACCCAAACCGTTGAAGGACTGGTCCCCTAGGGGCGCATTGGATCAACCCCCTCCCGCACGGATAAGATTGATCAAGTAGCAGCCGCTGGCAAGCTCGAAGGCATATTCGCAAAACACGCCACACAAATAAACAAACTCCAAGCCATGATGCTCGCCATTTGTCAAGAAGTAAAGTCGTCCTCCACAGCGCCATTCATGCAAGCTGACTCACCTCCACCAGGAGAACTCTCCGCCACAACCAAGTCATCCCCTACAAGGAGTATGACATAAAAAGGAGTTCTCTAGCACCAGTAGCTCCCCCACTCCAGCAACGCTAACCTGAGATACATCTGATCGCTACCTCGGTGATCCACAATACGATGGGGTCATCAAAAACACAACGAATCACAGACCTCAAAAGAGGAAACAAGAAAGTAAACCGCACCAGGAGCCTAAAAAGAACGGCAACCGACGCAGAAATACAAGTCAGATAAAGGAGTCACGTCGACGTCAGGAATTCACGCCACGGAATGCCCCTGAAGACGAGATTTACCAAGCAATTCGCAATCACCCAATGCATAAGCCCAGATCGATCGCCCGAGATCGAGGAAATTCATCAAAATACTGCCAATACCACCGGGGGCCAGACCACAATACCGACGAATGCAATCAACTGAAGGAAGAAATTCAGCGACTCGCCAGTCTCGGGGAAGTCAATCAATTCCTATCAAAAGAGAAGCAGCATTCTGTTCATAATACGAGAAACATAATCATCGACATCGACAAGCCGCCAACCAAGCTAAACCAAGTCTTGGTGGACGAAGAGATTTCAGTGAACGTATTGTTTCTATCAACACTACTCCAGCTCAAACTAACCGCTGGCTTCCTCAAGCTGGAATCTGCTAACGCGCGCATCCGGGGGGTGGGGGCACTTCAGTACCATTCATAGGCACCCTCATCCTCCCCGTCACTCTTGGAAAAGAACCCGAGCAAGCAACCAATGATGTGCAGTTCCTTGTCATTCAGGCTGACTCTGATCACACCGCAATACTTCGACAATCACTTTTGAATGTCTTCCAAACCCGCTCCCACCGCTTTTTTCCCTGAATCATAACCTTTCACTCATAATTTTTCACTCTATTGTTGTTCCCCGACTAACTATTGTAGAAACCGCAAGTCTGAACTTGTGTAAACTATTTTTTATATAGAATTATGTGTCTTTCAGTAGAGTCCCATTTATTCCAAACAAAGCCGTAAGTGATCCTCGCGCAAATTAAAGACGCGAGTGATCATCGTGCAAATTAAGCCGCGAGTGATCCTCGTGCAAATTGAAGTCGTGAGTGATCCTCATACAAATTAAAGCCGCGAGTGATCCTCGTGCAAATTAAAGCCGCGAGTGATCCTCGTGCATATTATAGCCGCGAGTGATCCTCGTGCAAATTAAAGCCGCGAGAGATCCTCGTGCAAATTAAAGCCGCGAGTGATCCTCGTGCAAATTAAAGCCGCGAGTGATCCCCATGCAAATTAAGCCGTGAGTGATCCCCGTGCAAATTAAAGCCGCGGGTGATCCTCGTCAAAATTAAAGATGTGAGTGATCCTCGTGCAAATTAAAGCCGCGAGTGATCCTCGTGCAAATTAAAGCCGCGAGTGATCCTCGTGCAAATTAAAACCGCGAGTGATCCTCGTGCAAATTAAAGCCGCGAGTGATTCTCGTGCAAATTAAGCTGCGAGTGATTCTCGTGCAAATTAAGCTGCGAGTGATTCTCTTGCAAATTAAAGACGCGAGTGATCCTCGTGCAAATTAAGCCGCGAGTGATCCTCGTGCAAATTAAAGCTGCGAGCGATCATCATGCAAATTAAGCCGCGAGTGATCCTCGTGCAAATTAAAGCCGCGAGTGATCCTCGTGCAAATTAAAGCCGCGAGCGATTCTCGTGCAAATTAAGCCGCGAGCAATTCTCGTACAAAACCGGTAAGACTGCACATGCGGTTTGAATACAAAAGCTATTCACCGAATCTGTTTTTCTATGTCACGACATCGTCAGGGCCTGCCCCCCTCACGACTAAGACGCGAGCGATCCTCGTGCAAACTAAGTCGCGAGCAATCCTCGTGCAAACTAAGCCGCGAGCGATCCACGTGCAAACTAAGCCGCGAGCGATCCACGTGCAAACTAAGCCGCGAACGATTTTCGGGCAAACTAAGTCGCGAGCGATCCTCGTACAAACTAAGACGCAAGCGATCCTCGTGAAAATTAGGTCACAAACCAGCCACATACTAGCTAAGTCGCAATCACAGCCCGCACAAAACAACACCGCATGTCAAACAACATTCGAGCAAAAAGAAGAAAGTGGACGTTATCATCACAGAAACATACAAGTACATGCGCAAACGCGCTAATCAGAACCGCCAAACAATAAAGACAACGAACAAGATATCAAACTAGAAAAAGAAAAAATGCAAATACACTAATACAGGAATATAACGCCGCTACACATTATCCGCGTCAACATCGGAACCCTCATCGCCTGAGATATCATCAAAACTAAAGACGGATATGCCGCATCCCAAGCTCCTACCACCAAGGCGAAAAACCTTCGAAACTCCACGCCTAAGCGCCAGTTCACGAACGTCCTCCATTTGAGACCCCACCTCCTTAGTCCAGATTTCATCACGAACCTCCTCGTTAATCAAACAACGACCCCGCGTATAATCTAAAGACTCCAGGTACTCAGCAAATCCGACGGCCTTCAACTCTGACACGCGGTTATCCGAAGATAACGTCTCCACTTGGGCCTTCGCCGCATGAAGCTTTTTCTCTAAACGGGAAGTCTCCTCCTGGGCATGCTTCAGCATCTGCGCGGTCCTCCACACCAGATATTTTTCCACCTCCAAGGACGACCTAGTCTCCTCCAATTTCGCATTCAGCTCCGACCCGATACGGCAAAATCGAGAAATGTCCCAATCATGATCATCCCTCAAAATAGCAAGCGAGCTCGCCGCTGTCTGAAACTTCTACTGAAGAGCCAGATACCCATCCTTCAAACTCACATAATGATCATTTCAATTAACGATAATCTGAACCTGGGCCTCGATCTACAAGAAAAAGACAGAGAAAAAATCAGTACAAACACAACAACAGAGGAGAACAAAAAACAATCAAACTCGCTTACCGCTTCATTCATCGCCTTCAAAGAAAAAGACAACCTCGAAGCAGCCGACTCCGCAGGGGGAGCCCGGGGGGCAAAACATCCAAGCACCTGTACCTTGGGAGTATGCTCGCCTCGACCATCAGAAGGAGTAGTCTTACCTTGAGAAACCGAACAAGGCACCGTACCATCGCCACCACGAGGGGCTGCAACGACCTTCCTCTTCCGGCCACAATCCAAAGATGTCTCGGAAACCCGCCCAGAATCTGAAGAAATACCGCATCGCAACAAGTGTTTCTCTTCCACGAATGAGGAAATGCTGAACAACTGGTTCGCCAACTCACGGGGCTCTGAAAATCCTAGCATTGGGAAAAACTCTCGCTCCTTCCCCTTTTGCCAACGACAACGATCAGGCAATGCATTTCACAGCTCCGACAAACCCCAAGAATTCTTGACATACCCAAATAAAGTATTTTCGTGACGGTGGTCTGTCCGAGTCTCAAAATCAAGTCAGCTTTTGTTGCTGTGAATTTCAACATGCTCACCACCATCAGAGCGATTGTCGCACCAATCCCAGAAACAGTGCAAAGAGAGTTTCCCGCCATGTTCATGAAAAAAGACAACAAATCCCATGAGGCGCACTACTCCCAGTGGAATAAATTGGGAAATCGACACACCATAAAATTTCAGAATTTCGTTCACGTCCTCGCATGATGGGAACCAGAAACCCAACCTCAAAGTAGTCTCACAGATCGTCAACCAACCGCGAGAAGGATTTTGAACCCTCTCTTCAACATGTGGTATCTTCACCTCAAGGTCGGCAGGCAAACCGAACCTTCTCCTCCAAATCGCAACCTGATCGTCGGTAAGAGATGAACGCAGGCGCATCGGCCTCGCAGTACGTTTCGAACCCTGGCACAAAAAATCAATATTGGACTCAAATAAAAATCCACAAATCGAAAATTTTCGGCCCCCGTCGTGCGCATGAAGGCATGTCGCGCAATGAAACCAAAACCATACGACGTGCCCAAGTACGCATGCACATGCAATCCCTTATGCGCCCATGCGCAAGCCGGCTCGCGCGCAATATGGAGCGCGCGCGCGACATTAAGCACACATGCATCCTAACACACCCCCACCGGGGCGCGCAATTGCGCAAGCGCCTGCACGCGGTGAGGCGCGCACGCCCCCGCGCGCGAGCAGGCGGGGGCCCGCGCGCGATCAGGCGCGGGCCCGCGCGCGAGAAGTCGGGGGCCCGCGCGCGAGAAGTCGGGGGCCCGCGCGCGCCTGCCCTCGCCCGCCCGCGAACATGCACGCACGCTCGCACGCGATCAGGCCTGCACTGGATCAGGCGAGCGCACCTGCGAGCACGGTCTGGTGCACACACACAAACCCGCACGCGCACCTGCGCGCGCAGGTGCGACGGCTGCCTTCCCAGGGCACATTCGCCGCCTCTCCTTCTCCTCCTTGGCATATTCTAACATTTTTACCTGAGTTTGCAAGGCACCGCTATCCGCTGTCTCAAGCCTTTCACAGTTTGCCCTCGTCGCCACTGTGAAAAATGAGCAAAGGGAAGATCCTTGTTTTTCTTCGCCCGAGCCGGTCTCTTGCAACAAGGTTCTAGGGGGGAGGATTGTTAGGAATGAGATCCATCTTTATAAGGATGGGTGTGCACATAACCACACCCCCATGATCTCCACTAAAAATAGTGGGATTATGGGTTTGGCCGCACGCGCGATTACCGCGCCCGATCCCCCCTGCACGTCGATCCCATCACGCGTAACAACAGAATCGCAGTGCATGTCGCCTCGCCGGCGTCATCTCCGGACGCCGGCAGCCCCCTCCTCTCTCCACCGCCGGCCGTCCCCTCGGCCGCGGCCGAGGGAGCGTCCGTGCTTGCCGCTCCCATTCGGCCGTCGGCGGGCGGCCGAGGGAGCGGCGCCCACACCTCCTCGGCCGCAGGCGCGCGGCCGAGGAAGTGGTCATGGTGGCCTCTCCTCGGCCACCAACCGCGGCCAAGAGAGCGCCCGCCGGCATGCGGCGACCGATCCTCCTCAGCCGCCGGCCGCGGCCAAGAAAGCGCCCGCCGGCCGCTCCTTCTCTGCCGCCAAACGTGCGACCAAGGGTGCGGCCAAGCCGGTTGCCCCTCCTCGGCCGTCGCCGACGGTCACCCCCTCGCCGGCAAGATCGGCGGCAAGTTCGACGGCCGCCCGTGGGGACCCTTCCCCGCCGTCTGATCGTTTGGGGTCGTTCCCCGCCGCCCGATTCGCGTGTAACCATCCACTAGCCACCGCGTTAGTAAAAGAATTTTATTTATTATTTTAGTTAGGGTGCAAATAGCGGGATTAATTATTATAATACGCACCCCTAAACTAAAGAAAAAATATTTATGAGGGTGGTTATGGTGTGCGGATAGCAGCGTAACTACCATAACCACCCGTTGGAGGCTATAATAGGAGCCCAGACATCCTCATTTCTCACTTTTTTTCTCCCAGTCTTCTTCTTGCTCAAGTCGAAGCTCAGCCAAGTTTCTCCTACGAGCAGCGTTCGAGCCGCACTCAAGCCGTACCCGAGCCACGTACGAGGCACGTTCAAGCCACTCGACGAAGCCCAATCTCTCTGTTTTCAAGAGACCTCCGCAGCCGCAAATTCAAGTGCTCCGCTCCCATGTTCAGAGCTAGCGGGACGCTTAGTGCAGTCCATCGTCGCAAAGTGCAATTTGTAACAAACGCCTGGCGCGACGTCCTATCGTCCGTCGTGTGCTAAGTGTTCTCTCACCTCAAAATTGTAACGAGAGACGGCCTGCCGCCCTCGGTTCAACGAACAAGTTGTAACAGCCAGGAAATAGTGAAATTTGACCGGCACAGATCCGGTCACGTGGTTTTTACCCGATTGAGGGGTTTTTCCACGTCAAAACTTTGTGTGTACAATCGATCTACTTCATTGACTGTGTGCGTGCTCGACCGTTCCGAGAGCTAAGGCGGTTCAGGTTATTCAAGTCCGACCGGGACGTCGAGTTAGACCGCAACAAATATAAAAGTGAATGTTCTTTAGGTGGGTGTTAACGAATGACAATTTAACCTCCATATTCATGACCGCCACCATGATGCCAAACGAAGCCTTATCAAGGCTGCGTTTGACACGGCTTATCACAACTTATTTGCTCCGGTGAGGTTGGACAAAAATGTTATTGTCATACCAAAATCTTATGCCTCAAACTGATTTCTTTTTTGTAGCATGTGATACCAAACATACATTCTATGACAATGACGTTTTTGTCCGACCTCACCGGAACAAATAAGCTACGATAAGCTACGATAAGACCACGATCATTTTTTTTCTCTTTCTTTCTTTAATATAGGAGAGAGGCATTATTAATCAGAATTGGTTGCTGGCAGGCTTGGTGACTTGTTGCTGCCCCTGCATCACCTTCGGCCAAATTGCAGAAATTGTGGACAGAGGATCTTCCTGTGAGCCTTCTCTTTATTTGATACCTTCCCGGCTTCGCGCACAGATTATCTAATGATTCGTTCGATTGGACAGAATTGAGGCTTCGTAATTAGAATTGGAGGATAATTTCATTTAAAAATGAACTCCAATTCTAATTACGGGTTTTCAATTTCATCTGAACGAACGGACCCTAAGAGAATTAAGAATGAATGTATTTCTGATGTTCTAATTATTTTCCCTTCTCAATTAATTGCGTTCATTTTGGTTACATGGGCAGCATGTGGGACAAGCGGTGCACTATACGCCCTTATATGCTTTCTGACTGGATGCCAAAGCATCTTCTCGTGCTTCTACCGGGCGAAAATGCGCGGGCAGTACTCGCTTAAGGAAGGCCCGTGTGCCGACTGCATCGTCCACTGCTTCTGCGAGCCATGCGCCTTGTGCCAAGAGTACCGGGAGCTTAAAAGACGTGGCTTCAACATGAGCATCGGTGAGTTTAATTCCCACCTCTACAATCACTTGTGACCCTCAAAAACTAAGGCTATGTTTTGGGGGAATTATTTTCACCGGTCAAGCGGTTACGACCGCATGAACCTGACCTTAATAAGGTGCATTTCATGCGGTCGTAACAGCTTGACCGGGGAAAATATGTCCCCCCAAACGGAGCCTAAATCTCTCCATTGAAGTTAAACCAAATGCAATGCTAGGGTTTTCAAAACACTATCGTTAAAAATCGAGGTGCTTTAAACATGAGCTTGACTATTATTATGGCCTCCTTTGGCGGGGTTGATCCGCTGCGGTCGGGCAGACAACATCGCCCAGCCGCAATCCTGCGCCATTTGGCAGGGCAGCAGTCGAGCGGCGGGGATCAGCCTTGCCGTTATTTAGTGTGGATTTCCCATCCGCGCCGCAGGAACCGTGATCGCACGGTGCGGATGAAATCCACATCAAACGAGTCCAATATCTAGACCAACTTCATGTGAATTTATTTTGTTCTCTTATAATTCGCAGGGTGGCACGCGAATATGGAGAGACAAGGTGGAGAGTTGGACATTGTGGCTCCGCGAATTCATGGTGACATGAGTCGCTAAGCTTTTGGATCTCATACTCATTATCTTTCTATAGTAACTACATAAAAATGATGGGCATAGCATAATGATAGCATAATGATGTAATCATGTAATAATATAATGGAACAACCAATCAAATTAATATGACTTTGATTTCATAATGGCAGAGCTGCCTGTCCTCCCCCTTTTCAAAACAGCTATGTAGATGTATTGGCTACAGATACATGAAGAATTTGTAGATATGGCTTTGATTTCAGAGATCTCTTTCAAACTTGTAAGAGAAATTGACGAAGGTTTCCCGGTCAAAAACCGAGAAGCCAAAACCCAAAAAAAGGGCCAGAAAATGTCCAAGGCCACAATCGGAACCTTCATGTGAGTCGCTGTCAGCAGAGAAGTTATCGAGTTTGTAACATAAAAGTTGCAGGCTGAGTCTTAGGGTTAGAGTTTTCTTCTGAATTACAAGGGCTTGAAGCTTCTTGCTTAAGCCTAATCTGGTCCTGGCGGCGAACATTCATGTGGCCGCTGAGAGCATGAGCGGATCTGAACTCACGGAAGCAAAAGGGGATCTGAACTCGCAGAAGCAAAAGTTGCTCATATAGGACCTGGGCGGCCTCCTCCCATGAGCGAACATTTGGGCTAAAGTATTATTGGGTCGGCACCTAAACATTTGTAGAATACAAGAAATCATAGCATTTTACAGGTTTGTGCATGCTCAAAATCAATCTGTGCACTTAATAGTTAATACAACTCCAAAATCACTTTGCTAACATATTCATAATGTTAATTATGAACAAGTCAATTACATCTACTTACTAATATATATCATCATAAATTACTATACAGCACCATAAAATTTTTTTACTTAATTAAGGTTCAATGGCGACAAAGGATCCATATAACCGACCCAATTAAGGTCCAATTGACATGAATGTGGCAGTCATGAACACACAATAGTTACAAATCATCATCCATTTGCCGCGGCACATTAATCCAATTAGTTTGGACAAAAAACCATCACGAAATACATGCTTAATATACATAACGGTTATGACTGCCACAAGAAAAAAAAAACTAATTTTAAACAAAAAAATATGGATGGAGTTCTTTAGGTGAGTAAAATAACTAATTTTATAATAATATAATAATCATAAAACAATAACAAAATTTTGCAAAAATAAATAAATATTATTATTTTAGGGCAGTTGAAAGTTGAAACTAGCATTTGAGCTAAAGAAAAAGAAAAAAAAGAATAGAAAATGAAGAGTAAATGCTTCATCAGAAAAATAGTGGACAACAAAACTAGATGGGTACATGGGAGAGGCAAAACAATGCAATACAATGAATCAACACAATACATGTGAAAGTGAGCAGAAAAGATAACAGCTCACAATGAAGCTAGCCCTAACCCTAACCCTACTCCATCTATCACAGTCCCAACCATTCCTGGTCATCAGAGAATTACCAATTTCATTTACAAATTTTACATATATGTATGTATATGTAACTCATACAGCTGCTATTTCAAATGAACATGGTTGGGATGCGAAGATTTCATCTGTGATTTCATCAGTAAAGCAGGGAACAGTCACGATTGAAGCTGCACGGGATTTGCGTTCGAAGATCTGGATGGAGGACGGCTGCCTTCAAGAACTGCCACAGGGCTCCTCAGCTCTTCAGAAATTTTTATCTAGTTTGCGTTAAAAAAAAAAGCTTTAGTAATGATAAAAACTTGGTCGAAAGTAAATAATAATCAGGCATACGCTTCTTTAGTGCACAATTGGGCAACTATCCTCATCATATAACTCCTCATCGTGTGTTTGTAAATGTGCAAAAGACAATTGAGACGTTGAGAGTACTCAATCGAACAACGGGCCTCCACATAATACTAATTTATTTTAAGTTGGATGCATGATTTCTAATGCGATATCAAAGCTAGTCATGATAAGCATACCACTCCCACATTCTCATGGCAGTCATATGAGGTTACATTGGTTCCATGAGTTGCTACACGCGAAAGGGCATGTTGGAATATTTAGTGCCACATTGAAAATCTTTTGTCTTTGTCCATATTTCATTAAAACTCTGACCCGTACGCACGGCAGATCGGTTTCATGATGGGTGTCTGGGTTCTAAAATGATATTGAAGCTAGCAATGGCATGCATCCCACTCCCTCGTTCCCATATTCGTCATGTATTATGTCACTCAAGAGACATCTGTTCCAAGTGTTCTTACACTTGAGAGAGCGTGATAGAAATATTTTGGTCCACTTTATAAATCTCATGTTGTCATGCCAACTTAAGGCCCCGTTTGGCACGGCGTTTTTGCTCCGGTGACTTTGGACAAAATCGCCATCGTCATAGAAAGAATGTTCGGCATGACAAAGGTTATGACTGCCACCAAGAAAAGAAAACTACTTTTGAACATAAAAGTGAATGAAGTTTCTTAGGTGAGGTCGGACGTTCACGAACGACGGTTTAAAACCGCCGCATTCATGACCGCTGCCGCTGTGCCAAACGGAGCCTAAGTTGAATGTTGTAACAACCCACAATATTTGAAGTATTTTCCGTTTTGGTTCATCCTAAGAAATACTAAGCTGAATCACAAGGTTTTATTCTTCTCTTGAAGTGACCTACATGTTT
Source organism: Platanthera zijinensis (assembly GCA_039513925.1). NCBI lineage: Eukaryota > Viridiplantae > Streptophyta > Magnoliopsida > Asparagales > Orchidaceae > Platanthera > Platanthera zijinensis. The sequence continues at coordinate 15,498,478 of CM077081.1, read as the reverse complement.
TTCTAGGAGATCACTCGTCCCATAATTACTCTCGCGCTATACACTTGTTTAACTGTGAAGTTCCTGACAGAACATTACGGCTCGCTTAAATGTGGTCAATATATCAGATTTTGAGCTGTTACATATGCTCCGATTTTAATGGGGTGCGCCATACAATATCATTTTCATGGAGAAATAGAAGACAAACAAAAAGGCATGCACTTTCATGAACATCCATGATTTGAAATCCGACTTGAAAGAGCCTCTAACCTGTGACATTGTAGATGTTATGGAACGCAGAGGAGACTGCAGGTTTTTGCGAAGCATCCGATGTTGGTTCTGCACGTTTTCAAACTGCTGAAGTTTAGCCGCAAAGTCGATGGAATTTTGAATGCTCCCGGAGTGATCGTGTTCATTGCCACCATCCTCCGTGATTTCTAGAATCTGTGTATCAGGGTTTCCCGAGGATCTCCATCTGGCCTGACCACTGAATAGCGTCTGCGGAGGTACAGATTTTAATCTAGTCCTTAATATTTTGAAGGCTGCACATTGCTGCATATATGGAAGATAAGCATTTTACAAAGATCAATGATGCAACCATAAACTGAAAAGAATAAAATTAATTGAAGAGATATTGTAACAAAAAAAAAAGTGTTTTATTGATACCCATAGGGCTTGATATAGAATGTACGCATATGTATTAATGTATACATTCTAAAATCACTGTGTGCACCATATGCTAGAGCTTATATGCCATCTATACTTGGCTTGTTACAAAATCACTGAAATGACTGTGATAGGGATCAACATCGATCAGAGAACAATCTTCGGGGACCCATCAAGGCCTATTTTGTCCTCATATTGATGATGAGAGCCTGCCCATCAGGTTCAATGCGGTTTTTCATATTTTTAGATATTTATTTTTTGAGCGATGGATTGAGAATTAGAATAATAATCCGATCGAGCAATCTGAGTCGTCGGATACATTTAACATAATTTCTCCTTTACATATATTCATCTGGCGTGTAGATCGGGGGATTAATAGATGGATTATTGGATTCAGACCCTAAGCCTGTGGAGGGGTGCCGAAGCCACTCTCCACCGCCGCCCTTGCTCTCGCAATGCTTGGCCGGCCTCTAGATCCTGCCCCCTCCAACAACCACCCTTACAGTCTTCTCCAGACCACTGCCGGCACTTTTCAATCTCTGCAAGTATCCACATGCCCTTCCCAGCGGCAACCGCCTCTTCCAAGCCAGTGACAAGTCACCACCACTAATCTCGAACATCGTATCGTCCGTTCCCTTGCCCCGACAAGCCCCCACCAGCAGTCCCCACCACAATTGACCCATCCCCTCCTCCCCTACTCTACCACCAAGCTCCTCCTGCTCACCAACTACAACTTCCTTCTCCACCCAAAACCATTTCCAGGCTTCAGATTATTTCCATGGTAAGAAAATAACTCTTGTAAATGCATTTTCTAACACCAATGTAGAAAAAGGAACATAGGATTATCTCCTACACTCAAATCTAACAAATGTCTCACGTCACCCGAAATTGTCTACAAATCTTAGTCCCATTCGTCAACTCACGAAAACCTCCTTGAATTGTTAAAATATTTCTTGTGATAAGATCTATCATGGTCGTCAAATCAAATTCCATTGTTCGGTTGTACACTTGAAGGGTGGAATTGAACTTCATTTTGAGCTAAACTCAATTCTTTCCAATCCATATCAGAATTGGAGAATTCCATCTACAGTCTGTGTTCATGCGTACAAAACATTCTTCACATTGAAGAGTGTGTCGTTTCATACCTTAAATGTCGTATATGTTTGTTTTGGTCAAGTTAATGTTTCTATGATTCAGCAGCTTTGATTTAGATTGCCAGAAAAGTTGACCTGAGGCAGCAACAATGGAGGCCACGTTCCTGAATAAATAAATGTCATCGAATTGTCCTCAAATTTCCCGGGAAGCTTTTTCTCGTCGGTTTGCGACCGCTTTTAGTTACAATTCATCAATTTGATTGTTGGATCACTGGCACCCGCCAATCCATAATTGTAAAAAAAAGAAGCCTAATTGTTCTCAAATTTTTAGGGGACCTTCTTCTCATCGTTCTGAGACCACTTGTGGTGATGACGAACCAATAGGATCACTAAAACTGGAAATCACACATGAACCGCCAACACATGAAAAATAAAGTCATTGGATTTGTATGAAATGAGAATTTAAAAATAAACTAGGCAAATAAATTATTTTCCTTTAAATTAAATTTACTTCAACACAAGTACAAGAAGCTCCTTATATAGAGAGAGGGAGAAGGAGCTAAGAATGAATGTAAGATGTGGGACTAAAAGAGCCTAAGAGAGGAACGGGCCAATGAGCAATTTATACAAGGGCTAAGTACAATGTGACGCAGGGTAAGGTTCTAAGGGGCTAGAGATATGATCTATATGCAAACATCCATCCAGTGTTATAAATCTCTTGCAATAATTTTTATTTTATTAATCTGAATACCAATTATGGACACAAAAGATAAAACAAGGAACACGGATACACGAGATGGGGTATATGCGAAAGAGTGCTTAATAATTAAATAACTAACAAAACGAAATTTCAAAATGTTCAAAAGCTTGAAACAAAGATTACAAATAACACACTCCTAGAGTAGACAATAAACACAACATTCAATATTAGGAATTAACTTTCAAACAAAGAAACTCACACAATACTAGTAATAAAACGCTTGGAGAGGACCACCCGGAGTGGGGGAGAATAGAAGTACTGAAATCCGGACTCCCGATGAAGCCTTGGACTGGTGGGGGCTCGGTTTGAAGGTAGGGTGAGTGGGGAGAGGGAGGGGTGGGCCGGCTACAGTAAAGGAAGGGGGTTGGGTTTCATGTGAGAGAAGGATGGGGTAATCGGAGTAGTGGGGAGTTGTGAAGATAGTGGGATAGTGGGGGGAAGTGGTTATGATGGTTATGGGGGAGTGGGGTGGTGGTTATGGGTAGTGGGGTGGTGGCTGGCCGGAGGTGTTCGCCGGCAAGGCGGATGGGAGTGGTGATGGTGGCCGGAGGTGTTCTCCTGTGAAAGTCAAAAACCTGAAAAATGGAGGAAATGGATTGGGGATTAGGTTGGTGGAGGTGGAGGGCTGGTGGATGTTGGCCAGTTGTAGGGGTAAATAGAGGGGTGTTGTAGCCGGCCAAGGGAGATGGGATGAAATGGAGAAGGGCTCACGACAAGGAGGGAGGAATTCCAGGCTTCACGCCCAAGGCTTTGACTTCGGCACCAAAATGATCGAAAGGAAGTTTCACACACAATCTTTCAATGCCTCTCTTTAGATTCTTCTATCTCTATATCTACACTAGTGAGGGGGCAATGAACGGTCATGATTCTCCGTTCATTGCCTACCTCAAAAAAACAAAAATACACAATAAAATTAAAAATGCAAAGAACGAAAAATATTACGATCAACGATCTGCTCAGGATGAGCGGTCCCGATCATCACTGGGCCTATGATTGGTGGGAATAGACCCTAACGGGTCGGGCGGCCCGATCCCCTTCACAATGCCTATAACAAAAGTATGTATGAGCCATTTCCAACATTCCACGACAAGCTGGAGCAAGTCGTAGGCACCAAGCTTGGAAAGAAATTGCCGATATAGTGAGAGAGAGGCCTTAGCGAGAATATCTGAACCTCGATTGCAACCGACACATGTCGTAAAATCAATCTTCGAAATTGAACCTTTTCTCGGACAAAATGATAGTCAATTTTGATGTGCTTTGTGCACTCATGAAACACATGATTTTGAGCTATATGGATATCAGATTAGCTATTGCAGAAGAAAATGGTCGGTGATGGAAGTTTGATTCCTAAATAAGGGACTTTCTAGCCATGTGAGTTTTGAAATGACGACGGCCATGGACGGATAATCTATTTCAGCAGAGGAGCGAGCAACCACAGTCTGTTTCTTGCTTCGTCAGGTAACCAAATTTCCGCCAAAATACGTGCAGGAACCAATAGTGGATCACCGATCATCTAAGGGACCCATAAAAATCAACATCATAGAATGCAATGAGAGAGAAGTAGAAGGCTCGTACACTAGTCCTTGTCCCGGAATATTATTTAAGTATTTAAGAATATGCTCGACCACATGAAGGTGGGAGATCCGGGGAGCGAGCATGACGCGACTGGCCACACCGACCACAAATGATGTATCGGGTCGTGTGATAGTAAGATAGATTAGTTTGCTAATGAGACGCCAATAATACTTCAGATAAGGGAAGAGTTGATCAAAGTCTGGGCCATAAGCACATAATTGGTGCTTCGCATCCATAGGTGTATCGACAGACTTACACCCAGAGTAGCCAACATCATGAAATAGATTGAGACAATATTTCCGTTGAGACAGGACAATACCATCAAGTCGTTGGGCCACCTCAGTCCCAAAGAAGCATCAGAGCCAGACCAAATCTTTAGTTTGGAATTGAGAGACTAAGTGTTTCTTGATTTCAGTAATGCCAGGAAGATCATCACCTGTGATAAGAATATAATCAACATAGACAAGAAGAATCATTGTGTCTGATGGACGTAGACGAACAAACATGGATAAGTCTGCCGAGCACCGGGTGAAGTCACAATCACGAGGTACCCGAGTAAACTTATCAAACCATGCTCGTGAAGACTGTTTGAGGCCATAGAGAGATTTCTTCAGATGGCAAACAAAGGGGCTCCCCCGTGATTGCATATAACATGGAGGTTGTTGCATGTACACAGTCTCCATAAGATCGCTATTAAGAAAGGCGTTCTTGATGTCAAGTTGATGCAACGTCCAATGTCGATAGACAACAAGAAAACTTAAGACTCGGGCAGTGTTGAGTTCCACAACTGGAGACGTCTCCTAATAATCAAGCCTATGTTGTTGGGTAAAGCATTTGGCAATAAGATGGGCCTTGAGGCGGTTAATCATCCCATCGGGATGATGCTTTACGGTGAAAACCCACTTACAACTTACCAAAGACTGATTAGGAGGACGAGGAACGAGGTCCCAAGTATGGTTGACCCAAAGTGTAGTATTTCCTCATCTATTACCGCTCGCCACTCCAAATGTTGAAGGGTCTCCTGCACAGAAGAGGGAGTGAAAATAGAAGACAAAAAATCCACAAACCAGTGTTGGTCATAAGAGAGATGATCAGTGAGACATAATTAGTGAGCGGATGGGCAGTAGAGGATGGCGTCGAATTAGCAGCGCGAAAACCATCAACAGTAAGCGAGAGAGGGTCCTGTACTCCTGTTCGAGGAGGGCGATGAGTGTAGAATCAAAGAGGAGGGTTGGAGGTGGGTGGTGGTCTCGGAATTTGGAAGTAGAGGAAGCCAAGAGTGTGTAGGAACAAAAGGACATGGTAGAGCAGGGATCAACATAGCCGGTGTGGAGGGGAGATGGAAAGGTTGGGTCTCAAAAAACATCACATAAATAGACGTAACCAACTTCTGAGTAGAAGGGAAGCAACAGAGATGCATCTTCTGGGTGCGCAAATACCCAACAAACATATATTAAGTAGCACTAGGAGACAACTTGTCCATGTGGGGGGGGGGTATGTGGTGGAGAAAACAAACGCAACAGAAGACTCGGGTAGTCAAGGAGAAGGGATGTTCGCCGGGAAATAATATAGAGAGAGGTGTTGCGAAGTTGAGAACAGACGAGGGAGAGCGGCTGATGTCTCAGGCTGTAGAGACAACAAAGTGCCAATAGGCGGTGGGGGAGTGCATTTAGAACATGAGAGAACATGCAACTTTGAGAAGATGACGGTTCTTCCACTTAGCAACATCATTTTGTTGTGGTGTGTGCGCACAAGAGGTTTGGTGGAGGATACCCAATATGGTACAAGTGTCCTGAAATGCATGCCTTGTTTATTTGCACGCATTATCAGTGCAAAAAATTTTAAAAGAGCGGGAAATTTGGGTTTTGGTTTTAGCTGCAAAGGAGCGGAATAGATCCAAAAGCTCAAAACAATCGCGCATCGAGTACAGTAGTGTCATGCATGGGTGATCATCAACAGACGTAAGAAAATACCATTATACAAATACACTAGTTGTTTTATAAGGACCTCAAATGTCAGAATGCACTAAATCAAAAAGAGCTGACCTCCGAGCACAATGAGAAGGGAAAACAGAACGGTGTTGTTTTCCATAAATACATGATTCACAATAAAAATTAGAAAAGGGAAAACTTGAAAGAGCCTTCTGGAGGATGGGAAAAAGGAGCATGACAAAGATGTCAATGTTAATCAACAGAGCTAACGAAAGATAGAACGGTCGGGGACGATCCAGGGTGTAAAGCCCATTTGAAATTCTCCATCTACCAATGATAGTCTACGTCTGTCAATCCTGCACAACAAAAGAAGAAGAGGAGAAAGTGATTAAGCAGTCATGATCTTGAGTAAGGCGGCTAACAAAAAATAGATTAAAACAAGAGTTCGGAACATGAAGAACAAAGCAAAAAGAAAGAGGGTGTTAGCGACACAATGCCAGAGCCGGTAACTGGAGAGGTGTTGTCATTTACCACTATAATGAACTTAGGACATGTAGAGTCCAAGTACTGAGAAGGTATGGTCGGAGTAATATGATTGGTGGAACCCAAGTTCACAATCCAAGTGGGACAATGAGACAAACATAAGGTACCTTCATTGGAGACAGAGACAACTGAGCTGCGAAGAAGAGAGATCATTACACGGAGATTCCAGAGTTCCTCAAGTAAGGTGTCAATGTCAGCACGGGAGGAAGGTCCACCAACAGCAGGGGAGGCATGCGGCAAAAAAGAAGTTGGCAGTAGGAAGCCATGTTTTAGAAGGCAAGTAGCTTCAGTGTGATTGGGACGACCACAATGAGTACACAGGCGAGGGGGGCATAGAGCAATGAAGACCATCGCGCCCACCACCCCAAGAGACAGAACGGCCTCCACGAGCAGGAGAAGGTGGAGGTCTGTGGTCAGAACCACGGTAGAGGAAAACCGGAGGGGAGGACACCGGGAGTTTAAGGGGAGGTGTCACCTTCAACATGGAACAAACATTGAACAATGATGGAATAGTAGAAGAGGAACGGATGTGCCCGAACACTGTGGAGGTGCGGGGGAACACGGATCATCATCAAAACAATATCGATAACATCTTTATAATCCCGTTGAGCGGCAAGATACAGTATTGGGGGCTAGTGTTGAACCCAGGCCTTGACAAGAGTCTTGGATTGGGCAACAACGAACGCGAGGTCACCACCTGCACTCAAATTGGAATTCTGAAGAGCCATGAAAATATCAAATAAGTGTTGGAGCAGTGGCGGGTCCCGGTAGGCAGCGGAAGAGGTCTATAAAAGCAACAAAGGGGGCTCAACGCAGAGGCTATACGCAGAGGAGTGGGTTCAAAGATGAGTCCGCGAGGCCACACATGGGCTCAAGCTGGTAACGGGAGCATGAGCTCGACCAAAAAAAACTTTAGGATTCGTACGTCTCTGATACCATGTACAAAATAAGAATTTAGAGAATAAACAAAGAGGCAAATAAATTATTTTCCTTCGAATTAAATTACAAGACTTACAAGTACAAGAGCTTTTTTGAAGTGGTAGGTGGATGCAAAGAGATGTTCGACTGTAGGATGGAGGAGAGAGTGTTGGGTTGGAAGTTGCTTGTGGCGGTGCTAAATGTGATGGATAACAGGGAAGTAGGGCTAGTGGTGGGTCGGGGCGAGGCAGGGGGGAGCGGTTGTGATTTAGAGAAGGGAGGAGATGAAAGACATGATATTGCAATGGGGAGGAGCTGGAAGGAAGAGTTCTGCAGTGAGGAGGTGCTGAGTGGTAGGATTTTGAAATGGAGGGGGCATATAGGCTAGGATTTACAACGGGGAGGGGCCAGGGGTGCGATCGGCAACTGAAGGTGCTGAGGGCAGTGTGCTAGAGTGGGAAGAGGAATACTTGCTCGAATCTGGGTTGGGGAGGGCTGGAGAGGTGCAGAAATGCGCATGGTAGATGTTGCGGGTGGCATTTTGGAGCGAGAAGGGGAAGGGAAGTTCGGATCAGCGGTGGGGAGGGCTGGGACAGGCGAGTAACTACAGTGGGAAGGAGGCATGTCGATGCTTACGAGCGGGGAGGGGAAGATGTCAGAGGCAGCGTCGAAAGGGGGAAGGAGGTCGAACCTAAGGCATCGACACCAATGGAGGTCCGGCTTCAGCCACAGGATCCGCAGGTACGAAGGTAGCCCGTAAAAACCCCAAATCCCCCTCCAAACAACCCCAATACATATAAACACATACACGCACGCTCACATGCACATGTATATGCATGATGGAGGGGTTTAGGGCTTCCAACATGGACGACTCAAATCACACATCAATAACAGATGCCTAAACTCTCAAAATAAACCATACTAAAATCAAGGTTGCAGATGTCGGATGTCGGATGTCGGATTGCCGGATTGCCGGAGATATATATGGGATATTTTACAATGTCTGATTTTAATACAACAACACTCAAGCCTTTATCCCACTATAGTGGGGTCGGCTATATGGATCCTTTGTCGCCATTGCTCCCTATCTTTTGTCATAATCTCACTAATGCCTAAGTACATCATGTCTTTCCTTACAGTTTCATTCCAAGTCTTTATTGGTCTACCCCTCCCTCGTTTAACATGCCTAGTGACTAGACTCTCACAATGCCTAACAGGTGCCTCTAATGATCTCCTTTGTACGTGTCCAAACCATCTTAGACGAGCTCCTCGCATCTTCTCTACAATTGGTGCTACCCCCGCTCATCCCTGATACTTTCATTCAAAATTTTATCCAATCTCGTGTGTCCACACATCCACCTAAGCATTCTCATCTCCGCAACTCCCATTTTTTGCTCATGTACACAATTCACTGCCCAACACTCAGAACCATAAAGCATCGCAGGTCTAATTGCAATACGGTAAAACTTGCCCTTACGTTTTAGTACTACTTTACGATCACATAAGATCCCTGACGCGCCTCTCCACTTCAACCAACCCGCTTGGATTCTATGTGTCACATCTTTATCAATACCTCCGTCTTTCTGAACTATCGATCAAAGATATTTAAAACACTCACTATGTGAAATATCTTGATCACCCAACTTAATAACGAAGTCATTTGCTCGATGATATATCGATCGTGAAATATCAACCAATATATCGGGTAAACCGATATATCGGGGTAAACCGATATATCGGGGTAAACCGATATGCCATGTTTAACCGATATGCCGGGTTTAACCGATATACCGGGGTTAACCGATATGATGGGGTTAACCGATATGCCGGGTTTAACCGATATGTCGGGTTTAACCGATATACCGGGTTTAACCGATACGTCGGGTTTAACCGATATGTCGGGTTTAACCGATATGTCGGGTTTAACCGATATGTCGGGTTAAACCGATATGTCGGGTTAAACCGATATGTCGGGTTAAACCGATATACCGGGTTAAACCGATATACCGGGTTAAACCGATATACCGGGTTAAACCGATATATCGGGTTAAACCGATATATCGGAAGATATTTTCAAAAACAATTTTTTTTTGCTTAAAATATCGATGTCGTGACGTTTTATCCCCAAAACCTTTATGCCGGCCGACATGCCGGACATGCCTGCCAACATCTACAACACTGAATAAAATACAAAAAGATATCATAACACATAAACCAACGGGTCAGATGCCTGTGTGTCCAGGATAGTCAAGATGCAGCTCCGATCAACGCCTATGGCGCGTATAAACTCACGTGCTATGGGTGGCGATCCCCATCACTATGGAGGACAGAAATAGAGGAGGTCGCAATGCTAGATTTCTTTAATGGAATATGCAAGAGATCAACATAAAGGGAAGAAGTAAGCGGTGATGAAATCCTAGCAACACAAAATAAACGTCATGAGAAAGAGCAATGTTCAACAATACAAAAAGAGAGAACAAGTGATGGCTATAGTTTGGCCTGTAAGAGAGGAGAATTCAATAAAGCCAAAGGCGATGCTAGTGCGTTGGTGCTCAATAGAGAATATTTTGACTTCAAAACAATAAAAAAGTGAGCAATAACATGGTAAATGCATAACCAGCACAAAACACGAGGCATCTTGGTAGTAAATAACATACAAGTCATAAACAACACATTATCATCAGAAAGTCAATTATAATACACATCAATGATCAAAATGTCAACAATCATTAATGTTCAGAGATACAAAGCATGGAGCACTTAAAGTGTACATAAGTCAATCTGATCCATTTTGTCACCTATCTGCTTTAAAATTGTGTCAGTGCGCATTGATAACTCTAGTAAGAGATGACCATTATACATGTATTTTGATTTGTATATCTAGTATCAATTAGATCATTAAGCTTACAAATGTTCGTTTAAGTTTGGCTCAACAACAATACATTATCTTGAGTTATGAGCCAAACACATGTATGCCGAACTTTGGAGCGGGGAGGGCCGAACCTTAGTAGAGGGGAGCTCCTTGCATCGGTGTCAGTCCGTGCAAGAAAAAATATAATGAGAGAAAAAAGATGTAGAGAATTGGGGAAGTAAAACTTACCTCATCTATCCATTTCATCCAAAAGTTTAATACCAGGTCATAAAAACAAAGAGTAAAAAGAATCCAGACAAAACAAAAATTGATACAAAAGACAGTTGAATAGAAAATAGAAATGACCGGTTGGCCATCCTTCTAAAGCTAGTTTGATATACTACTTCCAAATGGTGGTTCCCCAGAAAGCATTTGTAACATATATCTTCAGCTTGTTGTCACCAGTATTTTGCCACTAAATTGATGATCTATTTATTATATAAAATGATGTTTAAGTAGACATACATCTCTTGAATATTAAGCACTCAATCCATATGCGCATATTCAGTGGGCACTAAAACATATATAAATGTTGAGTGTCCATCTCTCTACTCTTCATAAAAGTCTATACCTTAATGTCAAGTTAAGAGATTTCCTCTAATAATAAAAAAATACGTAGCGTAATTATGCTATAAGATGAAGTAAAAAAAACTAATGTGTACCAACAAAAGACAAACCTGAGGTAGCAACTTCAAAAGACCATAAAGAGTCCTCAACAACCATGGAAACCCACTGGGGTCCAGAAGCTGCAAAGTACAAAAAAAAAACTATTAAATAACCCTTGGGAATCAAGTAAATCGTCCATAAGAAAAGTCCAACACCGATCCAATAATGGCAATATTACATATTTTCTATTCTAACTATGTGCATCTACAGAGACTAAGGGCCAGCTTGGCTAAGCTGCAACACTGGGAGAAGCAGTGATGGGAAGTAGTGGTGGGGGAATTCACTGTTTTGCAGAGTGGTAGAAAAATTTATAAAACTAATTGGAAAACTGAATTCTCAGTGCTGTGTGAAACAATGATGCAGAATTAAACTGCAATGAAAATTAAACAATGAAAATAATATTAAATTTTTTATTAAATGCTAATATATTAAACATTTAGTTATATTAAACATTTAAATATATTATCTTTTAAAACATTAATAATTTATAAATTAATATAATAGCTCTAAATAATATATTATCTATAAACACTATTATGTTTTGCCCGTACGAAGGTGCTCGTATATATATATATATATATATATATATATATATATATATATAAGTGACAATGCACAAGAGGCCCCGTGGGCCAACAACAGTACTCATATATAGTGCTTCGATGCAACAATGCACACCGCTCGAGAGAGGTCGATCAATACACACGCACACTATATATATATAAAGAAATAGTTTCATACCATACCGTGTAACTCTGTCATACCATCCAATCACTCTGGACCGTCGGATCCTTCTAGTTTATAACATCTCCGTTATAGGATCATTGACATACCATTCAATCAATCAGGACCGTCCGTCAAAATTTTCATAGGGCTCCTACACGATAGTAGGGGGTCCTAAACCTATATTTTAGTAGGGCTTCTACCCTATAATGTGAAATTACAATTTTACTCTGCTAACATTGAAAAAAATTCCCATGAACGCGACTGGCCAGAACCGATCAACACGTGGGATTAAACATAACCTGTCACTCAAATTAGCTCGCTCAGATGTTATAGTTATATCTCGAAATATCATGCCCTCTCGTAATATATATATATCCGAAGAAATCAGTGAATCCCACGATGTGGGACTAAATAAATTAAAGAAATAAGGAAAAAACGCAAATGCAGCACGTTAGGGTTCGTCGTCTAGCAAGCACAGATTGACGCGTGAAAATAAACCTAACCCGCCGCTCTGGTAAACCCGCTCATCCATCCCACTCATATTAATTCAAAAAAACCATCTCTCTCATATTCAGGGATGGATCCATGATTCGAAGTAAGGGGGGGACCAAAAAAATTATGAATCAAAATATAACAAGCAAAAAATTTTCTAATTTGAAATTTTAGCATTAACAATAAAAGAAAAATTACAATATGGATGCTACCTTATTTTAGTTGTGCACGTCGTTTTTTCAACTCATAGAATTCATCAATGATCACATCTTTCTCGATCTTCTCTGTATTAACACCCTTGGAAACCTAATATTCGGCCGCTAAATCGCACAAAATTTTGGCATTATAACGACACTGTGACCGTCATAACACCCGCGTACAATAATCTAAATGCAAACAACATCACTGATCCGTGTCAATGACACGAATAAGCTTCACATAGCATGCCTAACCCGGAAATGTGCTCGGGCTTCTAAAGCAAGTATCATGCCGGGGACGGACACACTCGACCCGGTAGTTCATAAAAAACAAATAAAACAAAGATTTGTTACGCCTCTAAAGATTGAACAAGGACTATAGGCCAATGTCCGCTCAAGCGAAAAGGACCCACACGGTCCGAACGAAATGCGAGGTGATTCACCCAAACGTTTCCAAAGCGGCAAAGCCACACCTAAATCTCTCCACCAAGCTATTACGTATAGAAGAAAATCACACAAAAGGAGATAGAGAAATTCGTTACCCAACCCGTTGTTGACGTCGTGTGAGGTGAGTTACAAACGACGGTATCCACCGGAGACCGGAGTCGCTCCGGACTACCAGAGGGAGAGAGGCAGAGAGCGCACATGGCACACCCTGTTTTTTCTTCGGATCTTCAAGCGGAGGGCTGTCGGGGCCAACTGGAGGTCGCCAGGTCGGGTTGCTGCCTGCTGGTGGTCGGGACAAGTCGGCAGGGGGTCTAATAGAGCAGGCCGACGGGCGACGGCCGACGGGCGACGCCCGACGGCCGACGGGGAGGATTAAGTAAGAACAAAACGAGAGAGAGAGAGAGAGTGAGATGATCGAGAGAGAGAGAGATGAACGGGCGTCGGGAGAGAACCAGTCTCGGCGACTGGCGAGAATAGGGACAGCGACGCACGTCGGGACCCGGGAGGGAGAAATCTGATCGGGAGATAGGGTTTGTTTTTATTTATTTATATTATATTATATACATAATACATAAACTTCAAAATTCAAGGGGGGCACGACCCCCCTGGATCCGCCACTTCTCATATTAATAATACTCGAAACTAAAAATGAATCCCATGATGTGGGACTAAAAAAAATTTAGACGTGGCTCGGATCGGCTCTTCCGCCGCTAATTATGATGCCGTCGGATTTTTCGTGATTGTGCACGCGAAGTGGATAATAATGTAAGAATTATAGTAATTTATTTGTGAAATTACTATAATTAAGAAACATATCGATATATTAGATTTTTTAATGAGAATATATAAATAATAAAAAATATTTTATAATTAAGAAGCATATAAATATAATATTCGAAGCCCGCCGGGGGGCGGACAAAGCCCGTCGGGAGGCAGGCAAAGCCCACCGCCGCAACCCGAGTACTGTCGTGCGGGGCCATGCACTGACACTCGTATATATATATAAATTTATTATCGATATATATATACATATAAATAAAGTTTTATATATAATAAAAATTTTAACTTTTTTAAAGAATAACTATAGATAAATATTGATGATTAATTATTTACATAATAATATTTAAATATATATATATATATATATTTAATAACAGCGCTCCATCACTGCCTCCTTGATATAAAAGTTTGTGCTATGTCTGTACACTTCCGGATGCTCTTATATATTAATTTTGTTCATATATTAGATGATAATTAATGCTTTAATATAAAAAATTTAATATTTTATTAAAGTTAATATATTAATAAAAGTTTTATTAAAATAATTAACAAACACTATATTATAATTTTCTATAATTAAAATTGCTTTTTTATGTGTTAAAATTATTTATAAATACATACATATATATACGAGCAGCTCCGCACGGGCTTCGCCTGTGCTCGATGCGCCCGCATTCGAGCGGGCTGCGCCCATATGAACGGGTCGGGGTGTTGTACTTTTTTGCAATAATACATTTGTATTATAATACAATTATATTTTTACAACTTTTATTCAAAACATATACATATGAGTACTTAAAATGACTGTAAAAAAATATGAATCAATATTCCTATTTTTATTTTATAAAAAATATACATTTTTACTTAAAAAATCAATTTCTCTCTCCCTCTCTCTCCCTCTCTCTCCCCTCTCTCTTTCTCCCGCTCTCATATAGGGATAGGAGGGCTATAAAAATTCTCTCTCCCTCTCTCCCCTCCTCTCCTCACTCTTTTTTTTCTCTCTCTTCATTTAAAGACAGATTAAAAGTTTGGCACACAGTGAATGGCTAAGATTAACTCATCTACTCCAAACTAATTTTTTAATATAATAAAAGATATATATAATATATTCGATTAGTTATATATATGAATATATATCGTTATAACCTTATAATATAAAATATAATTTTTTTAAAGCTATTGCAGCACTGCAACCATTTTCCAAGGTTGCAGCGCTGCTCCACTACCTTTTGGGCGGTGGCTGCAGCCACCACCCAAAGATTTTGGGCGTTTGGCGGTGGCTGCAGCCACCACCCAATGATTTGGGGCATTTGGCGGGGCGGCAACAAAAACAACGGCACGTAGCTATCCCGTCGCTCCCCAAAACAAGCCCTAACTCGGACATGAGATTCATAGGACTGTAAGTCTAAAGCTATGAGAAGGATTTCCTCGTAGAAACTCCAAATTTTATCATAATATCTAACCTCTATCAAACCTTAAAACTCAAACTCACAAAGCGAATTATGAACAACATAGGAGATCCACATGAATCGAGACGATTTAGTGGAGATTTTTTATATGCAAAAACGTCCTGGTTATAAAATCACAGGGAAGTCTCTTGTCTGTCGCCTCAAGAAATTTATCTATGGCCTCAAGAAGTCCCTCGAGCTTAGTTTGACAAGTTTAATAAGGTCGTTCGGGATTTGGGATTCACTCGGAGCTCCACAAACTTATTTATGTCGTCGGCCAGCAGGTACGATGATACTTCTTATGCATGTTGATGTACTATCATTATGGGTGATGATCTGAATGATATCTCTATGATCAAGAAGCATTTGGTCTCACACTTTCAGACCAAATATTTGGTCCGCCTCCGATACTTCTTGGGTATTGAGGTAGCTCATCGACCTGATGGACTCGTTTTGTCTCAATAGAAGTACCACATTTAGGTTACAAGCCTGATGGTACATAAATGGATGCCAACACTAGCTATATGCTCACGAGTCCGACTCTGATCCACTGCTCCATAATCTGGAGTACTATCGTCGCCAAGCTTATCTAACTAATTGTCAAATGGCCAGATACCTCACTCGTTGTTGGCGCGGTTAGCCAGTTCATGCATGCTCCTCGGACATCCCATCTTCAAACTGTCGAGTGACTCCTCCAGTATCTAAAGATAGCCCTAGGACAAGGGTTTGTTTATAAGCCCTCATATTCTCTATCATTAATTACATATTCTGATGCGGTTTACACTGGATCTCTCTAGGCCTGCAAGTTGAGTCGAGCCGGCTCACAAAAAACTCGACTCGAGCACGAGTCTTTCGAGCTCGTCGAGCTCGAGCCTTCTGTCGAGCCGAGCTCGAGCTTAGTTCTTTCTGTTCATGGGCTCACGAGCTTTTAAAAAAAATAACATAATTTTGTTTATAATATATTAATCTTTCACGGAATCACGGTTCACTTCTTCACGGCGTTCACGCCATGTCGCCATCTGCCATCATTCATTTTTCACGCCGTCTGATTTGATGGCCATCATCCAACTTTCACGCCAGGGCCGCCAAGCATCGCCATTTAGGTTTTACTTTCTAGCTATCTTGGGTAGTGAGGCATCTCTCATACTCCAACTCTCCCGTGAGCGGCAAGCGGCAAGTCGGTGACTTGACGGGCCGAAGTCATCAAAGGTTAGCGCACATCCTCCTGACACCCTCTTCTCCAGCAGTCTTCCGCTCATCCTTCTCCAACCTCAAAGTTTCAAGAGGCCGCAAAAGATCCACTGAGCGTCGGCCTTCAACTCGCCTGCTGCAAGAGGCCACAAAAGTTCTTCCTCCTCGGCGTCCTCGCATTTCTTCCTCCCAATACTTCTTTGTTCTCCGATCTAGGGCTCGACGCGGTGGATCTGTGAGTTTCCCTCTCCTCCTCCTCTGATCTTGAGTTCTCTTTTCATTCCTCCATTTACCTCGCAATCTTTCATTAATTTTTTTATTCCAGTCATTTCCTCTTTCACAAATGCCTACAGCTTCATCTCGCCGTCCGTCCAATAGCTTCATCTCCTCATCAACTACCTGTGTAAGCATTTTCGTCCAGCATCTTTCATTATTTATTCTGTTTTTCTATACATCTCCCAATCTGTTTGTCTATTAATCTGTAAGCATCTTTCATTAATATTGTGAAATATTATCTTATTAGGAATCATTATTCTTATCTAATATCTATATATGAATATTTATGCATAAACTTGTATTGTGAAATATATTGCTTTTATACATTCTAGTTGTGTTATGTAACAACTAATAGTGTCATTTTTATTAATTCTAAAAAAGCTTGTTAAAATGACCAAAACATGCATTAATATAAATCTAAAAAACCTTGTTTAAATAACCACAGCATGATATATTTAAGGACTGAAAACTTCCCGTTGAAAGAAAATGAGCCGAGCTCGTCGTCGAGCTTGGGCGTTTTAAAACGAACTCGTCGAGCTCAAGCTCAAAAAAATAAGCTCGAGCTCAAGCTCGACCCGGCTCTTTTTGATGAGCTCGGCTCGAGCTTGACTTGTTTGCAGGCCTAGATCTCTCAATAATCGCCGGTCTATGAGTGGCTATTGCACATTTTGTAGGGCATCTAATCACTTGGCGGAGCAAGAAGCAAATGGTGGTGGCACGCCCCTCTGTAGAGGTTGAGTATCGTTCGATGGTGTCTGTTGTTTCTAAACTCACTTAGCTGGAGTCTTCTTACTGATTTTGGTGTCGACGTCCCCTCTCCGACCATCCTATACTGCAATAATTAAGTTGTCATCCATATTGCCAAGAATCCAGTTTTTATGAACGCACCAAGCATATTGAAGTAGATTATCACTTCATCCGAGAAAAGTTCAACTCCACAAAATTAATCTGCGTCATGTTCCAGCAGCCGATCAAATCTCTTATTTCCTCACCAAGATCTTGCCACACTCCCTCTACTGACAGTTCGTTCTAAACTTGGCACCTACAATTTGTATGCTCCAGCTTGCGGGGGAATATAGAAGAAATATGTATGTAAATCCCAATGTAAAGACCCATTTCTTTGGCCCATTAGGAGATCTCTCTCATGTATATTAATCCTACACCATGGTTTGGATTTAGGTGTCACTCCTTTCTCTCTCTCACACACGCACACACATACATATATGTACATATGTGCGTGTTCGTATGAACTTGTATTTTACTACTTATATGAAGTAAAAAAATTATCGCACTTCATATTCCGCTCTTCTACAAGTCTCAAAGTTACTCAATCATACTCAATCAAGTTTAATTAATGTGGATGCGTAAAAAATCCAAAAATTGCATGTTCCTATTGAGGACAGTGGACAAGAAATAATTTAGGAGAAAACTTTGCAGTTCAAAGCATACAATAATCAACTATCCAAATACCTGCAATCTCAAGTAAGTGAACATTGGAGCCTCCAGCAGGCGTATCAACTTGTCCAACTGCATCAAGAACTTGATATTTATATCTTCCTCCCCCAATGACTGAATTACAGCACTAGTGTGGTGATAGGCCTTCATTATTATACAAAAACAGACAAACACGTTAAACGAAGTTCAAATAGCATAAACAGCAGTACTAAAGGTGTTTATCCCTGCCTGAGCAAGTAGGCACAAACTTATTGTTGCCATCGGAGAGTGGCACCAAGAGGAGTAAAGAGAGAGAAATAAATCTTTGCCAGCAGGATTCATCAATGATTGCTTTAGGAGATTTCTTAAATTAGTCATTTCGAATGAGGTGAGGAGAATCAAATTCAGAGCCTGCAATCACACAATAAAAAAATCTAATTTAACAATTTCTTATTCATACCGCAATCCTCCTTCTGCCAATCATGACAAAAAGGTGAAAAAATGTCCGAATTCATAAAACCTGAACCATAATTGATGCAAAATTAAGATCACTTTCATCCTTGAGAATCTCTGAAAATTCCCGGTATACTCGCTCAGCATCCAAAAGAACACAGAGCCTACGTACTATCAGAGCACCACGCCTGGAAATGTATCATATCAAATGTGCATATAGAACAGCATGGTTACGGAGTAAGTTGTCTTGTCTGAATCTACTTGTTGTACTTAGCAAAGGGAGAAGAAGGCATTAAGAGCAACATGAAAAAACCATAGAAACATAGCATACTTCTCAAGAAGCATGTGATTAGAGCGGAAGGTGTGGATCAGGAAAACTACAAGATGGCGAAAGTTTTGAACATCTTTTGCTATGCATGCATGGATATCCAGCACAAGAAGAACAACCTGCAAATAAGCAGAAATGCTGTAATAAACGAGTAGAAATTTAGTTTAAAATAAAGAAGCGACATTATATTCAAAATAATACGCACAACCAATAGTTTTCAATAGCATGAAGCAAACCTTTAAGGCAAAGTTCCTTTATAGAACATATGAGGAACAAGAATGAAACATTGGCAAGGAACCATCTGAACATAGTCTTTATTTAGTCAAAAGCTTTAAACGAGAATCTTGAATGCCACATTGGCATGTTACAGTATCTTCTAAAGAGAAATTTGAAGTTCGACACATGAATTCCAAAGACCACTAGTGCAAAATAAATTATCGCTCCTGCTTGCTTCAAAAAACAAAGAACCGTGCAACTAAAATTCAATATTCTATCATGGACATCCGATATACGCGTCTGGCGCGTATAAACTTTCCAAGGAGGCTCGTCGTCGTGTGGCTCTGTAACAATGCCGTCATATGGAAAATGTGTCTTGTCCTCAAGGCAGTAATCAGGAAACAGGCGGAGGAAATCATCCCGGGGCAGCCACGTCGTGTCCGAGTCGGGCCGGACGGTCCAAGCCACAAGGACCTCCTCCGATGTACGGTCCTCTGGGGTGCGGCATCTCTGATCGAGGATCGAGGCAGGGTAGTAGGGTGCCTCTCCTGCGAGTTCAAGGTCGTCCGGAATGTGATCTGTGGGGGTGTGTTTGCCCACTACGCGTCGTAGCTGCGAGTCATGGAAGATCGGATAAATGCGGCTCCCGGCTGGACGGCGAAGGCGGTAGGCAACCACCCCTATGCGGTCGAGGACCTCGAAAGGCCCGAAGAAATGAGGTGTCAGTTTTGGACAAGGTCGGCGGGCAACCGAGAGCTGTCGGTAGGGGTGGAGTTTGACGAAAACCTTCTCTCCTACCTCGAAGGAGAGGTCCCGACGTTTCCTGTTGGCGAAGCAAACCATCTTCTGTTGAGCCCGATGTAAGTGGTGCTTAACAGAACCCGATGTAAGTGGTGCTTCAAATGATCTAGGGTGGTGTCCCTGTCACGGAGGGCAAGGGCCAAGCTCTCCACCTGACACTCCACTGAAAGGTGGTGGACAATAGACGGAGGAGGGCGGACATAAACGGCCTCGAATGGTGTAGTACCGGCCGCCTGATGGTAGGCGGTATTGTACGAGTATTCGGCCCACCCAAGCCACTTGTCCCAACTGCGAGGTTGCTCCCCCATAAAGCAGCGGAGGTACATCTCCAAACACCGGTTGAGAACTTCTTATTGGTCGCCTGCCTGCGGATGGTATGTCGTGCTCATGCGGAGACGGGTGCCCTGTAAGCGGAACAACGTGGTCCAAAAAGTACTCAGGAAGAGCGGACCGCGGTCGCTCGCGATCGAACGAGGAAACCCGTGGAGGCGTACGACACCCTGGATGAAGTTGTCGGCGACTGTGGCAGCCGTGTATGGGTGGCGGAGGGGAATGAAATGAGAAATTTCGAAAGCCGATCCACCACGACTAGGATGCAGTTGTGTCCCTGTGATCAGGGCAGTCGTGTGATGAAATCCATGGCGACGTCGTCCCAAATGTGATCGGGGATCGGGAGGGGCAGAAGTAGGCCACATGGAAACATGGACCTCGTACTTGTCCTTCTGGCAGGTAAGGCAGACGACCACGAAGGCCACCTGTCGGAACAAGTGAGCCCAATAGAGTGAGGCGGCCAGCCGTCGGTACGTCCGGTAAGCCCCAGCGTGTCCTCCCGTGGGTGAAGCATGGAACTCGGCCAACAACAGAGGAATGCTCGGGGAGGAGGGGGCGAGTACGAGGCGGCCCTTGAAGAGTAGGCGGCCGTCAACCAAGGAGTACGGTGGCTGGGCCGTGGCGTCCGCGATGAGTGTTATCCATATCCCGTTGAGTGTCGGGTCGGCTTATACTTCCTGCTGAAGGGTATCCGCATCCTCCCAGACCGGGCGGGAGATGGCTGTGAGAATGGGGTTGCGCGAGAGGGCGTCGGTCGTGCGCAATTCATCTTCCCCGACAAGAACTTGATGCTGAAGTCGTGGCCTAGTAGCTTGGCCACCCATACTTGTTGAGCGGGCGTAGCAATCTTCCAGATGTAGGAGGTACCGAAGGCTGTGGTGGTCGGTGCGGACCACGAACCGTCGGCCCATGAGGTAAGGTCGCCAATGTTGAACAACGAGGACGAGGCTCATGAGCTCGTTCTCGTAAGCGGAGCGGCTGCGGATTGTGTCCGAAAAGGCGCGACAGAAATAGGCCACAGGGCGGCCGACATGCATCAATACGGCTCCCACGCTGACGCCCGACGCGTCGCACTCCACGAGGAAGGGCTGGGAGAAACCCGACATGGCTAACACCGATGCACAAACTAAGGCCTGTTGTAGAGCGGTAAAAGCGGCAGAGGCCGCCGTCATCCACTCGAAGAGGCCTTCGACCGACTTCTTCAGAAGCTGGGTGAGGGGTCGGGCAAACGTGACGTACCCTTGAATGAACCGACGATAGTACCCTATTAGTCCCAAGAATCCCCAGACATCACAGAGAGATGATGGCGTCGACCACTGAAGGACCACCTCGATCTTGTCGTTGTCCATGGCGACTCCCGCAGCAGAGATGGTGTGTCCCAGATAGCACACCTTTGGGACCCCAAAGGAACATTTTGTTGAGTGGAGCTTTAAGCGGTGGCATCGTAGAGTGGCCAATGTCTGACGGGCGTATTGGAGGTTCTCCTGCCAAGAAGAGTTATAGCTCAATATGTCATCAAAAAAAGTACGTGTTGATGAATACCCAGGCGAAAAATGTCGTTAATCATGACCTGAAAAGTGGTCGGTGCGTTGGTCAGGCCAAAAGGCATAACCAGGAACTCATAGCGGCCGTCATGGGTCCGGAAAGCCGTCTTGGCGATGTCGGCCGACCGAACGCGAATCTGGTGGTAGCCAACACGGTGCTCCAGCTTGGTGAAGACGGTCGCGTCGTGGAGCTCATCCAAAAGCTCCTGAATCACCAAGAATCAGGTACTTATCTGGGACGGTGACTTTGTTGAGTTCTCGATAGTCCACTCAGAAGCGCCAATTGCCGTCTTTTTTTCTTGACCAACAGGACCGGGCTGGAAAAGGGGTTGGCACTGGGGTGGATGAGGCCCCACATCAACATGTCGCACACCAGCCTCTCGATCTCGTCCTTTTGCACGAGCCCGTAGCGGCATGGTCGGACTGAAACTGCTGACACGCCAGGCTGAAGAGATATGGCATGATCATACGGCCGAGCTAGTGGCAACCCTGGATGGTGCAGCAAAGAGATCTACAAACTCGGATAGGAGGGCCTGAAGGTACGGAGGTGCTGAGGCCGGTGGCGCGGCGCCCGAGATGGGCCAGAGCCAAGCCAAAAATTCAACGTCTGCAGTCCGCTGAATCGCGCAAACGGAGACGGGGGAGCGAAGTAGTGTGGCGTCTCCCACAAGGCAACACTCCCAACCGTCCTGGAGGAAACACATCGTCATAGTCCCCCAGTTGACTCGCATGTCGCCTAGCGTGCAGAGCCATGCAACTCCCGAAATGGCGTCGATCCCGCCAAGGCCGAAGACGTAGAAGTCCGTCGTCACCGAGTAAGGGCCCACTGAAAGCGAGATGGCCAGACAACGACCCTGGATCGAGCGGCGACGACCATCGCCCAGACTGACAGTGAAATCTGGAAAAGGTTCCATCGGAAGACGTTGCTGCTGGGCCAAATGAGCGGAAAAAAAATTATGACTTGCCCCACTGTCCACAATGATCACAATGTGGCGGTCGCCCAACTTGCCCACCAGCTTCATGATTTGGGGGCCTGAAACGCCGCCCACAAAAAAGCACGGAAGCTCCAAATGGTGAAGGCCTGCGTCAGCGACAGCCTCTGTGGTGTCCTCTGTCGTGATCTCGAGGTCTTCAAAGTCCACCAATCTCTGGCTCAAAGTCACCGATGATGGCATGGAACTCTTTGATCGCGCAGACGTGGGTAGGAGAATAGGGCTGACGGCAGCGAAAACACAGCCCTTTGCGGCGGAGGTCGTCGAACTCGCGGTTGGAGAACCGCTGAGGCGGGGCTGGACGGCCTGGCCTTGTGGCCGGAGGGGGTCGAGGGGCTTGGGGCTAATAGGTAGCGGTCCTCCATGGTCGGTTGCCTGGCAGAGGCCCTCTTGGAATCGGAGGGGGCCGAGGGGACAAATATGCTTCCACAAGGCGGTCCATGTTGAGGGACTCAGACACCGTCCGGGGGTGATGGGTGCTAAGCCGGGACCGTATGTTTGGTCGAAGGCCTTGCATGAAGAAACCGAGATAGTGATCTGGTGGCAAGCCCGGAACATGAGTGATGAGGGGCCACAAACTCATCGATGTAGTCATCCAGTGTACCGGATTGTCGTACCCCACACAGTCTTTCGGTAGCGGAGCCGGAATAATGGATGTCGTAGCGGCGAATCATCTCCTGCTTGATTTCCTACCAGAAGATGGTCGGGTTGGTCTGGTGGAGCCATCGGGACCAGTGGAGGGCGGAGCCATTGAGTCCCACGACGGCGGTAGAGACCTTCTCCTGCTCGGGTGTGTGGTGGAAATCGAAGTAATATTCTGCCTTAGCGATCCACCTAATCGTGTCTACTCCGACGAAGGTGGGAAGATTCAAGGTAAGGGCTAGGCGACCGGGGTGAAGAGGGGGTGCGACGTCCCCGATGTGCGGAAGTGGTGCCGCCCCAGGATTGACGTGGTGGCGGCCAGGAACGCGGGTCCGCTAGCGGAAAAGGCAGCAGGAGGTTGTAACGCATCAAGCTTTGCGTGGATGGCGAGCAAGGAGGCCTGCAAGGAGGCCACGATGGACTCTTGGGTGTTGACACGACATAGGACGGCCTCATTAGCGTCCTCCGATGGAGCCTCGACGGTGGAATGGGTGTTCGGTGCCATGGCCACGGAAGGAAGGGCGGCAACGGCGGCGGCGCGGGCTGTACGGGCGCGGACTGGACGACACGGTAGAGGCGCTACGGCCTGTTGCGGTTGCGGGCGGGTTGATGCGGCCAAGGGGCGCGCGGCAGAAGCGAAGCCGGGGGCGCGCGGGGCAGCGGCCTGGATGCGGCGCGTGGGGCAGCGGTCTGGATGCAGCACGAAACGGAGTTGCGGGCGCGGTGCAGGGCACCGACGCGAGAGCGGTGCGGGTCGCGGACTTGGCGTGGGCTTTTGTTGGCGCTGGTACTCCGACGGCCGGCGGTGGCGGGCGTACGGGCAGGTCAGACTAATTGTTGGGGTATCGGGAGATCAGCGGCTATGGGAAAGAGATAAAGAGCCGAAGAGAGGGAGAGCGAGAGGAAGAGAGGAGGGATTAAGGTTTAGGGGAGAAAGAGAAAACACACATTCATTCCAGGATGAAAATAATACAGGGCTTACGCGTCCCCTTATAGCGATGAGGAGCGAATACAAAAGGAAATTCTGAAATTAGGAAATACGGAAATACTTAAAATGACCCAAGCAAACAAAACAACAAATAAAACGACTCAAGCAAACGAAGCAACCAATAAATTACTAATTATTTTCCGCGGGAATGGTGGGGCCATCCGATATACGCGTCGGACGCGTGTAAACTTTCAAGGGGAGGCTCATCGTCATGTAGCTCCGTAACAAATGGCCATGAGGATATTGAACTTGACCACACGCTCATCAATGTGAAAGAAATTGGAACACGTTCAAAATGGTAGTAGTATATGCATCCAATTTATTTTAAGTATTAAAGAAATACTAATTATTTTAAATGTTTTGATTTGTAGATCCATTCAAAAAAGAAGAATAGACTCAAAAGCAAACGATTAATGATCTTGTCTTCGTGAAGTTTAATGTTATGCTGAAGTCTAAGCAAGTTGATATCTCTCAAGAAATAGTATCCGCAAAAATTTGGATGGAAGAAAGGTCACAAAGTGGCTCGTAGGTTCAAATGAAGGTGATAATGATAGTGAAGAGGAAATGTTTCCTGGAGGACTTACTTGGCAACAACTTGGAAACATTGTGGATGTTGATTTGGGACCAAGAAGGAGCGCCAAACCTTCTAACCAACAATCACTGAATGAAAGTTTGAAGCAAAAATGCATTGTAACACAAACATTGAAGAAAGATGATGAAGATGTGGGGCTATCGAATAAGGATATGCAAGCTTCACCGGTAGACACAAATTTTGAAGACTATAAAACATGAGTTATGAAATGTAAGTCTTTACTTGAAAAGAGAATTATAAATTAATTTATTTAAAATGACTTTACTCATTAATAATTAATCTAATTATATGAGTGATTATGTTACTCTTGATGCAAACATATATATGGAAGTTATGCATTGGGAGGTTTATTTTCATTTTCAGATACAATTATAATTTTTATTTGTATATGAGCCCACGGACATTACAATATGGGTCAAGTATTATAAACTTTTAGTTACGGCTTTTGAACTGATAGTTTTTTATTTCATATATATATATATATATATATATATATATATTAGTCTATTAGATATATATAGTATGATGTTATCTTAATTATCAAAAGTTGGCAATGTAATGTTTGGAAATTTTCAAAGGTTGACAAGGTAAACAAAAATTTCAATATTCTTATTTCATTCATTAGCATCTTGTTAATAAATTAACTTTGATTTGACTTTCTAGATATATTTACTTTTATGATAAAGAGAAGACGAGGGTACCTATTAGAAGCCTTCATGTCATGGAACTATTAGATGGTGATAGTTGATTCAGAAACAATCCTACAAATAAATTAATAAAGGCCGGTAACATTCTTAATTATTTAACATTAATATGCAAAATTATGTTTATTGTCTTTGATACTTTATTAGTTCATTATAATCATATTATTACATATTTACTATATAGTTTATAAACATACATTGCGTGTTTATATACAAAAAATGTGTTTATATACTATTAAATTTATTAAAATATTAAAATCTGACATTATAAAATATCTCTGATATATCCTCCGCAACCCGACATACGACATTTCAAACCTAAACCGACATAAACCCGACATTCGACATCTACAACCATGAGTAGGAACGGTGTTGTAGAGAGTGCCTAGGCAAACTTGCTCCATGAAGGACTAAGGTATATGAGACAATATTAGTAAGATGATGTTGTGTACTTCCTCCTACCCCTTTTTATAGGACAATGGGAATATCCAGGTCCGAATCTACTGAACTGTAGCCTCTATTGTTAAAGGCGCGCCTAAGGCTCCAGGCTCAAAGGTCTGCGCTTTTTTTACGCCTTTGGACATTAAAACGCGTCTTGATGTGATTTTTGTTGTAAACCATTTTTCAAAATAATGATAAAAATAATGCAAGAACTCAATATTTTTTATATTATTTAGTGTTTTTGAAACATAATTGATCGCTGAGACTTAGATATGATCCAAGCGACCATATTAATTTTATTTTTTAAGAGATAAATGATATAAATGAATGATTAATGAGTTAAATATATGAAGAAAATGTTTAAGAAGATGAACTGATGTTTGATGCTGATTATTTAAAATGAATGTGATTGCGCCTTGCCTTCTTCAGGCGCACGTCTGCGCCTAGGCTTCAAGACCCCTTTGTGCCTTGGTGCACCTTGCACCTTTAATAACTAAGAGTGTAGGAACCTTCTGACAAGGAGAGCATCGACTTGGGAGCTGACGCCTAGGACTTTGGATGGAAGGAGCGAGGACAGGTGAGAAAGCAGAGCATCCCCGTTAATGATATGAAAAGGATGAAAGAAGAGGAATACATTCGGGAGTTGGTGTCAGCTGTGAGATATCTGGTGGAGCATGAATGATAGGGAACGATGAAAGAGAGGTGGGAGGAGAGTTGGTAGAGAGAGGGGAGTAGATCGTGAGAGTAAGAGTCCCTCCGTCCTTAGAAAAATAAGGGGTAGGCTCAAAAAAAGATGACGTCATCAGAGACGTATTGACATTTTGAGATATGGTCGAAACAGTGATATCCCTTCTTAGTTGGAGAGTACCCCACGAAGATACATTTCGTAGCGCGAGCGAAAAGTTTATCTTGACCAGATGCGGGAGTGTGGGGGAAAGCAGTGCAACAAAACACATGCTGGATAAGGTAGAGAAGAGAGAATGGGGTCTTACCCTGAAGGGTAGAAGAAGGTAAAAGGTAAATGAGAAAATAAGAAATGACAATGGGAAGAACCCAATAGGAGCGAGAACATTCAGCTGGCATAGAAATGTCTGAGTAACATCGAGGAGATGACGATTTTTCCTATCTGCCATCCCATTTTATCAGGCGTATGAACGTAAGTGATCTGAAGAATAATACTGTTGTATGTGCAGAAAGATAAGAATTGGCCGCTCATGTATTCCTTTGTATTATCAGTTCGAATAATTTTCAGTGACAAACCAAAATGTGTGCAAATTTCATTATAAATTTGGAGAATATAGAAAAAAATTCAGCGTGTTTTTTCAAAAGATACATTCAAGTAAATCTAGATAAATCATCAATTAAAATTACAAAGTACATAGTGCATCCACCAAAAAACTTATGGGACTACGACCTCAGATGTTCGAATGAACAAGGTCAAAAGGACGAAAAAACTTTTATAGAGTTTGGCAAAAAAAGTGATATGATGATGCTTGTCATACTGGCAAAGCCTCACATTCTAAAGTGGAGTTGGTCTTGAAAGATGGTACGAGCTGGTAGAGGAGATGCGGCGGCGGATGACCAAGACAATGATGCTACTGAAGCAGAGATGCGGAGAATGCAAATGAAGAAAAAGTGGGTAGATCGTCGAGGCATTAAAGACTAACGTATTCAATCCAAATAGCAATCATCTTTTGCGAGTGAAGATCCTAAAAATAACAAGCAGTAGGAGAAAATGAGAAAGAACATTGCAATTGTCGTAAAAGAGCATTGACATACAATAAATTGTAAGGAAAATTTAAGGCGAATAGAGTGTGTCTAACCGGAGAAGAGAGGCAGTAGTCATAACTCCATATCCACAAACTAGAGCAGTAGAGTCATTAGCCACAAAGACTGGTGATAATCAATTATGCTTCTCAAGGTGAGAAAAGATGAGAGAGTTCTCAATCTTAAAATTGGTGACATTGATGTCAATGAGTCACTTACTCTGAGTAGCAACATGTGTGATACCCGAAGAAGTGGCAATGGAGGCAGATTACTTGGAGACATTGATGAGAGCCTCAATATCTGTTGAAGAGAACCAGCGGTCAGACTCTAGTGGGGGATGGACTGTGAAGAAGAAAGCTCAAGCGCAGTGGTACTGATAAAGGCTTGAGGAAGGAGGTGAAGATGTTTCACTAAGCATTTTTCGACAAGATGACCAAATCGTCCACGATGAGAGGAAATAG
Source organism: Platanthera zijinensis (assembly GCA_039513925.1). Classification (NCBI taxonomy): domain Eukaryota; kingdom Viridiplantae; phylum Streptophyta; class Magnoliopsida; order Asparagales; family Orchidaceae; genus Platanthera; species Platanthera zijinensis. The sequence continues at coordinate 15,470,185 of CM077081.1, read as the reverse complement.
ATCTGGGTCCCCAGTGACCCCCAATGCGCCCTCCACGACCACATTGAGCTACACGACTTGCCTCATGAGCAAGATTGACGGAGGGGGCACAATCAAAGGTCGTTGTAGAATGCTGGCAACAATAGAGATGAGAGCGACAGTTGCATCCAAGGTGGGAGTGTCATGTTCTCCGAAGATTTGTTGGCGTATCATCTCATAGGAATCTTGAAAAATAATAAGATGGCAAACCGCCAGGATTTCCTGAAAATACTTTTGTTGAGTGGCAAGGTTAGTAGAGAAGGGCCGATGCTGAAGAAGTATTGCGTCGAGAGATTGAATTTTTTGATACTCGGCATCAGGAGAGGGTGTTGGTCGAGCGAAGAGATCAGAATATAAGATGCATATGCGAGAGGTTTTAACACCCGGTAAAGGGCAACAAAATGATCCACATTGCCATCACAGAATCGTCATGACAGATGATGGGCAAACATGCATTAGAAAGATTGCTTGCAAGTCAAGTGCGAACAAGAGCATCATTGGCGTCCTAATTAGCAATGTGGGAGACGCAGGGTCAAAAGGAGTGTCAACGAGATGATGAAGTTTGCGTTGAGAACGCAAAAAAAAAAGATAAAGCAGCACTCCAGTAAGAATAATTCGGTCCGGTTAAATTGGATGTTGTCCCAAGATTTCGAAACGCACTAGAAATAATTGTCAGGGCATGAGTAATAGTAGCACGAGTAGGAGGGAGTGGTGGAGTGGTCATTGTTTATGAGAGTAGGCAAACTTGGAATCAGAGGAAGCAAGCTAAGTGAATTTGAATCGTGGAAAGTTGGCGGGTTGAAGCTGTGAGAAGTCGCGGAAAATACTTGCGGTCTCAGAGAGTAGACCATGTTGGAGTTGCGAGTAGGTGCATGAGGAAGGGACTCGCGAGCTGGTAGAAAGTAGTCGCCGGAGACACTCGCCAAAGACATTTGCAGGTCTTGCAGGGAGGCGAGCTCGTCGAGCTTAATTAGTGAGCATTGCTTATGATGGATCGACAAGCCTACTAGAAGAGAAGCGGAATTGGCGAGTCCAACGAGCAGAAACAATGAGCACTAGAGCAGGAGCGGAGGTCGTAGAGCGGTGAGTTCCTAGAGTAGAGGTCGCAGGCGTATGCGAGTATGAGAAGCGGCGTGGGGATGAGGGGCGATTCGTTCTCCTTCCAACAGAGACTATAAAAGCCTTTGGAGGCCTCAGTTTTGGTTGCCGATCACAATTTGCGCTTGCTAGAGCAAAAGGGCGAGCTCACGGTACTAGTTGGCAAGCGCTATTTCGGGAGATTACATGTGAGGTCGGGTGAGTTAACACAAAACCAGAAAGATTTCGTGTGAAGGCTTGGAGTATTCACGCAAGAGGAGAGGGGCGATGAACTATAACAAGGCTCTGATAATATGTCAGAATTTGAAATATATTTAATAATATTTATTTCAAAAAATGAATTATTACATGGGAGCTCCCCTCTTTATATAGAGTAGAGGAGGAGGAATGTGCACTTGAAGATGTGGGACTAAATACAAGGAAAAAAAATACAATGGGTACCTATGTGGGCTTTTAGTCTTGGGTTTTGACATTCGGCAATTTAGATCCGCTAAGTTGGGTCGCCCACACAAAACAATTGTTTGAGCTATAACTTACTCATGAAACCAGCAAGCTTCCCGTTGCAATGATTTACAAGGAGAGGTCGGACCATCACTGGAGGTGTTTGCTTTATCAATCGACGTCGCACATGGTGTGGGCCATGATCAAAGAGGAACCTAGTCTACGCTATGACACGCGCCGCCCCAGGAACTCTTTTGAGCGCCTCTGTAAAGTTCAACAAGTTGACCCTGTAGGCTTGCGTCAATGATTTTATGATGTTGACACATCATGTCTTGGGCTTATTCATGGCCCACTGCCTTAGGCTCTGTTTGGTAGGGAGGCGGCGGCTGGGAACCCAACAAACGCGGCCGGAGTTCGGAACCAGAGGGGGAGGGATGTGGTTGGGAAGGGAGTTGTTTCTCCGTTCCGCAGAGGGAGGGCGGGAGCAAACGCCGCCGCGCGCGCGGGAAAGGCGTTTGTTTTCCTTCCTTGCGGCGGCGTCTGCTCCCGCACTGGCATCACGCCGCCCATCCAAATAGAGCCTTAATTAATGCAAAGTTTGCAACCACACATCTGTGCATGCATGCGCAGTTGCGCACTATGAACCCGCGCACACTCATTGTGTCCATCCAGCAGGCATGTTTTGTGGAAGCCGAATTTACAACGACAACGAGAGCTCTAGTTTTAAACACTCAGACCTCATAGTCACGATCGCACGTTGAACCGCCCAAGAAGGCTTATGCCCTCTCTCTACAACCATATGAAGCTCACTCGCCATAGATTTTGCTCATACCCCTCCTCAAACCAATGGCTCCACCAAAGTCAAATCCTCCAACACACCGCCTCTCCGCCAAGATTGCATAAACCATTGCCTCCATGACCATTGTTTCTGTTGCAAACTGTAGAGAAACTGAGTATTGAAATATGTGGGCTGTATTTCTTGTATTAACCTTCAAGTATGAGTACATATATATAGGAAGAGAGGAAGAGAGAAGTCCCAAAAAATACAATGTGGGACAAAACATAAGACACACATGGGCTTAAATGGGCCACAATTACAATGGGTTTTTACATATCTTTTTACTATCTTCTAACAGATCAAGGGATTGAAGATCAGTGATGATACCAAACAAATGTTGGAGACTGTTTTGGCCAGAATAGAAGGAATGGAGTTCCTCCCACATGGACTTAGTCGTGTCATGATACATGGTCATCCTGTAAGGCTCGGTATCCATAGAGTTGAGAAGCCAGGATTGTACACGGCCGTCATCACGAAGCCGCTCATCAGTGAGAAGGGCAGGAGTAGCCCGGGTCAAGTGATGAAGAAGTCCTTTCGTCTGGAGCACTCGACGAATAAAATGTACCCATTCCACAAAGTTTCGTTTGCCATTGAGAGATATGGTGGTAATCCAGAGTTCATCCCGAAGATCAGTAGCGGAAGTAGCAGCACGAGGTGGCAGAGGCGAGGCAGCAGACTCGCCGGAGGCAGTAGTAGAACCCATGAAACCGCAGAAAGGAGATCAACAAGGTCTAACCGCAGGAAGAAGCCTAGCCGCAGCGGCTAGACAGGGCACGCGGGAGAGAGACCGCGGCAAGAATCTCGCACTGCAAGCAAGAATAAGTCGCTAAAGAGACCAGCAGGCGAGCGGTAAGAACCAGTCCGCTGCGGATAGAAGGGAAGAAGAGAGGACCCAGCTAAAGCAGCGCGCGGCAAGCAGAGCACCAGGCCGTTGCGGATAGAAGAAGCGGATAGAGGCAGCGTATAGGGCAAGACCGCAGCGACTGGAAGACCTAACAAAGGACCGGCGGTTAGGTGAGACAGCGGCGAGAAGGAGAGGTCCAACGACCAACTGAAGCAGCCAGAAACAGCGGACAGAGACAGTGACTGGAAGCAGCGGCAAGGAACATCGACTGGAAGCAACGACAAGGAATAGCGGCAAGGAGCCGCGACTAGAAGCAGCGGCAAGGAGCAGCGACTAGAAGCAGCGACAAGGAGCAGCGACTAGAGGCAACGACAAGGAGCAACGACTAGAAGCAGCGGCAAGGAGCAGCGACTAGAAGCAGCGGCAAGGAGCAGCGAGAAGCAAGACAGAGACTAGAAGCAGCGGCAAGGAGAATCCTGCAACGGTTAGGCAAACACAGCGACAACGAAACCAGCAACGGCTAGAAGAGCGAACAGCGGGAAGAAAGTGGGTCCCACCGGGCAGAGAGAGGAGAGCTATAAAAGCAGAGGGAGGGAGGAGAGGGGAGGTGGAAGCCACAGAGAGAGGAGGGGCGGTTAGAGAAGAGAAGGCCTCCGAACAACAGCGGGAAGGAGGGACGAGGACGCGCGGATAGCACCGGTTAGAAAAAAGGGCAGCCGCCCGAGATCAGATTCTCTCTGATACCATGTAGAGAAACTGAGTATTGAAACCTGTGGGTTGTATTTCTTGTATTAACCTTCAAGTATGAGTACATATATATAAGAAGAGAGGAAAAGAGAAGTCCCAAAAAATACAACGTGGGACAAAATATAAGACACACATGGGCTTAAATGGGCCACAATTACAATGAGTTTTTACATATCTTTTTACTATCTTCTAACACAAAGAACCATACTCTCCTCTTCACAAATATTCCCATAAGAACCATGATTGCTACTCGCGGCCAAAGATAACAACATTACAATTGCTGACTATGAGGCCCTTGAGCTCAAGGATGCTACCATGTGGATGACAGTCAAAGGCTAGTGGAGATCCAAACCCGATCATTCACATGTATGATGTATCTAGGATATGTCGTATTGGCATTTCGATAATTAAGAGTAGTTTTCCCTCCTATAAAAGGAGGGGTGTGGAGTCTTAGTGGTCATCTTGGAATTCTAGACTATGGAGCTCTATTCAAGAGGGATTTCTTGGGAAAACTAGCCCTTGAGAGCTTGGTGCGAGCATACCACACAAGTGTATCTTGTTCTACATTTAGTACAATCTCATTTGGTGCGCATCAGGTGGCATCACCTCCAAGCACTATAAAAACTCATTGGAATCAAGACTTTATGACAATCACAACCTCCAGAGATTTGGTTTCTTAAACTCCAACTCCCACCAACTTCCATACTGGCCACCAAGAATTTTATGACAGCCACAACCTCAAGAGATTTGGTTTGTTAGACTCCTCTATCTCCGACCAAAATTCTATAGGAATAGATCTCAGACTCCTCCGGTAGAGAGTTAGAAACACATCTCTGATCAAGTCTTGGTGCCCTTAGACGACCGTGTGCTGGTTTCTAAATGATGACAGCCATAAAAAGGCTGAGGGATGAAATCACTCGAAAGATTGTCATTCATAGCAAAGATTTTCTACATTTTTTCTTCTCTTTCATTAGTACTAAGTATTATATAAATTATCAAAAAGGTATAGCTTTTATTTTGCACATTAAATTCCATAAAAGTTTTCCCTTTTGTATAATACATCGTCAAATTCAATTGTCACTCTTTAAAAGCACATTTATCCTCCTTCCGAACTTTTTTTACCTCCTCATTCGACCATCAGATCTCATTACTAAACGAATTATTTCTAGATTCGTATGGAACATTTATGATATTCTTGTTAATAAACTAATCATTTCATCCAACATTTGGAAAGATGAACCACAAAAATATTTCTTTGCTATCGTAAGAGAAGGAAAACAATTTACTTGCCACCCGAAAAAATTGCTAATTGGAAAGATGTGCCGCCAAAAGTAAGGACATCAAGTTTCTAGTCCTAAACATGTCTGATTTTAATTTTAAATCAATTATATATACACACACATATACAGCACTGTAGAGAAAGATCCAAACCTTGTATATACTTCTTGAATACCAAAAAACAAGTATGAGTACAAATATATGGGAGAGAGGAGAGTAAAATCTAGCTATACAAATAATGTAGGACTAAACACAAAATCTTACATGGGCCAAGTTAATGGGTCGATACATTATTTTTCCTAGTATTCTCTAACACTCCCCCACAAGCTGGAGCGTACAAGTCATAGGCACCAAGCTTGGACAAGAGATGTTGTGGTAAGGCCTTGGTGAGGATGTCAGCAACTTGCTGAGCAGCAAGAACATGTGTTAACTCTATCTTCTTCAACTGAACCTTCTCCCAAATGAAATGACAGTAAACTTCAATATGTTTGGTCCGTTCATGGAAGACCGGATTCTTGGCAATGTGTATAGCAGCTTGACTGTCGCAAAATAAAGTGGCAGGTGAGGAGAGCTTGACTCCTAGATCATCAAGGAGACCCTTAAGCCGTGTGAGCTCAGATACAACTGCTGTCATCGATCGATACTCGGCCTCAGCGGATGAGCGAGCAACCACAGACTGTTTCTTGCTGCGCCATGTAATAAGATATCCTCCAAAGTAAGTGCAGTATCAACTTGTGGAACGACAGTCATCCAAAGAGCCAGCATAATCAACATCAGAGTATGCAATCAGAGATAAGGGAGACGAAGAGGGTTTGTATACAAGTCCTTGTCCAAGAGTAGTATTAAGTATCGAAGAATGCGTTCGACTGCCTGAAGATGAGAGATATGTGGTTCATGCATGAATCGACTGACAACTCCAACAACAAATGATATATCAGGTCTAGTAACAGTGAGGTATATCAGCTTTCCCACAAGACGACGATAATACTCTGAATTCGGAAGGAGCAAATCATGAAGTAAGTCAAGACAATACTTTCTCTGAGATAACACAAGCCCATCAGGTCTCTAAGCCACTTCGAGACCAAGAAAATATTGAAGGCTTCTCAGGTCCTTTGTTTGAAACACAGTCGCCAGATGTTGTTTGATCATCCTTATTCCTGGAAGATCGTCTCCTGTAATCAAAATATCATCCACATATGCTAACAGAATCACTGTGTCTGTTGGACGATGGCGAGTGAACAGAGAGAAGTCGGTCGAGCTCCGAGTGAACCCAACTACACTAACAGTCTTACTAAATTTATCAAACCATGCCCGAGGAGATTGTTTGAGACCATAAAGAGACTTCTTCAGACAACAGACAAGAGACTCCCCCGTGGTCTCAAACCCGGGAGGTTGTTGCATATAAACGGTCTCCTGTAAATCGCCATTAAGAAAAACATTTTTGACATCCAGTTGGTGCAATGCCCAGTGGCGGTGAACCGCGAGGGAGATCAACACACGAACATTATTGAGTTTAGCGACTGAAGAAAAAGTCTCATCATAATCCAGACCTTGTTGTTGAGTGAAACCGCGAGCTACTAGATGAGCTTTCAAACGGTGAACCGTCCCATCCGGACCTTGTTTGACGGCAAACACCCACTTACATCCCACACAAGATTGTCCGGGAGGAAGCGGGATCAGATCTCAGGTGTGGTCTGCCCAAAGAGCATACATTTTCTCGTCCATAGCCACCCGCCACCCGGGATGTTGGAGAGCCTCCTGCACAAAATTAGGGGTGAAAATAGAGGATAAAGAAAGAGCATTTTGTCGGAGTTCCGGAGAGAGGCGGTGAAAAGAGACATAGTTGGCCAGCGGGTGGGCAGTGGAACCTGTTGTCGGATCCGCAGGCTGCAAAACATCATTAGAGCAGGGCATCTCCTGTAGGGTGGTAGACGAAGAAGGACGTCGAATGTACACACAGATGATATGTGGTTTAGGTGGGATTGGTGCGGGAAGGAGAGGTGGAAGGTTTGAATGAACAGGGATAGCAGGCCGCGGAAGAGGTGACAGAAGTGGAGAATCAGCTGGTTGAGAGTAATATGGCTGATTTTTGAGGAAGGTGACATCAACAAAAGTAACAACCTTGCGATCCTTGGGAGAAAAGCAAACGTAGCCCTTCTGAGTCCGAGATAGTGGCACGTGGAGCAAGTTTGTCAGCGAACGGGCCAAAATGATGAACAAAGTACACGCAACCAAACACGCGAGGGGTGATGGAGAAAGGAGGTTTGGAGGGAAAAATAAGTTTGAAGAGAACTGAAAAATTGAGAATAGAGGAAGACATGCGGTTAATAAGATTGCAGACGGTAGAAACCGTAAAATTCCAATACTGTTTGGGAACATTCATTTGAATCATAAGAGAGCGGGTGACCTCAAGCAGGTGACGATTCTTGCGTTCAGCAACGCCATTTTGTTGGGGGGTATAGACACAAGTGGTTTGATGGATGATCCCAAACTCAACACAAAGGTGTGCAAAGGCATAACTAGTGTATTCGCGAGCATTATCGGTGCGGAAGGTTTTAGTTGTAGTGGAAAACTGGTTACCAGTTTTAATGAAAAAAGTACGGAATACACCAGGTAATTCAGAGCAGTCACGAAGGAAATACAGCCAGGTCACCCGAGAGTAGTCATCTACAAATATGAAAAAGTAACGATATCCAAAAACACTCACAATTTTGTAGGGTCCTCAAATATCAGAGTGTACTAGATCAAAGGGAAAAGGACTCCGAGTAGTATGTGGTGAGAACGTAGACCGATGATGTTTCCAATAGATACAAGACCACACGTGAACTCTTGGAGGGACACTTCGGAGAGAGATTTTCTGAGTATGTTTAGAGGAGCGTGACCAAGACGTTGAGGCCAATCAACAGAGCAAATAGAGGACAACACCATTGGGGGAGAGGGGTCAAGGATATAGAGACCATTCAACAGATGCACTTTTCTGATAATAGTCTGCGTCTTGCGATCCTGCACAACAGACAAGTTGGAAGAAAAAATTACATCACAATCAAGATCAGTAGTGAGACGACCAATAGAGAGAAGGTTGAAAGGAGAGCCCGGATCATGAAGGGCAGAGCGAAGAGTAATGGAGGGAGTAAGGTGCATATATGTCGTGCCAGAAACAGGAATGGTGTCCCCACTAGCAACAATGATGAACTTGGGATGCACAAAGTTCAAATATTGTGGTGGTTTCCGTGAAGTAATGTGGTGAGAGGCCCCGAACTCCAAAATCCAGGATGAGCAACGAGCAAGGCAGGAGGTACCACCATCGGAAATAGACACCACAGAGCCCGGAGGACAGCTGAACATCTTGCAAGTAACAGTCCGCAGCGATCACGGTGACAACGCACCAGCGGCAAGAAAGGCCACGACAAGCGCGGTAAGAAATAGTCTTCAGCAGTCACGGTGACAACGCACCAGCGGCAAGAAAGGCCACAAGCAATGGATAGAAGAGAGCCCGCAGCGGATAGAAACAAGCCGCGGTGATTAGAGGCAGACCGCACCAAGATCAAGAACAGCGAGCAACCACCAGACCGTGTGGTTAGAAGCAAACCGCAATAAGGTCGGGAAGAAACAGTCTTCAGCGGTCACGGTGACAACGCACCAGCGGCAAGAAAGGCCACGACCAGCGGATAGAAGAGAGCCCGCAGCAGATAGAAACAAGCCGCAGCGGTTAGAAGCAGACCGCACCAAGATCAAAAACGGTGAACAGGCACCAGACCGTGCGACTAGAAGCAAACCGCAACAAGATCGGTGGAAGCAGTCCGCGAGACAGTCCGTAGCGGTCACGGTGACAACGTACCAGCGGCAAGAAACACCACGACTAGCGCGGTAAGAAACAATCGTCAGCGGTCACAGTGACAATGCACCAGCGGCAAGAGAGGCCACGACCAGCGGATAGAAGAGAGCCCGCAACGGATAGAAACAAGCCGTAGCGGATAGAGGCAGACCGCACCAAGATAAAAAAAACGACGAGCAGGCACCAGACCGTGCGGTTAGAAGCAAACCGCAACAAGATCGGTAGAAGCAGTCCGCGCGAACAGCCAAGTAGAGCCGAGAAGCGGGAAGCAACAAGGCAGACGACAAGAGAAGAGCGGCAAGGCAAGAAAGAACTCCTTACGATAAGAAGGAGACCGCGCGACAAGGAGAGAACTAGAGGCCAGAGACAGGTCGCAGCGGGAAAGAACTCCTTGCGACAAGAGCAATAAGATTCCTTGCGACAAGGAGACCGCGCGACAAGGAAAGAGGCCACAGTGATAAGACCGAGAAGAGGTCGTGGGACAAGAAGAGAAAGGTGGTCGCAGCGGACAGAGACAGGTCGCAATGAGTAGAACTTGAGGCCGGACGATTAGATCTAACCGCGGGAGGGGGGGAAGCCACAGCGGGTAGAGAGCAGCCCGTGGCGGTTAAGAAAATCTAACTGCACGGGAGTGGGGTCCACGTGCCAGAGGGATGAAGGCTATAAAAGAGCGTAGAAGAGAAAGAGGAGGTGGATCCACGGGAGAGAAGGAGGCGGTTAGAAAAGAAGGAAGCCGCAAAGCAGTGCGGTTAAGCAGTAAAACAGGCCGCCTGGTTAACAGGAGGACTGGGCGGCTAGAAAGAAAACAGGCCGGACCGTTTCGCTTTGATACCATGTAGAGAAAGATCCAAACCTTGTATATACTTCTTGAATACCAAAAAACAAGTATGAGTACAAATATATAAGAGAGAGGAGAGTAAGATCTAGCTATACAAATAATGTGAGACTAAACACAAAATCCTACATGAGCTAAGTTAATGGGCCAATACATTATTTTTCCTAGTATTCTCTAACAAACACAAATTTACATCTTAAAAAATAATATAAGTATGGCAATTTGCTCATTTTTCACATAAGAAAGACAAACAAGCAAGAAATAAGAGAATAACAGCCTTCATTACATTATTATTAGCAAGTATAATGACAAGCTGGGCATATGCATATTACGAGAAAATGTAACATAAGCACGATGACAATTTTAAAAATTAATGGCTAGAGAACAATAATATGCGCAAAAGAAAAAGATAACGGAAGTAGAGCAATGAAAGTATGTCACTCAAGTATGTTACTGGAAAAAAATGTACCATATCTGAAGGATCTGACAATACCCTAAAAAGGGAGTTGAAAATATCACTCAAGTATGTCAAGACCTGAAGATAGAGAGAAAAAAAGGCCAAGGTTAATACTGCAAACAAGTAAATTTGCATAGCAGTGCACTAAAACAGTCCCATGAAACTGGGGGAGATCCCAATAATTGACATACTAGTCGATGGCAATCAGGCAAAATGAACGCAAGAATGCTTGTCCAGCTTAAGTTATTAAAATGCAAACACATGTGAAACAGGGTAGGTTGTGAGTGCGGGTGATCTAAAATGTAACCCTAAGCAGAGCACAGAATGACTACTAAATAATCTAATGATGATGCGGATGCAACTAAAATAGTAAGCATAAAATTTAATAATAATAAATTAATTAAAGTATAGCCTATTAAGGACACATTCTCTTGCAGAAATTGAATAAAATAACAAGCATTAATATGTTGGAGCACAAGTATTTTCAAGTACGCAATGAATAAGCCATGAAAATCAGACGATTTCACGAAATCAAAAGCATATAGACCATGGAGAAAATAAGAACACAACAATAGAAAAAAAAGAACATCAACAAGATATAGTCCAAGAACACAACAATAGAATATAAGAACATCAAACTACGACTTACACGTGTAGGCGTGATCGAAATTTGGCATTGTAGGGCAAGGAAGAAGGCCAAGTAGACCATGGAGAAGACCTGGAAGAGTGCGGCCGGCAGCGGGGAGGAGGGGGAGGCGGCGGTTTCCCGCGAGGATGGTTGGGGAGGTGGCGGTTTGCAGCAAGGAAGGCTGGGGAGGTGGCAGTTTGCGGAGGAGGGGGTTGGGGAAGGTGGTACGGGATGGGGCTGGGCGGTTAAGTTGCTACCGCCGACGGTAGCGAAGGTTCAGGGCAGTTTTGGGACAAAGAAGGCTAAGGAGGAAGGATTCTAGAGGGGAAATTAAGTTTGGGCTAGATCTGTGGAGGCTGGATGGTGAAGAGAGGCGTCGGCGGACCTGGGCAAAAGCGGGTGGTGGCGGGACAGGGTTGTAAAGCGGCGGCGGGTAGGGCTCTGAGGCGGCGAGCAGGGCTCTGAGGCGGCGAGCAGAGAAGATGGGCATACGGTGGTTGTAAGGTAGGGGAAGGTGGTGGGGTTTTGTGGTTCTGTCGGTGTCGAAATGTATAAGTGAGGGTTGTGATGTTTGTGGCTAGGAGTGGGATTGAGTGTAGCGTTTAGGGTTGTAGAAGAGAAGGAACGGAAGGTAGATACCCAAGGAGTCGAACAAAGGGGCCTCTCGGAGTCGCACCGGAGGGAGACCGACGGTTTGGAAATGAAACTCAAAAATTGTAATCCCTAACACATCAATCTGCAAACGTATATACAGAGAAATACAACTAGAACGCCTGAATCGGACGACTCATAACGTCTGAACCGATCGGAAGTCAAATACAGCTCAAAAAAATATATGAAATAGACTCAGAATGACCATACAGACACATGTGGACTCGGGTCGTCCAGACAGATAACGGATCACCGTCTCCTGCGGGAATAAACATGTGTGGGTCGTTGATCCCCATCAACATGCATTGTCCTATTATTGACACCACATAATCAGTCATATTAAAATAATCACAAGTGAATGCAAATGCTTAAAAAATCAGAACGGATAAGCTAAAGACTGCGCATAGAAGTAACTCAAAAATAAATTTTAGACCTTGAAATTGAAGTGTGCAGAAGACGTAAAAGCATGTGTAAAGGTCATCTTGCTTAGCCCATTAGATACTTTGCTTCTCGTATAGATCAGTCTCATATCTTGATTTGGAGTTGAAATTTCACTCCTACATCCTATAAATATATGTATTGTTACAATGTGTATTTTTATGTGCATTTTTTATTCATTATCATTTTTTGTATTATTGGTGTGTACGCCTCCATTTATAGAGGGGACAAGTTCTCTTATCAAATTAATCACCGATTTAATTCTCTCCAACATGGTATCAAAGTCAGGTTCCTCCCTCCCTCCCAACTATCAGACAATCCCCTCGGGACTCTACAGGTTCCTCCCTCCCAACTATCTCCTAAGGTGTTCGGTTGTGTCTTCTTTGTTCACATCCATTACCCTCCTTCCACCAAGCTTGATCCTCACGCTCTTCGATGTGTGTTTATTGGTTACTCTTCCACTCAAAAAGGGTACACATGTTTTCATCCTCCTACTAAGAGGGTTTTCGTTACCATGGATGTCGCGTTTCGTGAAACTGAAGCATATTATCCTGCCCCGGGTGACTCTCCTTCTTTGCCCTCTTCGTCCTTGCCCTCACTGTCAACCCTCTGCCCATTCCTCCTTCGTATCCCTCACTTCAGGGGGAGCATTTACCGTCGGAAGTGAGTGATATTCATGTTATTTCTCCTACTTTGCAGGTGTACACTAGGAGGAGAAAGAGGCCCACAAACACACTTGACCTGCAACCAGATCAGTCATTGGACCCGGACTCAGGGCCTTCCGAGCTTCCGATTTCCCTCCACAAAGGTATCCGGTCCTGCACTCAGCGCCCTCTTTCTAATTATGTTTCTTATGACCCATTCTCTACCTCCTATAAGACATTTGTGTCTTCCCTTGCGTCCATATCCATACCAACATCCTGACAGAGCGCTCTGGAGATTCCCGTGTGGCGAGAAGCGGTGTTTGAGGAAATGGTTGCGCTTGAAAAGAACGACACATGGGATTTGGTGCCTCTTCCCCCTGGGAAGAAACCGGTTGGATGCAAATGGGTGTTCACAGTCAAACAAAATTTTCAGGGTGTGGTTGAAAGGTGTAAAGCAAGGTTGGTGGCAAGAGGGTACACTCAAACTCTTGGAATTGACTATCAGGAAACGTTTGCTCCTGTAGCAAAGATGAACATTATCAGGATTCCTATCCTGTGTTGCTTGTAAAGGGAGGGACATTTAGCAACTTGATGTAAAAACGCCTTCCTCCATGAAAATCCGGATGAGGAAGTTTATATGTCTCTCCCACCAAGCCTTACTCCTAAGAGTTCAGTGGGACACGTCTGCAAGTTAAAGAAAGCTCTATATGCACTGAAACAGCCTCCAAGAGTTTGGTTTGAGAGATTTCACAAAGCCATGTTGTCCTTTGGGTATCACCAGGGCAATGTCGATCATACTCTGTTCATCAAGCATAAGACCGGTAAACTTACAGCTCTCATTGTTTATGTTGATGACATCGTTATTATAGGCGATGATGTGGAAGAAATCAAACTTCTAAAACTAAAGTTGGCTTCTGAGTTTGAGGTCAAGGACCTGGGTGCTCTCAAATATTTCTTGGGCATTGAAGTGGCAATGTCCAAGCATGGGATCTTTATATCTCAGAGGCAGTACACTCTGGATCTTCTTGAGAAGACTGGAATGATTGGCTGCCGACCAGCGGATACTCCTATTGAAGCGAACCACAGAATGGGTCGTGATGATGGAAAGGAGGTTGAAGACATACCTGAATTTCAGAGGCTCGTAGAGAGACTGATCTACCTGGCTCATACCCGTCAAGATATTGCTTATGTTGTGAGCGTTATCAGCCAATTTATGCACGCTACAAAGACTCATCATGCTGATGCTGCCAACAGGATCCTCAAATATCTCAAGTCCTCACCTGGGAGTGGGGTTTTATTTTCCTCCAGTCCTACTCTAAACATTGAAGTGTACACCGATGTTGATTGGGCTGGATCTGTCGATGATCGGCGATCTACCTCAGGATATTGTTCTATAGTTGGTGGAAATCTCGTTACCTGGAGAAGTAAAAAAACAATATGTTGTGGCAAGATCAAGCGTTGAAGCAGAGTTTTGGGCTATGGCCCATGGTGTTTGTGAAGGTCTCTGGTTGCGATCGTTGTTGAATGACCTGAGACTCTCTGGAGATGAGCTCATTCGGTTGTTTTGTGATAACAAGATAATTATTAGCATCGCACACAATCCTGTCTAACATGATCGTACTAAGCATATTGAAGTGGATCATCATTTCATCAAGGAAAATATTGAAAAGGGACTTGTGTGTACTCCATTTGTCCCCTCAGATAGACAACTTGTTGATATTCTCACGAAAGGTCTAATTGGAAATACCTTTAAAAGAATTGTTGTCAAGTTGGGCATGATCAACATCTCACGTCCAACTTGAGCGGGAGTGTTACAATGTGTAATTTTATGTGCATTTTTTATTCCTTATTATTTCCTGTATTATTGGTGTGTCCGCCTCCATATATAGAGTGGACAAGTTCTCTTATCAAATTAATCATTGATTTGGTTCTCTCCAACATGTGCAAAGACTTGTATTAAAATCAATGAGCAATAAAAGTCTTTTAAGTCTTATTACATGGTATCAGAGAGACTCGATCCGTAGCATTGATCTCTCCACGATTGAGCTCCCGCTCTCAGCGATTGAGGTCTTTCTTCGACTGAGTGTTTTTTACCAAAGGTACTCGCAACATCCAGTTCCGCTCTCGGCCTCATCCTTCCAGAACATACCTCTTCCCGCACTTTCATAATCTCTCATTTGTCGCTCCCCTTGTAGAGAACTCGCTATCGCTTGCATAAACAACTATTGCAGCACTCATACACCCTAGTCTCGCGGCTTCCCTCTGCTTTGGGACGCGCTAGTAGGGGTGAGCATAATATCAAAACTCAAAAATCGCTCGAATTTTTAGTCGAATCGTACTCGAAATAAAATATTCAAATCGATTCAAAATGGCTCGAAATTTATTTTCGAGTCAATTTTGAGCCACATATGAATCACTCGATTTATGATTCGAGTCGCCGCGATTTATTAAAATATAATTCGAGTTTAATTTAAACAGATATACCTAGGAAACTGAATTGTGATTAATCTGCGCCTCTAGCCTCTGCGGGCTGCTGCCTAAGGGGACTAGGCTGTGGCAGCACCATAGCAGGCATTACATAAAGTAGCGTGGTACAAATAGCGATGTACCGTGCGTCTTTTCCTAAGTTTTCTTTCCTTTTCGAGGCTCCGAGCGCATCTACGAAGACGAAGCCACAAAGGCGTGTCGACAATGAAGTTGTATCAACGATTCTACGAAGACGGAAGGGAGACCGGCTACGAGCGCATCAATGATGGTCGAAAGCGGAAGGCGACTGGCTCCGAGCACAGACAGCTGCAAAGGGATCGGCGACAGACGAGGAGGAGCGGGAGGTTAGTGTTTATTCTATTTTGATATCGATTTGAAAGCCCAAGGTCGCCTGAGGCTGAGGTTGGCTGAGTACTCAGTACTGTTAAACCTTAGAATATGCTTCATTTTCTTCCCCGTCTTCTTTTGCTCCATCTTAATTTGACTCGAGAGATTCCTGCTGTAATCTCAGTTATTAATTGGTATTTTGGGAGTTTTCCTGTGAGATTTTTTGTTATATTGACAGTTATCATAAGAATTTCTTCTATTGTAATGTTGTTGCTACCTGCACACCCACAATGCCAATCAAATAATACCTGCTATTGATCAAATAGATGTGTTTGCAAAAATCTTTTTTATATTTTGATGTTTATTTGCATTGAAACATTTTTATAGTCATGGAGGTAAATCTTTACTTCCCTAAATATAATCTTAGCACACACCTGCACCGGTCTCCAGCAAAGCTGAGAGAAAATATGGAATGCTAGTGATGATTTTTTGTTTTTTGTTGCCAGATATAGTTTAGGTAAACACTTTATTTTGATGAACTAATATTAGAAAACTCAGATTTATTCCAATAGCTCTTGTCTGTGACCTAGAGTGAAGTTGAACAAACACTAGTGATGAAAATTATCAAACAAGTACTCACAAGAATTTCAATAATTTTCTTAGTAAACTAATTTCTGAGATAGAAACTTCTCTAGAGAATGTTTCCTTTACAACATCGGTCCATTTTAATACTCTAACTGTCTTTCTTGTATCCAGCACATCCCATTTGAAAAAAGTTGATTTTTTTATTTGCTATCAATAAAAACCTGAATCATATTGTACAACTGCAATTTAGCAATCCCAATCCAGCCTGCACCTAAGCAGAGCAAGGCAAGCCCGTCATGAAGATTTAGGTCGGGCGAGCCGAGCCTGGCTATGCGACCCCCCGACTCGCCGATCATGGACGACCGCGAGCCGGCCTCATCATCCAAGTACCAACCCGTTCAACGAACTCCCGGATAGGGGGGACCTCGCGCCGAGGCGCATACAAGTCAGTCGAGTCCGCCCTCTTCGTTAACTCGCCTCGGCAGGAAAGCCAGTGCACCCTTTCACCTACTCGTCGGCCAGCCAGGTCTGGCCATAGTCATCACAAACAGCGAGATTCTGCTATCTGCAGACCGATCGGGGGTGCCGATAGCAAAAACCAAAAGGCGTAGACCACTATTAGCAGGCCAAAAAGACGATTTAGTATAAATAGACCCTCAAAGCACCTTCGAGAGGCATACCCAGCCTACTTGAGATCCGGACTTTAGAGAGCTCTTGCTCCGTGCCAACCAAGGTGCTGAGCTCAGCCTTTGGATTTGGGAAGGGAAGACGCGATACGCGCTTCCGTGTGAATGGCGGGACCTCCTCGTTGTAGCTCACCGGGTCTTTGTGTAGGCAACCACCTACAACTAGTGAGGGTCGGCTCTGAGCTTGAATTGAGCTACCTTGCGCACCCGACGACGGGCTAAGTAACTTGAACTGTTCCCTCCCAGTCCGAACTCCATTGAACCGGTATCCGGGCTTCAACACATAATTGTATCGCTTAAATATGATAGGAAAAGACGATTGAATGATGTATTCTCATGAACAATAGAAGAAGTATATATACATGAACAAGAGAGGATGCCCACAACACCCAAGGTGAGTCTAAGCTAACTCTGTCATACAAGCAGTACATTATATCTAACACCACCACCCCTCGCAAACTCACGAGGGATTATACATCGAGAGTTTGGATAGTAGATAGGCATGTTGGGTCCTCGTCTGCGGCTTGTCATCAAATCTGCAATCTGTTGCTTGGAAGGAACAAAGGAAGAAGCAAGAGTGTCACGGGCATAATGCTCACGTAGGAAGAAAGCATCCACCCCGATATGCTTGGAGAGTGATTGCTTCACCGGATTTAGAGTAATCTGAATGACACCGGTGTTATCGCAGTAGAGTGGAGTGAGATCTGGAAAAAAGACATCAAGGTCCTCAAGAAGCCAGCAGAGCCAAATAATATCCTCAGCGGTGGTGGTCATGGCCCGAAGCTCAGCCTCTGTGCTGGAACGAGAAACACCAATCTATTTCTTGAACTTCCATGTAATAAGTGAGTAACCCAAGAACAGACAGAAACCAGTGACAGAGTGACGGTTAACAGGATCACTAGCACGGGTAGCATCCAAGCAGGCACGGAGCTGTAGTGAACTACTGCTGGAGAAGAAGAGACCACGAGAAGTCGTCGCCCGGAGATAGTGCACTAACAAACTGGCTTAACACATGAACAACGTAGGCTGTCGGGCCGAGTAATAGTGAGGTAGACGAGACTCCCAACAAGGTGGTGGTAGCGAGTAGGATCAAAGAGTGAAACCCCATCATCCGGACGTAGTTGAAGGTGAGGCTCCAAAGGGGTGTCCATTGTGCGAGAGTCAGAGAGAGCAGCCCGTGCTAGGAGATCTGATGTGTAACGTTGTTGTGGGAGTTGAAAACCGCAGTCTGTAGAGCTGATCTCAAGGCCCAAGATGTAGCTCAGCTATCCAAGATCAGTCATCTGAAACTGCTGTTGAAGGTGACGCCGGACAAAGGCCACGTGAGAAGGATCATCACCAGTAATAATCAAATTATCCACGTAAAGTAACAAGAAGGTCCGACCACGAGAGGAGTGTCCGAAGAGAGCCGGATCACGAGGACATGGCTGGAAACTGGCGGCTGTAATGGCTGAGCTGAAACGTGCAAACCACGCTCGGGGAGCCAGCTTGAGCCCATAAAAATCTCGCCTCAAACAGCAGACAAGGCCTGGAGGAGGGGATAGACCAGGAGAAGGAAGCATGTACGCCTCCTGCTGAAGATCGTCGTGAAGAAAGACATTTATCACGACAAGCTGTGACAGAGACCAGCGACGAAGAGCTGCAACTGCAATAAAAGTCCAAACTATAGTCATGTGAGCGACTGGAGCAAAGGTCTCGTCATATTCTCTCTTCTGCTCTTGTTGAAAACCACGAGCAACTAGCCGAGCCTTGTACCTTTCAAAGAGAATCTTGACCTTGAAGACCCACTTGTAAGTAATAGGAACAACATGTAGAAGAGGAGCAAGGTCACATGTACGAGTGCGCTCAAGCGCCTCCAACTCAACTGACATCGCAACCTGCCACTCAGGTATCTGGGCAGCCTCACGGTAGGAAGTCGGCTCTGGAGTACTACATGCAGTAGCAGCAAGGGCAAGTAGGTACAGCGGTAGGGAAACAAGACTAAGACAGTCGGGAGGATGACTCTCACGAGATAGATTGTGGGTGCACGAGAGGATCATCCACAGGACAGTCGTTAGAAGAGGCAGACACTGAGTCTGGGGGTACTGGAGGCAAGGGAATAGAAGGAGGACGCCGAGTATAGTGATAGGGAAGAGGAGGGACACAGTCCCAAGTGGACAGCTCATCAGAGGAAGAAGTGTGTGATGGAGGGGAGGAGTGATGAGGAGGTGATGGAGTAGATTGCGGCAAGGGAAAAGGAGGTGACCAAGTATACTGCGGTAAGGGAAGAGGAGGTGGACATATCGGAGGAGAGGATACATGTGGCGGTGGGATGAGAAGAGTGAAACTACACGTCAGAGGGAGTAACAAATGAGTGTGTCGTTGAGGGGACAGAGGGCACGAAGAAAGAATGAGACTCGTCAAAAGTGACATCACGTGAGATGCGAAGTCGACGTGCAACAGGTTCATAACATCAATAGACCTTGTGCTCAGTACTGTATCCAAGAAAGGCATAAAGAATAGACTGAGCCAAGAGCTTGTTATGCTCACGTGGAGGGAGAAAAACATAACACTGACAACCAAAAACGCAAAGATGGGTGAAACATGGGGGGTGGAGAGTACAGACATTCACCAAAACTCTGGCCTTAAAGGAAAGTGGAAGGTTGCAGGTTAATAAGATAGACACCAGTGGAAACAACCTCAGCCCAAAAATGAGGAGAAACATGGGACGAGATAAGAAGGGTGCGGGCTGTCACAATAATATGGCGATGCTTTCTTTTGGCGGTGTCATTCTGAGCATGAGCACCGGAACAAGTAAACTGAGGGAGAGTGTTGTGGGTAGCTAGCAGATCTCGAAAAGCATGAGAGAAATATCCCCCCCCCGAGTCGGAACGAAAAGTATGTATAAAAGCAGAAAACTAGATGCGCATAATAGCAGGGAAGGTAACATAAATCTGAAAAAAGTCATAACGAGAACACATAAAGTAGACCAAACAGTAATGAGAGTGGTCATCAACAAAGAGAGCATAGTACCGATGTCCGCCCTTTGATATAAAAGGTATGAGACCCCATACATCAGAATAAGCTAAATCAAAAGGGAGCTAAGACTTAGACTCGCTAGACGATATAGGAGTTGTAGTTGTTTACCAAGCTTACAACCTATACATGAGTCAGACTGATCAAAAGAAACACGATCAAGGAAGCCATGACTAATGAGAAACGCAAGACGCGAACCACTGGGATGACCAAGACGATGATGTCACTGAGAGAAACTCACTAAAGGAAGACAAAGGGTGGAAGCTGTCGGTGACGATGAAGTGGGTGGAAGATGGAGATGATCAAGAACGTACACCCCGCTATGACGATAACAAGCTCCAAGGAGTGTCCCAGTCAGACGATCTTGCACACTGCATGTAAACTCGATCGAAAATAACAAGACTAACGTGGGAGGTGAGTTGACTGGCAGATTTAAGGTTCATGGATAACTTGGGTATGTAAGTAACATCAGGAACATAGAAATGACTAGTATGAAGGAGGCCACGACTGGTGATGGGGGGGAATAGTGTCATCTGTTACCATGATACAAAGGGCAGAGGAGACGGGCTGACGGGACAAGAAGTGGGTGGCATCATAGGTCATGTGAAAGGAGGCTCTAGAGTCAAGCAACCAGTTGGAGGGGGAGATGCCTGCAGGGGCGGAGGAAGCCGGCTGAGAGATATAGGCGTCAGAAGCATCCGGTGGAAGTATGAAGGCAGAGGAGCGAGACAGCGAAACCTGTGGGAGAATTGCTGAGTAATCAGCTGAGCAAGCTCAGATACAGAGAGAGACTACGCCGGAGCTGAAAAAAGTGAGTGGAAGGTGCACCAAAAGCACGTTACTGACCATTCTGTTGAGCTCTCTGAAGCTTGTGACACTCAGAGTTGACATGACAAAGACACTGACAGTAATGACAGCGGACAGACGGGCAACGAGAAGCACCATAATGAGTTGCAGAAGGTGTCGGAGAAGGAAGAGTATTGGATGTCATCCAGAGGATAAACCAAGGAGGTCGGGGCTGCGAGATCAGACGGAGAAGAAGATCGGGGCTGCGGGATCAGACGGAGAAGAAGATCGGGGCTACCGAGTCAGCTAGAGAAGAAGGTCGGAGAGTGTCGAAGTCGCAGATCGTCTGAATCGGACTTGAATAGCAGCCGGAGCGTCTGAGTGCCGACAGAAGAGCTAAAAAGCAGTTGGATCGGAGAGGTTGATCGAAGCGGAAGAGCGTCAGCGATCGGGAAGGAGAAGCTGCGGCTAGCGAGATCAAGACTGTCGAACAGACAATGATCAAATAGCGATTAGGAAGGAGCGCCGAACAGCAGTCGAAAAGGATGTCGCTAGCGAGGAGAAGTTGCGATCGGAAAGGAGAAGTTGCGACGGACCTTCAACAGATCCAGCGGAAGAGAGGTTGCGATCGAAAAGAGCATCGAACAACGTCGAAACCTGCGAAGGAAATTGCGATGGAATTTGCAACTGGATCAGCAACGACGGAGAGGCACTGGAGCCAGTCTCCTACTGGCTGGGATCGGAACCTGCGACTGGAGCGGAAGAAGATGTGATGGGATCGGAGGAACACGCGGAAGTTGGAATCGGCGACGGGATCGAGCGTGGGAGACGGCGCGCATTCGGAAGAGCGGCTAGGGTAGGATTTTCCTTGACTCTGATACCATGATAGGAAAAGAAGATTAAACTATGTATTCTCATGAACAATAGAAGAAGTATATATATATGTAGAAGAGATGGTGCCCACAACACCCAGCTCTATCATATAAGATGTACATTATATCTAACAAAATCAATGTCCAATATGCATATTTACGTCATCAAGGTACATGTCATCAAGGTACATCTGTTGTACAGCACTGAAATACCCATTCAGCGCATTACTGGTAGTCTGGTAGAGATTAAGAAATCACATATTCACATACGTTTAATTTTTACACTTGATTATTTGGTGCTTTACATTGTTCCTTTTATGGGTAGTGCATTTTCTATCAGCAAAATGGGCCACGCTTTCTCTTAGCAATTTTATTAGGTTCTTTTAAACAACTGAGCTATTTTCTCTCAGCAATTTATGATTTTATTTTTCCTTTCTTGTACTATCTAACCAGCCTTTATTTATTGAGATATAGATATTGCCGGTTTAGTAGAGAATTGCAGCGACTCATCATCCTCACCAGTGGAGAACGATGAATCCATAATTCCCAACGCAAATGTCATCATTACTGATCTTAATGTCAGAGATATGGAACTAGCACTGATCTCCACTGGCCCCACTCCCACTACCACTCCCACTAAACCTTCATGTTGGAGTTACCATGGTGATCTAGAAGTGGTCAAACATGTAATCTCACTGCCAACGCGATATGAGTCTGCAGGGTCGCGCATAAGAGCATGTGGAGAAATTGGAAGATTGATTGTGTTGGTAAAGTTTACCAATCACCATACAGAATGGGGTCAGGCAAATGTTGTCAGGGAGATTCGTCGAGAATGGTTCGACGAGAGTCGTCGAGTATGACTCGGCGACTAAGGCCAATTCGTCGAGAGTCGACGAGAGTCGTCGAGAGTCGACGAGAGTCGTCGAGTATGACTCGGCGACTAAGGCAAAATCGTCGAGAGTCGTCGAGTATGACTCGGCAACTAAGGCAAAATCGTCGAGAGTCGTCGAGTATGACTCGCCGACTAAGGCATAATCGTCGAGAATCGAACTGTTCGATTCTCGCCGATTCTGCGACTGATTCTCGCCGATTCTGCGATTGATTCTCGCCGATTCTGCGACTGATTCTCGCCGATTCTGCGATTGATTCTCGCCGATTCTGCGACTGATTCTCGCCGATTCTGCGACTGATTCTCGCCGATTCTGCGACTGATTCTCGCCGATTCTGCGATTGATTCTCGCCGATTCTGCGACTGATTCTCGCTGATTCTGCGATTGATTCTCGCCGAACCTGGAGGTGATTCTAGCCGAACCTGGAGGTGATTCTCGTCGAACGGTCCAGAAGCCCTATCCTGTGTGGTCTGCGGATAGCGATACCTTTGGACTGTTTATGCCTTTGGTATAAATAGGGGACTTAGGGTTTTGGGAAAAATAGATAGATCGGGATTTCTCCTGTAGCCGAATCGAATCTGACGGAAACGTTCCGCCGCTCGTTCGCTCCGCCGAATCCCGAACCCCGACGGACGGAAGTGTTCCGCCGCCTCTTCGCTCCGCCGACCTCCTCCTCTCCGGCGACTGTCGCCGGTGTTGCTCCTCCTGGAACGGGCCTAGCAGTCCGTGGAAGTGCAAGGTGCGGTTGATCTCCTTCCCGACCCTTCGTGCGACGAAGCTCAGTGTTCTCCCGCTCGTGTGAATTTCTGCAGAGACGTGAACATTATTCCACGTAGAACTCGCCACCGACAAGGGCTCAAAGCTTGGAGCATCTCCGTTGAGTTGTGACTCAACGCCGCTAAGGTAATTTTTGCCTAGTTGTTTGTTAACTTCTTGATTCAACTTTCATGGTCCGATCTCATCTCTTTTGGGTTGTTCTTGATGTTTTATTCCTTCCGCTGGGTGCACAAGCGTTGTGCCATCCTCATAGAGAAACCCAACAGTGGTATCAGAGGGATGTTACGACCATGATTGTTGTATTGGAAGTTAGGTTATTCCAGTGCGTGTAAACCTAGGGATTTAGAAGCGTTCTAAATGTCAAGATTTAATCCTAATACATCAATTTTTGATGATTTTTTCAAAGGGAGATCGGTGGGCCCATAACCCACAGGTTAGGGGCTCTGCCCATTGGAACCCCGCCAGGAACGTCTGGGATTTCATGGTAATTTCTAATTGTTAGAAATTATTGTCTCCTTAGCAGTAACCGTCCCTCGAGTGGTTAATGAACCAGTGTATTGTTTTGGATTTTGAATCCAACAATGAGAGACGAGCTTGTCTACTGCTTTAAGTCAAGTTGCATTTGCCTTTGTCCAATGCATGTAAATCTGAAGATTTAGAAGAGTCTGGATGTTCAGATTTAGCCCTTCCTTCTATCAAGTGTTGATAGTGTCAGGTTGTGCACATAAGGGATGCATGTGGCTTTTAGAAATTATTTTTCTGTGGATGTGCACAATGATCAAATGTTGATCATGGTTAATTGTTAACCTATAATTAAAAAATCCTTTAATCTAATATTAAGTGTTCGGATGTCTTCCGATGGATGACACTCTTCCTGCCTCGATCGATGAAGTGTGGGCTTGCCAAAGCAAGGTACATTAATTTATCTTGGTAAGGGTGCGAGCGGATAATTGTGATATCCCACTGTCAACATCGAGTGTAACTTAACAAGGTGACCTCAAAGGTTGAGTGTCTAGAGGCATAGGGTTGGCATGCACCATATGATGGATGCGAATAAGGAGTTATTCACCAACCATACAAGAATTGCATGAGAATGCAATTGGCAAGCGTTGCCTACCTAAATAATCGCATCGTGAGAGAAAAGCCAAAGCTGACTCATTGTGTTGGTAAAATACGGATCTTGTCCACTAAGAGAGTAGCTCGCATGAACTCTCCGAATTGATAGTGAGAGCTATTATTTCGAATAAAATAGTGGGAGTTTTAATTGAAGTCCAAATTAAAAATAAATTGTATTTTGAAATTTTGGTACTGATATTATTCTGCATGAATTCTTGTAGAATTCCATAGCAAGTGGTTCACACTCCACTCTGTCTCTGAGAGCCATCCTTGAGAAGGATAAGCTCAGTGGGACTAACTACATGGACTGGTACAGGAACCTGAGAATTATTCTCAGGCAAGAGCGAAAGCTCTATGTCTTGGAAGAAGAAGCCCCCGAGGTGCCGACCGGGAATTCTTCCCGTGCTGATAAAGATACTTATAAGAAGTACACTGATGACGCCTTAGACGTCGAATGTCTTATGCTTGCCACCATGAACTCTGAGTTTTAGAAGCAACATGAGAACATGGGGTGCAAGGAGATTGACGAGCATCTCAAGAAAATGTTTCAAGGGCAGGCTCGTCAAGAGAGGTTCGATGTCACAAAAGCGTTATTTCAGTGCAAGATGGAAGTTCGAGACTCAGTAGGGACTCACGTACTCAAGATGATTGGGTATATAGAGAACCTTGAAATGCTGGGTTTTCCTCTGGGTCAAGAGTTGGCCACAGATCTGATACTGCAATCGTTGTCAGACAGTTATGAGCAGTTTGTCTTGAACTACAACATGAATGAAATAGACAAGACACTGCCCGAGCTCATAGGCATGTTGAGAACTGCCGAGATCAATATGAAGAAGGCCAAGTCTGCCAGCCCCATATTGATGGTGCATAAGGGCAAGGGCAAGGGCTCTAAGAAGACGAAGGTGGGACCTAAGTCACATCTAGAGCCCAAGTCTTCTGCACTGATGAAAAAGAAGAGCACGGTGAAGGAAGGGAAATGTCACCACTGTGGCAAGGCTGGTCATTGGAGGAGGAACTGTCCTTCTTACATTGAGGGTCTGCAGAAAATGAAGGGATGTATGACTTCCACTTCAAATATTTACGTTATAGAGATAAACCTTTATGCTCCTTAATCATGGGTATTGGATACCGGATGTGGTTCTCACATTTGTACAAATGTGCAGGAACTGGAAAGGAGAAGATTGCTGAGTAAAGGGGAGGTGGACCTGCGCGTCGGCAATAGAGCAAGAGTTGCTGCTGTAGCCGTAGGGGTTTACCGTCTTTCTTTGCCCAGTGGGCTTGTAATAGAACTAGATAATTGTTATTTCGTTCCGGTCATAACTAGAAACATTATATCCATTTCATGTTTGGACATGATTGGATTTTCTTTTATAATTAAGAACAACTGTTGTTCTATATTTAAGAATGATGTTTGTTATGCTGTAGCTCAATTGTTTAATGGTCTTTATGTTTTGAATTTGGACCATCTGATCTATAATGTAGAAAATAATAAAAGACTAAGAACAAATGACTCAAACCCTACATATCTCTGGCATTGTCGTTTGGTCCATATAAACGAGAAGCGCATATCCAAGCTCCATAAAGATGGACTTTTGAACTCATTTGATGATGAATCATTTGAGCGATGCGAATCTTGTTTGTTAGGCAAGATGACTAAAGCCCCTTTCACTGGTTATACTGAGAGGGCTGAGGATCACTTGGGTGTTGTACATAGTGATGTATGCGGACTCATGAGCTCCATGGCTAGAGGTGGGTATTTCTACTTCGTTACATTTACTGATGATTTCAGTAGATACGGATATGTGTATCTTATGAAGTGCAAATCCGAGACCTTTGAAAAGTTCAAAGAGTTCAAGAATGAAGTAGAAAACCAGTTGGGTAAAAGGGTTAAAGCACTCCGATCTGATCGAGGTGGCGAATACCTGAGTCATGAGTTCCGTGATCATCTGAAAGAGTGTGGTATTGTATCACAGCTCACTTCACCTAGAACACCACAGCATAATGGTGTGTCTGAGAGAAGAAATCGTACTTTGTTAGACATGGTACGTTCGATGATGAGTCATGCAGACTTGTCTGTTTACTTTTGGGGTTTTGCTTTAAAGACTGCTGCAATGACACTGAATCGCGCTCCAACGAAAATGGTTCTGAAGACACCATATGAGATATGGACTGGGAAATGTCCTAGTATGTCGTTCATTAAAATTTGGGGCTGTGAGGCATACGTGCGACGTCAAATGCCTGACAAGCTGGAACCCAAATCGGATAAATGTTATCTGGTGGGATATCCTAAGGAAACGAAAGGGTATTACTTTTACCTACCGTCCGAGGGCAAAGTGTTTGTCGCAGGGACTGACGTCTTCTAGGAGAAAGAGTTCTTATCAAGAAAAACTGAAAAGGTAAAACTTGAAGAAGTTCAAGAACCACAAGTAGTGAATGAACCGGAATTGGATTCTGAGACAGGACTACAAGATGTTGTAGCTAGAGAACCTGCTCAAGAAATACAGGTCCTACGTAGATCTGGTAGACCTAGATTTGAGCCTGAGAGATGGATTTCTCATGTCTCAAATAAGTAATGTGTTGTTTATGGATCATGATGATGAACCAGCAACCTACCAAGAGGCTATGAATGGACCGGACTCCGACAAATGATTTGAGGCTATGAAATCCGAAATGGACTCCATGTATGCAAACCAAGTTTGGAACTTGGTGGAACTACCTGAAGGGGTACGACCCATAGGGTGCAAGTGGGTCTTCAAGAAGAAGACCGACATGGATGGGAATGTACAGACATTCAAAGGGCGACTGGTGGCTAAGGGTTTCAAGCAAATTCATGGTATTGACTATGATGAGACCTTTTCCCCTGTTGTCATGGTAAAGTCCATAAGGATACTGCTTGCTATTGCTGCGTATTATGACTACAAGATCTGGCAGATGGATGTCAAAACGGCTTTCCTTAATGGAAACCTCCTTGAGAAAGTGTACATGACACAACCCGAGGGTTTTGTATCCCCAAATGAAGCCACTAAAGTATGCAAGCTGAATAGGTCCATCTATGGACTGAAGCAGGCCTCTCGAAGTTGGAATCTTCGTTTTGATGAGAAAATTAAAGAGTTTGGTTTCATCAAGAATGAAGATGAGCCTTGTGTTTACAAGCGAATCAGTGGGAGCATTGTAGTCTTCTTGATATTGTATGTAGATGACATACTGTTGATTGGGAATGACATTCCTACCCTGAAAGTTGTTAAGAACAACCTAGGGAACTGCTTTTCTATGAAGGACTTGGGTGAAGTGACTTACATATTCGGTATTAAAATCTATAGAGATAGATCGAAGAAGTAGTTGGGTTTGACCCAGAGTACATACATCGAGAAGGTGTTGAAGCGGTTCAACATGCTTGAGTCCAAGAAAGGATTTTTACCCATGTCTCATGGTGTGAATCTCTCTAAGGACTAGTGTCCAAAATCTTGTGAAGATAAGGACCGCATGAAGTTGATTTCATATGCTTCGGCAATTGGATCAATCATGTATGCAATGTTATGTACTCGACCCGATGTGTCCTTTGCTTTGAGCATGACTAGCAGGTATCAGTCAGACCCCGGTGAGTGTCACTGGATTGCAGTCAAGAATATCCTGAAGTACTTGAGAAGGACAAAGGATGTGTTCTTGGTGTATGGTGGAGAGGAAGAGCTCGTTGTAAATGGTTACACGGATGCTAGCTTCCAAACTGATAGGGACGACTCAAAGTCTCAGTCAGGTTTTGTGTTTTGCCTTAATGGAGGAGCTGTGAGCTGGAAGAGTTCCAAGCAAGAGACAGTTGTTGATTCTACAACAGAAGCCGAGTATATCGCTGCAGCTAACGCAGCGAAGGAGGCTGTATGGATTAGGAAATTCATCGGCGAGCTTGATGTAGTTCCTAGCATTGTTGGTCTCGTAGTTCTCTACTGTGATAACAATGGTGCAATTGCACAATCTAAGGAACCTAGATCCCATCAGCGCTCCAAGCACATACTTCGGCAGTTCCATCTTATTCGTGAGATTGTCGAACGAGGAGATGTGAACATTTGCAGAGTGCCGACTGAAGAGAATATTGTGGATCCACTGACAAAGCCTCTCGCGCAGAGAAAGCATGATGGTCATACTAGCTTAATGGGTATACGATACCTAAATGATCAACTCTAGTGAGAGCCTTGTGGGTTGCATGTAAACATATATTCTGTTGGTTGTTTATTGTTTATTCATATGATGAATTGTGTACCAATGTTTTTCTTTTACAATTAATGGCAAGTTCTTTTATTATGTTTTCTCTATGCGATAGTTAAATGTTAACATAATAAATACCCTTAGAATGTTTGCTTCCATAGAACATCAAGTACGAGACTTGAATGTGAGAGCCTATGATTTATTTGAAGCTTCATTCTTAAAAGGTCCATTGTCGTTGTATCATCGTAGAAACTAAGGGTGATGATGATACATTAAGACTAGCACGTGTGTTGACTGATGACCAGTTCTCATAGGTCATGATATTGTGATATCAAGTCATCACGTGGGTACTTGTTAATGAACAAGTTGTACTGGACAGACCCAACCTGAGACTACTTTGTGGATTGTTATCTAATCGTGTCATGAGTAGGTCTCAATTGACAATGGTGTTGTGGTCCTTTGACCTGAAGTCACAGCATTCATCAAGTGAGGAAGAGCGTGATTTGATGTCATCTAAAGTCTTCCTTGAGAAAGGTTGATGATAAGGGTGATTGTTGGGCACGTTACGAATCATTTGGGTGTTTGTGTGTGAGCAGATATGGGATTTGTCCTCCTATATGACAGGAGTTGCATCCATGGGCCCCTTGATGGAACTGGACTGAGAAATGCATGACCATGCTTGGTTGAGTCAATATGTGATATTGGACTCACCATTCTCTGGAAGTCCGTTCTAGATCAAGAAACTTGGATTGAGCTATTATGAGGGTGACACGGTCCATGCCTCTAGTTCTTTCCGGATGTAAGGAACAAATGGACAAAGACAACGCTGGGACATTGTTCAAAAAGGCTTATGAGTTATGAACTCTTATTGCTTGGGGAGCAATGATGCATTGCTAGATGCAGCTCATTGTTTGTGAGGTTTTTGATTTGATACTTTCAAGATCAAGTGGGAGACTGTTGGAGTTATCATGGTGATCTAGAAGTGGTCAAACATGTAATCTCACTGCCAACGTGATATGAGCCTGCAGGGTCGCACATAAGAGCATGTGGAGAAATTGGAAGATTGATTGTGTTGGTAAAGGTTACCAATCACCATACAGAATGGGGTCAGGCAAATGTTGCCAGGGAGATTCGTCGAGAATGGTTCGACGAGAGTCGTCGAGTATAACTCGGCGACTAAGGCCAATTCGTCGAGAGTCGACGAGAGTCATCGAGTATGACTCGGCGACTAAGGCAAAATCGTCGAGAGTCGTCGAGTATGACTCGCCGACTAAGGCATAATCGTCGAGAATCGAACTGTTCGATTTTCGCCGATTCTGCGCCTGATTCTCGCCGATTCTGCGATTGATTCTCGCCGATTCAGTGATTGATTCTCGCCGATTCTGCGACTGATTCTCGCCGATTCTGCGACTGATTCTCGCCGATTCTGCGACTGATTCTCGCCGATTCTGCGACTGATTCTCGCTGATTCTGCGATTGATTCTCGCCGAACGGTCCAGAAGCCCTATCCTGTGTGGTCTGCGGATAGCGATACCTTTGGACTGTTTATGTCTTTGGTATAAATAGGGGACTTAGGGTTTTGGGAAAAATAGATAGATCGGGATTTCTCCTGTAGCCGAATCGAATCCGACGGAAACGTTCCACCGCTCGTTCGCTCTGCCGAATCCCGAACCCCGACGGACGGAAGTGTTCCGCCGCCTCTTTGCTCCGCCGACCTCCTCCTCTCCGGTGACTGTCGCCGGTGTTGCTCCTCCTGGAACGGACCTAGCAGTCCGTGAAAGTGCAAGGTGCGGTTGATCTCCTTCCCGACCCTTCGTGCGACGAAGCTCGGTGTGCTCCCGCTCGTGTGGATTTCTGCAAAGACGTGGATATTATTCCACGTAGAACTCGCCACCGACAAGGACTCAAAGCTTGGAGCATCTCCGTTGAGTTGTGACTCAACGCCGCTAAGGTAATTTTTGCCTAGTTGTTTGTTAACTTCTTGATTCAACTTTCATGGTCCGATCCCATCTCTTTTGGGTTGTTCTTGATGTTTTATTCCTTCCGCTGCGTGCACAAGCGTTGTGTCATCCTCATAGAGAAACCCAACACTTCATTAGGTCAATAATCTACTGAAGTTAAGACAGGAAAAAAAGAAAAAGAAGTGAAATATGGGAGTACTTCAAAATTGAAAAAATGAAGGATATGTGATGCGGAGCGGAGACGTGGACCCGCGACGGAAGACGAGTTTTGAGCACGTTCGGGACCGATTGACAACTTACCAAATATGGTGTGCCCGGATCGATGATCCGACTTCGCGGATGCGTCCAGATCCGCGTTGCGAATAGATTTCATATATTACATTATTATTTTTGCATTTATTTTGATGTATTTGGGTAACCCCACCTCCGGCCAATCATGATTGTCGATGGTGGGATACTCTAATCTCCTCTTTATAAATAGTGCTTAGGGGCAGATTAGAGACATTGGAGATTTTGGAAAAGAGAAATCCCGAAATTTGACGATCCTTCCACGGTGCTGACTCCGTGGAACTCTAGGTGATGACTTCTAGGCCTTCTCCCGCTCCTCAAAGGTAATACCTACCATAGCCTTCATTTTCCACTCCCCTTAACCCCAGCCGCCCCTCATATCTCCCCCCAAAAACTGTTATAAAATATAGTAGGCTGCCTCCCCTACAGCCAACCAAACAGCCAGTCGCCGCCTCCTCCCTACTTCCCCACAACCGCCGCCCCTACAGCCCTCCAATCAACCTGCCTCCTCCCACCTTTTCCCCCAAAAAAACTGCCGCCCGCACTACTGCCGACTCCGTGGAACTTTAGGTGATGACTTCTAGACCCTCTCCCGCTCCTCAAAGGTAATACTTAACCATAGACTTCATTTTCCACTCCCCTTAACCCCAGCGCCCCTCATATATCCCCCCAAAAACTGTCGTAAAGTCTATAGGTTTCATCATGTCTAGGTATCACCAATATTCCTCTTCTCTATTTGGGGATCCTGAGTCCACTTACACCCTCTCCCATAGAGCCCCGTCAGGGAGATCCTCATGTTACTACGATGATCATTCTCGATCGCATCACGCCACTTCCAGAGATCGTGTTGATCCGCCAACACGGTCCCACTATGCTAAAGATGATCAGTATGATGATTGTCGTTGTTCATATCCCTACACGCGAGCGAATCATGTTGATCCTTCAACACAACTCGATTATCTTAGAGATGATTATTATGAGGATCGGCATTTTGAGAGAG
Organism: Platanthera zijinensis; assembly: GCA_039513925.1. Lineage (NCBI taxonomy): Eukaryota > Viridiplantae > Streptophyta > Magnoliopsida > Asparagales > Orchidaceae > Platanthera > Platanthera zijinensis. The sequence continues at coordinate 15,438,443 of CM077081.1, read as the reverse complement.
ATCTCAAAAGTCAGTTTTGTACTATTGTTCATTCTTTTGACGGCTCATCGAGTCCTGAGTCTTTCAGTTATTGGCTCGTGTATATAAAGTATTACCTCAATCATTTTGAGTTATTCGGTGAGCGTCGCATAGAGTTTGTGAAACTTAGGTTTCTAAATAAGGCGAGAGCATATTGGTCTAGCATTAAGAGAACCCGCGAGCGAGATCGTCTTCATCGCATCATTAGTTAGGTGGATATGAAGCGTATTTTGTGTCAGAGGTATTTGCCTCCATTGTATCGGAGTCGCTTGCTCGAGCAATTATTTTCCCTTCAACAAAGATCTATGTCTGTCGCTGAATACAGAGATTGTTTTGATGAGTTAGTTATGAGGAGTGATATTCGAGAGGAGCCAGTCATGACCACTTCCCGATTTTGGTTTGAACTTTGATCTGACATATGTACTGAGTTGGCTTATCACATTCACAGCTTGAAGACCCTTGAGCAGACATATCAGCTCGCCATTCATCATGAATAATCCTTGAGATCCGCAAGAGCTGGTTGATTGGGTTCGCACTTTGACCTTTGTAGTACGAGCCCCTCCCATACCGAGGTCACCACGATGCCTACCATTGTCCTGTCAGGCACGACAGAGATGATACCTGACACAGATTTATCTCACTCTAATGAGGTGCTTAGTCTGGTGAGTGATCTATCTTTAGTTTCCGACTCTTCTCTGGTGACCCCGACTGAGAGTGAGTTTGAGCGATCTATTGATTCTATAGTGTTGTGTCCATTAACTACACCATTTCTTCTGTCATACCCTGTGTTAGTTAATACCCCTAACATGGACTCATTTGCTGGCACCAGTCATATAGACCCATTCTTGAGAGTAAGTCTATATCGTTATCCCCTTGTCATGACCCCGAGCCACATCACGACCGAAAGCCTAGAGTCCGATGTTGATCTAGTAGCGGTTATTTCACCCATTCATGGGGACACTATCCCTTACGATGGTACTTATCCAGGAGATCATGACCTTAGTGACAAGATCTATGACGAGCCCCCGATTGTGCCCCCTGATGAGCCACCACATCCAGGTGAGGATGAGATTATGGTGAGTCATTCGTTTATGAGTTTTGAGTTATTAGCATCTTTTTCGTTATCACCTCTAGTCTTTCCCCAGAGAATTGATCTTAAGTGGAGCAGTATGTATGTAAAGCCTTCCTTGAGTACACTTGAGCATACTCCTGATATTTTAGGGTCCTATCTTGTGACACATCGCACTCTCGATGAGTTTTGGGACGCACCACCTGCAGACCCACCCGACGAGTTCTTTCTTCTCAGAGACTCACCACACTCTAGAGTCACGTCTTATAATCGGTGTACACGATTTTTACTCATGTGGTCGTCGCATTTGCGATGAATTTTTATACATATCTCCGGCTAAGCCCCCTGATAAGTCACAATCCCCAAGAGACATTTGGCATCTTATGAGCTCGTATTTGAATGTTGATGTCTCTACCGATCATTTGGACACTCGTCGTACACTGGATGAGTTTTTCTACACTCCACCGAGAGAGCCGTCTGATAAGCCACCTCATTTTATAGATTTTCAAGTCATTGTCAGATTGCCCTCATACATAGCATGTTGTGTCTATTGTGTTTCATTTGAATCATTGACATGAGTTTGTTGCGTCATTTCTTCATCATTTTCATGTGTCTGTTGATTTATATGTTCATCATTTTCATGTGTTACATGAGTCGGTCCGACGGAAAATCAATACTGGTAATAAATTCTATAAATCTTATGTGAATTTTCATTAGCAAGGGCAGATAATTCATGAAGGTGAGCAGGTGATGGTGAGAATCCACGTTGTGAGGCTCCGTGTGAGTCCTGCTAAAATTTTGAGTGTTAGGTGAATGGATCCCTATATAATAATGAGACGGATCGAAGAAAATATCTATGATCTTGATATCCCTGTAAGTATGGGTATCCATCTGATATTTAATGTTGAAGATCTGACATCATACTACGAGCCTCATGAGTATGTGGACCCAAGTAGTGGGGACCCCAGCCGCCCACACCTCCACTCTCGTTGTCTTACCACCCTTATAGTCCACCCACGTCTAATGGCCACCACAATTTACCCATTTCTGACACTCACCCGCATGAGTACTCGTCTTCTTTGATTTCACCTACGGCACCACCGATCGCACTGGGATCCACCACTCGTAAGTTGAGCGTTGAGAGCATTACAGAGACCAGATCCCACCAATACGTTCCTACTACAGGTGAAACTCTGTGTCGTTAATTTGTACACTGGCAGGACTATCCAGACGTTGATGACATCTGGATACTACCAGTAGAGCTTGATCGATTCACTTCTGAACTTCGACTTCAGTGCGATCATCTTCATTCATCGTAGATGACAGTTTTTCAGTCGGGGGAGTTGAATGGCGAGAATACTTTCCCATCGACGACACTTGGACGACCTCCAGTGGACCTCATCGAGTCTTACCTGGCATACAACGAGAATTCCGATCTTTATTCATCAAGAGATGAATTCTTTCAAGCCTGAGAGAATGATGCAGAGCAGAGATGTGGACACGCGGCGGAGGACGAGTTTTGGGCCCGTTCGGGACCCATTGGCGACTTACCATATAAGGCGTGCCCGGATCGATGATCCGACTCTGCGGATGCGTCCGGATCCGCATTTGCGAATAGATTTCATATATTACTTTATTATTTTTGCATTTATTTTGATGTATTTGGGTAACCTCACCTCTGGTCAATCATAATCGTCGATGGTGGGATGCCCTAATCTCCTCATTATTATAAATAGAATGCTTATGGGCTAATTAGAGGCATTGCAGATTTTGGAGAAGAGAAATCCAGAAATCCGGTGATCCCTCCATGGTGCTGACTCCGTGGAACCCTAGGTGATGACTCCTAGGCCCTCTCCCGCTCCCCAAAGGTAATACCTAACCCTAGCCTTCATTTTCCACTCCCCTTAACCCTAGCCGCCCCTCATTTATATCCCCCAAAACTGTTGTAAACTACAGCAGGCTGTCGCCCCTACAGCCATCAAAATAGCCCATCGCCTCCTCCTCCCTGCTGCCCCGCAACTGTCGCCCCTACAGCCCTCCAACCAGCCCGCCTCCTCCCTTCTTTTCCCATAAAAAACTGCCGCCCACACTGTTGTCCAGTCAGTCTGCCCACCTTCCAAAACAGACAAATCCACTCAGATCCGCCCAAAACCAGTCCCCCACCTTCTAAAACAGCCACCTCCACTCAAATCCACCCAAAACCAGTGTCGCATCTTCCAAAACAGCCACCTCCACTCAGATCCTCCCAAAACCAGTCTCACACCTTCCAAAACAGCCACCCCCACTCAGATCCAACCGCCGCATCGCCACCACTCGCCGGATCTCCCATCCTACATCAGCCCCGTAACTTTGTGAGTTTTATTTGTTGTATGGACGTTTAGTTTCAACATTATTATATGATATTAACTTGTGCTTAATTGGATCTATAGTTTCGTAGTGTTTTGCTTTGGATTATTCGCTATACGCTTTTTTTGGCCCTCCACGCGGAGGAAAGTCGAAGCTTGATTTGCCCTAGAGAATTATTTTGCGTTTGCAAAAATTATCTAAATGTGATTTAATTATTTATTGCTTAATTTGATTTCTCCGATGAGCTTTGCATTGCATGTAGGGTTAAATGCATAGGTCCGGTAATTTAGGCGATAGATTAGTTTAGGGCAAGCTTATATTAATTATCTATTTCAATATAAATTTTATTTTTCCAAAGAAAATCTGATATGGGATTTTTATTTGGAAATCACTATGGTTTTGTCTTTTCATTTCATCAAGCTAACCAAGTCCAAGCCCTCTGTAATTGCTGCCACTGTTAGAAACCCATTAGGCCCATTCCAACCCTAAATTTCTACTATAAAACCTTGTGCTGCCTCCTAGTATGGGGAGCCTCCTAATATGGGGAGCCTGGAAAAGAACCAATCTAACCTATCTGTGATTTCGACTGGTTCCCTCCTGCGCCGCCAACTCCATCTCCCTCCTTCAGCGCCGTCGTCTCCTAAGAAGCACCGAGAACTCCCAAGCCCACAACCAACGATGCTCACCTCCTGCTCCGGCTGCGACTTCCTGAAGCCTCGCACCTCCAGCGCCCTTCTTCCCCGACGGAAAGCCTCCAGAGCCACCGTCCCTTTCCTCCAATCACAATTCCTCCACACGTCAACTCCTGAAGCCCGACGCCGACCTTCCTTCACTTTCCCCTCCCCGTCCAGCTCTGGCGCCGCCTCTGGAAGCCTCGTCTACCTCCTACGCCGGCACTGCCGAATTTCTAAGGCTCCAGCGACAGCTCCGGACACTCCTACAACCGACTCCTGCTCCACGCTTGCTGGTGGTCCCACCTCCAGTCCGCTTTGGCACCTCTTCCAGTGCAACCATCGCTGTCCAGGAGTCCCGCCAGCCACTACTTCCTCGCCAAGGGCATACCTTTCTATCTCTCGCTCACAACCTAAGTCTCTTTTCATTTCAGATATACATGAATAGTTGATTAATAGAGCTTGCCTGACTAATCTTATCTCCTGATTATCGTTTATTTTCCCATTGTCATGTATGTCCGCTACCGTATTTTCTGTACATGTGAAATTATGACTTGTGACGTTATTGCGTTTGTGCGGTAGCCTTGCATTCCCGAGCGACGCCTAGGCCATTTTATTCGTTAGAAATATCTCGTGAAGTCTCCACGGGCCAAAATATTTAAATAGTTCGCATTTAATTATCATCAAAATCTACAGCCCCTGCCTTGGTTCACATCAATCCCCATGCATCTCCGCCTCCACCGTCACCTCCGACGAGATCCCGAGTTAGGAACATAACACAATCATCTCATATCACTGGACTGAAATGTAAAAAAAGGTTGTACAAATAATCCTATCTCAAAATATGTCTTATATCTTAGTCTTACCCCTAAACATCAGACTTTTATCCTTTCATAATCATCAGTTGTTGTTCCTAAGCATTGGCAGAAGGACTTGGTATTGGTATATCAGAATGGAAGAATATTATGGGGGAGGAGATGTTGTCTCTGGGAAAAAAACATAAAATTTTCTCAACTTCCCCCTGATAAGAAAATTGTTTGATCAAGGTGGGCATTCTCCATAAAGCAGAACGAAAGCGGACACTTGTTAAAGGCGCGCCTAAGACTCCAGGCTCAACAGACTCAAATGATTGCACCTTCGTGCGCTTTTTTTGCGCATTTGGATCATAAAAGGCGCATCTGAGTGAAATTTATGTTGTAATTTTTTTCAGAAATAAAGAAAGAAATAATGTTAGAATTAATTTTTTTTTGCGTAGCTTAAGATACCGGAGTCAAAGAGGATGACAGATTAATCGAGAGTAATTATCTCGGTACCTTTGTATAAGAATAAAGAAAATATACAAAATTGTGTTAATTATAGAGGAATTAAATTGATGAGTCATACCATGAAACTATGGAAACAAGCAATAGAAAGAAGAGTAAGACGAGAGACTAACATCTCGGAAAATTAATTTGGATTCATGCCAGGGCGGTCGACCATGGAAGTTATACATCTCTTGAGGAGGCTCGTTGACAACTACCGAGAAAACAAGATTTGCATATGTTGTTTATCAATCTTGAGAAGGCTTATGATAGAGTTCCAAGAGAGATCTTATGGAGAGTCTTAACAAGAAAGGTGTCAATGTATCGTACATTGACAAAATCAAAGATAGGTATACAAATTCAGTGATAAGGGTGAGGACATCTAGAGGATTAACACAGAAATTACCTATCACTGTTGGCTTACATCAAGGTTCAACTTTAAGCCCTTATCTCTTTACCCTTATCTTAGATGAGCTCACCGGACATATCTAACAAGCAATACCTTGGTGTTTATTGTTTGCGGATGATATTGTCTTGGTCGATGAGACGCGCGAGGGTGTAAATGCAAAACTTGAATCTTAGTGTGACACTTAAGAAAAGAAGGGTTTTAGATTGAGCAGGGCAAAGATAAAGTATATGGAGCTTAAATTCAGCAGTGCAGGAAGGACGGATGACTTCGTTATTAAGTTGGATGATCAAGATATTTCTCTTATTGAGTGTTTTAAATATCTTGGATCGATAGTTAAAAAAGACAGAGGTAATCGATAAAGATATGACACACAGAATCCAAACGGGTTGGTTGAAGTGGAGAGGAGCATTAGGGATCTTATGTGATCGTAAAGTACCATTAAAACTTAAGGGCAAGTTTTACCGTACTGCAGACCAGTGATGCTCTATGGTTCTAAGTGTTAAGCAGTGAATTGTGTGCATGACCAAAAATGAGAGTTGTGGAGATGGGAATGCTTAGGTGGATGCGTTGACACACGAGACTGGATAAAATTAGGAATGAAAGTATCAGGGATAAGACAGGAGTAGCACCAATTGCAGAGAAGATGTGAGAAGCTCGACTAAGATGGTTTGGACACGTACAAAGGAGACCATTAGAGGCACATGTTAGGCGTTGTGAGAGTTTAGTCACTAGGCATGTTAAACGGGGGAGGGATAGACCAATAAAGACTTGGAATGAAACTATATGGAAAGACATGATGTACTTAGGCATTAGTGAGATTATGACAAAAGATAGGGCACAATGGCAATAAGGATCCATATAGTTGACCCCACTATAGTGGGATAAAGGCTTTGAGTGTTGTTGTTGTGATGTAATGTTTGTGAAACATAATCGAGCTTTGAGACAAAAATATGATTCTAGTAACTACATTGATTTTATTTTGTAAGAGATATAAATGATAATAATGAATGATTAATGAGTAGAATAGATGAAGATCTGATCAGGAAGATGAATTGGTGCTTAATGTTAATTATTTAAAATGAATGTGATTGCGCCTTACCTTTGTCAGGCACGCGCATGTGCCTTGAGCCTTGCACCTAGGCTCCAAGACGCATGTACGCTTTGGTGCGTCTTGAGCCTTTAATAACTAGGGGTGGAACGATACAAGTCACAATTGGTAGCTCAGAGATATACTCAAGAGATGGATTATCAGAAACATTTGCACTGGTTGCAAAGGATTCCAATCGGGTTTTGTTCTCCAGTGTGGCATGCCTAGGCCTGGAACTTCAGCAACTCGATGTAAAAAAGTTTTTTTGCATGGAGACATAGAAGAAGAGGTACATGAGAAATTTCTGTCATGATTCACTTAAAAAGGACAAGGAGTCATTTGCCGCCTAAAAAAAAATTTATGACAGACTAGCCTTCAATTTATAAACAAAGACTAAAAACCATGATTACACATACATAAAGAAGTCCAGTGGTGACAGCAAGATCGAAGGTAATTAGTTAATCTGAACAATACCTCATAATGATGACGAGCTAAAAGTGTTGCAATCCAGTGAAGAGATTCCAGTCTTGTTGCTTCAAATTCACTTGTCAATTGACTGTTAAAAAACATGAAACTATCATTTTTCATTAAAGAAAAGTAGTATCACAGTTCTTCATAAAATGGCTAAATTATTTTCATCACTAAATCAGAAACCTAAACATCATTCTTGTGTCACGCTCTCTTGCAGCTTGTATAGAAGCACAAGAGTATGGACACATCAATTATAGAGGAACAAAAAACCATTAAAAACCTAGTTGTTTCGCAGGTGACAAAAAACACCTCCTTGCAGCAGAAAGGATAGCTCCTATATCAAATCCCTCAGCTGGATCAGCACGAATTGCGCGAAGCTCTTCATTGGTCTCACAAGCAACCTAAGCATCGAATGCAAAAGAGTACTTGAACCCTGTTATAGTAGTACACAGAAGGGTAAAATGATGACTTAGGTTAGCTTACAACTCTTATTTTCTCTTCTTTGTCAGATATGCAGGGTAAAATTGCTCCAAGTATATTAGCATAATATGGAACAAGCTGGTCTCCACCAAGTTTCACAAGCTCGCTTATCTACAAAATCAATAGTTGCAGTGCCAATAACCAGCACCAAACAATCAACGGGATTATTACAAGAGTACTTAGCAATAAATTATTACTCGAATAACAAAGACAGGTACACAAATTATTACTCAAATAACAAAGAAGTTCATTCATCCCTTAATATTTTTATTAATCCTTACCCATGTAATAGATGTTAACCGAGTAAATTCATCAGGTGAAGCTGCCCTTCTAACCAAAATTTCTGCCATACGACCAAAATCTACATTCTTCAGAACAATTTCAAATCAGGAACTATAAGAAACTAAAGATATCTCTACAAATTTACGTCTATACTATATAAAAGGGAATATTTACTGTTAGTGTAATGCTTGATTAAAAAAAATAACTTTGCTTTTAAAAATTCTAAACATAGTGATGGGAGGGAGAAGGGAGAGGGAACGAGGAGAGGGATGCCAATGGCAGAATTTTGCATTAAGGGCTAAATATTATGATGTACTAAATATTAATAATATATATATATGCACAATCATATATAAATATTATTTTAATAAATTATAATATCCTATACTACATATATATAATCATCAAATAATATATTAATTTATTCTATATGTAGGAACAATGTGAAATGGTCATCATGTGTGCAACTTGCAGTGGCGACACTATCCTATCGTTGTTCAACATCTCTGTACAATGTTCAATGAGAAATAATTTTTGCAGGGACATTGGGCGATAATCAGGTGCTATTACTGCCTCACACTGGGTATTGGAGACCACATGCACCTTCTCTACTAGTTGAAAATAATAATCTTGGGTTTCACTTCATACCAGATACATTGAACAGAACTCATAATAAATTAAACAAGGAGCTGTAAAGCGAGTAAGATGCCTATATTTAATATATCAACTATAGATATATATAATTAATTAATTTTATATGTATTAACGAAGGTGCAGAGGTTCCCTGTGCACAATATGCAGGAGCATCACTAGTTTATAATTTAATATATCAATTATATTAAATTAATTATGAATATAATATATTTTAATAATACTTTAATAACCTAAATTATTATAGTATTTTTTATATATTTATTATCATAGTATATTTTAGAGAATAGTAATTGGCAAATGCTAGAAATAAAATTAGAAAGAAAAAAAAGAAGTCCGAAATGGTGGATTTCTTTGATACATAGTACAGATGTATTATAGAAAGTGCAATGGTGCGCATCAACATTAATTGGCTGTTGTTCGACGTCCATGGGCTGTGTTTGGTAAAATATTATTTTGTATAAGGGACGTCGAGTAAAAGTCGGGTACTATTACTGTTAAAGACTGAGACGGGGCACCTCCTTCGCTAATGGTTGATAATAGTATTTTTGAATTTACTTCATATCAGAACAAAACTCACAATACATTAAACAAAAAGGAACCTCAAAGTGGAGTAAGATGCATATGATTCAAGGAAACCTCATGGATAACCATCATTGAGATATTAAAAAAATACCTTACCGGAGAGTTCTTTATTTCTTGTAAAAATTCTGATAGCGCAGAGTCTGCTTGTTGCCGAATTTCATGGCTAGAGTCACTGAGCATGTTGAACAAACCTACACAGTTTTCAAATTACATGAGTCGGATAGCATACTGTCAAGGAACATGCACTAGTACGCAAAATAAATATACTTAGCAATATTACCATCAAGAAAATCTGGAAGGAAGCCAAGCATATCAATCTCTGGAACACTATCCAGCACAGTGATCCAACCCACCAAAAATTGTCTAACATAGGGATTTAATACATTCATTCGTTCTCGCAACAATGGTATAAATTCCTCTATGCTTTAACAAGAATAGGAGAGAAAAACAACATTATACTATTTTCATTGTGAATAATGAGATCATTATTAAAAATCACAAACAAATGATACAATTTGCACCTGAATTGATCACTTCCAGTTACAACATCCTGGTAAATTGATTGAATGTTAGTATCACGGGAAAAAAAATTTTAAAAAGTAAAAGGCAAAAAAGTAAAAACGACTCCTTTCAAACAAATATCCAAATCAATATCATAAAATTACCTTCACAAGTCGGTCAAGAAGATGAGCAGCACTTTGTACATTGGCATCCGAGTCTGCCGACAGCTTACAAAGGGCATCAAAAATCTGATTGAAATATACAACAAAATCTCCTCTAACAACCTGCAAAACAAGAATAAAACAAATAAATTTTCCATCACATGAAAGCTTAAAGGCAAAATGATGGAAATCGACGGCACACGCGAGTCTACTCCCGCAAGAGGTGGTCAACTCCAGCAAAAGGCGGTGATCGGCGACCCGTTTGGGCGATCCGAGTCCGCGGATGCGCCCGGATGGTCGTTTCGGGTCCAATTCATATACCATATTTTATTTTATGAAGTGTTTGACCCCCGATCGGCCCGGACATTATTAGCCACCCGATCGGGTGCCCTAGGCTTATTTTTCCTTTCCCTCTATATATACTTATTTGTGCAGCAGATGTTAGGGATCGGGAGTTGCACTTTTGCAATTGGGCCAGTCTTTCGGCGGATTCGAGCGGCTCTCACGTCGGCGACCTGCGGCCCCTTCCTCTCCCCTCTCCGGCAAGCTTCTCCAGCCTCCTCCTCCTCCCCTCCCCGCTTGAGATTCTGGCGGCCCCAACCTCGGTAGTACCGCTCCCGTCCTCCTGCTCTGCCCGCAATACAGACCCGAAACCTTCCGTTAAGCCCCCGTCAGCCCGCCAGTGCTTCCCCTCCCCCCTTCGGTTCCAGATTCCCCACCCGACAGCCCACATCCGGGCCTCCACCGCCAAGCACACTCCTTCCCTACTTCGGCAGCCTTCCCTACTTCGGCAGCCTTCCCAAACCCCACCACCGACTCCCCAGCACTCCCTCCCTACCCAGTTCCGTATAAACCCCCATCCAAACCCCTTACCCGACCACCCAATCAGCCCCCCACCACTCCCCACAACCATTTCGTGGAGCCAGCCATCGAGACAAGGACAACACCACCGTCGTCTCCCTATCCCTAATTCACGCCGCCGCATGCATGAGTAAATCTAGGTACGGTTGTTTTAAATCTTTCTTTTGGATGCTTTGATTTGAACTATTGTCTTGGAATTGTGGACTCTTATATGTTATTGCACTTTATCTATTGTTTGATTTGCGGGACGCATTCGGCGCACTTGAATGGAAATCGTGTCTAATCTCATTGGTTAATTATAATTGTTCTTTACTCATCATTGCTTGTTGTCCGAATGTGCAAATTGTTGTTTAGATGCTTTAATAAATTTTAATTACAGTTGTTTAGTTCTGGAATAAGACTGGTTGCGCTCATAACTTCATTCGCATGTGTGTGTAGTCGCTTGCATGATATTTTGAGTTAGGGCATCAGTCATCCACCATCTGTAGACGTGTGTTGCATCACAAAATCAACAACAGAAGCAGACACTGTTCTTGCCACCATTTTATTCCAAATTAACCTTATCTAAATCAAAATAATTCATTTTATGTAATTGGTTCATTTTACCTTCAGGTCATAGATGCCCGGGTACAATTTTTCATGGGAAAAAAATAGAGTTGGGAGTTATTTACAAATCGAGTATTTTTCGTACTATTATTATTACAAGCGCTTATATGTGTAAGTGGAGTTTAGTCCCACATCGGGTGTTTACGTTTACGAGTCTATTGTAATCTTATATATAGCCCTCAATGGATGAATAATAATAAGTATGTATTATTTTCCTCCCAATTCAACTTGGTATCTGAGCAAAGAAAATCCTAATTTTTGTTTCCACTACCGCCCCCATCTGCTTTTGTCTTCAAGTCGTCGGCCCGATCCCGCTCTCGTCCTCTGATCCCGTCCTCCGATCCCGCTCCTGTCCTTTGCTCGCCCTACAGGAATGACGGGCGGCGCTCACGCCACTGTCGGCCGCTGAGAGGGACATAGTTGTCGTCGCTCCATGAAGTCATCGGCCTTCTTTCCTCTGAAAGCTGAGCGTTCCTCTCCTTTTGTTGCGCGACCTAGGTCGTCCATGGCTTCTCCAGCGCGGCTCCTGCGCCTCTGAATCCTGCTCCAGCAAGGCTCCTGCTCCGGCACCCCCTCCTGCGTTAGGCTCTCACCAGATCTGCGTCTCTGGCAAAGCTTCTGCCAGATCTGCGCCTCCTCTGTATTCTGCGTCTCCGACCACCGCAGAACTGCTGCTCCGCCAGATTTTCTCCACTGTTTTTTCATCTGTGGTGCAGCCTGTGCGTTCTCTTGCCGCGTCTCTACCAGATCTACTGCTTTGACGTCTCCTGTACCGTTTGGTTCCTCTTTTGTGTTCCTTTCTTATGGTTGATCAACCCTCCAACATGAGTGACTCTTCAACATCGTCGTCGGGTGTGATTCAGCCTCAGATGAGTGACCTTTAGCGGTCCCATGGCCACACCGGCTCCCTGAAGATTATTACCATCCCGTTAGATGACACGAACTATCTTGAGTGGTCCCGGGCGGCGCAAAATGTCATACACAGCCATCATATGTTTGGGTACATTGATATAACTGTTAAGGAGCCCCCAAAGTTGATCCCTCATGGAAGCGATGGGACTCAGAAAACTCCCTAGTGGTTTCATGGCCTCTTCATTCAATGTATACGAAGGTTTACCGGAGTTACATGTTGATGGACTCTGTCTTCGATATTTGGACCCGTGCCCGTGAGACGTATTCTCAGATTGGCAGTTCCACACAGGTTTATGAACTTATTCGCCGCATTTTGGAACTGCGACAAGGCTCTATGACGGTGTCATCGTTCTTTTCTGAGTTTGAGCGTCTATATCAGGAATTGGACTATTTCTCGCACTTCACCCCAGCGTGCACTGCGGACGTTTGTTCAGCTACAACAACGGGAGGATCGCTCCCGTCTTCATGTCTTCTTTATGGGGTTGAATATGGAATTCGACATAGTGCGGACACATATCCTCCGCCGATCCCCTCTCCCGTCTCTTCGGGAAACCTTTAGCATGGTCCTCGGTGATGAAGACCGTCAGAAGTCTCTTAGTGCAAGTACTCCTCCAGAGTGCTCTGCCTTGACTAGCGTTGGTCGTGGGCACCCTCTCAGCCCTAGCTTGTTTGTTTCTAGTTGTGATTATTGTGGTCGCAAAGGCCACGGGAGATGTGCTACAAGCTCAACCCACATTTTGCCCCTCGTGGTCGTGGTCGTGGACGGGGGTCAAGGCGTGGGGGGCATCGCCAGAGTGGCTCTTGACCTCATGATGCTGCTTACTCTACAGACGTCTAAAAACGAGTCTTCCAGTGTTGTACCAGGGAAGCTTACTGCTCTTGAATTGGATGCTTTTGGCCGCCTGCTGCACTCTCAGCCTAATCAGCCTCTGAGTGTCTATGCTTCCATTGCCTCTATTGTTATGCCCAGTGCCCATGTCGTCGATGCCTCCTCCTCTGAGTGGGTGATTGATTCTGGTGTCATGCACCACATGACTAGCTCCTCCTCAGGTTTTCTCTCTTACACTCATTTGTATGGTAAGGACAAAGTTATATCTGTTAATGGCTTGTTGTCTCCCATTACTGGCAAAGGCCTTATCTCATGTTCCTCTTCCCTTTCTCTGTCATCTATTCTTCATGTTCTCACCTTTCCTCGCAATTTACTTTCTATCAGTGATATTACTCAATCTCTTAATTGCTCAGTGACTTTTTTTCCTGATTCTTGTGTTTTTCAGGAACTGGGTACGAAACGGAACATTGGCAGTGGTAGGAACCGAGGTGGTCTGTAATACTTGGATCTCCAGCCTTCACCTACTCTGGCTCTCTCTTGCGCTACTGTTACAGCTAATGATGTTCGCCGATGGCACTTGCGGCTTGGACATCCCTCTACTACTTAGCTTCAAAAGTTGTTTCCTGCTTTTGTACTTTTTTTTACAAACTTTTGTCTGTGATGTCTATGATAGGTCTAAACATGTGCGACACAGTTTCTCACATTCATCTTCTCCCAGTACCACTCCGTTTGATGTTGTTCACTCTGATGTTTGGGGTTTGTCCCCTGTTGTATCTATTTATGATTTTTGTTGGTTCATTACCTTTATTGATTGCTTTTCTCGCACCACTTTGGTGCATCTGCTAAAAAAGAAGAGTGAAGTTTTCTCATGCTTACAGGTTTTTCATAGAATGGTTCAAACCCAGTTTAAGGGCTCTATTCGTGTCCTGCGTAGTGATAATGGGGGAAAATATGATGATCAAGGGGCATTTGGTTCATACCTCACTAGTCATGGTATCATCCACCAGACTACTTGTATACACACCTCTACCCAAAATGGAGTAGCCGAACGGAAAAATCAGCACCTGTTGGATGTCGCCCCTTGTCTTCTGACCACTATGCATCTTCCCAAATCATATTGGGGGGACGTTGTTCTCACCGCTACACACCTTATCAATCGGCTTCCTTCACGGGTTCTTGACTATACTACTCACGCTCGGCTATCTACCAAGACCGTGGTCTATACTTCCCACCTGTCACCTCGTGTTTTTGGGTGTGTATGTTATGCCCATATTCATCTGCCTCACCGAGAAAAATTGGACCCCCGGGCTCATCAGTGCGTGTTCCTTGGATACTCTTCTACGACGAAAGGGTATCGGTGTTACCACCCTCCCTCGGGGCGTATCACGTATGTTTTGCACAATGGATGTCACCTTTAGGGAAGAGGAATCCTATTTCTTACCGTCAACTCACTCTCTTCGTCAGGGGGAGATAGTAGTGATGCGCATGTTCATCTTCCTCTTCTTCCCTCTTTGCCACCACAGCTTCCTCTGTGCAAGGAACTGGGACCTCCTATCCCAGTCCCTCTGCCTGATTCTCCGATCTCTCCTTTTCCATAGGTGTACCATCGACGCGCCTCGGGTATACTGGCTACTAAGGTTCCGTCTCTACCAGTGCCCGCTTCTGGCTCCGATTTTGATGACGCGGATTTGCATATTCCGCTTGCTCTGTTGAAAGGTAAGGTTGCACATACAAAACATCCCATTTTTAATCATGTTGCTTACCACCACCTTATCCCGGCCCATCAGGCCTTTGTTGATTCTCTCTCTTCGATTGTTATCCTTAAGACATGGCAAGAAGCTTTGGGTATCCTAGCCTGGACTCGGGCTATGAAGGAGGAGATGTCAGCCTTGGACAAGAATCATACCTGGGATGTTTCTTCCCTTCCTCCTGAAAAGAAAGTCATTGGCTTGAGATGGGTGTTTTCCGTCAAACAGAATCCAGAGGGGAAGGTCGAACGATACAAGGCGCGACTGGTTGCCCAGGAGTATACTCAGACTCAGAGAGTTGACTATCAGGAGACTTTCCCCTGTAGCTAAGATGAACTCTATTCGGTATTGTTGTCATGCACGGCTTGCATGGACTGGGAACTTCATCAGCTGGATGTTAATAATGTTTTTCTCCATGGTGAGCTTGATGAAGAGGTATATACAAAATTCTCCCTTGGGTTTGTGAAAAAGAGAGTTGAAGATCTTGTCTGTCGGCTAAGGAGGTCGTTATATGACTTGAAACAGTCACTGAGAGCATAGTTTGGCAGATTCCTCTCGGCTATGATCAAATTTTGGTATAAGCAGGCGCAGTCGAATCACACTATGTTCATTCAGAAACGTGATCAGGGTATTGTTGTCTTTGTTGTCTATGTGAATGACATCGTAATCACTGGTAGTGATTTGGAAGAGATTGTGAATCTCAAGTCCCTCTTATCTGCTGAATTTGAGGTGAAAGACTTGCGTAGATTACAATACTTTCTAGGTATTGAGATGACTAGATCTGATCAGGGTATATTTATGTCTCAGTGGAAGTATGTTCTAGACCTGTTGCAGGAAACTAGGATGCTAGGCTGTGTTCCGGCGAACAAACCCAATGGAAGAAAATCATGGAATCTGTGAGGATGGTAACAGTGACCAGAACGATGTTACCTATCTGGAATCTGTTGCAGGATATTACCTATGTTGTTGGGATTTTGAGCAGATACATGCATGCTCCCAGAATTAGACATCAAGAGGCCGCTTACCGGGTGTTATGGTACTTGAAGAAGGCTCCGGATCGTGGTCTTCTATCTTCCAAGAACGACCATTTAAGGATTAAGGTTTTTACTGATGCTGATTGGGCAGGATGTCGTGATGATCGGAAGTCTACAACAGTTTATTGTTCTTTTGTTGGGGGAAACCCGGTGACCTGGCGCAGTAAGAAACAAAATGTAGTGGCCAGATCAAGTGCTGAGGCAGAATACCGTGCAATGTCACAAGGCACGTGCGAAGGCATGTAATTGCGTGCAGTTTTGCATGACTTGGGGTTTCCCGTGACGACACTGTTCTCCTTATTTTGCGACAACAAGACAGCAATCAGTATAGCTCATAATCTTGTACAACATGCAGCACAAAGCACGTTGAAGTGGATCGACATTTTATCAAAGATCACTTGGATAAAAAAGCTATAGCCACACCATTTGTTCACTCTAAAGATCAACTAGTAGATGTGTTCACTAAAATCATGGGGTGTGGCGCATTCAGTGACGGCATCAAGAGACTTGGAATGACTGATATCTTTCGTCCGACTTGAGGGGGAGAGTTAAGAGTTATTTACAAGTCGAGTATTTTTTTGTATTATTATTATTACAAGCGCTTATATGTGCAAGTGGGATTTAGTCCCACATCGGGTGTTTACGCTTACGAGTCTATTGTCATCTTATATATAACCCTCAATTGATGAATAATAATAAGTATTATTTTCCTCCCAATTCAACTTATAGTTTTCTTGATTTATACGAACTAAAAACTTTAAGTGCCGATTTTTCCTCAAACGATTAATGATATTCAAATCTGAAAGTGGCATTGAAATCCTCTCGGACAAAAACGCAAGATAGACAAAGATTTCTTATGAATCCAGTCCACCCAAATCGGCCTTTATACATTGATTGCTTGAGAAATGGTGATCGAATTGAAGAACTGTCACCACCATTAGACTGATAGTAAGTAGATAAAATTCTCTATAATTTTTGGTCCAATAAAAAAACTTTCTTTTTTTAAGCATGGCGGCAGCCGTCGCCGACTGCTTTTCTCCGGCAAAACTACTAACTCGTGGTTGGGTGAGGAAGTGCAATCTTCTGCGCTAAAAATTTAGTAATCTGTGAGATGCAATTCAGATAATCTTATTAATCAACATCAATAATTATAGATACAACAACATTCAAGCCTTTATCCCACTATAGTGGGGTCACCTATATGGATCCTTTGTCGCCATTGTGCCCTATCTTTTGTCATAATCTCACCAATGTCTAAGTACATCATGTCTTTCCTTACAGTTTCATTCCAAGTCTTTATTGGTCTACCCCTCCCTCGTTTAACATGCCTAGTGACTAGACTCTCACAACGCCTAACAGGTGCCTCTAATGGTCTCCTTTGTACGTGTCCAAACCATCTTAGACGAACTTCTCGCATTTTCTCTGCAATTGGTGCTAGTCCTGTCTTATCCCTGATACTTTCATTCCTAATTTTATCCAATCCCGTGTGTCCACACATCCACCTAAGCATTCTCATCTGCGCAACTCCCATTTTTTGCTCATGTACACAATTCACTGTCCAACACTCAGAACCACAGAGCAAGCGGGTTCAATAATTATAGATGATATTTAAAAATCATTATTCCAACATTTATAAAAGTAGGTTTCACTCTCATTATTTTAATATGTAGGGCCTATAAAGCATTAAGAAAAAATTTAGTTTGGGGATTTTGATGGTGGATCAAAAACTGGAAATTTGAATTGCTTTACAATCCGAATAAAAGTCTACAGGGCATTCGAGTATCTCGTCAGGTTCTGCATCCATATAAACTTGGACTCTAGAATAATGGGAATAAAGGAACTTTGCAATAGAACGTCATCCAGCTCAACCGTGGGCTTGGAAAAATATATTGAGAAACGCAACATGTAGTTTGGCTTTACATTAGACATAATTTTGGAGCAACAAAACATGAATTCCCAAACTGACAGAGCTTGCCATTGGCCCCAAAATTGGTAAAATTTCTCTATGACGTGAAACTCCTAGCTTTGCCCCCATAATTAGATAAATTTCAAATGTGAAAAAACTTACAGCTCGATTACAGACTCTATGAAATCTCAAAACGCCATGAAGTTCGTAGCCCACCCTCTAACTTGGCGGAATATTATTACAATGAAATATTCACCTGTGGCTCATGAGAACATTAATCGAACCACAATATTTAAAGTTTTTACCTGAAGCACAGGCTGAGTTAAATTCTAGTTCTGCCAATGCTCACCATCATCATCATAATCAATAGACTTATACCAACTATTTGTCGTTGGCTATACAAATTCTTGTTGAGTGCAACACGAGGCAATGAACCTAAACTACGAAAATCATATTGAATAAATTTCATCCATGTAACCATGGGTCTATCACCTCTCTACCTATATTTGTCTAAGTGGTGCATTTATAGCTTTGATTGTACGTGCTCAAATCATCTAAATCTAATTTTATTATCTTACCTTCAATAAATGTTACTCTCATTATTTCTTTAATATAAACATTGTTTAATCTACCTTTTCTAGTTATTCCATATCCATAGTAGCATTCTCATTTTTGTCACGCTGAACTTAGCCAGATGTCTTATATTGTCCAACACTCATATCCATACAATATCATCGACCTAATTGAAATTTAACAAAATTTATCTCTAAAGACTCCATATTCTCTTATCATATAGTACTTTTGAGGAATTTTTCATACCATTCATCCTCAACTCTACAAGTATATCCACACCAACGTCCTGATACAATCTCATATGCAGAAAAGCGAGCGAGAAGTCGCAGAGGACATTGGAGTTCCCCTTCCTTGAACCTTGGGAACTTATGGCTACAACAGAGGAGGATGAAGGGGAACGACGGCAAGGAATGGATTACCCAGAGTGGAGGAGGAGCACTGGCTTCGTCGACATCAATATGCGGAGAGTGTAGCCGATCGGCCCTGGTCGGGCCATGAGCGAGGGAGGGGAGAGAGGGAGAGAGAGAGAAAGAGAGTTTACTTGATCATAATTGCTTCCCTTTTCCTTTCACCCATCCCTACAAGTAGGGTAAACATCACAAAACCAAATATCTCAAAATGCCTTTCATAAGGCATAACATACATGAGTTAATAAAAGCGTTCAACGACATAAGAAAATAATAACAATTATAATAATAATGGTACTAGTGATACGCTCAATCCTTGCACGGTTTAAAGTGACGTTGGTACATCGCCCCCTTTGTGGAACAGTAACCCGCCCCATTCTTCTAAATAATTAATCCAAGATGCCTAGCCTTATCGGAGCCAAGTATCTCTTTATAGTCTCCTAAAAGAGATTGATAATTAATATAACCCTGAAATAACTTCATATCATGTACCCTTTCGTTGATCTACAAATTTGAAATCATCCCGCTTACAAAAATTCAATTGTGCTAATTTTTTATATAACTAAGTAGATGTCTTCGATACGACGACGACTCCCTGGGAAATCCACACTTCCTCCTATATGCACATGTAGCCTTAGGATATTTTGGTAAACGTGTGTATGGCACTTCCGCCTATATAAGGGAGCGGTAGGGGTCTTTTAGAAGATCTTAAATCCTTGTCTCGTTTGGATTCCCATAGAAGTGAAGAACTCTTAGAGAGATTCTGCCCTCAAGAGTTTGATATCGAACATACCTCGAAATATAGTATCTTGCACTGTATAAATCTACATAATTCATTATGACGATAACGAGTATTTATCAACTGGTACAACCTACCCTAACACTTACAGTTCATTTCAAATCCCTAATCCCACTTGATTTCAAATCTCTGGAGCAGTCGATCCACAATCCACAGTTTCGACTTCGTGTGTTGGTTTCACTTTCGATTCAGCTTCTTCTGCCAAGTCAGCGTTTCTTTTCACCCGCACAACCCTTCCTCTCGTTTCAACATTGCATCCAGTTTTTCGTTCCAATAACGATCTTGGTTCAGCGGCAGCCCCACTCCAGCAACGATCTTGCTCCAACGAACCTGGTAATGCCCCTACTCGTTATTTTGATCGCGTGAACCCGTCCAGCTGCTCCTCTGCAAGCATGTACGCACATCCACATTCACCTTATGTGACAAGTACTTCTCCCGGCACAGTGCTTCCTCTTGCATCATCGTCCCGTCCAGTAGATCCTCCAGTCAGTCATAGACACTTCTCTAACCCAGATTCAGTCTCTCCTTGTGCAACCATTCGTCTTTCCAGGTGGCCTCCGGTGCCACTACAAGTTGTTGGACTCTGTTTTTTCTTCTCCCTCTCCTACGACTCATGCCACAAACTCGTTCCATGGCTAACGGGGACACAATCACTTCAACGTCCACCGATTCCACTTACTTGGATCGACTCGTAACCCGGTAAGAGGATCTCACTCTCCTCCGCAAGCTCGCGGCCATCACAATCTGCTGCCCTATGGCACCTCCACTACGCCCCCAATCGGTCTGACGTTGACTTCATGGAGTTCCTACACCCCACTAGGGATGTCCTCCTAGCTCAACTTAGCAGGATTAAGATTCCAGTCTTCGACTGCACCGACAGCCCAGTTGAATCACCCGCGCAATGCAATTTTTCAGCCTACAGTCCACCCTAACCAACCAAAAGTTTCCCATGACGACGATTTATACGAATGGCCTTGCGCACCATTGGATGTGATGGATGTTGTAAATCCAGATACAAAACACAAGCACAGCTATAATAAACGTAAGTAACCAAGAACACCACACAACCACGAATATATATATATATAAACAATATAAAATAACTGAGTGCAAAGATGGGGGGAGAAAAGACCGTCTGATGAAAACACTGAGGATGATCGAGCACATAAGATCCACGGGCGAGTAATAGATATGGATTGCAATCCGCCTAGCGAACGCACAAGGTTCACAGGAATCTTCGATGTAAAAGTCTGACGTCCAACCGCACCACCACCGGAGACCACGCCGCCACCAGAGACTTCGCCACCACCGGAGAGGGAATATAAGCCGGATCTAACCACGCTTCTCCTCTCCACAACATCACCTCTTTCTTCGCTCCATCTCTCCCAACGCTGGTGGTATCTCCTCTAAGACCGGCAGCAACGCTCCTCTCCAATACCAGCGACAAGGATTGAGGTCGGCAATTCTTTCGAGTGCACGAGAGAGAGAGAAAGAGAAATGAGGAGAGAGAACGTGATCGGGCCTCACTAAATAGGCAGC
Source organism: Platanthera zijinensis (assembly GCA_039513925.1). Taxonomy (NCBI): domain Eukaryota; kingdom Viridiplantae; phylum Streptophyta; class Magnoliopsida; order Asparagales; family Orchidaceae; genus Platanthera; species Platanthera zijinensis. Next base: position 15,417,197 of record CM077081.1, on the reverse strand, counting down.
TTCTTCCCCACATGAATAGGTATGGCTCTCCTATTTTTGGACAGGTTGGGCGGCCTCTACTTGGATTGTGAAGAGAGACACAAAAGACAGTAGGTTTTAAATAAAAAATTTAAAACCTAGTGGTCAGAATCCGGGTTGGATCTGGATCCAAACAAATAAGACCAACAATCCACCACCATGGTTCGGGATCCAGAGCCACCACCTGCACAAAGCATCAATTGCACATGTCATCAACTACGTGAAGCAACACTGCACTAAGCACTGCCCCAAAGACCTGAGGCGTCATCCGACCTGCTCCAGTCGACTATTCCCTGCTCGAGATCAACACCTGAATGTCGACGTAATTGGATCACTGAATCTAACTCGTCTAGTCAGAGTCCCAGAAGGGAGATCCCCTGTACCACCTTGACCATCGACATTGTCGGTCGCAGAAATCATGGGCTCACCACCTCGCATCGGGGTCTCCATCAGCTCGTACAAACTACTGTGTTGCATAGCTTGCATAAGCACGGTGCGCCATCGCATTACCGTCAGAACTCCACCTTTTGATGCAAAACTGCACGCAATGGAGTCCAATCTGCCCAACGATATCAAATTCATGCGCAACATAGGAACCAGGCACACCCACTCAAGCTTACGCACTGCTCCATCATGCATCTGCATGTCTACAGTCTATGTCCCCATGAACTCACATGTTGGGCCGTCACCCAAAAAGACTGACCCAGTTGTCACCTCCTGTGAACTAAACATCCTCGCATCTGAGCAAATGTGTTGTGAAACACTGGAATCCAAAATCCAGTTATAAGAATCACATAGACTCTCAGTGACGGTAAGAGAAACAACATTATACCCTGCAATGACTACCACCTCCTTGCCCGCACTCAAGGCAGACATGGCCCGCGCACTCCCCGATCCCGTTCGAGAAGCCTCCCTCGTCCATCTACTGTCAATGCATGCTCACCCCCGGAAGTGGGGTCCGACAACATCTGACTAGACAGTAACGCAGATGTGATATGCCCCAATTCAATTGTATCCTTCACATACAATAGAGTGATCTGCATATGTTTATCTGATGTCGGGAGCGAGGTAAAAAGCAAGAGGACCTTGTTTTTTTTTCTTTTACCTTCGCACCAACCACATGTAGTTGGTTAAAAAGACCATTGAACTCATTGAAGTATTCATGTAGGTTACCACCCTCCTGCATCTTCAGTCCATACAGTCACTGCTTCAGCAACTGCCTCGTGGTCAGCGACTTGCTCATGTACATTCCCCCAAGCCTCCCCCACAGCTTGGTAGCAAACTCTTCAACACCGATGTTGAACAATACATTATCGTTGACGTGCATCCTGATAGTGCAAGTGGCGTGCTCATCCAACAAAATCCACTCAGGATCTTTCACCGAAGCGGGGAAAGAATCACGCCCCCGCAGCACTCACATCAAACTCCGTTCAATCAACATGTCTTTGACTCGAATCTGCTATAAGCAAAAGTAAACACTACCGTCAAAATTCTCGACAGAATATCTGGTCAACACTGTGTTCTTCGTTTTCATAGCTGCTCACAGTACTTCTAGGCAATCTGATTATTTCACTAATCAAACCTAGGAAGATAAGGAGCAGACCAGTGTTATCACTTACCGTTGACTAAAATTCAAACCAAAACGTCCAATCAGTCACTCACCGAGAACTTCCTTTCGATATAACTTGTTGTAAATTCAGATACAAAACACAAGTACATCTATAATAAACGCAGGTAACCAAGAACATTACACAGTCACGCAGATATATATATATAATCAACAATATAAAATAACTGAGTACAAAGATGGGGTGAGAAAAGACTGTATGATGAAAACACCGATGATACGAAGGACACGCAAGATCAGCGGACTAGTAATACATCTGGACTGCAATCCGCCTAGCGGGCGCACAAGGTTCACCAGAACCTTCGACGTCAAAGTCTGACGTCCAACCGCCCCACCATCGGAGACCATGCCACCACCGGAGAGGAAATCCAAATCGGATCTAACCACGCTTCTCCTCTCCACGGCACACCTCCTTCTCTCCACCCCTCCCAACGCCGACGGCGATCTCCTCTAAGACCGGCAACAATACTCCTCTCCAATACATGCAACAAGACTTGAGGTCGGTGGCTCCTCTAAGTGTACGAGAGAGAGAAAGAGAGGGATCAGGCCTCACCGAATAGGCAGCTTTCCCCCACGTGAACAGGAAAGGTTCTCCTATTTCAAGACAAGTAGGGCAGCTCCACTTTGGATCGGGAAGAGAGCCACAAAAGACTGCATGTTTTAAAAAAAAAACCTAAAACCTAGTGGTCCAGATCCGGATTGGATTCGGATCCGAACCAATAAGACCAACAAACGTGCCAACATGTCCCTTATCTCTCTTTGCCCGCCTTAAAGAAGGAACTCTACTGCTAATATGACATACACCAAGCGAATAATGTTTATGAGCGTCACAACTCCGTTTACTAGTCTGACTTCATCGCCACCTATATCACCTGGTGCATCGAGGTCACCTAGTTCATCACCAAACGATCCTCTGACCAGTATCTAGGGTATTTTCTCGCAGGCATGCAACCCCACATCCAGAAATGCCTTTAGGTCTACAACCCAACTACTCTATCAGTCTATCCTACGCCATAAAGCAAGTTCATTGCCTCAACAAGGAACTCTACGCGATCCAATAATCCTCCTCTACCTAGCCACCCAACCAGTAGCTGTCACCGCCGAAATCTCAACCACCTCTCCATCGTTAAGATCACCCACCTCTACCTGGACCCCTGTTGAACGGTTCTCCACCGCTTCTAGTTCCATCAATCCTTCCTCCACCAGTACCCCCACCACCCAAGTGCTTATCTCACCAGCAGTACATCGAGCTTTGTCGCAAGGCCTCTGTTTTTGCTTCCACCAATTGTACTCGGCCACCCACAAATGGCCTTTCAAGGACCTGTGCTTGATGTTCGGCGCTGAAGATTACGATCCCGACTACGTCGGTTTGGATCCTCTGACGCTCGTTGATGACCCCAACGGGCTTTGACCTTGAGGGCAGGTCGGTTTTCGGGAGGGAAGTATTGATACAAAGATGATTTCCCAGGGAATCCACATATCTCCTATCTATATAGGTAGACATCGAGCATTTGGTAATTTTTTGTATGTCACTCTAGCCTATATAACGGAGTGGTGGTGAGTCTTTTAGGGGATCTTGAATCTTTTCTTATTTAGGTTCTCATAGAAGAAAAGAACTACACTCAAGAGTTTGGTATCGAGCATACCTCGATATATTGTATCTTGCATTGTATTAATCAACAGGTTCAGTTTGAAGTTGGTCGGTATCTACCAGCCTTACCACAGAACTATGAACTACAAGAAGCATATACTAAGCCAGTATATATCAACCTTACCTTAGAACTATGAACTACGAGAAGCATATACTAACATCTCACTTATTATAATTATTGTGTTCTAATTATGTCCATTGTTATAAATAATCCACCGTAGCTTTGACTTGGAATCAAAGCCAAAGCGCGGGAAGAATAACATGAGGAATATGTCAAACATACAATAACAACAATAACATTCAAGCATGTATCTCACGGTAGTGGGGACGGCTATATGGATCATTTGTTGTCATTGCGCTCTATCTTTAGTCATAATCTCACTCTCACTATTGCCCAAGTACATTATGTCTTTCCTTATAGTTTCATTCCAAGTCTTTTTTGGTCTACCCATCCCCCGTTTAGCATACCTCTAATGGACTCCTTTGTACATGTATGAACCATCTTAATCGAGGTTCTTGCATCTTCTCTACAATTGGTGTCACTCATGTCTTATCCCTCTAGTACATTTATTCTTAATCTTATCCAGTCGCGTGTGTCCATACATCCACCTAAGTATTCTCATCTCCACAACTCTCATTTTTGCTCATGTACATAATTCATTGCCCAACACTCAAAACCGTAGAGCATCACTGGTCTAATTGAAATATGGTAAAACCAGCCTTTAAGTTTTAATGGCACTTTACGATCACATATGCGTCTCTCCACTTCAACCAACCTGCTTGGATTCTATGTATCACACCTCCATCTTTTTGAACTATCGATCCCAAATATTTAAAGTATTCACTGCGGGAAATATTTTGGTCACCTAACTTAATGACGGAGTCATCCGTCCATCTCGTACTACTAAATTTAAGCTCTATATAGTCTAATTTTGTCATGCTCAACCTAAAACCCTTCTTTTTAACTGTCTTGCCAAGATTAAAGTTTCGTGTTTACACCCCTGTGCGTCTTATCAACCAAACAATATCATCTGCAAACAATAAACACCAAGGTATTGCTTGTTGGATGTGTCCGGTGATCTCATCTAAGACAAGGGTAAAGAGATAAGGGCTTAAAGTTAACCCTTGATGTAAGCCAACGGTGATAGAGAATTCTTGTGTTAATCCTTCAGATGTCTTCACCCTTGTCAGTGAATTTGTATACATATCTTTGATTACGTCAATGTATGAAACATTTATACCATTCTTTTTTAACACTCTCCATAATACCTCTTTTGGAATCTTATCTTAAGCATTCTCAAGAACTATAAACAACATATGTAAATCTTGTTCTTTTCCCTGATAGTTGTCAACGAGTCTCCTCAAAAGGTGTATAGCTTTCATGGTCGGCCGTCCTGGCATAAATCCAAATTGATTCTCATGGATGCTAGTCTCTCATCTTAATCTACTCTCTATTACTCGTTCTCATAATTTCATTGTATGATTCATTAATTTAATTCCTCTGTAATTGACACAATTTTATATATCTTACTTGTTCTTATACAAAGGTATCAAGGTACTTTCTCTTCATTAGTCTGACATCTTCTTTATCTTTAGTATAGTATTGAAGAAAAATGTAAGACACAAAATTTTATTTTCCCTAGGCATTTTCATACTTTGATTGGTATATCGTCTGTCCCAACCGCCTTTCTATTTTTCATTTTTTTCAGAGCATCATTTACCTCCGATATTTGAATTTTACGATAAAAAATTAAGTTTTTATACTACTCCAATTTACTTAACTCTTCCAAGCTCGGTTCATTGTCTTTTTTCTTTATTGTAAAATTGATAAAAATCATTGCACCTTAATAATCACATCTCCGTAAAAACCATATCTATTTCATCATTTATGCATTTAACTTGTTTAAATACTGTCTTCCTCTTTCTAGCTCAAGCAATTTTGTATATATCACGCTCTACATCTTTGGCATCTAGTCGCTTGTAAAAATTATTCATAAGCTTAACTTTTTGCTTTAGTTACTGCATGTTTAACTTCTTTCTTGGCGACTTTATATTATGGCAAATTTTAAACATTCCTATAAACCTAGAGTACTTCATAGCTAGCCTTATTTTCCCTCACTTTGTCTTGCGCTCTCTTTCTACCACCAAAATTCTTACGTGGGGGTGCACGCCCTTATACTCTTTAAGTATATTTTTTTCACTTATTCTTAAATGTGAAGACATAATTTCTCATGTGACACTAGAATCAACATAAATATCATCGACTAGTTGTTTCATAACAGCTGTCTTAAAAGCAACATGTTTTTTCGTCTTCAAGTTTCACCACCAAATTTTTGGCAATACTTTTGTCTTTCTCATAAATTTGTTATATTTAATTTGCACGTCCAGCACCACTAACTTGTGTTGTATTATAAAACTTTCTTCTAATATGACTTTGCAATGCTTACAAATCTTTTTATCCATTTTGCTAGTCAAAAAATAGTCAATTTGTGACTTATTTGGTATGTTTTTAAACGTAATTAAATATTTTTCTTTTTTCATGAAGAATGTATTTGCCATAATTAGCTGATATGCTATGGCAAAGTCTAAAATGATTCGTCCATCTTCATATTTTGTCTTAATACCCAAATCTTTCATACGTCTGTATAATTCGTATTTTCCTTCTTTAATTGTCCATTTAAGTCTCCTCCCATGAAAATTTTCTCAATTTGTGGAATCTCTCTTACCAAATCATCTAAGTTTTCCCAAAATTGCACTTTAATAACTTCGTTTAATCATACTTGTGGCGTATAAGCATTAATCACATTAATAAATTTTTTCCTGCAACCAATTTAACAGTTAAAATTTTATCATCTTTTTTACTTGCAATTTCATCCTTCCAAGTAGTATCTACAATAATATCTACTCTATTGTATTTTTTGTACCATAATTTAAAACCTGAATTGTTTAGAAATTTAGCTTTCTCACTCACTCATTTAATCTCGTGTAGACATAAAATATTTATTTTTCCCCTAATCATTGTATTCAATGCTTATATTGTTTTCCCGTTAACATGTCTATATTCCAACTTCCAAACTTAAGTCGGTAACAAATTATATGATCTACTTTCCTAAAATGTCTAATATGTGAGGGCTTAAACATATTTCGTTAATATGCCAACCATATTCTTGTTAATTCGTTAGTGACATTTGGCTTTCACTAATAATTAAATAAATAAAAATATATGTATATAAATATACATGTTAATAAGAAAAGTCGGAGGTATATAAATATACATTTTAAATATCTTGAATCGATAGTTCAAAAAGAAAGAGGTATTGATAAAGATGTGACACAGAATCCAAACGGGTTGGTTGAAGTGGAGAGCCGTGTCAGGGATCTTATATGATTGTAAAGTACCACTAAAACTTAAGGGCAAGTTTTAATGTACTGCAATTAGACCCACAATACTCCATGGTTCTGAGTGTTGGGCAATGAATTGTGTACATGAGCAAAAAATGGGAGTTGTGAAGATGAGAATGCTTAAGTGGATGTGTGAACACACGAGATTGGATAAAATTAGAAATAAATGTATCAGAGATAAGACATGAGTAGCACCAATTATAGAGAAGATGTGAGAAGCTCGTCTAAGATGGTTTGGACACGTACAAAGGAGACCATTAGAGGCACTTGTTAGGTGTTGTGAAAGTCTAGTCACTATGCATGTTAAACGTGAGGGGTAGACCAATAAAGACTTGGAATGAAACTGTAAGGAAAGACATGATGTACTTAGGCATTAGTGAGATTATGACAAAAGATAGGGCACAATGGCGACAAAGGATCCATATAGCCGACCCCACTATAGTGGGATAAAGGCTTGAGTGTTGTTGTTGTGAATATACATGTTAATAAAAAAAATTGTTACATAAATATATATATAAACATGAAATCTTTATTAAGACAAATTTATATATTATTTATATTTTGTACATAAATATTTATAAACTTGAAATATATATTTTTTAAATTCTTGTATATATAAGCATGAAATAATTATTAATATAAATATATAAATTATTTATATTTAGCATGTAAATATATATAAACATTAAATAAATATATATTGTTTATATTTTTTATTGTATAAATATATCTAAATATTTATATATATTGATGTATAATATAAATATATATATATATATGAAACATTGATTAATATAAATATATACATTATTTATATTTTGCTATATAAATATATACAAGTGACAGGCACGGAGCTTAACCCCTACGGCCAAACGCAACAGTACCTTCCTGCGACATTATCTCGACCACAATATTGTCTCGGCATCATGGCGCTTCTGTCGCTCGCAAGCCCTGAGTGTTATACTTCGCTCGTCGCTCATTTTTTGGTGTGCATGGGGGGTGATGTAGGGGTAGGCTAGTGGTGCACAAACCTACAACACTAGGTGATAGTGCAAGAGTGACACGCTAATCCAACTCTACATGCAATGCGACGTCGATATTTTAACGAATAAGTGTAGGGAGGGAGTATCCCTAGCGTGCTCTATCAGATCTAGACGACGAGTCACCGCGGCAATATCGTGACGCACATTTTCGAACTGGGCACCCATTGCGTCAAAACGCTCTAGAATTAGGCGCTGGAATTCTGTGGTAGCGGCGCTCGAATTCGAGCCCGCTGCCCGATCGTTGGTGGCTGGTGGATCTACCATGCTTCTAAATGCCCTACCACTACGGAGCATGCAAAACGGCCCGACCTGGGCTCTGATACCAACTAATGTAGGGTAGGATGTGTAGTGGACTCCTAGAATGCAAACTAGTGACGTGAGGGGCGGACTCACCTTAACCGTGGACTATATGCGAGACAATATTATTCAGGCGTGTTAATCAACAAAAGCAACAAGACGATATAATAACCATTGCATTCATTCATAAAGGGAAACAATTTTCTTTGAGCGATTTAGGCAATAGCTTTCCTCCGCATGGAGGGCTAGAATTGAGCGCGCGGCGAATCAAGCATCCTGCAAAGTATGAAGTTTATGGGCGAATACAACGTGCTATCTTTCCTATCAACCACAAGGATCCACAACGTGCACAATATTTTATACCACAATAATAAATCCACACAATACAAGTACAAAATCTGAAATTTAAAACAAGGGCTGCAGCGAACTCAAGCAAAACTGAAATCTTTGGAGGAAAATTAGGCTTCCGGGTGGTACGAGATGGGATCGGGTAAGGGAGGGTGGTTCCACGGAAGGAGGGAAGTTGGGGAGTGGCTACGGGGAGAGAAACGGGGGGGCTGGCTGGCGCCGGGCTGGATCCGGCAAGATCTGGCCCGGTCTGGACGATCTGGCCGGATCTGTCCAGATCCGGCTGTAGGGGGGAGAAGAGGGGGCGGCTGGGCTTGGAGGGGCTGTTCGGAGGCAGTAGGGGGGCTGGAGGGTGGCTGCACGTGGGGGGAAACAGTGGAACAGGAAGCTGGGCGGAGGGAGGGTTCCGGCAACCCAAAAATGGGGCGGGCGGGGTTTCCGGCGGCCCAAAACTGGCGGACAGAGGGGGGGGGGGGGTTCGGCTGCTAGAAGAGGCGGGTGGTTTGGGCTGTAGGCAGCGGCAAGATTAAGGGAGGGAGGGAGGAAAACAAGGAGACTTACCCCAAGGCGTCGGCACCAAGGGCTCCGCGGCGTCGGCACCGTGGATTGACCACCGGAAGCAAGGAAGAAGACTTCTCCAAACTTTCAGCAATAAAATTCCTGCAGCCCTAATACTTCTATTTATAAGAGAATGAGATTAGGGCAACCGGAATCGACGGCTATGATTGGCCAGCGATTCCGATCCCATAAGTACATGAAATAATATCCAAAATATAAAATGTCATATATGAAACTGAGTCGAAACGATGAGCCGGACACATCCGCGGTGGCGCATCGCCGGTCCGATCAAGCCCGTTGACGCGAATATACGAAGGTGGGGTCCGCCTTGCGCCGAGATGCGCCTGATGGTCCCCCATCAACTCCCCCCGACTGAAAACCCTTCATCTCCGATGAATGGAGATGATCGTACTGTAGTCGAAGCCCGGGGGCGAGTTGATCAATCTCAGCAGCAGCAATCCAAGTGTCGTCGGAAGCGGAACGTCCATACCAGCGAACCAAGTAGCAACACACGAGTCCATCCGTAGAGGGGACGAACTCGTGCGCAATGATCTCTGTAATCTGCTCGACCCTCTGCTCTTGGGAAAAGTGGTCCGGCGATGGTGGTGGTGCACCAGGTGAAGCCAATGGTGGGGAACCCCTGGGTAAGTGGGAATCAACTGGAGGCTGGGTGGTGGGGAAAAGGGATGGTGGTGGAGGTTCGGGAAGGCCGCCATGGTAGGAGTCGGGGTACTCGTGAGGTGGGAAATAGGATGTCAGGTCCTCAACATTGAACACGGGGTGGATACCCATGCTCGCAGGAATGTCTAGCTCGTAGGCATTCAACCCAATCCGCCTCAAAACGGTGTAAGGCCCAATTCGCCTGGCGCTTAATTTCCTAGCAGGCCCCTGAGGGAGCCGCTCCGCACGAACTCGTACCATCACCTGTTCGCCAACCAGAAAATATTTTTCCCGCCTATGTTTGTCTGCCTGTTCTTTATAATGTTCGTTGCTTAAATTGATTTTATGTCTGATAGACTCATGCAACTCATGCAAATGACGTGTGAAGGACTCTGCAGACTCACTAGGGCGTGACTCAGTCGGGACGGGTATAACATCAATAGGCTTCCTCGGGTCATAACCTGATACTACCTGAAACGGACTCAGACCAGTCGACCTATTGACAGAACTGTTGTATGCAAACTCAGCTATAGGGAGCACCAAGTCCCAACTAGGTGCATGCTCACCAACTAGACATCTCAGCAGGTTTCCTAAACTTCGATTCACCACCTCAGTCTGTCCGTCCGTCTGAGGATGGTATGCGGACGAGAACTTAAGAGTAGTCCCTGTTTTACGCCATAACGTCGTCCAAAAGTAGCTAACGAACCGCACGTCCCGATCGGACACGATGGACTTCAGGAGACCGTGTAACCTGAAGACCTCGCTCATAAATAAGGCCGCGACGCGGGGGGCATCGGCGGTCTTGCTACAAGCAATAAAGTGCGCCATTTTGGAGAACCGGTCGACCACAACAAAGATAGAGTCATGCTTCCGCAGGGTACGCGGAAGCCCCAGCACGAAGTCCATACTAATGTCCTCCCAAGGACGATGGGGAACGGAAAGAGGGGTATATAAGCCGGTGTTCTGTTTCGACCCCTTGGCTGTCTGACAGATCCGACAATGTCGTACAATGCGAGCCACATCCTTCTTTAGGCTCGGCCAATAGAAGCGATCCTCGGCAATAGCGATCGACTTATCCCGCCCAAAGTGGCCGGCGGCACCCCCTGCGTGTAATTCTCAAACTAAGTAGTCGCGGTACGACGTGATGGGTACACACAAGCGGGAGCCCCGGAATAAATAACCTTCACTAAGCCTATACCCCTCAATATCGTCAGGCGGATCCTTCGACAGCGCGGCGTATATATCAGAAAAGTCACGACACGTGGGGTAGTCTACGATCAATCTCTCAAAACCATCCACCTGGGCCCTCAAGGTGTGGAGGAACGAGACTCGGCGACTGAGTGCGTCAGCGGGTTTGTTCTCAACACCGGCGCGGTGTTTGAGAACATAGTGGAAGTCCTGTAGGTACTCAACCCAGTTCGCATGCCGATGACTCAACTTCCGTTGGGAATCAAGGTATCGTAGGGCCTGGTGGTCCGAATAGAGGACGAACTCCCGGGGTAGAAGGTAGTGCCTCCAATATCGTAAAGACTGGACAATAGCATAGAATTCTCGATCGTAGGTCGAGTATTTCTGCTTAGCTTCGTTCAATTTCTCACTAAAGTAAGAGACCGGGTGTCCCTCCTGACTCAACACGCCTCCAATACCAACGCCAGACGCGTCACAGGCGACCTCGAAAGCTCTACTGAAATTGGGAAGTCGCAGAATAGGGGCGGACGTCAGCTTGTCCTTTATCTCCTCAAATGCGCGAGTGGCCTCGGCGGTCCACTGAAAGTCTCCCTTACGTAAGCAGCTAGTAAACGGGGCCATAATCGAACTAAACCCCCTAACGAATCTCCTATAAAAGGTCGCAAGTCCATGAAAACTACGGGCCTCATGAATGTTCGAGGGCGTGGGCCACTCGCGGATGGACTGGACCTTCTCAGGGTCAACGGACACGCCTGAGGAGGAGATAATGAATCCCAGAAAGTGTAAAGACTCAGATAAGAAGGAGCACTTTTTTAAATTGATAAATAATTTCTCCCTTCTGAGAATGTCAAACAGGAGTCTCAAGTGCTCGAGGTGATCCGACTCGGTAAGGCTATAAATCAGAATGTCGTCAAAGTAAACGACTAGGAATTTACCCATGTAGGGCCGTAGGACCTGGGTCATGACTCGCATGAATGTACTCAGGGCATTCGAGAGCCCAAATGGCATGACCAGCCACTCATACAGGCCGTATTTCGTCTTAAACGTCGTTTTCCACTCATCCCCTTCCCGAATTCTGATCTGGTGATACCCGCTTCGAAGATCAATCTTCGAGAAGATCTGGGCTCCTGACATCGTGTCTAACAAGTCATCGAGACGAGGAATCGGGAAACGATACTTCACGGTAATCTTATTGATAGCTCTACTATCAATACACATACGCCAACTGCCGTCCTTCTTAGGGGTAAGAAGGGAGGGGACGGCACAAGGGCTCAAACTCTCGCGAATAAACTGCTTCCGAAGAAGCTCATCAACCTGCCTCTTGAGCTCAGCGTGCTCAACGGGATTCATGCGATAATGTGGCAGATTGGGGAGCGAGGCCCCCGGGACTAAATCTATAGCGTGCTGGATGTCCCGTAGAGGGGGTAACTCATCAGGGAGCTCCTCTGGCATAATATCCGTGAACTCACCTAGTAAGGTTCGAACGGCAGGATGAACCTCAGGCGTAGGGAAGTCAGATGCCATAGTGGCAGCCACCACGTACATGATACCGGCATCAGTGCTATGTCTCAGAAACTCGCTACGCCTCAGGATATGCACGGGCCTCGAGGCAATCGTGCTAGTGGATGGCTCAATCCGGCCCTTGGGTCGCTCTCTAGGCTGGGTGGGAGATAACGCGATCTTTCGCCCCTTGTCGTAAAAGACACACGTGTTCGACCGACCGAAGCACGTGACATCACGATCGAAAAGCCAAGGGCGGCCTAACAGAACGTGGGGGACGTCCATAGGTATGACATCGCACCAGACTCGATCCTCGAAGGATGCGATGGTGATCGAAACAAGGCAACGCTGGGTAACCTGGATCGCAGTCTTGTCAACCCAGATGACACGATAGGGGTGAGGGTGAGGCTCCGCCTTCACCTGCATGTGGTCTAAACCTCTCTGGGCCACGATATTTACGCAGCTCCCACTATCGATAGCTAATTTGCAGGGACCGCCTGCACTCGGAAAATATGTATAGAAAATGGTAGTGCGGCGTCAATCCTCATCAGCACGTGGGGTGTGCAGGAAGCGTCTGACCACTCCCACCTCTAACGAACGCTCGGCATCGCTCTCCCAGCCCTCCTCCACGGTGGCAGTGATCTCCTCAGTAACCTCCTCATCTCCCTCTAAACCGTGCTCCTCATCCTCAATCAACAGATTCCGCGTAGGGCAGTGGGTCGCTACGTGTCCTCTGCCTGAGCACCTAAAACACTGAATACCCCCAGGCCTCTGGCCCTCCGTGGCGACAGCCTTCCCCTTCATGTCAGGAGTGACTCGAGGGGGTGGGGTGGCTGTAGCAGTCTGAGCCGGAGCGGGCTTCCTAAACGTCGACGAATCCGTTCAGGAAGGAAATTGCTTCGTACTAGAGGAGCGAAGGTACTGCTCATACTCTAGAGCGAGCTGGAATATCTGGTCTACCGTCTCTAAGCGATGGGGAATCAGCTCTCGCCGGAGATCCGAACGGAGGCCCGCCTTGAATCGGGAGGCAGTGGCGATGGGTTCCTCCGAAATATCGCTCCTAACGACTAGCTCGTCGAATCGAGCCATATACTCGGCCACCGTGAGCGTCCCTTGACGCAAGTTCTGTAATTGCACGAATAACTGATCCCGGTAGGACGCAGGGAGGTACTTCTCGCTCAGCCTCTGCTTCATCTCTCCCCATCTGGTGATAGGGTAATAACCGTCACGCTCTAAGGATCTCTCGACACTAATCCAATATACCTTGGCCTGCCCGACTAACTTTATTTTGGCAAACCGGACACAACGTTCATCACTCATGTCGTACCAATCAAAATAGTGATTCATGTTAAGGAGCCAGTCGCTAAAGGCCTTCGGGTCCAGGCGGCCATCGAACGTCGGGGCATCGAGGCGAATCCGACGGGTGATGTCAAAGGCGCAGTCGCCTCTCCGCGGGTCAGGATAATCATCAGGATCATCGTCACGGTCATAATCGTGTCGAGCGGGCGGGGGTCCGCGCTCACGTCGACCCGGCGGGTAATACTCGTCACGACGCTGATCATGGCGACCATGTGGGGGTACACGGTTCCTAGGGCCAGGCTGTCGTGGCCCGCGGTAATCCTCCCACGGGGGTGGGGGTCGGCCACGTGGAGGCTCGGGGTTCCGCCATGCTGGCGGGGTGGGGACTCTCACGGGGATCTCACGATGGTAACGATCTGCCGGTGGCGGATCATCTCTGACCCGCTGCCCGCGACGGGGAAAGTAATCTGGGCCACCCGCGATCTCATTGTCGTGTAGGGAGGGAGTATCCCTAGCGTGCTCTATCAGATCTAGACGACGAGTCACCGCGGCAATATCGTGACGCACATTTTCGAACTGGGCACCCATTGCGTCAAAACGCTCTAGAATTAGGCGCTGGAAGTCTGTGGTAGCGGCGCTCGAATTCGAGCCCGCTGCCCGATCGTTGGTGGCTGGTGGATCTACCATGCTTCTAAATGTCCTACCACTACGGAGCATGCAAAACGGCCCGACCTGGGCTCTGATACCAACTGATGTAGGGTAGGCTGTGTAGTGGACTCCTAGAATGCAAACTAGTGACGTGAGGGGAGGACTCACCTTAACCGTGGACTATATGCGAGACAATATTATTCAGGCGTGTTAATCAACAAAAGCAACAAGACGATATAATAACCATTGCATTCATTCATAAAGGGAAACAATTTTCTTTGAGCGATTTAGGCAATAGCTTTCCTCCGCATGGAGGGCTAGAATTGAACGTGCGGCGAATCAAGCGTCCTGCAAAGTATGAAGTTTATGGGCGAATACAACGTGCTATCTTTCCTATCAATCACAAGGATCCACAACGTGCACAATATTTTATACCACAATAATAAATCCACACAATACAAGTACAAAATCTGAAATTTAAAACAAGGGCTGCAGCGAACTCAAGCAAAACTGAAATCTTTGGAGGAAAATTAGGCTTCCGGGTGGTACGAGATGGGATCGGGTAAGGGAGGGTGGTTCCACGGAAGGAGGGAAGTTGGGGAGTGGCTACGGGGAGAGAAACGGGGGGGCTGGCTGGCGCCGGGCTGGATCCGGCAAGATCTGGCCCGGTCTGGACAAATCTGGCCGGATCTGTCCAGATCCGGCTGTAGGGGGGAGAAGAGGGGGCGGCTGGGCTTGGAGGGGCTGTTCGGAGGAAGTAGGGGGGCTGGAGGGTGGCTGCACGTGGGTGGAAACAGTGGAACAGGAAGCTGGGCGGAGGGAGGGTTCCGGCAGCCCAAAAATGGGGCGGACGGGGTTTCCGGCGGCCCAAAACTGGCGGACAGAGGGGGGGTTTGGCTGCTAGAAGAGGCGGGTGGTTTGGGCTGTAGGCAGCGGCAAGATTAAGGGAGGGAGGGAGGAAAACAAGGAGACTTACCCCAAGACGTCGGCACCAAGGGCTCCGCGGCGTCGGCATCGTGGATTGACCACCGGAAGCAAGGAAGAAGACTTCTCCAAACTTTCAGCAATAAAATTCCTGCAGCCCTAATACTTCTATTTATAAGAGAATGAGATTAGGGCAACCGGAATCGACGGCTATGATTGGCCGGCGGTTCCGATCCCATAAGTACATGAAATAATATCCAAAATATAAAATGTCATATATGAAACTGAGTCGAAACGATGAGCCAGACACATCCGCGGTGGCGGATCGCCGGTCCGATCAAGCCCGTCGATGCGAATATACGAAGGTGGGGTCCGCCTTGCGCCGAGATGCGCCCGATGGTCCCCCATCAATTTCGGTGGGAAGCAGGCGGGTGAACAGCGTCAGGTGAACAGTATCGGGTGAACAGTTCCGGCTGAACAATGTCGGGCGAACAGTGTTCGGCGGTAGGGGGGTTGGGATTTGGGGGGTGTAGGGGCTGCGGATGAGGGTTTCGGAGGGGAAAGAAGAAGGTTATGGATGGGTAGTACCTTGGGGGGAAGTTTGGCGGCCTAGGAGTCGTCACCTAGGGTTCCACGGCGTCGGCACCGGGGAGGGATCGCTGGAATCCGGGAATACTTCTTCTCCAAATTCTGCAATGAATCATTTCAGCCCTCATAACTCCTATTTATAAGAAAAGACAAACTAGGGTTTCCTCATCAACGGCTATGATTGGCCGGTGGGTTCGGCCCTTAAATACATCAATACTAAACTGAAAAATACAAACTAATATAGTGTTTTGACTCGCGGCGACGTCCCGGACGCAACCGCGGAGTCCGATCGGCGATCCGATCAAGTCTTCTTGCGTGAATAAACGAACGTGGGTCCCGCCTTGCGATGAACCCCTCCAGGTGCATGATTCGATGGATTCCCATCAGGGGGTTTACGAGCGGCGGGGAGAACACATTTTTCATTGTAGTTAGAAGACTTTATCTATATGAGAGCATATTTTTTTAAATAAAAAAACACATAAATTTTTTTAAATTGAAATTCTTTTAATAAAGATGGGTAAAATTAGAAATCGAATGTTTAACCAAATGGTGTTTTTCCCTTTTAATATAATATAGATAAACATCAATATATATACATATATTCTTTAGTGTGTACATATTTATATTATTTCTATTTTGGTATGAATATATTTAGTATTTATATTTTATAATATATGCATATATGTAATATATAAACATGAAGTATTTATATATAATGATGTATTATATCAAATATACATGTGACTATTTATATACATCGATGTTTTATATACATCGATGTATTATATACATAAACATAAAATATTTATTAATATATATATTTATATTAGTATGTCTAAACATGAAATATATATAGTTATATGTATGTATATATTATTTTATCTTTTTTGTATATATATAATATTATGTTATATATAAATATATATAAACATGAAATATATATAAGGGTCGAATTCCATTCGAGAAATAAGGGGAGGGATAAGGTCTATTCCACCTTCCCCATGAAATTGGCCATTCCATAAAAGACAAGAGAATAAGGTTCTTATGCCAATTTTGCCTAGAATTAAATTTTAGGTTGTTTGGATGGAATAAAGGCCATTAAAGGTCATATTCCGCATCTAATTCCTTATTCAAACAGTATATGAGTTCTTTCAAAAAACATTATTCTTAAAACTATCATTTAATAACTTCTAAAAGTAGCAAATACACCTCACCTTAATATCTTCATTTTAATGAAGATTTAATTATTTTTACGGTTAATGAATCTAACTTGTTCAGAGTCTTTAAATCTCTTGTCTTGCTTGCCTAAGCTATTCTATCTCATTTTTGTAATAGTACCAAGTATACTATATTAATCATCAAAGATGTAGCACATTGAACTTTTAGTACGAGTTTTATCTTATAATCAATTTAAGTCCTAGTGGTATATAGCTTTTGTCACTTCTTAAAATACATTTTCATGTCTTATCAACTGATTTTACCAACCCATTTTGTCATCATGCCTCTTTATTGATAAATGATCTATTCCTAGATTCTCTAAAAATATTTACAACAGTTTTTTTAAAGGAATAATCATCAAACAATATTTATTACTCTTTGATGGGGACCGTGGATTGAGGGCGGGCCGACACTTATTGGATCCCACACGAGTACACATATGCAGGGGGCAGAGATAAAATCGCCAGATAGACGATCTGAGTCAGTAGAAACGTTTAGACGATGGCGACATAATTTTATGCATTTTTATTTGTTTTTGTATTTTTATTTCAAGTAAATTTACTGATTTTATGTTCCGGGCGATTTTGGAGGTTCGCAGTAGATTCTAAATCTATAAATAGGGGTCTAGGGGCTGATTTTTAGACATTGCAGACTTTGATTAGATTTTCAGGTGCTTGCAATCTCTAAATGGTACGAACTTCGTGGAAATATAGGCGTCGAAGCCTAACCACCTCCTTCCTTCTCTTGGCCATCCACAACCGCTCAACTATCCCTCCGACTGTTGTAAACTACCGGTCGGAGCCCAGCCATCCACCATCCACTACCTTCATCAACTTCCAACATAACTACCACAACCATTATTAATTACCACTATATCCGCTCTTTTCTTCAAAACCGTATAAAAACCACCCGATCCCTCCATTAACTCCATTAAGATCATATCCGAACTGCTTTCCTCAAGCAGTTTTACAGCCTCCAGCCCAGCCAAATCTTCCCTTTCCCCATGTAGACATCGCTCCCTGTTCAACACCCATCCATCAAGTCAACTGGAGGCCAGTTCTTCTGTTTCCTCTGAATTCCAGCCTACATTTCTCCCCAAAATCCGGGATTTCAAACTGTGATTCCCTGACACCCAAAGACTCTCCGCCACTCCTTCAAGATGACGGGACTGCCTCTGCCTGAGCCCAAAATTGCTGTTTGACACCTGGAAATTCCTCATCCAAGCCCCCAGTCACTTCCCAAAACCCTTCTCTGCGACCCCATTGTTACCCAATCACCACATTAGCCTCAAAATCCCTGATTACCCCCTTCTTACAGCAGGAAAACATCCACAGGACTTTGAATTATCTGCAAAAATTGCAAATGAAGAGTTATCCAATTCTCTAATCGGCCCCCTTTAACCTCCTGTACTCCGATTACTTGTGCAAGTTCTAATTTGGAAGTTTATATTACTTTGTATTGAATGCATGTTGGAAAACAAACAATTTGGGATCAAGATTCATATAAGTTTGCCTAATATTTTACTCTACTTGAAAGGCAACTTTGCCGAACATTTAGGCTCTATTTGTTTGGGCGTTTCGATTCTCCGTTTTGGGCAAACGCCGCCGGAAGGAGGGTAAACAAATGAACCTCCGGCGGCGTTTGCTCCGTTTCCACCCGCCCGCCTTAAGAAACGCCACAAAAAGCTCCGTTTGGAGCATCCACCTCCCCCCTCCGGTTCGAACACTCCGTTTCCACCCGCCGGATCGACCCGCCACCGCCGAACCAAATGGAGCCTTAATTGAAGTGCTCTTACTTTAATTTAATTGAATTTTGCTTGTGTTTCTAACGTCTAATCTCAATCGGCCATGTTTGTGAATTTTTCTATAAATTTCAAAATTTATTGAACTTAAACGTCTGATATTTGTATTGAACTTAAACGTCTGATATTTGTATTGAACTTAAACGTCTGATATTTGTATTGAACCTAAACGTCTGATATTTGTATTGAACTTAAACGTCTGATATTTGTATTGAACCTAAACGTCTGATATTTGTATTGAACTTAAACGTCTGATATTTGTATTGAACCTAAACGTCTGATATTTGTATTGAACTTAAACGTCTGATATTTGTATTGAACTTAAACGTCTGATATTTGTATTGAACTTAAACGTCTGATATTTGTATTGAACTTAAACGTCTGATATTTGTATTGAACTTAAACATTCCGTTCGGGCACAATTGTACTTTCACCCTACATCCATCTTGCATCACTCTTCGCACATGCATCTTAGATTTCCAATTTTTTACACACTTAATTAGGCTATTCATGCCTTCTTTATCATCCAACAATAATTGCAGCTTTATGTATTTTTTCAATAGTACTATTTTATCAATTAATACAAATTAATTATGTAATATTTTTCCATTTAACAACAAAGCATTAGTACTTTATTTCATCTCCCCTCGACAACCCAATTCTTTTATAAAATAGATAAAAATAGTTGAAGGAACATAAAATCACTTCATCTTATAGTCCAACAATCATAAAATGCACAAGTATAATGCAATCGGAAATGACAAGCAATTTACCTTTGCTATGTTGTACAGTGCTTCGCAGGCATAATACCGAACTCGGCTGTCTTGGTCAAGAAAAGAGTTAAGCACGGCTGGTATTATTTGCTGAGATAACAAAAGGGAGCAAAGTATGTCAATTAAGTCAAATATATAGGGACTAGGGAGACAAGAAAAAAACTTCTATAAATGAAATAAATGAGACCCATGAGCAAATGGTTGTTTGACTTACAATAATAGCTAGAAAACACAAAAGCAAGATGCGGGTGACTTGAAAAAAATAATGCTCGTTAAACAATATAATATGTTCGCACGAGATATTATTTTTACAAATACAACATTATCTTCACTCTGATTTTGATAAGCGTACTGTTAAATAATGAGCAAATTTTCCAGATATGTGCAATTCCTAAGATAAAATAGAGAACCAACCACTTATTGTGGGAAATTATATTTGAACTCCATGGTGGAAGTAAAGAAAATTAAACCCTTACAAATAAAAATATAGGGTAGAGGACCAAGGATGATGGGTGAAAAAGAAGGAAAAAAAGATCAAAGAAAATAAGAAAAATTAGAAGGAAAATAAACTAGGAAACGAAGTCTATCATAAAAAAACAAAGCATGCAAGGGTTTCATCATAGCTGAAACTACAACCACGAGTAGGACTATGGGTGAATATCTAAATGATGAAAGTTAGCTGACTTCATCATAAGCTGAGACTACAGCCACAAGTTATCCCGCAAACTCATTGAGTATAATAGGATCTAATCAAGCCAAAATCTTCCATTGCATGAATGTTGCATGTTGCAGTAGGCTTATTGCAACAAAGTGGGAGCTCACCGGATGTGAGATGCCACGGTCATCTAAGAGAGTGCAAAATGTTAGAGTTATTATTATGCAATAGTTTAATATTGTTGAGTTTAGTCTCACACCGCCTATCGGTGTTGAGTGTCTTGATGTATGTCTTATATATTGCCCCTATGTGGATGAATAAAAACACACATTCTATTTCTTTCTACATGGTATCAGAGGCAGGTTCTGAAACCTAAATAATTTTTTTCGTGTTTCCGCTACTATTTACCCCCCCCCCCTCCCGACCCGTGCTTCCATTTTCGCTACCTGATAGGGCTCACGGGTATAGCCCTTCCCCTCGCTCCCGTCGACGAAATCGTCGTCTGATTCCGGAGACGGGAGCGGGACATTCTCCCCTCGACGAGATCGTCGTCGATGGCTCTGTGGCTCTGATTATGCTATTGCTTCCGCCTGCGTCATCGCCGCCTATGCTGCTACGCTCGACGACAACGACACCTGTCGATGCTTCTCCCGACGACGCCGACGCCTGTCGATGCTTCTCCCGACGACCTCGTCGTGCCGCTGCTTCTCCCGACGACCTCGTCGTGCCGCTGCTTCTCCCGTCGTGCCGACGGTTGCTTCTACCGACGGCTCTGTTTCTCCCGACGACACTTTCTTCTCCGGCCTGGATGCCCTCTGTCGTTGCTCATATTCTCCGGCCTGGCTTCCGGCATCTCCCTGCTGCTCCGGCCCTGGGTTGCTGTTGCAGCTGCTTCTTCTCCGGCAACTGCCCCTTCTCCGGCCCGGCCTTCTTCTAGCCGGCTACGCCTCTTGCCGCCGCTGCTGCGTCCCGGCCAAGCAGCCCTCTTGTTGTTGTTGCTCTTTGTGCGCTACTGCTGCTCTTCTCCGGCCCGGCAGCCCTCTTGCCATTGCTGCTTTCTAGCTGTTGTTATAGTTGTGTTGTTATGTTTGTGTGCGACTCGGCCCTCTTTCACGTGATCTGGATTCATGTACCCAACGAGGGTCCCATACGTGCACGTGGTCTACGTGAGGGGGAGTGTACGTCACGGCCTCCAGGCATAGTCTATGCCTTGCACGTATTCCACGTGAGGGAGAGTGTTTGTGATAATGGCGACTCAGATGCCTCTTTTCCGACTCTTGCCTTAGTCACACATGGCCCCCAGGTTGATTTTGTATGTTGTTTGCGTCTCCTTGTCGTTTTCTCTGTGTTTGGTAGGGTTTGTGTGGTCTTTCGTGGTTGACCTAGTTTCCGCTCCGAGTGTATCCAACGTGGTCATAGTCGGTTTTGTGGACCAACGTCGTGTGGCTCTTGCCCGGTTGAAGTATCTCCGGTGACAAGTGGTTGGGCCTCGGTGGCTGTTGTTTTGTCCCACATTACCAACCTTCTTGTACCTTCCATTTTATGATGTGTTCAAGCTGTAGGGTCCCCCTTCAGCTTGAGGGGGAGTGTTAAGAGTTATTATTATACAATAGTTTAATATTGTTGAGTTTAGTCCCACACCGCCTATCAGTGTTGGGTGTCTTGATGTATGTCATATATATTGCCCATATGTGGATGAATAAAAACACACCTTCTATTTCTTTCTACACAAAACAACCCAGATGAAACATAATTACAAAAAGGTAAAAAGTAATAAAAATGGCAAAGAATTCCCACTAGACCGGATCGTCGTTTCCTCAAACATGTTTGTCCTTCTTCCTATGACTTGTTCAACAAATGCATCTGTAATGATCAACCTATAGGTACCGTACCTTCTTTGGAGTATGACATGGTGAAGCAAAAAACAAAATATTTGGACAAGATCAAATATGAAGGTAGAATTTTGTGCAATAACCCAGGGTATATGTGAGTTACTATGGTTGAAGATCATTTTAAAAGATTTAACGATAAAATGTGATGAACAAATGAGACTATTGCAGCAACAAATCTACAATCAACGTTGCACATAACCCCGTACAACATGATCGAACACAAGACTTACATACTTTCATACATTCCAATGAAGAGAAATTCGAAAGTGGATGGAGTTGCACTCAGTATGTGACTACTGGTCATCTCATCAATGACCTTACCAGTGTGACATTTCAAACAACCATATCAGCCCCAAGGGGAAAATATGTGAATGGATCAATCCATTGTAAATGAGAGGCAAGGAGAGGGAAGTTCCAGGTATAAAACTTAAAAAAAGTATAACGGTGACAAAAAAGCATATTTGAGCAAACCTAAAGCATTTTTAATTTGTGTTCAAAATGTGTAACTGTCAAAATGTCATATTCTAAACAAGTTGAGTAACTGGAGAAAAAATATAATATCAATGAAGGACTTTCAACAAATACAGAGTTATCTAAGATTTTTTTCTCATCCATCTGTCTTATAGCAGATAAAAATGTAAGTACACATGAAAGAATTAGTAGAAACTATAGCATAATAGTGCATAAAACAATATTTGAATACAAATAAAATAATTGGTATTGATAAAATAATTCGTAAATGACAACAAAAACTTGTGTTGTAATTACCACATCTTGCGCATTTGATGGTATTACTAAAAATCTTCTTCTAATCACAATATTTTTGGCTCCAACAAAATAACAAATGAACAAAAGCATTGGCAGCAGATAGTAACTCTACTCGAGCATCACTGAGAAACACAATAGTCAATTGATTTATACATTCATTAGCGGGGTATAGATTCTCAGTCGGCCTCGTGATTAAGTGAAATAAAGCCTTACTAGTTAAAATAATCATCTTTAGTACACATGTTTGATCTTCCATAGCCAATTAAAGGCTTTATTCAACAGCCAAGGCATGTTTACCGCATCTCTTGATCCTATGAGTTACAACTCAATACGTATTTCACTCGGTTAATCCAATGAGCAATGTATCTATGCATTCTCGCTTCATTAGGTTGTTATCATGAATCATGAGCTCATCTTGTGAGAAAATCTCAATATTATGAGAAAATTTAAATATTATGGGTAACTTCATCGTTATGTTATCAAGAAAAAATTCAATATTATGGGAGTGAATCATTGAATCTCTCCTAAAGAACAATTGAGAACCAACAATTACTATAGTGTAACTTTTACACGTCAAATCCCGTCCATGTCGAATGTAAAGTGGTGATAATTCTCATGTCTGCTGCAGATATATCTTCTAAATACTGACCTCCAAATGCTGAGCTGCTCTTGAAGTCAAACCCACTGTAGCTGCAGCAAGCCCTATTAAACCCCCCTGTAAAATTGATCGAGGTATTTAAAAATGCATGAACAAGTAGAAAATGAATTATCCACATCGTTAGCCAAAAGAGGAAACAAATTTGAGTTCGACATTGTGCACACCTTCCTGTGGTTGGCCTGCGGCGAATACGTATATTCGGTAACTAACAGATTAACTAAGGCGGAAATCTTCTCATGCTCTCCCGCCTGAGCCAGTTGTTTCACGATGCCTTCGAGCTGATTTTTCCACCAAATTTCAACTAGTTAACTCCAACTAAAGAGGAAGATGACCAGCAGATAGTAAACAATAGAGTGAAGTACCTCGAGGGCAGCATTTTTACGCTTCTCGTAAAGCTTATCAACTATATTCCTGAGAACCGACGACGGAACTATCGACATAGCGTCGGCCATTCTGCCGACAAAGGATAAATCCGCAAGAAGACGCTGTTAGTTGAGGATAGCACAAGTAAACCGATTACGGAGCCTTTCCTTCCCCCAATCAAACATCACAGCAACAAAAAAGGCTTCAAGATCGGCAGAAAACGCCCGAATATCCCCGATCCAGGTCCAGGCGACCGATATCAACGGCTGCAATAAGCGATCGAAGAAAATCTTAAGGAGAAACCTAGAAATCCTAACTGCAGAACCCAAACCATCGGTTGCTGAGGAAATCACGGGGACCTCGTCGGGGAAAATCTCTCACGCCGCCGACCACCCTTTTCCGTTGTGGCTTGTCAGTACTTGAGTTGCAGTCACGGCGTTCGCTTCGCCGAAGAATAATTAAATATAACTATCGCTTTTGAGTTGTGGATAATATTTACTACTCAATAAGCACGTGCACGTGCGCCGTACGGGATTTTTTTTTGAGTAATTTTTATATATATATTTGAATGAGAAATTTTTTTTGAATCGAATCAAATATCTCTTCAATTGAATTCAAATTTCATATTTAATGCTCAGATTCGGATTCGGATTCAGATTCGAATTTGAATTCGATATGAAATGTTGGATTCAAATTAAGATTCGAATTCGAACAAGGATTCAAATTTTTCTATTATGAATAATTAGATATATAGTTTTATTAAATATATATAATTTTATTTAAGTAATTTTAATATTCGCGAATACTTCGAATATAGATAAACTTATTCGGATTTGAAAATTATTCGCATTTGGATTCGAATTCGAAAAATATTCGAATCCGAATTTGGATTCGAATTCGAAAATTAATTATGAATATTTATCGAATTTTCACGAATCGAATCTCGAATTATTCACAAACTATACTATTTGTTAACAGCCCTACTAGCAGGCAGCTAGAGAAAGGTGCACGCGTGCATTGCGAGCCACCTGATCTGTCAAGCTCGCCGCCTGATCAAGATAACTCCTACCGAGTTTTTTTATTTTTTTTGCTCGCTTTAATCGCAGCGGTCAGATCTTAAATCCAACGGACACTATTGTTTTTGCATCTTCCTTTAGGTACCTGTGGGTACCTAGAAAGCACTCTGAAACTCACTTTGGGGTCCGGGGAAGATAAAGTGCAGCAAATGCACTTTATCGTGCAGTGCGCATGATCCGATGGCTGCGAGTGTATCTCAGCTCGCGCGGAGATGCGTGCACGCTTTGAGATATGTGTGCATGCTTTGAGATATTTGCGCTGAGATGTGCACGCATCTCAGCACGCTCGCATCCATTGGATTGCACTGCACCGTAAAGTATAGGGGCTCGCGTCCGCCCGATTTGCTGCACTTTACTCTCCCACGGCCCCTCTCTTTGACATGGTCGTGGTTATCATGAATGTGGGGGTTATGAATTGTTGTTTTTGAATGTCAAACCTCACCAAATGAACTTCATCCATTTTTATGGTCAAAAGTCAAAAATAATTTTATATAAAATTTTCATTTTTTGTGAGAAATGTTTTTTCCGGCAATAAGAGAAGCGTCATATTAGAAGTATTTGTTGGGATATCGCTTCCGTCGTGTGTATATGTATTTGTAACTTGATACGGTGTA
This sequence comes from Platanthera zijinensis, assembly GCA_039513925.1. NCBI lineage: Eukaryota > Viridiplantae > Streptophyta > Magnoliopsida > Asparagales > Orchidaceae > Platanthera > Platanthera zijinensis. The sequence continues at coordinate 15,391,628 of CM077081.1, read as the reverse complement.
ACAACTCCATCCGTTCATATAGTATATACTAGAAGGTTCGGTCGGGGCCCCATAGCATATACCACAAAACAGACGGCGAAGTCACGGAGTGATACCAGAATTGTGCATCCTAACTCATTGCATTCTAGCGGAAGCTTATAACACAAAACCTGAACTCACACCAGGAATATCCACTATATATAAAACCATCTTTATATATAAACTCTTAGACGGAATGTTGTCAAATACACAAAAGGGGTTAGCCTTAAGGCCTTACAGTTACTCTTTACATAGTGGATTACAAACATCGGCGCGCAGGTCGGCCACTCATGAGCAAAATACAATATATATATAGCCTTCAAGGGCTAGCAGCAGCAGCAACAGCAGCAATAACAGCAGGGACTTCAGCCCTTACTTCCTGCTCGGCTCTCCAACACCTGCAAAGGGACAGCCCACCACACCGGTAGCAAATAAGGCAACGGTCAGCATTCAGCTGACCAATTTATAACAATCATACCCCTTACCCGGGGCAATAGCATTCCTTCCCTGCAGGCATATCAATACATGATAGATATCACATATATTGTGCTCTCACGCACAAATCAATTCATCACAACCGTCAGCCATACGGCCCGACGATCCGTGCACTCAGAGCACATTCTTGGTGTACCGGTATACCAGGGTCCCACCACCGTTTATACGGTATTTGAGCATTTAGTCTTAATTGCGTGCAGGCCTAAGACTCTCATTATTGCACTAACAAAAACTCAACGTCTTGACACTTTCTTGTACAGTCGGCATAACGCAGGTACGGATCATCCACCCCTCGTTGCTCAAGTCGTCTTGCCATCACCGAGAAATACATACTCGCGGCTATATAAAAAGACGCGGGTTGGTTTCACCTTTTCTGTTCGACATGAAGCCTAGATAAGAGCTACACAGCTCTCCATAGCCATGCTGTCCTCGCAGGATTGGCTTTACAATGGCCACGTTGTCCGTCATGGACTGGCCTCACAATAGCCACAATGTCCACCAAGGACTGTCCACCAAGGACTGGCCACAGCACAAGCAATACAAGGGTATTTTCTTGGAATCCCTCATTCCAGTACTTCCTGCTACTTCCTTTCACAGGTACAACTCATTGACTCCACAAATCACACGTTATACGCGGGGTCTTCTCCGGTGCGCAATATACAACATCACCAATCCAGACCAACCTGTTCAGATGAGCTTCACACAGCATGCCTATCCCGTACTACACATTTCCGGGTCTAGATGCAGACTCAATCGGGGATAAACACTATCAACCCACGGGAATCACTCACTTTTTCCATCTTTTGGTGGAGAGGATTCCATGCTCATGCATAAATGAGGACTTCACTTGTCCAAAAAGGAATATCATTACCCTTGACGATCTCTTGGGAGCCATCAAAATTCTAGCCAGTTGGAAAGCACCGCAACAGCTTTGCCTCCACAGAACTGGCTGCGGATCTCAAATCGGAACTCGGTAGCTCCACTGGTGGCTTGATCTTCTCCTCCTTCTTCTTCCTCATCTCCCTTCTCTCTTCTCTTTAATGGTCAAAGAAGAATGACTTCTTCATTCCAATCCATTGATTTAACCCAGCAGGAGATCAGCTGAGCCCTTGGATCCAGGATGAAGGAATCAAATGGCCACAAATTGGCTGAAAAGTCCAATATTTGGGCTGACACAGCCTGCAACACGCCCGTGTCACAGGTCATATACTCCACGCGGTACACGAACCGACTTACCCAGACCAGTACACGTCTATGTGACACGCCCGTGTCCCGGGCCGTGTCACCTATGTAGTACCCCCCCCCCCCAACCTTTGCCCGGCTCGGGCCGGAGGGGTACTACTGGCCCAAGACGCCCACCCAGTGCTCTTAGGGGAAACGATCCAGCCTGTCCGAGCACTAGATCGCCGCCTTGGTTGGCTCGAATCATAACACTCACAACCCATCAGAATATATCGGAAGCATTAACAGGAAACCATTGCAGATTTATATATATCACATATCAGAATCACAACGGTTCTAGGGCTGAAGCCTAAGTACTTATATAAGCCCGTAGGCTATACATGTGCTACATATAATCCTCATATACTTTCTCTCTACGCTGCTCGGCGGAACTCACGTCTCTAAACTCTGGGGACGGCGGGGGTGCATCTGCTCGAGTAGACCTAGCTGCTGGCGTAATCTCCTGCGGCAGCGGGTCACTACGGTGCTCCACCTCCTGTGAATGGTTTATCAAATAACTGTTAGTCACAGAGCTAAGTAGAAACAAATCTCCTCCCCGGATCCACATCCTGGGGACGAGCACGCACCCACCCAGTAGAAGTAAATAGCCGAAGCAAGAGAGGGTTAACACAATATTCCATATAGGAACAGCTAGAAGCAAATATAAAAGAGTGCAGTATAACCGGACAAAGCAGCAATAGTATAAAACGGTTATAACAATGCTCTACCAGCTCATCAGCACAACAGGATTCCATATCCTGAATTCTATCACAGGCAGTCACAGTCGCGCACCTACCACAGGCATTCATAGCCGCGCACATACCGCAGGCATTCACAGCTGCGCACATACCGCATGCATTCACAGCCGCGCACATACCGCGGGCATTCACAGCCGCGCACATACCGCAAGCATTCACAGCCGCGCACACAAACCCTATGTCGACATAGTTTGGACCGCTTCTGTTCCAGCAGGGTAGCGAGCCCCGCGGGCCTCACCGATGTGGCCGTCGGTGACAGTGGCCAGTCCTGCCACTTCTGGGGGTGATCGTACCGCACAACCCCAGGCCCTAACATACAACCTTGTGTACTCTTGGATGTGAGCGACATCCAACGAATCATTTTGGCCGACCAGCGAAGGAAAACCCGACGGGGAATAAAACGGCCGGTCACCCGTGGTACCCATCTCCCTATCGCCTTGAGTCGTCAACCTTCCCGCACCGGTACGAACGGTCTGCGGAAGGGACTGACCCACCACTATTCCACCGCAAGCAATTTACAAACAATCAATCAACGACAAACATAATACACACTGGGTCTACGTCGGCCTGCCCTACTAGGCTTAAACTTCGGGCGGCAGTGCTTAGCTCTACTTTCATCAAGGAGCGTGGGAGCGCATTATTTGGGGCTAGACCTGGAGGAATACCTCAACTCCGGTTATCCCCAACTAAGGCTCAACCTTAATAACGACTGCTCGTCAGAGCAGGACCCGGGGTTATAATAGTAAATTGCAATGAAGACAAATGCGATGTTTATGCTGCTTATTTAAAGTGCTGTAATGAAATGTGACCAGTACAAAACTGGAGTAGTACAGAATGAAAGTACTTTACCAGTACGAGACTGAAGTATAACTGAATTGAAAATACTTGACCAGTACGAGACTGGAGTATAACTGAATTGAAAATACTTGACCAGTACGAGACTGGAGTATAACTAAATTGAAAGTACTCGACCAGTACGAGACTGGAGTATAACTGAATTGAAAATACTTGACCAGTACGAGACTGGAGTATAACTGAATTGAAAGTACTTGACCAGTACGAGACTGGAGTAGAGCTGAATTGAAAGTACTGAACTGAAAAGAATAAAAGAACAGGACCAGTGCAAGACTGGAATAATCATAAAGAAAATGGTTAGTAGTCCAATCACTCCATCCAGGAGGCTTCAGTTCCATCTCCGTTCTCAGGAGAGATTTTCAGTTCCATCTCCGTTCTTAGGAGGCACATTCAGTTCTATTTCAGTTTTTAATAAGGCTTCATTGGGTTGCACCCATTATTAAGATCCGATTAGAATCTGGTTGCGCCTTATTAATCACGGCTTAATCAGATCAGGGGCTTATCAGGAGTTGCACCCTCATTAGTTATCGAGAATAATTCGCATAGCACTACTCGTACTCTCGCTTCCAAGCGTACCCAAATCACCCGAGAGGCGAGGCGCTCGACGGTTTCACGAAGTCTCGGAGCACACGGAGTTCGGTCACTTGCCTCGGCCACTCTCGTTGATATGATAATTTTATTATTCTTTTTAGTGAGGATAGTCGCGCGCTCCAATTTTCATTTTCGAAGAAAATGAGCGTAATAATTTCCGAGCGCGACCCTAGACTTTTAGAATTTTAGGAAAAATATCAAAACTTAACCTCGTGATCCCAAATTTTGATACAACTCTTAAGAGAGCCTAAAATAAGCCTAGTAATTTTTTTTTGTAATTTTCCAAAGTGTTTTGGGCCTTTAATTTGGCCAAACAAATTTTATTTGGGCTTTTAAAAATACCAAATCAACTCCAAAAATTCTTAAAATTTTTGTGGAGGAAGCCCTTAGTTAGGGAAACATTTTCCATGTTCAACATTTTTTTCCTAGGAGCCTATTTTAGCCTCTGAAAAAATCAAACCCCTTATTATAATATTATAATATTATAATAATATAAATTATAAAATAAAACCACTGTTCATTATCGTTTTCACCCGCAGGATCGTAACCCGCCGCCCTTACAGGCCTTCCCAGCCGCCGGTCGGCCACCGGCCGGCCGTGGCTCCACCACCGGCCAACCCGCCGGTGGTGGGCGCTCCCTCCGGCGGTGGTCCGGCGGCCTGCCGTCGCCGGCCGCCGACGGAGCCATTTTTTCTTAAAAACGGGAGGGAAGGGGGTGACGGCGGCGGCGCTCCGGCCACCGGAGCTCGCATGCGCTACGTCAGAAATGGGGAGGGGGAGGAAGAGAAGGTTCCACCTGAGTTTGGCGGGCTCGGGAGGGGCCGGCTTGGTCGGCCATGGCTCAAGGTGGTGGAGGGGGAGGAGCTCCTCGGCTTGGCTTTTTCCGGCCACCAGAGCTCCGACAGAGGGGTAAGAAGGGGGAGGGGATGCTCTGAGAGCTGTGAGGGAAAGAGAGGGGGTTGGGTGGCTTTTATAGGGAGGGGGAGGGGGAACTCCCTCCCTTTGGGTGGTGTGGGACTAATCCCTCCTTAGGGAGGGATTAATCCCACCCTCCAGCTGTCCTCCAGCTGTCCAAGGACAACTAGAGGTCTCTCATTTTTCCCATGTGAAAAATGGGTGAGGCCCTTTATGGGCTTGGGCCTTGAGAAAGAGGGGGAGGGAGAGAGAGAGAGAGGGAAGAAGTGGGTGGGCCTCCACTTGTAGTGGGATGGGGGCTTGCTGGTTGGGGGCCCAAGGAGAGTGAGGGGGGGCATGAGTCATCCTCCTTTGGAGAGGAGGTGGGCTCCTCATTTGGAGAAAAATCCAAAAGTGGATTTTTAGGAGCGTTTGACCAAGTCAACCCTAGGGTGGGTCCCCCTTGCTGGACCAAGTCAAAGTAGGTTCGAGGCATTGGGGTCGGGTCAAAGTTCAGGTGTCGTGTCATAATTGGTGTGCGCACGCTTTTCGGTGCACGACTATGCTTGATTTGACCACGTGTTGACCAATTATCGTCGAAATTGACCGGGATGACTTTTGTTGACTTCGTATTGACCAAACGAGTCCAACGCCACTGACCGGGGTCGAATCGGAGTTCGTTTGGCGAAAGTCCGATATTTGCGCGTCGCAGCGTGCTAAAATGGTCAAAACGCCCATAATCATCGTTAGGCTTCGAATCGCGGCGCAACGAGTTCCGATGCGTTCGTATCAACTATATGAAGTCATGAGAATTGACAGGACTCAAATCGGAGTTCTCTATGTCAATATCCAAAAATCTCATTTTCGCGACGTTCTGCGAGGAATGGCCAAATCCACTATATGACCTCTAGGTTTAATTGAACGAGTTCCGATGCGCTCGTATTGACTATACGAGGCCACAGGAACTGACGGAACTCAATTCGGAGTCCTCTAGCTCTATTTCCTACCTTGGGTTACCCCTCACTGGGTCATGGGTAGGGTCCGGGCCACTTTTATTGGGCCCACTAGGGTTCTGGTGGCCCAATAAAAGTCGGGATGTTACAACCTAACACGCCTTCAGACACGCCCGTGTCTATGACTGTGTACTTCAGGCTGCACAAAACCAAAATCAACCTGATCGGGACACGGCCAGTGATACGCACGTGTCACGGGTCGTGTACCCTAATACACACCCGTGTCCTGCCCGTGTTCACCAAGCCTCAATGCCTTGGGCAAATCCAGCAAAGGACACGGCCTGTGACACGCCGGTGTCATGGGTCGTGTGCCCACACATAGCAGCTGACACGCCCCAGCTCAACTTCGTCGAACAAAGTTCGTTGATCCGCGGAGGACACGGCCTCAGACACGCCCATGTCAGAGGGCGTGTTCCATCAATTTTTCGTAGAACGGATTTTCGTCGAACACTCGTCGACTGCTCACCCGAGCAGGACATGCCCTAGGACACGCCCGTGTCCCAGGCCGTGTCACCTAACTTTTTCCCAATCCTTGGATTTGGGGTGTTACAACCCTCCCCTCCTTACAATAAATTTCGTCCCAAAATTTGAACACAGCAAGGAAACCCAGCAATCAACGAGATATAAGATATATATCAAAATGTACGTTCAACAAAAGACGCATGATTACACAGTTTAAACAAACAACTCAGGAAAATTAGCTCGCATGGTCTCCTCCTGCTCCCATGTTAGCTCATCTCGTCCACAATTGTCTCATCGGACTTTGACCATCCCGATTGTTTTGTTCCGCAACTATTTCTCGGCTCTGTCTTCGATCTGAACGGGCCGAACTTTCGTCGTTAGCCCATATTCGACCGGCACGCGATCAGTCCCTATCACTTGAGCTGGATCCTTGACAGCTTTCCGGAGCACTGAGATGTGAAACACATCATGCAGTCCACTTAACTCAGCTGAAAGAGCTAGCCGATAAGCAGCTTCCCCAACTCGCTCCACCACTTCAAATGGACCAAGATATCTCGGGCTTAGCTTTTTCAACCGCCGAATCCTGGACACGCCTTTGAAGGGTTTGATCTTCAAATATATTCCATCGCCCACCGCAAACTCCACGTTTCGGTGCTTGGCGTTGTAGTACTTTGCTTGACGATCTTGGGCTATCAACAGCCTCTCCCGAATCGATTGTATCGTCGAAGTAGCTTCTTCGACATCCTTATGTGGATATACCTTTGACTCGCCTACTTCCGCCCAAGATAGCGGTGTACGGCATTTCCGACCGTACAAATCTTCATATGGAGCCATACCGATGCTCGCTTGGTAGCTATTATTATAGGCAAACTCCACCATATAGAGATAATCTTCCCATCTCTTACAAAAATCCAGGGCGCACATTCGGAGCATATCTTCCATCGTCCTGTTGGTTCGCTCAGTTTGGTCATCTGTTTGGGGATGAAAGGTCGTACTGAATGCTAGTTTTGTGCCCAACAGCTGATGGATTAGTCTCCAATCACTCGATGTGAATCTCCCATCACGGTCACTAACGATGCTCCGGGGAACACCGTGCAATCGAACAATCTGCTCCACATATAGTTTTGCCAAAGTTTTCACTGAATCGTCTCTCTTATTCGGTAGGAAGTGAGCCACTTTTGTAAACCGGTCTACAATCGCTCAGATTGAATCATTCCTGCATTGAGATCTTGGCAATCCATGTACAAAATCCATTGAAATATTGTCAAACTTCCATATCGGAATAGGTAACGGCTTCAGGAAACCGTCAGGCTTCTGACATTCTGCCTTGACTAACGCACAAGTCTGATATTTAGCCACATCACGGGCTATGTCTTTCTTTAGTCCTGGCCACCAAAACAGCTTCTTCATATCCTTGAACATCTTTGTGCTCCCAGGGTGAATTGAGTATTTGGAAAAATGAGCTTCATACATTAATTCCTCTCTCAATTTACCCAAACTTGGGATGGACAAACGACCATCTTTTCATAACAAACCATCATCCCAGGAGAATTGGCCATCTGACCCATCCTTTGCATAGCGTTGGAGACTTTAATCAAGCTCCGTTGCCCGCCGAACTCTGTCTGTAAGGTCATACTGTACCTCCGTCCAGTTCAAACATGCTTCGGCTATGGTATTCTTGTCAACACAAGACATCTCTAACGCTTCCAACTCCTAGACCAGACGTTCATCATGCATCTGCAATCAACTTGCATGCATTGGAGTTCTCTGACTCAATGCATCAGTGACCACATTTCCCTTCCCGGGGGTTTAGTGAATATCGAAGGTGTAGTCTCCAAGAAACTCCATCCACCTCCATTGTCGCATATTCAGCTCTTTCTGATCCAACAGATACTTTAGGCTCTTATGATCTGTAAAGATATCCACTTTAACGCCATAAAGATAGTGCCGCCACAACTTCAGCGCAAAAATTACCGCCGCCAACTCCAAGTTGTGGACGGGATAATTACGTTCGTGCACTTTCAATTGGCGTGAGCCATAAGCAATCACCTTGTCGAATTGCAGAAGAACGCAGCCTAAGCCGCTCCCTGAAGCATCACTATATATCTCATAGTCGTATGTACTATATGGCAATGTCAACACAGGCGTCGTGGTCAAACGACACTTCATCTCTTCAAAAGCTCGCGCGCACTCCGGCGTCCAGACGAACTTCTGATCTTTCCTTATTAATGTGGTCAGCGGCAAAGCAATCCGTGAGAAGTTTTCCACAAACCGTCTGTAGTAGCCTGCTAGTCCAAGGAAATTCCTGACTTCGGCCACCGAAGACAATATTGGCCACTCACGTATGGCACTGATCTTTGACGGATCTACTGTTATGCCCTCTCCACTTACCACGTGACCAAGAAAAGTCACTGACGACAACCAAAACTCACACTTTGAGAATTTGGCATAAAGCTTATTCCTCCGCAAGATATGCAACACCAACCGCAAATAGTTTGCATGATCAGTTTCCGACTGAGAGTACACCAATATATCGTCAATAGACACGATCACAAAGAGATCTAAATACTCTCGGAACGTTCGGTGCATTAGATCCATGAATACCGAAGGCGCGTCACATAAGCCAAATGGCATTACGGTGAACTCATAATTCCCGTAACGAGTTCCAAATGCTGTCTTGGGAATGTCGCATTCCCTAATCCTCACCTGGTAATATCCCGACTTCAAATCCAATTTGGAATAAACGGTTGATCCCGCCAGCTGATCAAACAAGTCATCTATCCGAGGAATCAAATACTTGTTTTTCTCTGTCAGCTTATTTAACTCACGATAGTCGAAGCACAACCGTAGACTACCGTCTTTCTTTTTCATAAACAGAATAGGCGCGCTCCAAGGGGACATACTTCGACATATATATCCCTTTTCCAACAACTCTTGCAACTGAACCTTCAGTTCTGCCATCTCCTTTGGCGCTACACGATATGGCGAGCGGGTCACAGGTTTCGCACCTGGCACCAACTCAATAGAGAAGTCGATCTCCTATTGGGCGGTAACCCAGGAAGATCCTTTAGAAAAACATCAGCGAACTCTGAGACAATCGGAACATCGTGCACACTAGCTTTTGGCTCAACAGCCTGAATAAGCGTGAAGAATACCTCCGCGCCCTTCCGCACATCATTGACGACTTGGAGAGCAGATATCAAGATCCTATCTATTCCTCGCAAACCAGCGAACTTAGTCTCAAGCTCGGTATTCTGGCCCAGTGTGATCTCCTTTGAATTGCAATCAATATAGGCACGCTGCTCCGAGAGCCAATCCATGCCAAAGATCACGTCAAACTCTGATATCGGCAGCACAGATGCACTAAGTCCAATATCCAGACTCCCTATTTGCACAACCACATCGCAGACCCGATCCGCACGCATCACACAACCATTAGGTAATAATACCTTTAGTCTATCTGTCGTCACATGACTCGGCACTCCAATTCGAGCTACAAAGTCTTTGGACAGAAAAGAATGTGAAGCACCCGTATCAAACAGTGCTCTCGCCGGGTTGTTCAAAATCAGGACAAATCCTGTAGCACACATATCATGCACAAGCCATAAAAAAAGTATGCAAGATAACCAAAACAAGCAATAACATAAATCGTACCTGTGACGACGTCACGTTGCTTTTATAGCCTCCTGTTGTCCAAGATTATATACTCTAGGCTGCGCCTGGGATGCAGAGGACTCTATCACGGCTTTGCCCTTCTCAGCATAAGATGTGCCCGCCTTCTTTTCCCCTTTGCGCTGAGCACTCCTACAATCATGGGTGATATGCCCCACTTTGCCATAAGTAAAGCAGATACGAGGCTCCTACCGTGAAATTGCTCCCGACGTAACCGTCGTAGAAGCTTGCCCAGAAGGCTTGGATCTCTTGCCCCACTTCCTTTGGTAGTATGACTTTCCACGGCGGGGTACTTTGAACTCTAGCTTTGTCATAGCCAAGTCTTTTTTACCTTGCATCCGCTTCGTATCTTTATCCAACGCACACGCAGTATCAACCAAGGCTTGGAACCCTTGGGTCACCGAAGTGGAGAGCAGGAACCGCAACTCGTCCCGCAAACCTTAATAGAACCGGTTTGTTTTCCTTTGTTCATCAGCGAAGATCGACCCCGCATACCGTCCCAACCTGGTAAACTCATGAAAGTAGGTATCTACACTATTCGCCCATTGCGTTAACCATTGGAATTCATTCTCAATAGCAATGCGTTGCGCTGCTGGTAATTGCTTTGCCAAGAACATTCGAGAGAACTCCTCCATCGACAATTGAGTCAATTGTCTGCCTGCAAGATGGTGTAACTCAACCTCGTCCCACTATAATCGTGCCTCGCCTTCAAATAAAAAGGTGGCCAAAGTGACCTTCTGATCTTCCTCCGTCCTGATCGCCGTCAATATACATTTAACGCGCGATAACCAATCCTCAGCCTACGTTGGGGATCCCTCACCCGTGAACGTAGGTGGATTGAAGCTCATGAACTGTTTTAACTACCGTTCTGCTGCCTGAGGATCCACAACCGCAACAGGTTCCGGCCTTACAGCAACCCATTCTAGCACCACTGTCGGCTGTGCTTGCCCAACAGGCTGTGCTTGAAACATTGCAAAGAGGGCCTCAGCAACTAAACAGACAGTTTTCGCAGAAGGAGGTGTCAGCACCTCAGCTAGTGTCGTACTCTCGTCAGATCACTGAGGCTCAGATTGCCCAACACCAATACGAGTCACATATAGGTGGACAAGACACACATTAGCGATCTCACACAAGCAAGAAGAGCAATATAGGAACGCACAGGTCCCTCAAACAAGTGTATTTGCATTCCTTAATGGACATTCCAGAGTTCATTAGTGTTAAAGCAGGTCGCACAGACACGTGCTCGCCACCCCATAAAAGAATTCGACCACAAATTCGAATGAGGAAGACCGAGAGACGCTGATACCAAAATATAACAACTCTATTCGTTCATATAGTATATACTAGACGGTCCGGCCGGGGGCCCACAGCATATACCACAAAACAGGCGGCGAAGTCACAGAGTGATACCAGAGTTGTGCATCCTAACTCATTGCATTCTAACGGAAGCTTATAACACAAAATCTAAACTCACACCAGGAATGTCCACTATATATAAAACCACCTTTATATATAAACTCCTAGTAGGAATGTTGTCAAATACTCAAAAGGGGTTGGCCTTAAGGTCTTACAATTACTCTTTACATAGTGAATTACAAATATCGGCGCACAGGCCGGCCACTCATGAGCAAAATACAATATATATATAGCCTTCAAGGGCTAGCAGCGGCAGCAACAACAACAATAACAGCAGGGACTTCAGCCCTTACTTCCCGCTCGGCTCTCCAGCACCTGCAAAAGGACAACCCACCCAACCAGTGGCAAACAAGGCAACGGTCAGCATTCAGCGACCAATTTATAACAATCCTACCCCTTACCCGGGACAATAGCATTCCTTCCCTGCAGGCATATCAATACATGACAGATATCACATATATTGTGCTCTCACGCACAAATCAATCCAACACAACCGTCAACCACACGACCCGACAATCCGTGCACTTAGGGCACATTCTTGGTGTACCGGTATACCAGGATCCCACCACCATTTATATGGTATTTGAGCATTTAGTCTTAATGGCGCGCAGGCCTAAGACTCTCATTATGGTACTGACGAAAGCTCAATGTCTTGACACTTTCTTGTACAGTCGTCATAACGCAGGTACGGATCATCCACCCCCCGTTGCTCAAGTCGTCTTACTATCACCGAGTAATACATACTCGTGGCTATATAAAAAGGCGCGGGTAAGTTTCACCTTTCCTGTTCGGCATGAAGCCTAGATAAGAGCTACACAGCTCTCCATAGCCATGCTGTCCTCGCAGGACTGGCTTTACAATGGCCACGCTGTCCGCCACGGACTGGCCTCACAATAGCCACAATTTCCACCAAGGACTGTCCACCAAGGACTTGCCACAGCACAAGCAATACAAGGGTATTTTCCACCAAGGAATGTCCACCAAGGACTGTCCACCAAGGACTGGCCACAACACAAGCAATACAAGCAATACAAGGGTATTTTCCTCCATAGTGACTTCTTTTCTCTTATAGCCAAATTCTTTAGTGTGAGACCTTTTCCTCAATGGCTCGCTAGGCTCTGGCATCCTGGGAGATGCAACGACGGGAGAGCGCACTGAGGAATCAGTAACCTTGGGCTCTTCAGGAATATGCGACCGGCGGGCGTCTCCTCGGCAATTCGGAGGTGCTTGTTAGAGATTCTGGCGTGGGCGCCGACGAGGATGGTTCCTTGGTGGGTGGAAGCGGCTCCTGCGGGGCTGTGCGAACACCTGGTAGAGCGAGATCAGTGTTAAGCCATTTTTCTGAGAATTCGCGATTGGACGTGTTCAAAGCAAACTGAGAATATACCTGTGTCCGGCCAGATGTAATAAAGATCAGCGGCGTCCCGTCGCCAGTATGCGGCAACAAATTTCCTGCCGACGAAGGCAGTTCGCAAGTTCTGGGTTGGCCCCTCCAATATCAGGGCGTTTAAGACCTCGTCTGGTGGCTGTTTCGGGGCGGTATACCTTATTCATCGTCCCAGCCACTGTACAGGTATAGCTGGAGAAGAAGATGATTCCTTCCTTAATTGTTCCAATGTTGAAGATTTTCTTGAAGGTCGCCAGATCGAAGCAAATCTCCTTCGTTATCAGGTAGGAGAGGTATCCCATAATGATCGCCACCCCATTGGGATTGATCTGTGCTGGTATAAGTCTGAAATGCCAAAAGATCTCGCAAAACTTCGGCCATAGTGACAAACAGAGGTCGACTTCGAAATGTCGAATGGGCAACACTACCCGATCAATGAAGGAGTTGATTAGCTTGTTGCTGCAAGCAATCCTCGCGCGGAATCCCTCCTCGGCAGTGGAGAAGAATAGTTCTTTGAAGTCCTCAAGGTCGGCGGAGTCAGTAATGAGTTTCTTGAAGGTTGGGGCCATGAAAGTTGTGATACGGTTTACTTTGCGAGCATAAACATTCTCGGCAGAAACCATCCTGACGACGAGAAGCGAGTGGAGAGTTCGTAGGAGCGAGCAAATAAGAGTGTTCAGAAAAGCAACGCCATTTTACCCCCCACCCTCCTATTTATTGACAAAAGCGAAAGGAGGGCAGCGTGCTTCCGCGACAGAGTTCGACGTCGAGTATCCCGCCAAATTCGAGCGGGTTTTCAAGCAGAACGTCAGGAGCGGCCTACATACTTGCAACATGAACAGAAAAAACACCTACATCAACAGTGAGTCTAGCGATCTACCTATCAATACTCGCAAACACAGAAGGAAGATTGGCGCCTATGCGCAAACCAAAAGAAAGATATAATCACAAGTTAATTACTTGACAGAGCGAGCTTCTCAAATGAAGTTCCTTATATAGGAGCTAATGAATGACAATTTAACACTCATGTTCATGACCGCCACTACCATGTCAAACAGAGCCTAAAGAGGTTGAGAGAATCTTGAAACCAAAGAGGATCAAGTGTTATATGACTCTGAGACTATATTTTATTGGATAACAAAATTAGGGAACTTTTTTTTCTGAGCCTCCTGAGTTCTAAGAAGGCTTGGTAGCTCAGAAATCATCATTATGCTAGCATGCAATAGGATTTCAGATTGTTCAGTGTGTTGTTATTTTGTTAGTTTGTGTTATGAGTTATCTGGGTTCAAGTTGGTTGTTGTCATGTTTGTTCGTGAGATGGGGATCCTCTTCATTTCTCATGAAATAGAGGGGATTCATTACACGGTTTAGATTTTTTGGGGACTAATCTGACGGGTTCACTAATCTCTAATCTTTGAAGTTTTTTTTAATCAAAAAAACCTAAAACCTTAGATTTTTTTAGAAAAATCTTGTACATTTGATGGACAAATGAACATCCTCCATTTTGTCAGAAATAAAAAGAATCTGAATCCTTATTCATGCTACGAGTAATTGGGTACGCGATTGTTCGAGTTTTATGTATGAAATTAGAAATGTTGTTGCCTTGTTATTTGTCAATCGTTGCTGTTGTGAGTTTTGATGTGAACTCTTTCGTGATTTTAATTTTTACAGAATAAAGAGTATTGAGTGAAAATAAGTAATCTCTAATATTATACGAAAACTAATCTTTGGTGAAACATTGTTGTTGAAGTCAGGAAAATTCACAACCTCAGAAATAGGATCAAAGCAGCCTAAGGTTACTGATTCTACGATCCGACATCACAATTCAAGTGGCTAGTATGAGAGATAGGAAACTATCTATAAGCACACCCCAAGTGCTCCAGCAGGGAGGTCCCACCACGTACCCGGAAGCTTAGAAGAAGCTTCCCCTCCACAACCAAAAGGTTGGGCGAGGTACTAGGCTGGCATAGACTTAGCGAGTATCTACTTGGGGGACCTCGTCTCTTCCAAAAGTGTCATTTCTAGTACCCCTGGGGGTCTATTTATAGAGAAATCCTGGGAGGGGTATAGGCGAGTATCCAGGTACTGGCAGCGAGTTCCAAGGGTCTACTCGCCCAAACTCGCTCATACTCGTCCAAACTCGCATCTGCTCGCCCAAGCTCGCCTCTACTTGCCACAGCTCGCCTCTGCTCGCCCAAGCTCGCCTCTACTCGCTCAAGCTCGCCTCTGCTCGCAAAATCTCATCTCTGTTCGCCCAAGCTCGCCTTTGCTCGCCACAGCTCGTCTCTGTTCGTCACAGCTCGCCCAATGGTCTGCGAATAGCTGTCTACTTGAGTAATTCTGATCTCGACGAATTACTGGTTATACACAATCCCCGATTTTTTTGAGCTCGACACGAGCACGGAAAAACAATGTTGAACCTATAGTTTGGAGAGATGGCGATATACGATGTGCTGCAAGAGGTCCTTCCTAGGAGTGGAGCTCAACTGGAAGGGGAGAGAAGGTTGATACCTCATAGGAACCAAGTTCAACTGAATTGTAGAAGAGGTCGACACCTCGTAGGAGGAAGCTCAACTGGAGGTGGAGAGTCGACACCTCACAGGAGCCGAGCTCAATTGGATGTGGAGAAGAGGGTGACACCTCGCAGGAGCCGAGCTCAGCTAGAGGTGGAGAAGATGTCGACATCTAATCAGAAGGAAGCTCAACTGAAGGTAGAGAGTATAGTCGACACTTGGCAGGAGCCGTGCTCAACTGGAGGTGGAGAAGAGGGCGATACCTCGCAGGAGCTGAGCTCAACTAGAGGTGGAGAAGAGGTCGACACCTAATCATGAGGAAGCTCGACTGAAGGTGGAGAGTATAGTCGACACCTGGCAGGAGCCGAGCTCAATTGGAGGTGGAGAGTATAGTCGACAACTAACAAGAGCCGACCTCAACTGGAGGTGGAGAGTATAGTCGACACCTGGCAGGAACCGAGCTCAACTGGAGGTGTAGAGTATAATCGACACCTGGCAGGAGCCGAGCTCAACTGGAGGTGAAGAGTATAGTCGACACCTGGCAGGAACCGAGCTCAATTGGAGGTGGAGAATAGGTCGACACCTCGCAGGAGCCGAGCTCAACTGGAGGTGAAGAGTATAGTCGACACCTGGCAGGAACCGAGCTCAATTGGAGGTGGAGAATAGGTCGACACCTCGCAGGAGCCGAGCTCAACTAGAGGCGGAGAGAAGAGGTCGACCCCTCGCAGGAGCCGTGCTCAACTGGAGGTGGAATCAATAGCTCTCAAGAGCCGAGCTCAACTAGAGGTGGAGAAGAGGTCAATGCATGGCAGGAGGAAACTCAACTGAAGGTGAAGAATAGGTCGACACATTGCAAGATCCAAGCTCAACTGGAGGTATAGAAGAGGTCGACACCTAATTAGGAGGAAGCTCAATAGAAGGTGAAGAGTCGACACCTCACAGGAGCCGAGATCAACTAGAGGTGGAGAGTATAGTCGACACCTAGCAGGAGCAGAGCTCAACTGGTGGTGGAAAAAGAGGTCGACACTTAGCAGGAGACGAGCTCAACTGAAGGTGGAGAAGAGGTTGACACCTCGCAGGAGCCGAGCTCAACTAGAGCGGAGAGAATAGGTCGACACCTCGCAGGAGCCGAGCTCAACTGGCGGTGGAAGGTATAGTCGACACCTTGCATGAGTCGAACTCAACTGGAGGTGGAGAGTATAGTCGACACCAGCAGGAGCCGAGCTCAACTGGAGGTGGAGAGTATAGCCGACACCTGCAGGAGCCGAGCTCAACTGGAGGTGGAGAGTAAAGCCGACACCTGCAGGAGCCGAGCTCAACTGGAGGTGGAGAGTAAAGCCGACACCTGCAGGAGCCGAGCTCAACTAGAGGTGGAGAGTATAGTCGACACTTGGCAGTATGAAACTCAACTGAAGGTGGAGAAGAGGTCGACACCTGGCGGGGGAAACTCAACTGAAGGTAGAGAATAGGTCAACACCTTGCAGGAGCCGAGCTCAACTGAAGGTGGAGAAGAGGCCAACACCTAGCAGGAGTCGAGCTCAACTGGAGGTGGAGTCGACAGCTCTCAGGAGCCGAGCTCAACTGGAGGTGGAGAAGAGGTCAACACCTAGCAGGAGGAAACTCAACTAAAGGTGGAGAGTCAACACCCTAGCAGGAGCCAAGCTCAACTGGCAATGGAAATTCGATACCCTAATAGGAGCCGAGCTCAACTGGTGGTGGAAAGTCGACACCTTAACAGGAGCCAAACTCAACTAGCGGTGGAAAGTCGACACCCTAATAAGAGCCGAGCTCAACTGGCGGTGGAAAGTCGACACCTTAACAGGAGCCGAGCTCAACTGGCGGTGGAAAGTTGACACCCTAGCAAGAGCAAAGCTCAACTAGCAGTGGAAAGTCGACACCCTAACAGGAGCCGAGCTCAACTGGTGGTGGAAAATCGATACCCTAGCAGGAGCCAAGCTCAACTGTCGGTGGAAAGTCGACACCCTAATAGGAGCCAAGCTCAGTTGGCGGTGGAAAGTCGACACCCTAGCAGGAGCCAAGCTCAACTAGCGGTGGAAAGTTGACACCCTAGTAGGAGCCGAGCTCAACTGGAAGTGGAAAGTCGACACCCTAGCAGGAGCCGGGATCAACTGGCGGTGGAAAGTCGACACCCTAGCAGGAGCCTAGCTCAACTGGCGGTGGAAAGTCGACACCCTAGCAGGAGCCGAGCTCAACTGGCGGTGGAAAGTCGACACCCAAGCAGGATCCGAGCTCAACTGGCGGTGGAAAGTCGATACCCTAACAGGATCCAAGCTCAACCGGCAGTGGTAAAGAGTTGACTCAAGTGACTAGTAGTCGATCTGCAGGTGAGAAGCTCGTACAGAGGTCACAGACTACGACATCACTCCAACGAGGAAATAATCTCACCTGAGTGGGTTGGTAGCCGATATGTAGGAGTGGAGCTCATGCAGGGACTCAGACTTATGATAACTCCACAGCTCAAAGACATCAATCAGTGTTGAGGTAGTTCGCCCTGTTGCTTAAGAGATTGCAAAGGAGTCAAATGCATCAATATCTTTGAGAACGAAAAAATTCTAAAGAGAACGACAATCTTTCCTCCGTCCAGTTGGGAGGTTGGCATCCAGACCTGTTCATGATAGTTCCTCCAGTCGGAGGAGAGATGCACTCGGGGGTTGCTAGGCTGACATGCAAGGGGGGAGTTGATCTCGGCTGACATGCAAGGGGGGAGTTGATCTCGGATGTCAATGCAGGGGCTCGGTCTTACAAGGACGCTTACATCCCGAGGCATCATCCCATCATCCGCCCTGGGCTATCTAGAAGAAATAGGTCGAAGGCTCATTTCCCAACCCAACCATGGAGATCGTTTTTAGCACCGCCACTTGGTTACGAAAACCAGAGTAAAAAATGAAGAGAAATGGTCCTCGGGGGGTCCCACTTGACACTCTCGATTCCACCATCCTTCCACAAACTTGTACTTCTTCGAGCTCGGCAGGTTATCCCGCTTTGGTAAAAAAACAGAGACGCGTCCAGCTTCACAGGACCTGCGGTCGCTAAGAGCGGATCTTTTAGTCTTCCCAAAGACCAATGATGCCTTTATATAAGATATCGCTTTGTGAGGTCGATCCCTTATCGAGTTCAGGAGGTTTGCGTCCAAACCTATCCCTAATAGTTCCTCTAGTCGAAGGAGAGATGTAACCGGGGGTAGCCAGGCCGACATGTAAGGGGGGAGCTGATCTCGACCGTCAATACAGGGGCTTGGTCTTACAAGGACGCTTAAATCCCGAGGCATCGTCCCATCGTCCGCCCTGGGCTAAATAGGAGAAACAGGTCGAGCGCAGGTTTCCTAAATCGATCGTGGAGTTGAACTTCACTGCTCCTAAGTAACTTGAGACGAATCAACACAAAGAAGACAACTCACATTTACCCGTGACTCCGAGGGGGGTAAGAAAATGTATAAACAGCTTGGAAAAAATGTTACAGGTAAGCAATACATGTTATTGCTAGGGGTAGAACTTTTTCAGGTCATCCCCGCTCCAGGTATTTGAGGAGATGAAATGAATAGCGTTGCATCTTGGTTGCTGAAGTGATAGCCTCGCGTGTATAAACTCGCAGAATTTCAACACCATAGTTGCTGAAGTAGTGATCTCGCAAGTATGGAGCTTGCAGAATTAAAGGAGAGCACCATAGTTGTTGAAGAGATCGCCTCGCGAGTATGAAACTTACAGAATTGAAGAGAGCACCTAGCTGTTGTAGAGATCCTCTCTCGACTATGAAACTCGCATAATTGAAGAGAGCACTTGGTAATCATGAAGAGCATCATGAGTAGGAGCTCGTAGAATACCAGCTTGAAGATGTTATGAGTAAGTCATCTCATGGAATGTAGGTTGTTAGAGGAGATCATCGTAGGTAGGAGCTTGCAAAGCACCCCGTATGTTTTTCCCTCATGTTAAACACGTCGTGATTCGTACTGCTTGTTAGTCATATAAAAAGTACTCACGAGATTTACCAAAGCACCCGTAAGTAGAACATATATGAAAAGCACCACTACCGAAAACAGAGATGAATTAGGCGGAGGGTAAGTGTCACTTCTGACAAAAGGGGGAGGAGAAAAAATAGGGCAAGATGAGGAGATCGGGATTTCTCTCCCGTGGGCACCGACTGGAAGGAAAAGGGGGGCAAGCAAGGAGAGGGGGGATTGGGATTTATCTCCCAGAAGAGCTCGGCTGCCTGGAGCAAGGCCGAGCCCTAGATTCTCTTACCTGTCGCAGCTTGCAGCAAGGCTGAGCCTGGCTCTCCTTCCCCGTCGCCGCCTGTAGTAAGGCCGAGCCTGACTCTCCTTCACCGTCACAGCCTCCTGGAGCTCGGATTGGCCGCCTAGAGCAGGGTAAGGTCGAGCCCTAGCTCTCCTTCACCATTACAGCTGCATGGAGCAAGGCTCGCCGGGATTTATTCTCCTGTCACCGCCCAGAGCTAGATCGGCCAGGAGCTCCTCTCCCAGTGCCACCTATAGCAAGATCGGTCGGGAGCTCCTCTCCCGGCGCCGCATTCAGCAAGAACCGTCAGGAGTCTCACTCTCGGCATCGTCAAAACACGTGTCAAGGGTAACGCAGTTTCTTCTTGGGCAGGTGAAACCCTCAATTATCATATTTGCATGGAAGCTCCTCTCCACCGATGGGTAGGGGAAGGGGGCTCTCCGACGGGTCGATGTTTACATCCCTGCAGTTAATTGCATTTAGTATCCGAAAGCATGAGTACATATTTTTAATTTCCCACTCCCAACTCGCCCAGATTCTGAGCTATCTCGGCCTTATGAGTAAGTCGCTCGCGGAACTCGCCTATGAGCGAGTAACAAAGATACTCACCTCTTCACCTACAGAACTCGCTTATGGGCGAGTAACAAAGATACTCGCCTCTTTGCGGTCGCCAATCTTATCTATGCTCGCCTATGGGCGAGTAACAAGGAAGCTCGCCAACCTGCAAACAAGACACCTTCGAGTTGATTGCATTCATCATCTGGAACTCGCTTAAGGAGGTCGCGATCTGGAACTTGCTTATGAGCGAGTAATAGAAATCAACTTTCACTCCTCTAATCTCCATGCGGTCTATAAACAAACACAATAAGAATGTCATGAGACAAATCTCTATGAATTCTAACATTACCAATCAAAAGTAAAGTGATTAGTTTTAGCAGTAAAATAACGTAATACTCTAACAAGGAAGAAAAAATCTCATATCAACATCTCTATCTAATTTACACAAAATTAGAAAATTAATTTCATAGAATCAAACCACTTTCCATCGATTATTAAGATTATTATTCACCATTTCACAATTGTATTATATCATCAAATTTGGAATGATACAACAAGCTGTGACCATCATATCATCAAGGTTGGAATGATATAATTAGTAATCATAATATCATGACTCATATCAGCAACTTCAGTATTTCTTTTTGAAATGATACCCAATTCAGCATTTGAATGAAATAATTGCGTAAGTCATTTAGTTTGGAATGACTGATAACTATTCATCTCTAGCTTTCATCAGATAGCATCTGAAATACTTTAGTGTGCTCATTCTAGATGCTTGAATGTAGACAGACAGACAACAGTTCTAAACATTAAAACATAAGCAAGGTATTAAGTCCTACTAAATGGACGTTAATCTCATCTCCCCCGATGTTTTAGTTGTTAGAACCTTACATAAGTCATTGGTAAGGACATCTGATACATTATCTTTTGATCTCACGTCCAAAAGGGAAATTATCCCCTGATTGGTGAGATAGGGAAACCAGACATGTTTCATCCTTAGTTGCCTTCACTTTCCATTGAATAATGTATTTGTAGCAATTGTTTTTGTGACTTGATCGTCACAATATAATGAAATAGAGTGCATTTTCAGTCTCGTCATTAGAGTGTCCATTATCAGGTCTCTAATCCACTCTGCCTCTTCTCTAGCTGAGGTGAGAGCATAGAGTTCTGATTTCATAGAGGATAGTGATATACACGCCTGTCTCTTAGACTTCCAAGCTACTGCTGCTCCTCTTAGGGTAAATACATAATCGCTAGTAGATCTACTGTCAACAATTTCTAAGTATTAGGAGGCATCAGAATAACCCTCGAGCTCTGGAGAATATCCACTGTAACATAAAGCATACTTTTCAGTGTACTTTAAGTATCGCATTAGCCTTTCCAAGGCGTCCCAGTGGTCCTTCCCAGGGTTGCTAGTGAATCTACTCAACATGCCGACCGTAAAGGCTATGTTAGATCTAGTGCAGATTGTAGCATACATGAGACTACCCATGAGTTTTTAGTAATCCAATTGTCTAATAGGTGAACATTCATTCAGTTTCAGTCTAATATTGTAGTCGTATAGAGTCTCAGCCTTTTTGCTACTAACATAACCACACTTTTATAGTAGATTCATAATGTAGTGACTCTGACTTAGGGTTATACCCTTTTCAGTAAAGTTCACGTCCATAACTAGGATGGTCTTCACCACTCCCAAGTCTGTCATGCTAAATTTAGCCGTCAAGGAACCTTTCACGTCTTCCACCTCAGACTGATCAGTTCCCAGAATTAGCATGTCATCAACGTACAAGCATATAATTGTGACTTTAGTTGAACTTGTTTTTACGTGCAGACATTTATCTCATAGACTAGACTTAAAGCCCATGTTTTTACACAAGTGTCAAATTTATTGTGTCATAATTTATGTGTTTGATTCAATCCGTATAGTGACTTAATCAACTTACATACCTTATTTTCAAGACCTTCTACGACAAAACCTTCAGGTTGGTATATATAGATCTCCTCAGTCAGATCTCTATTTAAAAATGCAGTCTTGACATCCATCTGATGATCAACAAAATGTTCAATAGATGCTAACGTGAGAAATATCCTAATTGTCGTAATGTGACAAACATGTGAGTATATATCGAAGTAGTCTATATCACTCACTTGAGTGTAGCCCTTGGCAACTAGACATGCTTTGTATTTGACAATACTCTCATCAGGATTAAGCTTCTTCTTCAGAACCCACTTACTTCCAATGGTCTTAGCCCCTTTTGGCAAGTCGACCAAGGTCCAAGTGTGGGTTTGTAGTAAAGAATTCATCTCATCATCTATGACTTCTTTCCATAACAAATAATCCTTAGATCGCATCGCCTCTTTATGGGTCGATGGATCAAATTCAACGTGGTAAGTCACAAAATCTATACTGAAGCTTTTAGGCACTCGTTCTCTTTTAGATAACCTTTTAGATGTTACACCACTAGTGTCTATGAGCTCAGTGTTAGAGGTACATATTTATGGCTCAACAATAGTCTCAATATTAGTGACTGACAGACCTTGGATCATCAGGTTTTTATTCTTAGGGAACTTATCCTCAAAGAAAATTGTATCTTTAGATTCTATTACAATATTAGTTGAGAGATCTAGAAATCTGTCTGCAGCACTATTCTCTCCACATCTTAGATATACGCAAGTGTTCGTCCTAGGTCCAATCTTAGCTCTAGAGTCCAGTATCCTAACGTAAGCGATACAATCACAGGTCTTTAGATTATCAAATTCAAGAGGTCTCTTAAATCAAAGCTCATAGGGTGTTTTGGTCAACTTAACATGAAGTACTTATTAAGAATGAGATTTGACGTGAGCACGGCTTCACCCCAATAAGCTACAGACATGTCAGCAGTTAACAACCCGGAATTCAACATTTCTGTTAAAGTTTTATTATTCCTCTCGGCAATACCGTTGGATTGTGGTGAATTGGCAGCGATTTCAAAAATTATGCCATTGTTGGCAAGAAAATCTCTAAACTCCCCCGAGACGTATTCGCCTCCTCTATCACTCTTTAGCCTTTTGATTTTCATGTCTAGTTGATTTTCAACCCTATTTTTGGAAATACGAAATTTTTCAAAATTTTTGTCTTTGAATTTAAGGGGATAAATGTGACTAAATCTAGAGCAATCATCGGTAAAAGTTATGAGATACTTCCGACCTCCTCTAGTGACAACTTCTGTAGTCACATATATCGAAATGTTTTGACTCTAGTAATTGTATGCTTCTAGAAACCCGACTAAAAGGTGTTATAGTTATCTTAGTTTGTGCACAAATTTCACATCTATCAAACTTAATGGTTGCATCTAAGAGAATGTTGTGAGTTCTAGCTAATAGAAGTAGTTTTCTATAGTTCACGTGTCCTAGTCTTGCATGTAGAGTCTTAGGATCTATCAAATTTGAACTAACCTGATTGACTATCTCGTTTGCTAGACTCATCATATACATCACGTTGACTACATATGCAAAACCAAAGTAATGCGAGTGAACCATAAGGGTTACTCGGCCACCACTAATGTTAAATAACATACCAGCGTCGAATAATAAACTAATTGAAATTAAATTAGCAGCTAATGTAGGTATAAATTTAACATTTTTTAAAATTAAACACGTACTTGAAGATAGAGTCATGGTAGCATTTCCAACCCTCAGTACATCAGTAGCAACACCATTAGCAACATTGACAGTCTCCTTAACTACTTTGACATCCTCCAGAAGCGCAGAATTGTTGCAGACGTGGCAGGTAGCACCTTAATCGAGCAACCACTCCGAACTGGCCTTCCCCGTTCCGACCATGGAAATAAAGTCGGTAGGCGTAGTTTGATAATTCATATTGACTTTATTATCAGGCTTGGGTGTGCTGGATTTGCCCCTTTTGGGCTGCTTGCACTCAGACGCACATTGACCTCACTTATTGCAGTTGAAGCACTTGCCTTTGAATTTCTTCGCTTTCTTGCTGGTGTCAGCAACTGCGAGTGCGCTAGGTGGTGGTCTAGTCTTGTCAGGCTTATACTTATTCTTAGGGTGTGTAACCATATTAGCAGTAGATGACTGCTTGCTAACCGTCTCCATAACGTGTCAAGTCCGGTTCTCATCCTCAATGCATATGAAACGCTTGAGGTCTTTCAGACTGACCCGTGTCTTCTTCTAATATATCTTGGTCTTGAAGGAGTACCATGCCAATGAGAGCTTGAAAATTATAGCTCCTGCAACGAACCCATCTGGCAGAGGGATGTTCTCACTATTCAGCCTGTCCACCATATTTTCAAAATCAATGACCTGTGGTAGAATTTCCCTTTCCTCAGTGAAGGTGAACGTCATGAACTTATCCACCAGGTGCGTCTTGGACAAGTTCTCTTCTTCCCTGAACTGCTCCTCCAGTGCATCCCAAATCTCCTTTGTAGTTTTTAGTTTGCTGTAGGTCCCTGTCAGCCTGTTAGAGAGACAATTGAGGAGGTAATCACGACAGAAATCTTCATCATTGATCTATTGCTCCTCATCATCTCCTCCTACAAAAGATGCATAATCGGACTGCACAGTGTAGAAGATGTTCCAGTACTTAATGCCGAATTGGATGTTTCGCTTCCAGGCACTAAATTCCAAATTTGAGAATTTTTCCAGTTTTATCATCGACACAGGAGACGAGAGATTGCTTGCTTTCAACTTGTGGGTTCCTAACAAGAAATTTGGAGCGCCGCTAGCAAACTAAACAAGAGCAGTAAAACCAGGAAAGAAATCACCTGAGCGAGGCGACGATAGTGTTCAGATCCAATCCAAATGATATTCTTTAGAGAAACAGAGATTTGAAAAATTCGATAGAGGTTTCCTCAACACTTGCAGCACATGC
Organism: Platanthera zijinensis; assembly: GCA_039513925.1. Classification (NCBI taxonomy): domain Eukaryota; kingdom Viridiplantae; phylum Streptophyta; class Magnoliopsida; order Asparagales; family Orchidaceae; genus Platanthera; species Platanthera zijinensis. The sequence continues at coordinate 15,366,646 of CM077081.1, read as the reverse complement.
AAATCTGGAGATGGCCTGGATCTGGAGGCACCAAGAGCCTTTCTCCTTCACAATCTGAATCTAAAGGCGATGCAGAAAAACTAGATGCCTTTTTTTCAGAAACAGAGCACGACGAACTGCTCTGAAAACTCTCCGATCAAAACACATAGAGGCGTCGACAAGAGATCGATGCAGAAAAGTCCACCGACTAAGACCAGGTTCTAGCAGCTTTGGGTGACACGGGTCCGACGGCGGGCTCCTTCTTCTCCGGTCGACAACACACACACAACAACGTCCCAGGAGAAAAAACCTAGCGGGATTTGATCTCCCTAGAGACGGTATCGAGGAACGATCGTCAGAGCTTTTCCCGACCAAGATCGAACGGCAGCGTGCCTCTTAGAAAATGAGAGCGGCGCTACTTATTCTTTACAATCCGAAGCGGCGATGCAACCAGAGCCGACGACGATCAATCTTGGATAGATCGCGACCTGGAGCAGCGGCGGTGCGGGACTCGCGACATAAGTCTTCCCGGTTCCAATCAGTGGCGGTCGCGAATAGGGCTTCGAGAATGTTAAGAGTGCTCGAAGCATCCGCGTGACCGTCAAGTTTGGAACGACCTACTCGTTGCCCCTAGCATGAGTATTTATAGGCAAACCCTAAATACCCGACTATGAGTTATTGGATTCCTATCGGATCATAACCGCAACCCGTTAGTAGCCGCATGCACTTGATGAAAACTAATATACCCACTTTCACTAATGCATGTAAACTAATATTGAATTGGAGTTCCACCATCTATTTGACTGCGATACAACTTGGCATTCTCATTATATATAGTTTTGATGGTCGCTGTATTTTCCAGATTTCTTTTTTTTAATGACGTAAATATTTTGTGTGGCTTAACTCCAACATTAAACATATCAGACACGATCTTCTGCTCATTGTTATCAAGCCTACATCGTATGAACACGCTTCTAAGTGAACAAATTCATGATTATGTAAACCATTTTTTACTTCAATCGTCCATTCATTATTTTCTTCTCGACACCCGTTTAGTGCAAACATACTTCCACAATGTTTAGAACTTGATTTTATGATATTTTTTCTTTATATAACCTTTTTTATTTTGACTATCACGAGAAGATCCGACTCTATCACATTAAGCTAGAATTACCCTAGGTTTTGCTCTTGCTGTGCGATTATCTGCTCTCAAAATAATGATAACAAATCTCAGATTCTTTACAATATTCTGGGCTCATCCAACTAATTTTCCTTACTTGAAAAAATAATATTTGCACGAAAATGAATACCAACATCAACCGGTTATCTTTAGGCAATTCAACGTTTGCCAATAACTTAATAACGTCTAAATTCATTTCAATCTAACATATATAAATAAACATTTACAAATATGCATTCAGAGAAAAAGTGAATAACTCATATCAATAACCCAAACCTAGGACATTAAAGAGAAAAATTGAAAACTCACATTGGGGATCCACCGAAGAGATCGTGGTATCAATAACAAAATTCCAAAACCTATATAAAAATGTTTTAAAAAGATTTAAAAAATCAAGGTTATTAGAGAGAAAAAATTGAGAGAAGATGAGACAGAACTCACCGGAGGGCGACAATAGAGATGTGCCCGCTGTTAAAGAAAACACCGGCCTGAAGGAGCAATCAAAGACGGCGGAAGGAAGGGAAGTGGCTGCATGAAGGATTTCCCAAAAAATTAGGATTTGGTACCGGGAAAAAATAAAAAGAGAGGAAAAAAACTCATCGGGGACGGAAATAGGGAGGTCGCGACGAAAGAGAGCAGACCGCCGGTGGTGTATATATATATATATATATATTTATATATATATATATATCTAGATTACTATAACTGTATAACATATATATTACTTATTTATTTATTTACAAGTGACAGGCACGGGCCTTCGGCCCGGGGGGCATTCGGCGGGGGTGCGACAATCGGCGGGGTGCGACATTTGCCGTAAGCGACGACATTTGTCGCAAGCGGCGACGTTTGTCGTGGGCGACAATATTTGTCGTGGACAGTACCCACCCCTATGGCCTCGCGCGACAGTACCCGATCGACGACGGCGGGCTCCGCCCGCTCCGGCGGGCTCCGCCCGACCCGCAACATATACATATGAGTACTCAAAATGACCGTAAAAAAATATAAATCAAGAATACAAATTTTATTTTGTAAAAAATTTATATTTTAATGTTAAAACATTAATTTTTCTCTTGTCTTTCATAGTTAGAGACAATAGGTTTAGGATATCTAGTGTTTTTATTTTTTGTATTTTAATATTGTAAAATTGTGTAATTACCTAAAAGAATATTGTCTTTATAATATGCTAATATAAATTTTGGTATAATTGTGTAATTATTAATACAACTATAAGGGTAATATAGGAACATCGGACAATGTTTCACCAGAGAGTAGTTTTCGAATATTAGTACACATAAAAGAACCAATAAATTTGCAAGGCCAAGGGGGAAGGGCGAAGGCGAAGGGCGGTGTTGCGGCGAAGGCGAAGGGCGGTGTTGCGGCGATGGCGAAGGCGAAGGGCGGTGACGCGGCGATGGAATCGAGCTCTCAAGATTCTCTGTCTCCGATCCTCCTCGACATAGGTCAAGATCCCTCCATCGAGTGTTTATTTTTGGAGTTGTTTTTCTTGTTTGTTCTCAATGCTTGAGCGTGAGTATTATTCGGCTACCCCGGTGTCTTGCGGTAGCCATTGACATCGTATCTAGCTGATTTCTTTCCGAGGCTCCTCAGATTTCTCCTCATGCCGATCTTTTTCCAAAGAAGATCTTCAAGGAAGGTTCTCTGGTCCCCGATGATCTCGTAGCGTTGCAGCTGAGCAGCCTCACAAACGCGGCCTTCATGGAGCAGCTCCTGGCCCACTGCGCCCACGCCATCGACACCCACGACGCCACCCTCGCGCAGCAGCTCCTCTGGGTGCTCCACAACATCGCCCCGCCGGACGGCGACTCGAACCAGCGCCTCACCGCCGCCTTCCTCCGCGCCCTCGTCCTCCGCACCTCCCGCTCCTCTTCCTCCCCCTGCGCCGCCCTCGCGGCGGCCCTCTCCTACTTCAACCACGACTCCCCGCTCACCCCGCTCTCCCTATCCCCCGTTTCGCTCGCCGCCTTCATCGACCTCACCCCGTGGCACCGCTTCGGCTTCTCCGCCGCCAACGCTGCCATCACCGATGCCGCCGACAGCTTCCCCGTCCTCCACCTCGTCGACCTCTCCACCACCTACAGCATGCAGCTCCCCACCCTCATCGAATCCCTCGCCGCCCGCCCGGAGTGCGCTCCCTTTCTCCGCGTCACGGTCGCCTCCCCGCCGGAATCCACCTCGCCGCCTCCCACCCTCGACATGCCCCTCGAGCAGCTCGGCGTCCGCCTCGTAAACTTTGCCCGATCCCGAAACGTCTCCATGGAGTTTCGCGTCGTCCCCTCCACGCCGGCGGACGGATTCGAGTCCCTCCGGCTTCACCAGCTCGTTACCGACCCTGCCGCGGAAGCCCTCGTCATAAACTGCCACATGATGCTGCATTGCACCCCGGACGAGTCGGCGCCGCCGCCGGAAACCGCGCAGCAGACCGCTGCTCCCATCATGCTGTCATCCCTCAGGACCGCCGCCGGATTTATTCGAGAAAGAGTAAGAATCTAGAACAATTCGACCTAGGTCTTTGACTTCCTCTTTAAGTTGAATTTTGCGAGGTCTTTCTTGGTTTAGATTATTGTTTTTTCTTGAAGACTGCCAAATCTCTTCTTGGCCACTGTTGTGGTCCAAAACTGCATGATAGAAAGAGAGGATGAGACTCACTTCTAAAAGTTTAGCGAGAAATAACTTTGAGAGTTGTCTGATGATAATATGTGATGTTGACTCCTTGATTGTATTTCCATCCCCTCTTATGAATTATTAACATATGATCCTTTTCCCGTGATGCTACAATGTAAAAAAGCTTTAGAATATAAATATTGAATTAAATTATTCATGCCATGAAAAGGCCTATTTATACAAAGAGTGTTCTCACATAAACAATATTCAATCAATATGAGACTACATCACAAAAAATACAATAAATAATGGAGACATTACAAATGATCATACAATTGGGAATTTTATGTTGTGTAAGTTGTTACATATCGAAAGCATATATGATTGCCTAAAAAGTTTGTTTTATATATTGACCATCCAACCCTCGCACTTGATTTATAAAAACCGTGACATTAAATGTGCTGAGTGGATACATGCGTGCATGAAAATATTTTTGTTATGAAATGTTGTGCTAGAGTTAAGAACAAGCTTATTGATGCTCTAAGTAGAGCTACACATATTCTACAAACGTTACAAATCAAAATGTTGAATTTGATTATGTAAACAATATTATTAATGATGTACAAATTTTCATAAGGTTTATTGTGGTTTGGTGACTAAGTTATTTATGCTTAATAATTTTCTATAAATAAAGATAGTTATCAATTAAAAGAACCCGCTTATATATTCTTTACTCATCTTGACAAGTTTTTCATATCCTTGAGTTACATGCAACACACATGCAATGACAGACACCAAAATCAAATCGTAACACTCAATGATTAAATCACATTTAGATATTGTAAGCAAAAAGCAAATTTATTTCTTTAAGCAAGTATGCTTTTCCTGTCCTCCTCGTGGAGGGCCAAAGCGAGAGCGCGCGACGAGTGCTTTCTGCAAAACATGCATTAATCTAGAATAAAATTCCATAAATGCAAGTGATACAAAAGAGTAAATGTTCACAAAACCATATGCTAATGTAGAGAATAAAGACACATACTGATTAGGAGGTGGAGGTTAGGGGAAAAGTGGAGGATCCAGTTGTTGATGGCTGGATCGGGGTGGGGTCAGGTAACCGAGAGAGTGAGGTTAGGGAATGAGACAAATCTGGTAGCTTTGGGACTGCTGGATTGGATCGAACCTTGTGATCAGTTAGGCTGAAGTAGAGTGGATGGAGGTGCATCATGAGATATATGAAATGTCTTTCGGTCTTATGTAAAAACAAGGGATTGGAGTTTTGGGAGAGAAACATGGGTCTTAATAGGAAATATGAGAACAAAGGTTGTAGCCGGAGTCTCATGTGATGAAATAAGCAAATGAGGGTTGCAGTTGGAGCCTCATGGGAGGAAAACCTGAAGGCTCTCAACTAAGATTTGGGAAGGGAGTTTGTAGCTTATGATGGAGGGCTTGTGGTGACTTATTGTTGGCATTTTGGATGTGTGAATGAGCATCAGGGGGGTATGAGCGATACAAGAACAAAATTAAAATTCGTCACCTAGGACCTTATAGAGTCGTCACCATGAGAGAATCACCGAATTTCTGGAAGATTTCTTTCTACAAAATCTGCAATGAGGATAGTGACTTCCCCTTACTCATATTTATAATAATAGAACACAAATGCACCATGAAATCAATGAATATGATTGGCCGAGATCGTCTAGTGCCCGATCTTATTAAATAATGTTCAAAAATAACCAAATAATATATAAAAAAAATATGTAAACAAAAATTTGGACGCAACCATGGAGTCGGATCGCTGATCCGGTCGAGTCCTCCTGTGCGAATATATGAACGCGGGCCTGACCTTGCGGCGATTTGATGGTGAAAGTCGTTCCTCATCAACTCTCCATGATTGAAAAGTCTTCATCTTCAATGAATGAAGATGATCTTATTATAGTGAAATTCCAGGGGCGAGTCGGTCAAGCTTTACGGGCACTATCCAAGTATCGTCAGTGAAGGGTCGTCATCGCCAGCGTACTAAGTTTTGGCATGCAGGACCGTCCAAAGTGGGGACACACTTAGAGATACTATTTCTGTGATGCCCTCTACACTCAACTCACATGCTGTGATGCTGGTGGTTCTGGTGCGATCGGTGATGCCAACAATGAAGCCTTATAAGATTGACTCAAAGATGGGTGGGCCTCAGAAGTGGACTAGGTATGGGACTAAGGACGTCGTGGTGTAAGTTAATGAAGGTCTCCATGATTGAGCCTACATTCTCATGAAGTTCATAGTACGACGTCAAGTCTTCAATATTAAATACTTGATGGATACATATGCTCGTAGGGATATCAAGCTCGTAGGCATTTGCTCTGATCCGTCTCGGGCTGTGTGGGGACCCATTCGTTTGATGCTCATTTTTTAGCAGTCCCCCGAGGGAGTCTCTCAGTGCAAATTCACACCATCACCTGCTCTTCTTCAAGAAATACCCGCTCTCATCTGTGAACATTTGCTTGCAATTTATGAAATTTATTACTGGTAGTGACCCACCATCGAATCGGCTTATGTAACTCGTGCAAATGATGTGTGAATGACTCAACTGACTTATTAGGGCGGGACTCTAGGGGAACAAAGATAAGATCGATATGCTTCCTAGGCTCGTAACCTAGTACTACTTGAAATAATAACAATATACTTCCTAGGCTCTTTCCCTAAATTCTTATTAACCACCGGCCACCACAATTTGCCATCAATGAGATGGTGGTAAGCCGATGAAAATTTCAGGGTTGTGTCAATTTTATATTATACTGTCTTCCAAAAATAACTCACGAATCTCACAGAGACACTATGGACTTCATCAGACTGTGCAACCAAAAGATGCCCCTCTCAATAGTGATTCGACATGAGACACGACTGCAATCTTATTGTTGCACACAATGAAATGAGTCATCTTCGAGGATCGATCGATGACGACATAAATAGAGTCACACTTCCTCGAAGTGCCAGTAGTCCGAGCGCGACATACTTATTTACCCAGGATTGGTATGGGACTGGTAGAGGAGTGTACATGATGGTGTTCTTTTGTCCCTTTGGTCGTTTGACAGATACGACAACGTCAGATAACGCAAGCCGCATCCTTCTTCAGCCTTGGCCAATAAAAGCGGTCCTCAACAACAATTATCGAATTATCCCTGCCAAAATGTTTGGCGACACCACCCGCATGCATCTCCGTGACCAGGTAATCACGGTAGGCGGTCCTCGATATGCATAGATGAGAGCACTGATATAAATAACCCTAAATAATACTCCAAGGAATCTCTCAATAATGCGGCATATGTCTCACCAAAATTAGGACAAATTGAATAGTCCGTGATCACTCTCTCAAACCCATCTACTCAGGCTCTCAACGTCTATATCAATGTGACTCGGCGGCTCAGAGCATCCACAAATTTGTTCCCAACACTTGTATGATGTTTAAGAACATAGTGAGTCCTGTAGGTACTCAACCCACTTTGCGTGTCAATGACTTATCTTCCTCTGTGAATCTAATATCAGAGTAGTTCTACTACTTTTACTTGAATCCATTCAGTTTCTCATTAAAGAAAGAAACCAAATGTCTCTTTTGGCTCAACACATCACCTATACCAATGCCAAATGCGTGACAAATGACCTCAAATACTATACTAAATTCATGGAGTTTCAAAACATGTGCGGTCATCAATGTCTCCTCAATCTCTTCAGATGCTCAAGTGATCGTTGCGGTCCACTAAAAGTCTCCCTTGCGGAGGCAGCTCGTGAAAAGGGCCTTAATTGTGCTAAACCTTCTTACGAACCTCCTATAGAAGGTAGCACGTCCATGAAAACTGTGGTCCTCATGAATAGTCTAGGGTATGGGCCACTCACAGATGGACTTGCCGTTCTCAGTGTCAATGGATACTCTAGTGGTGGAGACGATATATCTTAAGAAGTGTACCGACTTGGACAAGAATGAACACTTCTTCAAGTTCATGTATAGTTTCTCCTTGCGAATGATATCAAATAGGAGTCTCAGGTGCATAAGGTTGTCAGTGTGAGTCTGATTGTAGATTAGAATGTCGTCAAAATATGCGACCAAGAAGTTGCCCATATAGGGCCGCAACACTTGCGTTATAACTCCTATAAAGGTACTCATGGCATTTGATAGCCCAAATAATCTGAGTAACCACTCATTCATACCAACTTTGTCTTGAAAGCAATGTTACACTCATCCCCTTCTTGAGCTTGGATTTGGCAGTACCCACTAAAAAGGTTGATATTTGAAAAGATTTGGGCTCCCCTATCATGTCTAATAAGTCGTCGAGCTAGGGGATACGAAAGCTACACTTGACTGTAATTTGTTGATAGCCCGCTATCTATACACATGGAAAAACTACTGTCCTTCCTGGGGGTAAGGAGGTAGGGGACCGCGCATGGTCTCAAACTCTCTCAAATGAAGTGCTTTCGAAGAAGCTCATTGATCTACCTCTTGAGTACAACATGCTCATCGGGATTCAACGATAATGGGGAGGTTCAATAATGAAGCTTTCGTGATTAGTGGATGATTGTAGAATGCCAAGCAAGGGTGGTAGCTCGTCATGCATAATATCAACAAACTCATCTGTAATGTGACAAACGTCGAGTGAGGCTCGAAGGCCTCGAGTGGGCACTCAAAAACCATGATGTCTGCCACTATATAAACAATACGGGCATCAACACTATCCCTCAAAAAGTCACTCTGCCTCAAAATGTGTATGTGAAAGTTAATGGTTGCTACTCACCTAAATGGAGGTGAATAGGTGATTTATTGAATTTTAAGTATCCTTGATAATTTCTAATTGATCACCACAAAGAACTACCACAACGCACCAAGAGCAACAACACACAAGGATTTATAGTGGTTCCTCAAGATTGGGTACATCCACTTTCCCCTTCACCTATCTAGCAGAGAGCTAGCTTATACCAAACTTTTCCAAAACTATCTCTCAGATTCTCAGATCTTACAACTCAGGAACAAGGTTCCCCACCTTAGACCTTTCCCCAGGTCCTACAACTCATTTTCCACAAGAACCCTACAAAACACTCAGGCAAACAACCCTACAAATTCAGCCTTTATAACTTTAGGCCTACATCTCATAGACACTTACAAGTCTCCTACCTCAAATCTTCACAAGATCCCTCCTCAGGCTTGACAACCCTACAAACTCAGTCTTTATAAAACATGCCTACGACTCAGGCTATCCCAAGCCCTACAAACTCAGGCTATCACAAGCACTACATTTCAGATTCTCAGGGAATCCTACAGAAAAATGAGTATAGATTTGTTTCTGACTCAACACTTGGAGGCTGAGTCTTCTTTTAGAGGCAAGCTCTGTAAGCTTCTTCTTCTTCTTGAACAACACTTAACAAATTCACCTTTGAAAATGCTTTGCTGGATCAAGAAGTTTGAGTAGAGAACAGTCTTTTTGAAATGATGTTGCTGTAGAAAGATTTGAAGACTTGATCACTGCTGCTTGACTTTCACAGAAGCTGAAAGAATTTGATGTGAAAAATTCTGTTAATACTGAGAGCTTAGAGAAAAGGCTGGATGAATTCTAAATTCAAAAACTCAATAAGTCCAGAACTATCTCTCAAAAATCTCTAAGTCCTCTTTTTATAGTTTACATAGCCGCCAGAGTGAAAGAATTCTTGAATTTGAATCTCTAACGGCTAGAATGAATCCTGCTTTGGCAACAGCTGAATTTGGAGATTCAAACGGCTATAAATTCTCGTTAAGGAAGAATTTTTAAACTTGAAAAAATTCTGTCCAAATCATTTCAAACAGCTAGTAGCTTCTTTAGGAAATAATCTTTCTTGGTATGAGCATGGTTGTCAAAAATCTGATAAAGAATAATTTTAAAATCTTGATTTATTCTCTCATAAATGAAAATATCTCTTACTGCTGGCCTGTCCTTGATGTGTGCAGCAAATCCCGCCATTCCTTCTAATTTAAAAAATTCTGCACAATCTTCTCCTTGAATTAAAGACATGACCCGTGTGCCATGTGCCAGCCTGTGAAAACTTGGTTCATGTGACCATGACCAGATGCCATAGACTAAGTCTAATAGCACTCAAGAGTCTCACTTGACCAACCCTTAAACCATATACAAGTCATATAAAGAAAGTCCTGGTACTTAGCCATTTCAGTCTGTATAAAAGATTCTGTAAGTCTTCAGTCGATCCAACTGAATTCTATCTTCGATCCAGTCGAATCCTTGTAGTCGATGCAGTCAAACTCTTGTAGTCGATCCAGTCGATATTTGACTTAGGCAAAAATCTGTTGTTGTCGATGCAGTTGAACTCTTTCAGTCGATGCAGTTGATATTTTACTTAGTCAAAACTTTGCTGATGTCGGTGCAGTCGAACTCTTGTAGTCGAACTCTTGCAGTCAATGCAGTCGACATTTTACTTAGATAGAATTATGATGCCTACGATGCAGTTGATAATTTTACTTGATATAGTCAATATTTTCCAACCGATGTAGTCGATATCTTACTTAGCCAAAATATGCTTTGAACCCGATTTTAACCAACTTCCATCTCTTGATCCTGCCTTTGATTTCTTCCTTCCTTAGTGACTTTTTCCAGTGTTAGTGACATGTCTAATATACAATTAGTACAGAGGTCAACATGAATAATGCTACTTGAGGGATTACAAGAGTAAGACCATGTTTGGGTGACCAAGTGTCTAATTATAAATTAGCCATGCACTTCTGTTATACCTGTCACACCACAACTATAAATAACATCAAATACATGATGTTTATTGCCATCTTAAGGCCTTCTTCAAATCAGGAATCTTGGGGACAATATTCCCAACAGTAGGGGTCTTGAAGAGTTCTTACTAACCGAGGGCTCAACCCAACCCTTTGGATTTCTCCTTGGGTTTGGTGGGGGACAATGCGATATTCTGACGGTTATAAAAAACATGTGTTCGATCGACCGAAGCACGTGGCATCACGATCATATAGTTAGGGTTTTCCAAGCAATACATGAGTGGTGTCCATGGGTATGAGATCGCGCCATACTTGATCTTCTCAAATATAACATGATTGATCGGAACAAGGCACCACTGAGTGATTTGGATCACAGTCTTGTCGACCAAGATGACACGATAATGTTAGGGGTGAGGCTCAACCTTCATCTGCATATGCTCAAGACCCTTTTGAGCCACAATATTCACGCAACTCCCACTATCTATGAAAAACTTGCAGGGACGAACAACACTAGAGATATATGTATAGAAGATAGTGACACGTCACTAGTCCTCGTCTGCACGTGGGTATGCAGTAGGTGTCTAACTAATCCCATCTCCAGTGATATCTCATCATCACTCTCTCAATTATCCTCCACACTAACTACGATCTCTTCCTCGACTGTATCCTTAACCTCAGTGTCTGGATCACCTCCCTCAATGAGTAGATTCTACGCGGGATACTGCGGCGCCATGTGGCTCATAACAAAAGATCTAAAACATGGTATGCCCCCAATATTGGGAGCGCTCTTGACAATTACCTTATCTTTTTTGTCGTTAGGTGCCTGCGAGGTTCGAGGTGCAAATCGGGTCAGTTCAGACCGGTTCCAGCCAAAAACCGAACATGAGCAAGAACCAAACAAAACTATCCGTCTTTAATATTTTTGGATCCGGAACCAAACCGATACTCGTGAGAACTGACCTAAACCTCTCGATTCGGTTCAGTTTTGATCCGGTTCTTCAGATATTTTTGCACACCTCTATGTGAGGTAGTAGGTGCTGCTGAGATTGTACTCCTAAATGTGGAACCGTCCGTGCGCACTGGCTCTTGCCGCCGGTCTAGTGGAGGTACTGCTCATACTCTAAAGCTAACTAAAAATCCGCTCGATCTTCTGAAGGCGTTGGGGAATGAGCTCTCTACGAATGCCAGCCCTCAGCCAATATCAAAAGCGAGATGCCGTCGCGATGGACTCCTCTAAATTATCACTCCAAAGGACCAACTCATCGAAACATGACATATAGTCAGCAACAGACAGGGTCCCCCGTCGCAAAGCTTATAGCTGGTCTAGGAGCTGGTCACGATAAGGTGTTGTCAGGTACTTATCCTTGAATCCATGCTTCATGTCCGCCCGTCTGGCGATGAGATAATAGCCATCACAGTATGAACTCCTCTTAAGGCTCGTCCAAAACATCTTCGCTTGACTGTGTAACTTCATTTTTGCGAAGCGGACTTGTCGCTCATCTCATACGACTTAAAATAGTATTTCATTTCTTAGAGCTAGTCATTGAAGGCCTACCGGTCCAGATCACCATCGAAGGAGGGAGTGTTGATGTTGATGCGTCAGGTGATATCGTCCTGCTGGTGAGGGCCACGTCTACGAGGCTCCTGATAATCCTAAAAATAATTCTCGTGATCGTAGTCGTGTCGAGTAGGTCGGGGATCACCCTGTTTATGACATGGATTATAATGGTCCTTATGATCATGGGCGTTCCACCAGGTAGAGGTCCACGATCTCTTTGACGACTGCAGATGCTTAACATCTGCGTGGCCCTGTCGTCGCTCGTGGGTGTGGTCGGGGTTTTGCCTCAAGGTGGCATGGGACCCCGATTGGGAGCCTCACGATGGTGTCGATTAAGGGGAGGGGGAACATTTGTAGGAGGAAGGCCAGGTCGAGGGGGAATGTCGGTGTCCCCCTAAGGAGGATCATCCCGCCGTGTCAGTGTTTCTCCCAAGGTTTCTAAATTTGCAATTCATGTGTTCAACTCATTGATTTTTATTCCAAAGACGTGACAGGAAGTTGTGAGTATTCCGGTATGGGCGCATACGATAGGAAATGACTGCCTTGGACAAAATCACACATGGGATGTCTCCCTCCTTCCTCCTACTTGCCCCCTCGAGTGGACAGAAGACCTCGATCTGTGTTGCCGTAGTTCGGGTCCATGCACGAGCACCTCTCTTGCATATCAGCTACTTGCTCCCTTGAGAGGACAGAAGACCTCGAGTTGTGTTGTTGTCGTAGTCCGGGTCCCTGCATGAGAACACTCACTCTGATGAACACTCACTCTGCAAGAGATTTAGGAAACAAGGTTTGGAAACAAATATTGAAGACAACCTTGATATGTGATCGACTGAATCTTATGGCCAAATTAGAAATATCTATTTAGAGGGTATTAGCCAAAATAAATAAAACCTTATATATTTTAGCCCCCTCGATATAGAAAGGGCTACCGGAATAGAAACAAGGAATGAACAATTGTTCATTTCCCTGTATTGCCGGAACAACTCCACCGGTCGAAGCTCAGGTTTTTGCAGCCGTTCTGGACGAGGAGTCTCAACCGCCAAGTCCCGTGGCCATCCTCATCTTCGCCTCCCGCGTTCGACGCCCCACGAACAAGCCTCGACCAGCACCGACGATTCAGACTAGATTTCGATCGACAGGTCGTCGTCGACCATGACACACCATTTCGACGACTTAAAGTACCTCCATTGTCGCCGACCTCACCTTTCCTATCCGGCTTCTAAAACGAAATCAGTCTCCACTACAGTCGGTCACACCTTTTATTGAGAATCCCTACTGCCTCCAACGTGCCCTTGTCTGTGCGAAGTTGAATCAACTTGCTTTGTCGTAGTTGTTGTGTATGCTTGGGGGTAATTTCGTTATCTCTCTTGCTTCTCTTATTGGCATAATTTTATACAACTTAATAATTAGTTAAGCTTGCCTCAGATGTTCTTCCACTTTGATTGTCGTTATTTCATAAATATTTACTTGTCTTTTTTGCATGTGGAAATTTGAAACTTGCAACGATTCAACACATATAACATTTCGTACTCAGTTTTTGAAAAATACATGATTCAGGGAAAAAGGTACATTGCATTTTAGAAACCAAGTGATATTGCTAATTAAAAGTAAACTACGTAGAAAAGAGGAAACGTATAGGATAGAAGAGAAGGAAATTGAAATAGAATATAAAATGTGGCCCTGAGGAAGACAATGCTCACAATGAGGGACAATGTGCTGCTTGTCGAGATAATCTTGTCCTTACCAAACAAGGGAGAGTAGGAAATAAAACCTGAGGAGGATCCTGTCATATGATCGGTGGCTCCCGAGTTAATGATCCAATCAGATAGAGGAGTCGTTGCAGTATGAGCACTGGGCAAAGTGGCAGTAACAAAGGAAGTAGAAGTACTTGAGTCAACATCAGACTGTGAGTGAAGAAGATGACGAAGAGCATCCAATTCTTGAGCAGAGAGATGTCCCGGAGGTTGACTTATAGGCTCATCATAGACTTCTGTATAGACAACATCATGAGATCGAGAACCACCATGTCGAGACCCCCTCCCCGTCTAAATCCACGACCACGTCCACGATCATGTAACACCCCATTTTTATGGAAGTTGAGGTTCTGGGAGCTACCGCGCGGCGTTAGGTAGCTACCGCCCGAAGATAGTCTTTGTTCGTCGAGACGAAGGCGTCGAGACGAATGCGTCGAGACGAAGGCGTCGAGACGAATGCGTCGAGACGAAGGCGTCGAGACGAAGGCGTCGAGACGAAGGCGTCGAGACGAAGGCGTCGAGACGAAGGCGTCGAGACGAAGGCGTCGAGACGAAGGCGTCGAGACGAAGGCGTCGAGACGAAGGCGTCGAGACGAAGGCGTCGTGAAGGAAGTAGCGAACATCGAGACGAAGCGTCAAGTAGTTAACACGCGGCGTTAGTAGCTCCCCGACGACGTAGCCCTTGTTCGTTGAGAGTGTCGAGACGAAAGCGTCGAGACGAATGCGCTGAGAAACTACCGCGCGGCGGTAGGGCTACCAATGGCGGTATTGTAGCGTTCTGCAAAGGCAGGCGTGTCTGTCAGCCAGTGGCAGAACTAGGATTTTGAAGTCGCACGGACACAATTTAAGTACTGTCAATTCGAGGGGTTCGGGGGGCAGCGCCCCTGAGCGGGGGTTCAGGGGCAGCGGTCCCAAAATTTTTTTTTGCCATAGAAGGAAGGAGAATCACCTATCCTTGACGCTGGAGCATGGCTCCATCATCTCTAATTTAGCAACAATCCGAGCATGACAACCGCTAGTAATATTGTTCAGATACACCAGAGGAGTATTCCCAATCAACTACAAAAAAAAATAATGCGAAATGCTCATTTCTGGACTGATTTCAGTCCAGAAATCTCCAGATTTCTGGACTGATAATCAATCCATAAATGAATGGTTTTAAGTGGTAATCAGTTAAGCAATCAGTGAAGAAGAAGAAGAAGAAGATAATACCAGCCGGAAGCAGCGGGAGCAGCGTGAGCAGCGGGAGCAACGGAAGCAGCCGGGCAGCTAGGGCACGTGAGCAGCGGGCAGCGACGGCTAGGGGGATTTCTTCTCCTCCGTTGAAGATCACGGAAAAAGCGGTCGGGCACGTGCCCTACCGTGCCCAGGGCTAGTTCCGCCCATGCTGTCAGCTACTGCGGCGCGGTAGGTCGCTACCGCCCGGCGGTAGCGGGCAGAAACAGTTCCGTAGCTGGCGATTTCTGGCCGTCCGATCTTCTTGGGATTTGATCGTATGGCCCAGAATGCTCCGTCCTTGAGCCTTATGTAGGGATGAAGGGCTCTTATCCTCTCATCTTCTCTTCTTGAGTGAGGAGTTAGGGTTTGGGAGAGAGGGAGTTGTAGGAGGAATAAAAGATATCTTCCGCCATTGACGAAGCTTCAGAGCTCCGTTCGTCGATCTGAGGCCGGATTCGTAGAGAGGGCTTGAAGGTGCACACTTTCATCCGTGCAAATCGAGATCTCCATGGCTAGAAAGAGGAATCGTAAGGTAACAACATTTCTCCTCTCGGTTTTTAGGATGCGTGCATTGCATCCGTTTTGTTTATGCTTTTATTCAATCATTTAGGCACCAGATCTCTCAAATGAGAGGGGTTCAGGTCGCCATGGTTCAAAGAGGAACCACCGGGTCGTTTAAGTCCGTTCCTGACATGTTGTAATAAAAATCCACTCCGTTAGTGTATTAGGCATTGTTGGTGAAGCCGTTATCGCGACCGGTGGTCTGATTTGGTGATGTTGCATGATGTGCATTATAAGGATTTTGCTAGAAATCCGTTTGCGGCGAACACGCCGTTTGTGATGCCCCCTTTATTTCGTGCGAGAACGAATGGTGGATTAGGGCGGGAAATGATATGATTGTTGATGTATGCGAAGGCTTGATTTTGTCTCTGTGGTCGGCTGGCTAGCTCGTGACGTGCAAGTCATGTGTGGAGTGCCCCGGCAAGACAAGTCCCCTTTTGTGAAACTGATGAGAACGCCAAGCTTTTGGACAAGCCCGGGTTATGAAGCCTACGTGCGGGCAGAGTAAAGCAAGGGTTCTTAGCATCAGTTTGTTTGTGTGACGGAATTGACGTGAGAGTCAGAGCTTGTAGGCAAGCCCAGGTATTGAGATCCATGGGCTGGTGGGGCCTATGTTGCAGCTTGAACGCCGATGAGGGAAATTGGAAGTACCTGTATGAATGAATGTGATGTTCTGACGCGTGATGATGTGTTAGATTCATTCGCGCTATATGGTGCCTTGGGTGATGCCCAGGTTTGCATACATGTTGCATTGCATGCCCCTTTTATTAAATGTTCAACATAGAAACATGTTTGATGTATGAGACATCCAAACCTGTTACTTTCTTTGTTTATTTACATTTGCATACGAAGTGCTGACCTGCAGGGTGATGGAGTTCCCCGGGGTCCGCTAGGGACGTCCGAGAGGAGATGTGTTGGTTACATAGTTGAGACCAATCTTTGCTGACCCACGTTACAACAAACTTTTACAGGGCAAGTACCGCAGGCTGGACCAAACTCGCCGGCCGAGAAGGCCTAAGCCTCATGAAGTGTACCCTTTTCTTTTATTTCCTGTATGATTGATGTTATGTTCCGTGCGTTGGATTCTGTCTTGCATGCCGAGCTAGCCTAGGAGTGCTGAGACTCGTTGCTATGTTTAATGTTATCGTAGTTTTGGACATTTGATTATTGTAAGGCCTTAAGGCCGATTCAGACTCCTATAGTTGTGGATAACTTCTAGTCTCATTATTTTGTTTCTGCTGTTCTATTCTCTGAGTTTTGAGATGATAGTACTTTATATCATTTTATAATACTCAATCTATGACGTCTATATGTTGTGGGGCCCCAATCGGACCCATATTATATGATCATTACAAGGGAGGTGTTACAATTTGGTATCAAAGCATGGTTAGTGTCCAAGGTAAAGTTTAGTGGTCGAATTGATGTTATCACATCGCGCAAAGAATTATCCACATAGGAGTATTGCGGGACCGTGAGTGTCCTTGTGTTTGAGTTTTGCGAATAGACGGTTTACCTTGCTTTTGCTAAGGGTGCAAGCGACGAGGCGGGGATGTCAAGGCCGCGAGAGGGGCCTTCGAGAAGCAGTGCCACTGCTCCGGGTACTATGGGCATTGGGTGTATCCCCGACCGATTTCTGTCGCATGCTAGCAGAGGCAATTGTAGCGGCCCAAGCTGCGGCGGAAGCACGTTATGACTTGTGACCCCTGTTGCTCAGGTAACGACTCCCGTTACCCCGGATGCGACACCAGTCATACCATGCGGAGGAGCCAGACAGGCAGAGTCGTTGGCTGAGAGAGTTGTCTTTGGACTTGGAGACCGACAGATGAAATATTTTCTAAGTTTCCATCCTCCAACGTTTTAGGGAGTCCGGCCACACCGACTGATGTCGAGGA